>CM077006.1:80203560-81502310 GCA_039090855.1 Macrothele yani | reverse complement strand
CTAACGCTCTCGGCTAGATATCGAGAGATCCGGGATTCAATTCCCCGGTGGTGACCGAATAACAATTTTTCGGTTGCTGTGTGTTGCTAAAACGTGGAAAGAGCTATGTCTTTGAATATTAAATTCTATATATACATCACACAGTCCAACGGCATAACGCAATCAGGTCTTCGAGAGTGTTCGCTGTTCCGATGAGAAGAACTTTGATAGAAATGCCTGCTAGCGTTGCTTTGCGCAATGTTTCGCTCAGAGAAGATAAGACTTCGGACTTTGGACTAACTCAGTCCCTCCATGCTTTTGCCTTCAACAGCGCGTGAGTCAACCGCAAGCTTCTCCCATAAACTTTACATGGGAACTTTGCCACCCCACAACGCCCGAACCGTTGCCCCAATCTCATTTTTCCCTTCGACTGGCACATCTACATTGTAAGACCTTTATTTTGATACCTCAACTATAAGTTTCCGTTCAGCCGTTCTCTCAAAATGGGACTCACAGTAAAAAAACTTATGGAATTAATATATAGATATGAAACCCCATCTACATTACTTTTAACCCTTAACAACAAGGTTTAGCGGATGTGAACTGCAAGGTAAATAAAACGCACGTTGATCAAAGTCCAAAACGTACTTTTGTACCCCAGTATGTTTTCCTTGCATATTTGCACCATTGTTGTACCTTTGACCTCGCATGTCATTCAAACTTACACGGTCATATCAGAATTATATGACCCCCCCCACGGAATCACAGTGTACCCGCCCAGGCGCGTTACAGAGTGCACGTGACAAGGTCGACCACAAGGAGATATAAGCGGCCAGCCAGGACAGATGAGCCGTAGTGCGTCACGTGAACACAATGGGTAGAAGTAGTGATCTGACAGACGTTCAAACAAGAATGATCATCGGCTATCGCGCCAAGGGATGGAAGCTTCTCAGAAACACCAAACGAGGTGCTGTAGTAAGGGTGTACGAAGAATGGACCACTGGTACACCGAGTACCTCCCAACGTCATAACTGTGGAGCCCCAAAAGCCATCGACCCCAGAGGAGAACGTGGCCTCCGTCGACTGGTAAAGGGTAATCGTCGCGCAAGAATGCAGCAATTGAATACCCAAATGAACGCTGGGAGCACCCAGGTACGTGTCCCTATAACAATGTCCACTGACGGGTGGTTCAGGGACCCGTCCAGTGGTTCCATCGGCCCCAGATTATACCAGGAAAACATCCCCCATAAATTCACACTGCCACCGCCGGCCTGTACTTGACCGATAAAAGTATTCGGGTGTTGGTTCTCGTGTGTCTGACGTCATATCCACCAACGCCCGTCACTTCGGTGGAGAAGAAACCTCGATTCCTCGGAGAGGGCAACCTTTTCCCACTCTTCCACTGTCCAATGACGGTAGTCCCATACGAATGTCAATGACGGTAGTCCTATGCGAATGTCGACCTATTTCCACTCTTCCACTGTCCAATGACGGTAGTCCCATGTGAATGTCAATAACGGTAGTCCTATGCGAATGTCAACCTATTTCCACTCTTTCACTGCCCAATGACGGTAGTCACATGCGAATGTCAATGATGGTAGTCCTATGCGCATGTCAACCTATTTCCACTCTTCCACTGTCCAATGGCGGTAGTCCTATGCGAATGTCAATGACGGTAGTCCTATGCGAATGTCAACCTATTTCCACTCTTCCACTGTCCAATGACGGTAGTCCCATGCGAATGTCAATGACTGTAGTCCTATGCGAATGTCAACCTATTTCCACTCTTCCACTGTCCAATGACGGTAGTCCCATGCGAATGTCAATGACTGTAGTCCTATGCGAATGTCAACCTATTTCCACTCTTCCACTGTCCAATAACGGTAGTCCCATGCGAATGTCAATGACTGTAGTCCTATGCGAATGTCAACCTATTTCCACTCTTCCACTGTCCAATGACGGTAGTCCCATGCGAATGTCAATGACTGTAGTCCTATGCGAATGTCAACCTATTTCCACTCTTCCACTGTCCAATGGCGGTAGTCCTATGCGAATGTCAATGACGGTAGTCCTATGCGAATGTCAACCTATTTCCACTCTTCCACTGTCCAATGACGGTAGTCCCATGCGAATGTCAATGACTGTAGTCCTATCCGAATGTCAACCTATTTCCACTCTTCCACTGTCCAATAACGGTAGTCCTATGCGAATGTCAACCTATTTCCACTCTTCCACTGTCCAATGACGGTAGTTCCATGCTAACTGCAGGCGTCGTTGCCGATGGACCTGGGTTAACATGAGCACCTTGACGCAGCGTCGACTGGAACGTCCGTCAAATCACTTTTTGAACGTCCGTCAAATCACTACCTCTGCACATTATGCTGACGTGACGCACTATGGCTCATCTGTCCTAGCCGACCGCTTATATCTCCTTGTGATCGACCTCGTCACTTGCACCGAGACAGTGTACCCGCGCCTGGGCACACTATGATTCCAGGGGTGGTCATATTATTCTGATACGACTGTGCATATGTGATGAAATAAGATTCCGCTATAGTTTAGTAAAATATATTGAGTGACAATGAAATTAACTATTGTTGCGTCACTTCATGAGACATTCAAAAATCAGATTTCAACAATGGCTACTTCCGTTACCCGTTTTCGTTACATTGAATTTTTTTACTCGGGATTTACTTTGCCACTGCCGGGAAAGATCCGTAGCATCAAAAACTCTCAAAGACAAGCGCATAGAAAAACTCAAGTTTTTAAAACACAGACGCAACTGCTTTCAGCTGTAAACATCATTTAACAATAAAATAAATGGGTGGTGAAGAAACGAAATTCTTTTGAAGAGCCCCGGGCACTTACTTCATCATTGCGCTGTTTTTACTCTCACTAACGCAAAGTACTGAAAAAATAATTCCGAACACAACGATGATCTTTTCTGAAAACTTCGAGATTGAGGCGAGCTTTTTTTCCTTTTCAGCCATTGCTTGTTTCCTTTTATTGTAAAGAAATCTTATAACACGCACACACAAAACAGTGGAAGATCATCACGTCTCCCAGAGCTTTAGGGAGAAGCTTCTGGCAAGTCGTACTCTTTAGTCTTAGTTGCCCGAGAGGCAACCTTAAACTTTCTGAAAAAAGAGAAAACAAAGAAAGACAGACAGAAAGAAAAGGACTGCAAAAAAAAAAAAAAAAAAAAAAAAAAGCAGCATCGGCTTTTTCCTTCTTTCTTTTAATCTGGATAGCGAATTTATTTTTGAGCAAAAGGGAATATACAGAAAGCGTAAAAAACAAGTTGGTAAAATCATGCAATGCATTGATTATGATACGCTTTCCAACATACCAGAAATCATAACTCAAGTTATGAGGATAATGTTTGTGGAATAAATCTCGCTCCTGTGCCCTGACCTTTGACCTCATTTCTATGATATTCAGTACACCAGGTTTAATATACCTCCGGAACAACATACTAAAGTTTTGTCGCAATCGAAGCATTTTTTAGTCAAGTTATGAGGATATGTCTGTGGAATAAATCTCGCTTCTGAGCACTGACCTTTGCTCCCATCTCAATAATATTCAACAGAACCGGTTCAGTGTACCTCCGGAACAACATGATAAAGTTTTGTCACAATCGAAGCATTTTTACCTAAGTTATGATGCATAAGGGAGATGGAATGGATCCCGCTCCTATGTCCTGACCTTTGACCCCATTTCACCCATTTTCAACAGAGTTCGTCCCCAGGTTGTTCCCTACCACATGCTAAAATTTCATCGAAATCGAACCATTTTTACGCGAGTTATCGTGCGGAAAGGCAGATGGATGAAACTAGAACATATACGCTTTCTTAACCTATGGTTGGAAAGAGTAAATAAAAAGGCGTTTTCTGAAAACTCAAACCAGGTGTTTTGCCTTAAAGATGGGCAGATGAGGTACGTGCTGTTTATTATTTTCCTATCAATGCGTTAAATACTTGCTGTTATCTTTCTTGTTTGTGTTCAATGTTCTTAAAATCACTCAAGCTCCTTGCAAAGCAGAAAAAAGGCTGCTATTCTGCTACCAAACCTTTCCTCGTCACTTAAATAGCTTATTCCAACAAGTAAGACGTCACGTGATCGCGATGTACCGCAAAATCCAGGCAAACCAGCTCATTGGTCATGAGTTGGAATTCGATTGAGGATCGGGATGGGCGAAACTAGTGATCTGAGAGAATCTGAACGTGGCATGTACATAGTTAGTGCAAGCAGGGATTTACCAGGAATTTCCTATTTGGGAAGAGAAGGGCAGAAAAAACTTTGCGCGCGGGGGTTGAATAAAAGGGAACTTTTTGAAGGCTAAAATTTTTTATTGTATATACTTAAGCTTTAAACGTACGATTCAAGATGGGAAAAATCTCAAAAATGGAGTACGGCTGTATTTTTTTTATAGTTAAGAATAGTTATAACCGGGGATCTATTTTTTTCTAAGAACTACACGCTCTTATTTTGTTTTTGTGCTCTTTTTATTTTTTTATCTCTCCTGTTTAAATGCTTCCCTACACAAAACTAGAATAAAGAAGTATTAATATCAGTTTCTGAAATAGTAGATATTGATGTTTTCAGATATCAGAAATCTTGTTCATGCTGAAATGATTCAGAAAAATATATCTACAAAATGTGTTACAGACTAATATGCTTTATTAGCAAAATCATATAAAGGGAAAAACAAAAAACCAAGAACAAATTTGAAATTCCAAAGCGCCAGAGGCTGCATAGAAGAAAGATCAAATAATATAAAAATGTGAAACTTTGAACAAAGAAAAAAACAAAAAACAAAAAAAAAAAACGGGGAACGAGAAGAACAACAATCACCACTTTCTAACCACCCGAAGCAGGCGAGCTTCAAACGATGGAAATTTAACGAACAGAAGAATGCAGGGAAGCATATTAATGACTGACTCTCTGTTGGCTTCGTCAAGGGCAAGCAATAAGAAAATCACTCATTAATCTATGATTTCTATGAATGACTTTGAAAAAATGGTTTAAAGAAGGAAAACTGAAAAACAACATTAAACTGATATATACTTACATAGACTTCAATTTAAAAGAAACAGAAAAGTTATTATCTTATGGTAAAAGATACTTTAAGCAAACGCTGAGGGATATATATATATATATGGACATGGAGACATCCAAATGGGACGACAAGTGAAATTGATTTTATTATGTGTAACAAAAAATTCGTCATAGAAGACTGCAGTGTGCTAAACAAGTTCAACACAGGTAGTGACCATAGATTGGTGAGATGTAAGATGCACCTCAACACTAAACTTGAACGTGGCAAGCTCATAGGACAAACAAAATCTATTGACATAACCAACCTTAAAAAACACCATAATACCTTCAAGTTAGAACTGAAGAACAGGTTCTCTGCTTTAGAAGGCCTAACATCGGAAGAAGTGGACATCTCTGAAGTTAACAGAAAAGTAACCAAAGCTCTTATGGAAACAGCAACAAAATTAGCTGGGTCTAAGAACAAGTTGCATGTGAACAAATTATCAGGAAAAACCAAAATGTTGATGCAAAAAAGAAGAGAGATGAGGACAACTAAAGAAGATGTGACTTGCAAAGTGGAATATATAGAGCTATGCAAGACAGTAAGAAAAAGTATCACTGAAGACGTAAGGAAATTCAACTGTGAACTAGTGAGGAAAGCAATTGAAAACAACCAAAGCCTAAAGATAGCAAAGGGACATCTCAGTAAGGGAAGAAAACAGATTATGGCACTGAGAAAAGAAGATGGTTCTGTAACAAGAAATAGAGGCGAAATTTTGACAAGAGTGAAAGATTTCTACTCCAAATTATATGAAAGGGATGATATATGCACTCCAGACATCATGAAAGATACCAGTACCAGAGTTCCTCCAGTCCTTCCAGCAGAAGTTGCACATGCAATCAAGAACATGAAGCGAGGAAAAGCTCCAGGAGAAGATGGAATTACTGTAGACATCATACAAGAAGCAAGTGGAGAAATCGAAACAGTACTCGCCCAAATTTTCACTCGATGCCTTAATGAAGGAAAGATTCCTGAGGATTGGAACACCGCTACAATGATCCTGCTACATAAGAAAGGTGACATTGAGGATCTCGGAAACTACAGACCTATCAGCCTCCTATCAGTAGTTTATAAAATCTTCACTAAAGTTCTTTCACACCGCTAGAAGGTAACACTGGACATGGCTCAACCGAGAGAACAAGCTGGATTCAGGAGTGGCTACAGCACAATAGATCATATCCACGTGCTGAGAGAACTAATTGAAAGAGCGAGGGAATATGAACTTCCATTGTGCATGGCTTTTATCGATTATGAAAAAAGCCTTTGATTCGGTGAAACCATCAGCAGTTACAATGGCTCTGAAAACCTGCGGTATTGAAGATGCATACATTAATATTATTAATAACATCTATGAAAATGCAAGTGCAAAGATTAGGCTGTTTGAAAATACAACACACGTAAAAATTGGAAAGGGAGTGAGACAAGGTGACACCATATCTCCGAAGCTCTTTAATGCCACATTGGAGGGTGTTTTTCAGTCACTGAGCTGGGAAAACAAGGGGATAAAGATTAATGGAGATTATCTAACCCACCTTCGTTTTGCTGATGACGTAGTCATTTTTGCAACTACCCCATCAGAGCTGCAGAGTATGATCCAGGAACTTGCTGACAAGAGTAAAGAAGTGGGATTAAAAATGAACTTTCAGAAGACAAAAGTGATGTTCAATGCTTTTACAAGAAATGAAGATTTATCGATTGATGGAGAAAAGCTGGAGATAACAGACACGTACGTTTATCTTGGACAGCAGATATCAAGTAGAGGGTCACATTGATGAAGAAATTAATCGGCGTACAAAACTTGCCTGGAGAGCTTTTGGAAGAAACAGCATAATTTTCAAGAGCAATATGCCATTATGTCTTAAAAGAAAAGTGTTTGATCAATGCATCCTTCCAGTGCTTACGTATGGTGCGGAGACGTGGACCTTAACTAAAAGAGACATACAAAGGCTGCAGACAACTCAAAGCAGCATGGAGAGGTGCATGCTTGGTGTAACCAGGAGAGATAAGAAGAGGAACTCGTGGATCCGAAAAATGACAAGAGTGGAAGACATCATGATCAGAGTTAAATCCCTGAAATGGCAATGGGCTGGACATACTGCCAGAAGGACAGATCATCGATGGACAGCTGAAATTTTAGATTGGATTCCAAGGGACAGGAAAAGACCCAGAAGAAGACCACATGGGAGATGGGTGGATGAAATTCGAAAGTATGCAGGGGTGACATGGAGGAGACTGGCACAAGACAGACCGTTGTGGAGGAAACTTGGGAGACCTTCATCCAGCAGTGGATTGATAATGGTTGACAATGATGATGATGATGATGATATATATATATATATATGGTCGAGTCACATTATTGTGACCACCAGCTAATATCCAGAATAACCGCCGTGAGCAGAGCGGACAGCAACTAGACCGGCTGGGAGTGACTCAATAAAGTGCTGGAAGGTGTTCACAGGTATGTGAAGCCATGCTGACTGCAGTGCATCTGACAGCTGCTAGGGGTACGTGGTGGAGGATCCATAGAGCGAACAACACAATCGACGTGGCCCCGCAGATGCTCAATTGGGTTTAAGTCAGGGAAATTAGGGGGCCGGGGAAGTACTTTGAAGTCTTCATGGTGCTCTCCCAACCACTCTCGGACATTTCTAGCTGTGTGACACGTCGCATTGTCGTACTGGAAGATCCCATCCGCCCCAGGGAAGACAATCAGCATGTATGGGTGCACGTGGTCTGCAAGGATGGATTCATAACGAATTCGGTCCATATTGCCTTCCACAGGTATAAGTGGACTCAGGGAACGCCATGAAAACATCCCCCAGAACATAACGCTGCCCCCACCAGCTTGTGTTCTTCCAGCAGTAGTTGAAGAGTGTTTGTTATCCGATGTTTCTCGACTTATATGCCAACGTCCATTCGTTCGATGAAGCAGAAAACATGACTCATCGGAGAAGGCAATCCTTTGCCACTCAACGGAGGTCCAATTCCGATACTGCTGTGCAAATGTAAGCCTTTTCCGCCGATGCTCCTTCGTTAGCATAGGTGCAGTGACCATCCGTCTGCATCGGAGCCCCATACGCAGCAAGGTTTGCTGAACTGTCGTCTTAGACACATTTCCGGTAGCCTCCTGGTTCACTCGGCCAGAGCGTTGTACCACTGTAGCGTGTCGATCGGCCCTCACGCACCATCGATGGCCACGTTCACCTCTCACATCAATGGCTCGTAGTGCATCGTATTTTTCACGTCGCTTATTCGCAATGGTGCCATTTCTCTAATCACGATACACTTTAAGTACAGCAGCACGCGAACAGGTCACAAACTGCGCTATTTCAGAAGTACTGCCACCCTTTGCCCGAAAGTTGATGATCATCCCTTTTTGCAAATCTGATAAATCGCTCCTTTTATCCATGACAGCAATGAGTGACATGTTTTCAGATGATGATAATGATGATATGTAGAAGATTTTAGGAAGGGAGTGTCTGACTCCAGGTCTTAAACAACCCTTAGAAATAGGAAACTAGGAGATTTGGGCTAGAACGCCCGATAGGAAAGTGACACGGAAGCGAAGTAGAAAGGGGAGGAAGACGCCCTTATTTATTACCGGGGGGCCAGTAACCGGGGTCCGACGGGTTAACGTGCCCATCCGACTCACAAGGCGGATATTTAGTGCATCGAGCGTTCGTACCTGCCTGAGATCGAACCCGAGGTCCTTTTCGTGGCAGTCACGGACCTTGCCTACTAGGCCACCAGCGGCCCATGTTTTCAGAATCCCTACAGCACACCTTATATACCCTCCAAGCCAGCTCACGACTCGTGCCTTCTTTCATTGGCTACGCGCTGTTGACTGGAAAAGTAGGAGGTGGTCACAATAAGGTGACTCGACTGTGTATATAGCTCCGCCTTTTCGAAGGGTTGATATTGAAGGGGTGTTGATGATCGTATCATAGCAGTACAATTATACCACCGGGATTAGAAGAAATGCTATCCCACACTCACCAACCCGCTTGACCAACGTGGTGGGCTATGGCCAGCCCCACCACCCCCACCCCGAAAAAAATATTCCACAACTCAAAATTCATGATCAGAGTAGGATCCCTAAAATGTAGCAATGGGCTGGACGTAATGCCAGAAGAACTGACCGCAGATGAACAACCGAAATTTTTTAGACTGGATACCAAGAAACAAGAAAGACCCAGAAGACCACATGGGAAATGAATGTATGAAATTCGAAAGCATGCGGGATTGACATAACCGAGACTAGCTCAAGACATACCATTGTGGAAGAAACTTATGGAGAACCTCATCCAGCAATTTATAATGGCTGATTATGACGATGGTGATGGTATACAGGGGCGTAACTACCGGGGAGCAATTGGAGCAGCATGCTCCAGGCACAGGAGTTTGGGGGCGCAAAAATTTTCGCATTAAAAAATCATTAAATGTTAAAAAAAGATAAAGGATAGTTCTTCTTCCACAACTGCGATGTAGGAGGGCGCCAATGGAGATAGCTAGTAGCACGTGTCATTACAGCGTATGACAGGTGTCTCAACTTACTCACGTCGGAGGTTGCGCTCAGATATAAACAATTGCTCCGTAGTTCTTCAGGAAAGTGCAGGTGATGCAGTCCAATGTCACTGTACCGTCTTTTTCTCTCTCAGTGATGGGGGTGTCCGTCATTCCACTCCCTCTTTCTCTCGTAATGCGAAGCCTAATACAGTAAAACTTCGGAATAGCGGACATCGAAGGGGAAAGAAAAACTGTCCGTTATTTAGAAGTGTCCGCTATTGGGAAAATCGTGCATTATTATAGCATGCTGTGCAAATTAATTGGGACAAAGTAAAAAATCACTCTTTTTTCCAAAACTATGCCTTTATATCATTCTATGCCTTGATATACACTGATAAATACCTGTATTAGTATGAAGTATGTCCTCCTTTAGCAGAAATGACCTCTTAAATTCGTTTTGGCATTGACTCTACCAATTGAGTGCACATATTTTTAACTTCGTTATCGTGGAACCACACTTTTATAGCATTCGTTATCATGCGTTCTTTGGCTGTACACTCAATTTTACCTAAACGTCTCTTCAAAATATTCCCTAAGTTTTCTATGAGATTTAAGTCTGGTGAATTTCCAGGCCAATCAAGCAAATGCATTTTATTTTCCAGCATGAAATTCTTGACAAATTTCGAATTGTGACATGGAACCAAGCCATGTTGAAATGTGCCGTCAAAAGTTTGCAAGAATGGAACAATCCTACGTTGTAATATTTCTACGTACTTGGCTGAATTCATCATACCTTGAACAGGAACCAAGCTTCCAGTGCCATTTGATGCGAAAAAACCCTAAAACATCTGTTTCAGAGGGTGTTTTACAGTTTGTTTGACATGCTCAGGTCTTAAGGGTTCACAGTTGCTTCGTCTAACGACATTTGCTTGGTAATCCTGCACAAATAAATGAGTTTCATCACTGAAAATTACCTTTTCCCAGTCGTCAGCAGTCCATGATTTATATTTTTTGGCCCATGCTAAACGTTTTATCTTCATTTTCGCATTCAAATATTGTTTTTTCGTTGGTCTTCTTGCCTTCCGGCCAACTTCCAAAAGCCTACGGCGTACAGTTGAATCACTAACATCACAACCACTAGCCAATAAATCTCTTTGAAGGTCGGTGCTTGTTTTTTTTTTTTATTCATTTTACTATTTCTGATTAGATATTCATCGGTTCGTGTTGTTGTTTTTCGTTTTCTTCCACATTTACCTTTCCTTTTTGGAGACGATGATCCAGATGCATTGTATCGCGTAAGCAGTTTTGATACATTTGATTTGCCTACACCACTGCAGAAGCGATATCCCTTACTAGTCATAGAAGTGTGATCCTTCAGAGCAACTATTTTTGCACGCTTCCTTGGGGAAATATCCATTTTTCAATACACGAAAGCAACACGTACTCACAGAGAGCAGAAATTAACATCCACCTGTCACACACGGAAGCTCACAACTGAAGCTAAAGTGCCTATTTCCTGTTTAAAACCGGTCAAACCACATTCTTACTGTCAAGTTCTAACAGTCACACACCACCTCACAGCTGATAAAACCGGTTTACGTGGGTTTCCGAAAAATTCTTTTTGCATTGGGAAGCTTGAAATATGCAAATGATGATCCTTTATTTCGTTTTTTATTACGATGTACAATTTCGCCGGTAGAGGGCGTAAATGCAGATGATGTCGAATTCAAAAATACGTTTTATTCCACATATTTGCTTCTAAACATCCGATTGAAATTTTTTTTATCTTTCGATTCCATTTATGTCGAAGAGTATTTTAGATATAGTTACTTTTTCAAATTACGCATAGATTTTCCGCTAGGGGGCATAAAATTAAATTACATTTTCCCCGATAACTCATCTTCAAAAACTCCGATTTAAAATTTTTTCTTCAGCGGATACATCTCCAGATGGAAAATCTTTTGCATATAATTTCAAATTTTTGATAAAGAATAATTTGGCCACCAGGGGGCGTAAGCGTTAATTTTTGCTTCTGATGTATTTGCCATAAAATCGGAGCTTCTAAAATATCGATTGAAAAAATTATTTTGTGGACTGATGCCACTCACATTGATAAACCTTTTCGGAATATTTTCTTCTTAAAATATTCCACAGTTTCTCCGCCAGGGGGCGTAGATGTACATCTTATTTTTGCCAATATCACTACTTCTAGGAGTCCGATTTGAAAAATTCCTTCTTTGTTGGATAGTGTTTTCCGTGTGACATGTTTTTCATATAATTTCAAAACTTTCAAGTAATTCATAGACTTTCCGCCAGGGGGCGTACATGTAAATTGCGTTTCCCCCTATATCTCTGCTTCTAAATCTCCGATTTGAAAAATTCTTTCTGCACCGCATACAGCTCCTGATGGGAAATCGTTTGCACATAATTTCTAATTTTTGTAAAGAAATGGTTTGGCCACCAGGTGGCGTAAGTCTTAATTTCCGCTTCTGTTGTATTTGCAGCAAAATATGAGCTTCTAAAATCTCGATTGAAAAAAATGTCGTTTGTTGACCGATACTACTCATATCGACAAACCTTTTAGGAAAATTTTCTTCTTGAAAAAATGCATGGTTTCTACGCCAGGGGGCGTAGATGTATATCTTATTTTTGGCAATATCTCTACTTCTAAGAGTACGATTTGAAAAATTCCTTCTCTGTTGGATAGTGTTTCCTATGCGAAATGTTTTTCCTATAAATTCAAAATTTTCAAGTAAATCATAGACTCCGCTAGGGGGCACAGAGTTATATTGCGTTTTCTGCGTTATTTCTGCTCCTAAAGCTCTGATTTGAAAAATTCTTCCTGTATCGCGTACAAGACCTGATGGAAAATATTTTTCACATAATTTCTAATGTTTGGTAAAGAATGGTTGGCCACCAGGGGTCATAAGTGTTAATTTCAGCTTCTGAAGTACTTGTTGCAAAATCTGGGCTCCTGAAAACTCAACTAATTTTTTTTTACTTGGACCGATATCGCTCATATGGAAAAACCTTTTGAGAATACTTTCTTCCTAAAATAATGCATGGTTTTCCCACCAGGGGACGTAAAGTTACATCTTATTTTTGTCGATATCTCTGTTTCTCAGAGTTCGTAAGCTCACGATTCCGTTTACAGCCATATCTGAGGGAATAAAAACCCTTTGAAAATCTTCTTTCTTTCGTCAGATCTATTGTTTTGCATACCGGTTCCATTGACTTTGAATAGCTTTGATAAATTTAATTTACGTCAGAACGGATTCAAAAGACGTGCTCATTACACCCGAAAATTCGGTGTCATCTTTCTTGTTTTTTTCAGAGTCAAGCGCTTACGTTTGTTGGACATTTTAAAATCGATGTTTGAGAAATCTTTGCTTCACAGCTCGCTTGATGATTGATGAGAAAAACCTACATGATTATTGCAAACAAATGTGATTTCTAGTAAACTGGACTTGAAATTGGTCCCTCTGCACTGACTTTGACCTTACCAAAACACAAACAGTCTTTCCCACCGTGTTTGCATGTTTTTCAATCCGATTACCGTTCCCGAATCAGTAGCCGGCTCTGAGCTGTGGTCCCCGTTTCTGAGGTCTGGCCCCACTGGGAGGACCTGAAGAGCTAGAAGGCAGTGTCTCCTGGTCAGATGTATGTATGCAAAGAGAGGACGGACTGTCTGGTTAGCACGAACGCTAATCCTTTTTTTTTACTTTTTTTAGCGATTTCGGCCACTTACCCGGAGTACATAGCACTTGGAATCTTAAAATTTACTAGGCTCGGGAACAAAACTATTAAGATAGCGAATGAGGAATGGTAAAATAACAAAAAGGGAAAATGTCGGGAGTTTGGGTGAATCACACCCCTCGGAATACCTATAATCGAAAGCAAATTGTCCGTTATATTGTACTTTAAGCGTGTCCGCGTCCGTTATATTGTACTTTAAGCGCGTCCTCCTCCGTTATTTAGAATGTCTGCTACTAAGAAATGAATGCCCCATAAGAAGTCATGCATTTCTGCAGGGGAATAAAAAATTGTCCGTTATATAGAGATGTCCGTGATTCCGAAGTGTCCGTTAATGGAAGTTTCACTGTACTCCCTTTCTAGCACCACTTGTACCCGACCAATCTCATCCCAGGTCAGATCTCGGACCCTAGTGTCGCCTGAACAGTTATCGCCTTCAGCATTCGATATCAGTTTAAGTTTTTTTGGGGAGGGGGGATTGGGGGTTTAACGACCACCGCGAGCAACTCAATGGGCAATAAGCAGTCGCCCGTCCCTAATTTAGGGTCAGTGGTTCTAGGGAAGAGAGAGAGCCAGTGCCATAAGACAAACACAACATCCATGCCTCACCGGGATTCGAACCCGGACTCCTTTCGGACGAATGATCGTAGGCCATCGCTTAGACCACTGCGCCACTGGGGCGGCCATTTTAAGTTTCGTTTAGTGGTGGTGTATATTACCGATGTGCTCTTATCAACCGTAGTTAAAGTTCTCTTCACTGTTTGCCTTATTTACTAGGGTGTAATTCCGTTCAAAAAGTTCAGTTGTGCGGAATTTGGGAAACGGAAACGCGCAAAAGAGGAAGCAGAAAATATTGCTATAAAAATGTCAAGAAAGTTTCATCGTATTTTCAAATTGATAATTCACAAGCAGTACGTAAAAATAATAATTCACACACATGCACGGATGATTCAGTTAGCTGATTTAACCACTGATTCTCCAACAAGTGCTGAGACAACGGAACCGGCCGTAAGTACAGGTACTTCGCAAACATGTTTACCAAATCCCAGATATTACCTAATCAGAGATAAGGGTAATTTCAACAACACCCTCACAACAGAACAAAAAAGGATGATTATTGATTTGGGCCCTTGTCAGCCTAAGGGGCCTTTCTCTAAGGACCAAGACGTGAGAAATATTTGTAGAAATTTTCTGGTTTATAACTGAGAGGGTCGATTCAGTAGGTGGGCGCCAACCCTGGAAGCTGCTCCTGGGTGCAGATTTGGGAGTTATTCCACTGATGGTATATACAAGGTTCTTTCAACATTTTGTAAAACCAAAACTATGTAAGATATTAACACCCACGATGCACCGTTTTATCACCAACCGTAACGATTTTATTATACAGATGGCGTCTCTAAAAGATTGTGATTTTTTCACTGTCACGTGACCAGTCAGGTAAGATGGCCGCAAATGCTGAAGGCGTTCTGTGTGCTTCAATTAAGCAAAACGAATAGCGTTACGGTTGTGCAACGGCGTTTTAGCATTCCTTTCAAGAAATCACCGCCGAATAGACAATCCATCTATGATTGGCACAAGAAATTTGAAACAGCAGGATACTTGTGTAAAGGTAAAATCTGATGAAGTGTGAGCGTGTTCTTGCCGTTTACCAACGCAGCTCCACAACGGTAGCTGGTCGGGAGTTACAAACTCCGCAACCAATTGTTTAGAAAATTTCGAGGAAGCGGCTGAAAACTGTCTACAAATCGCGGTTATTGCAAAGCGACAATGACAAAACCGCGCGACGTAATTTCTGTACAGAAATGCAGGAGTGGTTTGAAGAAGATGGTTTTAGAGATCGTCTAATTTTCAGCGACGAATCGACATTCCACATAATTCGCATATGGGGGACTGAAAATCCTAGAGCTACAGTAGAGTATGTGCGAGGTTCCTCAAAGCTTTATGCGCTATGAGCTACAGTATATCCCTTAATAAAGTGCACGGCCCCCTTCTTTTTCCAAGAAACACTGAAACGGAAAGCTCTTATCTCGATATGTTTATTATTCGGTTGGTGCTTCAACTGCACTAAGACAGTTACAGCTTCATTTTCAAAACATCTGGGTAGGTGACATGTTGCCAGTTGCCCGGCAAGTCTAACAGAGCTGCACTGGCCGGGCAACAGGCGGCCACCCCACCCACATGTTTGCCACCACGAAGTTCGGATCTAACACCCTATGGCTTCTTCTTTTTATAAGGCTATGTCAATAACAGGGTCTTCGTCCCCTCCCTTTCCTGTTAATTTAGCTGATCTGAAACAATGTATCACAACAGCTATCTCTGGAGTTGATGAAGATATGTTAACCCATGACTTTTTAAAGGGGCTATGTCAAAGACAAGGTCTTCGTCCCTCCCCTTCCTGATAATTTAGCTGATCTGAAACAACGTATCACAACAGCTATCGCAGGAGTTGATGAAGATATGTTAACCTATGACTTTTTAAGGGGGCTATGTCAAAGACAAGGTCTTCGTCCTTCCCCTTCCTGATAATTTAGCTGATCTGAAACAACTTATCACAACAGCTATCGCAGGAGTTGATGAAGATATGTTAACCTATGACTTTTTAAGGGGGCTATGTCAAAGACAAGGTCTTCGTCCCTCCCCTTCCTGATAATTTAGCTGATCTGAAACAACGTATCACAACAGCTATCGCAGGAGTTGATGAAGATATGTTAACCTATGACTTTTTAAGGGGGCTATGTCAAAGACAAGGTCTTCGTCCTTCCCCTTCCTGATAATTTAGCTGATCTGAAACAACTTATCACAACAGCTATCGCAGGAGTTGATGAAGATATGTTAACCTATGACTTTTTAAGGGGGCTATGTCAAAGACAAGGTCTTCGTCCTTCCCCTTCCTGATAATTTAGCTGATCTGAAACAACTTATCACGACAGCTATCGCAGGAGTTGATGAAGATATGTTTACCTATGACTTTTTAAGGGGGCTATGTCAAAGACAAGGTCTTCGTCCCTCCCCTTCCTGATAATTTAGCTGATCTGAAACAACGTATCACAACAGCTATCGCAGGAGTTGATGAAGATATGTTAACCTATGACTTTTTAAGGGGGCTATGTCAAAGACAAGGTCTTCGTCCCTTCCCCTTCCTGATAATTTAGCTGATCTGAAACAACGTATCACAACAGCTATCGCAGGAGTTGATGAAGATATGTTAACCTATGACTTTTTAAGGGGGCTATGTCAAAGACAAGGTCTTCGTCCTTCCCCTTCCTGATAATTTAGCTGATCTGAAACAACTTATCACAACAGCTATCGCAGGAGTTGATGAAGATATGTTAACCTATGACTTTTTAAGGGGGCTATGTCAAAGACAAGGTCTTCGTCCCTCCCCTTCCTGATAATTTAGCTGATCTGAAACAACGTATCACAACAGCTATCGCAGGAATTGATGAAGATATGTTAACCTATGACTTTTTAAGGGGGCTATGTCAAAGACAAGGTCTTCGCCTCTCTTCTTTCTGCTAATTTAGCTGATCTGAAACAACGTATCACAACAGGATAAAGATATGCTAACCTATTACTTTTTTAGGGGCTATGTCAAAGACAAGGTCTTCGTCCTTCCCCTTCCTGTTAGTTTAACTGATCTGAAACAACGTATCACAACAGCTATCGCTGGAGTTCATAAAGATTTGTTAGACCTATGACTTTTTAAGGGGCTATGTAAAAGACAAGGTTTTCGTCCTTTCCCTTCCTGTTAGTTTAACTGATCTGAAACAACGTATCACAACTGTTATCGCTGGAGTTGATGAAGATATGTTAACTTATGACTTTTTAAGGGGGCTAAGTCAAAGACAAGGTCTTCGTCCCTCCCCTTCCTGTTAATTTAGCTGGTCAAATGTATGAAAGCAGTGGATTTGCTTCTCCTAGAAGGGGCCATTCACTTTTTCACGAGATGTAGCACATGATATAATTGGGGAATCTCACACAAGTTCCACTCTTGCTCTAGGAGTTTCAGTTGTTTCATATGCGAATGTTATGTTTGAATACTTTTCCACTTATATGGTATGTCGATTCATCGCGACTGTTGATATTCAGCGAGCAGTGGTGCCCTGCATGCATCGTCCGATTAGTGCCAGCACCATTGGCAGACGGCTGCACGACGTAGGACTACATGCAAACAGACCGTTACGGCATCTGCCCTTAACACCACTGCCTCGTCTCCAAAGACTGCAATGATGTCGTGGGAGACTGTCATGGAGCCACTCAGAATGGCAGTGAGTGATCTTCAGTGATGAGTCCCGCTTTTGTCTTGGAGGAGACGACCACCGAATCCGTGTGTGGAAACACCGTAGTCAGCGCCAAGATGAACGGTTTATTTTCGAGCGTCACAGTTCCAGAAGGCCTGGTGTCATCGTGTGGGGCGCAATTGTCTTTGGTGCTCATCACAGGCACTTCGACAGCCCAATGTTACGTTAATGATGTCCTGCAACCAGTGGCCCTACTTTTCTTGAATGCTCACTCCGGTGCTATTTTCCAACAGGACAACGCACATCCGTATAGTGTTGCTATCTCGAGAGCTTGCCTTCAAGGCACTGACACTCTGCAAAGGCTAGCCGCATCACCAGACCTATCGCCGATTGAAATTGTGTGGGATGCTATTGGGCTCGCTATCCACACTCAACCCCTACCGGACAATCTGCAGGAACTGCGCGAGAAGATTCAAGCAGCATAGGATGGCTTATCACAGGACACCATTAAGAACCTGTACAACTCCATGCCGAGAGGTCTGGTATACTATGTGAGCAAATGGTGGCCCGACGCCATAATGAGAGACACTGCTTATTGGCGTGTAGCTCAATAAATATTGCCCATATCAGTCCAATGTTTAATCATTTACTGTTCCTGTATAATTTTACCTTCCTACCTAATAGCATTGCAGTCCAACCCATCCTTCTGGGTGCAACTATTTTTTTGACGATGGGTGTATATACTTAAGTTGCTATGAGAGCCTCCACGTAGGATCTTGATAATGAAACTGAAGTGTGTATGAAAATGCATGCAGATGTGAGAGGATAGTGGTAGTGGTGAATTTTCGATGTTTTTTAACATAGTATTTTATCCTTTCTTGATGCTTTCTTCAGATTTTAATTGTATAAAACTAACAAAATTCAGCTAACACTTGGAAAATTTATATACACTGCTGACCACCCAAAACGCAACACCAAGAAGGACACGAGATAGCAATTCCAGATTTACTGGACCCATAACAACAGATACAAAGATGAAACGATTGAGCTTACAGGCCCGTGCGACTTGCGGAACACGCAGACATCAATAGTTCATGTGGCCCCCATAGCTGGCAATAACAGCCGCTACACGCCGCGGCATCGAACGAAAGAGGCTTTGGATATGGGCTTGGGATATGACGGTCCAGGCTGCTTCCCACACGTTGCCACAGTTCATCAGGCGTAGCCACGGGTGGTGCTTGCCTGGCCACTCGGTTGCCGATCAACGACCAGACGTGTTCGATGGGCGACATATCGGGAGAACAGGCAAGCCACGGCTGCAGTGACACCTGGTGGGCCATGAAGAATTGTTGCACGATACGTGCCACGTGCGGGCGCGCATTGTCCTGTTGAAACGTGGCCGCTGTCAAGTCCTGCAGGTAAGGGAGGACTACAGGCTCCAAAACGTCGGAGATGCAGCGGTGGCTGTTAAATGCACCGGCGATGCGTACAAGAGGGGTGCGGGTGTCATATCCAATTGCGCCCAAACCATAACGCCAGGCGACGGACTGGTATGGGGATGCATAATGCAGGCGTCATAGTCTCCCGCCGCGGTGCCGCCGCACGCGGATCCGACCGTCGTGGTGTTGCAGGCAGAAGCGGGATTCATAGGAGAAGACAATGTCGTGCCATTCCGTAGTCCAGGTGCGGCGTTCAAGGGCCCACTGCCGCCGCACTCGCCAGTGGTGTAACGTCCATGGTCATCGGAGCAATTGGCGCCATTCGACAAGTCCCCGCTCCTGCAGACGACATCGAACGGTACGTGCTGACACAGTTTGTTGCGCAACACACCCTAATTCCTGCGCTAACGTTCGTGATGTGGCGGTGCGAGCCGTCAATACCCGCCGCACAACATGCCGGTCCTCTCGTTCGGTGGTGTGCCGCGGCTGCGGCAATCGCTCACGTAGGTCCGTCCGTCCCTCCTGAACTCACCGAATCCATACTCGCCTCACTGTGGCTGGATGTCGTCCCACACGGGCGCCGATGTCTCGGTACGATAAACCGCTGTCGCGATAAGCCACTATTCGTCCTCTGTCGAACTCCGAAACGTGCTGGAATGACTGCCGTATTCTGCGACGAGGCATCAGGAAGCTTCCCACGCACAGGTCCGGCAGCACAACACTCTTCCACTACTTACACCCCGCCTTCTGTGCGCCCTTCTTATAGTGCTTCTCGGTGGCGTGCCGGGCGTACATGATTTGCATATGCCCTGCAATGCTAATCGTTTGCATGTTCTCTCGCGGGCGACGCATGCTTCGAATTTCGGGCCAATCGGATGCTTCCTTCTTGGTGTTGCATTTTGGGTGGCCAGCAATGTACGTAACAGCAATAAATAGTTTTTAGTGAAATGTTGTCAACAATGAGACTAATAGTCTTTTGAACTGAATATTACCGGAAACCTCTTGTTTTTTAATATATTTTTAACTTCAGGATCCAGATAGCTACAGTTTTTTTTTGGTACATGTATCAAAGTGAAACTAAACTACTCACATGAAAGAATGTGCACAGAGTTTGAGATAATGAGAACTGTATTTGAGAAATACACCTCATGACATGAGTTCTTCCGCACATTAATACAGACCATATCCATAAGGTTTTTATGTAGAAGTTGCAGTTTATACGTTATAATTGTAATAAACTTACCAAAAGAGCCATCGTTATTATTAGATATTCATTATACTACCCACTATATGAGTAATATCCACATTGTGATTTTTCAAAACTTAAAGGAAAAACCAAGAATGAATAATGAATCTATCGTATAATCTAGTTCTGCACTTTTAATGTGCGAGGCGGGACGGAAATTAAACAAGAAAGATGACACCGAATTCTCGATTGTAAGAAGCACTCCTTTTGAATCTTTCCTGACATGAAAAATATATTTCAAAGCTGACTTTTTGAAAATCTAACAGTTCGGCAGAAAATAAAATACCCTTACACCACCTCATAACGAAGTATATAAATTTCTTCATCATTTTCATGCCAGGGATTCGAAACCCAAATTCTCGGCTCCGGAGCTCCGAGTGCTATCCACTATACTACACTGCCATGTGCTCTCACTGCTATCTGCCTTTATCTCATGTGTGTCCTGCGGGTCATGACGAAGTTAATTTCTCCATCATTTTTATGCCAGGGGTGGGATTCGAGCCCACAACTCTCGGTTCCGGAGCTCCGAGTGCTATATCCACTATGCTACACTGGCATGTACTCTCACTGCTATCTGCCTTTATCTCATGTGTGTCCTGCGGGTCATGACGAAGTTAATTTCTCCATCATTTTTATGCCAGGGGTGGGATTCGAGCCCACAACTCTCGGTTCCGGAGCTCCGAGTGCTATATCCACTATGCTACACTGGCATGTACTCTCACTGCTATCTGCCTTTATCTCATGTGTGTCCTGCGGGTCATGACGAAGTTAATTTCTCCATCATTTTTATGCCAGGGGTGGGATTCGAGCCCACAACTCTCGGTTCCGGAGCTCCGAGTGCTATATCCACTATGCTACACTGGCATGTACTCTCACTGCTATCTGCCTTTATCTCATGTGTGTCCTGCGGGTCATGACGAAGTTAATTTCTCCATCATTTTTATGCCAGGGGTGGGATTCGAGCCCACAACTCTTGGTTCCGGAGCTCCGAGTGCTATCCACTATACTACACTGCCATGTGCTCTTTATGCTATCTGCCTTTATCTCATGTGCATTATGCGGTGCAGGCACGTCACAACCAAGAGAAAAACTGCGCATAATTTAAAATACGTTTATTCATAGCAAATGGAATCGGTTAAAAAAATATCCAATTTAAGTCGGCAATCGATAAAATATCCAGAAATAGAAATAGCTAACTTGCATGCACTAGCGGTTGAAGGGCATGTTGTGAAATTTGACAAATTGTGCACCAAACGTTTCTCATAGCTGATGGAAGTTATCAAAGGGTTTACAAAGTGAACAGTTAGAAGCAGAGATATACACTGAAGTGCCAAACAATACTCGGATACCTCTCTAAAACCGCGTTGGTCCTCCTCGCGATTGGATAACTGCAGCATCGCGAAGGGGCATGGACCTCCACGAACTCCCTGTAGTACTGTAGAGACGGTGCACACCATGCTTCCTGAAAAGCGTCCCACAATTCCGTAATATTCGCCAGTAGAGGATTCACGTCATTAGCGACACGTTGAACAGCATCCCAAATGTGTTCGATGGCGTTTAAATCCGGCGAAAAAAAAAGGAGGAGCCAAGTTAGGATACCAAACTCCGTGGAATGTTTCTGCAGCTACAATTGGGTTACTATGGGCGTGTGCGATTGCGCATTCTCGTGTTGAAAAGGTCGCACCCGTCGAAGTGTTTGCATGACATGAACAGGTGCATATGATCCCCAAGGATGGTTACGTTACCTCCACCGATCAGAGCGTACATCAGACATATGAGGGGTCCTAATGCGTACCAGCTGAAAACACCCCACACCATAACAGAGCCACCGCCGGCTTGCACTGTCCCTTGTAGTCGTGCAAGATCCATTGCCTCGTGGGGTTGTCGCCACACCCGGAGTCGGCCATCTTCCCAAAATAGTTGGTACCACGATTCGTCGGACCAGGCTACACGTTTCCAGTCATCTTGCGTCCAATGGCGGTGTTCCCGAGCCCAGGCTAGGTGCACAGCTTTGGGTCATCGGGTCAGCAATGGCACTCCGGCGAGCTATCGGCTTCGGAACCCCTTATAACACAGGGAACGTTGCACTGTCCGAACACTGATGCTACTACTGGCCCCAGCATTGAATTGCGCTGTGATCTGCAGCAATGGGCACGCCATTACAGAAAACTGTTTTTTACGCTTTCCAACCGTAGGTTGAAAAAGCGCATATGCTCCAGCTTTGTCCGTCCGTCTGCCCGTCCGCACGATAACTCGCGTAAAAATGGTTCGATTTCGATGAAATTTTAGTATGTGGTACGGGACCACCTGGGGACAAACCCTTTTGAAAATGGACGTAATGGGATCAAAGGTCAATACATAGGAGCGCGATTCATTCCATTGCCCTTATGCATCATAACGTGCGCAAAAATGGTTCGATTTCGATGAAATTTTAGTATGTGGTAAGGGATCACCTGGGGGACAAACCCTATTGGAAATGGACGAAATCGGGTCAAAGGTCAACACATAGGAGCGGCATCCATTTCATTGCCCTTATGCGTCATAACTTGCGTAAAAATTGTTCGCATTCGATGAAATTGTATCATGTTGTCCCAGAGGTACACTGAATCGGTTCTGTTGAATATAATCGAAATGGGGTCATAGGTCAGCACACAGGAGCCAGATTTATTCCGCAGCCATTATCCTCATAACTTGACTAAAAATGCTTCTATTGCGGCAAAACTTTAGTATGTTGTTCCGGAGGTATACTGAACTGGTTGTGTTGAATATAATTGAAATTGGGTGAAAGGTCAGGACACAGGAGCAAGATTTATTCCACAGCCATTATCCTCATAACTTGACTAAAAATGCTTCTACTACGACAAAACTTTAGTATGTTTTTCCGGAGGTATGCTGAACCGGTTGTGTTGAATATAATCGAAATTGGGTTAAAGGTCAGGACACAGGAGCGATATTCAGTTCACAGCCAATATCCTCATAACTTGAGTAATGGTTTACGGCATGTTGGAAAGCGTATCATAATCAATGCATTGCATGACTTTACTAACTTGTTTAATATATTAATTTGTTATTAATATATTGAAAAAAATGTTATGATGAGTGCCAGACGCCGCTGTCCAAAATCGCCGAGGGCTTCTCTACGGCCACACCGGTCTCGCAATCAGGATGTTTCCCCTGAGTTTGTGTAGTCCAATGTACACTCTTGAAATTGTCGACCGTGTAAATCTAAATTTAGCGGTAATTTCCGAGATGGAGTGACCCATTTCCTGGGCGCCGACTATCATACCACGTTCGAAATCACTAAAATCCTGATAAGCTGCTGTCTGAACTGCCAATGCTAGTACTTTTTATTATTATTTTTTTTAATTGAAGCTTTAACGACCACCGTGAGCAACTCAATGGGCTATAAGCAGCCGCTCGTCCCTAATTTAGAGTCACTGGTTCCAGGGAAGGGAGAGAACCAGTGCCGTTAGACAAACACAACATCCATGAATCACCGCCGATTCGAACCCGGATCCTTCTCGAACGAATGGTCGTAACTCATAAGCCATCTCTTAGACCACTGAGCCACTGGGGCGGCGGTATTAGTACTTCAGCTTGCGGAAATATCTGCCTCAATATGACTGTACACTGTCTACCAACAAGTAATTGGACACCTGTGATAGCAAAGGAAAACGAAGTTTATTCACCTTCAATAGTTGGTGGAGCCTCCACGAGCGGCGATTACAGCTGCGACCCTTCGGGGCATACTCTCAAATAGGCGTTGTACGACGGCTAGCGGTATTTTCTTCCACTCGGCTTGGAGAAGACAGGTCAGTTCCTTCACCGATTTCGGACGGTGGGGGCACCCCTTAAGTTGACGCTCCAACTCGTCCCAGAGGTGCTCGATAGGGTTGAGGTCCGGGCTCCGCTTAGGCCAGTCCATTCGATTAACCCCATTGTCACCATACCAAGCCATGGTGAACCTTGCAACATGACAGGTGGCATTGTCATCCTGAAAGTATAACATGGGTCCACCCCGTAAAACTGCCACAACGTAGGAAGTGCATGGTCATCCAAAATGGTGCAGTAGATCTCTGCGTTGAGTCTACCAGGAATTGCGACCAAGGGTCCGGTGCCATACCAGGAGAAACACCCCCATAGCATAATTTCACCGCCGCCGAACTTCACAGTTGGCACAATACATTCCACAAGGAAGCGTTCTCCAGGCAGACGCCAAACCCAGACCCTACCATCCGAACGGCAGAGGGTGAACCTTGATTCGTCGCTCCAGAGAACCTGTTTTCCCTGTTCAACGGTCCACTGTCGACGTTCTTTGCACCACGTTAGCAGATCAGCGCTGTTGGACTTGGTGATCAAAGGCTTGTGGGCAGCAGCTAGCACGTCCATGATAACCGCGTAGATGGGCTTCCTTACGAATGGTATTCATCGAAAGAACATTCCCGGATGCCTGTTGAAACTCCTCGCGGATTTGGCCCATCGATTTGGTGCGGTTCTTCCGAATTTCTCTGGCCGGCACCCGTCGGTCTCTAACTCCCAGTTTTGTGGGTCTGCCGGGTCGGGGCGCATTCCCACAGTCACCTCTCATCTTCCACTTGCCAATCACGTAGGCCACTATCGATTTTGGGTACTTCAACTGGCTGGATATGTCACATATGGATCGCCAATTTCTGATACCCGACGATTACACCTTTCTCGAAATCAGAGAGCTCTGAACTGCGTGTCATCCGACAGGTTGCGTTGTTGTTTCCCACACGATATTTAACGGCGGCGGCCGTGACGTGTATCAGGGCCGCAGATATCGTCGATTGCAGGGGTGTCCAATTACTTGTTGGTAGATAGTGTACGTCGTTTACGGACGATACCGTTTACCACATGGATAACGTGGTATGTAATGGAAATGATAGCGCCTTGTCAATTTCTTTTTTCACCTCACAGTAAAATAAAACGTGATATAACTTTAATAACCCTCGTTGGACAGCGAGTATATTCGTTCAAACTGATTTAAGCCCGTTATGCTAACCCCGAGTTAATTCGTTCCAAATTGTTGAATGATTAAGCCCCATTCATCTGTAATCGTCGACTTCATGTGCATTAGTAAGTTTTTTATAGCAGTGTATTTTTCAAATTTTTCAAAAAAAAAAAAAAATCTCTAGGTTTTGAAATCATTCGTTTGCACTTGCGATATGTGTGCTTTTAGAAGACAGACTGAAAAAAAAATGCTTTCTTGAATCATATTGCAGTAAATACGGCAATAAATGTTTGCTTTTTTTTAAAAAAATAACCGTTCTGGACATATCGTATGATCGAGAAAAGCACGTAATAACTTAGTTGATTGAAAATTTTTAGAGCCTGGAAATACTCAAGTTTAAAATATTATACTCCGCAGTGTTTCGTAGAGATGTTTTATTCTTTTGGAGGATGGAAATCTTACGCGTTTTTCTCATCTGATTCTTGCGATTGGCGCTGGGGAGTGAAACTTTTCAGTCTGGGCACGGAAGAGCAATAGCATTAAAATGAGATGTTCGTAAGGAAAAGAAAAAAAATTTTTTTAAATACGCTCATATGAAGATTCCAATTTCTGACCGTGTGTGGCTGAAGCTTCTGGCTCTCGGCCAACGCTTCCTTTGTGTTTGGTCATTCTATGAAGATCTTCATCGAGTTTTATAACCCGCTAACAACCAAGAGATACGAATAAAGCTTGATCAAAAAGAAAGAAAAAATTAATCACGTGAAATAGGACCTTGTTGCTTTGTTAGCAGCAACACTTTTCTTGTGGAGGGTGGAATAAATGCATGTATAATGGCAAAAAAATAGTTCGTCGCTTTACGACTTTTTGATGTGAAATGTGTAAGTTATCTGACATCATCACCGACGGGCTTCTAATACGGTTGTTTATTTTTTCAATATAAATAAAAACAAGAAAGATGACACCGAATTTTCGGGTGTAATAAGCACGTCTTTTGAATCCGTTCGGACGCAAATTAATCTGGTTGCAGAATTGTGCGTTAAAAAAAACATGAATTTATATGAGAAACATTTCGCACCGGAAACTCTCTCCAACACAGAAATAATTTTTCAAATCGGACTCTTAGAAACAGAGATATCGACAAAAATAAGGTGTGACTTTACGTCCCCTGGTGGGAAAACCATGCATTATTTTAGGAAGAAAGTATTCTCAAAAGGTTTTTCCATATGAGCGGTATCGGTCCAAGAAAAAAATTTAGTCGAATTTTCAGGAGCCCAGATTTTGCTACAAATACATCAACAGAAATTAACATTTACGCCCCCTGGTGGCCAAACTATTTTTTTTACAAAAATTTGAAATTATGTGCAAAGGATTTCCTATCAGGAGCTGTATCCGGTGAAGAAAGATTTTTTCAAATCGGAGATTTAGAAGCAGAGATATAGGGGGAACCGCAAATTTACCTCTACGCCCCATAGCGGAAAGTCAATGAATTACTTGAAAATTCTGAAATTATATGGAAAACATGTCACATTGAAAACACTATCCAACAAAGAAGACATTTTTCAAATCGGATTCCTAGAAGTAGAGATGATATACATCTATGCCTCTGGCGGAAGAAACTGTGGAATATTTTAAGAAGAAAATATTCTAAAAAGGTTTATCTATGTGAGTGGCATTAGTCCATGAAATAATTATTTCAATCGATATTTTAGAAGCTCAGATTTTATGGCAATTACATCAGAAGCAAAAATTAACACTTACACCCCCCCTGGTGGCCAAAGTATTATTTAGCAAAAATTTGAAATTATATGCAAAAGATTTTCCATCAGGAGATGTATCCGCTGAAGAAAAAATTTTCAAATCGGAGTTTTAGAAGAAGAGTTATCGGGAAAAATGTAATTTACTTTTACGCCCACTAGCGGAAAATCTATGCGTAATTTGAAAAAGTAACTATATCTAAAATACTCTTCGACGTAAATGGAATCGAAAGATAAAAAACGTTTTTCAATCGGTTGTTTAGAAACAAATATGTGGAATAAAACGTATTTTTGAATTCGACATCATCTGCAATTACGCCCTCTAGCGGCGAAATTGTACATCGTAAGGATCATCATTCGCATATTTCAAGCTTCGCAATGCAAAAAGAATTTTTCAAATCGGACTAATAGTTGCAGAGATATCGTGGGTACAGACGGACGGACGGACGGACAAACCGGTAACATAAGCACGATCTTTTTTTGCAAAAGACGTGCTAAAAATGGATACTTCACGGTTATTTAAAAACGTCAAAAACTTAGAAAACGTTTATTATTAAACAGTCACAAACGATAAATGCAAATACATGCAAATTTCGTCTCATCTGTTTTCAACAAAGTCGTTTATAGAGAAGAAACTCCATTCCCCTTGAATTAGGAAGAAAACTGCATGTTATATACTATTTATTTAATGGGTGTGTGCAAAAGTTCTACCCGTTTTTGTAATAGATGCAAATTGCGATCGGAGTAGTTACGTTGCGATGACGAATTCTCGGCCAATAAAGCATGGAGCAGTAGAGCATATAGAATCACTATATAGGTTTGTCCGAGTAAGTCGTTCGTAAAGGAAATCACGGACGGTATAACATAGCATGCGATAAGGAGCACATTAGACATTGTTTACTGTACGAGTCCGATAAAGGCAGTACTGCAGCCACAGCTTGCCGCAACATCTGTTAAGTGTATGCTAAGGATGCAGTTGATGATAGCACATGTCGCCGTTGGTTTCGAAAATTACGGGACGGAGACAGAAGCTGTGAAGATCAACCACGTCCTGGACGTCCATTCGTGGTTTCTGACGAGGATGTGAACCAAGCCATAACAAATGACCCACATCCAACCGTTCAGGAATTAGCGGAAACGTTGTTGGTACACAAAACAACAATCGAAAGCCGGATAAATGCGTTTGAGTTCATCACTAATTTCGATAACTGGGTTCCGCACCAGCTTTCTGCAAAGCAACGAGAAGAGAGAATCCGTATCTGTGTTTCTTTGCTTTCTCGTCACAGAAATGAACCGTTTTGCGGACGAATTGTAACAGGTGATGAGAAATGGGTACTGTACCGTAATGTAAAGTGTCGACGGACTGTGTGATAAGGTGCGGAGCATGCTCCGTCGACCTCAAAAGGAAGACCGCACCCTAAAAAGGTTTTGTTAAGTGTTTGGTGTGATGTCCAGGGAATAATCCACTGGGAGGTGTTGGCACCTAACCGAAAGATAAATGCTGAGTTCTGCTGCCAACAGTTGGACAGATTGCAAGAACAACTGACACAGGCGCGGCCAGCACTCGTCAGTCGCAAAGGCGCGATCCTTCATCATGATAACGCCAGAGCTCATGCTGCTTAATCACTTGGCAAAAATTGCTGGACTTTGGTTGGGAAGTGTTACCTCACCCTTCGTATTCCCCTGACCTGGCACCTACGGACTACCATTTTCTTCGATCGTTACAGAACGCCTACGCTCTTCAAACCTTCGATGATGTGTACGATGTGAAAACGGTATTACATGATATTTTTTTACTCAAAAACACAGGAGTTTTTCAGGCGTGGGATTCACCTACTCATAGACGGATGGCAAGAGCTCATACAGAATGATGGCAATTATGTGAAATACTAGATACGTTATTTGTTGTGTTCTACTCCTTTCTTTGTAGCCTACAAAAACGGGTAGAACTTATGTACACACCCAATATAACGAAGTCGAAATTTCCGGTTGCACATATAACGAAGTGTTGAGAATTTGAAGGTATGTAACATGCAAACACACACACACAGAGTAATGTACATATATTATTAATTTTTAAGTATAATTCCCTCGTCAACAATTATCAATCCACTGGTGGATGAAGGTCTCCCTAAGTTTCTTCCTCAAATGTCTGTTTTGAGCCAGTCTCCTCCATGTTACACCGGCATGCTTTTAAATTTCATCCACCCATTTCCTATGTGGTCTCCTTCTTGGTTTTTTCCTGTCCCTTGGAATCCATACTGTTAAAAATTTTTATGGTAGGTTGCACTAAAGAGTGCTGCTGCACCACTTTCTGGAAAAAGATACACCATTGGGTGGGGCAAACAAAACCCCAACAACTTGGTGAAACCTTTAACCGTAATGTGGTGCAACCTTGTACAATAACGTGGTGCAAAGTTGCACCATTATAACGTAATATATTTTTCGTGAGCAAGATTGGCGTTACGCTAAGTATAAAACTATTATATGAGAATACGTTGCAATAGTTTACGGCCAGACGAAACATAAACAGAAGTCAACTTACGATAACTTTTTATTGGTCCAGCAATACTTCAGTAGATCCAACATATAACACAGCAGGTAAACTTCACATTATTCTTAGTGATCGGATGTCTGCACACACACATCCACAAAGCAACTGCTGTCTTGTCCTTTTTTATCTAACGTTGCTATCACATTCATACGTCACTTTCTCTCTGACCTCAAATGCGTTGCCAACCTCATTCTCGTTTGAGAGAGAAGATATCACGTTAAGTTTGGAAGTATAAAAGAGAAACAACTCAAATTTACATAGGAAAATAAACTAAAAATGAAAGTTATATGAGAATATACGTCACACCATGTTGCTTCGTTTTGTTTGCACCCCGCAATGGTGCATATTTTCTCAGAAAATGGTGCATTTAGTGTAGCACCGCTTTTTGGGGCAACCTACTAAACAATTTTTAACAGTGCTAAAATTTCAGTTGTCCATCGATGGTCCGTTCTTTGGCAATGTCCAGCCCATTGCCATTTCAGGAATTTTATTCTGATCAAAATGTCTTCCAATCTGGTCATTTTCCTTATCCACGAGTTACTCTTCTTGTCTTTCCTGGTTGGGCCAAGCATGCATCTCTCCATGCTGCTTTCAGATGTCTGCAGCCTTTGTATGTCTTTTTTAATGAAGGTCGAAAAGTTTCTCCCGAGTACTTTTTCATATTAAAAAAAACCGTTTTCCTCTATTGATAAAATAGTCAAGTTGCTCAAATGTACATGTCCTTGTGTCGCTCTAAGGTATATTTGATTATTTTTAATGCAGAAAAACTACTTCTTTCAGCGGTTCCAGTTGTTGATGGAAACTTTAATATTAGGCCTGCTAATTTGTACACCTTATTAAACACAATGTCCACCAATTTATTCAACTTTATGTAACACGTAATGTCTCTTACTGATTTCTTTTTGTACTCATCAAAGGAATCAAACACTTAAGATCATATTTTGGTCGAGCTGTATCAAAATTTAAAGCATAACGTTCTTTAAGTTCTGACAGTAGATGTTCAGGAAAGCTTTCACAACATTTATCAAAACAGTTCGAATCCAACAAACTCACGAATTTAAGATATAATATCACTGATTTTAATTCATAGACGCTTCGCAAAAACTGAAACAACTCTCGCAAAACACGTCCTGTTACGGGGCCGAAGCATGCGAGTGACTAAGGTACAAGGTTAGTAGACTTGACTAAGGTAGTCCTAAGTTTTCTCTTTTCTGAGCGAACCGTTGCCCGAAGCAATGGTCTACCGGCTCATTCGTGTTGTCATGGGAACGCTAGCTGGCGATCGTATCGAAAGTCTTCCAATCAGAACAGCGAAGACTGACTGGTAGAGCTGTTTGCGTTACCATGACACCATCACGCCACTAGGAGCCCCGTTGGTCTTTGCTCTCCAGACTGATTCCCTTAGTCAAAAGAAGCGAATCCGCAAGTGTTTTTTTCGCAGCGAAAGCATCGACATATCTCAATACCGTTGATAATTGACTTTTATTTGTGCATTCTATGGGCTTCGCAGCTAGTCTCGAATATACACCACTGACCTCAATCGACATATCTCAATACCGTTGATAATTGACTTTTATTTGTGCCTTCTATGGGCTTCGCAGCTAGTCTCGAATATACACCACTGACCTCAAAAGACCAGGAAAAACAGGAAGTCATCAGTTGTTCTTTTTTAAATGTGCATATTGAAATTAGAATCTGTACTGCAAAATTAGTTCGTATTTGTACCTTTTGCAAACTCTGAGATTTAAACATGTTGAATTTTAATGCACTTTTTTTTTCTTTTTTAATCAACAGGTTATGGTTAACTGAAGATGGCGTCTGAAAAGAAACTACCAACATATTATATCCACGAACATGGTTTCATCATGCCTGCCGGATTTCCCGTGGAGTGCTTTATTTCAGCACTGGACTACAAACCCGAGCCAGGAGACATTTTCATTGTTACGTACCCTAAGTGCGGAACAACATGGGTCCAGAACATCCTTTATCTACTCCTGAATAAAGGCGTTCCCATCAAACCAGGAAAAAGCATCAACGACTTTATTCCTCATTTAGAAGAAGTAGGGAAAGAAAGAATAGCAGCTCTGCCTAAACCTCGTGTTATAAAAACCCATCTGCCGTATCAGTTGACTCCACGTGATGCACAAGCGAAATATATATACATCGCCCGAAATCCTAAGGACTGTTGTGTTTCTTTCTACCATCACACAAAAGGCTTTCCATGTTTCTACAACTTCCTTGATGGAAAATTCGACGATTTTTTTGAAATCTTTCTCAATGGAGAAGTAGACTTTGGAGACTATTTTGACCACCTGCTTTCATGGATTTCCCACAGAGATGATGACAATGTTTTGTTCCTTACTTACGAAGAAATGAAACGGAATACTCCACAGAGCATCAAGCAGATGGGCAAGTTCTTAGGAAAGCCCTTTGATGAGTTGTGCAACGATGACGCCATTTTTTGATTTGGTTCTCAAGTACAGTGATATCAATGCTATGAAGAAGACACCAGAAGTCTGGTCTAGCAAACGACCCGATGGAGAAGCTGACTTTATTCGCAAAGGAGTTGTTGGCGACTGGAAAAGATATTTCTCGGAAGAGCAAACTCATAGGTTTGAAAAGAAATTTCGGGAGAAATTGGGTGGAACCGTTGCCGAAAACTTGTGGGATGGACATGTCGACTGCTAAATGATCCACCATAAAAACAAAAAAAAAACTTCCTTTTTCAAAAAACAAAATTGGAGATGGAAAGACAATAAACTGCCAAAATATTTTTGAGCTGGCAAATAATATTTGATTTATTCTGAAGTGTACCGTACGTCTGTAACTAAACATGAAAGATAAAGTAAAGAAAACCACACAGTAAGCATGTTGGCGTAGTTTGCTTAACTTTGAGCGAATGTTAAGAGATTGAATGACGATTGTATCGACGCTAAACGATGTAGAACAATAGTAGATTCCTTCCGTCTTAGCAGCAGGAAATGAAAGTGAATTTAAAACAAACGAATTAACACGCACGTAATATCTTTATTTCTTTTTTTACCCTTTCCAACGTAGGTTGAAGAAGCGTATATGGTCCAGCTTTGTCCTTCTGTCTGTCCGCACGATAACTCGCGTAAAAATGGTTCGATTTCAATTAAATTTGTTTACGCTTTCCAACCGTAGGTTGAAGAAGTGTATGTGCTTCAGCTTTGTCCGTCTGTCTGTCCGCACGATAACTCGCGTAAAATAGGATCGATTTCGATGAAATTTTAGTATATAGTAAGAGGCCACCTGGGGATGAACCCTATTGAAAATGGGCGAAATGGGGTCAAAGATCAGGACATAGGAGCAGGATCGATTCCATTGCCGTTATGCATCATAACTTCCGTAAAATGCTCCTATTGCGACAAAACTTTAGTATGTTGTTCCGTAGGTATACTGAACAGGTTCTGTTGCATATAATCGAAATGGGGTCAAAAGTCAATGAGCAGGAGCGAGATTTATTCCACAGCCATTATCCTCATAACTTGAGTAATGATTTCTGGTATGTTGGAAAGCGTATCATAATCAATGCATTGCATGATTTTACTAACTTGTTTTTTTTTATTTGAGGTTTAACGACCACCCCGTGAGTAACTCAATGGGCTCACGGGGTGGTCGTTAAATGGCTCAACGGGATTCGAACTCGGACCCCTGTCGGACGAATGATCAGAAGCCACGCTTAGACTACTGCGCCGCCTAGGCGGCCTTCATTTCTTTAAATGGAAGGTAATATTTATATGCGGAATTTGTTATTTAATGCTTCCAGCATGGAAATAGGGTATTTTGGATTTCCGTTAATTTTCTCGCCTAAATTCTGCTTTCTCTTTTTTTCCTTTGTTACATACATAAGAAAATCGTTCTACCCCGTTTGGTGTTCTAACATCGATCGCGGATCCCCCCCCCCCCTTCCATTTCTTTTCTCTTCGCTTTTGTGGGAAAATAACTGTTATGTGATCCTCGGTGCAGTGATGTTATGTGATCCTCGGTAAGGGGTCTGTCGCAACCTGACGAAAATTCTCAAGCGGAGGAGTCGCAGGTGACTATCAACTGATTTATAACTTCTTGTTCACGACGTTGGCGCCACGGGGGGCAGATGTCAGCGCCCCTCTTCTCCTATTGTCAACAAAGGAATCTGTTTCCCTAACAGAATTCTTAAAGTGCTTTTCCTGAAGGTGACCATTTCTCTGCTTTTCTAGTTGTGAGATCGAAGTCACTATTTCATGTCATTCTCTGATTCACATCCTGAGAGATTTTGGTTTCTTTTCTTTTCGAATTTAGCACTCACTAGCATCTAAGGCAAGTCGTTGCTACAAACATTATGGGCCAAAAGATCTACGAAAGGAGGAGTGAGAGGGAAAGTGAGAGAAAGAGAGAGAGAAAAGGAGGCGGCGAGAGAGAGAGAGAGAGAGAGTAGGTGACGTGAAACAAACATGATAATTAAGTGTTAAATCCTATAAGGCACAACAGCCCAACACGGCAGAAACTCGTTCTCTAATAGACTATATGACTATTGTGTGACCTACATTATGATTTATTTTTTTCGATATGGTTCCATCATGCCACTTTGATTTTATGACCCTCCCCCTCCCCCGCTCATCTTCCATGTCTCCCGTGTTCTCTGGTTAGGGTTCTTGTAGTCAGTTTTTCTCTTGCGCAATGCTTATTTGTAACGTATGCAAGCTTTCCGTTTCCGTTTCTGTTTGCTTTTTATCACGTCTTTTGTAAAGAAAGGTCGTGCTATGTTATCGGTTTGTCCGTCCGTCCGTCTGTACCCACGATATCTCTGCCACTATTAGTCCGATTTGAAAAATTCTTTTTGTATTGGGAAGCTTGAAATATGAGAATAATGATCCTTTATTTCGTTTTTTTTTTTTTCACGATGTACAATTTCGCCGCTAGGGGGCGTAAAAGGAAATTACATTTCCCCCGATAAACTCTTCTAAAGCTCCGATTTGAAAAATAATTTCCTCAGTGGATACACCTTCTGATGGAAAATCTTTTGCATATAATTTCTAATTTTTGGTAAAGAATACTTTAGCCACCAGGGGGCGTCCACCAGGGGGCGTAAGAGTTAATTTGTGCTTATGATGTATTTGCCATAAAATCTGAGTTTCTAAAATTTCGATTAAAAAAATTCTTTCGTGGACCGATGCCACTCACATCGATAAACCTTTTCGGAATATTTTCTTCTTAAAATATTGAGCAGTTTCTCCGCCAGGGAGCGTAGATGTACATCTTATTTTTGTCAATATCTCTACTTCTAGGTGTCCGATTCGAAAAATTCCTTCTTTGTTAGATAGTGTTTCCAGTGTGACATGTTTTTCATATAATTTCAAAATTTTCAAGTAATCCATAGAGTTTCCGCTAGGGGGCGTAGAGGTAAATTGCGTTTCCCCCTATATCTCTGTTTCTAAATCTCCGATTTGAAAAAATTCTTTCTCCACCGGATACGGCTCCTGATGGGAAATCCTTTGCACATAATTTCTAATTTTTGTAAAAAATGGTTTAACCACCAGGTGGGGTAAATCTTAATTTCCGCTTCTGATGTATTTTCAACAAAATATGAGCTTCTAAAATCTAGATTGAAAAAAAGTCGTTTGTTGACCGATACTACTCATGTCGACAAACTTTTAGGAACATTTTCTTCTTGAAATAATATTCCTACGCCTGGGGGTCGTAGATTTATATCTTATTTTTGTCAATATCTCTACTTCAAAAAGTCCGATTCGAAAAATTCCTTCTTTGTTTGATAGTAATTCCGATGGGAAATGTTTTTCCTATAAATTCAAAATTTTAACCTAAATCATAGACTTTCCGCCAGGGCGCATAAAGGTAAATTGCGTTTTCTGCTCCTAAAACTCTGATTTTAAAAATTCTTCCTGTATCGCAATACAAGACCTGATGGAAAATATTCTTCACATAAATTCTAATGTTTGGTAAAGAATTGTTTGGCCACCAGGGATCATAAGTGTTAATTTCTGCTTCTGATGTATTTGTAGCAAAATCTGTGCTCCTGAAAACTCGACTAATTTTTTTTTTCTTGGACCGATACGGCTCATATGGATAAACCTTTTGAGAATACTTCCTTCCTGAAAGAATGCATGGTTTTCCCACCAGGGGACGTAAAGTCACATCTTATTTTTGTCGATATCTCTGTTTCTAAGACTCCGATTTGAAAAATTCTTTCTGTGTTGGAGAGCGTTTTCGGTGCAAAATGTTTCTCGTATAAATTCATGTTTTTCTTAACGCACAAGTCTGCAACCAGAGAGCGTAACGTAAGCTCACGATTCCGTTTGCAGCAATATCTGCGGGATTAAGAACCCGGTTGAAAAACTTCTTTCTTCCGTCAGATACTATTGTTTTCCATACCGATTCCATTGACTTTGAATAGCTTTGATAAATTTATTTTGCGTCAAAACGGATTCTAAAGACGTGCTTATTACACCCGAAAATTCGGTGTCATCTTTCTTGTTTCATTTTTTCGTTGTAGTTTTCGTACTTAACGTCATGTCTGAACCACCGAGAGTTTTTCTTCAACATGTGGCATTACTGGTAGTCAGTCAAGTCAGGACTCAGCTGAGATAAATACGACGTGTACGAGGTTTAGTGCTAGACGTTAGCAATGTTCTTCGATACTAGAACCTGACTCATGAGATTATACCTCGCAACCGATAAAAATCATACGTCGAACCTTTATACAACTGATACAATCGTACGTTGAACCTTTTATACCACGGCAGCGCCAGTTAAAAATTTGCGTATTCCTACGACTTTTGGCACTTCAGTGTACAGTCTATATTTATTTACACATTTCTGAAGAAGGACCACCTTGAATTAAATATACGTGCGAGATAATTACAGCAGAACTGGTGGCTCAGCAGTCCAAACGCTGGTTTCTGACCATTCGTCCGAGATGGGTCCGAGTTAGGATCCCGGTGAGGCATAGATGTTCTGCTGTCTTACAAGTCTGGCACTCTCCCTTTCCTGGAAGCAGTGGCCCTAGATTAGGGACAGGCGACTGCGTATAGTCCATCAAGTTGCTCACGGTAGTCGTTCAATCCCTAAACAAACAAACAAACAAACAATTGAAGGTAGGCACTGCTGACGAACAATGATGATAAATGGAAATACACTCCGTCGCCCCGGTGACGCAGTGGTCTAAGCGATGACTTCTGATCATTCGTCCGAAAGGGGCCCGGATTCGAATCCCGGTGAGGCATGGATGTTGTGTTTGTCTTACGGCATTGGCACTCTAGCTTCCCTGGAACCAGTGACCCTAAATTAGGGACGGGCGACTGGTTATAGCCCAATGAGATGCTCACGGTGGTCGTTAAACCTCCAATCAAAAAAAAAAAAACCACTCCAAAAACTATAGCTCGCAAGGTTGAGCACCGTATTTTACAACAGCCAGCAATGCAAGAAAATTTCATGAACTTTGGTTACAGTAGCTCTTATCGTTTCCATTTCGTGACCTTTCACCTGTTTAACTGTCGTGTTGCTAAATGTAACAAGGACACTGGAGGTTGAGAACATCTGTCTTTCAGAAATAAGAACGTAACCAAGAAAGAGCGCAACTTCTACAAGAACCGAAAGTTAGATCTATTGATATACACCACAGCTTACAAACGGTATCGGGAAATGTTTGGCCATGTTACAGACCATCGGGGAATCGCCAGGAACTTTACAGAAAACACCGGGAGATAACTCCTACACTTACAGATCATATCAGGAAGATAACTTATGTAAATACAGACATCAACGTAATTCACATACTTGCAGAAAATATCAAGAGACCGCTGGAAAACTTACAGAAAATAGTATACACGCTCGTATCAGAATAATATAACCACCATTTGCCCGGATGATAGCAGCGTGACGGCTTGGCATGGACGCAATGAGGCCCTGGAAGATTGTTCGAGACACGCGTGCCCATTTGGACAGCAGCAGAGTAAGGAGGTCCCGGAGATGACTTCGTTGTGGGTCGGCGCATCGAACCTCTCGATCCAAATAGTTTCACAAGTGCTCTATGGGATTGAGATCGGGCGATTTCGCTGGCCAAGGAAGAACAGAGACATTGCTGTCGTGTTCCTGGAACCAGTCACGCACCCACTTAGCGATGTGGCACGGCGCATTGTCCTGTTGTTAGACACCATCACCACCAGGGTAAACGTCCAACATTAAGGAATGCATGTGTTCAGCGAAGATGGACAGGTAGCCACTGGGCGTTTAGGGACCCATCCGGTGGTACTAACAGTCCCAGGTCAGACCAGAAAAATATCCCCCCAGAAATGTACACTGCAAACCGGCCGTCACCTCTGTGCTGTAGAAACCCTGATTCGTCGGTGAAGGCAACCTTTTCCCACTCTTTCACTGTCCAATGACGGTAGTCCCATGCGAACTGCATGCGTCGTTGCCGATGGGCTTGAGCGCCTTGACGTAGTGTCTATTCTGCACACCCATGCGTAACAGGGTTCTCTCTACTGTTATCGGGGATACGTACCTGGATTACCCAGCGTTCATTTCCGTTGTCAATTGCTGCACTGTTGCGCGTCGATTGCCCTTTACCAGTCGGCGAAGGCGCCATTCTCCTCTGCGGTCGATGGTCTTTGGGGCTCCATAGCTATGACGTCATGAGGTATTCGGTGTACCAGCGGTCCAATCTTGGTTCACCCTTACTACAGCACCTCGCGAACAGCCCACGAAGTCTTCCGTTTCTGAGATACTTCCACCCTTGGTGCGGTAGCCGATGATCATTCCTTTTTTGAGGCGTCCGTCAAATCACTATCTCTGGCCATTGTGCTCATGTGACGCACTACGGCTCATCTGTCGTGGCCGGCCGCTTACATCTTTATGTGGTCGACCTTGTCACGCGCACTGTGTGTCGCGCTTGTGCGGGTACAGTGTGATTCCGGGGGTCATATTTGGTTACATTATTCTGATACGGCTATGTATGTTATAGGAATTATAAGAAGTATTTCCGAAATGCTACGTGTTTCTCTCAGCCCAGGTTGCCGGCGGATTTATTTACGTTTCAGACCGCTGTCCTCCGTGTGTCACTGCGTGCTATAAATTGTTGCACAATTAAGTGCAAAAGAAGGAGGGATTTATTTCAGAATCAATATACACCGATTAACAATTCCATTGTGATCACCCCCAGCCTAGAGAAATGAGCGCGTCTGGAAACCGAACAGTGGCGTAGGTGAGGTTAACAAAACAATATATATACAACCCGAGGACCGGCTTTCGGTTAGTAGAGTGTTCGGAGTCAGAATGGGAAAAGCTGTCGATTTATCGGAGTTTGATAAAGGACAAATTGTGATGGCACGGAGCCTCGGAACTACGATCTCGGAAACGGTCTTAAATTCACAGAGCAGTATATATACAACCCGAGGACCGGCTTTCGGTTAGTAGAGTGTTCGGAGTCAGAATGGGAAAAGCTGTCGATTTATCGGAATTTGATAAAGGACAAATTGTGATGGCACGGAGCCTCGGAACTACGATCTCGGAAACGGTCTTAAATTCACAGAGCAGTATATATACAACCCGAGGACCGGCTTTCGGTTAGTAGAGTGTTCGGAGTCAGAATGGGAAAAGCTGTCGATTTATCGGAATTTGATAAAGGACAAATTGTGATGGCACGGAGCCTCGGAACTACGATCTCGGAAACGGTCTTAAATTCACAGAGCAGTATATATACAACCCGAGGACCGGCTTTCGGTTAGTAGAGTGTTCGGAGTCAGAATGGGAAAAGCTGTCGATTTATCGGAATTTGATAAAGGACAAATTGTGATGGCACGGAGCCTCGGAACTACGATCTCGGAAACGGTCTTAAATTCACAGAGCAGTATATATACAACCCGAGGACCGGCTTTCGGTTAGTAGAGTGTTCGGAGTCAGAATGGGAAAAGCTGTCGATTTATCGGAATTTGATAAAGGACAAATTGTGATGGCACGGAGCCTCGGAACTACGATCTCGGAAACGGTCTTAAATTCACAGAGCAGTATATATACAACCCGAGGACCGGCTTTCGGTTAGTAGAGTGTTCGGAGTCAGAATGGGAAAAGCTACCGATTTATCGGAATTTGATAAAGGACAAATTGTGATGGCACGGAGCCTCGGAACTACGATCTCGGAAACGGTTCTTAAATTCACAGAGCAGTATATATACAACCCGAGGACCGGCTTTCGGTTAGTAGAGTGTTCGGAGTCAGAATGGGAAAAGCTGTCGATTTATCGGAATTTGATAAAGGACAAATTGTGATGGCACGGAGCCTCGGAACTACGATCTCGGAAACGGTCTTAAATTCACAGAGCAGTATATATACAACCCGAGGACCGGCTTTCGGTTAGTAGAGTGTTCGGAGTCAGAATGGGAAAAGCTACCGATTTATCGGAATTTGATAAAGGACAAATTGTGATGGCACGGAGCCTCGGAACTACGATCTCGGAAACGGTCTTAAATTCACAGAGCAGTATATATACAACCCGAGGACCGGCTTTCGGTTAGTAGAGTGTTCGGAGTCAGAATGGGAAAAGCTGTCGATTTATCGGAATTTGATAAAGGACAAATTGTGATGGCACGGAGCCTCGGAACTACGATCTCGGAAACGGTCTTAAATTCACAGAGCAGTATATATACAACCCGAGGACCGGCTTTCGGTTAGTAGAGTGTTCGGAGTCAGAATGGGAAAAGCTACCGATTTATCGGAATTTGATAAAGGACAAATTGTGATGGCACGGAGCCTCGGAACTACGATCTCGGAAACGGTCTTAAATTCACAGAGCAGTATATATACAACCCGAGGACCGGCTTTCGGTTAGTAGAGTGTTCGGAGTCAGAATGGGAAAAGCTGTCGATTTATCGGAATTTGATAAAGGACAAATTGTGATGGCACGGAGCCTCGGAACTACGATCTCGGAAACGTTCTTAAATTCACAGAGCAGTATATATACAACCCGAGGACCGGCTTTCGGTTAGTAGAGTGTTCGGAGTCAGAATGGGAAAAGCTGTCGATTTATCGGAATTTGATAAAGGACAAATTGTGATGGCACGGAGCCTCGGAACTACGATCTCGGAAACGGTCTTAAATTCACAGAGCAGTATATATACAACCCGAGGACCGGCTTTCGGTTAGTAGAGTGTTCGGAGTCAGAATGGGAAAAGCTACCGATTTATCGGAATTTGATAAAGGACAAATTGTGATGGCACGGAGCCTCGGAACTACGATCTCGGAAACGGTCTTAAATTCACAGAGCAGTATATATACAACCCGAGGACCGGCTTTCGGTTAGTAGAGTGTTCGGAGTCAGAATGGGAAAAGCTACCGATTTATCGGAATTTGATAAAGGACAAATTGTGATGGCACGGAGCCTCGGAACTACGATCTCGGAAACGGTCTTAAATTCACAGAGCAGTATATATACAACCCGAGGACCGGCTTTCGGTTAGTAGAGTGTTCGGAGTCAGAATGGGAAAAGCTACCGATTTATCGGAATTTGATAAAGGACAAATTGTGATGGCACGGAGCCTCGGAACTACGATCTCGGAAACGGTCTTAAATTCACAGAGCAGTATATATACAACCCGAGGACCGGCTTTCGGTTAGTAGAGTGTTCGGAGTCAGAATGGGAAAAGCTGTCGATTTATCGGAATTTGATAAAGGACAAATTGTGATGGCACGGAGCCTCGGAACTACGATCTCGGAAACGTTCTTAAATTCACAGAGCAGTATATATACAACCCGAGGACCGGCTTTCGGTTAGTAGAGTGTTCGGAGTCAGAATGGGAAAAGCTGTCGATTTATCGGAATTTGATAAAGGACAAATTGTGATGGCACGGAGCCTCGGAACTACGATCTCGGAAACGGTCTTAAATTCACAGAGCAGTATATATACAACCCGAGGACCGGCTTTCGGTTAGTAGAGTGTTCGGAGTCAGAATGGGAAAAGCTACCGATTTATCGGAATTTGATAAAGGACAAATTGTGATGGCACGGAGCCTCGGAACTACGATCTCGGAAACGGTCTTAAATTCACAGAGCAGTATATATACAACCCGAGGACCGGCTTTCGGTTAGTAGAGTGTTCGGAGTCAGAATGGGAAAAGCTACCGATTTATCGGAATTTGATAAAGGACAAATTGTGATGGCACGGAGCCTCGGAACTACGATCTCGGAAACGGTCTTAAATTCACAGAGCAGTATATATACAACCCGAGGACCGGCTTTCGGTTAGTAGAGTGTTCGGAGTCAGAATGGGAAAAGCTACCGATTTATCGGAATTTGATAAAGGACAAATTGTGATGGCACGGAGCCTCGGAACTACGATCTCGGAAACGGTCTTAAATTCACAGAGCAGTATATATACAACCCGAGGACCGGCTTTCGGTTAGTAGAGTGTTCGGAGTCAGAATGGGAAAAGCTACCGATTTATCGGAATTTGATAAAGGACAAATTGTGATGGCACGGAGCCTCGGAACTACGATCTCGGAAACGGTCTTAAATTCACAGAGCAGTATATATACAACCCGAGGACCGGCTTTCGGTTAGTAGAGTGTTCGGAGTCAGAATGGGAAAAGCTACCGATTTATCGGAATTTGATAAAGGACAAATTGTGATGGCACGGAGCCTCGGAACTACGATCTCGGAAACGGTCTTAAATTCACAGAGCAGTATATATACAACCCGAGGACCGGCTTTCGGTTAGTAGAGTGTTCGGAGTCAGAATGGGAAAAGCTACCGATTTATCGGAATTTGATAAAGGACAAATTGTGATGGCACGGAGCCTCGGAACTACGATCTCGGAAACGGTCTTAAATTCACAGAGCAGTATATATACAACCCGAGGACCGGCTTTCGGTTAGTAGAGTGTTCGGAGTCAGAATGGGAAAAGCTACCGATTTATCGGAATTTGATAAAGGACAAATTGTGATGGCACGGAGCCTCGGAACTACGATCTCGGAAACGGTCTTAAATTCACAGAGCAGTATATATACAACCCGAGGACCGGCTTTCGGTTAGTAGAGTGTTCGGAGTCAGAATGGGAAAAGCTACCGATTTATCGGAATTTGATAAAGGACAAATTGTGATGGCACGGAGCCTCGGAACTACGATCTCGGAAACGGTCTTAAATTCACAGAGCAGTATATATACAACCCGAGGACCGGCTTTCGGTTAGTAGAGTGTTCGGAGTCAGAATGGGAAAAGCTACCGATTTATCGGAATTTGATAAAGGACAAATTGTGATGGCACGGAGCCTCGGAACTACGATCTCGGAAACGGTCTTAAATTCACAGAGCAGTATATATACAACCCGAGGACCGGCTTTCGGTTAGTAGAGTGTTCGGAGTCAGAATGGGAAAAGCTACCGATTTATCGGAATTTGATAAAGGACAAATTGTGATGGCACGGAGCCTCGGAACTACGATCTCGGAAACGGTCTTAAATTCACAGAGCAGTATATATACAACCCGAGGACCGGCTTTCGGTTAGTAGAGTGTTCGGAGTCAGAATGGGAAAAGCTACCGATTTATCGGAATTTGATAAAGGACAAATTGTGATGGCACGGAGCCTCGGAACTACGATCTCGGAAACGGTCTTAAATTCACAGAGCAGTATATATACAACCCGAGGACCGGCTTTCGGTTAGTAGAGTGTTCGGAGTCAGAATGGGAAAAGCTACCGATTTATCGGAATTTGATAAAGGACAAATTGTGATGGCACGGAGCCTCGGAACTACGATCTCGGAAACGGTCTTAAATTCACAGAGCAGTATATATACAACCCGAGGACCGGCTTTCGGTTAGTAGAGTGTTCGGAGTCAGAATGGGAAAAGCTACCGATTTATCGGAATTTGATAAAGGACAAATTGTGATGGCACGGAGCCTCGGAACTACGATCTCGGAAACGGTCTTAAATTCACAGAGCAGTATATATACAACCCGAGGACCGGCTTTCGGTTAGTAGAGTGTTCGGAGTCAGAATGGGAAAAGCTACCGATTTATCGGAATTTGATAAAGGACAAATTGTGATGGCACGGAGCCTCGGAACTACGATCTCGGAAACGGTCTTAAATTCACAGAGCAGTATATATACAACCCGAGGACCGGCTTTCGGTTAGTAGAGTGTTCGGAGTCAGAATGGGAAAAGCTACCGATTTATCGGAATTTGATAAAGGACAAATTGTGATGGCACGGCGCCTCGGAACTACGATCTCGGAAACGGTCTTAAATTCACAGAGCAGTATATATACAACCCGAGGACCGGCTTTCGGTTAGTAGAGTGTTCGGAGTCAGAATGGGAAAAGCTACCGATTTATCGGAATTTGATAAAGGACAAATTGTGATGGCACGGAGCCTCGGAACTACGATCTCGGAAACGGCGCAGCTTGTGGGTTCTTCACGTGCCACTGTAGTGAGCAGGTATCAAAAGTGGTGCATAGATGGCCGAACGACGAACCGTCGTCCAGCCGTGTCTCGTCCGCAGCTCATTGATGCCAGAGGGGGGGCGGAGACTGTCGCGCATTGTTCACAGCGACCGCAGGGCAACAGTGCGACAAATCACCCGCAGCTACAACAGTGGTGATCACAGGGCAATGTGTCACAGCACACAGTTCATCGTAGCCTTCTGCGCATGGGCATGCGTAGCCGAAGACCAAGCTGGATTCCCATGCTCGGTGCACGTCAACGCCAACAACGCACGAAATGGGCCCAAGATCAACGAGATTGGACCGTCAATGATTGGAAGAAAGTGGCCTGGTCTGACGAATCAAGATTCCTTGTGCATCAGGTAGATGGCCGAGCGCGGATACGGCGATTACCAACAGAGACTATGGCCCCTGGATGCACTGTTGGGCAGAAACAGGCCGGCGGTTGCGTTGTTATTCTGTGGTCGATATTTTCTTCGGACACTTTAGGCTCCGTTATCTCAATGGCCCCATTCCTGACAGCTGTCAGGTATCTGAACATCGTTGCGGACCAATTTCACCCATTCATGGCAACTGTGTTCCCAGCTCGTTATAGCCATTACCAGTAGGATATTGCGCCATGCCACACTGCCAGATTCGTCAAGGAGTGGTTCAAGGAACATGCTGGTGACTTTCTGTTAATGTCCTGGCCTCCAAATTCACCTGACACGAACCCAATGGAAAATTTGTGGTTCGACTTGGAAAAGCGGGTTCGCGCTAAATCACCACCACCCCGAAATGTACGGAAATTGCGGGACCTGCTATTGACATTATGGTACCAGATACTCCAGGATACCTATCGCAACCTCATCGAATCGATGTTTCACTGAGTGGCAGCTGTTTTGAGAGCTAAAGGGGGTCCTACAGCTTATTAAGTAGGTGGTCGTAATGTAATGACTCATCGGTCTATATAGTATTTCCACGAAACACAAGTAAAATTCAAAGGGCGGAACTTCAAAGGGCGAAATCGTAAACTTTCCAATTTCTACCTCTACGGCGCACGTACGCCATTGGCAGATGAAAGTGCCTGTTGTTATCCATAGGTCTTTCCCCACAACTGAGGATGTCACTATCAGAAGGTCAGAAACCTAGCACTTAGTGACACACTGAGAGTATCTCACATTCCATTCTTTGTATTTTACCTTTGTTTCAGTGAAATATATAAATTTATTCTAAAACAAGGCTGTCCATCTCTTGCATTTATTGTGGAATTATTTATATCACGTAGCGACACACAGAAAGCCAGGTTCTAAAACGTGTAAAAACCCGCCGGCCACCGCTGCGGAAGGATGCACGTAACCCTTCGAAAGTGCACCCGACTTGTGTTTCTGTGAAATACATATATTTATTCTTAAACAGATCCGTCCCTCTTTTGCATTACATTGTGGAATCATTTTTTTTTCGCGTAGCGACATATGGAAAGTCGCGATCTAAATCGTAAACAAACTCGCCGGCAACCGCGGCGGAAGGATACACGTAGCACTTCGGAAGTCCAGCAGAGTAATACTATTAGGGTCGATCAAATGATACCAGTTTGAGTGCTTTATTAAGACGATCGAAAATGTATATCTGCAAGTGTAGCAGAATTAAACAAAGCAATATATAAGGAAGCAAGAATGCACCAGTGTTTGTTAGAAAAAGTCGCCGTAGGCATTCAGACATTCATCCCACAACTTGGGGAGACGATGGATACCGTCCGGAAAGGACTTTGGTTGCTCCTTGAACCATTTGGTCACCGTGGCCATGATGGAGTGGAATCGTTATCCCTTTAGAGCTTTTTTTAAGGGTTCGAACAAATGAAAGTCACATGGTGACAGATCAGGGCTATAAGCTGGGTGGTGCAGAACTTCCTACCCTTTCCGTGCTAACGTTTCTTGCACAATGTTCGCAACATGCGGACGAGCATTGTCGTGCAACAGAATCACACCACGGGAAAGCATGCCGGGTCGCTTGTTCTTGATGGCTTTATGCAGCTTGTCCAGTGTGTTCTTGTAGCGGTTGGCATTGATGTCCATGTGAGTCTCTTTAAAATCCACCAACAAAAGCCCTTAATGGTCAAAAAATGCGGCCAGCATAACCTTACCGGCGGAAGCCTGTGACTTGAATTTTTTGTGTTTTGGTGATCCGGGACATTTCCATTGCATGCTCGCTGGTTTGCTGGATGACCCAAAGTGATGGCACCACGATTCGCCACCTGCCGGGCCGCGGGTGGCCTAGTGGTCAACGTTCGTGGCTGCCACGGAGAAGACCTCGGGTTCGATCCCGGGCAGGTACGAACTCTCGAACCAGTAAATATCCGTCGTGCGTCGGATGGGCAGGTTAAGCCGTAGGGCCCCGGGTACTGGTCCCCCGGTGATAAATAAGGGCGTCTTCTTTCCCCTTTCTACCTCGCTTCCGTGGCACTTTCCTATCGGGCACTCTAGCCCGAATCTTCTAGCTTCCTATTTCTAAGGGTTGTTTAAGACATGGAGTCAGACACTCCTTCCTAAAATCTTCTACATATGATCTGATCTGATCGTCGCCTGCGACTATGCGCGACATAAATGCATCACTCTCCGCAAGTGTTTCATACTTCAACCCATGCGTTCTTCCTTACAATGGTTGGTTAGCATCCGTGGGATTCACAGCGAACACACCTTCCGATACTGCATTGTCTTCGTAACCAGCGTTTGAACCCAAACGACGTAGCGAATTCCTCGGCCATTGGTGGCGCAGTGGTCTAAGGCGCTGGCCTCTGATCATTCGTCCGTAAGGGGTCCGGGTTCGAATCCCGGTCAGGCATGGATGTTGCGTTTGTCTTACGGCACTGGCTCTCTCCCTTCCCTGGAATCAGTGACCCTAAATTAGGGACGGGTGACTGCTTATAGCCCATTGAGTTGCTCACGGTGGTCGTTGAACCTCCAATAAATAATAAATAAAAAAAAAAAAAAAAAACGGATCTCCGACGACGGTCCACCCGTATTGCTGCATCAATCTTGGCGATGGCTTCCTCTGTCGCAACAACATGCGCCTGGTCCTGCCACGGAAGATATTTCGTTTCCTGACGACCTTCCCAAAACATTCGCGCCCAGTTCGTCACTGTTGTTTTCGACACACATTTGTCACCACAGAGCGCCTTTATTCTGCGTTGAATGTTGACTGGTCGCCATCCTTCCGCTGGTAGGAACTGAATCATCGCTCGCTGATCCACCTTGGGCGGATTCGGAATCACACCGCCCGTGTTGTTAACGATCTGTAGCACAAACCACACATGCGAGGAAAATGAACGAGTGCTCGCTTGTTCATTGGTCTGCGCTTTTAACGCGAGCTGTGATGGTTTCATTTGGTCATGCATCATACAAATTGCTATTTCTTTGCAGGAAAATTACATTCTAGGAAAAAAACAAAACAAAACTGGAGATGTTTGTTCGTATTTAATTTTATCCTTTAAAGAACTAATTTAACCAACTCCCCAGAAGAGGAAATATGGTAAAATACATAAATTAAGGTGTGTTCTTTGAAATTAACGTGTGTTCTAAAATGTATTTGGGAAATCTTGGTTGTTAAATTTTTTCCGGTACGAAAAGATTGGTTTTATTTGTAAAAAACATGTGATATCACAGAAAGTGAGAAGGATAATAACATGCGATCGTCATATTTGTATTCTTAATATGCTAATGTACATGTATCACTTCCGTTACATGTTTTAGGTCACTTTTAATTTTCTTTTTATGATAAAAGTTCACTAAGATGCGACGAATGGAACTGAGCAAAGTGTTAAGACATTGAAATTCAAATAAAACACTTTTTTCGCAACAATGAAATAAAAAAGAAAATTAAGAGTGCCTTTCTTTGCAAAAAACGCAGAATTCTTTTATTTTGTTTCATTCTTATACGTCAGAGAAATAAAAATTTTACCCCCTTTTGTTGACCTCGCCCTGCACTGCTTTCAACGATCATGTTAGAAGATTACTTCCCTCCCTAATGTTGTTTCTTTATGGTATCTAGTCTTGTGGTGAAACCTTTCTTGTTGTTCTAAAAGGAACTACACCGAACAAGATTCGCAAGAAGTTTTCTTTGTGATACTTGACCGTGAAAAGTTTTGTTTAATCCGCTGTCAAGGCAAAAAATAATCACTAGTTCCTCCTTCGAATAATGCTTCCTGTTTGCTGACGGAAGATTTTCCGCTCTTTCAGGTATATGGATTATAAAACAAATACGAACTTCAAATGACACTACATCACGCTTCCTGAACTCGCTCTCTTTTAAGTAACTTGAAAATAAGCATGTTTCTGGTAAATCATCTACATTGATCGCTAACTCCATTTCTGTGAATTCGGTTTCTGGGAAGAATTTATTGTATTATTTTTAAATCTTTTATCTCGCTAAAAGTACAATTGAACATTAAAATCACGCTGTGATAGCAATGGAAGCTTGTCTATATAAGCACAAGAACATGTGCCACAATTTTTCAGGAAATCTTAATAGATTATCGAAAACATTTAGGATTAAAAACATTCTATGAATGCGAAGATTATGTTAAACTAGCGACCCGGCCCGGCATCGCACGGTAGCAATTTAGAATTTACAGCGAATCTAAAGAGAGACGATTATTACGTTCAACAGGTGACTGTCTTTCTCTTTGTAAAGCCATTCTTTGTCATTTGCCAATCGAGTTTCTGTTTCTTGGAAAGTTCCATTATGACGGGAAAAACAAATTCTTTTAGCGTCCGATGTACTTCGACCTATATTCGATTTTCGTCTCGACATAATGTTAATGCAATATTTAAATTTTAATTAAAGCTACTCAAAGGAATACATACGCGTGGACAAAAACAACTACGCATTTAGGCTTTGCAAACGCCGATAAACCAATACTCTTTCAGCTTCCAATATAACTACGCATTTAGTCTGTGCGAGCGCCGATAAACGAATTCTCTTTCAGCGTCCGATGTAACTACGCATTTAGCCTGTGGCTTTACATGCTGTCAGACTGGCAGCCGCGCATGCGCCTCGCGTCTTTTTCTCAATGAGTAAAAAACTTTCATAAACCGGTCGCCGCGCATCGTTGTTTAGGCAGTGGAAGCCACGAAAGAATTCGAACTGCGGTTCTGTCTTTGACTTGTCACTAAAATCGTTACTGCTCGGCTCCCTTTTGTCGTAGATTATTGTTTCCTACACTTAAACCTTCCTCGACAAATGCTTTATGGAGTGGCATCAAAATCCGTCCAGCGATTCTCGAGATTAGCCCGAACAAACAGACAGACGCTTACCGAGGACTTTATTTTATACTATGTATAGATGCATATTGAATTAATGTGTTTTTATGTGTTCTTAAAAGCACTATTAGGGCAGCGAAAACATCTTGCGTATTCACAGCTTATGTGCAACCTTGAATTCTGCTTGCTTCTAGTGAGCACAATCGCCTGTTGCTCCGGATCAGGGGTGTTCGAGCATGCGCAGTTCAGCACTCTGCTGGAAGCTGGATGGGCCTTGGCAGGAAAACATCGTTAGTTACTAGATCATCTTAGTGCCATTCCTCAGTTTCGTCGGTGGAACAGTGTCATTGATAGTTAAAGATTCTTACATAAATAATGAAATGTGAGAAGCTAAAATTTTGTCTTCTTCATCATGAATGTTGTTCTGAAATATCCATTCTTCTCGTATTCGTTGGAACAGAAATTGGAAATTAAAAGAATGGGTAGATCTGAGCCAGATCTTAAATTACAGCAAAAGACTTAATGATGAAAATATAGAGCGAATCAGGAAGTTCAGATCCGAAACATACGTAGGTCATTTCAAAAGTTTTGCACACTGCGCAGGCGCTGCCCATAGGATGGTGCGCTAGCTCCAATCGATGCGCCAGTTGTAAGCCAGACTTCAGTATCATCATCATCATCATTGTCAACCATTATCAATCCACTGCTGGACGAAGGTCTCCCCAAGTTTCCTCCACAACGGTCTGTCTTGTGCCAGTCTCCTCCATGTCACCCCTGCATACTTTCGAATTTCATCCACCCATCTCCCATGTGGTCTTCTTCTGGGTCTTTTCCTGTCCCTTGGAATCCAATCTAAAATTTCGGCTGTCCATCGATGATCTGTCCTTCTGGCAGTATGTCCAGCCCATTGCCATTTCAGGGATTTAACTCTGATCATGATGTCTTCCACTCTTGTCATTTTTCGGATCCACGAGTTCCTCTTCTTATCTCTCCTGGTTACACCAAGCATGCACCTCTTCATGCTGCTTTGAGTTGTCTGCAGCCTTTGTATGTCTCTTTTAGTTAAGGTCCACGTCTCTGCACCATACGTAAGCACTGGAAGGATGCATTGATCAAACACTTTTCTTTTAAGACATAATGGCATATTGCTCTTGAAAATTATGCTGTTTCTTCCAAAAGCTCTCCAGGCAAGTTTTGTACCCCGATTAATTTCTTCATCAATGTGACCCTCACTTGATATCTGCTGTCCAAGATAAACGTACGTGTCTGTTATCTCCAGCTTTTCTCCATCAATCGATGAATCTTCATTTCTTGTAAAAGCATTGAACATCACTTTTGTCTTCTGAAAGTTCATTTTTAATCCCACTTCTTTACTCTTGTCAGCAAGTTCCTGGATCATACTCTGCAGCTCTGATGGGCTAGTTGCAAAAATGACTACGTCATGAGCAAAACGAAGGTGGGTTAGATAATCTCCATTAATCTTTATCCCCTTGTTTTCCCAGCTCAGTGACTAAAAAACACCCTCCAATGTGGCATTAAAGAGCTTCGAAGATATGGTGTCACCTTGTCTCACTCCCTTTCCAATTTTTATGTGTGTTGTATTTTCAAACAGCCTAATCTTTGCACTTGCATTTTCATAGATGTTATTAATAATATTAATGTATGCATCTTCAATACCGCAGGTTTTCAGAGCCATTGTAACTGCTGATGGTTTCACCGAATCAAAGGCTTTTTCATAATCGATAAAAGCCATGCACAATGGAAGTTCATATTCCTCGCTCTTTCAATTAGTTCTCTCAGTACGTGGATATGATCTATTGTGCTGTAGCCACTCCTGAATCCAGTTTGTTCTCTCGGTTGAGCCATGTCCAGTGTCACCTTCAAGCGGTGTGAAAGAACTTTAGTGAAGATTTTATAAACTACTGATAGGAGGCTGATAGGTCTATATAAAGTTGAAATTAAAACTCTGAAATACAGTCTATGCACGTAAATTACTTAAACTAAACTGGCATGCAAAAAATGAGGAGGAACGGTTTTTCGAATGTAACGTCGTGCAGAGGTGCTCCACATCGACTCAAAACATACCATAAGATCCCCAAGATGTAAGAATATGGGACAAGTGAGCAAAACCGTCTAAACAAGGAATCCAAGGGATACAACGGCACTTTATTGAAAAGGTAGCTTCGAGCACAACTGGACAGAAGACAGAAACGCCCATGTGACAGGCGGCTGCCAAGAAAAATCCAGTCTTTAGTCCGGGATATAATCACCCCAGACTGCGTTGCAGGATTTACAACGTATGTCCATGCTGAGGACGAGGTTGTCAAGGAGCTGTTGATGCATTGCGGCCCATTCCTCTTGTAGCGCCAATCGCAGCTGCGGAATCGTTGCTGGCGGCTGGTGACGTGCTGCCAAGCGTCTCCCGAGAAGGTCCCACACGTGTTCGATTGGATTTAGGTCCGTGGACCATGCGGGCCAATCCATGCGTTGACTATCTTCACTATCCAACAGCTCTGTGACAGCCACTGTACGATGAGGTGTAGCGTTGTCGTCCATGAAGAGGAACTCAGGACTCACAACGCCTCTAAACAGACGCACGTGAGGCAGGAGAACCTCGGTACAATATCGGACACCAGTGACTGAAATTCCTTGGAAAATGTGGAGGTCAGTACGGCTACCAAGCATGATACCGCCCCAAACGGAAACTGCGCCACCTCCAAACCGGTCCTTTTTTATGATGTTGGAGGTGTGATTGCGTATTCCCTGCTCTCTCTAGATGTGTATACGTCCAGAATCGCTCGTCAGATTAAATCGGCTCTCCTCCGTAAAGAAAACTCGACCCCATTGCTGATGTGTCCAGTTCTTGTGTTCCTGGCACCACAGAAACCGCCGTCTACGATGAGCAGGCGTTAATGGCACACACCGTACTGGTCGTCGTGCAAATAGACCACCTTTGTGCAGCCTCCTAGGCCACAGTAAAACGCGATAACGGACGTCCAGTTGTCTGTTGCATGTGCCTTGCGATTTCTCCCGCTGTCTGCCGTCTGTCTCTTCTCGCTTGTATGGCAATATACCGGTCGTCCGCCATCGTGGTTGCTCATGGACGACCACTGCTAAACTCTCGGACAGCTGTTCCTGTCGTTTGAAATGCTCTCCAAGCTCGTGAAACGATGCTGTGAGCGATCCCGAATTCCTCGGCCACACTAGTCACACTTCGACCTTCTTCCAACTTCACAATGACGCGACCTCGGGTAAAATCATCCAGATGTCGTCTACTGGATTGCCTGTTGGCCATATCACACGGTGGCAGCAACTCGACGTCGTTCAGAACGATGTACACCGTGCAATAGCTTTCACCAAATTGCTGAGCGTACACCGCCCGTGTGCTTTATACCCTTCCGACCCCCCCCCCCATACGTCATGCTGCATATATGCGCATGCTCTACCGTACCGGACCGTAGTCTATCTCCTGAGTGGTCTTTCGGTCCGTTCTGCCAGCACACCAGTGTAGTAAAAATAATCATCATTAACACTCAGAATCTTTACTAAAATCCTAAAAACAAATAAGTACAGGTAAAAGTAAGATCTTTCGAGAGCACTAAGCTCTCATCAGCAGACACTATGTGATATCGTGTCCCGGTACATATACGCAGATGCAAACATAAGGTGACGTAAAACGCATGCGCCACATAACAACTGGTGCATCCCCACAGAGTCTAAGGTACCTTGACCTTTGATATGTGGCGCATGCTTCTGACTGTCGTTTTACATCACCTTACGTTTGCATCGGTGTGTATATATTGGGACACGATATCACATATTGTCTGATGATGAGAGCTTAGTGCTCTCGAAAGATCTCACTTTTACCTGTACCTATTTGTTTTTAGGATTTTAGAATAGATTTTGAGTGTCGATGGTGATTATTTGTACTAGTTTAAGTAATTAACGCGCATAGACGGTATTTCAGAGTTTTCTCGCGTAGCGACCAGCGATCCGACATTAAAATTGAAACTTTGCGAGAAAAATCTCCTACCGAAATTCATAAAACTTTGTGTGAAGTTTGTGGGGTTAGTGTAGCAGATCGTAGCAGAGTGTCACGGTGGATTTCTCGTTCCCGCCAAGGTCGGGAAAGCATCAAAGACGACCCAAGAAGCGGCTCGCCATCAGATACGACGGACTATGTTTATGTGGACTGTGGTTATGGCTATGTGGACTGTGGTTACGGTTATGTGGACTGTGGTTATGGTTATGTGGACTGTGGTTATGGTTATGTGGACTCTGGTTGTGGCTATGTGGACTGTGGTTATGGTTATATGGACTGTGGTTATGGCTATGTGGACTGTGGTTATGGCTATGTGGACTGTGGTTATGGCTATGTGAACTGTGGTTATGGCTATGTGGACTGTGGTTATGGTTATGTGGACTGTGGTTATGGCTATGTGGACTGTGGTTACGGTTATGTGGACTGTGGTTATGGTTATGTGGACTGTGGTTATGGCTATGTGGACTGTGGTTATGGCTATGTGGACTGTGGTTATGGCTATGTGGACTGTGGTTTTGGCTATGTGGACTGTGGTTATGGTTATTTCGACTATGGTTATGGTTATGTGGACTGTGGTTATGGCTATGTGGTCTGTGGTTATGGCTATGTGGACTGTGGCTATGGCTATGTGGACTGTGGTTATGGTTATGTGGACTGTGGTTATGGTTATGTGGAATGTGGTTATGGCTATGTGGACTGTGGTTATGGCTATGTGGACTGTGGTTATGGCTATGTGGATTGTGGTTATGTCTGTCGTTATTGTGAGCAGCATTTTGGTAGAAGATCGACGGAAAATATGTGAAGAGATTGCATAGGAAACAAACATGTCTACCGCTTCGGTTTTCAGAATCCTAACTGAAAAATTACAGAAGAGAAAAGTGCCTGCCAAAAGGGTTCCGCATAATCTGAGTGAACAGCAGCAAGCAGTTTGCAAAAGGATCTCAGAAGAATTGCTTCAGCGTCACGAGACAGAAGGCGAGTAGTTTTTGGACAGAATTGTTGCTATAGACAAAACTTTGATACGAGATTTTGAACCAGAACTGAAATCTCAGTCCACTCATCCGAAACATCCAGAATCACCTCGCTAGGAAAAATTCCGCCGCCAACAATCGAAGGTTAAGCTGATGATGATTATGGCCTATGATGAGGTTGGAGTGATAGCAACAGACAGAGAACTACTGTAACAGCGGAATACTACAGAAGGTTTCTGCAAAATGGCACTGCAATAGTAGAAGCAGGACAAGTGGATAACAAACAAGTTAGTGAAGACCATCATGAAGAACATCCGGTGGTTACTTCAGTTACAGTCGGGAACTTCTCAACAGAGGAGTGAATAATCAGTTGAAAATGGACACAGATAAGTGCTCCGAAACATGTACGGAAGACTGTTGGGGATGGTAACTGGTCGACAAGATTTGATTCAGTAAATGGATATTGTATTATAAGACATTTTAAATGTGTACATATTTCTTTTAGCCCTTTAAACTACGTATTTTACTATTTGGAATCGGTTTTTGGTGAAATACTACCTGCATTGTGTCTACATCTCAACTTATTATAGGGAAGGGAAATTGTGAATGCAAACTACGGTTGAATTCAATCGATAGTGAACAATTATTGACTACATATGCAGTATAATAACTTTGAAAAATTGCCTTAGTCAGACTTTGATGTAATAGTGTGACCGTCTTTAAAGATACTGGGTCTTAGTGTTGTCATACATTATGTTTGCTCCGGACAATTTTTTAATAGCAATACAGAACTGTTGTAATGGAGTATAGGGTCTTTTAATACAGCATTTTTTTCATTATATAGTAAATAGAATCGATGTAAATGATGACACATTGGAATACCAAAAATAAATAATGAAATAATATGATACTTAGTCAGTTGATCATTATAGACACAGGCATGAATCAACGCAAGTAACAGTATTATTGCACGGCATACGCCGTTGAAGCTTTGAATAAGTCACCACGTATACACTGAGTGGCCACTTTATTATGACCACCTGACAGTTTTAAGCAAATGAGCTATGGCTGCACGCTGTTGCCGCCAGAGGGCGGGGCTTGTATAAAAAGGGAAAGCTTAGTGCTTGCGACAGTAGTAGAAGTGATTTTTGGGTGACGAGATGGGTAAAAAATGCGATTTGACGGACTTTCAACGTGGAATGATTGTAGGAGCTCGGAACCATGGAGCGAGTATCACCGAAACCGTCGCATTCGTGAAATGTTCCAGAGAAGCTGTTGTTAAAGTGTTTAAAGACTGGACTGTCAGCCAAAAAACTGGGTCTCTACGTGCAACGTGTGGTCGTCATCGACTAGTGACTGCTCGGGCGGAACGTAGAGTGTCCAGACTGGTAACAGAAAACAGAAGGGCAAGAGTGCAGCAAATTACAGATCATCTTAATCACGGATCCCCTCAAATGATCTCTGTACGCACTGTTCGCCGTACACTGCATCGGATGGGATATGGCAGCCGAAGGCCTGTTCGAACACCTTTGCTATCTGCAGTTAGCAAGAGAAAACGTCTCCAGTTCGCACAGGAGCACAAGGATTGGACAGTCGATAATTGGAAACAAATTATGTGGTCCGATGAATCGCGTTTTCAGTTGCACCATGCCGATGGCCGAATGAGAATTTGGTGGAAACAGCACGAAAGCATGGACCCCCAAATGCATTGCTACAACCCTTCAAGCTGGTGGAAGCAACGTTATGGTTTGGGAAATGTTTTCCTGACATGCTTTGGGCCGTTTAATTCGTGTTGATCAACGTCTGACTGGTACATCATATCTAAACATCGTTGCGGACCAAGTGCATCCTGTCATGTGGATGGTTTATCTCAATGGCGATGGCTACTTTCAACAAGATAATGCGTCCTGCCATAGTGCTCGTACTGTACAGGATTGGTTTCAGGAACATGCCGGTGAGTTTACTTTGCTTAGGTGGCCCCCAAAATCTTCAGATCTCAACCCCATTGAGAATTTGTGGGATGAAGTTGAACGAGCCACCAGACAGCTGGATCCACAACCCTGCAATCTCACACTCCTGGAAAGTGCTATTCATCAAGCATGGTCTGAGATTCCACAAACCACCTATCAACATCTCGTGGAGCCCATGCCACGAAGAATCGACGCCGTATTAAAGGCAAAAGGCGGCTCAACGAAGTACTGAGGGGGTGGTCATAATAAAGTGGCCACTCAGTGTATATGTACTTTCATATGTTAACCTTATTGTGAGGTAAATTTTATGAAAGTAATTGATAGTTCTGCAAAATATTTTGCACCCAAAGATTCGCCAAAGAAGGCCCGACATGCTCAAAACTGGTGTCGTTATTTTGCACGACAACGCGAGTCCGCATGTTGCCAGTACAGTGTACAATAAGAGATATTCTCGAAAAGTTCAGATGGGAATTGCTTCCCCACGCGTGATACAGTCCTGACATGAGCCTATCAAACCATGGCGTGTTTCCAAAACTGAAGAAGCCACTCCACGGGAAAAGATTCAGTACGATTCAGGATGTTTCTAATGAGGTGACCCGAATAATCCAACGCCTCAACAATGGAGATGTCCTGACCGCAATACAAGACTTGCCCAAACGTTGGTCCGCTGTCATAAAGAAATATGGAGATTACTTCGAAGGCCTGTAAAGGTATGTTGTGAAATAAATTCGCTTTTTAAGAGATAACCCACCCAGAGTGTGCAAAACGTTTGAAATGACCCTCGTAAAATAAGAATGAATGAATACACGACTGTGACATAAAAATGCTGTACTTTGCTTCTCATATTTATGACTTTCGCCGACAAAATTCAGAACAATGGCAGGTCCTCTGCGCATAAGAATAATGTACTAATTTTGTCTGTACTTCGTAGGGCAAACATAAGATTGCAACTACATTTCACTTATAGGTGACAAATTCAACAGTAAAACGAAGAACAGCCGACTTATGTTGTCACATCGTATAAACTGAATTCGTTAATGCAGCGCTTTTTTACGCTTTCCAACCGTAGGATGTAGAAGCGTTAATTCTCCAGCTTTGTCCGTCTGTCTGCAAACTCGCGTAAAAATGGTTCGATTTCGATGAAATTTTAGTATATGGTAGGGGACCACCTGAGAATGAACCCTATTGAAAATGGCTGAAGAGGGGTCAAAGGTCGGGACATAGGAGCGGGATGCATGTCATTGCCCTTATGCGTCATAACGTGCGTAAAAATCGTTCGATTTCGATGAAATTTTAGTATGTGGTATGGAACCACCTGGGGACGAACCCTATTGAAATTGGACGAAATGGGGTCAAAGGTCAGGACATAGGATCGAGATCCATTCCATCGCCTTTATCCCATACTATTAAAGGAGCAATTCTTGTATGTATGTAAATTTTATTTTGAAAAAGGCTTTAAGGATTTTAATGAAAGTTGTTGACATACCGTTTTCTGGTACTAGAAATCGATTTAGCTTGATCTCGACTTTAGGAAAATTCGTTTAGTGGGTTAAATAATCACCCCGTTAATGTTACCCATGCTTAGAAATCTTATGACATCACAATCTCGTGATTCAGATTTTGGTGCGCGGTCACGCCATCTCTTTCATTACGTTACGCGTTATGTATAGATCCTATTAAGGTTTTATGACGTCACACTCTTGCGAGCAGATGGTCGCGTTTCCCACCTGCCTAATTACGTCACGCGTTGTGTGCGTATGTCCGTCCGCACGATAACTCGCGTAAAAATCGTTCGATTTCGATGAAATTTCAGTATGTGGTAGGGGAACACCTGGTAAGGAACCCTATTGAAAGTGAACCAAATGGGGTCAGTGGTCAGGATATATTTTTTTTTATTGGAGGTTTAACGACCACCGTGAGCAACTCAATGGGCTATAAGCAGTCACCCGTCCCTAATTTAGGGTCACTGGTTCCAGGGAAGGGAGAGAGCCAGTGCCGTAAGACAAACGCAACATCCATGCCTGACCGGGATTCGAACCCGGACCCCTTACGGACGAATGATCAGAGGCCAGCGCCTTAGACCACTGCGCCACTGGGGCGGTAGGTCAGGACATGGGAGCGGGATCCATTCCACTGCTCTTATGCGTCATAAGTAAAGTAAAAAAGATTCGATTTCGATGAAATTTTAGTATGTGGTAGGGGTCCACCTGGGGACAAACCCTATTCAAAATGGGCGAAATGGGGTCAAAGGTCAGGGCATAGGAGCGGAATAACTTCCATCGCCATTATGCATCATAATTTACGTAAAAATGCTTCGATTTGGATGAAATGTTAGTATGTTGTAAGGGACTGTCTGGGGACGAATCCTATTGAAATGGGTGAAATGGGCTCAAAGGTTAGGACGCAGGAGCGGGATCTATTCCATAGCGCTTATGCATCATACCTTACGTAAAAATGCTTCGCTTGCGACAAAACGTTATCATGTTATTTCGGAGGTAAACTGAGCCGGTTCTGTTGAATTTCATCGAAATGGGATCAAAGATCAGGGCACAGGACCGAGATTTATTCCACAGCCATTATCCTCATTACTTGAGTAATGATTTCAGGTATGTTGGAAAGCGTATTATAATCAATGCATTGCATGATTTTACTAAGTTGTTATTTTATGATTGAAGGTTTAATGACTACAGTGTGCAACTCAGTGGGCTATGAGGAGTCGTCCGTCCGTAATCTAGGGCCGCAGGTTCCAGGGAAGGGAGAGAGCCAGTGCCGTAAGACAAAACAAAACATCCATGCCTCACGGGATTGGAACCCGGATCCATAACCGACGATTGGTCATAAGCCAGTGCTTAGATCACTGCGCCACTGGGGTGGCGAGGCGCATTTCAACTTGCTTTGCGTGGACATGATGAACCTGACTTAGCGTTCAGTGCCCCCCCCCCTTTTTTTTTGTAACTTTTTTTGAGGGGGGGGGGACCTACCACCTTGAGCAACTCAGTGGGCTATAAGCAATTGCTCATCCCTAATTTAGGACCACTGTTTCCACGGAAGGGAAGGAACCAGTACTGTTAGACAAACACAACATTCACGCGCCTCACCGGGATTCTCGGACGAACAGTCAGTAATCTTTACTTAGACCACTGCGCCACTGGGGCGGTTAACTTGTTTCTTAAGGTATTTTTGGTACCAAACATACAAAATACTGATACGTATATGCCTGTGCTGTACCAGCTTACTAAACCATAAGTTGCCAGTGTTTGACCGGACCTTGTCTTACTGATGCGTGAGGGCATTTTCTGGCATGAAATACAGTAAAAGCTTGAATAGCGGACACCCAGCGAGCGATTTCATGTCGGCTATTCGGGACTTAGAGCCCAACTATGTTCACAATACAAAAAACCTTCGTGTAAAATATACGGTCCAGTCTCATTATTGTGACCACCAGGCAATATCCAGAGTAACCGCCGTGTACAGCGCGGTCAGCAGCTAAACGGGTTGGAAGTGACCCAATAAGGTGCTGGAAGGTGTTCACAGGTGTGTGCAGCCTTGCTGACTGCATTGCATCCGACAGCTGCTAGAGGGTGCGTGGTGGAGGATCCATAGAGCGAACAACACAATCGAGGTGGTCCCACAGATGCTCAACTGGGTTTAAGTCTGAGGAATTAGAGGGACAGGGAAGTACTTTGAAGTCTTCATCGTGCTCTTTCAACCACTCTCCGACATTTCTAGCTGCGTGACACTTCGCGTTGTCGTGCTGGAAGATCCCATCAGACCCAGGGAAGATAATCAGCATGTATGGGTGTACGTGGTCTGCAAGGATGGATTCATAACGAATTCGGTCCATAGTGCCTTCCACAGCTATGTGTGGACCCAGAGAATGCCACGAGAACATTCCCCAGACTATAGCACTGCCTCCACCAGCTTGTGTTCTTCCACAAAAGGTTGAAGAATGTTTGTTCTCCGATGTTTCTCGCCCCAAACGCCAGCGTCCATCCCTTCGATGAAGCAGAAAACGTGACTCATCTGAGAAGACAATCTTTTGCCAATTAGCGGAGATCCAATTCCGATATTGCCGTACAAATGTAAGCCCTTTCTGCCGATGCGCTTTCTTTAGCATATGTGCAATGACCATCCGTCTGCGTCGGAGCCCCATACGCAGCAGAGTACGATGAACTGTTGTTTTAGACACACTTCCGGTAGCTTTCTGGTTCCTTCGGCCAGTGAGTTGCTCCACTGTAGCGTGTGGATCGGCTCTCACGTACCTACGCAGCCGACGTTCACCTCTCACATCAATGGCACATGGTGTTCCGCAGTTTCCACGTTGCTTATTCGCAATGGTGCCATTTCTCCAATTACGATACGTTAACCACAGCAGCACGCGAACGGTTCACAAACTGCGCTGTGCCGCCCCGGTGGCGCAGTGGTCTAAGGCGCTGGCCTCTGATCATTCGTCCGTAAGGGGTCCGGGTTCGAATCCCGGTCAGGCATGGATGTTGTGTTTGTCTTACGGCACTGGCTCTCTCCCTTCCCTGGAACCAGTGACCCTAAATTAGGGACGGGCGACTGCTTATAGCCCATTGAGTTGCTCACGGTGGTCGTTAAACCTCCAATAAAAAAAAAAACTGCGCCGTTTCAGAAATACTGCCATCCTTGACCCGAAAGCAGATAATCATCCTTTTTTGCAAATCTGATAAATCGCCCCCTTTTACCCACGACAGCAACAAGTGATATGTTTTCAGAATGCCTACAGCACACATTATATACCCTTCGAGCCTGCTCATGACTCGTGCCTTCTTTCATTGGCTACGCGCTGTTGACGTCAAAAGTAGGAGGTGATCTCAATAATGTGACTCAACTGTGTATATGTACACAGTTATTATATATTACATTATATATATATATACTGTAATTAAAATGATTTTTTTACTAAATGGGCTTTTTATGCTATTGTTTTGCAGTGATAAGCAAAATATGTATGGATAGGCACAGTACATGTACAGTATCTTCATTTTAAAATTCATTGCATGTATTGCACGTATTTCGGAACATGTTAAAACACACGTACGTAACAATAAAGTATTTTACACCACGAATTTTAAAACGCGCGTACTTGGGCCGCGGGTAGCCTAGTGGGCAACGTACGTGACTGCCACGGAAAGGACCTCAGGTTCGATCACAGGCAGGTGCGAACGTTGGAACCACTAAATATCCGCCGTGCGTCGGATGGGCACGTTAAGCCGTCGGACCCCGGGTACTGGCCCCCCGGTAATAAATAAGGGCGTCCTCCTTCCCCTTTCTACTTCGCTTCCCGTGTCACTTTCCTATCGGGCACTCTAGCCCAAATCTCCCAGCTTCCTATTTCTAAGGGTTGTTTAAGACCTGGGGTCAGACACTCCGTTCCTAAAATCCACTACTTTAAAAGGAAAAACAAAACAAAAACGAGCGTACTTACAGCTCATTATTTAAATCAGTCAGAAATTCTTGGCTGCAAAAAATCTGATGCAAGTGTTTTTTTCTTTTTCTTTGGCAATTCGTATCATGTTTTTTAAAATGTATTTTTAAGTTGTTCAATAGTGCTAATCCTTCAGTGTTCCTTTTGTTTTCAAAGAAACTTTTGGAACTCTTCTTCTTTCTTGTTCTTCTTGATTGGAGGTTTAACGACCACCGTGAGCAACTCAATGGGCTATAAGCAGTCGCCCGTCCCTAATTTAGGGTCACTGGATCCAGGGAAGGGAGAGAACCAGTGCCGTAAGACAAACACAACATCCATGCCTCACCGGGATTCGAACCCGGACCCCTTACGGACAAATGATCATAGGCCAGCGCCTTACACCACTGTGCCACCGGGGCGGCTTGGAACTCTTCACTACACTTTACAGCGAATTTAAAAAAAAAAAATTGCACGCCTCATATACAATTACAAATCAGATGGCTCCACTCAATCAAATTATTTTATTCCGGTGTTTTCAAAGCCACCCTCTTCCATACACTTATCGTCATCGGCCGCAATTTAATCTTTTTTGTTTCCTTCACTGTTTTTTTTTTTTTTTTTTTTGATTGGAGGTTTAACGACCACCGTGAGCAACTCAATGGGCTATAAGCAGTCGCCCGTCCCTAATTTAGGGTCACTGGTTCCAGGGAAGGAGAGAGCCAGTGCCGTAAGACAAGCACAACATCCATGCCTGACCGGGATTCGAACCCGGACCCCTTACGGACGAATGATCAGAGGCCAACGCCTTAGACCACTGCGCCACCGGGGCGGCCCTTCACTGTTTAGAAACGTAATTAGTTCGAAAATGGAGTCTAGATTATCTTCCAATTTGACAACGTATACTCCATTTTGTTTGCTGTCAACTTCTAAAAAAACATCGGCCGTATTCAAACCACAGGCCAACAGTTTTTGTAATGGGGATATGAATTATAAAAAATACCCTGCTTCCTTCAAAAAAAAAAAAAAAATAAAAAAAATAAAACAAGTTAGTAAAATTATGCAATGCACTGATTATGATTCGCTTTCCAACATACCAGGAATAATTACTCAACTTATTACTCAAGTTATGAGGATAATGGCTGTGGAATAAATCTCGCTCCTGTGCCCGGACCTTTGACCTCATTTCGATTATATTAAACAGAATTGGTTCAGTATAACTCCGGAACAACATACTAAAGGTTTGTCGCAATAGCAGCATTTTTAGTAAAGTTATGAGGATAATGGCTGTGGAATAAATCCCGCACATGTGCCCTAACCTTTGACCCCATTTCGATTATATTCAGCAGAACCGGTTCAGTATACCTCCGGCTCCGGAACAACATACTGAAGTTTTGTCGCAATCGAAGCATTTTTAGTCAAGTTATGAGGATAATGGCTGTGGAATAAATCTCGCTCCTGTGACCTGACTTTTGACCCCATTTTGATGATATTCAACAGAATTGGTTCAGTATACCTCCGGAACAAAATGATAAAGTTTTGTCGAAATAGAATGATTTTTAGTCAAGTTATGAGGATAATGGCTGTGGTACAATAAGCAATTCTACTAAGAATTGGTACAATAAGCGATTCAACAGATTTGGTTCAGTGTACCTCCGGAACAACATACTTAAGTTTTGTTGCAATATAAGCATTTTTAGTCAAGTTATGAGGATAACGGCTGTGGAATAAATCGCGGTCCTGTGCCCTGACCTTTGACCCCATATCGATGATATTCTATAGAACCAGTTATGTATACCAGTAGAACAAGATAAAATTTTGTCGCAATCGAAGTATTTTTACGTAAGTTATGACGCATAAGGGCGATGGAATGGATCTTGCTCCCGTGTCCTGACCTTTGACCCCATTTCGTCCGTTTTCAATGGGGTTCCTCTCCAGGTTGTCCCTTACTACATACTAAAAGTTCATCGAAATCGTACCATTTTTACGCGAGTTATCATGCGGACGGACGGACAGGCAGATAAAGCTAGAGCATATACGCTTCTTCAACCTACGGTTGGAAAGCGTAAAAAAAACGGTTTACAGCAAAATTTCGCCAATGTTGTCATGAACATTGATGTTCTTAACTGTCATATGACCGAGATCACTGTCCTTTATTCAGATAGTCGGCTATTTAGAGATAAATATACAGAACCGTATATACTTCGAGACTGGGGGATTACAAAACGGTAGAACTGTTCGCTAAATGGAGGTGGCTGCTATTCAGGAGTGTCCGTCAAAGAAGTTTTACTGTATCACAGGGCCGCCGTTAATGGTGTGCCGCGCGTGCGAACGCACAGGGCCTCGCGCTGGTGGATAAATAAGATAAAATAAAACAAAAGAGAGAAAGAAAGAAAAATATAACATTAAGTACACAGACAAAAAAAGAATCGTACAGTTCAAAACATATAAATTACCATCCCAGTTCTACGAGAGTCCGCATACACAAAAATCACAGTGATGTCATACATACGCTACCCCTTTCTGGTTCAAAAGTGCAGCGATCTAATACAAAAACCCCTGAAGATTAAAGAAGCCTCCAACATGGTCTGTGACGTCAGAGCTATGGGGCCACCTCTTGACTAAGATCGATGCTTCTGTATCCCCGAGAGACCCTGAGTCTGGTGGGCGTAGCCAGATGGTGTTACCTTGATAAGTCCAACACAATATATTTTCTTCTCGCCGATGGAAACTCTGTGATTGACGGGTGTGAGTGGACATCACGTTACGATATTCTTTGCGTTTTACCGCCTATCTTGGGATGCACTTTTTGTGGATTTTCCAAAGCAAAAACAGTTGTGTGTGTATGTGTGACAAGTCAACTGGCCGCTGTGTTTGGCGATCTATTAACTTTCTTCGGTTGCTCATTCGTGTTTGTTTTAACGTTTTAACCAGGTTCACTTCTCTACTTCGAATGTAACTAATTAACTTTTCAAGAATAGAGTTGTGTTAAGTGAGTTGAGTTGAGATGTCTAGAGAACGGGATAAGTTCCGCAAATTCGAATCAGGTTATCAAAAAGCAAAGAAAAGGGAAAGAAGAGAAATGTTTTTACGAAGTCAGGAAAGTGCCTTCGATAAATTTTTACTACCTTCAGCTTCAGTTCCTGTGGCCAGCAGTTCATCGTTTGTTTCAAATTGCATCAAAGATAAAGAATCCAGTGATAATAATGTGGATGTGGTTCAAGTCAGGGCAAGAGATAACAATGTTGCGAGTGCCTCTGACTAGCTTACACGAATATCTGATATGAAGGAATGTGATTCATCATTTCAAACAAGTGAAGAATTTGTTCTACTATTAGATCCAGGTGAGTGGCAGCCTGTTTTAAACAACACACAGTTTGATGTAATCTTGCAAAAGGGCCCAAATTGTGTAGTAAACTATGATTATCCAAGTGATGACGAGAAGCGGAACTTTTCGCCAGAACACTATAAGCGTATTTTACACAACGGAGAAATAGTAGACATTGGGTGGTTGATTTACTCATAGAAAAAAGATAAAGTTTTCTGTTTTTGCTGTAAATTATTCGGAAACACAAATGGAGGCATGTTAGCACGTGAAGGGTTTTCCAACTGGAGACATTTAAGTCATAGGTTAAAGAGTCATGAAATTTCCTAAAATCACGTAGAATGTATCAAAAGGTGGACTGAGTGCGAGCTTAGACTTGCGAAAAACCTCACCATTGACGACAAAGAAAGGTCACTCAGTTTTCAAGAAAGGCAGCATTGGCGCGAAGTCTTGAAACGCATTTTATATGTTATTCAGTATTCGGCTGAACATAACCTTGTATTTAGAGGTGACAACAACACTGCACTCGCCCAACAATGGCAATTTTCTTGGGTTGATACAAATGATTGCAATATTTAACCCTGTTTTGCAGGTGCATTTAAGACGCATCAAAAATAGCGAAATTCACGACCATTATTTGGGTAGCCAAATTCAGAATGAACTCATTAATCTGAAGTAACAAAATCACATGTAGACCATGTTAAGAAATCAAAGTACTTTTCAGTTATACTAGATTGCACTCCCGATTTAAGTCATCAGGAGCAAATGTCGTTTTTTCGTTAGATTTATTAATATTTCAGAGGAAAATTTTAAAGTTGAGGAAAACCATTAAATTTATAGAAATTGTGTCATCTACTGGAAAACACCTTTCTGGCCGTCTTTTGGTAGCCCTGGATGAGCTTGGTTTGAAATTAAATGAACGCGGGGGCCAGGGGTATGATAACGGCGCTAATATGAAGGGTGTAAATAGTGGTGTCCGAGCTCGAATTCTTCAGTAAAAAATCCTACAGCATTTTTCATGCCATGTGCATTTTACTCTTAGGGGACAAGGCTAAATGTTCTGCAAAGGCGATAAATTTTTTGGTGTAATTGGTAGAATCAATTCTATATTTGCAGCATCTCCTACTCGATCAAACATTATGCTCAAATATGTTCCTTATATTACTGTTAAGAAGTCTTGTGACACTAGATGGGAAAGCCGTGTAGAAAGTGTTAAACCCATTAGATACCAAGCAAAAGAAGTAAAGGACGCACTCCTTGAAGTTGCGGACACAGTAAATGATCCTAAAATCAAATGTGAAACTCGTTCATTGGCAGTACATGAACTTCAGAGTTGTGAATTCTTATTGGGTATTGTTATATGGTATGACATACTCTTTTCTGTAAACAGTATGAGCAAACCGCTTCAATCAGAGAGCATGCAGCTTGACATGGCAGAAAATATGCTTCACGGGGGTTATTAAATTTTTGAACCAATTTCGAAATGAAGGCTTCAATTGAGCAATTCTGGCCGCTCGTGAAATTTGTGAACAGTTAGGTGTTGAACCAAAATTTTCTGAGCATATAGCGGCTAAAAAAAGAAGAATCTTTGATTACGAAGTAGATGATGAAAAATACAAAATCTGCAGAGGAAGCCTTCAAAATAGAGTATTTTTATCCTATTATAGACACTGCTTTACAGTCTCTGAAATCTCGTTTTGAACAATATAAGGAGTTCAATGACAAGTTTGGATTTTTGTATTCTCTACCGAAAATGGAACAAATGAATGACGAAGATCTAATGAAATATGGCAAACACCTGGATTTGACCCTTCGTTCAGGAAATTCCCGCAATGTATGCGGAGAGGAGCTATTCACAGAACTGAAAATAGTCAAAGAACTAGTTCCGGAAGACGTCAATACTGCCATCCAAGTATTACAATTGTTAAGCGGAAGGCAAAATCCCTTCCCTAACATAGCTATCACGTACAGAATCATGTTAACTGTGCCGATAACAATTGCGAGTGCGGAAAGAAGTTTCTCTCGCTTGAAATTAATTAAATCGCATCTGAGGACAAGCATGTCTCAAGAAAGGTTAACTGCACTCGTTACAATTGTCAATAGAACGCGATGTGGCATCAAAACTAAAGTACGATGATATTATTGAAGATTTGCTGGACAAAAGGCGAGAAGGGTCTTTGCGTGACATGTAAAACGTGAAGTTTTCCTTTTATATACCAGCTTGGCCAGCTTGGTGAGTTATGGCCAAACCCATCCAAAATGACTCCACAACTTAAATCTTGGCCCTGAGTCTCCGGCAGCTGGAATGTACCTAGTCAAGGCAGCGGCCAGTGCGACATGAAGGCAGAGGGTGCTAAGAATCCCCGGAGGACCAGACTAGGCTGCCATCTGATGCTGACCTTGGCTACGTATAATGGACGCTCCCTATCTTCTTATTCAAGGCTTCTTGAATTGGAAGAGGAACTACAAAGGATCAAGTGGGACATCGTCGGGCTAAGTGAGGTAAGGAGAAAAGGAGAAGATCTCATTGAACTGAAAAGTGGACATCTATTCTACTATCGTAGGACAGATACTGGCAGAACTAGTGGTCTTGGATTTTTAATAAACAAGAAATTGAAGGATAAAGTTGTAGAAGTTGAAAAATCCTCTGACAGAGCTGCACGACTCGTTATCCAACTCTCGAGAAGATACCAGGCTCAGATTATTCAAACTTATGCACCAACCACAAGTCATCCTGAAGAATAAATTGAAGAATTTTATGAAGAAATTCGTCATCTAAATAATAAAGGTAAGCAGCACTTGAAGATACTTATGGGATATTTCAATGCAAAAATAGGGCAACAGCAACAGAATGAAAGTTCAGTAGGTAAATTCGGTCATGGCAACAGAAATCAGCGTGGAAATACTCTCGTTGAGTTTGCAGAGGCAGAAGGGTTTTTCATCTTGAACTCCTTCTTCAAGAAAAAGCCACACAGGAAATGGACATGGAGACATCCAAAAGGGACGACAAGTGAAATTGATTTTATTATGTGTAACAAAAAATTCGTCATAGAAGACTGCAGTGTGCTAAACAAGTTCAACACAGGTAGTGACCATAGATTGGTGAGATGTAAGATGCACCTCAACACTAAACTCGAACGTGGCAAGCTCATAAGACAAACAAAATGACATAACCAACCTTAAAAAACACCATAATACCTTCAAGTTGGAACTGAAGAACAGATTCTCTGCTTAAGAAGGCCTAACATCGGAAGAAGTGGATATTTCTGAAGTTAACAGAAAAGTAACCAAAGCTCTTATGGAAACAGCAACAAAATTAGCCGGGTCTAAGAACAAGTTGCATGTGAACAAATTATCAGGAAAAACCAAAATGTTGATGCAAAACAGAAGAGACATGAGGACAACTAAAGAAGATGTGACTTCCAAAGTGGAATATATAGAGCTATGCAAGACAGTACGAAAAACTATCACTGAAGACGTAAGGCAATTCAACTGTGAACTAGTGAGGAAAGCAGTTGAAAACAACCAAAGCCTAAAGATAGCAAAGGGACGTCTCAGGAAGGGAAGAAAACAGATTATGGCACTGAGAAAAGAAGATGGTTCTGTAACAAGAAATAGAGGTGAAATTTTGACGAGAGTGAAAAATTTCTACTCCAAATTATATGAAAGGGATGATACGTGTACTCCAGACATCATGAAAGGTACCAGTACCAGAGGTCTTCCAGTCCTCCCAGCAGAAGTTGCACATGCAATCAAGAACATGAAGCGGGGAAAAGCTCCAGGAGAAGATGGAATTACTGTAGACATGATACAAGAAGCAAGTGGAGAAATCGAAACAGTACTCGCCCAAATTTTTACTCGATGCCTTAATGAAGGGAAGATTCCTGAGGATTGGAACAACGCTACAATGATCCTGCTACATAAAAAAGGTGACATTGAGGATCTCAGGAATTACAGATCTATCAGCCTCCTATCAGTGGTTTATAAAATCTTCACTAAAGTTCTTTCACACCACTTGAAGGTAACACTGGACATGGCTCAACCGAGAGAACAAGTTGGATTCAGGAGTGGCTACAGCACAATAGATCATATCCACGTACTGGGAGAACTAACTGAAAGAGCGAGGGAATATGAACTTCTATTCTGCATGGCTTTTATCGATTATGAAAAAGCCTTTGATTCGGTGAAACCATCAGCAGTTACAATGGCTCTGAAATCCTGCGGTATTGAAGATGCATACATTAATATTATTAATAACATCTATGAAAATGCAAGTGCAAAGATTAAGCTGTTTGAAAATACAACACACATAAAAATTGGAAAGGGAGTGAGACAAGGTGACACCATATCTTCGAAGCTCTTTAATGCCACATTAGAAAATGTCTTTCAATCACTGAACTGGGAAAACAAAGGAATACAGATTAATGGAGATTATCTAACTCACCTTCGTTTTGCTGATGACGTAGTCATTTTTGCAACTACCCCATCAGAGATACAGAGTATGATCCAGGAACTTGCTGACAAGAGTAAAGAAGTGGGATTAAAAATGAACTTTCAGAAGACAAAAGTGATGTACAATGCTTTTACGAGAAATGAAGATTTATCGATTGATGGAGAAAAGCTGGAGATAACAGATACGTACATTTATCTTGGACAGCAGATATCAAGTGAGGGTCACATTGATGAAGAAATTAATCGGCGTACAAAACTGGCCTGCAGAGCTTTTGGAAGAAACAGCATAATTTTCAAGAGCAATATGCCATTGTGTCTTAAAAGAAAAGTCTTTGATCAATGCATCCTTCCAGTGCTTACGTATGGTGCAGAGACGTGGACCTTAACTAAAAGAGACATACAAAGACTGCAGACAACTCAAATAAGCATGGAGAGGGGCATGCTTGGTGTAACCAGGAGAGATAAGAAGAGGAACTCGTGGATCCGAAAAATGACAAGAGTGGAAGACATCATGATCAGAGTAAAATCCTAGAAATGGCAATGGGCTGGACATACTGCCAGAAGGACAGACCATCGATGGACAGCCGAAATTTTAGATTGGATTCCTAGGGACAGGAAAAGACCCAGAAAAACACCACATGGAAGATGGGTGAATGAAATTCGAAAGTATGCGGGAGTGACATGGAAGAGACTGGCACAAGACAGACCGTTGTGGAGGAAACTTGGGGAGACCTTCGTCCAGCAGTGGATTGATAATGGTTGACAATGATGATGATGATGATGATATTAGAGAAAAATGATGGCTGTTTCTCTAACTTTTAAAGGACATTTTTAATGTGTTACAATTCACTAGGAAATTGATGTACCTATTTAAAACATTTTTCTTTTTGTTCCTCATAGATTTCATTTTTAAAATACACAGCTATAGTAAAACAGATTTAAAAAATTTATACTGCATAGTGCATGGTATTAGTAACATTTACCTTCTTTTTTTCTATTTCGCAAAGGAGAACGACGGTTGAGCCTAATAATAATAGCAGTTACAGTTACAAGTTTAAGAAAAATATCCGTTCCTTCTATAACAAATAAATGAGTGAAAAGCTTATCATCACCTTATCAGAAAATAAAAATATTCTATTGCGCACGTGCGCAAAATACCGTTAGCCAGGTTGATTTAGCAAAAATTGTTAGTTGGCCAGAGGGCCTCGCAGGGAGAGTTCGCACAGGGCCTCACGTAAGGTTGGACCGGCGCTGCTGTATCATGATGGTGATACATTTGTCGTCTGTATCAGCTTGTCGTCTGTATCATGACTGTGTCAAAACACAGGAGTATAGTGTGAACAACTTCACTCTTGAACAACTACTCCGACTTTCAACGACAAGCATCGAAGTAAACATGCAACAACTTCTAATGGAGTTTAATTGTCCACAGTACTCGTACTAAGTGTAAGTTTTCGAATTTTAAATTTAAACTTTTTTTTATATTAATTAAAAGAGCTTAAGGATTTAATAAATTGCACAGGACGTCTTTATATATTAAAAAAAATGTGGTCCGCCATCTAATTCTTTAAAAATCTTGATCCACGGCTCTGCAGAACTTAAACGCTTTTAATCTACACTGCTGGTCACCCAAAATGCAACACCAAGAAGGACACGAGATAGCAACGCCAGATTTACTGGTCACATAACAACAGATACAAAGACTAAACGATTGAGCTTACAGGTCCGTGCGACTTGCGAAAAACGCAGACATCAATAGTTCGTGTAGCCGAAATGGCTGGCAATAACGGCCACTACACGCCGGGGCATTGAACGAAAGAGGCTTTGGATGTGGGCTTGGGGTATGTTGGTCCAGGCTGCTGCCACACGTTGCCACAGTTCATCAGGCGTAGCCACGGGTGGTGCTTGCCGGGCCACTCGGTTGCCGATCAGCGACCAGACGTGCTCGATGGGCGACATGTCGGGAGAACAGGTGGGCCACGGCAGCAGTGACACCCGGTGGGCCGTGAAGAATTGTTGCGGGCACGCATTGTCCTGTTGAAACGTGGCCGCTAGCAGGTTCTGCAGGTAAGGGAGGACTGCAGGTTCCAAAACGTCGGAGATGTAGCGGTGTCTGTTGAGTGTACCGGCGATGCGTACCAGAGGTGTACGGGTGTCATATCCAATTGTGCCCCACACCATAACGCCAGGCGATGGACCGGTATGGCGATGCATAATGAAAGCGTCATACAGTCTTTCGTCGCGGTGCTGCCACACGCGGATCCGACCATCGTGGTCTTGCAGGCAGAAGCGGGATTCGTCGGAGAAGACAATGTCGTGCCATTCCGTAGTCCAGGTGCGGCGTTCAACGGCCCACTGCCGCCGCACTCGCCGGTGGTGTAACGTCAATGGTAATCGGAGTAATGGGCACCGTGCGACAAGTCCCCGCTCCTGCAGACGACTTCGAACAGTACGTACTGACACAGGTTGTTGCGCAACACACCCTAATTCCTGCGCTAACGTTCGTGATGTGGCGGTGCGAGCCGTCAATGCCCGCCGCACAACATGCGGGTCCTCTCGTTCGGTGGTGTGCCGCGGCTGCGGCAATCGCTCACGTAGGTCCGTCCGTCCCTCCTGCACACACCGAATCCATACTCGCCTCACTGTGGCTGGATGTCGTTCCACACGGGAGCCGATGTCTCGGTACGATAAACCGCTGTCGCGATAAGCCACTATTCGTCCTCTGTCGAACTCCGAAACGTGCTGGAATGACTGCCGTATTCTGCGACGAGGCATCAGGAAGCTTCCCACGCACAGGTCCGGCAACACAACACACTTCCACTACTTGCCTTCTCTGCACCCTTCTTATAGTGCTTCTCGGTGGCGTGCCGGGCGCACATGATTTGCATATGCCCTGCATGTCCTCTCGCGGGCGACGCATGCTGCAATTTCAGGCCAATCGGATGCTTCCTTCTTGGTGTTGCATTTTGGGTGGCCAGCAGTGTATTTAAAAAAAATGCGGCCCGCCATCTAATTCTTTTAAAAATCTTGACCCACGGATCCCCAGAAGTTGGACGCTTTTAATCTAGAACAAATTCAGCTTGTAGGTACAATAAGCAAAAACTAAATAATTGGCTAGAGAGGGTCTGTGTGTTTCCCATTGGATATTCACCAAGTTTAATTATTTTTAGGAGTGCTTTTGTTTTACATTAAAGTGTATCTAAGTCCTACTATCATTTGTCTTTTTTATAAGCATGACCTGATTCTTTGCTTGTGCATCCCAGCATAGTGGATTAATCAGACTGTCATTTGAATTGCAAGGTCTGGGCCAAGTTTCCGATTTTGACTTGGCTAACGGGCTTTCAGAAGCTTACTGTTAGCTGAAAGTAGGAAATGCTAACATGTAATTTGTCTCTCTTTGTAATTAAAGAGTCCATTTTTAGCACCCATCCTGTAAGTCACGACCTAAGGGGCAGAAAAATAAGAGCCAATGTCTATCGACTTCAGGCTGTTCAGGAGCTTATACTGGGGAACTTATCACCCCCTGACCTACGTTACCTAAACGAGTAAATAAATATTCCGCGTCACGTGATCATGTTCCACGTTATGTAAATATTTAAAGATGATCTTATGCACCACAATGCTTTTCAAGTTTTCTTTTCTCTCTCTTTATCCGTCTTTTAATGCGAAGCGGAATCTCAGATTTGTACGTCTCGTCCTCTATACATACCTAATAAGGAGTTCATTCCCCTTTTGCCGACATGCCTCGCATGGACTTCCGAGCCAGAATGCTCTTCTGTAATCTGTCAGTCAAAAGAAACGCGGGAAACCTCCGAGGTAAGAGGTTAATTAGTACCACGGACTCTTTCAACTCGCCAGAAATGATTACGACTGCTTTATCACTTTGCATACACAATTTTGTAACGTGCCTAACAGCAAAGAGCAACAATGAAACATCACAAGATCATATGACTTAATAAAAAATGCGGAAGACTTGACCTACTTTGAAACGAACATACGATTAAAAAAGGAAATAAAAATTGACTTTTTTTTTGGTACTAGCCAAGAGCTTTTCATTTAAGAAGAACAGTGCCCCCCCCCAGTACTGTTTTTTTTAAATCGTAAAGTTTATTTTTTAATTGTTAAGCAATAGAAGTAACTTTTTTTTTAATTTTAGGTGCATGCTCTTGCTAACAGGATACCAAATAATTATGAGGATTAGGATTTGAACACTTATTTGTACAAGAACTCCATTCTTCTTTCCTTTTTGTGTGACTTGAGTGTTACGTTTACATAAAAAGTTTCTTCCGAGTACTTTTCCATATTTAAAAAGAATGTTGTTTTCTATTGACAAAAGAGCCAAGTTTCTCGAATGTACGTGTCCTTGTGTGGCTCTAAGATAGATCTTGATTCTTTTTAATACAGAAAAACTTCTTTCGGCAGTTGCAGTTGTTGATGGAAACTTTGATATTAGGTCTTCTGATGTGTACACTTCACTAAATCCAATGTCGCTGCCCAGGTGGCGCAGTGGTCTAAGCGATGGCTTCTGCTCATTCGTCCGAAAGGGATCCGGGTTAGAATCTCGGTGAGGCATGGATGCTGTGTTTGTCTTACGGCCCTGGCTCTCTCCCTTTTCTGGAACCAGTGGCCCTAAATTTGGGACGGTCCCAATTTATTCAACTTTATGTAAAACGTAATGTCTCTTACTGATTTCTTTTTGTATTCATCAAAGGAATAAAACACCTTCAGTTCATTTTTTAGTCGAGCTGTATCAAAATTTGAAGCATCCCAGCAAAAACACAAGTGTTGGGAAACAGCTGGCCAACAGCTGGCAGTGATAGGTCACTGCTGGCTGAAATCTGCCGCTCACGTCCCGGTAGCGGTCCGTTGGTGGCAGCGCTGTCAGTTGGCAAGCCATTGATGGCCCTGCAGCATCGCCGTGAATTGTGGGCCTCCAAGCAAGTACCACTAGTGGCCCGTTGCTGGCAACCAATGCAACCCCAACAGCAGGTGGAAGCAACGGGACTGCGCATGCGCAGAACCAACACTTGCTGTGTCTCTCATGGTACCAGTTAGTTGAAGACGACGCTATTGCCATCGTGTTATTTTAGTGGATGTTAAGAAAAAAATCCATATGTAGAGAGGCGAATTAATTTCCCAATGAAATTCCACGTCGACGAAGATATCAGATTAAGCCATGAGCTACACCCACTCCATTCCCATGAATAACAATTCATATGGAATGCAGTGGGTGAATAAAAAGAAAAAAATTGAAACCGCTAAAAACAAATGTCCTGGAAAAACATTAAAAAAACGTTTCTTGAAAAAAAAAAAAAAAAAGAATTATACGCGTACAAAATTTATTAATTATTTGAAAAAAAAAGCAACGCTATGTGGATATAATGTACTCACATTATATCCACATATATACACAAGACTGGGTGGAATTCGCTTCTAAAAATAACGAGGATTAAAATAAAATACATTTCCTCTTTAAAACAAATGTAGCTTCGGACAACGGAAAGAAAAGATACAACGTTAAAAATGTAACAGAATGTGACATGAACCCGGGTAAATATATATTAATTCAACAATCGCCTTTCAAGACGACAAGGAGAGTACAAAACTTTGGAAAGCGGCTTTAAGTTGGTACACTCCTTGAAAATGAGTGAAGTTCCCTTAAGTAAGAAAAAAAAAACTATCGTTACGTTGAAAAAATAAATAATGAATTATATGAAACTGACTTTTGTGAAAAAACCCTCACAATATTGTAAAATGAAAGAGAGAACCATTCGATTACACATTCCACGTGAAACAGAGAGCTTCAAACACACGCTCGGGCGTGGCAAATTAGTCCGGTTGGTAGAGAGCTCAGCTCTCACGCCGACGGCCTTGGTTCGTATTCACCCAGATCCAAACGGGTGTTTTCCCGGTCTGTTGAGAAAATTTCCCCAGTGCAGTGCTGTAATTCACAAGTTTCGTAAGTGGAGAAAAAAAGTTGTAGCTTTGGGAAACTGCGGTTATCCTTGATTATTATTTTTTTATGGCTACTACTGGGAAAGCCATCAGTTACGTCACGTGGTTGCCGGCTGCCACTACCGGCAAACTAGCGAACCACATTAGGCCATTATTTCTGGCACGTGCTTGCAGGGCCGCTGAAGGGCTACTTGTGGCAGCTACTGCCTGTGATGGATAACTGATGGCCCTGTTGTGGCATATGACAACTGATGGGGTGCCAACTGTTGGCCTGAACTTCTGACCCCTATGTTGGCCGCCCGGACATTTTATTGACGGTTCGGCAGCGGCAACATAGCGCTGGGCCAGCAAGACTGTTTTTGCTGGGATGGAGTTGTTTTAGTTTTGACAGTAGATGTTCAGGGAAGCTTTCACAAAATTTATCAAAACAGTCCGAATCCTACAAAGCCACGGATTTAAGATATAATATCTTATCTTAATTTAGGTACAAATTAATGGTGGGACCAGATTAAATCAAATTAAAACATCACTCTAAAAAAAGGTTAAGGTTAATCCTATAACATTTTCTAGCAATCCAAACGAGGTGAGCAATAATTTTTAATTTTCAGATTTCAATGATTACTCAGTATGCAAGGGATTGAAATATTTGGATGATGTCTTATCCTGAATCTTCTACTGTTTGTCCCTGCAGCTTCCGCCGCAGGGACGAACAGTAGAAGATTCAGGATAAGACATCATACAAACAGCCCCAAATAGTAGAAGATTCAAGATAAGACATCATACAAACAGCTCCGTATCTTTTACCTCATCTGGATGTGAAGACCTTCACATGGTGGGTCTTCACATCCAGATGAGGTAAAAGATACGGGGCTGGTATCCTATCCGCCCCAGGGAAGACAATCAGCATGTATGGGTGTACGTGGTCTGCAAGGATAGATTCATAACGAATTCGGTCCATAGTGCCTTCCATAGGTATGGGTAGACACAGGGAATGAAACGAAAACATTCCTAAGATCACAACGCTGCCCCACCAGCTTGTGTTCTACCAGCAATGGTTGAAGAATGTTTGTTCTCCGATGTTTCTCGCCTTATACGCCTACGTCCATCCGTTTGATGAAGCAGAAAACATGCCTCATTGGATAAAGCAATCCTATGCCAATCAGCGGAGGCCCAATTCCTATACTGCAGTGGAAATGTAAGCCTTTTCTGACAATGCACTTTCGTTAGCATATGTGCAGTGACCAACCGTCAGCATCGGAGCCCCAAAAGGTTTGCTGAACTGTCGTTTTAGTCACACTTCCGGTTGCCCCCTGGTTCATTCGGCCAGTGAGTTGCTCCACTGTTGCGTGTCGATCGGCCCTCACACACCTACGCAGTCGACGCTCACTTCTCACTTCAATAGCACGTGGTGCTCCGCAGTTTCCACGTCGCTTATTCGCAATGGTGCCGTTTCTCCAATCACGATACACTTTAACTGCTGTACGGCAACACGCGAACAGTTCACAAACTGCGCTGTTTCAGAAATACTGCCACCCTTGGCCCGAAAGCCGATAATCATCCCTTTTTGCAAATCTGATAAATCGCTCCTTTTGTCCATGACTTCAGATTGCCTACAGCACACCTTATATGCCTCCCAAGCCAGCTTCATTGGTTACGTGCTGTTGACGTCAAAAGTAGGAGGTGGTCACAATAATATGACTCGACTGTGTAAATAGACCTGCTATATTTTCCATTAATACGTCGCAATAAATATCATTGCAAAATTGTTTAACATGACGCAATAAAACACACTCCAGACAAACAGACACATACGCGTCATGAGCCCGCACCGTTTAGCAAAAGAACCAATTTGGTGGTGGTGGGAGGGGTGTGGCGATCTTGTCTTGTGCCCATGTCGTCAGAGTCACTTACTTCATCCCTGCTCCAGTAATCGTTAAATTTGCATATCACCACGATTTCCCTTCGACACAGCAAATGTTGCCTAAATGCTTCCCTTAGGTAGTATTTAATTAACTGTGGAATGATGACTATAATCCTTTTAAACGTCAACTTTAGTAATCTGTATTGTAACTTCAAAAACTGAAAACCAGAATATTCAATATGCAAATCTCTTCAAGCAACTCTAGGTTATGTTCCAAGAAGGAAGAAACATTTCTATTCCTGTGGGCGATTTCGACACACAAATTTATGAGAACGTATCTTGGATTTTGATAGCGCACCGTTCTTACGCTGGATGGCGTTAGTGTGCATGGCCGTAAAAGCGACTAAAGTGACGATCGTTTTGGAAGTCCTTCAATAGGCAGGAATGAAGGAAACGTCCAAGAAGTTTGCTCAGCTGTGAGGGAAAATCACAGAATTACTATTAGAGAACTACATACAGAAGTCATCGCTCTTTCCACGTTTATAAGCGAATCACGGAAAAATTCTCATCGGTCGCTACCGGGAATAGAACCCAGAGTCTTCCACTTACGCGCCGGACATGCTACCACTGCACCACAGCAACCTCGAAATCTCCATCCTCACAAACGACTAACTGCCAGTGAGTCTGGAGAGTTCGAGGCCGCTATGGGGTAGTGGTAGTATGTCCTAACTGGAAGATCTGGGTTCGATTCCCTGCGACGGCAGATGATAATTGTTCCGTGACTCACTTATGAACGTGGAAAGAGCGATGACTTCTGTATGATATTCCTAATCCACGTCAATTGTATGTATTAATAAGAGAACGTATTGACAACTTAGGCCTTAGTTTTGGATCAGTACAGGCAATGCTCACTGAAGATTTGGGGGAGGAAACTTGTGTCTGCAAAATTTGTTTCAAAAGTCCTCTCAGATGAGCAAAAGGAAACTCGACTGTCTGCAGCCATGGACTTGTTGGAATTTGTCAGGAATGACAACAGCTTTATGAAAAAGATTGTTACTGGCGACGAAACATGAGTTTATGGATATGTCCCAAACACAAAGGCCCAGACCTCACAGTGGAAGATCCTCATCTCACCAAGTCCCAGCAAAACTCGCAAGACATCGTTAATGCGACTCACCAATCAGAAACACTGGTCACAGCACAAAACGACAACGTTCTCCCGGCAGGCGCATGTGCAGACGGTTCCAAGGTCACAGCCTGCCAAACGGCATTCTGCTCCGTCAGTCCATAATGTACGCAGTCTCGATACTTTTTTTGGCCACCACTCGTTTGTAATATACGTTTTTCGCGTAATCTCCGCTTCCAGAAGTCATATTTGAAAAATTATTTTTTCCTTTTCTCTATGCTATGAAGAATACTGTTGTTTTGTGCTTGGTTTGGGGATTTACGACCACAGAGAACAAATCAATGGGCTATAAGTTGCCGCTAATGCCTTATTTGAGACTACTGGTCCCAGGAAGACGGGAAGACCCAGCGCCGTAAGGCAAACGCACCATCCGTACCTTTCCTAGGGTTCAAACCCAGCCGTCTCGGAAGATTGATTAGAATAAGTCACCGCTTCCTTTCACACGTCCATCAGGGATGCCTTTTTTCTACTTTTCCATCATTCACAATTCTGCAGCTAAGGGTGATACAGTGTAACCTCTGTTATACGTTTCTCTTTCATACGTTTTTAACTATTACACGAAATTCCGCGTTAGGCTTTACCGTAGTTTATATCATTTTTTTCGGTTGTACGTAATTTATTTATACAATTTCTGAGTTATAGTCTGGCTTTCAGATTATCAAAAATACACGGTGCTTCGATTCTTTCATACGCAACCCAGTATGTCAACGCTTTGAGAGAACTTAAGACACCGTTGTTTTGTTTCTACTTGTTGCAACCAAAGTTGAACCTTGATCCCATCAGAGAAGGGTATGCAGGTTACATCTTTGAGAGAATCCAGACAGCGTTGCTGAGTTCCTTCTTGGTACAGCCAAAGTTGAACCTTGATCCCATCAGAGAAGGGTATGTAGGTTATAACTTTGAGAGAATGGAGACAGCGTTTGCTGAGTTACTTCTTGGTGCAGCCAAAGTTGAATCTTGATCCCATCAGATGAACCTTGATCCCATCATGTAGGTTACAACTTTGTGAGAATCAAGGACAGCGTTGCTGAGTTCCTTCTTGGTACAGCCAAAGTTGAACCTTGATCCCATCAGAGAAGGGTATGTAGGTTACAACTTTGAGAGAATCGAGACAGCGTTTGTTGTGTTCCTTCTTGGTCCAGCCAAAGATGAACCTTGATCCCATCAGATGAACCTTGATCCCATCATGTAGGTTAAAGCTGTGAGATAATGGGGACAGAGTTTGCTGGGTTCCTTCTTGGTGCAGCCAACGTTGAATCTTGATCCTATCAGAGAAGTGTATGTAGGTTACAACTTTGAGAAGATAAAGACAGCGTTGCTAAGTTCTTTCTTGGTGCAGCCAAAGTTGAACCTTGATCCCATCAGAGAAGGGTATGCAGGTTAAAACTCTGATAGAATCGAGACAGCGTTTGTTGTGTTCCGTCTTGGTGCATCCAAAGTTGAATCTTGATCCCATCAGAGAAGGGTATGTAGGTTACAACTTTGAGAGAATCAAGGCAGTGTTGCTCAGTTCTTTCTTGGTTCAGCCTAATTTGAACCTCGATCCCATCAGAGAAGGGTATGTAGGTTACAATTCTGATAGAATCGAGACAGCGCGCTGAGTTCCTTCTTGGTGCAGCTAAAGTTGAACCTTGATCCCATCAGATAAGGGTATGTAGGTTACACTTAGAGAGAATCGAGACAGCGTTGCTGAGTTCCGTCTTGGTGCAGTCAAAGTTGAACCTTGATCCCATCTGTGAAGGGTAAGTTGTTTACTTTCAGTTTGGATGAAAAATTGGTTTCGCATTTCATGACTAGCACACGCATGCGCTATGTAAAAATCGGTGAATCTTTGGGTCGTGGCACCATTATTTCGTGCCGTAGTTTGTGAGACCATTTTTTCGTGGCGTAGTTTGTGACACCATTATTTCGGGGCATAGTGGTATATTCAGGAATAATCCTAAATGTATTATCAATATTCATCATTATAGTTTCAAACGGATGTACTCAGGATCTACAGGAGAAAAAACTGCGGACTCATAAGTTTCATATTGAAGCACTGGTCTGAGATTCTTAGTTGTGAGGATTTCACTTTATCTAGAAACAGGATTTTTGTAAACAATCGTCAAAAGAGAAGTTTGATTTTATAGACAATCGTCAAAAGAGAAGTTTGATTTTATAGACAATTGTCAAAAGAGAAGTTGCAATGCAATACGATCTAATACAGTATATAAAGTTGAATATTTGTTTGCTATAGACATCATACAAGAAGCAAGTGGAGAAATTGAAACAGTACTCGCCCAAATTTTCACTCGATGCCTTAATGAAGGGAAGATTCCTGAGGATTGGAACAATGCTACAATGATCCTGCTACATAAAAAAGGTGACATTGAGGATCTCAGGAACTACAGACCTATCAGCCTCCTATCAGTGGTTTATAAAATCTTCACTAAAGTTCTTTCACACCGCTTGAAGGTAACACTGGACATGGCTCAACCGAGAGAACAAGCTGGATTCAGGAGTGGCTACAGCACAATAGATCATATCCACGTACTGAGAGAACTAATTGAAAGAGCGAGGGAATATGAACTTCCATTGTGCATGGCTTTTATCGATTATGAAAAAGCCTTTGATTCGGTGAAACCATCAGCAGTTACCACGGCTCTGAAATCCTGCGGTATTGAAGATGCATACATTAATATTATTAATAACATCTATGAAAATGCAAGTGCAAAGATTCGGCTGTTTGAAAATACAACACACATAAAAATTGGAAAGGGAGTGAGACAAGGGGACACCATATCTCCGAAGCTCTTTAATGCCACATTGGAAAATGTCTTTCAATCACTGAACTGGGAAAACAAAGGGATAAAGATTAATGGAGATTATCTAACCCACCTTCGTTTTGCTGATGACGTAGTCATTTTTGCAACTACCCCATCAGAGCTGCAGAGTATGATCCAGGAACTTGCTGACAAGAGTAAAGAAGTGGGATTAAAAATGAACTTTCAGAAGACAAAAGTGATGTTCAATGCTTTTACAAGAAATGAAGATTTATTGATTGATGGAGAAAAACTGGAGATAACAGATACGTATGTTTATCTTGGACAGCAGATATCAAGTGAGGGTCACATTGATGAAGAAATTAATCGGCGTACAAAACTTGCCTGGAGAGCTTTTGGAAGAAACAGCATAATTTTCAAGAGCAATATGCCATTATGTCTTAAAAGAAAAGTGTTTGATCAATGCATCCTTCCAGTGCTTACGTATGGTGCAGAGACGTGGACCTTAACTAAAAGAGACATACAAAGGCTGCAGACAACTCAAAGCAGCATGGAGAGGTGCATGCTTGGTATAACCAGGAGAGATAAGAAGAGGAACTCGTGGATCCGAAAAATGACAAGAGTGGAAGACATCATGATCAGAGTTAAATCCCTGAAATGGCAATGGGCTGGACATACTGCCAGAAGGACAGACCATAGATGGACAGCCGAAATTTTAGATTGGATTCCAAGGGACAGGAAAAGACCCAGAAAAAGACCACATGGGAGATGGGTGGATGAAATTCGTAAATATGCGGGAGTGACATGGAGGAGACTGGCACAAGACAGACCGTTGTGGAGGAAACTTGGGGAGACCTTCGTCCAGCAGTGGATTGATAATGGTTGACAATGATGATGATGATGATGATTTGTTTGCTTGTTTGCTATGCAAACCTACAGTTTTCAATTTAGAACCACCAAACTTGGTATACTATCTCATGGTGCTCTAAATTAGACCGTAGGCGATTTTTGGAAGGAGTCGAAGCCCGTGGTCAAGGGCCTCTCATACAAAATGTTCGTAAAAAGTTCCATATTTTACTTCTTTTTTTTTTGAATTCGAATTTAATGCTTTTTGTTGTGATAAGTGCAAGAATTGTTTTTTTTTTTTTTTTTTTTTTTTTGTGACAAGTTCTTTCCAGCAAGAAACTGCAACACAAACCAGCATCGGAACTGAAGGTAAGTAAACAACAAAAATCAAACGGGAAAACTAAAATTACTGTGTGCCTAAACACTACAGAGAATAAAATTCAATTTCAATGAAGAAATGAAATACAGTTTTAGGTACGGTTCACGCCGTAAAAAATTAGTCGTTTTCATTTGATTTGTGAACAAATTTACATAGTTTATTACCACCAAATTCTCTCGAGCAACGTCGGGAAATTCAGCTAGTATATTATAATTTGTAACCTGAATTTTCTTTCACCGCCAATTCGACTTTAAATAAATCATTATTAAGGAACACCTTATATTCCTTTAAAGCATAAATTTTACAATAGTGTTCAACATTTTGAAATTTCGTTTACACGTTTTTTACATTTGCCCGTTTTTTAGGCTTTCCAACCGTAGGTTGAAGAAGCGTATATGCTGCAGCTTTGTCCGTCTCTTTGTCTTTCTGTCCGTCACCACGATAACTCGCGTAAAAATGGTTCGATTTCAATGAAATTTTAATATGTGATAAGGAACTACTGGGGACGAACCCTATTGAAAACGGATGAAATGGGGTCAAAGGTCCGGATGTAGGAGCGGGATCCATTCCATTGCACTTATGCGTCATGACTTATGTAACAAGTTAGTAAAATCATGCAATGCATTGATTATGATACGCTTTCCAACATACCAGAAATCTTTACTCAAGTTATGAGGATTGTGGCTATGGAATAAATCTCGCTCCTGTGACCTGACCTTTGACCCCATTTCGATGATATTCAACAGAACCGGTTCAGTATACCTGCGGAACAATACTAAAAATTTTTCGCAATATAAGCATTTTTAGTCAAGTTATAAGGATAATGGCTGTGGAATAAATCTCGCTCCTGTGCCTTGACCTTTGATCCCATTTCGATTATATTAAACAGAACCGGTTCATTATACCTCCGGAAGAACATGTTAAAGTTTTGTCGCAATTGAGGCATTTTTGCATAAGTTATGACGCATAAGGATGATGGAATGGATCCGGCTCCTATGCCCGCTCCTATTCCTGACCTTTGACCCCGCATTTCGTCCATTTTCAATAGCGTTTGTCCCCAGTTGGTCCCCTACCACATAGTAAAATTTCATCGAAACTAAACCATTTTTACGCGAGTAATCGCGCGGACGGACGGACGGACAGACATACAGACGGACAAAGCTGGAGCATATACGCTTCTTCAACCTACAGTTGGAAAGCGTAAAAAGGAGGGGGGGAATAAATTAGGAAATTCGACATACTTTTTTAAAAAAGCAATTGTAACTGCTCATCAACAAATGAACAAAGAAACACAAATATTTTTTTACTGAATATTAATATTTTTAAAAATAAAATTCAGCCTACGAATTTATAGAAATATTCAGAAAGATTTTATTTACAAACGTTTATAAAAAAATATATGAAATCTGCGCGGTTACTCAAAGTACGAGAAGCGTAAAAATTAATAGATGAATAAAGGCTCTAGAGATTATACATTTCTGTATTTATTTATTTTTTTATAATTTTTTTTAAACATTTACCAAATGTCATAAGAACATGTCAAATACAATACGTGGCTGAAAATCAAGATTTTTATGAAATGAGCAATGCTGAATATGTGAAAAAAAAAGTTTTTACTTATTTTGTTATTTATTAATTTTTTTGGGAAATAAATCGCTGTGACCTCATAAAGTGGAGCTTGGCCCATCTTATAAACAATATTACATTTCTGTAAAGGAAGGAAATGCATTTTTTTAAATTAACACAGCACACGATAGACTGAATAGCATGGGAAAACATTTTTCTCTATAAAAATATTTCAACTCACGCATTTCAAAAATGACACACAAAAAAAACGGAAACTTATTTTATTAAGCATGACGAAAAATATTGAGCGGGCACTGCCTCCAGTAAAATTATTAGGGGGAAAGATTCGCCTTCCTCCCTACAGTAATCTCTACAATCAGTTCAGTGGATTCACTAAATATTTTTTGACATAGATAAAGCTGCCAAAAGGGTAAAATTAGCTTTCCTTTCAGCATGCACAACAGTTTTGAATCTGGAAAGGCACTTTTTTTAAATTAATTACCATTTCAAAGCATTTACAGAAATGACATGGCTGAGGATTCCTAAATTCCTGTACAAAACTTGAAAACCCAGATCTCCGGGTTTAGAATGTTACAAAGAGCAGGAACTCCGGGCTGTACCCAGGCTACAAACACACCTGCCCCCCCCCCCTTTTTTTTCTTTTCGTTTTGAAATAAGTCTGGGGACAATAAACAATCCGAGTCGAAATTTCTATACAAACTTTGATAAAACTAGCAAATGGGAACTGAAAACAACGAAAATGAAAAAGTACACACATCCTCACGTGTGATATATGTTTAACGAAAAATGTCCAAAATATTGGGGATTCGAGGAATTCACAACAGTAATGGAGATTCGAAAAGTTTCTCAAACCCCCATAGTCTGTGTTTGTACACACAACAGTATACCATCGTAAATATATACACATGTAATGAGTGTAGAATAAATATGTACTTACACACCAAATTCTTCAATTTGCACAGATTTGCGTGAACACGGTATAATCGAAAGGAAGAAACAGCAGACTTTAAAACAATCACACATCCCGCCACTTTACACAAACTTTTGCAATTTGCACAGATTTGTGTGGGCTCGGTATAATCGGAAAAAAGAATCAGCAGGCAAAATAATCACACATCCCGCCACTGAGGAAACAATGAACAGGGTGCGATGCGCTTGCGGTGACCAAATATACGAGCGACAACTACATGCATTTTATAATCCAGCAGCTGCAATTTTCAAAATTGAACAGTCCTACGAGATGGAAGTCGTCACGTGACGAAACAATCGACAGTTGGCAGACGAACGATGGGAATCTGCCTTCTGATAGAGCATGCGCAGCTAAAGACGACCTCAGATTTTTGCACTGAAACTCTGTGATCTACAGCAGTGTTAAAAAGAACTCGCACTTCTGCGAATCGAATGAACGACTTTTGCAAACTGTAACTGCTGTGATTTTGATGAGTACTTTTATTAATTTCTTAAAAAAAAAGTGCTTCCGATATCTATGACAACGCAAGTTCTAATTGCTTTGTCGTGGTTTTAGATGCTGGAGAACATAATTTTGTTACTAATAACTATTGTTTGCGTGTAACACACATAATCTTTTATTTCTTTTTTTTGAATAATGTCAATTCATTTATGGTTCATGCTCGACATATGATGTAATGTGAAGCGTACTCTGGTTCCCACCAATATATTGACGATCATATTAGGTATCACTTTCATCAATGTTGTGAAGACTACGCATTTATCAATGTATTTCTAGATGATATTTCACTGATGTTCTTGCTTTTAATTCGAGAAACATCGAAATATCAATGTTTTAGAATTCGTATGTGTACATCTATGTGGTTTGAAGGTGTAAAAATAGTAATAAAGAATTTGTAACTTTCAATGAGTTTGTAAGTCTACATTTTGCTTGTTTTATATGAAGAGTTAAAATTTTCAATCTTTCTGTCAATCCGTCCGACAAACGGAGGGAATCTTTCTGTCAATCCGTCCGACAAACGGAGGGTCTTGTTTTTGAAGGTGTTATAAACACACCAGACAAGAAATTACGGAATGTAAACTTTATTTCTTAATAGGGAATTATATCACCACCAACTTTTATTACAGCTTTAATTATGTTTGGCATGCTATAAGTATGACTCAGTATCACATGCATATCAAGTTTATTCACCTCCATACTCAAAAGATCCCTTAATCCCGCCAAATTTGCCGGGTGTTGTTTGTTCTTCATCATGGCCTTTTCTAACATGTCCCAGATATTTTCAGTCACATTTAGATCGGCTGAATTTGCAGGCCAATTGAGATGTGGAACGTCTCTCTCACGTTCTCCCTTCAAACCAATCCAACGTAACCAATAGCAATAACGTATTATTTGTGAATAGACAAAGTCATCGCTCTTTCCATGTTTTCTTTAATTTACACACAACAAACCGAAAAATTGTTATCAGGACACCGCTGGGATCGTATCCCAGATCTCTCGATAACTAGCCGAGAGCGTTCGCTTTACGCTACGGGGGTCAACAATCTACGGCGTTATGTCTGTTTATCTGTCAACATCAAATTTCAGAAATCCGTAGAGATAGGCTCAGCAACTGAGACGTCTCCATCTGGTGGGGCTTAACAGCACAAGCCATTATATTATAGCTAAGCTATTAAATTATGCTAATAATAATAATAATAATAATAATAATAATAATAATGTCAGATGCTGACACCAGGGGAGAGGGAGGTTGCTCTAATCTAAAAGAAGACTGATAGAGAGTCTTTGTGGAAGGGTCACAGACACACACACACACACACACACACACACACACACACACACACACACACAAGCAGGGCGATGCCTCTCCTTGGCATTTAACGGCTTTTTAAAAGCCTTTCCATAAAAAAAAATTCAAAATTGTGCTAAATTTTTTAAATCACGAAGTGAGGAAAACAACTGAAAAATCAGCCCTGTTTTCTGGTGTTGGTCAGTTGCACTCAAGAAACTCCGAATATGAACAGTTGCACTCACAGCCTTTCCCAATTAATGAGATAATTGCACTCAAGGGACGGCCTCTCCCATTGCTTCTTCCTGGTCAGAGATTGCTGCACTCAGAGACTTCCTCAAAAGTTTTTCCGCTGTTAGAAAATTGCGCTTGTAGAAACGTAAGTACATGTGCATATGTACACATATACCCTCTTGCCCCCACCCCTATAGGGGCGTCCATGAGGAGAATTAATAAGTTCGTAAAGTCATGAAACACATTGATTATGATACGCTTTCCGACATACCAGAAATCATGACTCAAGTTATGAGGATAATGGCTGTGGAATAAATCTCATTCCCGTGTCCTTACCTTTGACCCCATTTCCATGATATTAAACAGAATTGGTTTAGTATACCTCCGAAACAACATACCAAAGTTCTGTCGCAATAGAAACATTTTTAGTCAAGTTATGAGGATAATAGCTGCGGAGTAAATCTCGCTCCGCTGCCGCGACCTTTGACCCCAATTCGATGATATTCATCAGAACCGGTTTAGTATAAATGCGGAACAACATACTGAAGGTTTGTCGCAATAAAAGCATTTTTACATAAGTTATGACTCATAAGGGCGTTGGAATGGATCCCGCTCCTATGTCCTGACCTTTGACCCCATTTCACCCATTTTCAATAGGGTTCGTCCCCGGGTTATCCGCTACCACATACTAAAATTTCATCGAAATCGAACTATTTTTACGCGAGTTATCGAGCGGACGGGCAGACGGACAAAGCTGAAGCATATGCGCTTCTTCAACCTACGGTTGGAAAACGAAAAAATGCTTCGATTTCGACAAAACTTTATCATGTTATTCCGAAGGTATGCTGAACCAATTCTGTTTAATATCATCGAAATGGGGTCGATGGTCAGGACACATAAGCAAGATTTATTCCACAGTCATTATCCTCATAACTTGAGTAATAGCTTGAGTAGTGATTTCTGGTATGTTGGAAAGCGTATCATAATCAATGCATTGCATGATTTTACTAACTTGTTAAGGTCATCCCTTAGAAAAACGTATAACCGAGGTTTCCCTGCGTTTCAATTTGAAAGAATTTCTTCGATTCTAAAAATCTCTTCGAAAATCCTTTTTGGTAGGATATTCTTCTTCTTCGATTCTAAAAAATATTCTAAAATTTATGCTTTAAAGGAATATAAAATATAAGATGAAGACTATTTTATGAAGACTGTTTCGCACCCTTTTTTTTTTACTAACTCACAGATTTTTCACTACGAGGTGCTACGTTCTTTACAAAACATTAGAAATTATGTGAAAAATATTTTCCATCAGGTCTTGTATGCGATACAGGAAAACTTTTTCAAATCGGAGTTTTAGAAGCAGAAATAACGCAGAAAACGCAATTTACCTTTGTGTCCCCTAGCGGAAAGTCTTCGATTTACGTGAAAATTTTGAATTTATAGGGAAAGCATTTCGGATCGGAAACACTATCCAACAAAGAAGGAATTTTTCAAGTCGGACTCCTAGAAGAAGAGATATTGACAAAAATAAGATATACATTTACGCTGCCTGGCGTAGAAACAATGCATTATTTCAAGAAGAAAATATTCCTAAAAGGTTTGTCTACATGAGTAGTATCGGTCAAGAAACCACTTTTTTTTCAATCAAGATTTTAGAAGCTCATATTTTGCTGCAAATACATCAAAAGCGGAAATTAAGACTTACGCCACCTGGTGGCTAAATCATTTCTTACAAAAATTAGAAATTATGTGCAAACGATTTCCCATCAGGAGCTGTATCCGGTGCAGAAAGAATTTTTCAAATCGGAGATTTAGAAGCAGAGATATAGGTGGGAAAGCAATTTACCTTTACGCCCCCTAGCGGAAAGTCTATGAATCACATGACAATTTTGAAATTATATGATAAACATGTCACAGTGGAAACGCTAACCAACAAAGCAGGAATTTTCCCAATCGAACTCCTAGAAGTAGAGATATTGACAAAAATAAGATATACATCTACGCCCCTGGCGTAGAAACCATGCATTATATTTTAAGAAGAAAATATTTCTAAAAGGTTTGTCGACATGAGTAGTATCGGTCTACAAAAGACGTTTTTTTCAATCCAGAATTTAGGCGCTCATATTTTGGTGCAAATACATCAGAAGCGGAAATTAAGGTTTACGCCGCCTGGTGGAAAAACCATTTTTTTTTTTACAAAAATTAGAAATTATGTGCAAACGATTTCCCATCAGGAGCTGTATCCGGTGCAGAAAGAATTTTTCAAATCTGAGATTTAGAAGCAGAGATATAGGGGGAAACGCAATTTATCTCCGCGCGCCCTAGCGGAAAGTCTTTGAATTATTTGAAAATTTTGAAATTATGTGAAAAACATGTCACACTGAAAAAACTATCCCACAAAGAAGAAATTTTTCAAATCAGACTACTAGAAGTACAGATATTGACAAAAAAATGAGATATACATCTATGCCCCCTGGCGGAGAAACTGCGGAATATTTTAAGAAGAAAATATTCCGAAAAGGTTTATCGATGTGAGTGGCATCAGTCCACGAAATAATTTTTTCAATCGATATTTAAGAAGCTCAGATTTTATGGCAAATACATCAGAAGCAAAAATGAACACTTACGCCCCATGGTGGCCAAAGTATTCTTTACTAAAAATTTGAAATTATATACAAAAGATTTTCGATCAGACGGTGTATCCGCTGAAGAATTTTTTTTTCAAATCGGAGTTTTAGAAGAAGAGTTATCAGGAAAAATGAAATTTACTTTTACGCCCCTTAGCGGAAAATCCATGCGTAATTTGAAAAAGTAACTATATCTAAAATACTCTACGACATAAATGGAATCGAAAGATAAAATAATTTTTTCAATCAGATGTTTAGAAGCAAATATGTGGAATAAATCGTATTTTTGAATTCGACATCACCTGCATTTACGCCTTCTGGCGGCGAAATTGTACATCGTAAAAAAAAAAAACAAAATGAAGGATCATCATTCGCATATTTCAAGCTTCCCAATGCAAAAAGAATTTTTCAAATCGGACTAATAGTTGCCGAGATATCGTGGGTAAAGACGGTCGGACGGACGGACAAACCGGTAACATAAGCACGATCTTATTTTTACAAAAGACGTGTTAAAAATGATGTATAACACGATGGGCTATAACATGTAGATATCCTAGACCAGCGGTTGGCAAACATCTTTTGAAAGGGGCCACATGGTAAATATTTTAGGCTCTTCGGAGCAAGAGGCAAACTCGAGGACATTTTTGTAGGTATTTTTTTCTTGTTATTTAAGTAAGTAGGCCTACTTAAATAACAAAAGAAAAGTACAACCCAACACGTTATCACAAATTTATTGAACAAAATGTAACATAATAATAATAAGTAGGCTAAAACAAATGCTACAATTGAAATACAGCTCTACTAATGAGAAGAATGGAATTGTTTTTTTTTCTGGGGGGGGGGGTACATTTCACCAAATTGGGGTTCAGAGTCAGTACTTCCTATCATCAAAATTGATTGCAAATGTTCATATGTTAATGCTGACCTGTATTGAGGTTTTACGGATTTCACCTTTGAAAATGCCTTTTCATACAGATGGGTGCTGCCAAATACAGATAAGCACTTTTCTCTTCTTTTCAGGTTTTGACAGTGACATGACGGATATGCAAGGGTAATCAAACGAGGACAAAATGTCGCAGAACAGCGATACACGTGGCACTGGAAACGCTGCCGAATTGTAACTGCGTAGTTTCACAGCAGAAGACACCGAATGAGAAGCTGTAGGAGCGCCACATACGGTCGCATCGTGCAACTTTGTCATTTCAAAGACTTTGAAATTTTAAAGAATTTGAAAATGTAAAATCCCTTCTTAGAGCTGAAGACACCGAATGAGAAGGCCATGCGAAAAGAGGCGGCGGGCCGTAGTTTGTCAACCCCTGTCCTAGACCAAAATTTACCAATCCTGCTAACTAACATACTTGCGGTTCAGCTTTTTTTTATATTCAGGTTACATTTTAGCTTGCTCACGCGCAGATGGATTTTCGTTACTACATCACATTTTATCGGTGTCAGGGTCGTTTCTTACCTTCGTCTAAATCTGAATGATATAATAATGATAATAATAATTAAATATGGCTTTGCAAAACTAAACAGACGAAATACTTACAAATGCCGCCCGTAAATATTTACTTTCATGACTGACATATCTTCTTTCATTTGTTTTACGACAATAACATTTCATTAATCCACCTACCTAAGTACATCTCAGTGTCAGTAATTAGTATACCTTATTATTTGTTGTGATTGAATTCTACTTAGTATGTACCGTACTGTTGCTCGGTGTGGTCGTGAGTGATGCGAATAAATGCAGTGTATTCTAGGTAAATAAATGTATAACTGTAGCGAATCACTAGTTTTATTTCACACCCACAAAAATCTTGGTATGCAATCGATCGAACTGATCCAATTGAAAAGAGACTTATTTATTTCTTCGACTGTTAGCGCCTGACATGGATGCCCAATTTTTATGGAAAATGGAGCCATAACGGCGCAAATAAAACATCAGACTCTAGGCGCTTCAGCTTGAGAAGCTTTTATCTCAACCTGTGAGTGACTAACATGCAGACAAATCGGTTGTCTCCACGCTGAAATGTGTTTACTCACCAAACTTTTTAACTTCGTTTTAAATGTCTCTTTTCATAAAGGAAGGTACATTTGTACCTGCGTGTCGCCTTACTACATGTCTCAGAGGTTTAACTTTCGTATCTGGAAGTAGCTTATAATGATGCCATTTTCGTTAGAGCTTCTATTGTAATCGGGAACAAGATGAGGAAACTTAATCGTTGTAACAATAATGACTTTAGCCTTTCCGAGCCTAAATGTGAAAATGCGCTAACGAGGCAATTAGTGACGCAGTAACAGGATCGATGGTCTTAATATATCACGTACGTTGACGGATCATAATAACATAAGCAAAACGGAACGAAGTTTTTTAACTTGAATGATGATGGTACATGTCCGTTGTTGTTGATCTGAAAATCATAGAATACCTGATTGTTGATATTCATATTTCCATTTATCGTTTAGCTTATCTGATTTATTTGAGGTAGCGATATTTTTAGATCAGGAAAATCGCAGCGAGTCATTGTACTCATTAAAGAGATATCATCAATGTCATCTATGGTCAATCCATTGCTGGATGAAGGTCACCCCAAGTCTCTTCCAAAATCTTGAGCCAGTCTGCTCAACGTCACTCTGGTATGCTTAAAGATACCATCGTCATCATTAACAACCATTATCAATCCACGGCTGGATGAAGGTCTCCTCTAAGTTTTTTCCACAACTGTCTGTCTTGAGCCAGTCTGCTCAACGTCACTCCGGTATGCTTAAAGATACCATTGTCATCATTAACAACCATTATCAATCCACGGCTGGATGAAGGTCTCCTCTAAGTTTTTTCCACAACTGTCTGTCTTGAGCCAGTCTCCTCTATGCCACTCCGGTATGCTTAAAGATACCATCGTCATCATTAACAACCATTATCAATCCACGGCTGGATGAAGGTCTCCTCTTAGTTTCTTCCACAAATGTCTGTCTTGAGCCAGTCTCCTCTATGCCACTCCGGTATGCTTGAAGATACCATCGTCATCATTAACAACCATTATCAATCCACTGCTGGATGAAGGTCTCCTCTAAGTTTCTTCCACAACTGTCTGTCTTGAGCCAGTCTCCTCCATGCCACTCCGGTATGCTTAAAGATACCATCGTCATCATTAACAACCATTATCAATCCACGGCTGGATGAAGGTCTCCTCTAAGTTTCTTCCACAAATGTCTGTCTTGAGCCAGTCTCCTCCATGCCACTCCGGTATGCTTAAAGATACCATCGTCATCATTAACAACCATTATCAATCCACGGCTGGATGAAGGTCTCTTCTAAGTTTCTTCCACAACTGTCTGTCTTGAGCCAGTCTCCTTTATGCCACTCCGGTATGCTTAAAGATACCATCGTCATCATTAACAACCATTATCAATCCACTGCTGGATGAAGGTCTCCTCTTAGTTTTTTCCACAAATGTCTGTCTTGAGCCAGTCTCCTCCATGCCACTCCGGTATGCTTGAAGATACCATCGTCATCATTAACAACCATTATCAATCCACGGCTGGATGAAGGTCTCCTCTAAGTTTCTTCCACAACTGTCTGTCTTGAGCCAGTCTCCTCTATGCCACTCCGGTATGCTTAAAGATACCATCGTCATCATTAACAACCATTATCAATCCACTGCTGGATGAAGGTCTCCTCTTAGTTTCTTCCACAAATGTCTGTCTTGAGCCAGTCTCCTCCATGCCACTCCGGTATGCTTAAAGATACCATCGTCATCATTAACAACCATTATCAATCCACGGCTGGATGAAGGTCTCCTCTAAGTTTCTTCCACAACTGTCTGTCTTGAGCCAGTCTCCTCTATGCCACTCCGGTATGCTTAAAGATACCATCGTCATCATTAATAACCATTATCAATCCACTGCTGGATGAGTCTCTTCTAAGTTTTTTCCACAACTGTCTGTCTTGAGCCAGTCTCCTCCATGCCACTCCGGTATGCTTAAAGATACCATCGTCATCATTAACAACCATTATCAATCCACTGCTGGATGAAGGTCTCCTCTAAGTCTTCTTCCACAAATGTCTGTCTTGAGCCAGTCTCCTCCATGCCACTCCGGTATGCTTGAAGATACCATCGTCATCATTAACAACCATTATCAATCCACGGCTGGATGAAGGTCTCCTCTAAGTTTCTTCCACAACTGTCTGTCTTGAGCCAGTCTCCTTTATGCCACTCCGGTATGCTTAAAGATACCATCGTCATCATTAACAACCATTATCAATCCACTGCTGGATGAAGGTCTCCTCTAAGTTTTTTCCACAACTGTCTGTCTTGAGCCGGTCTCCTACACGTCACTTCAGCGGGCTTTCGGATTTCATCCACCCATCTTCCCCGCTGTCTTCTTTGGGGTCTTTCTTTTTTCTTCCCTTTGGAATTCAGTCTAAAATATCGGTTGTCCATCGCTGGTATGTTCTACTGGAAACATGCCCAGCCCATTGCCATTTCAAGAATTTTACTCTGATTTGATGTCTTCCACTCTTGTCAGTTTCTTTAACCATGAGTTCTTCTTCTTATATTTCTTGGTTACACCCAGCATGCGCCTCTCTTCTTGCTAGTTTTTGTTGTCTGTAGCCTCTGTCTGACTTTTTCAGTCAAGGTCCATATCTCTGATCCATAATTGAGAGCTGGAAGGATGCATTGATCAAACACTGTTTCGTTTTAAGGCATAATGGTATAAATAGCTCTTGAAAAAAAAAAAAAAAAAAAGATATGCGCTACTGTTTGTGAAAATTGCAACACCATAAAGGAATGCTGGTATTATCTTGAAACTCTTACAACAGGTTGTGACACGCAAATGATTAAAATGTCAATAAAAATGCTCATGTGGTTTCGGAGCGGAGCACTCTGAACTGTCCGGTTTGGTTATAGAGAGCTGGCTCAAACGATATGTTGCGATCAATGAAGAGCCGATATTGAATCGAAAGGGTGTTTCTTGTCTCCCACTAATCCCTGTCACCAAAGAAGGCCGCATTATGAACACCTGGCGGATTTTGGGCGAGGAAGGATTGTAGGGATGAGAGAAGCTGGACTTTCCTATCATGAAACTGCCACTCGTACGAAACGAAACGCCGGCACAGTGATGCGAACGTGACCTCAGTGGACAGATGAAGCTCCAACGCACAGGAATCCGAGAAAGGAACGGCAAAATCGCACGACTGCATGGGAGGACAGGTACTTCTACCACATGGCAGTGACCGACCGCACAGCGACATCCACGGTGTTGGCACAGCGGTGCAAGATTGTCACAAGTCAGGCGTTTTCGTCCAGCACAGTTCTACGTCGACTGCTTAACAGAGGACTGGTCGCTAGCAGCCCATTGGTGCGCATTCATTTAACCCTCAACCAGAGACTCGCAATGGTGGTGGTTTCGAACGCAGCCACTATCGTGTTCATTGGCAGCAAGTCGTGTTTTCTGACGAGTCACGGTTCAACTTGATGCGCTATGATGGTCACATACGAGATCGAAGACATCATGGTGAACGGAACCTTGCAGCGGGCATTTTGCAGCGTCATACCGGCCTAGTGCCAAACGTTATGGTTTGGGGCGCATTTGGGTTTCAGTTCGCAATCTCGCCTGATACGAATTTAGGGAAACCTCGACTCGACAGCCAGCGATACATCAGGGATGTTTTAGAGGCAGAGGTGATCTATTCCTTCAGAGATGTCCTGGCGCTGTGTTCCAGTAGGACAATGCTCGGCCACATATGGCCAGGAATGCCCAAGACCTCTTTCATGCACAGCAGATACCGCTTCTTCCTTTGAATGTATGTTCGGCGATCCCGATCGAACATGGGTTTTTTTTTTGATTGGAGGTTTAACGACCACCGTGAGCAACTCAATGGGCTATAAAGCAGTCGCCCGTCCCTAATTTAGGGTCACTGGTTCCAGGGAAGGGAGAGAACCAGTGCCGTAAGACAAACACAACATCCATGCCTCACCGGGATTCGAACCCGGACCCCTTTCGGACGAATGATCAGAGGCCATCGCTTAGACCAATGCGCTACCGGGGCAGCCGATCGAACATGTCTGGGATATGGTAGCTAAACGACTGGCCGTCAAGCGCCTCCGCCAGTCAGCACAAATGAACTCTGTCTCGCATCGAAGCAGCCTGGCAGACTATTTCCCAGGACGATATCAAAAATCTCTTGCATTCAATGCCACGCCGTATGGATCGAGGCTGTTATTGTTGTTCGACATGGCGTTCAAACGATACTGAGTTTTGAAGCGAAAAAAATCCTGTATAGCTCTACAAATGTAATAAGTTATCTCCTGTAACATGAAGAATCTGTGATATTAATATCATTTAAATAGCGCGATTCTTTCTTGGTGTTGCAATTTTCACCAGCAATAGTGTATATTTCTTTTAGAGATATATTCCGGCATGCTTAAAGAGATATATCAGCCACTTATTTGACAATATATAGTCAAACTCGCCATAATGCGAAATTCCGCATAAACCGAAGTTTTTATAGAGCCCTTGAACTTCGCAATATTCTCCGTGTTTATTTTAACCTACATTTATTTTTATTTTAAATACTTATTATTTTTTTTATTTTAAATTGAAATTCGATTTTTAAATATTATAAATATTATACAATTTCATTTTAAAAGTTTTATTTGAAATATTTATTTTTTAAACAAGAGTTCAAAGCTGTCGAAGCACGGTAAATTTTCATGAAGCAGCCGAAGCACAGATACCACACTTTAAATATTCCTTCTAAAAACGTAGGATTTCAGAAACGTCTTTATTTACAATTTTAAAATTATGGTAGATAAAAGCTCTGGCGAACACTTTCGCGACCACTATGGCCGCATCATCAGGCAATTGAGTGAAAACAGATTAGAGCGGCACAAGGTTAAATAGTAACAGACAAGAGCGTAAATAACACACATTATATAAATGAACACATAAATCATTGCTATTCACCACAAATTATTGTTGAAAGTTCGTTCGTAATCATTCGGATTCTTCTTCTCGGGAGTACTGTAAAATCAAATTCCTCCAGATAGAGTGAGAGTATACAGGCACGTCTTTATTACCGCATTTTGGTCCAAGTTTAATGATATATAGGCTCTCAGTTAAGAGCATAGAACGTTTATTAAGAGCAGTTGACAGTAAGCTCGCATTGTCCCAATCAGGTCTTAAGTCTGTTTCAGGAAATTTTTTTGACAATGTCGAAGCAGCAAATTCTTTACGGATGGCATATCTATGTTCAGCCCAGCGAGTACCCAGGCTTCGATAGGTCGAGCCCACATAGCAGAGATTTGCCGACTGTTCAATTTTGTCCAATAAAAGAATGTTATAAAATCCAAAACAGGAAGTAGTTGGAACTACGTCTCTATCACGTCTAATGAATGAAAATAGGTTTTGGGTTTTAGAACCGAATCCAATAGAATAATTTTTATATACATTTTTCAATACAGAGACCATCGATTTTTGGTAGTCCATGCTCCCCACATACATTCTTTATTTTTATTTTTATTATTACTTTTTTATTTATTTATACATATATATTTCTTATTTTAACCTGTATTGTTTAATATTTTATTTTAACCTATATTACAGAATACTAATTTTTGGAGAAACCGAATATATCGAAGCTCAGCACTGATTATCCGCAAATAAAATAAGCGGAATTCATCCAGATTTTAATTTTCTCTGGGAAACAAGGAATTACCTGCTGTTGACATCACCCCGCAGTTTCCCTTACAGATAGGTCGGTTCACATGAAGATAATTATAATTCACATTTGCCTTTTTACATGGTTAGTAGATGACAAGGTTATGATCATCCTGCACTTTCGGTGATTGCATTGTGCATCACTGTCCAAATCACCATCATAAGACTACTAATAGCCACGTTTCTTTGTATCTGTACTATACACTGAAGAGCAATTGAATTAGAGACAGCTGGCGTTATGCAAATGTGGCGCGGTGTGAGGCCCTGTACACGGAAACGACATGACGTATGCAGCGATCCGACAATATAAGGAGTGATGCGATGGGAATCAGTAAGAGTCGGTTGCAGTATGGGTAAGACGAAGGATCTAAGCGCATTTGATTGTGGGCAAATTGTCGGGGACCGCCGCATGGGTCACTCCATCTCGGAAGTCGCGCAGGCACTGGGACTTTCACGAGCCACTGTGTCACGGGTGCACCGTGAGTACATCGAATCCGGTAAAACTATCCCTGCAAGGGCCAACTGCCGTGGACAACAGCGTGTGAATGAGCGGGGTCATCGTCGGCTAGCTCGCATTGTTACAGCAGATAGACGGGCCACAGTGCAAGAAATCACTCGGCAATTTAACGCTGGTGCACAAAAACGTGTAAGCAGCCACACCATCCAGAACCATCTCCTCGCTATGAGGTACAGAAGCCATCGTCCCACGAGGGTACCGCTACTGACCGCACATCACAGGGTGCAAGCATGGGCGCGGGAACATCGCCACTGGACCCTACACATGTGGAAAAATGTTGCCTGGACTGATGAGTCGAGATTCACGTTGGTACATGCGGATGGCAGGATACGAGTACGGCGCAAACCACATGAAGCGATGGATCCGTCTTGCCAGCAGGGTACTCTTCAAGCTGGGGGGAGGGGTGGCATTCTCGTCTGGGGACTGTTTACATGGACTGAAATGGGACCCCTGGTACGTGTGATATCGTCCCTCACAGGTCAACGTTACCGGGATATCCTGGACGACCATTTGCTCCCGTTTGTGCGTCTTCAACATCTCACTGGGGACCTCATCCTGCAACAAGAAAATGCACCGTGCCATCGCTCCCGAATTGTATCCGAATGGTTGGATGAACACTCCACCGACGTGACCTCGCTTCCTTGGCCAGCTAGGTCACCTGACCTCAACCGCATCGAGCACATCTGGGATGCCATCGAGAGAGATTTCCGAGGCTCTGACCCCCCTCCATCAAATCTTCGTGAACTGTGAGAGCTTGTTCAGGGGTCCTGGATCCGTATGGCTTCCCAACGCTTCCGGTGTCTTACCGAGTTCATGGCGAAACGAATCGCCGCCGTCATCAGGGCGAAAGGTACACGTAACTAGACAGGTATCTCTAATTCAATAGCTCTTCAGTGTAGTATTATCCTGTCGGAATTATTATTCGTAAACCAGCTGGAATAATCTTTATAAATTCTACCAGATTTTTTAATGCATAATATTTTTCATTTTGACTTAAAAAAATAGGGGAATATTACCGAGATACTTTTCCTATTCCTCATACAGAAACACGGCTATACTACCAAATCAAAACGCTTTCAAGTAGTTCCCGATTTTACGTGTATCATTGCGGTTTGTTTACATACAACCTGATCACACCCAATTTGAAAAAAAAAGTATTTTACGATAAGATAATATACTGATTCTTTTTTTTTTTTTTCCGCTTTCATCGAAATAAATCTTATTGTAATGGAAATAATTATAGGTATTTATTTTATTATGGAAATTAATACATTTATTTTCATATCAGAGATTTGTGCATCATAATTCGGATAAAGTAAACGCAACACCCTTTTCACGAAATTAATATGTCTAACTCCTTTTTTCCACACAGTAGAACGAAGTACTTTAATGAACTATTCAAATGGGTCTAAATTTTGTTTTTTTAGAAAATCGTCGAAACAAATATTCCATTAAGCTACCGGCAAATAGTTTCTCCGATTTGTTAAGTATGGCTTCTGAGATTTTGCTTGAGAGTTCTCCATTGCGTTCGATACTTTGAGTATGAACGCCAACGTCAAGATCTATAATTTTTGTGTGTGTGATTGACGGTTAAATTTGTGAAATGGCATAATTTATAAAATCCGAATAAATACTATCCAAAAATGAGACGTTTTTCTTAGACTTCCAGAACAGAAGTTGGAAATACAATAGCTTCGATTAAGGTATTTTTGAAATCTCTGTTACTAAAATATTCACATGGCTGTGAATTTCTTCTGTATTTAATGTAAATGTGCTTTTGCATAAGCTTTTGTTCTGTGTTCGAGTTATAAAAATTGTTGACAAGACATCCTCCTCCACAGGTACAGTTCGGATCTACAATTCACATGTTAAGAAGGTGATGTCACTTAGTGACGTCACGATGATTCATCTGCGAGGAAGGCGGGATGAGCAAACCTTACTGTCTGTTACGTAACGGCTTTTTTATTACCTCACGCTTCTTCCTCTGACGTTTGCTATACAAACATCTCTTTGTTATATGCTGTCTTTCTTACCTTCCCCTCGCGACCTTTCAGTCACTTAACCCCTATTTAAAAAATCTCAGAGTTAATTTTTCATCTAGAAACATCTTAACATAGCGTCATAGGAAGTTGAAAAACATTTGAACGGGCAATCATGATAAGCAAGCAAGAATTGGTTCAAATATCCGGTGTTATATGTACAGGTGAAATTTCTTTTATATTCGTTAAATGTTTTGCTAATCGCAAAACATTAGCTCATATTATTTTACTAACTATAGTTTCTAATTAACAAGTGGTATTTACCTTTTTTTATGAAAGGGATGATACATGTACTCCAGACATCATGAAAGGTACCAGTACCAGAGTTCTTCCAGTCCTCCCAGCAGAAGTTACACATGCAATCAAGAACATGAAGCGGGGGAAAGGTCCAGGAGAAGATGGAATTACTGTAGACATCATACAAGCAGCAAATGGAGAAATCAAAACAGTACTCGCCCAAATTTTCACTCTATGCCTTAATGAAGGGAAGATTCCTGAGGATTGGAACAACGCTACAATGATCTTGCTACATAAAAAAGGTGACATTGAGGATCTCAGGAACTACAGACCTATCAGCCTCCTCTCAGTGGTTTATAAAATCTTCACTAAAGTTCTTTCACACCGCTTGAAGGTAACACTGGACATGGCTCAACCGAGAGAACAAGCTGGATTCAGGAGTGGCTACAGCACAATAGATGATATCCACGTACTGAGAGAACTAATTGAAAGAGCGAGGGAATATGAACTTTCATTGTGCATGGCTTTTATGGATTATGAAAAAGCCTTTGATTCGGTGAAACCATCAGCAGTTACAATGGCTCTGAAATCCTGCGATATTGAAGATGCATACATTAATATTATTAATAACATCTATGAAAATGCAAGTGCAAAGATTCGGCTGTTTGAAAATACAACACACATAAAAATTGGAAAGGGAGTGAGACAAGGTGACACCATATCTCCGAAGCTCTTTAATGCGACATTAGAAAAAGTCGTTCAATCACTGAACTGGGAAAGCAAAGGGATAAAGATTAATGAAGATTATCTAACCCACCTTCGTTTTGCTGATGACGTAGTCATTTTTGCAACTACCCCATCAGAGATACAGAGTATGATCCAGGAACTTGCTGACAAGAGTAAAGAAGTGGGATTAAAAATGAACTTTCAGAAGACAAAAGTGATGTTCAATGCTTTTACAAGAAATGAAGATTTATCGATTGATGGAGAAAAACTGGAGATAACAGACACGTACGTTTATCTTGGACAGCAGATATCAAGTGAGGGTCACATTGATGAAGAAATTAATCGGCGTACAAAACTTGCCTGGAGAACTTTTGGAAGAAGCAGCATAATTTTCAAGAGCAATATGCCATTATGTCTTAAAAGAAAAGAGTTTGATCAATGCATCCTTCCAGTGCTTACGTAAGGAGCAGAGACGTCGACCTTAACTAAAAGAGACATACAAAGGCTGCAGACAACTCAAAGTAGCATAAGTGCATTCTTGGTATAACCAGGAGAGATAAGAAGAGGAACTCGTGGATCCGAAAAATGACGAGAGTGGAAGACATCATGATCAGAGTTAAATCCCTGAAATGGCAATGGGCTGGACATACTGCCAGAAGGACAGACCATCGATGGACAGCCGAAATTTTAGATTGGATTCCAAGGGACAGGAAAGGACCCAGAAGAAGACCACACGGGAGATGGGTGGATGAAATTCGAAAATATGCGGGAGTGACATGGAGGAGACTGGCACAAGACAGACCGTTGTGGAGGAAACTTGGGGAGACCTTCGTCCAGCAGTGGATTGATAATGGTTGACAATGATGATTGACCTTCGACTAATTGGTAAGTAGTTATGTAGAGTAATTGTTTAATAACCTGTTATTTTCTTTTCGTTTGTGAACTCAGTATTGTGCAGTTGCAAAAGGTAGAATGTTATGGTACTTCATGCGCACGCATTAACACAAACAATATTTTTCCTTTCCTTTTCTTTTTTTTTTCTTTCTCTTTCACTTCTTTTAGAAAATAAAAATAAAATAATGCCAGGTTATATTTTGCGAAAAAAAAAATAGTTATAAGAATTTCGTGGTTTAAGGAAAAAGAAAGTTCCCAAATCATATTTCTTCAGCATATGCAGGAAATAATAATAACACACTGTTCCCTACTGTATTGAAACACAATTTTTAGACTTAAATGAAAAAAGAAACTGGTTTGACAATCTGAAGTAATCATTTTAGATTCGCAAGGGGAATATTAAAATTAAATTTCATACGATAAGATTCTAAATGAAAAATTATGTATGTGGTTTATAAACGACAAAGAAGAACCAAAATTCCTGACGTAACGTTCTCCTGTTTCTAAAGCGTTACTGAAACGATTTTAATCGTATGACCCAACGCATATCTGACGTGATGTCAAAATGATTTGAATGAGATGACGTCACACCAGCAGCTGTGAAAAATTGGTTTTTGTTGCAATGACACCAAAACGAAGTGAATACGCGCGCGCTGTGTTCATTGGCTATATTTTATTTTTGTAGGAATCTTACCTTGACATGGAGTGCCACACAAATACACGAAACAATGCTTCGTCAAAGTGAAACACATGTGTTCCGAATGTGAAACAATGAACATTACAAAAAATGAACATGAACATTGTAATAATAAAAAAAGTATATTGTTTGGGGCAAAGATTGAACAATTAAAACAGGAAAGCACAAGGAGGCGCCAACAAAATGGGACAAACGTTCAAACAAAGGAAATTGTACATAGCCTTATCAGAACAATATTACCATCCCCGGAATCACAGTGAACACGCCCAGCGCATCACAGAGTGCACGTGACAAGGTCGACAACACGGAGATATAAGCGGCCAACCAGGACAGATGAGCCATAGTGCGTCACGTGAGCGCAATGGTCAGAGGTAGTGATTTGACTGACGTTCAACAAAGAATGATTATCGGCTAACGAGCCAAGGGTGGAAGCAGCTCAGAAACAGCAGACTTCGTGGGCTGTTCGTGAGGTGCTGTAGTAAGGGTGTACCAAGAATGGACCGCTATCACAACGAGTCCCTCCCGACGTCATAACTGTGGAGCTCCAAAGGACATCAACTCCAGGGGAGAACGTCGTTTCCGTCGACTAGTAAGGGACAATCGACGCGCAACAGTGCAGTACTTGGACACGAAAATGAACGCTGGAGTACCCAGGTACGTGCCCCCAATAACAGTAGAGCGAACCCTGTTACGCATGGGTCTCCGGTGTCGACGCTGCGTCAAGGCACCCATGTTAACCCAGGTCCATCAGCAATGACGCCATCAGTATGCATGGGACTACAGTCATTGGATAGTGGGAGAGTGGAAAAAGGTTGCCTACTCCGACGAATCGAGGTTTCCACCCCGCAGAAGTGACGGGCAGTGGAGGATACGGCGTCAGACACACTAGGAACAACACCCGGACACGCTTTTCGGTCAAGTTCAAGCCGTCGGTTGCAGTGTGCATGTGTGGGGGTTGTTTTTCTGGTAAGTCTTGGACCGCTGGCACCATTGGATGGGTCCCAGTACGCCAATGGCTACCTATCCCTCCTCGCTGACCACATGCACCTCTTTAATTCGAACGTTTACCCTTGTGCTGATGGTGTCTCCTAACAGGGCAGTGCGCCGTGCCACGTCGCTGAGGAGATGCGTGACAGGTTCCAGTAACAGGACAGCGACGTTTACGATCTTCCTTGGCCGGCGAAATCGCCCGACCTCAATTCCATAGAGCACTTGTGGGACTATTTTGATCGACAGATTTGACGTGCCGACCCACAACCACGTCATCTCCGGGACCTTCCGTGCTCTGCTGTAGTCCTAATGGGCACGTGTGCCTCGGACAACCTTCCAGGGTTTCACTGCGTCCATGCCACGCCGTCTCGCCGCTGTTATTCGGGCCAAGGGCGGTTATTCCCATTATTAGGTAGGTGGTCATATTATTGCGATACGACTGTGTATATGTTTAGATTGACTAGTTTTAACCTGACATAATGTAATACGCCTATAATAGCACTTCTTTATGTGTTCGGTTATCCAAAGTTCGCGTATATCGAATTTTCTTTACTCTCCTTCAACTTCGTTTTGTATTGTAAATCAGATATTAGCAATGGGGTAAACGCAAAGAGATTTGTCATTATGAATTTTGGTAAAGTTCCAGTAAACCGGTAGTGAAAACTAAATTATGTATTTTGAAATTACCCTTTAAACAGTTTCATATTTTTTAGAGAGATATGACTAATTATAGTTTGCTTCATATTAGTTTTTTGTTCAGTTACGTGAAATCTCTGTGACTCGCTATTACGTAATTAATTGTGTACCGTGCTCGACATATGAAATACTACACAATGAAGAAATACGCGAAATGAAACCAAACTCAGTGCATATTCAGACGATATGGTGGGGGAAGAAGTGACTTAATTTCTGAGGGATCAAATGAGAGCAATGGGCGAGGAGACAGTACAATGGGGCCCGGGTCAGGTGATCGTATGACGGCCATGCTGGGCTATATATTGGGCAACAAGGAGTGGCATTGAGTGAAAGCGTTTCCGGATGGTGTCTTAATATATCTGCATGATTAGCCTCAGTCTATAATTCATCGACATTGCGAGAATGTTGTGCATAGAAGTTAAGGTGTCTACCAATGACGTCCCACACGATCTCAATTGGGAAGAAGTCTGGGGATCAGGCTGGTCAAGGCACCTTATAGGCATTATCTGGCGGCAGTGTGCGGGCTGGCGTTATCTTTCCACTATGCGCACGAGCGATGAACCTAACCCATAATACCAGGCTAAGGAGCAGTATGACTCTCACGAATTGAATGATAGTAAGATCTACCCAGTGACCACGTCTTCTGCAGAACTTTCAATTGGCGATATCGGCGCTGAGACAGAAGCGAGACTCGTCGTTGAATACTACATCGGTCCATTTTCCCCGCCACGCATGTCTCGTACGGCACAGCTGCAACCTTGAGTGATGTGTTGTGGTGAGTGGCAGCATCGCAACTTCTGGCGAGAGCGCAAACCTCACTCACCCAATATTCGATCAACAGTTCGTGTTGATATGGGTATGTCCATAACCTCCTGTACACCTCATCGAATGTCGTCCGGTGTGAATTATGGGGTTGCTGTGGCTTTCCGTTGAATGCTGAGAACGTAGCGTTTCATCTCCCTCACTAATCACGTGACAGGTTTGCTACGACAATCAATTACATAATGTGATTGTCGACACATAACCACCAATTTGCTCTGACAAAAGTCGTATTTTTCTTCTTGTAATCTGTAGATGGCGAAATTCAGGAAAAGAAAAAGAAAATTTTTCGTGTAATCCGCATGCTGTGTAAAATTCAGGAAAAAAATCGCCGTATAAATCCGCACCCGCGCTGTTGATTCCGAACCTTCGTGGAGAAAGTTGCGATGCGATTCACGGGGTGACTCAGCTGTTCAAAGAAATAGGAGGGGGGGGGGGATCTCATTACAAAAAAGACATAGGGGGAGGTCTCATTGCAAAAAATAAATGCCAGTTTTAAATGCTTTTCTGATACTTTCGAATGAATAAAGATAAAAAATGGAATGTTTTTTTAACATTACCTCGGTTCCGTGGTTAGATTCCGTAGTTAGACCTGTGGCTCCCATAAACATGTGCCACGCTGAGTTTCCCGCAGCTCGAGGTCGCCCGAGAGAGCAAATAATATCACCTTCATTGCATCACATTTTCTGTCAAGATGCTTAAAGAAAACAAATCTTTTCAAATGCTTGCGGATTCCCATCTCCGTATTGCATCAGATTTTCGTGTTGTTAATGCATTTATCGTAATTTTTCAAATATACGACCTCTCCTGATGATGATGACGCGAATTTATCAAAAATCAAAGTGCAGCAGAAACTTTTTTTTAAGCTTCGTATTATTAGCATTGGCGTATAATCCGTAGAACCTAAGTGTATATAAACTTTTTTAACAGATAATCTATGGATTGTATAGTCAAAAATACTATATTTCTGGTATGGCATTTTAGAAGTCGTGTAGTACACATATGTCAGCGACCGCAAATTGTCGAACATTTCTTTGTTCCAAAATTCTAATTTTTATGATAATTTAATTTTTTTATGCGCCGCATGAGCACATGGGGGGGGGGGGGTATATGATTTTATTTTATGTGTTAACTTCTTTGCTTCATATCTCTGACATTAGTTGCGTGTTTATTTTTCAGATTCGAATGTTTCTAATATTCCTACAAGAACGTGTTCATCAATTTCCCCCTATTCTTTTTCGTGCGACTCATACAGGACAAATCCAAAGAAAAGGTTAAACAAGCTTTATTTAAATTTGTACTTTAGTACTATGTTGTAAATCCTGCGAACGTTTTGGTCATTATCTGTGATTCAACAATGGATGAATGTATGTTTTATTCATAACGATTCTGAGAGAGGGCAGGGCATAAAAGAAACAGTTATAGACCGGTTTTAAAAATGATCATGTAGGAAATGCTATTTAGAACTGGGGGTAACAAACTGAAGTAAAGCGATGGAAAAAACTGTGAAACAACCATGTTCTATCATAAGAAAAGAAGAAATAACAATAGTAAATATATTTCAATCAAGTGAAATGTGAAGTATGAAAAGTAAAAAAAAAACAAAAAAAAAACAAGAAAGATGACACCGAATTTTCAGGTGTAATAGCACGTCTTTTGAATCCGTTCTGAAGCAAATTAAATTTATCAAAGCTATTCAAAGTCAATGGAACCGGTATGGAAAACAATAGATCTGACGAAAGAAAGTAGATTTTCAATCGGGTTTTTAATTCCTCAGATATTGCTGTAAACGGAATCGTGAGCTTACGCCCTCTGGTTGCAGACTTGTGCGTTAAGAAAAACACGAATTTATATGAGAAACATTTCGCACCGAAAACGCTCTCCAACACCGAAAGAATTTTTCAAATCGGACTCTTAGAAACAGAGATATCGACAAAAATAAGATGTGACTTTACGTCCCCTGGTGGGAAAACCATGCATTATTTTAGGAAGAAAGTATTCCCAAAAGGTTTTTCCATATGAACGGTATCGGTTCAAGAAAAAAAAATTCAGTCCAGTTTTCAGGAGTCCAGATTTTGCTACAAATACATCAGTAGCAAAAATTAACACATATGACACCTGGTGGCTAAATCATTCTTTAATAAACATTAGAAATTATGGAAAAAATATTTTCCATCGGGTCTTGTATGCGATACAGATGAATTTTTCAAATCGGAGTTTTAGAAGCAGAAATAACGCAGAAAACGCAATTTACCTTTGTGCCCCCTAGCGGAAATTCTATGATTTACTTGAAAATTTTGAATTTATACGAAAAACATTTCGCATCGGAAACACTATCCAACAAAGAAGGCATTTTTCAAATCGGACTCTTAGAAGTAGAGATATTGACAAAAATAAGATATACATCTACGCTCCCTGGCGTAGAAACCATGCATTATTTCAAGAAAAAAATGTTCCTAAAAGGTTTGTCGACATGAGTAGTACCGGTCAACAAAGACTTTTTTGCAATCGAGATTCTAGGAGCTCATATTTTGCTGCAAGTACATCAAGAAGCGGAAATTAATTATCAGGAAAAACCAAATGTTGATGCAAAAAAGAAGAGAGATGAGGACAACTAAAGAAGATGTGACTTCCAAAGTGGAATATATAGAGCTATGCAAGACAGCACGAAAAAGTATCACTGAAGACGTAAGGAAATTCAACTGTGAGCTAGTGAGGAAAGCAATTGAAAACAACCAAAGCCTAAAGATAGCAAAGGGACATCTCAGTAAGGGAAGAAAACAGATTATGGCTCTGAGAAAAGAAGATGGTTCTATAACAAGAAATAGAGGCGAAATTTTGACAAGAGTGAAAGATTTCTACTCCAAATTATATGAAAGGGATGATACATGTACTCCAGACATCATGAAAGGTACCAGAGTTCTTCCAGTCCTCCCAGCAGAAGTTGCTCATGCAATCAAGAACATGAAGCGGGGGAAAGCTCCAGGAGAAGATGGAATTACTATCGACATCATACAAGAAGCAAGTGGAGAAATTGAAACAGTACTCGCCCAAATTTTCACTCGATGCCTTAATGAAGGGAAGATTCCTGAGGATTGGAACAATGCTACAATGATCCTGCTACATAAAAAAGGTGACATTGAGGATCTCAGGAACTACAGACCTATCAGCCTCCTATCAGTGGTTTATAAAATCTTCACTAAAGTTCTTTCACACCGCTTGAAGGTAACACTGGACATGGCTCAACCGAGAGAACAAGCTGGATTCAGGAGTGGCTACAGCACAATAGATCATATCCATGTACTGAGAGAACTAATTGAAAGAGCGAGGGAATATGAACTTCCATTGTGCGTGGCTTTTATCGATTATGAAAAAGCCTTTGATTCGGTGAAACCATCAGCAGTTACCACGGCTCTGAAATCCTGCGGTATTGAAGATGCATACATTAATATTATTAATAACATCTATGAAAATGCAAGTGCAAAGATTCGGCTGTTTGAAAATACAACACACATAAAAATTGGAAAGGGAGTGAGACAAGGTGACACCATATCTCCGAAGCTCTTTAATGCCACATTGGAAAATGTCTTTCAATCACTGAACTGGGAAAACAAAGGGATAAAGATTAATGGAGATTATCTAACCCACCTTCGTTTTGCTGATGACGTAGTCATTTTTGCAACTACCCCATCAGAGCTGCAGAGTATGATCCAGGAACTTGCTGACAAGAGTAAAGAAGTGGGATTAAAAATGAACTTTCAGAAGACAAAAGTGATGTTCAATGCTTTTACAAGAAATGAAGATTTATCGATTGATGGAGAAAAACTGGAGATAACAGATACGTATGTTTATCTTGGACAGCAGATATCAAGTGAGGGTCACATTGATGAAGAAATTAATCGGCGTACAAAACTTGCCTGGAGAGCTTTTGGAAGAAACAGCATAATTTTCAAGAGCAATATGCCATTATGTCTTAAAAGAAAAGTGTTTGATCAATGCATCCTTCCAGTGCTTACGTATGGTGCAGAGACGTGGACCTTAACTAAAAGTGACATACAAAGGCTGCAGACAACTCAAAGAAGCATGGAGAGGTGCATTCTTGGTATAACCAGGAGAGATAAGAAGAGGAACTCGTGGATCCGAAAAATGACGAGAGTGGAAGACATCATGATCAGAGTTAAATCCCTGAAATGGCAATGGGCTGGACATACTGCCAGAAGGACAGACCATAGATGGACAGCCGAAATTTTAGATTGGATTCCAAGGGACAGGAAAAGACCCAGAAAAAGACTACATGGGAGATGGGTGGATGAAATTCGTAAATATGCGGGAGTGACATGGAGGAGACTGGCACAAGACAGACCGTTGTGGAGGAAACTTGGGGAGACCTTCGTCCAGCAGTGGATTGATAATGGTTGACAATGATGATGACATCAGAAGCGGAAATTAAGACTTACGACACCTGGTGGCCAAACCAATTTTTACAAAAATTAGAAATTATATGAAAAACATGTCACATCTGGAAACATTATCCAACAAAGAAAGAATTTTTCAAATCGGAGATTTAGAAGCAGATATATAGGGGGAAAAGCAATTTACCTTTACCGTCTCTAGCGGAAAGTCTACGAATTACGTGAAAATTTTGAAATTATATGAAAAACATGTCACACTGGAAACATTATCCAACAAAGAAAGAATTTTTCAAATCGGACTCCTAGAAGTAGAGATATTGACAAAAATAAGATATACATCTACGCTCCCTGGCGTAGAAACCATGCATTATTTCAAGAAAAAATGTTCCTAAAAGGTTTGTCGACATGAGTAGTACCGGTCAACAAAGACTTTTTTTGCAATCGAGATTCTAGGAGCTCATATTTTGCTGCAAGTACATCAGAAGCGGAAATTAAGACTTACGACACCTGGTGGCCAAACCAATTTTTACAAAAATTAGAAATTATGTGCAAAGAATTTCCCATCAGGAGCTGTATTCGGTGCAGAAAGAATTTTTCAAATCGGAGATTTAGAAGCAGATATATAGGGGGAAAAGCAATTTACCTTTACCGTCTCTAGCGGAAAGTCTACGAATTACGTGAAAATTTTGAAATTATATGAAAAACATGTCACACTGGAAACATTATCCAACAAAGAAAGAATTTTTCAAATCGGACTCCTAGAAGTAGAGATATTGACGAAAATAAGATATACTTCTACGCCTCCTGGCGGAGAAACTGTGGAATATTTTAAGAAGAAAATATTCCGAAAAGGTTTATCGATGTGAGTGGCATCAGTCCATGAAAGAATTTTTTCAATCGATACTTTAGAAGCTCAGATTTTATGGCAAATACATCAGAAGCAAAAATTAACACTTACGCCCCAAGGGGCCAAAGTATTGTTTACGAAAATTTTAAAATTATATGCAAAAGATTTTCCATCAGGTGGTGTATCCGCTGAAGAAATTTATTTTCAAATCGGAGTTTTAGGAGAATAGTTATCGGGAAAAATGTAATTTACACTTACGCCCCCTAGCGGAAAATATATGCGTAATTTGAAAAAGTAACTATATCTAAAATACTCTTCGACATAAATGGAATCGAAAGATAAAACTTTTTTTTTCCATCGGAGAAGCAAATATGTGGAATAAAACGTATTTTTGAATTCGACATCATCTGCATTTACGCCCTTTAGCGGCGAAATTGTACATCGTAGAAAAAAACGAAATAAAGGATCAGCATTCGCATATTTCAAGCTTCCCAATGCCAAAAGAATTTTTCAAATCGGACTAATAGTTGCAGAGATACCGGGGGTACAGACGGACGGACGGACAAACCGGTAACATAAGCACTATCTTTTTTTACAAAAGACGTGTTAAAAAGGAACGAATTTTATGATGCGCGAAGCTGCTTCACTCCGTTAAATTTCTAAATCTATCAGAAATGTCTTTAGTCTTTAACAAAAACGAAAAAAAAAAAAAAAAAACGAGTTATGGAACAAGAAATGTCAAAGAATATTTTCTGAGCATGAAAACTGTGATTTCGGGTTCTGAATGTTCTGAAAGTTCCAGTTGTAAGATTTAACATGTCAATAAAAGTTCCATTTCTTCCAAAATCTTATTTTACGTTCTATTTCACTTCCTTGTATTGATTTTTGTTTATAATTTCATAAGTCACTTCTGTTAATTTGAAGTATGTTTTAGCGATATAATAATTATGACGGGCTGTCGTTTCTTTAGTTAAATGTACATGGATGCCCAACACAGAGGAACGCGAAGAAAAACAACACTAACTGACATTTATTGGTAAAAGACAAATGTACCCTAATCGATCACTTTTGGCACAAATCCCTTGAGGAAAAATTGCATATGGAGGCCATTTACTGATAAATGCGTTTTAGAAGTGACATTCTGCACCATAATAATCGCATTGCATCAGAATAAATGCAGTACTGCCAAAAAAATATTTGACACATTTTTTGTTATACATGTACGTATACTGGTAGATACCATATATGGAGTAATTATAGAGCTTATTAGTGAAATACTGTGTATAACGAATTTACCTAAGACGGAAACACACACACACACGCATCATCATCATCATCAACAACCATTATTAATCCACCGCTGGATGAAGGTCTCCCCAAGTTTCTTTCACGACGGTCTATCTTGTGCCAGTCTCCTCCATGTCACTCCGGCATGCTTTCGAATTCCATCCACTCATCTCCCATGTACTCTTCTTTTGGGTCTTTTCCTGTTACTTACAATCCAGTCTAGAACTGCGTTTGTTCATCGGTGGTCCGTTCTTCTGTCAACATGTCCAGCCCATTGCCATTTTAGGGATTTTAATATGATCATGATGTCTTCCACTCTTGTCTTTTTCCTTGTCCATGAGTTCCTTTTCTTATATCTCCTGGTTAAACCAAGCATTCATCTCTCCATGCTGCTAATTCATCCCATAGGTGCTATATATTAGGGCTATGTGCTGGCCAGTTTACGCACAAAACGGAATTATCGTCAAACCACGCCGTTACAGTCCTTGCTTTATGGCTCGGTGCATTATCCTGCTGGTACCAACAAGGCTCGGTTCCATAGTATTACCACAGAGTTGGTAGGGCATAATTGTCCAGAATATCGAGGTAGACGTGCTGGTTAACAGGTTTGTATACGATAACCAATGGGAAGGGACCATACCACGAAAATCACGCCACATGAGTACACTGCCAGCTCCAAACTTGACCGTACCGTAGGAACAGTACACTGTGGTAAATAGCGTTCCTCCGGCTGCCGCCATACTCACACACGGCCATCACACTGATGGATTGTGTATCTGGATTCATGAGTCCATGGGACCCGTTTCCATTGATCTACGGTCCACGATAAATGTTCTTTACACCATGCTAAACGACGATTAGCATTCCGAATGGAGATGACACCTTGTCACCATGTGATTTCTGGCTGTTTCCGATTTTAAAAAAGACATTGCGGAGACGACGATTTGAGAAGGATCATTAACCTATTACCAGGGCACGGATTTCTATGACATGTCATATTTTATCCTAGAAAGTCGTATTTTGATCTGAAAATGTTAGGTCATATTTTTGACTAATTTCGCAATAAATGGCATATTTGGTCATATTTAAGCCAATCGTTGGCTATGCGAATGCAAAATGACGTCATAAGGACTCCACGACTCGTAACCGAAGCATTTCGAACGGCCTGACTTTCCCGAGGGAAAATTTTCCTGTATATTGTTTTACTTAGCCTCGTTTGGATGATTATAATTGGCATCTTGCCAACCACTGAAACGAGACTCGCGCGGTGGTGTCTTCACGAGTACTTGTAAACCAGAGCTTAGTTCTCTTTTATTTTTGGTTAACTGTACAAAAGCTAAAAGTAACAAGAAAGTTGACACCGAATTTTCGGGTGTAATAACACGTCTTTTGAATCCGTTTTGACGCAAATTAAATTTATCAAAGCTATTCAAAGTCAATGGAACCGGTATGGAAAACAATAGATCTCACCAAAGAAAGAAGATTTTCAATCAAGTTTTTAATCCCTCAGATATTGCTGTAACGGAATCGTGAGCTTACGAAGTCTTAGAAACAGAGATATCGACAAAAATAAGATGCGACTTTACGTCCCCTGGTGGGAAAACCATGCATTATTTTAGGAAGAAAGTATTCTCAAAAGGTTTATCCATATAAATGGTATCGGTCCAAGAAAAAAAATTAGTCAGGTTTCAGGAGCCCAGATTTTGCAACAAATACTTCAGAAGCAGAAATTAACACATATGACCCCTGGTGGCTAAATCATTCTTTACCAAACATTAGAAATTATGTTAAAAATATTTTCCATCAGGTCTTGTATGCGATACAGGAAGAATTTTTCAAATCAGAGCTTTAGGAGCAGAAATAACGCAGAAAACGCAATTTACCTTTGTGCCCCCTAGCGAAAAGTGTATGATTTACTTGAAAAATTTGAATTTATAGGGAAAACATTTCGCATCGGAAACACTGTCCAACAAAGGAGGATTTTTTCAAATCGTACTCTTAGAAGTAGAGATATTGACAAAAATAAGATATATATCTACGCCCCCTGGCGTAGAAACCATGCATTTTTTCAAGAAGAAAATTTTCCTAAAAGGTTTGTCGACATGGGTAGTATCGGTCAACAAACGACGTTTTTTTCAATCGAGAATTTAGAAGCTCATATTTTGCTGCAAATACAACAGAAGCGGAAATTAAGATTTACGCTCTCTGGTGGCCAAACTATTTTTTACAAAAATTAGAAATTATGTGCAAACGATTTCCCATCAAGAGCTGTATCCGGTGCAGAAAGAAGTTTTCAAATAGGAGATTTAGAAGCAGAGATATAGGGGGAAACGCAATTTACCGCTATGCCCCCTAGCGGAAAGTCTATGAATTACTTGAAATTTTGAAATTATATGAAAAACATGTCACACGGAAAACACTATCCAACAAAGAGGGAATTTTTCAAATCGGACTCCTAGAAGTAGAGATATTGAAAATAATATGATGTACATCTACGCCCCCTGGAGGAGAAACTGTGGAATATTTTAAGAAGAAAATATTCTGAAAAGGTTTATCGATGTGAGTGGCATCAGCCCACGAAAGATTTTTTTAATCGATATTTTAGAAGCTACGATATTATGGCAAATACATCAGAAGCAGAAATTAACACTTACGCCCCCTGGTGGCCAAAGTATTCTTTACCAAAAAATTTGAAATTATATGCGAAAGATTTTCCATCAGGAGATGTATCCGATGAAGAAAAAAAATTTCGAATCGGAGTTTTAGAAGAAGAGTTATCGGGGAAAATGTAATGTACTTTTACGCCCCCTAGCGTAAAATCTATGCGTAATTTGAAAACGTAACTATATCTAAAATACTCTTCGACATAAATGGAATCGAAAGACATAATTTTTTTCAATCGGATGCTTAGAAGCAAATATGTGGAATAAAACGTATTTTTGAATTCGACATCATCTGCATTTACGCCCTCTACCGGCGAAATTGTACATCGTAAAAAAACGAAATAAAGGATCATCATTTGCATTATTCAAGCTTTTCAACGCAAAAAGAATTTTTCAAATCGGACTAATAATTGCTGAGATATCGTGGGCACAGACGGACGGACTGATGGACGGACGGACGGACGGACAAACCGATAACAGAAGCACGATCATTTTTTACAAAAGACGTGCTTAAACCCCCGTCTCAACTTCATTTCGTTCTCAACATGTTTAAAAGCGGATGTTCGATGAGCGTGAAATTACGGTGTTTTGTTCAAGAGTTTGATGAGCGGATTTTAAGTAGCGATGGTGATATTTTCTTTTGTAAATTTTGTGAAGCCAGGGTATCGGATCAAAAGCGTTTTAATGTTCAACAGCACTGTTGCTACCGTGAAATATCAGAGGTGTTTAGCAAGATTTTCCTCCGCTGAGAACAGCCAGCGTCTCCTTTTCGAGGCATCTTCTTTAACTGCAGGTTCATCAAATACACTGTCATAATGTTGTAAGGACCTCTGTAAAATGATATTTACTTCGAATATTCCCTTAAGGAAATTAAGCAGTGGTTGCGTCAGAGATTTTTTTGGAGAAGTACACCAGTCATCCGATTCGAAATGAATCAACTCTTAGGAAAAACTATATCTCCGCCTGCTATGAAGATGGTTTAGTTAAGACTAGATCTGCTGTTGCCAACAGTAAGATATGGGTTTCAATAGATGAAACAAGTGATGTAGATGGAAGATACATAGTTAATGTTATTATTGGCACTCTGAAATGTGGCAACCCTGATGAAGTATTTCTTCTAGTGTCCGAAAATCTGTAAAAAGTAAACAATTCCACTATTGCTATACTCTTCGACGATTCAGCGAAATTACTCAGGCCAGATTGTGTACAAAGAGAAAACATCCTCCTGTTTTTAACAGATGCCGCTCCATACATGACTAAGGCAGCAAAGGGACTTAAACTACTTTATCCGAAAATGGTCCATATCACATGCCTTGCATATGGTTTACACAGAGTGGCCGTAGAGATTCAAAGCAACTATCCTGATGTAGATAAACTAATTTCAAATGGTAAAAAAATGTTCATAGAAGCTTCGCTTCGCATGCAGAAGTTCAAGGAAATTGCTCCTATTTGGCACATCCTCTCCAACCTGTCCTAACGCGGTGGGGGACCTGGCTGGATGCGGCTTTGTATTATTGCACAAATTATGATTCTTTAGACAGGACAGTTAAAGAATTTGACTTTTGGGATTTTTCTTCCATCAAAATGGTGCAAGATTTTTTTTTCTGATACCTTGGCTGGAAACTTGGCATATATATAAAAATGTAACTTCAGTGGAATATCTAGTGCAATCACTCGCCTTGAAACTGTAGGAATGAAACTTAGCGATGAACTAGAAATTGTGAAACAAACTGTGGGTGATTTAAAGCAAGCAAAGGGGAAAGTATAGCTGAAAAAGTGACAAACTGCAAAGAGTGTTGCAATCTAATCCAGATTACTCCACATTTCGCATAATAAGTGACGTTCTTTGTAAAGCAAAATTTGATGACTTCAAGCCAAAATTTTCTCTAGATGAGTTAGCGTTATTCAAATTTGCCCCTGTAACCTCTTGTGATGTCGAGCGGAGTTTCTCTAGGTACAAGAACATACTGACGAGCAACACAAAGAGGTTTGAGTTTGATAACCTGAAGATGCACGTAATCATCCAGTGCAATTCTATGATCGAGAATTTAACTCTCAAAATGTTCATTTGATTCCTTCAACTCAAGCCCTTTTTTTTTATTTGGAGGTTTAACGACCACCGTGAGCAACTCAATGGGCTATAAGCAGTCGCCCGTCCCTAATTTAGGGTCACTGGTTCCAGGGAAGGGAGAGAGCCAGTGCCATAAGACAAACACAACATCCATGCCTCACCGGGATTCGAACCCGGACCCCGTTCGGACGAATGATCAGAGGCCATCGCTTAGACCACTGCGCCACCGGGGCGGCGAAGCACTTTTGCACTGATTAGTGCTAATTGTTTAATTAAATAGAGGTCATCAAGTTCTATGTATGTAGAAGCGATGAAGAATAAACCTTTTATTTAATAACTATAATCTATATGTGTATAAGCACTGAGTTTTAAAAATTGGGTGATAATTTATGGTCATATTTTTGGTTTAATTGGTCATATTTAAACAGCTTTAAGGTCATATATGCTTGCATATTTTTGACATTTATAGGTCATAAAAATCCGCGCCCTACTTATTACAGCTGGGCAGGTTTTGTTTTTTGTTTTTTTCGATTGGAAGTTTAACGACCACCATGAGCAACTCAATGGGCTATAAGTAGTCGCCCGTCCCTAATTTAGGGTCACTGGTTCTAGGGAAGGGAGAGAGCCAGTGCGGTAAGACAAGCACAACATCCATGCCACACCGGGATTCGAATCCGGACCCCTTTCGGACGAATGATCAGAGTCCATCGCTTAGACCGCGCTACCGGGGCGACCTAATCAGGGGTGCTTCAACAGCATTTCAGTAGAAAATTGGCAGAAGACATTCAAAGATGGGAGGAACGTTGGGACACCTATATTCGATGCAATGGACAGTACCCCCCCCCCAAAAAAATGACCACTTCCTTGATAATTAAGGTACGCATATTTTTTTATGAAAATATTCCCAGTTATTTTGGGACAACGCTTGTATGTGAATTCTTCTTACATTTTTTACCCTAATAATTTCAGAGACAGTGTAGTTTATAATGACATTGTTTCAGAAGTGCATTTCAGTAGGGGATTATTTTTGAAAGAATTCATTTCTCTTTAAGGAAAGTACGTTTAGGGGCATATTCTTTCGAGAGCACATTTTAGCATGTTTATTTAAATTTCTTCATTTTAGAATAATGCTGTAGATTAGTAAATTTTAAAAGATGACCTCACGGGAAGTACATTTCAGGAAAAAAATCCGGATAATGTTTAGAGAGGCTGAGCTCAGGAAGTGCCAGCAGTGGAATTTTCATGCTAAGCCTCCGAAGAAAAAGAAAGAATCGATTTATTAGCTTCCGTGCTGTCGTGCTGCTAGAGGAAGAACCAAATTAACGTGAAAGGGAACTCAGATCACTTTCAGAAGGAACGCCCTCTACATTGTACAAAAGTAAATTAACCCTCCGTTTTCAAAGAATCTATCCCAATAAGTTATCATCTGGAAGAGGGCCAGGAAGGGCGCATTGAAACTACAGAAAAGAAAGAATGTCACCAAAATTTCGGTGTAGAATACGTCTTATGACAAAAACAGCTCAAAGACTCAAATTTTGAGATTAAAGAATCCCCTTTCTCTCTCGTTTTGCTTCTTACTTCGGGTTTATCGACAGCCCCGACTATTTGTTCGTTTGAGATTTTTAACGACTATCCTGAGCAACTGTAGGAACTATAAGCAGCCCCCCCCCAGGGCCAGATTAATGCGGGAGGTCTAACGGGGCTACCGCCTAGGGGCCCACTATTGAAGGGCCCCAGGAGGCATGCCGCTATACCACAAATAATACACAGCTTCATCATCATCATCAACAACCATTATCAATCCACTGCTGCACGAAGGTCTCTCCAAGCCTCTTCCACAACGGTCTGTCTTGTACCAGTCTCCTCCATGTTACTCCCGCATACTTTCGAATTTCATCCACCCATCTCCCATGTGGTGTTCTTCTGGGTCTTTTCCTGTGCTTTAGAATCCAATCTAAAATTTCGGCTGTCCATCCATGGTCTGTCCTTCTGGCAGTATGTCCAGCCCATTGCCATTTCAGGGATTTAACTCTGATCATGATGTCTTCCACTCTTGTCATTTTTCGGACCCACGAGTTCCTCTTCTTATCTCTCCTGGTTACACCAAACATGCACCTCTTCATGCTACTTTGAGTTGTCTGCAGCCTTTGTATGTCTATTTTAGTTAAGGTCCACGTCTCTTATAGGTTTATATATAGAGAGAAGTAAAATAGTTTTAGTTTGTTTGTTTTTTCTGTCTCACATGATTTCCACACGATCGCAAAAGGAGACAGGCTAGAATATGAAGAGATTTCAAGGCCAGTAAAGGAGAACGTTTCATGTAGTTCTATACAGCGGGGTCGGCGAAGCAGTTTCACCTTTTTCACTACCATCCACCCATATCTTCCTGCCAGGAGCTGATCGAGAAGGGGGGAGCGCCCCCCTCAGGAACAAGGAAAAGCTTCGATTTGTTAGGTTTTAATAACAAAAAGTGAATAATGTTTCGTGAAAGAAAGTATTACTTGAAAGTATATTACTCTCTTAACTAAATGGAAGAATTTATAGACATACTAAGAACACTTTTTCATTTTGAGAAAAAACGTCAGAAAGGTCCCCGGTTATTCCCGACACTTGCGCCCCCCCCCCCCGCTCACGAAAATCATGGATCCGCCCCTGCTTGCACTTGGAACCATTAATGGACGAAATCCATTGTGACTTCACATTGCACCGCAAACAAGAAAGATGACACCGAATTCGCGGTTGTAATGACTACGTCTTTTGAATCCGTTCTGACGCAAATTAAATTTATCAAAGCTATTCAAAGTCAAAGAAACCCGTTAAGAAAACAACCAACCGGTTTGTAAATCGATAAAACATCCAGAAATAGAAACATCTGCCCAGTTCCACCAGCGACTAAAAAGCATGTTACCAAAGTTAACAAATGGCGCACAAAAAGTTCCTCGTAGCACAAGGAAGGTATCAGAGACAAAGAGATTTTCAATTTGAACAGTTAAAAGAAATACAGAAGGAAACATAATATAAGTCTACGTCTGCTAGCCGAAGAATTTTGCATGTGGAAAAGTTGCAAATAGGCGAAAGATATTCTTCATGGAAAAAGCTATGCTAAGAAAAAATAACTTTTTAAATGCTGCTCCTGGAAGCAGAGATAGCGAAAAAAAGAAGTTTCGAACTTTAAGCACCTAGCGGAAACTCTTTGCATTGTTTAAAGATGAAAATGCTCCACATCTCTGTTGTAGCAATGACATACAGTAAAGAAGAAATTTCTCCATAAGGTTTTTTAAATTGTGAACTACAAGATTCCTCATATACTAGCTTAAAGTGTTCTACAAGGTAAATGGTATCCGGTGTTAAAATAACTTTTTAAATCGCTGATGTAGAAACAGTGACATTGAGTAAAGCAGATAAAGCGTTTGCGCCTCCTAGCGGCGAAATTGTGCATTATTTCCATAAGAAAATAAGCACACAGAGATTGCACATTTAGTAGTATCTAACCGGAGGAAGAAATTCTCCAATCGGATTTTTAGACCCTCAGATATTGCTGTAAACGGAAACGTGTGTTTACGTCCTCTAGTGGCAGACTTGCATTAAGAAAAATTTGAAATTATATGAAAAATATTTCGCAGCTGTCAGATGCACCGCAATCAGCATGGCTCCACATACCTGTGAACATCTTCCAGCGCCTTATTGAGTAACTCCCAGCCCGTCTACACTGTAAAAAAAATTGTAGATTTTACGGTTTTAAACCGCTTACCAGGGTGCCAACACAAAACCGTAAAATCTACAGTTTTATGCCGTGTTGGAGCAAAGTTACAGCTTTGCTCCAACACCGCATTTAATGAAGAAAACAGCACAGAATTTGACTGGAGCGAGTCACAGTCCAAATAATCACGAAAACACAAAAATTTGGCTGGAACGAATGTGTTGATTGTGTTGGAGCAAAGCTATAGCTTTGTTTCAACACGGCATAAAACTGTAGATTTTACGGTTTTGTGTTGGCACCCTGGAAAACGGTTTAAAACCGTAAAATCTACAGTAATTTTTTTACAGTGTAGCTACTCTACTCGCTACACACGGCGGTTACTCTGCATATCAGCTGGTGGTCACAATAATGTGACTCGACCGTGTATATCAGCCCCCCCCTCCCCCGGTGGCCAAACTGCTTTTTACAAAAAATTAGAAATATATGCAAAAGTTTCCCACCAGGAGCTGTATCCACTGAAGAAAGAATTTTTCAAATCGGAGTTTTAGAAGTAGATATATCGGGTAAAACGCAATTTACTTTTACGAATTAGAGGAAAATCTATGCGCAACTTGAAAACTCTTCGACATAAATGGAATCGAAAGGTAACATAATTTTTTCAATTGGATATTTAGAAGCAAATATATAAAATAATATGTATTTTGAATTCGATATCATCGGCATTTAAGCCCTCTAGCGGCAAAAATGTACATTGTAAAAAAAAGGAAGTGAAGGATCACAATTCGCGCATTTCAAGCTTCCCAGTGCAAAACGATTTTTTCAAATCAGACTACTAGTTGCAGAGATATGGTGTCCACATACTGATGGACGAACAAACCGATAACATAAGCACGACCTTTTTTTTACACAAGTTAGTAGAATCATGCAATGTATTGATTATGATACGCTTTTCAACAGAAATCCTTACTCAAGTTATGAGGATAATGTCTGTGGAATAAATCTCGCTCCTGTGCCTGGACCTTTCACTCCATTTCGATTATATTAAACAGAATTGGTTCAATATACCTCCCATTGTCACAATAGAAACATTTTGAGTCAAGTTATGAGAATAATGGCTGTGGAATAAATCCCGCTCCTGTGTCCTGACCTTTCACCCCCATTTCGATGATATTGAACAGAACCGGTTCAGTAGAGAGAGAGAGGGTGGTATTTTCACATTAGCCCCCGAACGTAAAATGGACAACTGGCCGCTAGGTTGTTCGAAAAATGTGTGATTTCCTTCCACACATCGTCTGGAATTAACGAAAGGTTCCTTCAAGCAAGGTTTGCTATGGTCCTGAAACAACCGATTTCGTGCCCCTCACTTTTCTCAAGGAGGGGAGATAAATATGACGTACTACAGAGGCGACGCACATGTCCAAACGATAACTAGCAGTTAGACGCCCTTGTCGGTGTAGTTTAATTGGGTAACATTCTGCGCCGGGAGAGAAGAATGTGGGTTCGAGTACCGCCACCGGCAAATTTGGGTTTTTACAAAACACACACGTTCACATCAACGGTTCTGTTTTTATCTGAGTCTTCTTGGTTGTTTTTATCCGAGTCCTCTTGGCTTGTTTTTATCTGAGTCCTCTTGGCTTGTTTTTATCCGAGTCTTCTTGGTTGTTTTTATCCGAGTCCTCTTGGCTTGTTTTTATCCGAGTCTTATTGGCTTGTTTTTATCCGAGTATTATTTGCTTGTTTTTATCCGAGTCTTCTTGGTTTGTTTTTTATCCGAGTCCAATTGGCTTGTTTGTATCCGAGACTTCTTGGCTTGTTTTTATCCCAGTACTTTTGGCTTGCTTTTATCCGAGTCCTCTTGGCTTGTTTTTATGCGAATCCTATTGACTTGTTTTTATCCGAGTCCTCTTGGCTTGTTTTTATCCGAGTCCCCTTAGCTTGTTTTTAACCGAGTATTTTTTGCTTGTTTTTATCCGAGTCATTTTGGTTTGTTTTTTATCCGAGTCCACTTGGCTTGTTTTTATCAGAGTCCTCTTGGCTTGTTTGTATCCGAATCCACATGGCTTGTTTTTATCCGAGACTTCTTGGCTTGTTTTTATCCCAGTACTTTTGGCTTGTTTTTATCCGAGTCCCCTTAGCTTGTTTTTATCCGAGTATTTTTTGCTTGTTTTTATCCGAGTATTTTTGGCTTGTTTTTATCCGAGTCCCCTTAGCTTGTTTTTATCCGAGTATTTTTTGCTTGTTTTTATCCGAGTCTTTTTGGCTTGTTTTTTATCCGAGTTTACTTGGCTTGTTTTTATGCGAATCCTCTTGGCTTGTTTTTATCCGAGTCCCCTCAGCTTGTTTTTATCCTAGTCCTATTGGCCTGTTTTTATCAGAATCTTCTTGGCTTGTTTTTATCCGAGACTTCTTGACTTGTTTTTATCCGAGTCCTCTTGGCTTGTTTTTATCCAAGTCCCCTTAGCTTGTTTTTAACCGAGTATTTTTTGCTTGTTTTTATCCGAGTCATTTTGGTTTGTTTTTTATCCGAGTCCTCTTGGCTTGTTTGTATCCGAATCCACATGGCTTGTTTTTATCCGAGACTTCTTGGCTTGTTTTTATCCGAGACTTCTTGGCTTGTTTTTATCCCAGTACTTTTGGCTTGTTTTTATCCGAGTCCTCTTGGCTTGTTTTTATCCGAGTCCCCTCAGCTTGTTTTTATCCTAGTCCTATTGGCCTGTTTTTATCAGAATCTTCTTGGCTTGTTTTTATCCGAGACTTCTTGGCTTGTTTTTATCCGAGACTTCTTGGCTTGTTTTTATCCCAGTACTTTGGCTTGTTTTTATCCGCGTCCTCTTGGCTTGTTTTTATTCGAATCCCCTTAGCTTGTTTTTATCCTAGTCCTATTGGCCTGTTTTTATCAGAATCTTCTTGGCTTGTTTTTATCCGAGACATCTTGGCTTGTTTTTATCCCAGTCTTTTTGGCTTGTTTTTATCAGAGTCATTTTGGTTTGTTTTTTATCCGAGTCCTCTTGGCTTGTTTGTATCCGAATCCACATGGCTTGTTTTTATCCGAGACTTCTTGGCTTGTTTTTATCCGAGACTTCTTGGCTTGTTTTTATCCGAGACTTCTTGGCTTGTTTTTATCCCAGTACTTTTGGCTTGTTTTTATCCGAGTCATCTAGGCTTGTTTTTATGCGAATCCTATTGGCTTGTTTTTATCCGAGTCCTCTTGGCTTGTTTTTATCCGAGTCCCCTTAGCTTGTTTTTATCCGAGTATTTTTTGCTTGTTTTTATCCGAGTCTTTTTGGCTTGTTTTTTATCCGAGTTTACTTGGCTTGTTTTTATGCGAATCCTCTTGGCTTGTTTTTATCCGAGTCCCCTCAGCTTGTTTTTATCCTAGTCCTATTGGCCTGTTTTTATCAGAATCTTCTTGGCTTGTTTTTATCCGAGACTTCTTGGCTTGTTTTTATCCCAGTCTTTTTGGCTTGTTTTTATCAAAGTCATTTTGGCTTGTTTTTTTATCCGAGTCCTCTTGGCTTGTTTTATGCAAGTCCTTTTGGGTTGTTTTCATTCAAGTCTTCTTGGCTTGTAGGGAATGTAACAAGGGAATACATATTTGGGAGTTCCTAAATGACTTTAAGTTCAGAATGTACAAAGAAAGGTAACCAAAATGTTCATAAGAGAAAGCAAACAAAAACGGAAAATGAAACAGGTAATATACGTAAGAGACAACTTCCTTGTTCATTTGTAGTGACACTAGAACGCTATTAATAGTAACACGACTGGTTTCTGAAAAAGATTTGTGCTATTCCTACGCAAAAAGAGAAACCAAATTATGGAAATCATTTAGAGTGCACATAAAAAGGCGAAATACGACATTGCAAAACACCCTTCGTTTTTGTAAAAATCGATTTCACCAGAAGTTCATCGTTCGACACTGGACATACCAGTTAGATCCTTTAACAAAGCCCTTCTGATAATTCCTCCCAGGCTAGACAGAGCATCGTACAGTGGCTATTGAATTAGTGTAGGAAATTAGTCGCGATTGTCCTTCTGTCAGACGATGTATCAACGATTCTCTCTGATGTAATGCGGTTGCGGACGCATTTCTGCAAATTACTAGCTCCTGTGTAATTAATGAAATTCCTACAACGCAGCGGTGTTTCACTTCGGATTGCAAGATGTGCATCTATAAACAGCTATTCTCCCTCTAATGCTTTCGCACTTATCGATCTGAACCAATTTATGATATAAATAGGCTTTTATTTCCGCAGCGAAATCATCCTGATTAATGGAATGATACCGCATTACATTTAATTGCTTATGTAGTACCATATTTCAAGGCAAAATCCATCATCTCCAGTAAGTAATTCGGTATGTTTTAATTTCCATAAACATCGATGAAAACCTCGCATTAAATATGAGCACTTGGCTAAATTACATCGTGCTCTTTGTAATTTGTTTAGTCACATTTTTTCTCACTACACTAAAAACCAGTCGGCTATTAACTGAACATCTGATGTACTACTTAAAAAGCAAATAAAGAAGATGATGAATTGCGATGCTGTTAATACTTTCCGCCACAGAACATTTGCAGTCCAAAATTTTGAGTTATTCATATTATTATAACATAATACATGATTCACGTGAATCTAAGATCTCCTTTAAACTTTCTATTCTAAAAAAAAGTAACTGTCGCCGCTGTTTTAGAAATTTCGCGACACTCGCGCTTTCCCAGCTCGCAGCACAAAAAAGTATGGAATACAAAAATATGAAATTTACTTCATTTGTAGAGAATTGTTTGGAGAACACCCTGAAATAAACCGTTTCTCGATTCTGGCGATACTTCAAGAGCTATTGTATTTCGAAGTTAAAGTAAGCAAAAAATTGCTATCAGTTCGCGTGCCGGACACACTAACAGCAACAGAACCACAAAACTTTGTAGGCATGTTGGGCCATGGCCGAATTTTCGCACCTCGTCGCCCTTTTTTTGAATTTCGATTTAGTTTATGTGAAATTAAATTTTTTAATTTTTTCAAAATTCTCTATTTCGCGATGGGATCTATTTTAAAAAAACGGATATATAGCAAACTATAAATCATAACGCATTGCAATTTTTACAGCTTAAACCCACAATTATCATCCCTCTTTATAAAAAATTAAGAAAAAATCGTTTTTGATTTTTAAGCATTTTTTTAAGACGCAAAGAAAAGGAACAAACAGCTTCCTCTGTCTTCAACGGTAATCACACAGGAAAGTCTAGTCCCGTGACCTGCTGCCATGGTGACGCAGCTAGTTTTAGCACTCTCTTCTCATTGGCTGAAAGGAAGGCTGCAATCAAACTGATAATGGCGCAATGCTTAGTGACTTAGCGACGCTTTTAAAGTTTGGCGTTTTTCGCCAGCATAAAATAAAATAAAAATAAAAATGGTGGCTATGGAACATTTCTCTGCTTGAGATTTTTGCGAATTGTTCGACCACTTCTATAACATGACCTGGAGATTTGCAAATTGTCATGTTGACAGGTCTTAAGGTCCGAATACCTAGAAGAGTCCGAAAACAAACAAAAAAAGTCAAAATGGCGGCTTTGGAACATTCTCTGCTTGAATTTTTGCAAACTATTCGACCACTTCTCAGTAACCTTGAGATCTGAAAATTGGCATGCTGATAGTCCTTAAAGTCCGGTTACCTAAAAAGGTCTAAGAACCAACCAATTCAAAAGGGAGGTTTAGCTATACTGTTCAAAATGCTGATAAGTTTAAAGATAATTATGCCAGAAACGTTGAAATGCTGTACAAATTCCATGAAATTTTGATTTAAAATTAAGGGGCGCCAAAGCCCGATCCGTTTTACGGCAAACCGTATGCATTGACGTCACGATCCTGTCCTAAAGGTTGAAACAGTTACGGATCTTAAATTACTTTTCTATCCCTTAATTACTTTTCCTTTCTTTAATTTTATATTCAAAATTATACACGGTCGAGTCATATTATTGTAGCCACCAGCTAATATCCAGAGTACCTGCCGTGTGCAGCGCGGACAGCACCTAGACGGGTTGAGCGTGACTCAGTAAGGTGCTGGAAGGTGTTCACAGGTATGTGGAGCCATGCTGACTGCAGTGCATCTGACAGCTGGTGGAGGGTGCGTGGTGGAGGATCCATAGAGCGAACAACACGATCGAGGTGGTCCCACAGATGCTCAATTGGGTTTAAGTCTGAGGAATTAAAAGGCCATGGAAGTACTTTGGAATGTCTTCATCATGCTATTCCAACCACTCTCAGACATTTCTAGCTGGGTGACACGTCGCATTGTCGTTCTGGAAGATCCCATCCGCCCCAGGGAAGACAATCAGCATGCATGGGTGTATGTGGTCTACAAGGATGGATTCATAACGAATTCGGTAAATAGTGCCTTCCACACGTATGAGAGGACCCAGAGAATGCCAGAAAAACATTTCCCAGACCATAATGTTGCCCCCACCAGCTTGTGTTCTTCCAGCAATGGTTGAAGAGTGTTTGTTCTCCAATGTTTCTGGACTATACGCCAACGTCCATCAGTTCTATGAAGCAGAAAACGTGACTCATTGGAGAAGACAATCCTTTGCGAATCAGCGAAAGTCCAATTCCAATACTGCTGTGCAAATGTAAGCCTTTTCTGCCGATGTACCTTCGTTAGCATAGGTGCAGTGACCATCGGTCTGCATCGGAGTCCCATACGCAACAGGCTTCGCTGAACTGTCGTTTTAGACACACTTCCGGTAGCTCCCTGGTTCATTCGGCCAGTGAGTTGTTCCACTGTAGCGTGTCGACCAGCCCTCGCGCACCTTCATAGCCGACGTTCACCTCTCACAACAATCGCACGTGGTGCTCCGCAGCTTCCACGTCGCTTATTCGCAATGGGGCCATTTCTCCAATTACGATACACTTTAACCACATCAGCACGCGAACAGTTCACAAACTGCGTTGTTTCAGAAATACTGCCACCCTTGGCCGGAAAGCCGATAATTATCGTCGGCATGCTATCAACTATCCAATATCTATAGTTCTTGGAAAAGCTTTTTCTTCTCTGCAGAAATACAATAATGCGCGGCCTATGACATTTTCTACCCAAGCCCGGAATAAATAGCCATCTCGAATGTCCGTTACCCAACCACAACCAGTTACCGAAGAATTCCCTTTACCAACTATAAAGTGTCTCATTTGCTAAATCCTATAAAATCACATTTATATATTAAAAAAAACATTCTAAATTCTCTTGCTCTCCCTCTCTCTCTAAGAGCCCGAGCCCGCCTGAGCCCAAACCGCAGTAAATATTCTACAGCCCGAGCCCGAACCGCAGTAAATATTCTACAGCCCGTCTCAGCTCTACTGCACTAGGGTAAGGTAGGATGAAGGGATTTTAGGATTTTCTGTTTCCTTCCGCTCGATACCAAAATTCGCACAGCAAAGTGGTTGTCTGTGATTAAGCTTTCAAGTCCACGACCAGCATTCCCCCTGCCGCCCCGGTGGCGCAGTGTTCTAAGCGATGGCCTCTGATCATTCGTCCGAACGGGGTCCGGATTCGAATCCCGGTGAGGCACGGATGTTGTGTTTGTCTTACGGCACTGGCTCTCTCCCTTCCCTGGAACCAGTGACCCTAAATTAGGGACGGGCGACTGCTTATAGCCCATCGAGTTGCTCACGGTGGTCGTTAAACCTTCAATCAAAAAAAGCATTCCCCCTTTTTCCCGGAAGTAATTGATCATTCAACGAATCATACCACCGGAATAATGAAAATAAAACGCAGTCCCTAATGGTGATTTATACCAGAGATGCCTCAGACAGAAGAGATACATTTCTTCATTGTATTGACTTTATATTATTATAGTTATGTTTCTGATAAAGTTCTTGCGCTATTTTTTATCTTATTATTACTGTATTAATGGAATTTATACTGCTTTATGTTTTTTTCATAAATTACTCCGTTAACTTCTGTACTTTAATTCGCTTAATAATGATTCTTGTTTTGATAATACCAATTAAATACCTAGTGATACAAATTGGCGCATTTTCCCCCAAAAGATATCAATAATATATCGATATTGTATGCAATTACAGTTCATACAGCACTTTCATCGATATCATGGAAAAGAAAAAAAATTCTAGCTGCGCGCCTGCGTGTGATTCACAAAATTTAACATTAGGGGAAATTCAGAATTTGGGAGCAGGGACATTTTAGGTAACACGGACATAAATCAAGCTGTTCTTCCATGTAACGTAACCGCAGAAATTTGAAAATTTTATTGTCCTGGAATCGAACGCACATCTGTCGATTTGCGCTCCAGTATGCTACCCATATACCCATAACACCACACAGGACAATGAAATCTAACCAACTCAGGCTCATCTGAGACGCCATACTTTCACTGTACTAGTCGAAACAAAATGCCCCATCCAATACAGGGTGATTCATAAAGAAGTATACAGTTTCAATGCACTATAAAACAAGAATAAATGTGTGCACCCATAGCCACACGACACACATCGAGCCGGTAATTCATTTCCGTCCAAACGCGAGGTAAGATATCTGAATCAAGTGCAGTGATAGTGGTTGTGATACGCTGTTTCAGCTCCGCTAGATCAGCAGGAAGAGGAGGAGCGAATATCTTGTCCTTTACGTACCCCCATATGAAAAAGTCACAAGGTGTGAAGTCAGGACTTCTGGGTGGCCATTGGGTTGTTCCCATTGTTGGTGCAAACACTATCGACGACTTCTTCCGATACACGCGGTCGTCCAGGACTTTTGGGTTTGCACAAACAGCCTGCAGTTTCAAATTTCTTATGCCAATCGTAGATAGATTTTCTGGTTGGAGGTTCTTTTCCGAATCGTGATCGAAAATGCCGTTGCACAACAGTTACAGATTCCGTTTTGCTCAATTCAAGAACACAAAACGCCTTCTCCACTGCAGACACTGCAATTTTGACTGACTAGTTACGTGACACGCGTGCTGTCGCCTACGTCACTTCTCTCAGTAGCAGGACACAAACTTTACGAGTACATCTACCTATCGGTTCACAGTTGTGGTTCCGTGTCTTCAACTGTTACTGTTTTACAGCATCTGGAAAATGCATACTTCTTTATGAATCACCCTGTATTTCCTCAAAGCGGCCATGGGCAATGCGGGCCTAACCCAATCAGCTGGGCAGGCATCAAAACGACTTGGGCAAAATATTTTATTCTCTCAGTTTCTCTTACTAATGCAGTAGAAGTTGGAACCCTTATTTTTTCTAATCCGCCCCCCCCCCCCATTTTCATCACCCTTTCTTTCCGCAACCGATTTTAAATTAAAAAAATATCAAAAACTCTTCATTAATTAAAATTTCTCTCCATTCTAAAAAAAAAGTAACTGTCGCCGCCGAAGCTGTTTTAGAAATTTCGCGACACTTGCGCTTTCCCAGCTCGCAGCACAAAAAAGTATGGAACACAAAAATATGAAAATTACTTCATTTGTAGAGAATTGTTTGGAGAATACCCTGAAATAAACCGTTTCTTCATTCTAGCGATACTTCAAGAGCTATTATATTTCGAAGTTAAGGTAAGCAAAAAGTGCCATCAGTTCGAGTTCGGGACAAACTAACAGCAACTGAACCACAAAACTTTGTAGGCATGTTGGGCCATGGCCGAATTTTCGCACTCCGTCGCCCTTTTTTTGAATTTCGATTTAGTTTATGTGAAATTAAATTTTTAAATTTTTACAATATGCTCTCTTTTGCGATGGGATCAATTTTAAGAAACGGATATATCGCAAACTATACAAAATCATAATGCATTGCAATTTTTACAGCATAAACTCACAACTATCATCCCTCTTTTTAGAGAAAATACTTTTAAGAGAAAATCATTTTCTGATATTAAGCATTTTTGTAAAGACGGAAGGAAAGGAACGAACGGCTTCTCTGTCTTCAACGGTAACCATACAGGAAAGTTTTGGTCTTGTGACCTGCTGCCATGGTGACGTAGCTATTTTTAGAGCTCTCTTCTACTGGGTGAAAGGACAGGCTAAAATCAAACGGGTAATAACGCAATGTTTAACGACGTAGCGACGCTTTTAAAGTTCGGCGTTTTCCGCCGGCAAAAAATAAAATAAAATAAAATAAAATAAAATAAAATAAAATGAAAATGGTGGCTATGGAATATTTCTCTGCTTGAAATGTTCGCGAATTGTTCGACCAATTCTACATGACCTGGATATCTGAAAATTATCATGTTGACAGGTCTCAAGGTCCGAATACCTAAGGAGTCTGAAAAAAAAATTAAATGGCGGTTTTGGAACATTCTCTGTTTGAATTTTTGGCAAATTATTGAACCACTTCTCAATAACCTTGAGATCTAAAAAATGCCATGCTGATGGTCTTTAAGGTCCGGATACCTAAAAAAGTCTAAAAACCAAACAGTTCAAAAGGAAGGCTTTGCTTTACTGTTCAAAATGCTGATCGGTTTAAAGATAATTATGCCAGAAACGTTGAAATGCTGTACAAATTCCATGAAATTTTGTTTTAAAATTAAGGGGCGCAGAGTCCTGATCAGTTTTATGTCAAACCGTATGCAATGACGTCACGGCCCTGTTCTAAATCGTGAAACAGTTACGGATCTTAAATTAATTTTCTTTCCCTTAATCACTTTTCCTTTCTTTAATTTTATATTCAAAAAAATATTGTTTCACCGTTCAGAGAACGGGCATAACTGCTAGTTTATTTTTAACAAAAGTGAGAAGCACAAACTTACTTGTGGAATGCCTGCGGCTTACAATTTAACTGGCCGGAATGTTTTCCCTTCGCCAACTAGCATGGGTACATTAGTACAATGAACTTGGTTACGGTTTGATGTGACTGGCTGGCGCTGATGTGTTGTTTTGAGAAAAGACACAATATCTGCCTCATTCTTGGGTCGGAAAATAACTAATCCATATTCTCGCGTTCACTATCTGCTCGCACGAGGCTACTTTGCAAGCAGTGACGAAACGTGACTTTGTAACTAAGGGAAGCAATGCAGTTAATATGTCATAAATAGATAGCAAAAGTGATATGGAAATTTATAATAATTAAAATCAGCAAGTGACCCGTAGTTTATATGCTACGTTGACAATACGGCATGGCAGAAAGCATCGTAAGACCCCCCCCTCTTCCAAACCCGACCATGCGCGGTAGCACCAAAAATAAATGTCTATGTATAAGTTCAAATGCAAAGATTTATAAAAAAAGAATTTCTGTGAAAATGCTGAAAGTGAAAGAAACTTGTCTACCCACACAACGAAAAGAATTGGGGGTTGCTTCTATCAGAGCTGAGACTGGCTGAGCCTGAACCCGAAAGCCCGAAGCAGAGCCCGGGCCCGAATCGGGCTCTGGCTGTAGAATATTTACTGCGGTTCGGGCTCGAGCGGGCTTGGGTTCTTAGAGAGAGGGAGAGCGAGAGATTTTTTTTTATTTATAAATGTGATTTTATATGATTTATATATAAAATCACATATAAATTATTATATAAAATCAAATTTACATAAATGTGATTTTATATGTTTTTTATAGAGATTTTTACTCCACCCAGGAGCATACCAGAGTTGGAAACGGGTCAAGAATTTCGGACCCGGAACCGACCCAATCCGGACACGTAACTTACTTGGACTAATCTGCTTTTAACTATAAATTCGAAACTCAATTTATATATACGTACACTCAAGCGCCAGAAAAACTGGTAAACACGAGCTAATGCAAAATACATAGCAACGTCACCTATGTGCGTACCCGGTTGCGTCCGCCAGTGCGCATATAAAGCGATAGACATCCTTGCCAGCTGTCAGAGCTGTTTTCTGCATGAGAATGACAAGTAATAAGGATTTAGGTGATTTTCAACGCGGTGTCATAGTTTGCGTTTGTGAGATGGGCCATAGTATTTGGGAGGTAGAAACGAAGTTCGGATTTTCACTGACGACCATTGCAAGGGTGTACCGTGACTACAAGAATTCCGGCGAAACCTCCAACCTACGATACCAGTGTGGCCGTAAAAAGACATTGGGTGAACGTGACCATCGTCGGCTGTAAAGAATCGTTTCACGCGACACTCTCGCAGGTATCATCGGATGTCAATGCTTGAGCCTCAACAAGCATCAGCGTCCGGACTGTGCAACGTACCCTGCACGATATGGGCTTTGGGAGCCGACGCCCAACTTGAGTCCCCTTGATGGATGCACGACACAGAGCTATGCGCCTCGCTTGGGCACGGCAACACCGCCACTGGACACTTGATGACTTGAAACAAGTAGCCTGGTCTGATGAGTCGCGTTTCCAACTGTATCGGGTAGATGGAAGGATTCGTGTGTGGCACAAACCCCGTGAAGCCATGGATCCCGCCTGTCAACAGAGAACTGTACCAGCTGGTGGAGGGGGGCGTAATGGTACGGAGTGTGTTTAGCTGGACTTCACTGGGACCCCTGGTACGTCTACAAACGTGTGTGACCGGCCAATGCTATGTGCGCATCCTTTCTGACGAGGTATACCCGTTCATTTCATGCTGACGAGTTGGGCCTGTTCCAACAGAACAATGCGCCTCCACACAAGTGCCAGAACGCCACATTATGGTTAGAGGAGCATTCATCTGAGTTTGGGGTTTTGCCATTCCCACCGAAGTCCCCAGATCTGAACGTGATAGAACACATTCGGAATGCCACGCAACGCGCTATCGAACACAGGCATCCGACGAGACCTCGGAATACACCCGAATCGTGGAACGCTCTGCAGGAAGTATGGTGTGTAATGCCTACAGCATATTTCCAGAAGCTAGTGGAGTCAATGCCCCGTCGTATTTCTGCAGTCCTGCGCTCCCGTGGGGGACCTACCAAGTTTTAGACTGGTGTACCAGTTTTTCTGGCACTTCAGTGTACATAACAACGTAATATATGTATTCATCGCAACTAGACAAAACCAATCCGAATCGACGGTTAGTTTTTTTTTTGCTTTTTTTTTTGAAAAGAATAAACTCATATGAAACAACAAATGTGAACTTTATTTGATTGACAAATTCATTCAACCGCTTCAGTAAAGACAATAGTCCAGGCTCCTGAATTTTTTTTTTTTTTTTTTGAATGAAGTTTTAAGACCACCGTGAGCAACTCAATGGGCTATAAGCAGTCTCCCGTCCCCAATTTAGGGCCACTGGTTCCAGGGAAGGGAGAGAGCCAGTGCCGTAAGACATACACAACATCCATGCCTCACCGGGATTCTCATCCTTCACGAACGAATGACCATAAGCCAACGCTTAGACCACTGAGCCACGGAGGGCGGCCAGGTTCGCGATGAGCATCACGACTGCACCCTTTTTCAGTCGTAAAATGTGAGGCGGAAGTCCACTCACCTCGATCGTGTGCAAAAATTCAACTGGATACCGTACTCTTTCACTCTCATCTTCAGTCACAACTGTGTTTGTAAATGTTATTGGAATGAAGATTTGCGTTGCGAATACTCTTCATTCTCTCTTGTCTACATGAGGCATATAGTTGCGACCAATTGATCGCTCATGCCTTCTAGTAAGGCTCTTACGTTTTCTTTTCTTTTTTTTTTCTGCGGGAGAGACGTTCTCTTAAGGGTAAGTATGCAATAAAGTATTTACTTATTTTAGGGCTGATCATAGAACACCATGCACACACCAAGCCTGACACTGAACTGAGCGCCTGATGTAGATAAGGGCTGCACGCTTCTCCCATAGACTTTACATGGGAAATTTGCCGCCCCGCCACGCCCTAACCGTTGCCCTAATCTCAGTTTTCTCTTCGACTGGCACATCTACATTGTAAGAACTTTATTTTGATACCTCAACCATATTTTTACGTTCAGCCGTTCTCTCAAAATAGGTCTCACAGTAAAAAACCTTATAGAATGAAGATATAGATGGCGCAACTCAATATGTAAATTCTAAATATTTCCACTAACAATGGTCAACGGTATGTTTACTTACATCTTTACATAATGAGAAACGTCTTATTTACGTGAATAAATTGCATCGAATAAATATTAAATTGTATATATACATCACACAGTCCAACGGCATAATGCAATCAGGTCTTCGAGAGTATTTCGCTGTTCCGATATGAACTTTAATACGAATGCCTGCTAGCGTTGCTTTGTGCAACGGTTCACTCAGAAAAAAAAAGACCGGACTTTGGACTATCTCAGTCCCTCCATGTTTCCGCCTTCAACAGCGCGTGAGTCAACCGCATGCTTCCCCCACAGACTTTACATGGGAACTTTGCCGCCCCACAACGCCCGAACCGTTGCCCCAATCTCATTTTTCTCTTGGACTAGTACATATACATGGTAAGACCTTTATTTTAATACCTCAACCATATCTTTACGTTCAGCCGTTCTCTCAAAATAGGACTCATAGTAAAAAAACTTATAGAATTAATATGAAGATAACTACTTGATATTTAATAACTGAAATCCTTTTTTAATAATCAAATTTGGTTACTTGCTAAATTTTAGTGCCATTTTTAGTGTCACTATCTTTCGTAATCCAGAAGTAATCATTATTTACGATTACACAAATGCATTTTTTAAACGTATTTAGATTGTTCGCTCTTTCCATGCTGTGATGAAGGTGCGCATACTTTCATATGACCCGTTAGATTTTTGGTTCCATAATCTTTTACTACGCCGTCGACATCTTTCTTTGTAATTATACACTTTCCACATTTTGAACAACAAGCAAGACCAAACAACACAGAATTATTCACCGGTTCCTTAATGAGATGAAACAATTTCCAGCATTCACTCTTCCCCTTGTGGTTTTCAACAAGCACGTATTTGTTGGCTTTCTCAACCTCCTTAATATTAAATCCATCCATATTAACAAATAAGAAGTTAATTTCGACATGACTTGTCATGGAAATGCAATGTTAGCACATCAATCGAAAACCTCTGAATGCTCAATATAAAAGATGCGATATGAAAAGTAACTGTTAATCATACAGTGAACTTCGCACGAAGAGAGTGAATCAGCTGAGAAGCAGGCGAATGGAGTTTGCCTGTGTCTTTCCCTGGACAATCGCACTGTAAAAGAACGCAAAGGGAAGTATCTTTTTACGATATGGTGTCGGTGTGTCTGACGTCGGTCGGTGGAAATCTTCGTTGCTTTAAGAAAGAGACGACAATATTTTTGCATGGCAAATCATTATTCAATCCGTGGGCACCATTATCGACTACAGAATTCCACAAAGCGCATTTTTCTTTGGAATATAATTTTCTCTTTTCAAAAATAAAACGGGAAAAAAACCGGGTCAAAATCGGGTCAGGAACACATTGACCCGACCTGCTGGTCCCGCGTAAGAAATTTTCAACCAGTTGACCCGTGACCCGTTTCCATCTCTGGAGCATACTCGAGCGCAAATCGGGAGATACCGGTTCGATTCCCGTTCCAAGACAGTAAAAAAAAAAATTCTGCTGTTACGTTACTTCGAAGAACAGCTTGATTTATGCGTGTATTGATTATTCCATGTGTTTTCAACTTGACATTTTACGTATAGATAAGAAACATGTGTTTCAGCGAGGAACGTATGAATGGAGTTCTACATCTTAAATGATTACAGACTGGAGCACATACACTGCGACCATTTCTGATTCTCACGTGCGCCTCAAAAAAACTTCTAAGACAAAAAGATCATTTAATTTTTATTAGCTGCCTTTTTTCAAATTCAAGATAACCTAAAATCGATTATGCCTGCTGTTCAGTAAATCCAACATGGGAAAATAAAATGCTAGCACTGTAATTAAGAAATCTCCATGAGAAGAAAGGGGTTTCAAAACTCTGGCACATAAAGCAAAATCCGTTTTTATCCTAGATTTCAGGGTCAAGAATTTCAAAAGAATGCTTTAAAAAAAGAGGATGAGAAGAGATTATTTCCTACCTTATTTTCTTTTCTTTTTTTTTTTTTTTGTGGGGAGGGTAATCTTTAAGTACATTCGGTTTTCTTTAGACGGGCTCAAGTTCACGTATGTCAACTTCAACACTTCATTTCTTTTTTCACAAGTTCTGTTAAAGCATGAAATTTGCGGAAACACGACGTTGGTCACTGAAGGGTAATATTTGCAGGTGTGATAGTCCTGCGCTTGCCGAAACCCGTTCTAGTATTTGTGTAGATAAGTGCGTAGGACATTCAAACTTTTTTTCTCTCTTCCAAACATTTTTTTTTATTTTTTTTTTCTCACATGCAAAAAAAATAAATAAAAAAAACATTAAACCCTTTGACACGAAAAGAGGAAGTAATTTACTTGTAAGCAACCCAGTTTTGGACTAATAAAAAAGTTAGTCCGATGCGGTTTATTTCATTTACAAATGTTTTGCAACCTCGAAAGAAAAAAAAACGTACGTTTAAACAAAAGGACATTAAACTATTTTATTTGTACTTATAAAGAATGATGAAATCCAAACCATTTTTACTTCTCTTCCGAAAGTTCGCAAACACAAATGGTTACTTTTTTCGTTTGTATGAAGCTTTTTCAAGGTTTTATCAAACTTTCTGAAAGAAATTTCGGTTTCCCCTGCTTTTGTCATGCAGTCCTTTTCGGATGTAGATTTTTCAAACTAAACTCTTGTTTATTGTAAATACATTGGATATATGAACTTGTATTATAACATTCTTATAAAAAAATAAATCCAGAGAAAGTTATACGGGACCTTAACGTGCTTTATATTCAAATCAAATGTTAGAAATCAAGTATTTGTCTTAATGAAGATGTCGTGCATATACAACACATTAAAGAACTTACACCGTCTTTGCACGCTATGTTTAATTTAAAAAACGACAGATATTTACAAGAAACTGAATCAAACTACTCTCTACCATTCTTGGACTTTCAAATCACCCGTAACCCAGTAATACGCAACCTTTCTTACTCTGTGTATCGAAAACCCACTGCCGGCAGTAGTTTAATCCCTTTTAACTCTTCACATCCATTACCACATAAACTATCAGCTATCAACTTTTTAATCAAAAGAGCCTTCTCGCACTCATCTGCTAACAGCTTGTTTAAAATTGAAATAGATTTCATTCTTGATTTAGCCACCAAACATGGTTAGCCCGAATATATGAACAACCGATATCGAAGAATCTTAAACGATAGATCTACATGTTTGACCAAAGAACAAAAACCAGCAAAGCGTTTTGTTGGTACAATAGAGCAGTACCCAAGCATTACTAATGTACTGACACGCACATGTATGAAATATGATACTAATTTTGGCATTAGATCCAGAAATCTATTTTCACTTATCAAAAAAGATAGGGAACCACCTGATAATTTGTGTAAATGGGGTGTATATAAGATACCAGGCTCAGATTATTCAAACTTATGCACCAACCACAAGTCATCCTGAAGAAGAAATTGAAGAATTTTATGAGGAAATTCGTCATCTAAACAATAAAGGTAAGCAACACTTGAAGATAATTATGGGAGATTTCAATGCAAAAATAGGGCAACAGCAACAGAATGAAACTTCAGTAGGTAAATTCGTCACGGCAACAAAAACCAGCGTGGAAATACTCTCGTTGAGTTTGCAGAGGCAGAAGGGTTTTCCATCTTGAACTCCTTTTTCAAGAAAAAGCCACACAGGAAATGGACATGGAGACATCCAAATGGGACGACAAGTGAAATAGATTTTATTATGTGTGACAAAAAATTCGTCATAGAAGACTGCAGTGTGCTAAACAAGTTCAACACAGGTAGTGACCATAGATTGGTGAGATGTAAGATGCACCTCAACACTAAACTCGAACGTAGCAAGCTCATAAGACAAACAAAATGTATTGACATAACCAACCTTAAAAAACACCATAATACCTTCAAGTTGGAACTGAAGAACAGATTCTCTGCTTTAGAAGGACTAACATCGGAAAAAGTGGATATTTCTGAAGTTAACAGAAAAGGCAACCGAAGCTCTTATGGAAACAGCAACAAAATTAGCTGGGTCTAAGAACAAGTTGCATGCGAACAAATTATCAAGAAAAACCAAAATGTTGATGCAAAAAAGAAGAGACATGAGGACAACTAAAGAAGATGTGACTTCCAAAATGGAATATATAGAGCATGCAAGACAGTACAAAACAGTAACACTCAAGATGTAAGGAAATTCAACTGTGAACTAGTGAAGAAAGCAATTGAAAACAACCAAAGCCTAAAGATAGCAAAGGGACATCTCAGTAAGGGAAGAAAACAGATTATGGCACTGAGAAAAGAAGATGGTTCTGTAACACGAAATAGAGGTGAAATTTTGACGAGAGTGAAAGATTTCTACTCCAAATTATATGAAAGGGCTGATACATGTACTTCAGACATCATGAAAGGTACCAGTACTAGAGTTCTTCCAGTCCTCCCAGCAGAAGTTGCACATGCAATCAAGAACATGAAGCGGGGAAAAACTCCAGGAGAAGATATATTTACTGTAGACATCATACAAGAAGCAAGTGGAGAAATCGAAACAGTACTCTCCCAAATTTTCACTCTATGCCTTAATGAAGGGAACATTCCTGAGGATTGGAACAACGCTACAATGATTCTGCTACATAAAAAAGGTGATATTGAGGATCTCAGGAACTACAGACCTATCAGCCTCCTATCAGTGGTTTATAAAATCTTCACTGAAGTTCTTTCACACCGCTTGAAAGTAACACTGGACATGGCTCAACCGAGAGAACAAGCTGGATTCAGGAGTGGCTACAACACAATAGATCATATCCATGTACTGAGAGAACTAATTGAAAGAGCGAGGGAATATGAACTTCCATTATGCATGGCTTTTATCGATTATGAAAAAGCCTTTGATTCAGTGAAACCATCAGCAGTTACAATGGCTCTGAAATCCTGCGGTATTGAAGATGCATACATTAATATTATTAATAACATCTATGAAAATGAAAATGCAAAGATTCGGCTGTTTGAGAATACAACACACATAAAAATTGGAAAGGGAGTGAGACAAGGTGACACCATATCTCCGAAGCTCTTTAATGCCAATTGGAAAATGTCTTCAATCACTGAACTTGGAAAACAAAGGAATAAAGATTAATGGAGATTGTCGAACCCACCTTCGTTTTGCTGATGACGTAGTCATTTTGGCAACTACCCATCATAGCTGCAGAGTATGATCCAGGAACTGGCTGACAATAGTAAAGAAGTGGGATTAAAAATGAACTTTCAGAAGACAAAAGTGATGTTCAATGCTTTTACGAGAAATGAAGATTTATCGATTGATGGAGAAAAGCTGGAGATAACAGACACGTACGTTTATCTTGGACAGCAGATATCAAGTGAGGGTCACATTGATGAAGAAATTAATCGGCGCACAAAACTTGCCTGGAGAGCTTTTGGAAGAAACAGCATAATTTTCAAGAGCAATATGCTATTATGTCTTAAAAGAAAAGTGTTTGATCAATGCATCCTTCCAGTGCTTACGTATGGTGCAGAGACGTGGACCTTAACTAAAAGAGACATACAAAGGCTACTGACAACTCAAAGCAGCATGGAGAGGTGTATGCTTGGTGTAACCAGGAGAGATAAGAAGAGGAACTCGTGGATCCGAAAAATGACAAGAGTGGAAAACATCATGATCAGAGTTAAATCCCTGAAATGGCAATGGGCTGGACATACTGCCAGAAGGACAGACCATCGATGGACGGCCGAAATTTTAGATTGGATTCCAAGGGACAGGAAAAGACCCAGAAAAAGACCACGTGGGAGATGGGTGGATGAAATTCGAAAGTATGCGGGAGTGACGTGGAGGAGACTGGAACAAGACGGACCGTTGTGGAGGAAACTTGGGGAGACCTTTGTCCAGCAGTGGATTGATAATGGTTGACAATGATGATGATGATGATATAATATACCCATAATAGATGTCTCTAATGGTGAACAAGTAAGCAACTATGTAGGTTCTACAAAACGTAGCCTTGAAACTCGAATGCAGGAACATAAATATGACATTCTCGTTAATCATAGTAAGCCAGCGCTCGCCAGATATGTGGCACAAGGAACTGTCCAACCGGATTGGAAAAACATTAAGTTGCTACATACACCCGCCTCTCTGTATACTCGTTGCATATAACTGAAAGTTTATACATCGAGGCCTTCGGGGACTGTAACGATAATTCCCAATTGAATCACACAGAATTTGGAAGAGACTCATTACAGCCATGAACTTTTATAACATTTCTTGTTAAATATGTAAGCTATAACAAATATATATATTTTGCACCCTGTTTATCATATTTCCACATGGACACCATATGATTCGTGATTTAGCTTTGAAATGATGGCAACAGAGTGACACCCTTGCGACGCTATTCCATACCAGTACGTCATCATACTCGGACATATATATGGGAGCACATGTGCAGCAGCGGCTCTCCTCCATCTGAAGACGGGTCGATTGTCGACCCGTAAGTGGGTTTTTAATCTTGTAAATATCTGTCGTTTTTTAAATTAAACATATCGTGCAAACACGGTGTAAGTTCTTTAATGTCAAGTATTAGTATTAATAAAATGTCAGAAGAACCGACATTTTATTGATACTTATGATCGTTGCTCATGACTATCAAATCGTTTCGACACAATCACTTTTAGATAATCAGATTGTTAATTGCATATATTAAAATCAAAACAAATGGCACCCAATTATTGGGTGAAAAGAGCACTTCTGACTCAAAACAACATGTGGTAATATAAAGCATAATCATCATTAAGCATTCATTCTTTTTTTTTTTTTTTTTTTTTTTTTGGTTTCGTGGTTTAACACATGAACAACTCACAGGGATGTGAGCAGTCACCCATCCTTAAGAGAGGATTCTCATTTCTTACGCTTCAATTGCCACTTTTTTTTGGAGTGTTTATTGACAAAACTATGCAATCAATTGATTCCAAAGTAGGTACATCTATTTATTATCGTTTCAGGTATTTACAAAACAATTTTTAATAAGTTTCATGAAGCATCACGCCCGCAAATCCCCTCGACCATGACGCTCCGCGAAGATCCGCGGTCGCTGGTTGGCATGTTTTCTCCACTCCAGGTGATCTAAAACAAAAACCTAGAACGGCGTTTTGCTCTATATACAAGTAGTTATAGTTTGCATAACCAATATATATATATTTGAGGAAATGGTGACTTGTCAAACTTAAGTTATCAATTTAGCTCAAGAAATTAACAATGTTTTCTGCTATTAAAAAACATACATAACGTATCGCGCTTCTGGTTTATCAAATTATAAAATGATGTTTGCTGAACATGCAGTTTTACATCTGAAGCCGATCGGTCCAATACTTTTGGAATATCCTGCCAGCCATTCGCGAAACAGCTATTTCGAGGAAAACGAATTTAAAGTTTCAAGTTCAGTTTACGGAGGCATATCGACTACTTACAGTATTTTTCTGCTAATCTGCTATACCAGGGACATACAGTGTTCCTTCCTCTGCCTTGTAGAACTCGTTTAGAGACATTTGCTCGCTTCTACGCCTTGTATGAGCCTCTTTTGTAGCCTCGAGGCTGCGTCTCGAAGATCTCTGCAGACGCTGTTGGTCCCGCGCGTTGGCAAGATATCGAGAGACAATTTTTCGGTAGCTATTTGTTTCTGGAACGTGGAAAGAGCGACGTATTTATTTATTTACTGACGGTATGTATTTGGAGGATTTTCACCTTGGATCTCGCCCTTTGGATTTAGTTGCTATAATATTGATATAGCCAGTGCCTTTAATGCCCACCAGATTGAGACGTCTCAGTAGCTGAGCCCATCTTACGAATTTATGTTGTCAGAAGCCGACTTAAAAAATACACATAGCACCGTGGATTGTTAGCCACCGTGGTGTAAAGCTAACGCGCTCGGCTAGATATCGAGAGATCCGTGGTTTCAATTCCCCGGCGGCGGCCGAAAACAATTTTTCAGTTGCTATGTGTTTCTGGAACGTGGAAAGAGCGATGTATTTATTTATTTACTGACGCCATGTATTTGGAGGATTTTCACCTTGGATCTTGCCCTTTGGATTTAGCTGCTATAATATTGATATAGCCAGTGCCTTTAATGTCCACCAGATTGAGACGTCTCAGTAGCTGAGCCCATCTTACGAATTTATGTTGTCAGAAGCTGACTTAAAAAATACACATAGCACCGTGGATTGTTAGCCACCGTGGTGTAAAGCTAACGCGCTCTGCTAGATATCGAGAGATCCGTGGATTCAATTCCCCGGCGGCGGCCGAAAATAATTTTTCAGTTGCTATGTGTTTCTGGAACGTGGAAAGAGCGATGTATTTATTTATTTACTGATACCACGTATTTGTAGGATTGTCTCTGGTGAGAAATTTGACATTATTAGTCTTTCAATATCTGGTTCAATGTTGGACACAGCGATCCGCAGGTTTCCCTCCAAGTTAAATCAATGAAGGAAGAAATATTCCTTATAATAATTCGGAAATCAATAGAATATTCAAAGCAAACAGAATATAAATTCTGAATATGCTTGTAACACTTAAAGGTCATCCACGTAACACCTTTCAGAAAACTTGAAAATTTCATCGTCCTGGAGCGGATATCGAGCCCGCATCTTCCGATTTCCGTTCCAGTATGCTAACCGTTACTGGCGATTCCCGAACTACATCCGTTTCTGGATGGACAGTGAAGTTCCACACTAAGCAAACTTAGCTTAGGGATCTGAACATCCTCAGATTTCTGCTAGTCGAAACATCGTTGCTTCTTCATAGCGTTTCGACTTATCTCCCATACAGAAACATGTAGACCCGTCTCCCATCCATCCATGTTCTATCGATTTCCCATGTATTATGAGGAATATTTTTCCCTCATTGATTTATCTGTGGTACTGATAATTTCCGACCTACACTCATTTCCGGGTGGGATTTGGGTTTAAATGCAATGAGGAAGCAATGATGCTTTGACTAGCAAAATTCTGAGGATGTTCAGATTCCTAAGCTAAGTTTGCTTAGTCTCAGTTGCTCGGAACTTCACTGTCCTGGGTTATGTAACGGTTAGCATACCCTAACGGAAATCGGGAGATGCGGGTCCGATTAATGCTCCAGGCGATGAAATTTTCAAGTTTTCTGAGAGCTGTTACGTGGATGACCAGTAAGTGTTACAAGCAAATTCCTCCAAGTGTTCGTCAGTTAGACCAGAACGATCTCTTGATTTCACCTGTTTCATTACAGACAAGTTAGTAAAATCATGCAATGCATTGATTATGATACGCTTTCCAACATACCAGAAATCATTACTCAACTTATGAGGATAATGGCTGTGGAATAAATCTCGCTCCTGTGTCCTGACCTTTGACCCCATTTCGATTATATTCAAAAGAACCGGTTCAGGATACCTCCGGAACAACATGTGAATGTTTTGTCGCAATCGAAGCATTTTTACGTAAGTAATGACGCATAAGGGCATTGGAATGGATCCCGCTTCTATGTCCTGACCTTTGGCCACATTTTCAATTGAGTTCGTTCACAGGTGGTCTCCTACCACCTACTAAAATTTCGTCGAAATCGGACCATTTTTACGCGAGTTATCATGCGGACGGACAAACACACAGACAGAAAGACAGACAGGCGGGCAAAGCTGGAGCATATACGCTTCTTCAGCCTACAGTTGGAAAGCGTTAAAAATTATTGTTTGCATACGTAGGTGCTTCTCAACAATGTTACCGTTTTTTGAGCGTGAATTTTCAATTTCTTCATTTCACAAGGCAAGTACACTGGTGCGCAAAAATTTAGGAAGAAGAGGAGAAATTAGCATAACAGCGGAACGAGCAGGCAGAATGGACCGAAAGACCACTCAGGGGATAGACTAGGGTCCGGTACGGTAGGGCATGCGTATATATGTAGCATGACGTAGAGGGGAGTGTCGGAATGGTATAAAGCACACGGGCGGTGTACGCTCAGCAATTCGGTGAAAGCTATTGTACGGTGTACATCCGTTTGAACGACGTCGAGTTGCTGCCACCGTGTGATATGGCCAACAGGCAATCCAGTAGACGACATCTGGATGACTTTACCCAAGGTCGCGTCATTGGGAAGTTGGAAGAAGGTCGAAGTGTGACTCGTGAGGCCGAGGAGTTCGGGATCGCTTACAGCATCGTTTCACGAGCTTGGAGAGCATTTCAAACGACAGGAACAGCTGTCCGAGAGTTTAGCAGTGGTCGTCCACGAGCAACCACTGCGGCGGACGACCGATATATTGTCCTACAGGCGAGAAGAGATAGACGGCAGACAGCGGAAGAAATCGCAAGGCACATGCAACAGGCAACTGGACGTCCGTTGTCGCGTTTTACCGTGGCCAGGAGGCTGCACAAAAGTGGTCTATTTACACGACGACCAGTGCGGTGTGTGCCATTAACGCCTGCTCATCAGAGACAGCGGTTTCTGTGGTTCCAAGAACACAAGAACTGGACACATCAGCAATGGGGTCGAGTTCTCTTTACGGATGAGAACCAATTTAGTCTGACGAGCGATTCTGGACGTATACATATCTGGAGAAAGCAGGAAACACACAATCACACCTCCAACATCATCGAAAGTGACAGGTTTGGAGGTGGCGGAGTTCTCATTTGGGGCGGTATCATGCTTGGTAGCCGTACCGACCTCCACATCTTCCAAGGAGGTTCAGTCACTGGTGTCCGCTTTTGTACCGAGGTTCTCCTGCCTCACGTGCGTCTTTTTAGAGGTGCTGTGGGTCCTGAGTTCCTCTTCATGGATGACAACGCTACACCTTATCGTACAGTGGCTGTCGCAGAGATGTTGGAGAGTGAAGATATTCAACGCATGGATTGGCCCGCAAGGTCCCCGGACCTAAATCCAATCGAACGCGTGTGGGACCTTCTTGGGAGAGGCTTGGCAGCACGTCACCTGCCGCCAGCAACGATTCCGCAGCTGCGATTGGCGCTACAAGAGGAATGGGCCGCGATGCCTCAACAGCTGCTTGACAACCTCGTCCTCAGCATGGACAGACGTTGTAAATCCTGCAACACAGACAGGGGTGATCATATCCCCTACTAAACACTGGATTTTTCTTGTCAGCCGCCTGTCACATGGACGTTTTTGTCATCTGTCCAGTTGTGCTCGAAGCTACCTTTTCAATAAAGTGCCTTTGTATCCTTTGGATTCCTTGTTTGGATGGTTTTGCTCACTTGGGGATCTTATGGAATGATTTGAGTCGATGGGGAGCACTTCTGCACGACGTTACATTCGAAAAACCGTCTAGTCCTTAATTTCTGCACGCCAGTGTAGTTTATGTACAATTCTAAAGAAACTTCTGCAAATTTAGCCTTCAATTCCAAGTTACTTTGAAGATCAGCAAGCTTCTTCTGAAAATCATCGGACGCCGTTTCAATATTAGTTGCGAATAGTATTGCAAACCCGTCATGCATTTTTTTTTCCCCCATAAAATTTTAATATCTTATATACGTATATACTTGTGCGTACCGCCACTCCCTCATAAAATTTTCATATTCCTATAATCCTTCTTTTCTGTAAATGTTTGACAAATTTCCGCTTTGTGGTTCCCTAGGTAATTGTGCGCACGGGCCACATACAGGCAAACCGCGGATAGGCAAAGTCGGTACTAGATCGTATACCAAGGAACAGGGAGACCCAGAAGGATACCACGTGAGAGATTGGCAGATGAAATTGGAAAGCACACCTGAGTGTAAGCGTTGGCACAAATGTGCCGTATTCACTGTTTGCAGGTAGCCACTCAAAACTTGAAAATTACATTACCCTGGGGCGAGAATTGAACCCACATCTCCCGATTTCCGTTCGAGCATGCTATCCGTTACGCCAACCAGGACAAGGAAGTTCCAAGCAACTGAAATTAAGCAGATGTAGCTCGGTAATTTGAGAACTGTTCAGATTTTGATAAGGTTTATACACAGTCAAGTTAATACATTATTGTGACCACCAGCTAATATGCAGAGTAACCGCCATGTGCAGCGCGGACAGCAGCTAGACGGGCTGGGAATGACTCAGTAAGATGCTGGAGGGTGTTCACAGGTATATGGAACCATGCTGACTGCAGTACATCCGACAGCTGCTGGCGGGTGCGTGGTGGAGGATCCATAGAGCGAGCAACACGATCGAGGAGGTCCCACAGATGCTCAATTGGATTTAAGAATGTCGAATTAGGGAACCAAAGAAGTGCTTTGAAGTCTTCATGGTGCTCTTGCAACCACTCTCGGACATTTCTAGCTGTGTGACATGTCGCATTGGCGTGCTGGAAGATTCCATCCGCCCCAGGGAATACAACCAGCATGTATGGGTGTACGTGGTCTGCAAGGATGGATTCACAACGAATTCGGTTCATAGTGCCTTCCACAGAGAATACTACGAAAACATTCCCCAGACCATAACGCTGTCCCCACCAGCTTGTGTTCTGCCAGCAGTGGTTGAAGACTGTTTGTTCTCCGACGTTTGTCGCCTTATATGCCGACATCCATCCGTTCGATGAAGCAGAAAACATGACTCATCGGACAAGACAATCCTTTGCCAACCAGCGGAGGTCCAATTCCGATCTTCCGTGCAAATGTAAGCCTTTTCTACCGATGCATCTTCTTTGGCATAGATGCAGCGGCCATCCATCTACATCGGAGCCCCATATTCAACAGTGTTGGCTGAACTGTCGTTTTAGACTCACTTCCGGTAGCCCCCTGGATCACTCGGCCAGTGAGTTGCTCCACTGTAGCGTGTCGATTGGCCCTCACGCACCTTCGAAGCCGACGTTCACCTTTCACATCAATGGCACCTAGTTCCACAGTCTACACGTCGCTTATTCGCAGTTGTACCACTTCTCCAATCACGATACACTTTAACCACAGCAGCACTCGAACAGTTAACAAACTGCGCTGTTTCAGAAATGCTGCCACCCTTGGCCCGAAAGCCAATAATCATCCCTTTTTGCAAATCTGATAAATCGCTCCTTTTATCCATGACAGCAACGAGTGATATGTTTTCAGAATGCCTACAGCACACCTTATATACCCTCCAAGCCAGCTCACGACACGTGCTTTCTTTCATTTGCCACACGCTGTTGACGTCAAAAGTAGGAGTGGATTGTGTAGATGTTAATTAAATTAAAGGTTTCATTATGAATGTAAATTTTGCGGTGCAACAAATTTCCTTGGAAGTTGTTTTGTTCACTGAGATTCTCGAAAATAGGCGGTCATAGATGGCGACTGCAATTCCCGATCTGGAATCAGAACTAAAGCAAAGTAATTTTCAAGTTTTCTGAAGGAGTGGCAGCATGCAAATATAATATATATATATATATATATTTCAGGAGGACCGGACTAGGCTGCCATCTGATGCTGACCTTGGCTACGTATAATGGACGCTCCCTATCTTCTGATTCAAGGCTTCTTGAATTGGAAGAGGTACTACAAAGGATCAAGTGGGAATTCGTCGGGCTAAGTGAGGTAAGGAGAAAAGGAGAATATCTCATTGAACTGAAAAGTGGACATCTCTTCTACTATCGTGGGACAGATACTGGCAGAACTAGTGGTGTTGGATTTATAATAAACAAGAAACTGAAGGATAAAGTTGTAGAAGTTAAAAGTTGCTCTGACAGAGTTGCACGACTCGTTATAAAACTCTCGAAAAGAGACCAGGCTCAGATAATTCAAACTTATGCACCCACCACAAGTCATCCTGAAGAAGAAATTGAAGAATTTTATGAGGAAATTCGTCATCTAAATAATAAAGGTAAGCAACATTTGAAGATAATTAAGGGAGATTTCAATGCAAAAATAGGGCAACAGCAACAGAATGAAACTTAAATAGGTAAATTCGGTCACGGCAACAGAAACCAGCGTGGAAATACTCTCGTAGAGTTTGCAGAGGCAGAAGGGTTTTTCATCTTGAACTCCTTTTTCAAGAAAAAGCCACACAGGAAATGGACATGGAGACATCCAAATGCAACAAGTGAAATTGATTTTATTATGTGTAACAAACAATTCGTCATAGAAGACTGCAGTGTACTAAACAAGTCCAACACAGGTAGTGACCATAGATTGGTGAGATGTAAGATGCACCTCAACACTAAACTTGAACGTGGCAAGCTCATAAGACAAACAAAATGTATTGACATAACCAACCTTAAAAAACACCATAATACCTTCAAGTTGGAACTGAAGAACAGATTCTCTGCTTTAGAAGGCCTAACATCAGATGAAGTGGATATTTCTGAAGTTAACAGAAAAGTAACCAAAGCTCTTATGGAAACAGCAACAAAATTAGCTGGGTCTAAGAACAAGTTGCATGTGAACAAATTATCAGGAAAAACCAAAATGTTGATGCAAAAAAGAAGAGTGATGAGGACAACTAAAGAAGATGCGACTTCCAAAGTGGAATATATAGAGCCATGCAAGACAGTACGAAAAAGTATCACTGAAGACGTAAGGAAAGCAATTGAAAACAACCAAAGCCTAAAGATAGCAAAGGGACATCTCAGTAAGGGAAGAAAACAGATTATGGCACTGAGAAAAGAAGATGGTTCTGTAACAAGAAATAGAGGCGAAATTTTGACAAGAGTGAAAGATTTCTACTCTAAATTATATGAAAGGGATGATACGTGTACTCCAGACATCATGAAAGGTACCGGTACCAGAAATCTTCCAGTCCTCAAAGCAGAAGTTGCATATGCAATCAAGAACATGAAGCGGGGAAAAGCTCCAGAAGAAGATGGAATTACAGTAGACATCATACAAGAAGCAAGTGGAGAAATCGAAACAGTACTCGCCCAAATTTTCACTCGATGCCTTAATGAAGGGATGACTCCTGAGGATTGGAACAACGCTACAATGATCCTGCTACATAAAAAAGGTGACATTGAGGATCTCAGGAACTACAGACCTATCAGCCTCCTATCAGTGGTTTATAAAATCTTCACTAAAGTTCTTTCACACCGCTTGAAAGTAACACTGTACATGGCTCAACCGAGAGAACTAGTTGTATTCAGGAGTGGCTACAGCACAATAGATCATATCCACGTACTGAGAGAACTAATTGAAAGAGCGAGGGAATATGAACTTCCATTGTGCATGGCTTTTATCGATTATGAAAAAGCCTTTGATTCAGTGAAACCATCAGCAGTTTCAATGGCTCTGAAATCCTGCGGTATTGAAGATGCATATATAAATATTATTAATAACATCTATGAAAATGCAAGTGCAAAGATTCGGCTGTTTGAGAATACAGCACACATAAAAGTTGGAAAGGGAGTGAGACAAGGTGACACCATATCTCCGAAGCTCTTTAACGCTACATTGGAGGGTGTCTTTCAGTCGCTGAGCTGGGAAAACAAGGGGATAAAGATTAATGAAGATTATCTAACTCACCTTCGTTTTGCTGATGACGTAGTCATTTTTGGAAGTACCCCCTTAGAGCTTCAGAGTATGATCCAGGAACTTGCTGACAAGAGTAAAGAAGTGGGATTAAAAATCAACTTTCAGAAGACAAAAGTGATGTTCAATGCTTTTTCAAGAAATGAAGATTTATCGATTGATGGAGAAAAGCTGGAGGTAACAGACACGTACGTTCATCTTGGACAACAGATATCAAGTGAGGGTCACATTGATGAAGAAATTAATCTGCGTACAAAACTTGCCTGGAGAGCTTTTGGAAGAAACAGCATAATTTTCAAGAGCAATATGCCATTATGTCTTAAATGAAAAGTGTTTGATCAATGCATCCTTCCAGCGCTTACGTATGGTGCAGAGACGTGGACCTTAACTAAAAGAGACATACAAAGGCTGCAGACAACTCAAAGAGCATGTAGAGGTGCGTGCTTGGTGTAACCAGGAGAGATAAGAAGAGGAACTCGTGTATCCGAAAAATGACAAGAGTGGAAGACATCACGATCAAAGTTAAATCCCTGAAATGGCAATGGGCTGGACATACTGCCAGAAGGACAGACCACCGATGGACAGCCGAAATTTTAGATTGGATTCCAAGGGACAGGAAAAGACCCATAAGAAGACCACATGGGAGATGGGTGGATGAAATTCGAAAGTATGCAATAGTGACATGGAATAGACTGGCACAATACAGACCGTTGTGGAAGAAGCTGGGAGAGACCTTCGTCCAGCAGTGGATTGATAATGGTTGATGATGATGATGATGATGATACGGCACATTTATGCTAATGATTACATTTGTATTGCTTTCCATGTATTTGCGAAGAATTGATTTTTTAGGAAAATTCGTTTCCCACTTATGTAGGATACCTGAGTGACTTGGAAACTCGGAAGGGACTGCTCAAGACAGAAATTTGTTGTAGAGACTTGGGAAGACTTCATCCTGCAGGGGAGTGATAATTGTTGATCATTATAATATATTAGCCCAGAGGTTACCAATCTGTGCGTCGCGACGCCCCATGGCCCCAGGGCGTCGCTGTTCTTGTTCCGGGGCGTCGCGGCTATAAGTAGCATCTATAGTGCGTCGTATAAATATAGAGACAGAACAAATTCTCGAATAAAAGAGAAACAACAACGAGCTGAAATGTACACCTCATATTTATAGCAAAAATAGCATAGGACACGCAGCTGCACAATAGTTTGACGGAGACATAACAATTCCAACGCCAAGTACAAGAAAAAAACAGAAAAACGCTGTCTCAAAAATATAAAGACTTACTAGTTATGAGCACCTCTGGTACGAATAGTGGAGCCGTTGTTCCGAATAACACTGAAAACCCGATTGGGTATGCTGTCCACCAAGTGATGTAAGTATTCTGGACGGAGTGCATACCAGCTTCGTTCAATCTGCTCTTTCAATGCCACCACACTTGAGAACTGCCATCCATTCCCATACACAGCTCGAGCGAGGATACCCCAGAGGTTCTCGTTAATGTTCAGATCTGGACTGAGTGCTGACCAATCCATTACGGTCACATGATGAGTGTTAAACCAGCTTTTCGTTGATGCAGACCGATGGATGGAGGCAAATAATCAACACTGGCTAAAGTTTCGGTAAAAAGTGGCTACTATGTCCTGATACATTTCGGAGTTTGCCAGCCTTGCAGGAAAGCGATATCCTTTGTCCCATTGAACGCAAAAGCCCCCCAGACCATCACAGATCCCCCTCCTTTCTGTCTGCTGAAGAAGGTGCGTGGCTCGCGTAGTAAACCATGCTAATAGCAGTTCCAACCGTCAGAGCCGTCCAGGTTGAACTAGTTCTCATCGAAGAAAATAGTTGTGATCCACTCGTCCGTCCATTGCATGTGGCTGCTTGCCCATAACAATCTAGCTTCCTTGTGGCGCCGCGTGAGGTGTGACAGATGGCACATTTTACGAAGCACAATGTTCTGATTTTCCTTGATTCGTCGATGAACTTTGTCCTTTGAGACGGTGACACCAACAGTCCGTGAAACGTGACGTAGTGATAACCTTCGGGATGAAACTAAACGCATGATGTCACGATCATCTCGTCTGGTTGTTATTCGAGGCCTTCCAGGCCGTTTTCTGGCAGTTAACGCACCGCATTTCGATAAAGTCATATAAATGACTGCCCTACTCTTCCCCATGGCTTTACAATTTTTCGCTACAGGCAATCCATTTGCTCTCAGTCACCAAATCTTCTGCACCTCCTCACCAGAAAGTTGACTGTTGCATCGCATTTCGGCAAGTGAATGTCTGACGGCAAATCCGCTGTCTTTTGTAGGCTGGACCGAATTACGGCCCACGCGCGTCCGTGCGTACAATATGCTAATTTGTACATCTCATTTGCATGTTGCTGCTTTACATAGTTGTCTTTATATTTATGAGACACCTAAACTTACACTATTTCACTTTGTGGTGTTCTTTTCACACAATTCGGTCATCTCGACGGATCGAAACGTCTGTTGAAGCGTTATGTCTAATTAGGTACCACTTCAGCTTCCTACCTATATTTGCATTGCGTTCACGGAGCAAAGTAGACTGTCTCTATATTTATGCGACGCACCTTATCTCTACTCAACGTTCAATTTGACAAATATTTTCCTCCACTAACAGATGAACACAAGTGGGTTACATACCCGTTTACAGCAGATTCACCATCAATCTTCACTACTGCAGAAAAGGAGCAGTTAATAGGCATTTCTTCAGACTCCCCACTGAAACTGACATTATCTTCCAGAACTCTTCCACAGTTTTGTAATTCTCCCTTTTGTCACACCCTAATCTTTGCGAGGCAGGATTTTGAGCTCTGGCAAAATCCAGATATCGAAGCAAAGTTAACGTTGAGAAGGAGATCCACGTAGCTGTATCGAACATTGTTCCCGGATTTGATGTTTTGCGTGACGAAAAATAAGCTCCCCCATCCCATTAAGACGCAAATACCTCTGTTAACCCTTTAACTGCCTAGAACGAATTAACTCGGGGTTAGCAAGAGTTGAAATCAGTTTCAACAAATACACTATCTACCAACAAGTAATTGGACACCTGTGATAGCAAAGGAAAACGAAGTTATTCACCTTCAATAGTTGGCGAAGCCTCCACGAGCGGTGGTTACAACTGCGACCCTACGGAGCATACTCTCAACCAGGCGTTGTACGACGGCTAGCGGTATTTTCTTCCACTCGGCTTGGAGAAGACAGGTCAGTTCCTTCACCGATTTCGGACGGTGGGGGCACCCCTTAAGTCGACCCTCCAACTCGTCCCAGAGGTGCTCGCTAGGGTTAAGGTCCGGACTCTGCGCAGGCCAGTCTATTCGATTAACCCCATTGTCACCATACCAAGCCATGATGGACCTCGCAACATGACGGGTGACATTATCATCCTGAAAGTAACATGGGTCCACCCCGTAAAACTGCCACAACGTAGAAAGCGCATGGTCATCCAAAATGATGCAGTAGGTCTCGGCGTTGAGTCTTCCAGGAATTGCGACCAAGGGTCCCGTGCCATACCAGGAGAAACATCCCCAAAGCATAATTCTACCGCCGCAGAACTTCACAGTTGGCACAATACATTCCGGCAGGAGGCGTTCTCCAGGCAGACGCCAAACCCAGACCCTGCCATCCGAACGGTGGAGGGTGAATCTTGATTCGTCGCTCCAGAGAACCTGTTTCCACTGTTCAACAGTCCACTGTTGACGTTCTATGCACCACGTTAGCCAAGCAGCGCTATTGAACTGAAAGCAGCGCTATTGAACTTGGTGATCAAAGGCTTGTGGGTGGCAGCACGTCCATGATAACCGAGCAGATGGGCTTCCTTACGGATGGTATTTATCGAAAGAACACTCCCGGATGTCTGCTGAAACTCCTCGCGGATGTGGCCCATCGATTTGGTGCGGTTCTTCCGAATTTCTTTGGCCAGCAACCGTCGGTCTCTAACTCCCAGTTTTGTGGGTCTGCCGGGTCGGGGCACATTCCGACAGTCACCTCTCAACTTCCACTTGCCAATCACGTGAGCCACTGCCGATTTTGGGTACTTCAACTTGCTGGATATGTCACGTATAGATCGGCCATTTCTGTGATACCCGACGATTACACCTTTCTCGAAATCAGAGAGCTCCGAACTGCGTGGCATCTTGCATGCGACTGGTTGCGTTGTTGTTTCCCACACGATATTTAACGGCGGCGGCCGTGACGTGTATCAGGATCGCAGATATCGTCGATTACAGGGGTGTCCAATTACTTGTTGGTAGATAGTGTATATTCGCTGTATAAGAAGTCGGTCAAACCCAGATTGAACAAATTAACCTGCGCATCAGAAGGCGTTGCTTTCCTCCTTAGCTTTGTTTTTCAAAGTGGTGATTTAGGGGATGACACTAATCCGTTCCGATTGATTAGCTGCGAAAAAGGCTATGGCGACGAATTTAAGAAAGCAAATAGAAGATTTTTTGTTTCTGTCCAGTGGCATGATGTCCGTGTCAAGGGTCCTATCCTTTCACCATCATGCCTTCACTTCAGTCGTGGAAGAGAGAATAAACCGCAGCGATGTCACAGTGCTGTAAGTGCGGGATTCTGACTAATCGGCCGGGATGGGTTTGAATCCCGGTGAGGCATGAATGTTGTGTTTGTCTTATGACACTGGCTCTCTCCCTACCCTGGATACTGTGTCCCTAAATTAGGGACGTGCGACTGCTTATAGGCCATCGAGTTGCTCACGGTGGTTGGTAAACTCCCAACAAATACAAAATCATTGGCCGCTTAAAGGGTTAAGTTGTTTCTAAAATTCCTAAAAAAATGTGAAAGCCAAATGAAGAGTGTTCCCATTGTGAATATATGTCTACCTCATTTATTTTTTCCCATTCAATTCTGTAATTTTATTTTAAATTTGCATTTTTACATTTGAAAGAATGCAAGAGTAATGTAAATGACTGTTTTCTGTTTAAAAATATCACAAACTCGAATTTGGGCATTTTTTTTTACTTTGATTACAGAGGTGTCGCACAGAAAATGTAACATGTGAAGGGCGGCATGGTCTCACAACGTTTGGGAACCCCTGTACTAGCCCGTCCTAAGACTGTTGTTTTTAAGCTTTATATTAATATTAATATATAGGGGATGTTTGCCGTCATAAGACAGTGAAAATTTTAATTGAAGCAAATTGAAAACAAATTAAATAGACGCCGGCTTTTTTGTAAGGGAATATAGTAAAAACTTACACTGAAGAGCAATTGAATTAGAGATACCTGTCTAGTAACGTGTAGCAAAACCTTTCGCCCTGATGACTGCGGCGATTCGCCTCAGCATGGACTCGACAAGACACCGGAAGCGTTGGGAAGCCATACGGATCCACGACCCCTGAACAAGATCCCACAGTTCACGAAGATTTGATGGAGGGGGTCAGAGTCTCGAACATCTCTCTCGATGCCATCCCAGATGTGCTCGATTAGATTGAGGTCCGGTGACCTAGCTGGCCAAGGAAGCGAGGTCACGTTGGTGGAGTGTTCATCCAACCATTCGGATACAATTCCGGAGCGATGGCACGGTGCATTGTCTTGTTGCAGGATGAGGTTCACAGTGGGATGTTGAGGACGCACAAACGGGTGTAAATCGTCGTCCAGGATATCCCGGTAACGTTGACCTGTGATTGACGATGTCACACGCACCAGGGGACCCATTTCAGTCTACGTAAACAGTTCCCAGACGAGAATGCCACCCCCACCAGCTTTAAGAGTACCCTGCTGGCAAGAAGGATCCATCGCTTCATGTGGTTTGCGCCGTACTCGTATCCTGCCATCCACATGTACCAACGTGGATCTCGACTGATCAGTCCAGGCAACATTTTCCCACATGTCTAGGATCCAGTGGCGATGTTCCCGCGCCCATGCTAATCTTTGCACCCTGTGATGTGCGGTCAGCAGCGGTACCCTCGTGGGACGATGGCTTCTGTACCCCATAGCGAGGAGATGGTTCTGGATGGTGTGGCTGCTTACACGTTTTTGTGCACCTGCGTTAAATTGCCGAGTGATTTCTTGCGCTGTGGCCCGTCTATCCGCTGTTACAATGCGAGCTAGCCGACGATGACCCCGCTCATCCACATGCTGTTGTCCAAAGCTGTTGGCCCTTGCAGGGATGGTTTTACCGGATTCGATGTACTCACGGTGCTCCCGTGACACAGTGGCTCGTAAAAATCCCAGTGCCTGCACGACTTCCGAGATGGAGTGACCCATTCGTCGGGTCCCGACAATTTGCCCACGATCAAATGCGCTTAGATTCGTCGTCTTACCCATACTGCGTCCGACTCTTACTGATTCCCGTCGCATCACTCCTTATATTGTCGGATCGCTGCATGCGTCATGTCGTTTCCGTTTACAGGGCCGCCTACAGCGCCACATTTGCATAACGCCAGCTGTTTCTAATTCAGTTGCTCTTCAGTGTATATAGAAAGAACTCATTCATGTTAGAACGGAAAGTTATATGCTATTTACTTCCGTTTTTCAAAAGACCTCGCTATAAATATTCTGCGCGAAATATTTGCTGTTGTGTAACAATTTTCCTTGTAGTCCAGCTGTGTTCGTGTAGACTTACCTTAACTTTTGCTTTGATTTTTCGCGTTAAATTACTTTTTCTCCGGCACACGTGTTATTCCGCTCACGGCTAAAATTAGACTGTCCTCTTCATACCGAAGTTTATTCTACAAATTAATGCGCTATCTAGTATTACAAGTCGGAACTATGTAAATTCTCGACAATGTGCTATTGGGGCGACATCTGCTTTTAGATTTAATCTTGTTCACTTCGACATCGAAAGATTTAAGTTTTTATCGTAGGTTAGAGCGTTTAGATAGTTCGATATTTTGCAAAATGTATAATATAGTCCACTAAACTCGGAAAATTAGTTAAATTAAAAAGTAAAAAAATAATTAAAACGTACAAATTAATATTTGAATTGTGCTAAATTAAATGAATATACAAACTCAACTTACCGCGATATTAAGATTTTAATTCGAGTTTTGTAGATCGGATAAATAGAACACGAGTCATTGATAATCCAATGTTTTTAAATTAGCCCGCGATCACCTTGACATCTGAAAGTGATCTACTGCTATTATATAGCAGCAATCATTTTGAAATTGCCAGAACGTACACGAATTGATAGATAAGTGATGACGCAACAATGCGGACGTTGGTGTGACGTCAAGCGTTCCAGAGAGACGGATCTGGATATTTATATTATTAATAAAGTGATTAACGTAGTTTTTTGATTCTTTACCCTGTCCTGAGCATCACAAGAGCAAATATTTTCCTTACAAGACAAATTTGGTAGACGTGAATCTGTGTTTTTGTTGTAAATATCACATTGATGTTAAGTCAGATAATATCCGAAACATAATAATCTCCCCGGCGTTATCCGGGAGACGCGTATTCAATTCTCACTCCAGGACGAAATTTTCAAGTTTTCGGATATTATCTGACTTGTCATATTTACTCCAATAAACGGATTCACATCTTCCAAATTTGTATTCTACAATGGTGTAATCCCGTATTTCTTTCTTGATTTACCTTATTTTCGGGGGATAAGGAGGGTCTAGTACTAGTACTATTACTTGCAAAGGCACTAGTATTGAAAAAAATCCACGCTGGGAAAACATAGTGCTTCCGCCATTTTCATACGGAAATGCCAAACAAACGTTGCAAGTTTTTAAACAGGGCCTACAAAAATCTGTTGTCCAAAAAGATTGCGAGGTGAATCATTCAAGCTGATGTTTTTCTAAAAAATGCATTTACCACAGAAGCAATTTAGTTGTTTGGTTAATATCTTTCCCAAAACAACACAAAGAGTTCCATTCTTTGTGTACAAGAATTTCCAGTTCTGTCGACTGACCTTGGGAAAATAGGAAAGAAGAAAATAAATTGGGCCGCCCACACATGTCCTGTTACCAAGTTTTCCTTTACTTCCAGACTAAAATACCCTGTTGCGTCATTTTGCGGATTTCAAGAAACTTGTAGTTTTGTTCCTTTAGGTGTCACAACCAATGAAGTAAAATAAAAGTTTTATTATTGCTCCTAAGCTACTGTAATAAAGACATTTTGTGTCGTCACAAATGTAAAACCCAAGGTTACACTTCTTTTGTTGAGCTGTCTGCGATGATGGATAAATTTGTTTAGACGCGAAAATCTTAAGTGGTGCGCAGAAAATGGCTTTTTTTTTTTTTTTTTTTTTGTTACGAGATTTAAATTATGGTAAATAGATTTCAACTGAAATGCAACACAGTTGTGTTATAAAGCAAAATATGAGGCCAAACATTATTTGCCAATAGCACCAAAAGGATCTTCGTCCAGTACTGCATCACGCATATGGTTTCATACTAAGTGATATAAAATTAGCCAAACATATTCGCAATTCTTTACAGAATTTATATAAGTAAAATTAGTGACGTATATTTCTAAATTAGTCTTTTTTTTTTAATGTTCCGTAAATTTCATTTAAATTTAAAGCTGCGACTGTGAGGTTTAAAGTTTACATGCTTACGTATGTTTAAATAGGTATTTCTGCAATGGTTCGTACTAAACTTCGTGAACATATATACACTAAAGGATAAAATGCTGGAGATACCTACAGTGTTGGTCCTCTTCTCAAGCGAATAACAGCCTGTACACCCTGAGGCATCAACTCTACCTGATGCCGCAGGGTTTTTGGAACTAATGCCAGCCATGCCTGTTCCAGTATTGCCCACAACTCCGCTCGAAACGTCGGTTTACGACCCATGGATCTGATGTTTCGCTCCATGACATCCCAGAGTGCTTCTACAGGGTTTAAATTCGGGAATCTTGGGGGCCACTGGTTGTTCCGAACTCAGATGAATGTATCTTGAGCCATGCCTAAATGGTTGCGGCGCGGTGTAATCCTGAAGAAACAGATCATCGGTCGTAGTATGCGCGAAGGCCATGAAAGCGTGTAGGTGATCAGCCAGCACATGCTGGCAGCGAGCAGAGGTTTTGGGCTTCTACAGACACACTAATTGAACTAATGCATCGCATGAGAAAGATCCCCAAAGAAACAAAGAGCCACCACCGCATTCAACAGAGCCCACCTGTCAAGGTTGGGCCATGGCCTCATGCCGTCGACGACACCCTCGCACCTTCAAGTCAGTTCGGTACGGCTGAAAACGGGATTCATCTGACCACACGACGCAGCGAGCAGTGGTTAAGGGCCTCTGCAGACTTACTAATGGAACTAATGTGTCCCATGAGAAGGTTCCCTAAAGAAACAAAGAGCCACCACCGCATTCAACAGAGCCTACCTGGCACGATGGGGCCATGGCCTCATGCTGTCGAAGCCACACCCGCACCTTCAAGTCAGTTCGGTACGGCTGAAAACGGGATTCATCTGACCACACGACGCAGCGAGCAGTGGTTAAGGGCCTCTGCAGACTTACTAATGGAACTAATGTGTCCCATGAGAAGGTTCCCTAAAGAAACAAAGAGCCACCACCGCATTCAACAGAGCCTACCTGGCACGATGGGGCCATGGCCTCATGCTGTCGAAGCCACACCCGCACCTTCAAGTCAGTTCGGTACGGCTGAAAACGGGATTCATCTGACCACACGGCGCGGAGCCACTCTGCAGAGTTGCAGTTTTGAAGTTCCCGGCACCAGGCGAGGCGAGTCATAATTTCCGATGTCGGGCAGTCAACAGTGGCACTGGAGTAGGGCGTCGGCTTCCTTCGCCCAGGTTATGCAATCGCTCGATAAAGCTGTTTCGATCTGCGATATTTAACATGGATTGGATTCGCACCACCGTTTTCAAGCCGTCGGTGTGTACGAGTCTGGATAGTCTACGTCGACCCCGGTCATCAATGGCGTGTGGTCGGCAACCGCTTGCTCTCTGGTTACTGATACGTCCGTCGATGGTATACTCGCAGTACACCGGGAACCCTAAGCTTCTTACCTCTTGGTCTGTACGAGTCTGGATAGTCTACGTTGACCCCGGTCATCAATGGCGTGTGGTCTCCCACCGCTTGCTCTCTGGATGCTGGTACATCCGTCGATGGTATACTCGCAGTACACCGGGAACCCTAAGCTTCTTACCACTTGGTATGCACGAGCCTGGATATCCTAGGTCGACCCCGGTCATCAATGGCGTGTGGTCGGCCAACGCTTGCTCTCTGGGCGCTGGTACGTCAGTCGATGGTATACTCGCAGTACACCGGGAACCCTAAGCTTTTTACAACTTGGTCTGAACGAGCCTGGATAGCCTAGGTCGACCCCGGTCATCAATGGCGTGTGGTCGACTACCGCTTGCTCTATGGGAGCTGCTGTGTCCGTCGATGGTATACTCGCGGTACAGCCTTGATACGTTTGCCCTCGAGTATCCTAGGGTCCTTACCCCTTGGGCGATAGAATGACTCGTATGTCTTGCGCCGACAATGGGTCCACGATCAAAGTAGGTCAGATCATCACGTTTACCCATTTTCCTTGATTACGATACACCGTTAGGAAGGAAGCCTGCTGTCCGCCTATTTACTGCTTGCGTTCGGTTTGGGTCTGTTTCACTTTGCGCAGGAGATGTCCATGTCAACTGCCCATCACCCTATCTTTAATATTTTGTCTACTGAGTATATTTTGCCCCTACAGTCCCAGTGGCTCAACAGATAGGATGAGAACTATGTTGAAGACAAAATCACGTAAGCCATTTATCAAATTCCACGTGAATGTGGCGCTTCGTATATAGGACAGACCAGTGGAGCCTTGTGTTTTCGATTGAAGGAGCACAAGACCTACCTTCAGCACTGTGACTTAAAGAAGTCATCGGTCGCTAAAAACTATTACGAAAAGGCCCACAAATTTATCTTTGAAGAAGCAATATTAATTGACAAGCCAGATTCAACCACCAAACTTGATATTTTGGAAGCTTCCCATATCCACTGCTGGCCACCCAAAATGCAACACCAAGAAGGACACGAGATAGCAAAGCCAGATTTACTGGACACATAACAACAGATACAAAGATGAAACGATTGAGCTTACGGGCCCGTGCGACTTGCGGAACACGCAGACATCAATAGTTCGTGTGGCCCCCCATGGCTGGAAATAACGGTTGCTACACGCCGCGGCATCGAACGAAAGGTTTTTTGGATGTGTGATTGGGGTATGTCGGTCCAGGCTGCTTCCACACGTTGCCACAGTTCATCAGGCGTAGCCGCGGATGTTGCTTGGCGGGCCACTCGGTTGCCGATCAGCGACCAGACGTGTTCGATGGGCGACATATCGGGAGAACAAGCGGGCCACGGCAGCAGTGACACCTGGTAGGCCGTGAAGAATTGTTGCACGATGCGTGCCAGGTGCGGGCGCACATTGTCCTTTTGAAACGTGGTAGCTGGCAGGTCCTGCATGTAAGGGAGGACTACAGGCTCCAAAACATCGGAGATGTAGCGGTGGCTGTTGAGTGTACCAGCGATGCGTACCAGAGGGGTACGGGTGTCATATGCAATAGCGCCCCAAGCCATAACGCCAGGCGACGGACCGGTATGGCGATGCATAATGCAGGCGTCAAACAGTCTCTCGCAGCGGTGCCGCCACACGCGGATCCGACCATCGTGGTGTTTCAAGCAGAAGCGTGATTCGTCGGAGAGGACAATGTCGCGCCATTCCGTAGTCCACGTGCGGCGTTCAACGGCCCATTGCCGCCGCACTCGCCGGTGGTGTAACGTCAATGGTAATCGGAGCAATGGGCCCAGTGCGACAAGTCCCCGCTCCTGCAGACGACGTCGAACGGTACGTGCTGACACAGGGTGTTGCGCAACACACCATAATTCCTACGCTAACGTTCGTGATGTGACGGTGCGAGCCGTCAATGCCCGCCGCAAAACATGCCGGTCTTGTCGTTCGGTGGTGTACCGCGGCAGCGGCAATCGCCCACGTCGGTATTCCGTCCGTCGTGCACCCACCGAATCCATACTCTTCTCACTGTGGCTGGATGTCGTCCCACACGGGCGCCGATGTCTCGGTACGATAAACCGCTGTCGCGATAAGCCACTATTCGTCCTCTGTCGAACTCCGAAACGTGCTGGAATGACTGTCGTATTCTGCGACGAGGCATCAGAAAGCTTCCCACGCACAGGTCCGGCAGCACAACACACTTCCACTACTTACACCCCGCCTTCTATGCACCCTTCTTATAGTGCTTCTCGGTGGCTTCCCGGGCGCACATGATTTCCATATGCTCTGCAATGGTAATCGTTTGCATATCCTCTAGCGGGCGACGCATGCTGCGAATTTCAGGCCAATCGGATGCTTCCTTCTTGGCGTTGCATTTTAGGTGGCCAGCAGTGTATATGGAAGATTCCTTTAAAGAATTACATGTTTTCTTTCTGTTTCTCAACGGACTTCTGAAAGCAGTCGTCAAAAATAAAGGGGGTTGCGGAAATTAGGACGTACTTTTTAGGGGGGGGTAAGTGTCAACAATCGGACAAAATGTTACACGGGGGGGGGTAGTCTAAAATAATAAAAATCACGGACTTAATTTATGGACGGCCCCTTGACATTGTCTGGCTCAGTCCATTCTCAGACTGCAGGGGTAGCGAGATACGCACACCGCATCACAACAGGTTTTCAAGGAGCATTACAGTCCAGAACTCAGATGAAGGAAGAGCTTTCACAACAAGAAAAATCATGTGTTTTATGTTTTCTTTAACATTCTCTCTTATAATTCATTCTTTAAAATATGTACACGTCTTGAAAATATGTGTGTTGCGTTTCATTATATATTATAAGTTTTAGTTTTTCCTCAGAGTCGCGACGCCCTGGACCAAGACCGGAGACGCCCTGGGGCATGGCGACGCACAGATTGGGAACCTCTGGCTTTGAGGATTGGTACCTGAGAAATAAGTTGCGTTCGCTTTTTGCTTTAAATATTTATATCATTTTTAAGGGGGGTTGGGATTAACCACCACCATGAGATCTATTGGGGCTCTAAGCTGTCGCTCGTTGCTAATTTGAATTACTGCTTCAGGGGATCGGGGTGAACCGGTACCATGAGACAGGCCTCATCCGGGGCTACAATCATTTCGGAACGATGGTCTGAAGACAGAGCCTCGTGTCACTCGGCAAGTGGGACGGCTAGATAGCATTTACAACATCGCTTTGGCAATTGTATGAATACTTCGTGAAATGAAGGACTCGTGTTTTAGTTTGGTTTATCCAACTGCGTAAACGGTGTCTCTCATTTTAGAAGGCGTGCAGGCCCTCCCCCAGTGACAGAGTGGTCTTTGTCGCCGGTTTCTGACCGCTCTTCCGAAATGGGAACGGGTTCGAGTCCCAGTTAAGCCATGATTGATGTGCTTGCTAGGTGGCGCTGTCCATCTCTCTTTCCTAGAACCTGTGGCCCCAAATTAGGAACGGGCGACTACTTATATCCCTTCGAGTTGCTAGTTGTAGTCTTTGAACCGCAAACAAAAATAATTACAATCAAAAGACGATAACCCTACTCTCTAAATCGTTGTAGCTCATCTTTCAAAACATTTCCGGTACGTGTAGTTCGTAAAGCAATATCAAGATAGTGAGACGTCACAGCAATAGCTAACTATTTTTTTCAATGCTAAAATACCTCCTTAATTTATTCAGAAAAAGGTATAAAACCTATATAATAGGTTGCGTTTGTCCCTAACACCTTGACGTCATTTAGTACTTGCAGCGCCATCTGCTTTTATCCGGTGGCCAAAAATCGGAACTAAACTCACAGCTATCGCACGATACGTAAAATCAAAGAGAAAAATAAAACACAGATTGTAAGACAAACACGCCTTCGTCTGTGGTAACACGCACGTGCTCGAACAACTGTCTGCGGCGTTTGTTCTGTTACGTAGGTGTTATGTCGTCTTTTATTTCATTTTCTTTGCGTTGCAGATTTTTAACGTACTGTGGCCTTCATATGACGGGTTAAAATCTATTAACCTATATATCAGGCTTCTGTCATGGAAATATTGAATAGGAATATTACAAAAATTTTGTTGTTGGTGATTTATCTTATAGACTGCCCATTAATAATTCAACCGTTTATTATAGTTATGTATATGTATTTTACGATTCGTGTTATAAAAATTTCATTCGCGGCTTTTTCACCCGTACATGACACGGGCTAGGAGCTAGTTAACTTAATACTTGGCAAAAATGAATTACATAACCCTCTTTACCAACCCATCCCACGAAACTTTGAAAACGTTACGCTAGTTAGCCACCACTGATTTACAAATACAAAGCAGCTAAAATAATAAATTATTGACTATACACATATTTTAACTGCTTTGTATTTGTAATTCATTTTTGCCAAGTATTAAGTTAATACCTTCTTCTGAATAAATTAAGGGGTGTTTTAGCATTGAATAAAATAGATTAGCTATTGCTGTGACGTCTCACCATCTTGATATTGCTTTACGAACTACACAAGCCGGAAATGTTTTGGAAGACGAGCTACCTCGATTTAGTAAGTAGGCTTATCGTCTTTTGTATTTTGATATTGAGAGGCACGTTTTTTTGCAAAATGTCTGTTGGAGTTTTTGAACCTCAGCAGCTTTTATGAATTTGAAAAAAGAAAAATAGCTACGCTTTTATTTTGTTTGTTTTGCTTGTGGTTTAATTTTTTTATTGGAGGTTTATTTTTTATTTTATTTTTATTGGACCTGCTGGTACAAAAACATGGCAAACAGGCAGACATAGACAGGATACAGATTTTACACATCAACAAGTACATATCATACATTTTGCCGCCCCGGTGGCGCAGTGGTCTAAGGCGCTGGCCTCTGATCATTCGTCCGTAAGGAGTCCGGGTTCGAATCCCAGTGAGGCATGGATGTTGTGTTTGTCTTACGGCACTGGCTCTCTCCCTTCCCTGGAACCAGTGACCCTAAATTAGGGACGGGCGACTGCTGATAGCCCATTGAGTTGTTCACGGTGGTCGCTAAATCTCCAATAAAAAAAAATATCATACATTTTACAGAATGCCAATTGATCAATTTACACAGAGAGACCAGTGTTGATCAAGTAACACATTGTGAACAAGTACACATCAAACATGGTTTTTACAAAATGCTGAATCACCAATGTACACAGAGAGCCAGTGCCGAAAGACAAACGCAAACATCCATGCCCCATCGGGATCCGAACCCAGACCCAACTAGGGCGAATGATCATAAGCCAGCGCCTTAGACCACTGCGCCACTGGGGTGGCTGCTTGAGGTTTAACGACCACCTTGAGCAACTCAATGGGCTATAAGCAGTCGCCCGTCCCTAATTTAGGGCCACTGGTTCCAGGGAGGGAAGAGAGCCAGTGCCGTAAAACAAAACCAACATCCATGCCTCAGCGGGATTCGAACCCGGACTCCTTTCGGACGAATGATCAGAAGCCATCGCTTAGACCACTGCGCCACTGGGGTGGCTACTTGAGGTTTAATGACCACCGTGAGCAATGCGATGGGCTATACAAGGTGTGATTAAAAAATATCCAGATTGGATTTATTAAGAAAAGTATCCCTTCCGAAGCTACACACTTAGTCCAACGTTGTTTCCACCATTCGAAGCATTTTATGAAATCATCTTCTGAAATAGCGAACAGCTACTTCGTCGCATTCTGTTGTGTCTCTTTAATATCTTGAAATCTTTCTCCTTTCAAGTGCTATTTAATTTTTGAGAAGAGAAAAACTGCAAGGAGCGAGCTCTGCCTAATAGGGTGGCTGTCGGACCTGTGCAATGCGGTGCTTAGCAAGAAACTATGCACAAGTTGCGATATATGGGCAGGCGCGTTGTCATGATGAAGTTGCTACTCCCCATTCCCATGCAATGCCACCTGTTTGGGATGAACTGCGTCCTTCAAATACGGCTAACTTGACAGTAGTACCCTTTGCTGATTGTCTAGCTTGATGGAGCATATTCATGATGCACAATTCCCTCATAATTGATAAAAACAGTCAGCACCGTCTTGAAACTTTTCGGCTCTGTCGTGCTTTTTGGAGTCTGAGCTGGGACGTCGCTAGACTTTGAAATCAGGACGGGTGGGCGAGCATTATTTTTGGTGCTGGATAGCAATTTTTTCTTTGTTTTTACGAAACACTGGAAAAACAAATTTTTAATGTTTTTTCTTTCTTCTTTTAATTGAAGGTTAAACGACCACCGTGAGCAACTCAATGGGCTAAAAGCAGTCACCCGTCCCTAATTTAGGGTCGCTTGTTCCAGGGAAGGGACGGAGCTTGTACCGTAAGACGAATACAACATCCCTGCCTCACCGGTATTCGAATCCAGACTTTTCTCTGACGAATGGTCATAATCCACTGCGCTACCGGTGCGGTTTCAGTGCTTTTCAGTACCGGGTACAATAGAATGCGTGCAATTTCGATCCCCTCCACCTGGACACATATACATGCATAGACTTGACTAGTTACGTCATGGGTGTAAGGATACAAGTGTTGGTGGAATGTCGCCTTCAACTTTTTTGCTTGCTCTATATGCATTGTCTTAATTTCAAAATTTTCCACTTTTGCTTACAAAAATAGTACTGTATACTCCATCCATCCGAACCTGTCAGTCGGCGAAATTGAACTCTCCCACATTTAGGGGTGGTAGCAAGCAGTATTTCTTTCAGGCATACATCGAGGGGGGCGAAGCCCTCCCGGAGGCGTTTGCCTCTGATCATTCGTCCGTAAGGGGTCCGGGTTCGAATCCCGTCAGGCATGGATGTTGTGTTTGTCTTACAGCACTGGCTCCCTCCCTTCCCTGGAACCAGTGACCCTAAATTAGGGACGGGCGACTGCTTATAGCCCATTGAGTTGCTCACGGTGGTCGTTAAACCTCCAATCAAAAAAAAAAAAAAAAAAAAGCCCTCCCGGAAACGACTATCCCCCCCCCCCCCCGGAGATATTTTAGGTTACCGAGCCAAATTTTAATAAATTCAGGCTATGATGAAAATGGAAGTCTCGTTTCTTTTTATGATAGAAATATTTCTTCAATTTTATTTTTTTTTATATTGTTCAAATGGTACTAGTTATAGTTTATTTTATTAAAAAGTGTATTATGACGCATGGTATTCTTCAAAATATAATAAGTAGACTAATCATACCTAATTGTCTGGGAATCGTGATTCAGGAACAAGAGTGCGTTGAATGCATTTTAACAGATAAAAATTTCAAACCTGCGGAACCTCCACGTTCCCTTCTTTAGCTGAGAACAGTTTGTTATTTCTGAAATGTTTGAAAAAGTAATTACTATATCAGGTATGTATACAGAATTTTTTCTTGGGGGGGGGATAAAACGGGAAGTTCTTGAAATCAACCATCTGGAACAAAATCAAAGTTAATAAAAAACTGAAGAAAAATTAAAGCATTTTTTTTCTAATGTAAGTTGATACGTTTTTATTAAATTAAGCTATTTTTTTTAATGTAAGTCGCATTTTAACCAAAATAAAAAAAATTAAGAATTTTCCATGGGGTCCTTTAAATGTGCCCCTGTGCTAGATATATAGTAATTACTTCTATATATAAATATAGTAGTTAAAATTATATATATACACTGGCGGAAAGTGAAAAAAGAACACCAAGAAGGATTTGGCGGACGATCATGAAATTTACATATGTTAATGTGTCGAGTTCACATAGGTGAACTCGACACATTAACATATGTGCGCTTACGCCACAGCACGGCATAATATGCAAATTATCGGCGGTGGTATTTAAGGAGTACGGCGAAGTGAATGTAATCAGTCGTCGGCGTACGAACACGTGCGAAGACCCTGAAGAAGCTGCAATGCCTGGACATGGAAGACGTGTACGATTTCAGCAGTTATCGGACATTGAGCGAGGTCGTCTAGTCGGACTCCGCGAGGCCGGGTGGTCGTATCGTCGTATTGCAGAGCGAATTGGGCGGTAAGTATTGGTGGTGGTACGATGGTAGCGTAGATGGTCCGAGGAACATTCCCACACGAGAAGACGTGGAACCGGCAGTCACAGACGGACTGATGAGTGGACCGATCGACGCATAAGAAGAGCGGCGTTGTCAAGCAGAACATCCACTGTGACGCAAATCCGAGCTTCCGTTGCACCTGAGGTGACAGTGCGAACAATCCGCAACCGTCAACTGGATGCAGGACTACGTGCACGTGTGCCTCTGGCATGTGTACCTCTGACTCCAGCCCACCGTCAGGAACGGCTGCAGTGGTGTCGCCAACGTCTGCACTGGAGAACGCAATGGCGATCTGTCGTGTTCAGCGATGAAAGCAGATTCTGCTTGGGATACTCCGATGGCTGTATGCGTGTTCGCAGACGCACAGGGGAGTGTCTCCACCCTTCTTGCATCCGCCAGCGACACATAGGGCCTACACCTGGTCTCCTGGTGTGGGGAGCCATCAGGTACGTTAAACAGCACCTCCTACATCAACAACATCATTCAGCCCGTTGTTGTGCCATTTGTAAGGTCGGTCCATCGTGGTGTTTTCCAGCAAGATAACGCATGCCCACACACGGCACGTGCAACGCAACATGGTGTGAGACAACTTCCATGGCCTGCACGTTCACCGAATTTGTCCCCCATTGAGCACGTGTGGGATTTTATGGGACAAAGACTTATCCGGTCTCTACGGCCAGCCACGACCATCCCCGATTTACGCGTCCAGGTTGAGGATGCTTGGAACTCAATACCCCAAACTTACATCCAACATCTGTACGACAGACTCCATGACAGAATTGCAAATTGTGACGCAGTTCATGGCGGTTAAACCTCGTACTAACCATGTTACATGGAAATGTTATTTTTCAGTTTACCAGCAAATACAGCTGTATTTTGCCATAATGTTTTGATAACGTTATCCTCTGTATTCCGTTATTATGCTGTATAAATTTCGTTGGTATCAGACGTCTCCTTCTTGGTGTTCTTTTTTCACTTTCCGCCAGTGTATATTGAACAAGTTAGTAAAAGCATGCAATGCATTGATTACGATACGCTTTCCAACATACCAGAATTCATTACTCAAGTTATTACTCAAGTTATGAGGATAATGGCTGTAGATAAATCTCGCTCCTGTGCCCTAACGTTTGACCCCATTTTGATGATATTCGACAGAACTGGTTCAGTATACCACCGGAAGAACATACTAAAGTTTTGTCGCAATAGAAGCATTTTTTGGTAAGTTATGGCGCATAAGAGCAATGGAATGGATCTCGCTGCGATGTCGTGACCTTAGACCCATTTCGCCCATTTTCAATAGGGTTCGTTCTCAGGTGGTGCGAAACTAGGCATTTCGCCCATTTTCAATAGGTTCGTTCCAAGGAGATGCGAAACTAGGTATTTGTGCGCGATGCGGCGAACCACAAAATATTGCGGCCCCCATCTATCTTTCTATCACAAACACTCAATTATCCACATAAATAATACACTGCTCAACAAAACAGAATTAATATCACATCTATGTGGGAGATACAATCAAACTGGCTATTTGTACGGATTTTCCTAACTTCGTTTTCGGACCTTCGGTGCCACAGCATACGTGGTTCTCAGTCCTACTAATGATCGAATAGCCCCCAGAGAATCTTCAACATTGTGGACGACAACTTCCTTATCTTGAAACGCACGTGAAACTGCTCCTTCATTTCTGAATGTGAGCAATTCATCCTCTGAACATTTTGAAGATAATATGCGCATTTTAGGTCGCCGAAGTTATCGAAATTGGCGAAAGCAAATTCTGTAAACAGTCAAATGACGAAGCATGATGAGAGAAAACTGTACCAGAAACTGATGCAAAAGTTTCAATTCCAATTTTAATCAGATTTTAACAGTTTTTTTTTTTTTTTTTTTTTTTTTGCGCCCTCTCTTGAGCTGCTCCCGCGGAAGACACCCGCCTGCCCAGTGATGTATTCAGGAGTCTTATTTGGGATGCTTAGCCCCCTCCCCTGAAAGTACATGAATCCCCCGTAGGTTTTTGGGTGATCTCATATTATATTTAGTCTAAGTGTTTTCGTTAATAGCTGAATATTTGGAAAAATTAATTTTAAAAAAATTAAGAAAAGGAGGGAAAATATTATAATAATAAAAAACAACAACATCCACATAGACTTCAAAATTACTATCATCCTTCAATAAAACATTCAACAGTCCTCGCTGGAGGCAATATTTCAAGCACTGACAACTCGTGCTACTTCGCAATAAAACCCTAATTCCGCAGAGTAGAGATGCTTGAACTGCAATACATCATCATATTTTGGAAGCTGGCATACAGCTTTGTTTTAGTCTTCTGAATGCCGACTTTCTATGTATAAGGTTAAGCTTCAAAGTAGCTAAAGAGACGTTAGTGCTTCTCACACAACAAAATATTTGCTACCTAATTTTTCAGGCAAATTGTTAGAAATCGCTTCCATAAAAGTTTCTTTTACCTTGCGGTAAGAGGTTTGAACACTGTGAAAAAAAATCGAGGCACCTTAAACTGTCATCCAAACAGCTAGTATTTTTTAATTTTTTGGCTACTATGTACTAATCCAAATAATCTAAAGAGCCTGAAACACGTCAAATGAATCACTACAGTGTGTGCTCAAACACGTGTTAAGGAATCATTACAGTGTGTGCTCAAACACGTGTTAAGGAATCATTACAGTGTGTGTTCAAACACGTGCTAAGGAATCATTACAGTGTGTGCTCAAACACGTGTTAAGGAATCATTACAGTGTGTGCTGAAACACGTGTTAAGGAATCATTACAGTGTGTGCTCAAACACGTGTTAAGGAATCATTACAGTGTGTGCTCAAACACGTGTTAAGGAATCATTACAGTGTGTGCTCAAACACGTGTTAAGGAATCATTACAGTGTGTGCTCAAACACGTGTTAAGGAATCATTACAGTGCTACCTGAAAACGTATGGTGTAATGGTTTACACCATACGTTTTTAGGTAGCACTGTAATGATTCCTTACTAATCAGAAGTACGCTTGTAGTAAGGCGAGGACATGTTTGCCTAATGTTTTTTTCTTTTGGGGGGGGGATTTTTTCCAACACAGCGTTACCTTACCAGCATCCTCAATATTTTTCACCACCCCATGATGAAATCCGAGGTGTATTACTGAACTAAAGCAAAGGTACAACAAATTTGCAGTTTTAATCACTTGTATGTGTAGATTTCTTGGAATTTGCATTTGCGATACACGAGCTCTTTATCTCTCTCTCTTTCTCTCTCTCTTTCTCTCTCTCTCTCTATATATATATATAATTATATATCATCATCATCATTATTGTCAACCATTATCAATCTACTGCTGGATGAAGGTCTCCCCAAGTTTCTTCCACAATTGTCTGTCTTGAGTCTGTCTCCCCCATGTCACTCTGGTATGCCTTCGGATTTCATCCTTCCATCTCCCACGGGGCCTTCTTCTGGGTCTTTTTCTGTCCCTCGGAATCCAGTCTAAACTTTCGCATGTCCATCGGTGGTCCGTTCTTCTGGCAACATGATCAGCCCATTGCCATTTCAGTGATTTCACTCTGGTCATGATGTCGTCCACTCCTGTCATTTTCCTTATCCACAAGTTCATCTTCTTATCTTTTCTGGTTACACCAAGCATGCATCTCTCCATGCTGCTTTGAGTTGTCTGCAGTCTTTGTATGCCATTTTTAGTTAAGGTCCATGTCTCGGCTCCATATGTAAGCACTGGCAGGATGCATTGATTAAACACTTACTTTTCTTTTGAGACATACTGGCATACTGCTCTTAAAAATGTACTGTTTCTTCCAGAAGCTCTCCATCCAAGTTTTATACATCGATTAATTTCTTCATCAATGTGACCCTCACTCGAGATCTACTGCCCAAGATAAATGTAGGAATCGGTTGTCTCAAGCTCTCCTCCATCAATCGATAAATCTTCGTTTCTTGTAAAAGCATTGTACATCACTTTTGTCTTCTGAAAGTTCATTTTTAATCCCACTTCTTTACTCTTGTCAGCAAGTTCTTGAATCATTCTCTGCAGCTCTGAAGTGGTAGTTGCAAAGATGACTACATCATCAGCAAAACGAAGGTCAGTTAAGTAATCTCCATTAATATTTATCCCTTTGTTTTTCCAGTTCAATGATTGAAAGACATTTTGCAATGTGGCGTTAAAGTGCTTGGGAGATATGGTGTCACCTTGTCTCACTCCATTTCCAATTCTTATTTGGGCTGTATCCTCAAATATCCGAACCTTTGCATTTTCATAGATGTTATTAATAATGCTAATGCATACATCTTCAATACCGCAGGATTTCAAAGCCATTGTTACTGCTGATGGTTTCACGGAATCGAAGGCCTTTTCATAGTCAATAAAAGCCATGCATAATGGGAGTTCATATTCTCTTGTTCTTTCAATTAGTTCTTTCTGTACATGGATATGATCTATAGTGCTGTATCCACTCCCGAATCCAGCTTGTTCTCTAGGTTGGGCCATGTCTAGTGTTACCTTCAAGCGATGTGAAAGAACCTTAGTGAAGATTTTATAAACCACTGAAAGGAGGCTGATGGGCCTGTAGTTCCTGCACCTTTTTTATGGAGCAAGTTCATCGTAGCATTGTTCCAATCTTCAGGGATCTTCCCTTCATTAAGACATCTGGTGAAAACTTGGGCGATTATAGCTTCAATTTCTCCACTTGCTTCTTGTATAATGTCCACGGTAATTCCATCTTCTCGTGGAGCTCATCCCTGTTTCATGTTCTTAATTGCATATGTAACTTCCGCAGGGAGGATTGGAGGGTCATTGGCACTGGTATCTGTCGTGATGACTGAAATATATATATATATATATATATATACATATATTAAATACAGTATAAAATGTAGGACCCAGTATCGGTCCTCTTATATATCAACATCATCATCGTCGTGAACCATTAATTATCAATCCATTGCTGGACGAAAGTCTCTCCAAGCCTGTTTCACAACGAACTGTCTTGTGCCAGTCTCCTCCATGTTACTCCCGCATACTTTCGAATTTCATCCACCCATCTCCCATGTGGTTTTCTTCTAGGTCTTTTCCTGTCCCTTGGAATCCAATCTAAAATTTCGGCTGTCCATCGATGGTCTGTCCTTCTGGCAGTATGTCCAGCCCATTGCCATTTCAGGGATTTTACTCTGATCATGGTCTTCCACTCTTGTCATTTATCGGACCCACGAGTTCCTCTTCTTATCTCTCCTGGTTACACCAAGCATGCACCTCTCCATGCTACTTTGAGTTGTCTGCAGCCTTTGTATGTCTCTTTTAGTTAAGGTCCACGTCTCTGCAGCATACGTAAGCACTGGAAGGATGCATTGATCAAACACTTTTCTTTTAACACATAATGGCATATTGCTCTTGAAAATTATGCTGTTTCTTCCAAAAGCTCTCCAGGCAAGTTTTATACGCCGATTAATTTCTTCATCAATGTGACCCTCACTTGATACCTGCTGTCCAAGTTATCTCCAGCTTTTCTCCATCAATCGATAAATCTTCATTTCTTGTAAAAGCATTGTACATCACTTTTGTCTTGTGAAAATTCAATTTTAATCTCACTTCTTTACTTTTGTCAGCAAGTTCCTGGATCATACTCTGCAGCTGTGATGGGGTAGTTGCAAAAATGACTACGTCATCAGCAAAACAAAGGTGAGTTAGATAATCTTCATTAATCTTTATCCCTTTGTTCTTTTCAATGATTGAAAGACATTTTCCAATGTGACATTAAAGAGCTTCGGAGATATGGTGTCACCTTGTCTCACTCCCTTTCCAATTTTTATGTGTGTTGTATTTTCAAACAGCCGAATCTTTGCATTTTCATTTTGATAGATGTTATTAATAATATTAATGTATGCATCTTCAACACCGCAGGATTTCAAAGCCATTGTAACTGCTGATGGTTTCACCGAATCAAAGCCCCGCCCTAGTTACGCCTCTGGAGAGCAGTTTTGAAACAAATTTGGTTGAGACGCGTTTCATACCCGAATCGTCTGTAACAATCGATTGAAGTGAAACTCATGATTCGTCGATTTTCCCGCACAGTTGTGCACACAAATTTGATATTGTTTCCACTTTTCTGACGGTGGGCTTTCCAGACCGTTCATCAGTCTCAACTCTTTCACGACCATTTGTAAAATGTTTATGCCACTCATAAAATTGTGCATGACTCATACAATCCTCCCCAGACTTCCTGTAACTTTAATTATGTGTCTTTTCAGGTTTTGGCAAGCTTTTGACAAAATCTGATGTAAATTAGTTGATCAATGTTTTCTGACATGACAAATGCGACGAATAGATTCTCACACGTAAGAATAAAGCACAAACTGTAAAAAAAAAAAAAAAAACCGGAGTAGTAGGGGGGGGCGTGACTCACAGTACATGCGTAATACAGTGGTGTGCACTGCATCACCTACAAAATCCGTGAATTTTTAAGTTTTTTTTTTTTAACTAACTAATTTTCACTGTTATTTCATCGTTTATATGTCACTAGACGTGACATCAGTTCACAACCAGTTTTAACGTCTGTCACGTCGTCGAAACGTTCCCCACGAAAGGTGTTTTTCAAAGGGGCATATCGGAGAAAGTCTAAGGGAGCCAAATCAGGACTGTAGGGAGGATGGGATATGACCGTCCACCCCATTTTGGCAATAGCCTGTGAACTCTCCATTGAGGTGTGGGGATGTGCGTTATCATCGTGTGAAACAGCACTATGAAGTGGAGTGTCACGTCTTTTCCTTCTGATAGCTTTCTTTAGCTTCTTCAATATCTGCACATAGTAAGCACCTGCACTCCGCTCAAGGAAATCAGTCAAAATGTCATCATGTTTGTCCCAGAAAATTGTCACCAACACTTTCCTTAAGGAACGAGTTGTTTTTCACCTTTTTCTGTCGAGGTGAAGATGTGCGATGCATTCCATTGACGCATGACTTGTTTCTGGGTCATGGAAGAACACCCAGGTTTCATCCCCCGTCACAACATTAGAGAAAAACACCTCACTCTCCCTCTCATAACAGCCCAAGAGGCTCTGGCGCATGTCCACCCTTTGCTCACATTGTTCACGAGTTGGGTTTTATGGAATCCAGTTTGAACAAGTTTTCTGTAGCCCAGATGCATGATTAATGTTTCCATAGCACTATCACTACCATGAATCGCATCGCATAATTCCTGGATGGTGACACGACGATCAGCATTGATAAGATCTTTCACTCTTTGCCTGTTGGCATCTGTCACTGCAGTTGCGGGTCTTCCACTCAGTTGTTTGTCCGACACTGAAATTTCCCCCTCTCGAAACCTCATCTTCGGGTATTACTGATATCGATTGTGGCATCTCCATATAATGCCAGGAGTCTTCTGTGGATTTCTGGAGCCTCACAGCCCGCTCCAGGAATTCAATTACGACTCGCTGCTTTTCATGATCTTTATTTCCGATTCTGAAAGAAATTAGTTCCTACATTGGTAACGTATCATAGTACATGTCGGTGCAGTTTCATTAAAAGCACTTTAAAATTTAAAAAAGTTATTAAGGATGGAGGAATTACTTTCAGGCTGCCTCTTGTATATGGCTTTAAATTCGTACTTATTCTCCTTCAAGGGGGGATCCGGACCCGAGAACCCCCCAGCTACGCCTCTGGAGTGATGAGAAAGCGAAAAAAAAAAGTGAAAAATGTTGATACCCCACCACAGACATTTTCTTTTTCCAGGGATGGCCAAGTTGTTTCCGGGGGAGAGGCTCCCCAGTGGCCGAGCGATCAGAGGTGCTGCTTTCTGGCGAGTCGTCCGAACTGGGTAGGAGTTGCCTCTCTCCTTTCCCAGAACCATTGACCCCAAATTAAGGACGGTCGACCCAGCCCAAAGCTTTCGGGGCAGCTCATGATGGTCGTTAACGCCCCCTCCCCTCGCAAAAGAAAATAATCCTGAAGAGGCGGAAGGGGAGAGGAGAGGGTTACCTCATTTCCCATATTACGTGCGCCGATCTTTCTTAGCGATCGCGAATTATTAAATGCCGCCCCGGTGGCGCAGTGGTCTAAGGCGTTGGCCTCTGATCATTCGTCCGTGAGGGGTCCGGGTTCGAATCCCGGTCAGGCATGGATGTTATGTTTGTCTTACGGCACTGGCTCACTCCCTTCCCTGGAACCAGTGATCCTAAATTAGGGACGGGCGACTGCTTATAGCCCTTTGAGTTGCTCACGGTGGTCGTTAAACCTCCAATCAAAAAAAAAAAAAAAAAAAAAAAAGATAAAAAAATTGTTAAATAGCCTTATATTTCCCGGTTAAAAATACAAACCCATTATATAACTTGAATTGACATTAAATGTCCGTCATTACTGTTTCCCACGTTATGCAAGTTCGGCAATCGGGAGATTATTAAATGATGTTAGATACGTATGGGTCATAGTATCAACAATTAATATAAAGAAACAATGAACTATATATGTACTTACTATATTCTTAGTGGCAGTCGGGGCTTCTTATGAACGAATGTAATGCGTTTATTCACAAGACATTGCCGTAACTATCCGACTCATTCAAAGAACGTGAACTTTTTCCAATTGTAAAGTTTAAGAAAAAAAAAATCATGATATTGTAAAATCTGCACCAGATAAAATTGAACAAAATGAATTTTTACAATGAAGGTAAAAAATTCTTTTAACAACAACAAAATATGAAACTGTATTAAAAACTTGCCGAAATTAAAAAAAATGAAGTCTTGAAAAAGAAATAATCATCTTGATTACAAAGCCCAAAGAAATACATCTCCCGACTGCGAAGCACCAAACTAGTTTCTGCTAATATTCATAGCTATCATCAGTGGTAGGTGCACGGACGTTGTAATTACCGCACTCTCTCTCTCAGACATGCTGTTCAACCCAGCCCTGTCATGCAGATATTTGCGCATCATGGTTTGGGGTTTACTGCGCCCATCTATAGTGTCGCCATCTGTAGTTAAACAAAATAAACAAGTATCATTTAGGAGAAGAAATATGCACTTGTATTTTTAGGTAATATTTGATGTAAGCTGTTTTATGTTATTCTTTTTAAAATGATTTTTTTCCTGTTCAGTAAGGTACCTCCATGCAAACTGAAGCTCTACTGGACTATTAACGTTACTATAGATATGCGCAGTAAAACCTAAACCATGATGCGCAAATATCTGCACGACAGGGCTGAACGTGCATTCGGGTTGAACAGCATGTTTTTTCCTCTTCAAGATTTTAGTTCGTTTTTTAAAAATTCGGCTAGGTTTTAATACAGTTTCATATTTCGTTGTTGTTAAAAGAATTTTTTACCTTCATTGTAAAAATTCATGTTCAATTTTATCTGCTGCAGATTTTACAATATCATGAATTTTTTTTTTTAAACTTCACAATTAAAAAAGTTCACTTTCTTTGAATGAGTCGGATAGTTACGGCAATGTATTGTGAATAAACACATTACAGGCGTTCATAAGAAGCCCGACAGCCACTACGAATATAGTAAGTACATATATAGTTCATTGTTTCTTTATATTAATTGCTGATACTATGCCTCACACGTATCTAACATAATTTAATAATCTCCCGATTGCCGAACTTGCATAACGTGTGAAACAGTAATGACGGACATTTAATGTCAATTCAAGGTATATTATCGTAGCCACGTAAAAATTATGTTCATCGCAAATCAGCGAAATTTGAACAACGATGTATACAAACCCATACTTTGGCCGATATCGAACAGCAGTGTTACTTATTGTGAGCTATTGTATTCGTACTTCATTCTATTGGGTTGGTGCGAATGAAATGCCCGGCAAAGGACCAGCACACGTGGACGGCGAGAACGGAAAAGTAGGACAACTTACCAAGGCAAAATAATCCCCCTTGGCATCGACACATAGTTGCCATCTTTCCGGGAAAGCCATGATCCTGGAACGGAAAAAGTCTTGTGACTGGGACCCGAAGAAGTCATCAACTGCACGTTGAACCTCGTTGTCTCCTCGTGAACTGTTTCACGGACAGGAAGTGATTCAGGCGACGAAACAGATGATCAGAGACAAGTCCGGGATATAGGCAGGAGCAGGCAGTGCTTCATATCCCAAGGCACTTAGTGTCAGCATCGTTCGTTGTGCGACATGAGTGCGAGAGTTGTCCTGGAGCAGAAGAACACCATGTCTGTTGACCAAAGCCTGTTGTTTCTGCAGCAATTTCCGGTGCATCTGGTGTAATTAAGCACAATAACGTTCAGCACTGATGGTTTGGCCTCTTGCCAAGAAACTCCAATGAATTATCCCGGCTGTGGACCACCAGACAGGGAGCATCATCTTCTTGGCGTGTAGGGGTGGCTTAGGATGCCATCCATCAGGCTGTGCCTTGCTTAACCATTGTGCAGATCGTTTCCGATTATCATAAAGGACCCACTTCTCGTCGCAGGAGACGATTCGATGCAGTAGAGGTTTATGTTTATTCCTGGCAAGCAGCGACGCGCAGACTTCCAAACGCCTAGTCCTGTTGGCAGTTCTCAACTCAGGCGGCAGCCACATGTCCAGCTTTTTTACTTTACGCAGCGCAGCCAGACGCCGAACAACTGTCCTGTGGTGGACACCTACCTCTGCCGCTTCAATCACACGTAACAGAACACCGTCAGAAACAGCAACAGGTCGATGACCATGTGCTTCGTTTTGCAGGTCCGTATCTCCACTTCGAAACTTCACAAACCATAGCCGAATGATTCGTTCGTTGGCTGTATTTTCCCCAAATGCTTTGTTAACGTTTCGAGCGGCAATTCCTGCAGAATGGCCAATTTTAAATTCATTCAGGAAGATGATTCTCAAACCCGGCGTCTGCATAGTTTCCTTTGCAAGCCATGTTGCGTCCAAACAAACCACGCCTGAACCTTGTTCTTCACACACGTGATAGCTATTTACAGCAACTCTGTGACGTAATACCCGCAACACCTGTGGGTGGTTCCATTCCGCTGTGGTGGGGGTCTGTCTCCACTGCGCGTTCGCTCCGGAGATTTCATTCGCACCAACTCAATAGAACGTGTTTATAAAATTCTCTAGTTTGGTTTGGTTTTGGAGCTTTTAAAGCACAACTCCACTCATTAGTTTTGCTCTTAGCACTCCGTGTCCACGAAAAAGACTAACGAATGAAAATGCCGCCCCTGGCCTTGGGCACACCACTCCCCACTCAGTTGGTGTGGGAGACGATTCTGGGTGGAAGAAAAATTCTCACAGCACTGTCGAAAGTACAAACCATTCTATGCTCTTATAAAACACACATTCAACAGCGTGTTTTATAAGAACATAAAACGTTTGAAGCAGAAAACAAACGGGAAACTTTTAGAGTGGTCTTGACTCCTCAGTCTTTTGTTTTTCGTGTTAATAATGAACTTCAGCTACCATTTACAAATCGAGTTTAATTGTATTATTGCGATTATTCTTCTGTGAAAGGAACAAAAGTGAGGTAACGTCTCTCGCTTTCTCTTCACGAATTCTATGCAGTGGAAATAGTAAAAGAAATAACCTTTTAAAATACATGTATTTTTTATACACTGGTGTGCAAAAATTAAGGACGAAGAGGAGAAATTTGCAAAACAGCGGAACGAGCAGGCAGAACGGATCGAAAGACCACTCAGGAGATAGACTAGGGTCCGGTACGGTAGAGCATGCGCATATATGCAGCATGACGTTGGGGGGGAGTGTCGGAAGGGTATAAAGCACACGAGCGGTGTACGATCAGCAATTCGGTGAAAGCTATTGCACGGCGTACATCGGTTTGAACGACGTCGAGTTGCTGCCACCGTGTGATATGGCCAACAGGCAATCCGGTAGACGACATCTGGATGACTTTACCCGTGGTCGCGTCATTAGGAAGTTGGAAGAAGGTCGAAGTGTGACTCGTGTGGCCGAGGAGTTCGGGATCGCTCACAGCATCGCTTCACGAACTTGGAGAGCATTTCAAACGACAGAAACAGCTGTCCGAGAGTTTAGCAGTGGTCGTCCACGAGCAACCACGGCGGCGGACGACCGGTATATTGTCTTACAGGCGAGAAGAGACAGACGGCAGATAGCGGGAGAAATCGCAAGGCACATGCAATAGACAACTGGACGTCCGTTATCGCGTTTTACCGTGGCCAGGTGGCTGCGCAAAGGTGGTCTATTTGCACGACGACCAGCACGGTGTGTGCCATTAACGCCTGCTCATCGGAGACGGCGGTTTCTGTGGTGCCAGGAACACAAGAACTGGACACATCAGCAATGCGGTCGAGTTCTCTTTACGGATGAGAGCCGATTTAGTCCGACGAGTGAACACGCAAGCACACCTCCAACATCATCGAAAGGGACCTGTTTGGAGGTGGAGGAGTTCTCGTTTGTGGCGGTATCATGCTTGGTAGCTGTACTGACCTCCACATCTTCCAAGGAGGTTCAGTCACTGGTGTCCGCTATTGTACCGAGGTTCTCCTGCCTCACGTGCGTCTTTTTAGAGGTGCTGTGGGTCCTGAGTTCCTCTTCATGGACGACAACGCTACACCTCATCGTACAGTGGCTGTCGCAGATCTGTTGGAGAGAGAAGATATTCAACGCATGGATTGGCCCGCAAGGTCCCTGGACCTAAATCCAATCGAACGCGTGTGGGACCTTCTCGGGAGACGCTTGGCAGCACGTCACCTGCCGCCAGCTGTGATTGGCGCTACAAGAGGAATGGGCCGCGATGCCTCAACAGCTCCTTGACAACCTCGTCCTCAGCATGGACAGACGTTGTAAATCCAGCAGCACAGACAGGGGTGATCATATCCCCTACTAAAGACTGGATTGTTCTTGGCAGCCGCCTGTCACATGGACGTTTCTGTTGTGACGTACCTTCCAGCAGGACGCACACGACATAAAGGCAGATAGGAATCAGAATAAACGTCTGCGTAGCTCTGTTGGTAGAGCGACTTGTTCCGGAATAAGCGGCTCGGGTTCGAATCCCGGCGTAGACCAAAAATGACGGAGAAATTTACTTCGTTATAATGGCACCCGAACTATCCGGATGACCCGGTCGTTCAAAATCTCGCATTGGTGTGATGTTATTTCCACACCGCGAGACAGGAAAAATCAGAGAATTCCTTCTCCAGCGCTTCGAAAAATAAAAATGTGTGATGTTGCATTCCACACAGCAGATTGACTGGGAGTTCTCAAGTGCACGTTCTACAGTGGATGGCTGCCTGCAACGATTCATGGTCACGGCTGACCCGTGGGCCATGCCCCCGGCCCTCTTTCGGGGGGGGGAGATGTGACGTACCTGCCAGCAGGACGCACACGACATAAAGGCAGATAGGAATCAGAATAAACGTCTGAGTAGCTCAGTTGGTAGAGCGAGGTGTTCCGGAATAAGCAGCCTCGGGTTCGAATCCCGGCGTAGACCAAAAATGACGGAGAAATTTACTTCGTTATACTGTCTTCTGTCCAGTTGTGCTCGAAGCTACCTTTTCAATAAAGTGCCTTTATATCCTTTGGATTCCTTGTTTGGACTGTTTTGCTCACTTGTCCCATATTTTTACATCTTGGGGATCTTACGGTATGATTTGAGTCGATGTGGAGTACTTCTGCACGACGTTACATTCGAAAAACCGTCTCGTCCTTAATTTTTGCATGCCAGTGTAAGAAGACGAAAAATCATTAATGGGGTATCTTTCTTCATTCGTTTTAATCGGGCGCAAGAAGTTATCGTGCTTAGAAATCTATTAAAAACACGTAGCGAAGAGGGATAATGATATAATGCTGCACACTTTCCCGAAGGAGCAGCTGCCTGAATATTTAAATAATCATTAAGAGTTTTTTTCCCTTTACTAAGAAACTTTAGTTCACGTATCAGTCCCCTTCCTGATCTCGAGGTTGAAAACTTTCTGCACACAAAATGCTACTATATTTAGAGAGTTCATTTCTTGCCTTTTGCTGAGGCATAACATTGGATGGATGTTGTTTAACCCCCGGAACATGCGTCCCCAAAGGCTTATAAATTTTCAGAGCTTGTTTTCCTCATTGCATAAAGCAATCTCCTCTGTTACCAAGAGCGACGCGGTCTAATGATTCTGTTAAAAGCTTCCAAGGCGCGAAAAAAGATGACCCTTCCCGAACAAATTAGTTCTTCACATTTTCCGCGCTCAGTTAATAGCTCAACCCTTTAGGCATTGACATGCGCCAACAATAGTTGTAGGTGTTGATGGGTGAATCAGTCACTCACAATGGGTGCCCCGTCATCGTTTAACCTTGAAAAACTTGTAACGCCTTCGCTCTCAAGTTCAATAACGATCACGGAAACGATAAGGAGCCACAGTTTGGAGAGAGAAATAATATAATTACGGAGAATCGTAAGATATATTGTTAGGTCTGGCGTTCCAAGTACGTGATATACAGCTGGCAATCCATTCTGGCTTTCCATAATAAGAAAAAAAAAATCAGATTTTTTCTAGACCAAAATTAAACGACATTCCAGGGTTGTTCAAAGTATTTCTCGCGTGCAAACTCAGAACGATGGGCTTAGGGGAGAACGTACCCCCAACATAAAAAGAAAATTAAAATTCAAGAGCAAGCCCGATGAAGCAGCTAATGAATAGAAGTTTTAATGGGCACACTACGAAAAAATGTTTTATTCAAGGTAGAGATCATATAGGAGAAACTTGAACTGCCTATAAAAGGGTGTGAACAACTTTTTTATTCAGCGTTCCATAATATTACATTATTACTACAGCATTACTAGAAAAACATTACATTTTTTAAGTATTTTTTTTTCATAATTTTTTCCATTACAAAAAAATAAAAATATGACATTCCGATTAAATTGAAAAATTGTTACACTGTTTCAATGCAACACTGCAAAAGATATATTACGTTCTGCAGAACAGTTTCTAACAGAGCTGAGGAATCTTTTCATGTTCGAATCTAACAAGGCCGCATTCAGGGAACTTCAATGAGGTAAAAGTCATCGGACATCTAGAAGAGAAACACAACACAGCATTTATTGACATACAGTAGTACGGTGTCGATCCACCTTTGGCCTTAATGCATGCACTGACCCTTCGATACATGCTTTCGACGAGGTTTTGGAACACAGCGATAGGTATGCGTTTCCATTCAGTACATAATGCTGCCGCTAACTCTTGCTTAGTAGTAGGCCATGGTTCCAAATTTCATATGCGGCTCCCTAATTCATCCCATAGGTGCTCTATGGTATTAAGATCAGAGCCCTGTGCTGGCCAGTCCACACACGAAAAGGAATTATCGTCAAACTAAGCCGTAACAGTCCTTGCTTTATGGCTCGGTGCATCATCTTGCTGGTACCAACAAGGCTCGGTTTTATAGTATTGCTACAGAGTTGGTAGGGCATAATTGTCCAGAATATTGAGGTAGACGTGTTGGTTAACAGGTTTCTTCACGATAACCAATGAACCGGGACCATACCACGAAAAACACCTCCACACGAGTACACTGACAGCTCCAAACTTCACCGTAGGAACAGTACACTGTGGTAAATAGCGTTCCTCCGGCTGCCGCCATACTCACACACGACCATCAGACTGATGAATCGTGTATCTGGATTCATCAGTCTATAGGACCCGTCTCCATTGATCTACGGTCCACTATAAATGTTCTTTATACCATGATAAACGACGAGTAGCATTCCGAGTGGAGATGAAAGGCTTATGAGCAGCCGCACGACCACACTAACCCATGGAATGAAGTTCTCTGCGAATGGTACGTGTACATACAGAGTTTCCAGCATTTTTACTTACCTGTACACTGAGGTCTTGTGCATTAGTACTCCGTTGATTAGCTGAGGCTTCGACGTCCTCTATCACGGATTTTCTTTGGTCTGCCGGTACGTTTTGCTGCTTCAGGCACGCCATGTGTCTTCCACTTATTTAGTACATCCAAAACCGTTGATTTGGGTATGTTTAAACGCCTCTCGGTTTCTCTTATGTACAACCTGCTAATATAGCACCCAACAATCTTTCCTTTCTCAAAGTCAGTTCTCTCCCACCGCGACATTTTAATTGAACCTCACAGTGCGATATGATCGCGGTCAGCTGCAGGCTTGTTTTTATACCGTTTGCAGCTGTACCGCGCATCTTAACAAAGCAGCGGATCCGTTCATTTGATTTTGAAGGTGTGTCCGGTGACTTTTGTCAATATGGTGTACCATGAAATGCACATTATTTTGTAAAAATCTTACTATGTACTAACTTCAAAATGAAAAAAAACATGTTAATTCTAAAGTTAACTGTTTTTAATGACTTTGTTGTGACTGCCTTCTTTTTATTTTTGGAAAGCATTTTAATATTTCGTTGCAACATGGAGGTCTGCACTTTTAGCTGACCATCAAGATGGGTATCTGTCATTTGTGAGTTTAATGACGTCTTGATTCAAGTTAGGTAGGATAATGTACATTCGCAGCAATAAGTGGTTGAAAAGCAAGAAAGCATTTTTCGTGCATTTTGCCGAAGGAGTGGGGTATTCTATTGCATTTTTCCATATTTCAACTGGATCTTTTTTAGCGTCAAATAAGAACTTTAAAATGTCTTCTTCCGAGAGCTCAATGAATTCCACCTGTAGTTCTCTAGGAGCCATAGAATGAAATCACGGACGTAGCAGGTGTCAAAATATCCCTTATGACGTACTAATGTTTTAATTGTGGCCGTCGAACGCGTAAATTTATGACTTCCAGAACAAAAGTACGAACGCGTTAATTTACGAACGCGACTTCCAGAACAAAAATAACGAACGCGTAAATTTATGACTTCCAGAACAAAAGTACGTAACATTCTAAAAACGAAATGCCTAAAATTTATCATGAACTACTTTCCTTCACGCCTTCACGTTGGTTGTGATCAGGTTGCATGCAAACAAAGTGGAAAGACACACTCCACGTTTTTCAAGACTCACACACTCCACGTTTTTCAAGAACCACGTTTTTCAAGACTCACCGAACCGACAAGCGACATTATTGAATCCATTTCGCCCATCTTCAATAGGGTTCGTCCCTAGATGGTCCCCTACCACATACTAAAATGCCATTGAAATCGAACGATATTTACGCTCGTTATGACGCATAAGGGCAGTAGAATGCATCCTGCTCCTATGTCCTGACCCCATTTTCAATAGGGTTCGTTCCCAGGTTGTCCCCTACCACATACTAAAATGTCGAAAAAACATACTAAAAATCTCGACTAGATACCGAGAGATCCGTGGGTTTGCATACTAAAATCTCGGCTGGATATCAAAAGATCCGTGAGACCAATTCCCCGGCGGCAGCCGCAAACAATTTTTCGGTTGCTATGTGTTTCTGAAACGTGGAAAGAGCGATGTATTTATTTATTTACTAAAATGTCATTGAAATCGAACCATATTTATGCAAGTTATGACGCATAAGAACAATGGAATGGATCCCGCTCCTGTGTCCTGACCTTTGACCCCATTTCACCCATTTTCAATAGGGTACCAAAGTAGTCCCCTACCTCATACTAAAATTTCATTGAAATCGAACCATATTTACGCAAATTAAGTTTCATAAGGGCAATGGAATGCATCCCGCTCCTATGTCCTAACCTTTGACCCCATTTCACCCATTTTCAATGTGGTTCGTCCCCAGGTGGTCCCCTACCACATACTAAAATGTCATTGAAATCGAACCATTTTTACTCAAGTTATCGTGCGGATGGGCGAAGCTGGAGCATGTATGCTTCTTCAGCCTAAGGTTGGAAAGCGTAACAAGAAAGATCGCACCGAGTTTTCGGGTGTAATAAACACGTCTTTTGAATCCGGTCTGACGCAAATTAAATTTATCAAAGCTGTTCAAAGTCAATGGAACCGGTATGGAAAACAATAGATCTGACGAAAGAAATAAGATTTTCAATCGGGTTTTTAATCCCTCAGATATTGCTGTAAACGGAATCGTGAGCTTACGAACTCTTAGAAACAGAGATATCGACAAAAATAAGATGTGAATTTACGTCCCCTGGTAGGAAAACCATGCATTATTTTAGGAAGAAAGTATTCGCAAAAGGTTCATCAATATGAACGGTATCGGTCCAAGGAAAATAATTTAGTCGAGTTTTCAGGAGTCCAGATTTTGCTTCAAATACATCAGAAGCAGCAATTAACACTTATGACCCCTGGTGGCCCAACCATTCTTTACAAAACATTAGAAATTATGTGAAAATATTTTCCATCAGGTCTTGTATGCGATACAAGAAGATTTTTTCTAAGCGGAGTTTTAGGAGAACAAAACGCCATTCACCATTATGCGCTCTGGCTTAAAGTTTATGATTTACGTGAAAATCTTGAATTTATGGGAAGAACATTTCGCATCGGAAACACTATCCAACAAAGAAGGAATTTTTCAAATCGGACTTTTAGAAGTAGAGATATTGACAAAAATAAGATATACATCTACGCCCGCTGGCGTAGTAACCATGCACTATTTTAAGAAGAAAATGTTCCTAAACGATTTGTCGACATGAGTAGTATCGGTCTACAAATGACGTTTTCTTCAATCGAGAAGTTAGAAGCTCATATTTTGCTGCAAATACATCAAAAGCGGAAATTAAGATTTACGCCCCCTGGTGGCCAAACCGTTTTTTGTACAAAAATTAGAAATTATGTGCAAACGATTTCCCATGAGGAGCTGTATGCGATTCAGAAAGAATTTTTCAAATTGGAGGTTTAGAAGCAGAGATATAGGGAGAAACGCAATTTACCATTACGCCCCCAAGCGGAAAGTCTATGAATTACTTGAAAATTTTGAAATTTTATGAAAAAAAACAAGTCACACGGAAAATACTATCTAACAAAGAAGGAACTTTTCAAATCGGACTCCTAGAAGTAGAGATATTGACAAAAATAAGATATACATCTAGGCCCCCTGGCATAGAAACCATGCACTATTTTAAGAAGAAAATGTTCCTAAAAGGTTTGTCGACGTGAGTAGTTTCGGTCTACAAACGGCGTTTTTTTCAGTCGAGAAGTTAGAAGCTCATATTTTGCTGCAAATACATCAAAAGCGGAAATTAAGATTTACGCCCCCTGGTGGCCAAACCGTTTCTTTACAAAAATTAGAAATTATGTGCAAGCGATTTCCCATCAGGAGCTGTCCCCGGTGCAGAAAGAATTTTTAAATCGGAGATTTAGAAGCAGAGAAAATAGAGAGAAACGTAATTTACCTTTACGCCCCCTAACGGAAAGTCTATGAATTTCTTGAAAATTTTTAAATTATATGAAAAACATGCCACACGGAAAACACTATCCAACAAAGAAGGAATTTTTCAAATCGGAGTCTTAGAAGTAGAGATATTGACAAAAATAAGATATGCATCTACACCTCCTGGCGGATAAACTGTAAAATATTTTAAGAAGAAAAGAAAATATTCCGAAAAGGTTTATCGATGTGAGTGGCATCAGTCCACGAAAGAATTTTTTCAATCGGTATGTTAGAAGCTCAGATTTTATGGCAAATACATCAGAAGCAAAAATTAACACTTACGCCCCATGGTGGCCAAAGTGTTCTTTACCAAAAATTCGAAATTATATGCAAAAGATTTTCCATCAGGAGATGTATCGGCTGAAAAAAAAAATGTTCAAATCAGAGTTTTAGGAGAAGAGTAATCGTGAAAAATATAATTTACTTTTACGCCCCCAAGCGGAAAATCAATGCGTTATTTGAAAAAGAAACTATACCTAAAATACTCTTCCGTATAAATGGAATCGAAAGATAAAATATTTTTTTCAATCGGATGTTTAGAAGCAAATATGTGGAATAAAACGTAATTTCGAATTCGACATCATCTGCATTTATGCCCTCTAGCGGCGAAATTGTACATCGTAAAAAAAAAAAAAAATCGAAAGGAAGGATCATCATTCGCATATTTTGAGCTTCCGAATGCAAAAAGAATTTTTCAAATCGGACTGGTAATTGCAGAGATACCGTGGGTACAGACGGACGGACGGACGGACATACCGATAACAGAAGCACGATCTTTTTTTACAAAAGACGTGCTAAAAAAGAACAGTACAGCAGTTCCTTAGTGTATGTGTGTGTGGATATGTTGGATCGTTGTTAAGCTAGATTATACGATAGATAGTTAAATTATTATATGTGAGGTATAAAACTAGCAGTGCTATATTGTGGATTTTATCAATCGTTCCTGAAACAATAAAAGGTTATCGAAAGTTTGGCTTCTATATATGTTTCGTCTGGCCGTAATTTGAGCTATCCCGTGCAACTGTTGCATCGTATTCTCATTTACTTCAACATTTCCTTAGTCATGGTTTTAGACATAGCGTAACACCAATCTCGCACATGAAAAATAGTTACGTTATAGTCCCTAAATTTTTTTTTGATTAAAGGTTTAACGATCACCGTGAGCAAGTGCTCGGCTCCCTGTTGTCATAGATTAATGTTTCATACACCTAAACCTTCCTCGACAAATGCTATACGGAGAGGTGAAAACCGCATCAAAATCCGTCCAGTGATTCTCGAGATTAGCCCGAACAAACAGACAGACGCCTACCGGGTGACTATATTTTATACTATGTATAGATATGGATGAATTTAATATTAAGGAGATTGAAAAAGGGCGTGAAGGCCAACAAATACGTGCTTGTTGAAAACAAAAAAGAGGAAGAGTGAATTCCGGAAGTTGTTTCATCTCATAAAGGAACTAAAATATGTTTCACAGCAACACCAATTTTCACAATCTTGTGAGGAGTTGGATGTTCCCAAAATGTGAATATTGATTTCATGAGTGTTCCTTCCTTCAGAGGGGCAATGATGAAATCAACATCAGCATTTTAGATACTTTCAACTTATCAGAAGATGGTGAAACTTGGTGTTGCTATGAAACATATTCTGAAGCTTGATATGTTATCAAGAAAACAGCAAAAACTGAAATTAAACATACAGCAAGTTACTTAATTCAAAAATTTTCACTGTAGTGCCATCACAAATAAGTGGAACAGCCTTAACATTATTGCAGAGGGACTTTTAATTCTCGCAGATGTGTTTAAAAACATGCGTGAAACTGTTAGGTTATGGGAAGAACTACAGTTTCAACACTTTCTGTAAGTAAGCGAGTAAATTATACGTTTACGTAATACATTTATATGATTTCTATATAACCTACGATACCAACTGCGGCGAAACGTTTTCAACGCCCTGTGAGTATATATACACTGAAGAGCAATTGAGTTAGAGATATCTGTCTAGTAACGTGTAGCACCACCTTTCGCCCTGATGACGGCGGCGATTCGTCTCGGCATGGACTCGACAAGACACCGGAAGCGTTAGGAAGCCATACGGATCCACGACCCCTGAACAAGCTCCCACAGTTCACGAAGATTTGATGGAGGGGGTCAGAGCCTCGGAAATCTCTCTCGATGGCATCCCAGATGTGCTCGATGCGGTTGAGGTCAGGTGACCTAGCTGGCCAAGGAAGCGAGGTCACGTCGGTGGAGTGTTCATCCAACCATTCGGATACAATTCGGGAGCGATAGCACGGTGCATTTTCTTGTTGCAGGATGAGGTCCCCAGTGAGATGTTGAAGACGCACAAACGGGAGCAAATGGTCGTCCAGGATATCCCGGTAACGTTGACCTGTGAGGGACGATATCACACGTACCAGGGGTCCCATTTCAGTCCATGTAAACAGTCCCCAGACGAGAATGCCACCCCCCCCCAGCTTGAAGTGTACCCTGCTGGCAAGACGGATCCATCGCTTCATGTGGTTTGCGCCGTACTCGTATCCTACCATCCCCATGTACCAACGTGAATCTCGACTCATCAGTCCAGGCAACATTTTTCCACATGTGTAGGGTCCAGTGGCGATGTTCCCGTGCCCATTCTAATCTTTGCACCCTGTGATGTGCGTTCAGCAGCGGTACCCTCGTGAGACGATGGCTTCTGTACCCCATAGCGAGGAGATGGTTCTGGATGGTGTGGCTACTTACACGTTTTTGTGCACCAGCGTTAAATTGCCGAGTGATTTCTTGCACTGCAGCTCGTCTATCCGCTGTTACAATGCGAGCTAGCCGAGATGACCCCGCTCATCCACACGCTGTTGTCCACGGCAGTTGGCCCTTGCAGGGATGATTTTACCGGATTCGATGCATTCCCGGTGCACCCGTGACACAGTGGCTCGTGAAAATCCCAGTGCCTGCACTACTTCCGAGATGGAGTGACCCATTCGTCGGGTCCCGACAATTTGCACACGATCAAATGCGCTTAGACCCTTCGTCTTACCCATATTGCGTCCGACTCTTACTGATTCCCGTTGCATCACTCCTTATATTGTCGGATCGCTGCATACGCCATGTTGTTTCCGTTTACAGGGCCGCCCACAGCGCCATATTTGCATAACGCCAGCTGTCTCTAATTCCATTGCTCTTCAGTGTATTATGTAATGTGCTGGTTCCGGATGTCGCTGTTTTGTTTTTGCATATATGTAAATTACGTCTTTCGGGTGCACCAGTAAGAGTGTTTACGAAGCTACGAAGATTTCATTTCTTCAGGGTCATTCTTTTTACTTTTGTGCATCAAGGTGGCAACACCACACTTATTTTTAATTTTTGTAAATGTCACATATATTCTGCTCTGGAACGCACTAAATATAGCATTCGTTGTATCTGAGAAGGTTAAATCAGGAAACAGAAGTCAGGTAAGCTGCTTTTTCTTTTATACTCTTGGCCTTCCTTGTGAGGTCATTGTCTGCTGTCCTAGTTCTAAGCAGGGGAGGGAAAATTGCATTGTTTTCTTTGTTTGTAAATGGTGTTGCCCATCCCACACGACGCATGCTCAGATAAACGTTTCTATTTCTCACGTAAAATCAAATAAAAAGGAACAGAGCTGTTCTTCCGGTTATCGAACTTTTGAAAATCCGCTGTGAGCATCCCAACATGAGACACCGTTTTGATTTAAAAACCGCCTTGTTTCGTAAAGTGCAATGCAGATTTCATTAAACTATTGTTCCCAATGCTATAAATTTTGTATTGCTTGTTATGTAATTAAAAATCTACGGAATTGTTAACTGCCTTGAAGTCAGCCTGGGGAAAAACATTAAAAGAACGAGCAAACCGGATAATCAGTCTGCGAACTCGGATTAAAGACGGTTAATGGCTTCCTTTTGGTTCGGTAGATTAAGTCATGTAACGGCTAACGTGTCATTTTCCGCGAAGCAGATGTGCAAAGAGATGCGTGAGATCTTGCTGTTCTTCTTTTTATTTTTATTTTTTTTATTTAATTACCGCCAACAGCTAACCCTCTTCTTTGTTCTGAATTTGCACAAATTGTGGTGCTATTCAAGATCGCTGCTTCCCATTGAGCTTCATTTTTAGCACGTCTTTTGTAAAAAAAGATCGTGCTCATGTTATCGGCTTGTCCGTCCGTCCTCCTGTAGACACCATATCTCAGTAACTAATAGTCCGATTTGAAAATTTCTTTTTCCATTGGGAAGCTTGAAATATGCGAATGATGATCTCTTCGGGGTTTTTTTTTTGTACGATTCACAGTTTCACCGCTAGAGGGCGTAAATCCAGATGATGTCGAATTAAAAATGCATTTTATTCTATATATTTGCTCCTAATCAACCGATTGAAAAGATTCTTTTAGCTTTCGATTCCATTTATGTCGAACAGCCATTTAGGTATAGTTACTTTTTCAAGTTAAGCATAGATTTTCCGCTAGGGGGCCTAAGAGTAAATTTCGTTTTCACCTATATCTCTTCTTCCAAAACTCCGATTTGAAAAATTGTTTCTTTAGCTGATACAGCTCCTGATGGAAAATCTTTGGTACATAATTTCTAGTTTTTGGTAAAGAATACTTTAGCCACCAGGGGGCGTAAGTGTTAATTTTTGTTTCTGATGTATTTGCCATAAAATCTTAGCTTCTAAAATCTCGATTGAAAAAAATTCGTTCGTGCACCGATGCCACTCACTTCGATAAAAGTTTTCGGAATGTATTCTTCTTAAAATATCGCTTGGTTTCTCCGCCAGGGGGCATAGATGTATAACTTATTTTTGTCAATACCACTGCTTCTCATGATTGTATTTGAAAAATTCTTTCTTTATTGAATAGAATTTCCGGTGTGACATGTTTTTCATATATTTTCAAAATTTTAAAGTAATTCATAGACTTTGCGCTAGGTGGCGAAAGGTAAATTGCGTTTCCCCCAATATCTCTACTTTTAAAGCTCCGATTTTAAACATTCTTCCTTTATCGCATACAGCTCCTGAGGGAAAACGTTTTTCATATATTTTTCATATTTGGTAAAGAATGGTTTGGCCACCAGAGGGCATAAGTGTTAATTACTGCTTCTGATGTTTTAGCCGCGAAATCTGAGCTCCTGAAACTCGACTAAAATTTTTTTCTTGGATCGATACCGTTCACATCGAAAAACCTTTTGAGAATACCTTCTTCCTAAAATAATGCATGGTTTTCCCACCAGGTGGCGTAGTTGAATATCTTATATTTGTCCATATTTCTCTTTCGAAGAGTCCGATTTGAAAAATTCTTTCTTTGTTGGAGAGAGTTTCCACTGCGAAATGTTTCTCATATAATTTCAAATTTTTCTTAACGCACAAGTCTGCAACCAGAGAGCGTAAGCTCACGATTCCATTTACAGCAACATCTGCGGGATTAAAAACCCTATTGAAAAACTTCTTTCTTCGGTCAGATACTATTGTTTTCCGTATAGCTTTGATAAATTTAATTATCGCCAGAACGGATTCAGAAGAGGTGCTCATTACAACCGAAAATACGGTGTCATCTTTCTTGTTTACGCTTTCCAACCGTAGGTTGAAGTAGCGTATATGCTACAGCTTTGTCCGTCCGTCTGACCGTCTGCACCATAACTTACGTAAAAATGGTTCGATTTCGATGAAATTTCAGTATGTGGTAGGGGACCACCTGGGTACGAACCCTGTTGAAAATGAGCGAAAGGGATCAAAGGTCAGGACATAGGAGCGGGATCCATTCCATTGCTCTTATGCGTCATAACTTACGCAAAAATGCTTCTATTGCGACAAAATTTTATCATCTTGTTCCGGAGATATACTGAACCGGTTCTGTTCAATATAATCGAACTGGGGTTGAAGATCAGGACGCAGGAGCGATATTTATTCCATTGCCATTATCCTCATAGCTTGAGTAATTACGGTACTTGAGCAATGATTTCTGGTATCTTGGAAAGCATATCATAATCAATGCAGTGCATGATTTTACTAACTTGTTTACATAAAAAACGCCCTGTAGTCAATGTCATTGGAGATACACTAACAGCCAAAAGGAAAATAACAGTCAAAGTATGATTAGCGAGAAATACACTGCTGGCCACCCAAAATGCAACACCAAGAAGTAAGCATCCGATTGGCCTGAAATTCGCAGCGTGCGTCGCCCGCAAGAGGACATGCAAACGATTAGCATTGCAGGCCATATGCAAATCATGTGCGCCCGGCACGTCATCGAGAAGCACTATAAGAAGGGTGCACAGAAGGCGGGGTGTAAGTAGTGGAAGTGTGTTGTGCTGCCGGACCTGTGAGTGGGAACTTTCCTGATGCCTCGTCGCAGAACACGGCAGTCATTCCAGCACGTTTCGGAGTTCGACAGAGGACAAATAGTGGCTTATCGCGACAGCTGTTTACCGTACCGAGACATCGGCGCCCGTATGGGACGACATCCAGCCACAGTGAGGCGAGTATGGATTCGGTGGGTGCAGAGGGACGGACGGACCGGCGTGAGCGATTGCTGCAGCCGCGGCCCACCACCGAACGAGAGGACCGGCATGTTGTGTGGCGGGCATTGACGGCTCGCACGGCCACATCACGAACGTTAGCGTAGGAATTAGGGTGTGTTGCGCAACAACCTGTGTCAGCACGTACCGTTCGACGTCGTCTGCAGGAGCGGGGACTTGTCGCACGGCGCTCATTGCTCCGATTACCATTGACGTTACACCACCGGCGAGTGCGGCGGCAGTGGGCCGTTGAACGCCGCACCTGGACTACGGAATGGCACGACATTGTCTTCTTTGACGAATCCCGCTTCTGCCTGCAACACCACGATGGTCGGATCCGCGTGTGGCGGCACCGCGGCGAGAGACTGTATGGCGCCTGCATTATGCATCGCCATACCGGTCCGTCGCCTGGCGTTATGGTTTGGGCGCAATTGGATATGACACCCACACCCTCTGGAACGTATCGCCGGTACACTCAACAGCCACCGTTACATCTCCGACGTCCTCCCTTACCTGTCAGCGGCCACGTTTCAACAGGACAATGCGCGCCCGCCTGTGGCACGCATCGTGCAACATTTCTTCACGGCCCACCAGATGTATCTGCTGCCGTGGCCCACCTGTTCTCCCGATATGTCACCCATCGAACACGTCTGGACTATGATCGGCAACCGAGTGGCCCGGCAAGCACCACCCGTGGCTACGCCTGATGAACTGTGGCAACGTGTGGAAGCAGCCAGGACCAACATACCCCAAGCCCACATCCAAAGCCTCTTTCGTTCGATACCGCGGCGTGTAGCGGCCGTTATTGCCAACCATGGGAACTATTGATGTCTGCGTGTTCCGCAAGTCGCACTGGCCTGTAAGCTCAATCGTTTAGTCTTTGTATCTGTTGTTTTGTGTCCAGTAAATCTGGCTTTGCCATCTCGTGTCCTTCTTGGTGTTGCATTTTGGGTGGCCAGCAGTGTAGATATTCACGTCAAACGGTGAAACAAAAATTATGGATACTCTATCTTATTCATCGTAAAGGCGACCTTACATTCAAGCAGTGAATTACTGTGACTTTCAAGTTTTTTTAAGATTTCTCATATCCTTTTAAAATGATAAGTTCTCGAATATTTGAAACATTGCGTAGTAATGCTGTCAGTTAAGTTTACTGTACGCCTGCAAACGCGGTGTTATTTCTCTTAGAAGTGAATTTTCAAAACTTTTCTCAGCGAATATAAACGAGCATGTCTAAGATTTTCACTTCATTTGCAGATTTTCCTTTTGCGCAGTTTTCCCGCTGGTCCGCATATATAAATGCTGTACATCAGTGTTTCTGTTCTTCAGAGAGCTCCTCATCCGGTGAAATATATTAAAAATTTTGAATATCTGTCTATGATATGTATTTACATACATGTGAACCAGCGGGGAAACTGCAGCTGCTCCACATATATAGAAATACCTACACTATATTGACAAAAGTCACCGGACATCTAGAAGAGAAACACAACATAGCATTTATGACATACATTAGTACGGTGTCGGTCCACCTTTGGCCTTAATGCATGCATTGACCTTCCGGGACATGCTTTCGACAAGGTTTTGGAACACAGTATGCGCTTCCATTCACTTCATAATGCTGCCGCTAACTGTTGCTTAGTAGTAGGCCTTGGTTCCAAACTTCTTATGCGGCGCTATAATTTATCCCATAGGTGCTTTATGGGATTAAGATCAGGGCTCTGTGCTGGCCAGTTAACCATAATACGGAATTATCGTTAAACCAACCCGTAACAGTCTTTGCTTTATGGCTCGGTGCATTATCCTGCTGGTACCGACAAAGCTCGGTTCCATAGTATTGCCACAGAGTTGTTAGGGCATAATTGTTTAGAATATTGAGGTATAGACGTGCTGGTTAACAGGTTTGTCCACGATAATCAATGGGCCGGGACCACACCAGGAAGAACGCCCTCAGACGAGTACACTGCCAGCTCCAAACCTGACCCTAAGAACAGTACACTGTGGTAAATAGCGTTCCCCCGGCTGCCGCTATATCCACACACGGACATCAAACTGATGGATCGTGTATCTGGATTCATCAGTCCATTGGACAGGTTTCTATTGATCTACGGTCCACGATAAATATTCTTTACACCATGCTAAACGACGAGTAGCATTCCGAGTGGAGATGAAAGGCTTATGAACAACCGCGCGACCACGGTAACCCATGGGATGAAGTTCTCTGCAAATGGTACGTGTACATACCGAGGTTCCAGCATTTTTACTCACCTGCACACTGAGGTCTTGTGCAGTACTCCGTCGATTAGCTGTAACGACTTTCCTGAGGCTTCGACGTCCTCTATGACTGATGTTCTTTGGTCTGCCGGTACGTTTTGCTGCTTCAGACACGCCATGTGTCTTCCACTTATTGAGTAATCCAAAACAATTGACTTGGGTATGTTTAAACGCCTCTCGGTTTTTCTTATGGACAACCCCCTAATATGACACCCAACAATCTTTCCATTCTCAAAGTCAGTTCTCTCCCGCCGCGACATTTTCACTCAACCTCACAGTGCAATATGATCGCAGTCAGCTGTAGGCTTGTTTTTATACCGTTTGCAGCTGTACAACGCATCTGAACAACGCAGCTGATCCATTCATTTGCTTTTGAAGGGGTGTCCGGTGACTTTTGTCAATTTAGTGTATTTGGTTCTAAATATAGATTGAAGAAATTCTTTTTCCTTTCAATGCTATTTAACTCAAAGATTATTTTAGGTAGAGGCTCCTATTTAAGTAATGCATGGATTTTCCACTAGGGGGCGCAAAGGCAAACTGCGTTTTTCCCGATATCTCTGCTTCTAAAATTCCTATTTTCAAATTTTTTTTTTCCTGAATAGGATACAGCTCCAAATGTGAAATGTTTTGCATGTAACTTCTAATTTTTGGTAAAGATTGGTTTGGCCACCAGGGGGAGTAGGTGTTTATTTCTGCTTCTGATATATTTGCAGCAAAATCTGAGCTTCTGAAAAAAATGTTTTTTGGACCGATACCTCTCCCCTGGAAAAATGTTTTGAGAGTACCTCCTGCTTAAAATAGCGCACGGTTTTTCCGCGAAGGGGTGTAGTTGCGTATCATATTTTTATCGATATCTCCGTTTATAAGAGTCCGATTCAAAAAATTATTTCATCGTTGGACAGCGTTTTTGGTGCGAAATGTTTCTCATATAATTTCAAATTTTCTTAACGCATGACTGTACCACTAGAGGGCGTAAGTTCACGTTTTCGTTTACAGCAATATATGTGGGACTGAAAACCAGACTGAAAAATATTCTTCTTCAGTGAGATTCTACTGAAAACCAGACTGAAAAATATTCTTCTTCAGTGAGATTCTACTGAAAACACTTTGACTTTATTTTTTTCCCAAAATAATGCACAACTTCGGCGCTAGGGGGCGCAAATATTTATTCTGTTTTCCTCAATATCTCTGCTTCTAAATGTGCGATTTAAAAAATTGTTTTAAAAAATTATTTTAGCACTTTAGGTTTGTATTTGAGGAGTTTTGTAGTTAGCAGTTTTGTCGTTAGGTGGTGGGCGCGTACTTTTCTTTCATATTTCCGCTTCTAAAAACCCTATTCAGAATTTTTTTTTTTTTTTTGCTGTCTGCAAATCACTACAATAAAGATGGGGAACACTAGCCTCTTTAAATAATGCACAGCTTTTCCTCCAGGGCGCGTAAAGGTTAAAACACATTTCACACTGTCTCTGCTTCCGGGAGACAGACGTACACTATACTGACAAAAGTCACAGCACACCCCTTCAACAGCAAATGAACGGATACGCGGCGTTGTTAAGATGCGCTGTACAACTGTAAACGGTATAAAACCAAGCCTGCAGCTGATCGCGATCATATCTCACTGCGAGGTTGAGTGAAAATGTCGCGGCGGGTGAGAACTGACTTTGAGAAAGAAAAGATTGTTGGGTGTTATATTAGTGGGTTGTTCATAAGAGAAACCGAGAGGCTTTTAAGCATACCCAAGTCAACTTTTTGGATGTACTGAATAAGTGGAAAACGCCTGTCGTGCCTGAAGCAGCGAAATGTACCGGCAGACCAAAGAAAATCAGTGATAGAGGATGTCGAAGACTCAGGAGAGTAGTTACAGCTAATCGACGGAGTACTACACAAAACCTCAGTGTACAGGTGAGTAAAAAATGCTGGAACCTCGGTATGTACACGTACCATTTGCAGAGAACTTCGTCCTATGGGTTACCGTGGTCGCGCGGTTGTTCATAAGCCTTTCATCTCCACTCGGAATGCTACTCGTCGTTTAGCATGGTGTAAAGAACATTTATCGTGGACCGTAGATCAATGGAAACGGGTCCTATGGACTGATGAATCCAGATACACGATCCAAGAGTCTGATGGCGGTGTGTGGATATGGCGGCAGCCGGCGGAACGCTATTTATTACAGTGTACTGTTCCTACGGTCAAGTTTGGAGCTGGCAGTGTACTTGTGTGAGGGTGTTTTTCGTCATATAGTCCAGGCCCATTGGTTATCGTGGACAAACCCGTTAACCAGCACATCTAACTCAATATATTCTGGACAATTATGCCCTATCAACTCTGTGGCAATACTACGGAACAGAGCGTTGTTGATACCAGCAGGATAATGCACCGAGCCATAAAGCAAGGATTGTTACTGCGTGGTTTGCGATAATTCGGTATCGTGTGTTGACTAGCCAGCACAGTGCCCTGATCTTAATCCCATAGAGCATCTATGGGATGAATTAGAGCGCCGCATAATAAATTTGTGATTAAGGCTTACTACTAAGCAACAGTTAGCGGCAGCATTATGTACTGAATGGAAGCGCATACCAATCGCTGTGTTCCAAAACCTTGTCGGAAGCATGTGTCGAAGGGTCAGTGCATGCATTAAGGCCAAAGCTCGACCGACATCGTACTAATATATATATCAATAAATTCTACGTTGTGTTTTTCTTCTAGGTATCCTGTGACTTTTGTCAATATAGTGTTTATGAAAATTATTTTTCTTTAGCATAGCTTTGGCTGTGAAAATACTTTTCGCCTCTTTTCTACTTTCATACTGTGCAAAATTCTGCCGCTAGACGTAGAGTTATATCATGTTTCCTTCTATATTTCTTCTAGTAGCTGTTCGATTTGAAAATCTCTTTGTCTCTGATACTACTTCTGCTATGACAAACTTTTTGTGCACATTTGTTTATTTTCGTAGCGTAATTTTTAGCCGCTGGTGAAGGTAAGTAGCTGTTTCTATTTCTGGGTGTTTTATGGGCTGTAGAAATCCGGTTGATTTTTTTCTTACTTATTCCATTGACTTTAAATAACTTAGATAAATTTTATTCGCGTCGGAAAGAATTCAAAAGATGTGCTCATTACAACTGAAAATCCGGTGTCCTTCTTTTTCAATGAATGAAATACGGGATTACACCATTGTAGAATACAAATTTAGAAGATGTAAATCCGTTTATTGGCGTAAATGTGACATGGATTTTAAGTCAGATAACATCCTGTGATGGTTATATTCAAATTAATCGAAGACTTGAAACTGGTCGTCCTGGGTGGTGTAGTGGTTAGCATACTCGGCGCTCTCCGCGGGACGCGGATTCTATTTCCGCTCCAAGATGACGGCATTTTCAAGTTTTCGGATTTATCTGATTTGACATCCATGTCATATTTACACCAATAAATAGATTCACATCTTCCAACTTTGTATTGTACTTCTTCTTGTTCACTATGAATTGGAAAGCAAAATCACGTTGGCGTAGCAACCCAACTTTATTTTATTAAACTCTGATTTTTTAATTTTTTTTTGAAGTTTTAGCAACCACAATGAGCAATTGAATGGGCTATAAAGCAGTCGCCTGTCCCTGATTTAGGGTCACTGATTCCAGGGAAGGGAGAGAACCAGTGCCGTGAGACAAACACAACATCCATGCTTCACCGGGATTCGAACCCATACGTATCTCGGACGAAAGGTCAGAAGCCAGCGCTTTGACCACTTCGCCACCGAGGGGTCAAACTGATCTAAAAAACAGCAACATTGCTTATGGTTGTTAGTTAATCACATGGAAACTGTTCTTTTTTTCACATGCTTTGTAATAGTTAGCTTTCCTTTCTGTTGTTATAGCAATTATTTTTTACTTATTATAGGAAATATTTTTTTGTCTTTCCGTGCATTAACTCTCATTCTTATTTCTGTGTGTTGTAATGATTATTATTTTTCCTGTGTACAAAAATTTTAGATAAAATTATTTATTAATAATTCTCTTGCAACTCGGTTGTGTTGCTATTGCAAAAAAACATACATTTTTTGTAGTTAGGTGTTTCAAAATATCCGCCAACTTTTGAATAACGTAAATATTTAAAATCATCTGACGACAGGAAACGTGTCATATAAGTCCGACGAATCCTCATTTGCATTATTATCAACAGTAAGTCGGGTTCATGTATGGAAATTTCCTTAGAAAGCGTATAATTCGGAATGTCTGGCTCCAACTTTCAAACATGGGGATGGATTTGTAATGATTTGTAGTCGACTGGCCCCATCGCTACCTTTCAAGGTTGAGTAACTTCCAGCAAGCACTTGTATATTAAAGATAATCAGGTGTATTGCATGATTCAAACGTTGCTTTCCAACAATGATGCCATTTTTTAAGATGATAATGCGCCCATACTCACAGCTAGAACAGTTGAGTCTTGGTTTGAGAGGCATCAAGATGAACTTCAACATCTGGCTTGGCCAGCTCAATCACCTGACTTGAATATCATCGAACCACTGTGCGCCTTTTTCCAGAGCAGTGTGAGGAGCGGATTCTCTCCTCCAACATCTCTGAAGCATCTGGCTGAAGTTCTGCTCAACGAATGGCACAACATTCCACTGGAGACTATTCCAAAGCTGTATGAATCTATTCCAAGAAGGTTGGAAGCTGTATTAAAGGCAAATGGCGTACAAAACCTTATTAATAAAGACATAATACAACATTCCACCGGAGATTATTCAAAAGCTGTATGAATCTATTCCAATAAGGTTGGAAGCTGTATTAAAGGCAAATGGTGTACAAAACCTTATTAATAAAGACATAATACAACATTCCACTGGAGACTATTCAAAAGCTGTATGAATCTATTCCAAGAAGGTTGGAAGCTGTGTTAAATGCAAATGGTGTACAAAACCTTATTAATAAAGACATAGTACAACATTCCACTGGGGACTATTCAAAAACTGTATGATTCTATTCCAACAAGGTTGGAAGCTGTGTTAAAGGCAAATGTTGTACAAAACCTTAATAATAAAGACATAGTATAACATTCCACTGGAGACTATTCAAAAGCTGTATGAATCTATTCCAAGAAGGTTGGAAGCTGTGTTAAAGGCAAATGGGGTCCAAAACCGTATTAATAAAGACATAGTACAACATTCCACTGGAGACTATTCAAAATCTGTATGAATCTATTCCAAGAAGGTTGGAAGCTGTGTTAAAGGCAAATGTTGTACAAAACCTTAATAATAAAGACATAATACAACATTCCACTGGAGACTATTCCAAATCTGTATGAATCTATTCCAATAAGGTTGGAAGCTGTGTTACAGGCAAATGTTGTACAAAACCTTATTAATAAAGACATAGTACAACATTCCACTGGAGACTATTCAAAATCTGTATGAATCTATTCCAAGAAGGTTGGAAGCTGTGTTACAGGCAAATGTTGTACAAAACCTTAATAATAAAGACATAGTATAATATTCCACTGGAGACTATTCAAAAGCTGTATGAATCTATTCCAAGAAGGTTGGAAGCTGTGTTAAATGCAAATGGGGTCCAAAACCGTATTAATAAAGACATAATGCATCATTCCACTGGAGACTATTCAAAAGCTGTATGAATCTATTCCAAGAAGGTTGAAAGCTGTGTTAAAGGCAAATGGTGTCCAAAACCGTATTAATAAAGAGGTAATACAACATTCCACTGGAAACTATTCAAAAGCTGTATGAATCTATTCCAATAAGGTTGGGAGCTGTGTTAAAGGCAAATGGTGTCCAAAACCGTATTAATAAAGACATAATACAACATTCCACTGGAGACTATTCAAAAGCTGTATGAATCTATTCCAATAAGGTTGGGAGCTGTATTAAAGGCAAATGGTGTACAAAACCTTATTAATAAAGACATAGTACAACATTCCACTGGAGACTATTCAAAATCTGTATGAATCTATTCCAAGAAGGTTGGAAGCTGTGTTACAGGCAAATGTTGTACAAAACCTTAATAATAAAGACATAGTATATATAACATTCCACTGGAGACTATTCAAAAGCTGTATGAATCTATTCCAAGAAGGTTGGAAGCTGTGTTAAATGCAAATGGGGTCCAAAACCGTATTAATAAAGACATAATGCATCATTCCACTGGAGACTATTCAAAAGCTGTATGAATCTATTCCAAGAAGGTTGAAAGCTGTGTTAAAGGCAAATGGTGTCCTAAAACCGTATTAATAAGACGTAATACAACATTCCACTGGAAACTATTCAAAAGCTGTATGAATCTATTCCAATAAGGTTGGGAGCTGTGTTAAAGGCAAATGGTGTCCAAAACCGTATTAATAAAGACATAATACAACATTCCACTGGAGACTATTCAAAAGCTGTATGAATCTATTCCAATAAGGTTGGGAGCTGTATTAAAGGCAAATGGTGTACAAAACCTTATTAATAAAGACATAGTACAACATTCCACTGGAGACTATTCAAAATCTGTATGAATCTATTCCAAGAAGGTTGGAAGCTGTGTTACAGGCAAATGGTGTCCATCACCTAATTAATGAAGACATGTCGCCTACTTCCCAGGTGTTTAGATTATTTGTTCAACCCCTTAATATGTCACACACTTGAATGTGTTCTCGAGCACGGTGTCCGTTGTATTCGAACTCCTGTGCCAAATAACGTTATCTAGTCAAAATAATGTAATGAGGCTGGGAAACACCGATTTGCATATCATTTATCTGCCGCCAAAGATAATCGAAGTTACATTTTACCACTATAAAGTTGAGTTATGACTTCGGCCTGCCTAACCCTATTTTGTTTCTTAAGATCTTTATTGTCGCAACTACCAAGTTTCCCAAGAAAGTAACCCCTACGGTTGTCATCGAGTTATTACTGTACTTCACGGCGATAAACTGATACCTTTTCGGATATCGCTGTTTTAATATTCCTTGTTTAAAAACAGTAATTTCAGGAATTGTTTTTCTTCCAATGATACCCATTTTCAGATCTCGAATTGTGCTTTTCTGTGCTTACCAAAAGCACGAGAATTCGTTTCTTGATTCCTAAAACACGAGCGTGACAATCTGTGATCACTCACAACTCATTTTGATCAAGTGTTCCCTAAAGAAGAGGTGAAGATCATAAATAGTGATGAGGTGAAGGTGTGAATGGAATACAGTAGTAACTACATCACAGGTTTTTTTGTTTTTTTTTTCGTTCTGTTTTTCTTCTAGTGACAGACGTTCAGGAAGCGTCTTAACGAACATGACATTGACGTGAAACATGCTCTGTAGCTCTTGACATTGAAAGATGATTTTCTGTACTGACGGCCATCCAAAGTTCCATTTCTGGTACTTGAAATACGGTTAAACAATTGATAACCTACAAGATTAGCCCCTACTAAAGCTGCACTCCGAGCAGGGAAACTCATTCGGCATGAGAGCGCAAGGCGTGACATTATGCTTCAAATGTTTTTACGGAAACTCCACTGGCACTGCATTAGTGCCGATAACAGTTTACAAAATTTGTTGTTGTTGTTCGCCCTGTATTTATTTTTTTTTTTTTGTCCCACTATGATTTTTTATATCTCCTTCAAATGACGCAATTCAAATAGCTTCCTGTTTTGGTCTCCATTCCTTTTAAATGCCCAGGGGCGCACATAGCAGAAGAGAAGCTACAGATTTTGGCAGCCGCCCAAAGTGGAAGGACTATGAGATTATTCATTATCTGCACGTTAAAAAAAATTGTAGGCGCCAACATATTCTTTTCTTGGGGGAGGATAGGGGACACGAATTTTTCAAATTCTGCAAAAAGGAACAAGCGAATCTCGTTTCTTTCATCATAGTTTCCGTTTCAATATGTATAGCACGATAGACACTTGACACTTTCATCCATGTCACATAATGCACTTTTCAGCACATTCTCGGGCCGCTAGTCTCAAGACAGCTGTGCTATCCTATACTCAAGTCTGCCGCCCCGGTGGCGCAGTGGTCTAAGGCGTTGGCCTCTGATCATTCGTCCGAAAGGGGTCCGGGTTCGAATCCCGGTGAGGCATGGATGTTGTGTTTGTCTTACAGCACTGGCTCTCTCCCTTCCCTGGAACCAGTGACCCTAAATTAGGGACGGGCGACTGCTTATAGCCCATTGAGTTGCTCACGGTGGTCGTTAAACCTCCAATCAAAAAAAAAAAAAAAAAAAATATAATCAAGTCTTCCTATCGTGACAAACTGCAATACTAGTGTTTTTTAGGCTTTCCAACCGTAGGTTGAAGAAGTGTATATGCTCCAGTTTTGTCCATCTGTCTGTCTGTCCGTCCGTCCGCACGGTAACTCGCGTAAAAATGGTTCGATTTCGATGAAATTTTAGTATGTGGTAGGGGACCACCTGGGGACGAACCCTATTGAAAATGGATGAAATGGGGTCAAAGGTCAGGACAGGAGCGGGATCCATTACATTGCCCTTATGCGTCATAACTTACGTCAAAATACTTCGATTGCGACAAAACTTTAACATGTTGTTCCGGAGGTATACTGAACCGGTTCTGTTGGATATCATCGAAATGGCGTCAAAGGTCAGGACACAGGAGTGAGATTTATTCCACAGCCATTATCCTCGTAACTTGAGTAATGATTTCTGGTATGTTGGAAAGCGTATCATAATCAATGGATTGCATGATTTTACTAACTTGTTTGTGTGTTTGGAAGTTTAACGACCACCGTGAGCAACTCGATTGGAAACAAGAAGTCGCCCGTCCCTAATTTAGGGCCACGGAACTCAATTGCAAGTCTTGACCAAAGGAATAAACTCTTGGGAATTCGGATGTGACGTTTAGTACAGAAAGCATAATAAGAGATTACCTAGATTTACATATAAGAGAAAGTAAACCTAATACGAAAGGTTAAAAAGGTGTGCAAAGTTTTAATTTTAAGTTGAAATTTGGCCTTAACTAATAGTCAACCGAATTCGAAAACCAGCACTTGAATACAGGGACTCAGCCAGGATTTTGTCAAAACGGTGATCAAGATGGTATCACCTTTTAATTCAACATACACTGAAGAGCCAAAATACACTGCTGGCCACCCAAAATGCAACACCAAGAAGGACACGAGATAGGAAAGCCAGATTTACTGGACACATAACAACAGATACAAAGATGAAACGATTGAGCTTACAAGCCCATGCGACTTGCGGAACACGCAGACATCAATAGTTCGTGTGGCCCCCATGGTTGGCAATAACGGCCGCTCCACGCCGCGGCATCGAACAAAAGAGGCTTTGGATGTGGGCTTGGGGTATGTCGGTCCAGGCTGCTTCCACACGTTGCCACAGTTCATCAGGCGTAGCCGCGGGTGGTGCTTGCCGGGCCACTCGGTTGCCGATCAGCGACCAGACGTGTTCAATGGTCGACATATCGGGAGAACAGGCGGGCCACGGCAGCAGTGGCACCTGGTGGGCCGTTTAGAATTGTTGCACGATGCGTGCCACTTGCAGGCGCGCATTGTCCTGTTGAAACGTGGCCGCTGGCAGGTACTGCAGGTAAGGGAGGACTACAGGCTCCAAAACGTCGGAGATGTAGCGGTGGCTGTTGAGTGTACCGGCGATGTGTACCAGAGGGGTGCGGGTGTCATATCCAATTGCGCCACCAACCATAACGCCAGGCTACGGACCGGTATTGCGATGTATAATGAAGGCGTCATACAGTCTCTCGCCGCGGTGCCGCCACACGCAGATCCGACCATCGTGGTGTTGCCGACAGAAGCGGGATTCGTCGGAGAAGACAATGTCGTGCCATTCCGTAGTCCAGGTGCGGCGTTCAACGGCCCACTGCCGCCGCACTCGCCGGTGGTGTAACGTCAATGGTAATCGGAGCAATGGGAGCCGTGCGACAAGTCCTCGCTCCCGCAGACGACGTCGAACGGTACGTACTGACAACGGTTGTTGCGCAACATAACCCTAATTCCTGCGCTAACATTCGTGATGTGGCGGTGCGAGCCGTCAATGCCCGCCTCACAACATGCCGGTCCTCTCGTTCGGTGGTGTGCCGCGGCTGCAGCAATCGCTCACGTCGGTCCGTCCGTCCCTCCATACTGGCATACGACTAACTGCCAAACCAAATGGCAGGTTGTGTGACGTGCCTGCCCCGCAAGACGCACACGACATAAAGGCAGATAGCAGCGAGAACGAACGTCTGCGTAGCTCAGTTGGTAGAACAACTTGTTCCAGATTAAGTGGACTCGGGTTCGATCCCCGGCGTGGACCAAAAATGACAGAGAAATTTACTTCGTTATAGTTACTTCTTGGAGCCACGCACAATGCTGGGGATTCACCAGAGATGGAAAGCAGCAACTGAACAAATAATTAGGAGGCTAATGAATAATTAATACACACAATTGACGTGGATTAGGAACATCAAACAGAAGTCATAGCTTTTTCCACGTTTTTAAGTGAGTCACGGAAAAATTATCATCGGCCGCCGCCGGAGGAGGATCTCACAGAAACTGAAAAGTGGATACCTCTTGTACCACCGTGCAACAAATACTGGCAAAACTAGTGGCGTTAGATTTATCATCAGCAACTAACTGAAGGCCTGAAGGGCATATATTACAAAAAAACTGAAGTGCCTCAGGTTGCACAACCTTGTCATTTAACATAGGCCCAACACTGAGCAACCATCTTTCGGGAATGGAAAGCGCTGATTCAGTGTTGGGCCTACGTTAAGTTGCAAGGCTATGGCTACCTGGGATTGGCAGAACGACTGGTGTTAGATTTATAATCAACAAGAAACTGAAGAACAATTTGTTTTGGAAGTTGAAAGTTTTTCAAACTGAGGTGCATGACTCGTTATCCTACTTAAAATCGGTTTCAGAAATTATTTTTTGCTTATAGGGGCGTTAAGTGCTCATTTCTGTTTGTACCAGACTTGGAACCGTATCTTTTTTTTTTTTTTTTTTTTTTTTTTGTAGTTTCTTTTTCTTTGGGTTTTTAACGACCACCGTGAGTAACTCAATGGGCTGTAAACAGTCGCCCGTGCCTAATTTACATATAATGACAGGTTCCATGGAAAGGCCAGTGCCGTAAGACAATCACAACATCCATGCCTCACGGGGATTTGAACCCGGACCCAACTCGGACGAATGTTGAGAAGCAAGCGTTTACACCACTGCGCCACTGGGGCGCCATCGTCGTTTTTAAGAAATCGATTTGAAAAATAGCCTTTGCCTTTGATATCTTCCATTATGAAAATGTGCACAACCTGTGATTTTTCGCAGCACACGTTGCAGTCCCTAGCGACGGAAAGTAGCTATTTCTGTTAGTGCGTGTTTTGCCGATTACATAGAAACAGAAATTCGGTTGATACATACATATACACTCCTCGGGAAAAAAAAAAAAAAAAGGGTAGCACCTAGAACGAATCAGTCCCTAGCGACGGAAAGTAGCTATTTCTGTTAGTGCGTGTTTTGCCGATTATATAGAAACAGAAATTCGGTTGATACATGCATATACACTCCTCGGGGAAAAAAAAAAAAAAAAGGGAGGCACCTAGAACGAATCATCCAATCGAGATCAAAACTGGTAAGTACAATGTATGCATATAGGATAGGAAATGATTGCAATTCATGATCAAATGTAGAGGATTTTAGGAAGGGAGTGTCTGATCCTAGGTCTTAAACAACCCTTAGAAATAGGAAGCTAGGAGATTTGAGCTAGAGTGCCCGATAGGAAAGTGACACGGAAGCGAAATAGAAAGGGGGAGGAAGACGCCCTTATTTATTACCGAGGGGCCAGTATCCGGAGTCCGACGGCTTAACGTGCCCATCCGACGCACGGCGGATATTTAGTGGATCGAGCGTTCGTACCTGCCTGGGATCGAACCTGGGGCCCTTTCCGAGGCAGTCACGAACGTTGCCCACTAGGACGCCCGCGGTCCATGATTGCAATTCCAGAGAAGGTGGGTCATTTATTCAGATTATGCAGCTACACGAGTGGAACAAGTCACAACGTTGTAGCGCGACCTCTAGCTCGGATTCGGATACAAGCAGTTGTCCGACGTGGCATAGATGCATACAGTTCACGCACATTGTCCTGAGGTATAGCATGTTAGACAGTTTCCTATTTGCGGGCCAGTTCACCGACATTCCGGGACGGGGGAAGGTGGCGTCCCATCATGTCCCAAATGTTCGATGGGCGAGAGGTCGGGCGATCATGCTGGCCATAAAAAGGTGTCGACATTACGGAAGCAGGCCTGAGAGAGCCGTGCCAAGTGTAGCGGGGCATTATCCAGTTATAACGAAGTAAATTTCTCCGTCATTTTTATCCGCGCTGGGGGTTCGAACCCGGATCCCCTCATTCCGGAATAAGTCACTCTACCAATTGAGCTACGCGGACGTTTATTCTGATTGCTATCTGGCTTTACGTCGTGTGCGTCCAGCTGGCAGGTACGTCACCAGCACGGGCAGAAAAATCATTATTGCCCTTAGCATAAAAATGTTCCGAATTCTGCGGACTGGAACGGAGTCGAGCATACTTTGCATTTGTACTGTACCCAGAAAATTGTTTAGAAACTAGCGGTTGGTGTACCACTCTTCTATGCGGTGGTACGTATGATGCTTGGACTTGCACCTGTGTACGCACGTGTTGAAAGTCATTAGGCCTATCATGCTGCTGAGGATTTTCGTGATAAGCCTCCCGGGGTTCTTGAGCACGTTTAGTTGGTCCATGTTTGCCATGTCGCTCCTCATACGTTCGTATGAGGTGAAGGCATTCATGTATTGTAGCAGGGTGTCGGACCTCAATAAAATCCTGTAGAAATGGATCGAGCTGTTGCAGTAGGGTGTCCAACATGTCGACATGACTGGCATGTGGATCCCATAATTTATACAAGCGTGTTGTTTCAAAAGCAAACGCAACAGAGCTATCGTTGGGTCCTTGCTTACGAGAAAAAAGTTGTTGTGCAAGGCCAGCTCGACTGAGGCCGAAAGGAAAGACTTCCAAAAATTCCGCTCGAAAATTCTCATAACGAGAATCCGGGTTCGACACTCTCCACTGCCGATACCAGGTCTTAGCGGTATCTTTCAAGCAAGTGCCTGCTATTTGCACTTTGCAATCTTGAGGAATATTGTATAAATCGAAATGATCCTCCAAATCCTCGAGAAATTTCAAGGACCCCTCCAAACCATTGAAAGTAATTGTTCCCTCATGCGGTTCGAAATGTGCAAGCATTTTGCTTCTATGAGAGGATTGAAATACCTCAGGTACGACCCGCGACTCAGAATGATATGAAGCTGGTGAATGACGAAATTGTGAGGAATGCCTGGGTACTTGCAAATCATTGACATCAAAGTTAGACCCACAGGCTTCTTGCAGATTGTCGAAAATAACCCCACCTCCACCGAAACTTGATTTAGGTTGAAATAGTGAAGTTTTCTCAGGTAATGAAGACATAGTCAATAGGTGTCAATACCTCGTGTTCAAGAAATGTTCGGGCGCCAATTATAATGAATAAAATTCTCCGCTGGACGTGTAGTGCAGGGAAGCTTACGTTAAGTCACGTTAGGGTTATTGGAAGGTTACTTGACGTAGCTAAAGTGTACCTAATCTTCAAAGTGCTAGAGTTTGTTTAGGTAAGACTCGCACGTGCAATAAATTCATTGAATATGGAACTTCTTTTTATCCGCGCCGGGGTTTGAACCCGGATCCCCTCATTCCGGAATAAGTCACTCTACCAATTGAGCTACGCGGACGTTTATTCTGATTGCTATCTGGCTTTATGTGGTGTGCGTCCTGCTGGCAGGTACGTCACACAGTTTAAAAAATTCTTTGTGATGCTGCGACACGAATGGCAAAACAACAGGTCGTAGAATGCCGTCGACGTATCATTGAGCCGTGGGGGCCACACGGAGGACTACCAAGGGCGTTCGGCTATCCTAGGAAATGACTCCCCACACAGACACTCCCGGTGTGAGAGCCATGTGCTGTTCCACAGTGAAGGCAGGATCCGTGCGATGGCCGGCTTGTTTTCAGACACGTACGCACTGGTCATGGGGCCAAGTGCAAACCGTGTCTCATCACTGAAGACAACATGACGCGGCACTGGACACAATCCCACATTGATCTGGCCCGACACAATTGCAACCGGTACCAGCGATGCTTGCTGGTCAGTGGCAAGCGGCGGAGTGATCTCCTCGAATGTAATGCGCGTGTCGCAAGTCATCTGGCAACTCTTCGAATGGCCACTTCCATACCTGTAAACGACGCAACATGGCTGCGGATGATCGAGAGCGACGAACTTGCTTCTGTTCGTGCGCCTTTCACAGTCGTTCTATTCTCGTGTTCTGTCTTTGCCCTCGGCCGTCCGTTGCCCGCATGGCGTTGGGTTGTGCCCTCCTCGGCCTATTGGTGCCAACATCGGTCTCCGACCCAAATGCTTGGCGATACGGCGACTTGACCAACCGGCCCCTCGCAGCCCAATTATACGTATTCTCTCAAACTCTCTCAACTGCTTATATTATGCACGGATCCGACGTCGAGGCATCTTCACAGGATGCCTCGACGTCCGTGGAAGTTAGTGCGACCGCACTTCGCTGTCACAATTCTCCCTGCGTGCAAGCTTAGTTCTTGATATGCAGCCACTCCCGGTATGCGAGCAGTGTCCTCAATGCGTGGTTCTCATGCGCTATGGACGGTCTACTATTCAATCACCAGCCATTGTTTTTTAATCATTTGCATATTGGGCCCTGGGGTACTTGCTTGCAGAATTTCATCAGGATCGAAGGACTTTCTCGAGGTGCTTAGTTGTTTTTTTTTGTTTGTTTGTTTTATGAAGAGTGTATTTCTAAATCTTTTTTTACGCTTTCCAACCCTCGGTTGAAGAAGCGTATATGCTCCAGCTTTGTCTTTCTGTCTGTCCGCATGATAACTCGCGTAAAAATTGTTCGATTTCGATGAAATTTTAGTATGTGGTAGGGGACAACCTGGGAACGAACCCTATTGAAAATGGGCGAAATAGGGTAAAAGGGCAGGACATATAGGAGTGGTATCCATTCCTTCGACCTTATGCGTCATAACTTGCGTAAAAGTGCTTCGAGTGCGACAAAACGTTATCATGTTGTTCCGGAGGTATACTGAACCAATTCTGTTTAATATCATCTAAATGGGGTCAAAGATCATGGCACAGGAGTGAGATTTATTCCATAGCCATTATCCTCATACTTCAGTAATAACTTGAGTAATGATTTCTGGTATGTTGGAAAGCGTATCATAAGCAATGCATTTCATGATTTTACTAACTTGTTTTTTTAACCGATTCAATGCACTATGAAGAACATTGCTTATATTGCACATTTTAAATTATGCGCAGATGTTGTTTAGGAATTGTAAAAGCATTCTCTTTTTGGCTGAATTTTTTTTCAACAATTTTTTTTTTAATATTTTCACGCTTTCCCACCGTAGGTTGAAGAAGCGTATATATGCTCCAGTTTTGTCCATCTGTCTTTCTCTCCTCACGATAACTCGAGTAAAAGTGGTTCGATTTCGATGACATTTTAATATGTGGTAGGGGTTAAACTGGGGACGAACCCTTTTGAAAATGGACGAAATGGGGTCAAAAGTCAGGACATAAGAGCGGGATCCATTCCATCAACCTTATGCGTCATAACTTATGTAGAAATGCTTCTATTGAGACAAAACTTTATCATATTGTTCCGGAGATATAGTGAACCGGTTCTGTTGAATATCATCGAAATGGGGTCAAATGTCAGGGCACAGGAGCGAGATTTATTCCACAGCCATTATCCTCATAACTTGACTAAATATGCTTCTATTGCGACAAAACTTTAGTATGTTGTTCCGGAGGTATACTGAACGAATCAGTAGTCAGGGTATGGAGGAGGGTTTGTCTGCGCGCGATTTCTGGTATATTGAAAAGCGTGATTTAATAACTTGTTGCATGGCATGATTTTACTAACTTGTTTTCGTGTTGGAAAGCATTCAAAAGACGTTCTCATTACACTGGAGAATTCAGTGTCATCTTTCTTGCTTCATTCATAGCGATATAATTGTTCTGCTTAAAATATTTATTAGAGTACAAAAGGAAAATGCTATAAGAATGAGAAGCCCCCCCCCCCCTTCGTTTAGATTCAGCGCGTGCTCACGTAATGCGAAATTTTGAAGCAAAATTTCGAAATTTTTATTTCTTCTCGTCATATGCTTTTAGATCGCGATTAAGTTTTTGAAACGTATTGTGAATAAAAAGGAGGTATTTTTCTCAATATTTTAAATTTACAGGAAGCAGCTGCTAGAAATGAAATATATATTAAACAGTTACAATGACATTTCAAAGACACATGGAAGGACTAAATATTTTTGCTCTAGCTTTTTTCATTAGCAAGGGAGTAAATAAATAAATAAATAAATAAATAAATAAATAAAAAAAGTTGTTCGGCAGCTTTTAAAGGCGCTGTTTGCAGTGCCGACAGAACACGTATGCAACAGTGCACGTAGCCCACTTGACTCAAATTTAATGTCAAGGTGAAAAGCTATTGGCCACGTGAAGATGCCTTAACCCTTCAGAAAAAATAATGATGAGAAAGATAAATGTATCTTAAAGTTCCATTGACCGCAATGTAGCCTTCATGGGAGATCATAGGAAACGCACGTAGGCCAAGCACTCTGAAGGATCGTTCTGGAAAGCTCCTCATGAAATCATTATTTATATATGTTGTGGTGTTAGATCAAACAATTTTTACTAAATATTTTAAACGTAACAATTTGAATATTTAAAAACGAAATAGAACTGTGAACTAATGATTTAGTTTCTTGCAGCCAACTACTTTTATTTCATCCGTTGCAGGAGGTAAATTTATGCACTCGGTTGCAGAAGCACACACTAAATATTCCAAATATAGTTTAACTTAATAATATCAAGGTGACTTTAATAAATATTCGTGCAGGTTCTGAAAGTTTAATCACAACTTGTAACAAGCGAAATTCACTGTGGATCATTTTATGAAATTCTCGAGCCATTTTCCGTGAATCCTTTCGCAAAATTAACGAAACACATTCGCGACAAACGTTTTCGCGTGAAATGACGAAAAAATAACCTGAATTAAACGGATTTTTCGTAAGGCAGGAAAATTCTGAAATTTCAGAAACATTCTCCGCAGTCTTTTTCCTATATAAATGGGAAACTTATGTTCTCACATTTTTAACGGGGAAAATTCTGTTCTCACTTTTTTAACTGGAAAATTTTATTCGCACTTTTTTCGTATTCACAAGACGGAAAATTTCCGATAATAGGAGCGTTTCGCGAGATAACTATTAAATTTGAAACGTCTGTCGGAGAACCTGATTTTGGAGTTCCTCAGGAAGGTCTTTTACCCTTTCCAACCGTAGGTTGAAGAAGCGTATATGCTCCAGCTTCGTCCGTCCGTCCGTCCGTCCGCACGATAACTGGCGTAAAAATGGTTCGATTTCGATGAAATTTTAGTATGTGGTAGGGAACCATCTGGGGACGAACCCTATTGAAAATGGACGAAATGGGGTCAAAGGTCAGGACATAGGAGTGGGATCCATTCCATTGCTCTTATGTGTCATAACTTGCATAAAATACTTCAATTTGGATTAAATTTTAGTATGTGGTAGGTGACCACCTGGGGACGAACCCTATTGAAAATGGACGAAATGGGGTTAAAGGGCAGGACATATGAGCCGAATCCATTCCATTGCCCTTATGCCTCGTAACCTACGTAAAAATGGCTCGATTTCGATGAAATATTAGTATGTGGTAGAGGACTACTGGGACGAACCCTATTGAAAATGAACGAAATATGGTCAAAGGTCAGGACATAGGAGCGGAATCTATTCCATTGCCCAGTCAGGACACAGGAGCGGAATCTATTCGGAATATAACTTGCATAAAAATACTTCGATTTGGATTAAATTTTAGTACGTGGTAGGGGATCACCTGGGGACGAACCCTATTGGAAATAGGCGAAATTGGGTTAAAGGGCAAGGCATAGGAGCCAAATCCATTCCATTGCCCTTATGTTCATAACATACGTAAAAATGACTCGATTTCGATGAAATTTTAGTATGTGGTAGAGGACTACTGGGGACGAACCCTATTTAAAATTAACGAAATAGGGTCAAAGGTCAGGACATAGGAGCGGGATCTATTCCATTGCCCTTATGCGTCATAACTTGCGTAAAGATACTTCGATTGAGACAAAACTTTATAATGTTGTTCCTGAAGTTATAATGAATAAGGTTTTACTGGTTGTTGTTATGCTGTAGTGTAACGTACCAGGAGATGTGACCTACCTGCCAGAAGGACGCACACGACATAAAGGCAGATAGGAATCAGAATAAAATGTCCGCGTAGCTTAATTGGTAGAGCAACTTATTCCGGAATGAGTGGACCCGGGTTCGAACCCCGGCGCGGATAAAAATGACGGAGAAATTCACTTCGTTATAGTAGTTATAATGAACAAGCTTAACTGTTAGTAATGTTGTAGTAGTAATTAAGATGAATAAAGTCCTATGCTGGTTGTTAATAGTAACACTTAATGAAAGAGACCTAACAGCCAGACAGAGGTCTGACAAAAGTATGAACTGAGAAAAACGTACTTACTAAGAAAACCTTTTATTAGGGAAACTCCTGGTATTATCCACACACACTTCATAGGTCACACAACTACTCGATATCTGGCTCTCACATATAACGAAGTTCCTCTCACATAAACGAAGATCTCTCTACACCAAACTAAGATCTCTTTACACATAAGACAAAGCTCTCCCTACGCACATAAACAAACGCTCTCCTAGGTATCGTTGAACGCGCCTATTTATACTGCCTTTATGTCGTGTGCGTCCTGCTGGCAGGTACGCCACATCTCCTGGTACGTTACATCATCTCCCCCTTATTATTTTTTTTTTCGAAGTGCTGGAGAAGGGATTCTTTTATTTCCTATCTGGCGGTGTGGAAATAACATCACACCATTGCGAGATTTTGAACGGTCGGGTCATCCGGATAGTTCGGGCGCCATTATAACGAAGTAAATTTCTCCGTCATTTTTGTCCACGCCAGGATTCGAACCCGGATCCCCTCATTCCGGAATAAGTTGCTCTACCAATTGAGCTACGCGGACGTTTGTTCTGATTCCTATCTGCCTTTATGTCGTGTGCGTCCTGCTGGCAGGTACGTCACATTTCCTGGTACGTTACAAAGTATAATACTTAACCGGTTCTGTTGAATATCATCGAAATGGGATTAAAGGTCAGGGCATAGGAGCAAGATTTATTCCACAGCTATTATCCTCATAACTTAAGTAATGATTTTTGTTATGTTGGAAAGCGTACCTAATCAATGCATGTCTAGGACGAAACGTCAGAAGCCATCGCTCAGACCATTGCTCCACCGGGGCGGCAGAGCGAGGTCTTATATTGTGCATAGCATATCGTATAAAATTTTGGTTAGTGTGACACCCGATATTCCTCCTCCTCTTCATCCATTCTGTGCACCAGCTATTGTACTGTATTACTATAAGAAACCAGATATGTAAATTAATTATTGTACGGATGATTGTATGATGTTTATGTATCAGCCTGTAGACCTCTTAAGACAAAAGCTATTATAGCTATCAAGACTAAATTTTATATTTAGGGGTTTTGTAAAATACACTGCCGGAAAGTGAAAAAAGAACACCCAGAAGGAATGCCGGTAGGAACGTCATATTATAATATGTTAATTGTTAAAGACGTAGAAACCGTGATCCAAGTTGGAATGTCATTGGATGAAATAATGACGTCATTGCGGACGACTAGGGCGTGCAGAACGAAGTCATTCGTCTGGTGTCGTGTTGTTAAGAGCTCGTTGAAGAAGCTACCATGCCTAGAAGACTTAAGCGCCCAACATTTGTTCAGTTATCGTAGTTTGAGCGAGGCCGCATATTGGGTCTGCGGGAAGGAGGTTGGTCCTTCCGTCAAATTGCGGGACGAGAGATATCGACCGTGGTAAGACGGTGGCGTCGGTGGTCAGAAGAGCATTCGCACACTCGCAGACGTGGTTCCGCGCAACACAAAGTTACGGACGCCCGAGAGGATCTGCGTATCAGGAGGAAGGACAGCGTTGGCAGAGCGGACGGCTACTGCGTTACAAATTCAATCTTCTGTCATACCAAGGGTGTCTACCAGAACGATACAACATCGTTTGTTGGAAGGAAGAGTACAGGCACGCGTGCCGCTGGCACGGTTACCACTGACCTCTGGTCACCGTCGAGCACGTTTCCGGTGGTGTCAAGAACGAGTTCATTGGAGGAAAGAATGGCGGTCAGTGGTCTTCAGTGCTGAAAGCTGATTCTGCTTGGGAGCGTCTGCCGATCGTGTACGCGTCCGATGGCGACAAGGTCAGCGGCTTCTTCCATCGCGCATCTGCCAAGGACACACAGGCCCTACGCCGGGCATCATGGTGTGGGGAGCGATTAGCTATCACTCTCGCACGAGTCTGGGAGTGATTAGCTATCACTCACACGAGTCTGGGAGCGATTAGCTATCACTCTCATACGAGTCTGGGAGCGATTAGCTATCACTCTCGAACGAGTCTGGGAGCGATTAGCTATCACTCTCGAACGAGTCTGGGAGCGATTAGCTATCACTCTCGCTCGAGTCTGGTGGAGCGATTAGCTATCATGACGTGGGGATCGATTAGCTGTCACTCTCGTACGAGTCTGGGAGCGATTAGCTATCACTCTCGAACGAGTCTGGGAGCGATTAGCTATCACTCTCGTACGAGTCTGGTGGAGCGATTAGCTATCATGGTGTGGGGAGCGATTAGCTATCACTCTCGTACGAGTCTGGTGGAGCGATTAGCTATCATGGTGTGGGGAGCGATTAGCTATCACTCTCGTACAAGTCTGGGAGCGATTAGCTATCACTCTCGTACAAGTCTGGGAGCGATTAGCTATCACTCTCGTACGAGTCTCATAGCAATACGTACGTCAGCAACATCGTGCAGCCGGTTGTCCTGCCATTTTGGAGTGCGATCCCTGATGCGATATTCCAGCAGGATAACGTCCGCCCACACTTCTCCCGAGAAACTCAACATGCTTTTTAGGCTGCGCAACAACTTTCTTGGCCAGTACGCTCTCCGGACTTCTCTTCAATCGAGCATGTCTGGGACTGGATAGGACACAGACTCTTCTGCGGACCCCGGCAGGCAGCGGCCATCTCTGAATCACGCGTCCAAGTTGAAAGCACGTGGAATGCTATCCAGGATGTTTACGACCGATTGCATGCCAGATTAGAAGCTTATATTTCTGCTGTAGGAGGTACAACACCTTATTAAAATGTGCCTTCTGTACACTGTACTGCGCATTAAAAGGTAAAATAAACATTGAATCACTTTAGACGTGTGATCACTTTCCTTTCTTAACAAGTTGTTGCTGCGACATAAATCTCACAGATGCAGCTGCAATTTTTAATGGTGTTGGTTTTTCACTTTCGGGCAGTATAGTACTGTGAAGCAGTACATTTCACCTTTTCTTAAAGATAGTTGAAAGTTTATAAACGATATTTAAAGACAGTTATTAACGTTTAAAAAAGTTCCGAGTTCCAAAACATTCTGTTGAATTAAGAAAGAAAAATGTAATTTGTAATAACTGCAAAATGTTAAGTGAAACCTTTTTTGAATGCATTTCTTAGCGGAGTGAAAGAAGTTTTTAACATCGGCTAATTGTGGCTGTTAACAGCGCAATTCGCATACTATCTGAATTTTCACACGCAATATTTTCCTGACAAGTATCCCGGTACACTGGCAGTGCGAACCATATCTGCAATTGTAAAAGTCCGATTTTTTTTTAATTTTTTTTTTTGATTTGAGGTTTACCCCTATAAGTAGTCGCCCATCCCTAGTTTAGGGTCATTGGTTCCAGGGAAGGGAGAGAGCCAGCACCGTAAGACAAACACAACTTCCATGCCCCACACCAGGGCGGCGAAAGTCTGATTTCAAAAATTGTTTTTGAAGTTGAATGCTGTGTCCAAGACAAACATTTTTCATACATTTCTGGTGCTTACTAATGCGAATTTTTTCTCCCACACTATAAAAAAATTTCTGAAATTCACGAGCAACTTTCCATGGTCCTTTTCGTGAATTAGCGAAGCACATTTTTGATATAATATTTTCCGCGAAATGACGGAAAGAAAGCTGAATCTCATGGGGTTTTCCTACGACAGGAAAATTCTGAATTTTCAGAAATCTTTTTACGCTTCCTTTCTTACATTGACGGTAAATTGCCGTATTCTAAGATGTGTTAACGGAAAATTGTGAATTTTCAGAAACCTTTTTACGCTTACTTTCTTACATTGACGGTAAATTGCCGTATTTTAAGATGTGTTAACGGAAAATTCTGAATTTTCAGAAACCTTTTGTGACGTACCTGCCAGCAGGACGCACACGACATAAAGGCAGATAGTATTCAGAACAAACGTCCGCGTAGCTCAATTGGTAGAGTGACTTATTCCGGAATGAGGGGATCCGGGTTCGAATCCTGGCGCGGATAGAAATGACGGAGAAATTTACTTCGTTATAATGGGTCCCTATTCGGGCGCCATTACAACGAAGTAAATTTCTCCATCATTTCTATCCGCGCCAGGATTCGAACCCGGATCCCCTCATTCCGGAATAAGTCACTCTACCAATTGAGCTACGCGGACGTTTGTTCTGAATACTATCTGCCTTTATGTCGTGTGCGTCCTGCTGGCAGGTACGTCACACTTTTTACGCTTCCTTTCTTACATTGGCGGTAAATTGCCGTTTTTAAGATGTGTTAACGGAAAATCTTGAATTTTCAGAAACCTTTTTACGCTTACTTTCTTACATTGACGGTAAATTGCCGTTTTTAAGATGTGTTAACGGAAAATCTTGAATTTTCAGAAACCTTTTTACGCTTACTTTCTTACATTGACGGTAAATTGCCGTTTTTAAGATGTGTTAACGGAAAATTCTGAATTTTCAGAAACTTTTAACGCCTACTTTCTCACATTGGCGGTAAATGATCGTTTTTAAGATGTGTTAACGGAAAATTCTGAATTTTCAGAAACCTTTTTACGCTTCCTTTCTTACACTGACGGTATATTGCCGTTTTTAAGATGTGTTAACGGAAAATTCTGAATTTTTAGAAACCTTTCCGCCATTCCTTTCGTATATTAACGTAAAAATTCCGTTCTCACTTTTTCCATATCCATATGACAAGAAATTTCCGATAATTGGAGTGTTTCGTGGGAATACTTGAGGTCTGATTAACTGTTAAATTTTAATAGTCTGTCGAAGAATCTTATTTTGAAATAGTGCAGCGATATCGGATATTGTGGATAGCATATCACATGTCTTTTGGTTATTGTGGCACAGGATGTTTCTTCTCCTCACCCCCATTTTGTGTAAGAAATCGGGTACTTAAATTATCACTAGTCTGCATGAGATCAGATGATTGAAAACTAATATGTGTGTGCTTAGCTCAGTAAGACCAGAACTGGTCTTACTTTTCTTCTATCACATACAGTTTTTGCACAATCGACCCAAGTTTATTTCGAAGATTTATCGCTGATAGCATTACATCTGCCAGTCAGGGGCGTTTTAGCGGGAGGCATTTCAGCTATCTCTTTTGCCAATCGTCGTCGTCAAAGCAACGTAGTGTTACTTTTGGAGTATTGCCAACTAGCCACCTGTAGAAAAAATACTGAAAAAGGAATTGGCAAGAATCCAAGAATAGCATTCCCGCCAGTCAGATGCTCACGTTTCCAGTTCATTGCTCTTTCTGGTCAGATTTACACAGCTGTTCTATGTTGCTGTCTCTACTGTGAGTGCCTAGTCTTACAATGTCGAAACGCAAGTGTGTAAATTGTCCTAATGTGTTATGTTACATTTGTGGAAATTATGTAGCGCTTAAGCAAAGAACGGATATCACAGACTTTGTGAAGAAAGCTTACTATGCTTACTTTAAAGTGCATCTTGGTGATCAGGATAAGGCATGGGCACCACATAAAGTGTGCCGCTATTGTGTTGAGTGGTTGAGGTTATGGACAAAAGGGAAGCAAACGTTTATGTTGTTTGCAATACCTATGGTGTGGAGGAGCCTAAAGACCACCTGAACGACTGTTACTTCTGCTTAGTTAATGTTAAGGGCTGCAATTCGAAAAATAAGAAAAAAATTGTGTATCCAAGCATTTCTTCAGTCATTAGGCCAGTTCCACATGGGAAAGATCTGCCTGCCCTTCTTCCTCCAGCTGTGTTAGAGAACGTGGCGGAAGATTATGAATGTGAACGTGATGCAATCTCCGAAGACGACAGTGATGATGTCTACAAGCCGGAAAACGACTCTATTCCACAACTGTTCCCTCAGAATGAACTTAATGATCTAGTACGTGATCTGAACTTGCCTAAGGAATCTGCAGAACTACTTGGCTCCCGGTTGAAAAGTAAGAATTTTCTGGCTCCTGGAACACATTTAGTGTACTATATTTTATCCAATTGTACCCTATTATGTGTACAGTACTGTACTGTATAAAATTTTAAGTCGCTATAAAGCAACATTTAACTTACTTTTTATCTGTTCTTTAAACTTTTTTTTCACTACGTATTTACGTAGGTAGTTATATGTAGTGTGGAAACACAAGTTTGACCGCGACAAGCATCGAAACCGTGTCCCCTCACTCCGGAGTAAGTCGCTCTCCCAACTGAGCTACGCGGATAGAATGTCTCGCTGCAGATTTGCCGTTGTGACACATGTTTTCCCCTCTGCAGTACGTCAAAGTAGTTGAGTTCGTATGTAAATGCATACGTACATTTAATTATTTGCAGAGATCCCGGATAATGGAATATTCCGCTTATTGGAATATTTTCTTATGACAAATAGGCTATTTCCATTAAGCAGGTTCGACTGTACAATGTGTTTGAAGTTAATCTAATTTAACTCTTAGCCTAATATTCATTTAGTGCTTTTTTAAACGATACAAAACTGGTAACTGATTTTATATGAATCGACAACCCGTTTCATAGCCGGAGACAATGAGCATTAATATCAAAATCTAGCACATTAGTACGAGGCCTTGGAATTAAAAAGTTATCATACCCACGAGTTTGGTAATTACGTGCAGCGTTACTTGAGTTTATTAAATTGAGATGTGTGTTGGCATAAACACGCTCATGCATTAACAACATCAGTCGATAAACTGTATAATCTCTCAAAGATCAATAATTTATAACGACTTAACAGGATTTCCACATTTTTCCAGTGGATTCAACAAATGAACATATATTCATACCTTCTACATGTCATAGCTGTGGACGTCTAATTTTATCTCTTCATAGATTTTAAATTTGAACAATCACATTTTAGCTACTGCATCGAGCACAAAAACGATGAGTTATTTGATGGGTTTGCAATGAACTTTCCATTTTCCATATGAGCATGAACTGTGTTTTTACTGCAACAGAAATGGACAATTGACTGAGGGGTGTGTTACCCGATAATTTGATTGGAATTTTGAAATATTGAATAATATTTATCATGACAGCTAACGAACAATATTAATAAGTAAATAGTCTAAAAATTCATTTAGTTATGTCATAGTGTTTTTGCACATATGAGGTGACTAAAACTGTCCGAAACTGTCCGAAGTTCAGCTTGCCTCTTGTAGTGACATTTAGCCGTCTGAACCGTCGATTTTGTCTTCCTCCTACAGGGTGTCTCACAAAAGACTCGCTGATTTTAAAATGAAATAACTCGGAAACGGAGATCTATAAAAGAATGAAACAATTGGTATGTTTATTTTGAAAGCCGTAAAAATCTGATACAGAAGTTTCAAAATTATTTACAAATGTTGCCGACAGGTGGCGCTGTACGCTTTAGTCGCAGTAGGGCGTCCGAGAAACAGTCTATAAACTGTCCTTTGCAAGCAGTCGTTGCAATCACATGACAATCGATTCAAAATGTGCACCTTTCGCAGCACAGAGATGGCGCAAACGAAGAATGAAATTTTCAGTCACCGTCTGTAGTGTGTCAACGGAAATGGATGCACATGCCTCACCGATCAACTCTTCAAGCTCGTCCAATGTTGCAGAATTGTTCTGGAAAACAGTGTCCTTCATTGTGCTCCACAAAAAGTAGTCGCAGGGGGTAAGATCGGGTGAGTATGGAGGACAATCCATGCCTCACCGATCAACTCTTCAAGCTCGTCCAGTGTTGCAGAATTGTTCTGGAAAACAGTGTCCTTCAATGTGCTCCACAAAAAGTAGTCGCAGGGGGTAAGATCGAGTGAGTATGGAGGCCAATCCATGCCTGTTCCAGTAAAAAAAGTGGAATAGTTCAAAGCAATGACTCTATTCCCGAAGTATTTCTCAAGAAAGGCAAAAACCGCTGGGGTACGGTGTGGTCGGGCCCCATCTTGCATAAACCACGAAGTCCCTGATACTCGAGTACCAGAAAAGCACGTTGCTCCACGGAATACATGACTTCATCCACTTCCTTTAGTACGTTAACCTCCTTTCACGTTTCGACAGCGAAATTGTCCGAAGACTGATCGCTCTGTGCTTCACAGCATTATTTACAGGATTCCGCACTGCGACTACAGCGTATAGCGCCACCTTTCGGCGACATTTGTAAGTAATTTTGATACTTCTGTATCAAATTTTTACGGCTTTTCAAATAAACATACCACTTGTTTTATTCTTCTATCGATCTCCGTTTCCCAGTTATTTCATTTTAAAATCAGAGAGTCCTTTGTGGGACACCCTGTATATCCTTAGGAATGGATGTAGTATATTCTGTGTCAGTACCCTGCCTATTGTTTTCATAATATATTATTCAATATATATATCATAATGTAATATCCATTTTATCATGAGTAAATATTGGTATATCTGTCCACTATTGAGGATTGACTGACCATTAATCACCTTACTACAGACGTTTTCATTTTTTCAAATTACTTACAGTATTTCTTTTTTTTTTTTTTTTTTTTTTTGATTCGAGGTTTAACGACCATTGTGAGCAACTCAATGGGCTATAAGCAGTCGCCCGTCCCTAATTTAGGGTCACTGGTTCCAGGGAAGGGAGAGAGCCAGTGCCGTAAGACAAACACAACATCCATGCCTCACCGGGATTCGAACCCGGACCCCTTTCGGACGAATGATCACAGGCCATCGCCTTAGACCACTGCGCCACCGGGGCGGCAGTATTTCTTTGGATGGTATACCTCGCAGATGTATATAATGCAGGAGTGTTCCGCGGTTTTCAACTACTTAAAACAAACGTTTGAAACAGAAATACGACGATCATTATTTCGTTACAGCTATAGTACGAATAATCACGTAATACAGCATTGTGAATTCTGTGATTCCTGAGCTAAACTTATAAATGAACAATGCTTTTTGTACAGAAAAAATTATATTAATGTTACATTTAGTTGTCCTACCGCTTTGATTATTACTGATTACAAAGCTTACAAAATGTGGAAAACACACTGAAATTGGCTCTATAACTTTGAGACTGTAAAAGTGCTCATTGCATTATTTCAATGACGTATCATAATTCGTCTTTAACTCGTAATTACATTGGAAATAGATAGCTGTAAGTTCACAATTACTCTTACAGTACAGGAGTATGATGACGATCGAATAATTACCGCTTCTGTTTTTTGAAGCATTTCATAATCTATGCGTTCATTACTTGCGTTACTTGTTTATTTATTTTATGATAGAGTTAAGGTGTTTGAAAACTACCTGTAAATGATTTGGTTGAGAAGCGACAGTTGATAGCCGTTAGTGCGTGAAAATGACTGACAGTGTGAAGCGTTTTTGATCCGGAGCAGGTAAAAAAAATAAAAATAATAAAGGAAAAGATTCTCAGGCGATCACCCAAGCAATCACTGTTTAGCATTCCTTGCTCCCTGAACGACGAGGGGGAAATGTTCAAGAATCCAAGCACTGAACTGTAAGAGGAAACAAAAAATTGAAGGAGGCTTAGTATATATCGAGTCTGTTGAAGGCTTGCTGTCACCAAATCTTTGAACCCAAAATGCGATCCTACGTATCTCTTCAGAGAGGAAATATTTGTACGTTGAAAGTGCGGAACAATAAAAAAAATTAAAAATAAATTAAGAGAAAAATAGAACACACACTTCCCTAAAACTTTACTTCTCAGAAACGATCAGAAAATGTAGTCTGTTTCATTTTTAAGAAGTACAGATCTTCACGAACTTTTTATTTATGCCATGAGAATTTGAAACACAAACTGGGGCCCGTCGGAGAATTTAAACGAAATGTTCCCTTGCGACAAATACTCTGTATTGACAAATGTCACCGGACACCTCTTCCAAAGCAAATGAGTGGATCCACTGCTTTGTCAAGATGCGCGGTACTGCTGCAAACGGTATAAAAACAAGCCTCCAACTGACCGCGATCATATCGCACTGTTACGTAGGATGAAAATGTCGCTTCGGGAGAGAACTGACTTTGAGAAAGGAAAGATTGTTGGGTGTTATATTAGTGAGTTGCCCATAGAAGAAGCCGAAAGGCATTTAAACATACCTAAGTCAACTGTTTTGGATGTACTGAAAAAGTGGAAGACATATGACGTGCCTGAAGCATCAAAACGTACCGGCAGACCGAAGGAAATCAGTGATAGAGGACGTGGAAGTCTCAGTAGAGTCGTTACAGCTAATCGACGGAGTACTGCACAAGACCTCAGTGTACAGGTGAGTAAAAATGCTGGAACCTCGGTATGTACATGTATCATTCGCAGAGAACTTCATTCCATAGGTTACCGTAGTCGTGCGGCTGCTCATAAGCCTTTCACCTCCACTCGGAATGCTACTCGTCGTTTAGCATGGTGTAGAGATCATTTATCGTGGACCGTAGATCACTGGAAACGGGTCCTATGGACTGATGAATACATATACACGATCCATCAGTCTGATGGCCGTGTGTGGGTATAGCGGCAGCCTGGGGAACGCTATTTATCACAGTGTACTGTTCCTACGGTCAAGTTTGGAGCTGGCAGTGTACTCGTTTGGGGGTGTTATTCGTGGTATGGTCCCCGTCTATTGTTTATCGTAGATAACCCTGTTAACCAGCACGTCTACCTCGATATTCTGGACAATTATGCCCTACCAACTCTGTGGCAATACTATAAAATCCAGCCTTGTTGTTACCAGCAGGATAATGCACCGAGCAATAAAGCAAAGACTGTTACGGCATGGTTTGACGATAATTCCGTATCGTGTGCGGACTTGCCAGAACAGAGCCCTGATCTTAATCCCATAGAGCACCTATGGAATGAATTAGAGCGCTGCATAGGAAGTTTAGAACCAAGGCCTATTACTAAGCAACAGTTAGCGGCAGCATTATGTACTGAATGGAAGTGCTTACCTATTGCTGTGTTCCAAAACCTTGTCGAAAGCATGTCTCGAAGAGTCAGTGCATGCATTAAGGCCAAAGGTGGACCGACGCCGTACTAATATATGTCAATAAATGCTATGTTGTGTTACTATTCTAGGTGTCCGGTAACTTTTGTCAGTGTAGTGTATCTGCTGTTTTTGCGCATTAAGTAATGAGACTGATTTTTTTAAATCCCAGTAAAACACACCGGTCGGGAGGTTATGGCTTTTTGATGTCATGCATCAGCTATGCGGTGGTAACAGCGTTTTCGTGAGAATTGCGCAGATGATTATTTATGCTGTGCATGGCGTCACCGCTCTGTCATGGAGCAGACAGAAAATATCCGGTTCGGTTTGAAAATTGGTAAAACTGCATCTGAGACACTTGAATTATTGCGTGATGTGTGTGAGATTAATTGCCTATCTCGTGCACAAACAGTCCGGTGGTATGCACGTTTCAAGGATATGTAAGAAGATTGGGGAAAATGATGAAATTCCCAGACGCCCAATTTTATTGCGCACGTCTGAACTCACTGAGAAAGTTCGTGTAAAGGTAAAAAGTAATCGTTGTGAGACTTTGAGGAGGCTGGAATGTGAGCTCGATGTTAGTAAAGGGACGATTCGTCAAATTTTAGTGCTAGATTTGGGGGAGGGGAGTTTGGGCTCGTTTTGCTGCGCGTGCTTCGTCAAACGACCAGAAACGTGCGGGAGTGGAGTATACAAAAGACATATTGGATGCTTGCAAAACAATGCAAAATTTTCTCTAAAGTATTGTAACAAGACATGGTGTTTTCGTTATGATCCTGAAACGAAGCGTCAGAGTGCCCAGTGGAAGTCGCCACAGTCACGCAAAAAGTGACGTATGAATGTGATAAGAACGATGGATAAAAAGGACGATTTGACAGTTGCTCGTGTGGATGTGTGTGTGTGTGTGTGTGTGTGTGTGTAGAAGTTCAATTAGATAAATGTCATCTGATATCTTCTGTCTTATGTTGTGGAATTTGCATGCTTGGTGCAACCAGGAAAGATAAGAAGAGGAACTCGTGGATCAGAAAAATGAGATGACTGGAAGACATCATGACCAGAGTAAAATCCCTGAAATGGCAATGGTATTGGTAACTGTGGGTACCAAAATGGTACCCAGTTTATTGCTATAACGAAATACAAACATGGGAAATTCATTGAAAGTTGCAGTACAGAAAACAAAAGCGCGGCAATGTATATATATCCACGATGCAGCACAAAGTTACACAGAAAGGAAATGATTATGCACACGAACAATGATTGGCATAACAGCATGTCAAACGATATGAAAAAACACATTTGCACAAGTATATGAAAGTACTATGTCAGCATGCATCAATCGAATGGAACTTAAATGTGGTTAGAGCGCAATACATTATTGAGTAACTCATCAACATTATAAAAATAACATAGGTAACAAATGTACCACTATAGTAAACCACGATAGAGGAAAGCACTAACACAGCACAAACTCACAATTATAGGAAATTTAAAAACAAGATACAAATTGAGGAAACACCAAATAAGATAATAATAATGTGAAACTGGGGAGATCATACAAGTTACGAGACCAATTATTTGTGAAAACACAGCAAAAACACACAATTATAGCAAATTGAAAATACATTACTTGTGAAACACAGCCAAAACACACAAGTATAGCAAAATCAAAATACATTACTTGTGAAACACAGTAAAAACTCACAATTATAGCAAATTTAAAATACATGGCCCTAATGCAGGAAACAACAGAGCAATACGCGAGATAGGATAATGGGGAGATCACACAAGTAACGAGACCGTGGAGGAATCAATGCGAAACCAGGAAGATCCAGGCGACCACAAGGTGGAAAACGTCGCCGAGGAACCGTGAGTCGATGCTGAAAGATACTCAGTTGTAAGACGAGATAAAAGGGCGGCACGAAAATCCGTGACCAAACGTGATTGAGCCTCTGAAACAGATGGATAAGAGCCCAGAAAACGAATTGAGAGGTGGTACGCATAAATAACAGATTTAGCAAGAACGAACAAATTAGGAACAAATGGAAGGTCGGTGAGGCGTAATGCTTCCTCGAGGAAGAAGATAGTTGAAATCATGTAAGCTGTGGAGAGTGGAACAGGAAAGTGAAACGATCTGATAGATGAGAGTAAACAATGGCTGTAGGATCTCGCAGGTATTATAATAATGTAGAAGATCACCGATTTGTCCACAAAAAGGGCAAAGAGGACTAGAAAGAATTCCCTGACGATGGAGAATGTTTGGAGTGGGGAGTCGACCGTGGAGAAATCGCCACTGCACATCTTTCTCCAGCGGTAAACTAAGAGTAAGGTGCAGAACACACCAAGTGGCAGAAAAGGTAGATGGTGGAAGAGAGGAAATAGGTAACTGCGGAGAATTGTGAAGGAGAAGATGACGGTAAAGACAGCGAGAAGTGACGGAATGAAGTAGATAGGGAGAACCAGAGAGTGAAAACGAAAAAGGTAAAGCAAGAGGGGCGGACGCGCAAGCAACAAGTCCATCAACAGTTGCTATATCGGGAAATGACCGACGAAGAGCGCGTTGAAGGAGAAACCGGAAATGCTCAATAGGATCAGCAGCTAGAGCAACAGAAATTTGTGAGAGAGAACGCCACCGAAGAGTCGGGGTGACAAGTTGCTTGACAACAAAAACACCCTCCCGAATCCAGGAGGGAAAACAAAAATATGAAGAATCCGACTGAGTCAAAACGGAAGAGTAGAAGAGTGGCTCATTTAACAATTCAAGGAGGCCAGAAGGAGGAAGATGAACCGGGGTTAACGCTCGCCAAAAATCAAGAAATTCCCTATATACCTCCGGAAGACGTTTATGCAACAGAGGCAAACGATCCATAAGGAGAAGCGTTGCAAAAGTGATAACTGGGTTACGAGGACTTAGAATGACATCAACAGAACTAATAGCAGCAGTAGGAACAGAGCAATAAAGCGAAAAAATGGAAACAAGGCGAGCAGTACGATATCGGAGATGGACATCAGGAAGTGCCACCCCTCCATGAGACACCGGAAGCGTGAGCGTCCGTGTAGACACCCAAGCCTGCCGATGCCACATGAAGCGGGTGATGGCTGACTGAATTTTACGAAGAAAAAAGAAGGAGCCGCTTGTGTAGACCATGTATATGTCAATAAATGGAGAAGAAACGTAGAGACAACCCGGGCTTTACCCCAATACGACAATAAAGCCCTAGCACGACTCCTGGGGGATAAAACATTTGAGAATTTTTGGAGAAGCGGTGTCCAGGAACCAAAGGACAGGAAAGAAGGGTCACCAAGAACTACACCAAGAAACTGCTGCGTCGTTCGAGACCAAGTGGCTCCCCAGGGGCGATGAGGGCGTGCTCGCCACGCACCTCACCAGAGCCCGGTGCTCTTGTCTCTGTTCAACGCAGCGCCGGAAAGTTGTGCATACTGAGAATAAACAGATTCCAGGGTCGAGAAACCGGACTGCGCTCGGATGAGTACCGTCAGATCGTCTGCATAAGCAACCAGGACAGAAGAAAAATGACGAGATTCGGGTAGTAAAGAACGAGGCGAAGGAGCAAGAACAGAACGGATTTGGCACAACAACGGCTCAAACGCCAAGCAAACAACTGCCAGGAAAGGGGACACCCCTGACGAATTCCAGTTGCAAAAGGAATGGAGCTCGTTAAAAATGAGTGAGTCCGAACGTGAAGAAAAGAATTGCGATAAAGGTTTAAAAGAAGTCTGCAAAAATTATGAGGAATACCAAACGAAAGAAGCACCCGAAAAAGGTAGGCATGAGAGACACGGTCAAACGCCTGGCGCTGATCCAACGAGAACAAGGCCAGGCGTTCAACCTGTCGATCAGCAAGTACTAGAAGGTTTCGAAGAAAATGTAATGTTGATTGAACAGATCGACCCGGAATTGTATACGTTTGGTCCGAATGAATAATGTCTGGCAGTATGCCATTCAAACGACGAGAAAGAATCTTAGCGAAAAGCTTGTAATCGCTGTTCAAGGTGCTAATAAAACGCCAATTGTCTATATTGAGGAGACAGCCTTTCTTCGGGAGAAGACGAACGACGGCAACGGTAAAAGATGAAGGGAAAGCAGTGCGAAATAGAAGATTGTTAAAGCAAGCTAGAAGAAAGGGAGAAAGCTGAGGTAGAAAAGTGCGATAGAATGCAACTGGGATACCATCTAAACCGGGGGCGGACTGATAGTTTAAAGAGGAGAGAGCTGAAGATAATTCCGAGAGAGTAATTGGGGCAAGGAGAGAAGAATGAAGATAAGACGGAACTTGAGGAAGGCCTGTGAAGAGAGTGGAGGATGGATCAGGAGGCGAAGAGGAAGAAGAGAAATGTTCGGTAAAATGAGAAACGAGAAAAGGGGAAAGCCGTGAGGGATCATCAGAGACAGAGCCATCAGGAAGGGTTAAATGGGTGAGCGAAGGAGAAGAAAGGATGTCCCTCTCAAATTCAAGAAAGGCGCTCGCATCCTGGATGTCTGAAGAAACATCCTGTACATGAAGGTGAACAAGAGCTTGCGACGCCTGGCTTTGAAGTAGGCCCCGGATAGCCGAAGACCGTGTACGATAGGCGGCAGACGTAGGTGAAACACAAGCTAACTCTAGACGAAGGCGATCAACGATCGTGGATTCCGAGAGGCGAGTGGAAAGAGAAAATCTCTTGCAGAAAGCAACCAATGTAGTATTAACGGAGATCCATAAAGACACAGGGTCCGAGGTAGAGTGAAGATCAATTTCAGCAGCCTGAAGATAAGCTGATAAATGGGAACAAAAATCTGAATCAGTAAATAACGAAATGGGAAGAGACCATAACCTGAAGAACGGTTTGAAGACAACAGGGAGAAATACAGAAAGAATGCAAATGGAATGATCAGACGAAACATACGGAATGTGTGACGCAGCTTGAAGGTGTGTACTAAAATGGGACGAAACATAAAACCGATCAAGTCGTGCTTCGGCCAAAGAAGCAGGATTGGAAGAGCACCAAGTAAAATCACAGACAGAAGGATGAAGGCAACGGAAAGCATCAACAAGGTTGTAATGGGACAAAAGGTCGGATAAAACCTGAACAAGAGAAAAACGAGATTCGACACAGTGTGACCGATCAAAAGTAGGGTACAACGTGCAATTGAAATCACCACCAAAGAGAACAATATCAGAGGGGGCGACCGTGGCAAGATGAACATAGATGGAGTCTAAAAGGGAAATTGCATCGTCATTTCGCTGCGGTATATGAATGTTAAGAAGATGAACACCCAAAGCCCCGAGACGAAAGGAGAGATATAAGAAAACTCCCTCAGTCTTCGCGACTTCGACAATTGATGACATAGCTGGGTAAAGGCGTTGATGAATTCCAATGGATACGCCGTTTCCGAGACGGGTGGAAAAGCAATGAAAGAACCTATAGGGCCACGGGCGCCAGCGATGAAACGGCGTAACGGGAATGCAATTTGTTTCCTGAATAAATAAAACATCAGCATCAACAGGCACTAAGTCTGCAAAGACCAGAGAATTTGCGAACGGGTTCGCAAATCCTCTAGCATTGAGAGAACAAAAAGTGATCGGTTTAGGGAAAAGAGCTAAAGGTCATCGGTACGAGGAAGTAAGGTATCACATATACGCTTCTCAGCGAGCTCCTTCAAAGAGGCGAGACGGCGCGTGTAACGTCTCAAAAAGGCTGATACCGAGGATCGGTGGCACACAGAGAGTTAAAAAGTGACACATAAGCTTCGAATTGCGTTACCGCTGCATACAGATCCAGATCAGGTGAGTGAAGGAACTCTTCAGAACCAACAATCGTACGTGCAGGTTGAAAAAGACGTAAAAGTTGCTGTCTGGACAGTGGTCCAGGAACTTGAGGAAACGTACCAACGGCCTGTAGAACCTCAGAATCAGAGAGAGGATTGACAGGACCTGAGCGGAGAAGCATACTGTTTGAAGAATCATCAGGTGGAGTAATATCGGAACCGGAAACCTCGGGAACACTAGATAAATCCTCAGAATGTGGCACAGAAAGTTGTTTTAATTTTTTCTGTTTTACAGCGCCTTTGGAAGTTCCAACCCGCTTCGAAGAAGAAGCTAAGGCGGATGTATCCATTAGTGGATCAGGCTCACCTCCCAAGTCAGGAGACGAAAAAACGAACGTCGCCGAAGAAGCAGTACGTAGCTGAGCTGCCGTAGTGGAGACTGGTACAACAGCCAAGGCCTCAGGAAGATGTTGCAGCAAGGGTATGGTAGACAAGGTTGTAACTGGAGATCCGATATCCGAGAGGTCAGGAGAAGAGCCAGACGGCTGACCCGCCAAACCACCACTCAACACACCCGGATCGGAACACTTCGCTGTAGACACATCTGTAGTCGAAGACAACTCTGTCAATCCTGAAGGTGGATGCACAATCGTATGGCTCGGGAGTGGAGGAAAGGCAGCATCGTCCGTGACGGAAATGTTCGGCTGACGGAGAAACGAAGAATTTGCGTCAGGCAAACTACCGGTAGTGGGGATAGTAGAAAGACCAATGTGGTCAGCAGTGGGATGCGAACTTGATGAACGTCCACGTCGAACGCGGTCACAGGAGGCAGTGGTGTGTTTCTGTGTTAAACAGTGTGTACAATAGTGTGCAGTGAAAATCTTGAAACTGTACGTTCTTGCGCCAATTTCAACAGTAGCTTCTGTAGGGCAATCCGCCAACGCTTTCTCGGTGGGGAAGACGACCAATAACTGACGGCGAGGTCCGGTAGGATGTGCAAATCGAGTTCCGCGGGGAGCGTCAGAGAGGCGACGGACCTTGCCAACAATTTTACAAACATGACTGACAAGGAGAGGAAGTGCATTATCTGGCACTTCCTGTGGAACAGGATAGAACGTGATGTTCACCGGTCGCTTGGAAAGGGGCGACGGGATGAGATGGTTTGTCCCAATCGAAAGTCCGTCTGCAAGAAAAAAGTCAGCATCCTCCTTGTGATTGAACTGTACCGAAATACCCCGAGGAGTACGGGAAATTCCTGCAATGGACGCAGACGACACATGTCCAGAGAGGGCTTCCATGTAGCGTGGCAATGGAGTATTTGGTAAAGCATGAAAGAGCACACCTCTATCCAGGAGGTTATGGAACTCACGGCCAATCTGCGAATTGTCATCTATCGTTACCTTCACCTTATGGTTGGATACCTGAATAACAGGTGTTGCTTGCAAAAGACCAACTGGATGAGAGGAATCGGACGTAAAAGTAGCGCCTCGTTGCACTTTAGAGGCAAATGACATCCTCGGAAGTGAAGTCTGGTCGGATCCGGCAGGCACAGAAGGCTGTGAGGGAAGAGAAGCACAAGCCGAAGGCAAGGCAGTGGAATCAGTAGTACCCAGGGAGGGCACCGAGGCAGACGCAGGATCTGAAGAAGAAATCGCAGCCAAATCCAGTGAAGGCACCGGTGCAGGAGTACTAGAAAGCTGGGAAGGCATCTGAGCAGACACATCTGAGGACGAGAGTATGTTAACCTCCATGGACGTGGGAAGTGTGACGTGACGCGCATCCGCCACGCCCATAGATGATAAGGAAATACCGGAAGCCGCCATGTTGGCAGCTTCCAAACGTAAACAAACGAGCAAACGATAAGAAAACGGATGAATATAAACTAATATGAGGATGAGAACGCTAGAAAAGTAGCTCAAAATGTACACAGTACCTTTAGACAGCCGGGCCACGCAACAGGTGAGTGAGGGACGAGGTATTCCACACTAAAATGTTTTAAATATTGGAGCCACCAACACTACGTCTATCACGAACGAGCAATGGGCTGGACATATTGCCAGAAGGACAGACCATCGATGAACAGCTGAAATTTTAGACTGGATTCCAAAGGACAGGAAAAGACCCAGAAGAAGACCACATGGGTGATGGGCGGATGAAATTCAGAAGTATGCGGGAGGAGCATGGAAGAGACTGGCACAAAACAGACCGTTGTGGAAGAAACTTGGGGAGACCTTCGTCCAGCAGTGGATTGATAATGGTTGACAATGATGATGATGATGATGATATTGTGGAGTTCTACTGAAATTCGTGCTGGACTAATCAAAGGTTATCGTAAGTCTGACTTCTGTTTATGTTTCGTCTTGCCGCAAAAGCTTAATTAGGAACTATTGCATCGTATTTTTATTTAGTTCAACATTCCTTAGTCATGGTTTTAGACATAGCGTAACACCAATCTTGCTCACGAAAAGGACATTACGTTATAACACACTCTGAAAAGTACGCGAAGTTGGTGCACTTCGTTTTTCTCGAAGTACATATTTGATTCATCACTAATAGGAAAATAATTTTTCAGATATTAAAAAACAGCTACCGCACGTTATCAAAGCATAAGGAAATGCATACGAACATTTAGATTTTTCAGAGAAGTAAGAACAATGGAATCACCAGTGTAAATAATAACAAGTTAGTAAAATCATACAATGCATTGATTATGATGCACTTTCCAACATACTAGAAATCATTACTCAAGTTATTACTCAAGTTATGAGGATAATGGCTGTAGAATAAATCTCGCTCCTATAACCTGATCGTTGATCCCATTTCGATGATATTCAACAGAACCGGTAAAGTATACTTCCGGAACAACATGATAAAGTTTTGTCTCAATCGAAGCATTTTTACGTACGTTATAACGCATAAGGGCGATGGAATTGATCCCGATCCTATGTCCTGACCTTTGACCCCATTTCGATGATATTCAACAGAACCGGTAAAGTATACTTCCGAAACAACATGATAAAGTTTTGTCTCAATCGAAGCATTTTTACGCACGTTATAACGCATAAGGGCGATGGAATTGATCCCGATCCTATGTCCTGACCTTTGATCCCATTTCGTCAATTTCCAATAGGGTTCTTTTCCAGGTGATTCCCTACCACATACTAAAATGTAATTGAAATCGAACCATTTCTACGCAAGTTATGACGCATAAGTGCAATGGAATGGATCCCGCTCCTATGTCCTGACCTTTTTTCCCCATTTCGCCCATTATTTTCAATAGGGTTCCCAGGTGATTCCCTACCACATACTAAAATTTCATTGAAATCGAACTATATCTACGCAAGTTATGACGCATAAAGGCAATGGAATGAATCCCGCTCCTGTCCTGTCCTTTGACCCCATTTCGCCCATTTTCAACAGTTGATCCCCTACAATATACTAAAATTTCATCGAAATCGAACCATTTTTACGCGAGTTATCGTGCGGACGGACAGACGTACAAAGCTGGAGCATATACGCTTCTCCAACCTACGGTTGGAAAGCGTAAAGAAAGCAAGTACTACACTGGTGTGTAAAGAACGAGCCAGGTTTTGACCTGCAGTATCGCACAAGAGCGGTCGAAATCAGGTAATACGGCCTTGATCATTGTTCTCAAGGGCACGAGGCACATAAGGTTTCTATTATTAAGAATGTGCGCTCGTAAGCCAGCGTTAAGAAATAAACATTTTTGCAGTTCCCTTTACTAAAATTAGCGCTGGTATGTAAATTCCGGATTACAAAATTGCCGGTACGGAATACTAGGAAACAAAAGGTGTGGGTTATGCCATACCGGCGTGTACCGGCCCATTTCGAGCACTTTTCCTACTTTTCCGTCTTCTTTTACGGAACAGTTTTATAGTCAATGTTGGGATTGTGCCTCTGGTTGACACGTCGTCTTGCATTCCCTGTCGGCACGTCCTTGATTGGAGGGATTTACGAATAACCGCAAATTCCACCACTTGACCCTCTTCAACATCAAACAAAAGTCATTTCTCTTTCCACGTTATTAAGCGAGTCACGGAAAAATTCTCATCGGCCGCCACCGGAAATCGAACCCAGGGTCTTCTAGTTACGCGCCGGACATGCTACCACTGCACCACAGCGGCCTCGAATTCTCCAGACTCACATACGATTTCTGGTGGCGGCCGATGAGAAATTTTCCGTAACTCACTTATAAACGTGGAAAGAGCGATGTCTTCTGTTTGATGTTCCTAATCCACGTCAATTGTGTGCATTAATTGACCCTCTTTGTCCGCAAAATCCACGCCACCCAGCAAAGTTGCAGATACGCCTCCGACTTTTAATGAAATTTCAGTTTTGAAAATTTTCAGTTTCCGAAAACGAAATTTCAGTATTTTGATAGATTTTTCCGTTCACACTAATTCCGTTTTTTTTTTTTTAACAGAAATGTGAGTTTCCTGTTTTTATAATGAAATTTCCCTAGTTCGCAAAAACTTCGATTTTGACTTTTCAGTTCCTATATAAGGAACCTCCATTCCTTCTTTATTTAATCCAAAATACACCAATCGTACTTTTTCCTGTAATACGAAATGAAGGAATCTTTCCTCTTGTCCGAGGGGAGATCGCGATGGTTTGCACGCCGGTAAGAAGCGCTAGCAAGATATTTGCCACCAGATCACGTTTAAGGTAAAAACAACAAGTTAGTAAAATCATGCAATGCACTGATTATGATACGCTTTCCAACATACCAGAAATCATTACTCAAGTTATGAGGATAATGGCTGTGGAATAAATTTGCTCCTGTGTCCTGATCTTTGACCCCATTTCGATGATATTCAACAGAACCAGTTCAGTATACCTCAGGAATAACATACTAAAGTTTTGTCGCAATAGAAGCATTTTTACGTAAGTTATGAGAATAATGGCTGTGGAATATATCTTGCTTCTGTGTCATGACCTTTGACCCCATTTCGCTGATATTCAACAGAACCGGTCAACTGTACCTCCGGAACAACATGATGAAATGTTGTCGCAATCGAAGCATTTTTACGTAAGTTATGATGCTTAAAGGCAATGGAATGGATCCCACTCCTATCTCCTGACCTTTGACCCCATTTTGCCCATTTTCAATAGAGTTTGTCCCCTGTTGGTCCCCTACCACATACTAAAATTTAATCGAAATCGAAATTTTTTTACGCAATTTATGACGTACAAGGGTAATGGAATGGATCCCGCTCTTAAGTCCTGCCTGATCTTTGACCCCATTTTGCCCATTTTCAATAAGGTTCGTTTCCAGGTGGTTTCCTACCCACACTAAAATTTAATCGAAATCAAACCATATTTACGCAAGTTATGACGCATAAGGTCAATGAAATGGATCCCGCTCCTATGTCCTGACCTTTGACCCAATTTCGTCCATTTTCAATGGGGTTCGTCCCCAGGCGGTCACCTACCACATACTAAAATTTAATCAAAATCGAAAAATTTTTACGCAATTTATTACGTACAAGGGTAATGGAATGGATCCCGCTCTTAAGTCCTGCCTGATCTTTGACCCCATTTTGCCCATTTTCAATAAGGTTCGTTTCCAGGTGGTTTCTTATACCCATACTAAAATTTAATCGAAATCAAACCATATTTACGTAAGTTATGACGCATAAGGTCAATGGAATGGATCCCGCTCCTATGTCCTGACCTTTGACCCTATTTCGTCCATTTTCAATAGGGTTCGTCCCCAGGCGGTCACCTACCACATACTAAAATTTAATCAAAATCGAAAAATTTTTACGCAATTTATTACGTACAAGGGTAATGGAATGGATCCCGCTCTTAAGTCCTGCCTGATCTTTGACCCCATTTTGCCCATTTTCAATAAGGTTCGTTTCCAGGTGGTTTCTTACCCATACTAAAATTTAATCGAAATCAAACCATATTTACGCAAGTTATGACGCATAAGGTCAATGGAATGGATCCCGCTCCTATGTCCTGACCTTTGACCCTATTTCGTCCATTTTCAATATGGTTCGTCCCCAGGTGGTCCCCTACCACATACTAAAATTTCATCGAAATCAAACCATTTTTACGCGAGTTATCGTGCGGACAGACGGACAAAGCTGGAGCATATACGCTTCTTCAACCTACGGTCGGAAAGCGTAAAAAGGACTGACACCGAGCGATGATTTAGTGTCACTATGAATGCGGAAAGACTGAAATAGAGTGATGATTTAGTGTTGCTATGAATGCGGGTTAGTTAGTCATTTTATTTTTTGCAGGAGCTTATTATTTTTCTGAATAGGTTTGCAATAATTTTATTTTTTCTGTAGAGGGACCTACTTATCAAAAGTTACTTTATTCTTTTCATTATGGTTTTTTAAAGCAACAGAATGTTTTGGAACTCGAGATTTTTTTAAACTCCAATGACTTTTAATTATATTTAAGGCAAGGTGAAATATAATATTTCGTAGCGTTATTTAACAAAACTTCTACACATAAAATTTACTCTGGACAGCTATAATAGCTTTTGTGTTTAGGGGTTCACAGTCTGATACACAGAAGAGCCAAAACATCATGACAAGCGCGTCTTTATGCAAATTGCAGCTACTGCGTGTAAATGACGGCACGTGTGTGGGTTATCGAACGGTATAAATAACTGTGACGTATACTCTAAATTAACTTTCATTTTTAGTTACTTTTTCTATGTAAATTTGAGTTCCTTCTCTTAGCGTTTTTTTACGCTTTCCAACCGTAGGTTGAAGAAGGCTCAAGTTAAATGGGTACTTTGAAATAACTGTCAGATGCATGTAATTTAAACGTAAACTCGATAATTTATTTCGAGTGTTATTAAAGGTAATTATAACGAAGTAAATTTCTCCGTCATTTTTGGTCTACGCCGGGATTCGAACCCGGATCCCCTCATTCCGGAATAAGTCACTCTACCAATTGAGCTACGCGGAAGTTTTATTCTGATTCCTATCTGCCTCTATGTCGTGTGCGTCCTTCTGGCAGGTACGTCACATCTTCTTCCCCCCCCCCCCTTTTTTTTTCTTTTTTTCGAAGTGCTGGAGAAGGGATTCTCTTATTTTTCCTATCTCGCGGTGTGGAAATAACATCACACCAATGCGAGATTTTGAACGGCCGAGTCATCCGGAAAGTTCGGGCGCCATTGTAACGAAGTAAATTTCTCCGTCATTTTTGGTCTACGCCGGGATTCGAACCCGGATCCCCTCATTCCGGAATAAGTCACTCTACCAATTGAGCTAGGCGGAAGTTTTATTCTGATTCCTATCTGCCTCTATGTCGTGTGCGTCCTTCTGGCAGGTACGTCACATCTTCTCCCCCCCCCCCCCCTTTTTTTTTCTTTTTTTTCGAAGTGCTGGAGAAGGGATTCTCTTATTTTTCCTATCTCGCGGTGTGGAAATAACATCACACCAATGCGAGATTTTGAACGGCCGAGTCATCCGGAAAGTTCGGGCGCCATTGTAACGAAGTAAATTTCTCCGTCATTTTTGGTCTACGCCGGGATTCGAACCCGGATCCCCTCATTCCGGAATAAGTCACTCTACCAATTGAGCTACGCGGACGTTTTATTCTGATTCCTATCTGCCTTTATGTCGTGTGCGCCCTTCTGGCAGGTACGTCACATCTCCTGGTACGTTACATAATAATGAACATTTTGTCGGATTAGGAATATAAGCAACGAAAATTTTTACTAATTAGTGTTTATGTTTCATAAAGAATATCTTACCGTATTACCATCTCATTTAACCACAGTATATCTTAAAGTCTTCGGTCTTTGGGCCTTCTATTTTAAATATTCATCCTTAAGCACCGAATTTTAAACCGTTTCATCAGTCAATATTGCATTTTCTTCGTGAAACTGAAACTCACCTCACATGATTTTGCGAAAAGCAGATATTGCAATTACTTTTATAACACATTTTATACCCTTCAAACCTTTCCAGAAACGTCTTCCCCCAACAGTGATAGAACCCCTCGAAATTATTTCTTTTATGGTAACTGTATGCATAACAGAACGGTTGAAACACCAAGTATATGAACTATCGCGTTCATTGGTGCAATAAATAAAACGAAAAATTTTGCCCAGCTTTCTCACATCAGCGAATGGCTTTGTCAAGGTTGACAGCAGATTACAAGCTGAACACTAAAACGTTACAATTTAAATATGAGTATGACATGACTGCAGAATACCTTTTAATCATTGAACTGGAAAGACAAGGTTATAAAGATTAATGAAGATTATTTAACTCACCTTCGATTTGCTGATGACAATAAATTTTTTATCTGCTCCTTAAGAGCTGCAGGGTATGACCCAGAAATTTGCTGGCAAGAGTGAAGCAGTGTGATTAAAAATGAACTTTCAGAAAACAAAATTGATATACAATGCTTTTACAAGAAATGAAGATTTAGCGATTGGTAGGAGAAATATATAGGTAACCAATACCTACATTTACTTTGGGCAACAAATATCAAACGAGGACCGCATTGCTGAAGAAACTAAACGGTGTATAAAACTTGGTTGGAGAGCATTTGGAGTAAACAGTATAAATTTCAGGAGCAATATACCATTATATCTCTTAATCGTTTTCGCCCGAAACGCCCGTACATAGAAACGACCGTAACCGAAGCGTCTGTTGAGAGTGAATCAGATTTATTTCCCTTACCTTTTCTTTAAATCTTCGCGACCTATAAGGGATCAGCAGGAGTCACCCTCAGTCACAGTTGTTGTTGCTAAACTAAGAAGTGAACCAACAGACAGTTTCGGGCGTTATGGTGTTTAGAGTGATTCAAGATTTTAGGGTCATGGTCGTTAAAGGGTTAAAAGAAAAGTGTTTGATCAACGCATCCTTGCAGTTCTTATTGATACTTATGGAGCAGAGACATGGACATGAACCAAAAAGGACATACGGAGGGCGCATGCACCTAAAGCAGCAAGGAGAGATGCATGCTTGGTGTAACCAGGCAATATAACGCATGGATCAAGAAAATGACAAGAGTGGAAGATATCATGATCAAAGTAAAATCCCTGAAAGGACAACGGGCTGGACATATTGCTATGAGAAAGAACAATCGATGGACAACTGAAATATTTGATTGGATACCAAAGGACAGAAGAAGACCACACGGGAGATGGGTGGATGAAATTCCAAAACATGCCGGTGTGACTTGGAGGAGACTGTCGCAAGACAGACAGTTGTGGAAGAAACTTAGAATGTCTTTCATCCAGTAGTAGATTGGTAATAGTTTGCAATGATGATAACTCGAGTAAAAAAATAAGGAATGGTTAAATACAGAAGGCATACTGCATTTGAAGTCATGAGCTGTAATGATTCGATCAGAGTTGGAAACGGGTCAAAAATTTGGGACATGGACCCGGCCGTCACATAATTGGACCCGACCCGACCCGACCCGACCCGCCGGACCCGACCTGGACCCGACCCATCGCATAAGTGGACACGACCTGGACCTAACCCGTCACATAATTGGACCCGACCTGGACCTGACCCGTCATATAATTGGATTCGACCCGGACCAGACCCGGACAAATCTGCTTTGAACTATAAATTCTAATATATCATCATCATTGTCAAACATTATCAATCACTGCTGGATGAAAGTCTCCCCAAGTTTCTTCAAAAAGGACTGTCCTGGGCCAGTCTCCTCCATCCACCCATTTCTCAAGTGGTCTTCTGGGTCTTTTACTCTCCCTTGGAATCCAGTCTAAAATGATGTTGGTTGTTCATCGGTGGTCTGTTCTTCTGGCAACATGTCCAGCCCATTGCCATTTCAGGGGTTTTACTCTGATCCCGCTGTCTTCCACTCTTGTCATTTTCCGTATCAACGAGTTATCTTTCTTGGTTACACCAGGCATGCATCTCTCTATACTTCTTTCAGTTGTATGCAGTCTTTGTATGTCTTTTTTAGTTAAGATCCACGTTTTTGCTCCGTACGTAAGCACTGGAAGGATGCATTGATTTAAAGTCTTTTCTTTTAAGACATAATGGCATATTATTCTTAAAAATTGTGCTGGTTCTTCCGAAAGCTCTCCAACCAAGTTTCATACGCCGATAAATTTCTTCATGAATGTGACCTTTGCTTGATATCTGCTGTTCAAGGTAAATGTATGTATCGGTTATCTCGAGCTTTCTCCCATCAAACGAAAATTCTTCATCTCTTGTAAAAGCTTTGCACTTCAGTTTTGTCTTCTAAAAGTTATTTTTTAGTCCCACTTCTTTACTCTTCTCAGCAAGTTCCTGGATCCTACTCTGCAGCTCTGAGGAATTATTTTAAAGATCTCTGAAAGGTTATTTGAATTTTTTTATTTTCAAAAATAAAACGAAAATAAAACCGGGTCGAAATCGGGTCAGGAACACTTTGACCCGCAAGAAATTGTTGACCCGTTTACCCGTGCCCCGTTTTCATCTCTGGGTTGATCACGTGGCATTTTCGAGGGTAACAAAAACATTAAGGCATTGGATCTAAATTTTTGGCAACTCTAGGGAGGTGCTTTTGCAGTAAGCTTCACAGCTAGTGATGATCTCCAAGGTTTTTCGGGAGGCTGTTGCTTTGGGGTGGGAGTAGGGAGTTAAGGTGGACGTCTAATGATTTTTCTCCTTATACTTCCAAAGGAAAAAAAATTGACCCTAATTTCTCAGCGAAGAAAGATTTCCCATGCATCAAAATCGGCCTGCTGATAAAAAAAACATCCTAACTTAGATTTTACAGTCGGTATTTTTTTTGGAAAAAACTTTCCTGAACTATATTAAAAATCAATAACTTTACTTCGATGTAGTTATTGTTCTTGCTCACAGGTAGCGCCACTCTTCGTTATCACTACGTCGAAGGAAAGTCTCTAAATTTTAATATACACTCATTGTCATAAAAATCCGCGCTCCAAGAAAAAACCGTACGATTAACGCGAAACTCGGCGAATAACTGCGGGGAGAGCAGACATTCAAGTGATTAAAGTTTGGTGCGGTTTCGCATGCCCGCGCGTCCAAGATCGGCGTTGGATTCGCATTGCTGCTTATAAGGCGAGGCGCAGAGGACTCCATATTCGTACCGAAGTGCACGGTAAGAGTCAGGTGAGATCCCTGAGCGATAGACATGCCAAGGACCCGCCTAGATGTGCGAACGGGCAACTGACGGAGTTTGAACGAGGCCGTATCGTCGGGATGAGAGAGGCAGGGTGGCCGGCGAGCCGAATCGGCCGTCATTTTTTTTTTCATTTGATTGAAGGTTTCACTACCACCGTTAACAACTCAATGGGCTATAAGCAGTTGCCCATCCCTGATTTAGGGTCACTGGTTCCAAGGAAGGGAGAGAGCCAGTTCCGTAAGACAAATACAACATCCATGCCTCACCGTTATTCGAAACCGGACCCCTTCACGGGCGAATGATCATAAGCCAGCGCTTAGACCGGGGCGGCTGCCGTCATTTTGGCCGGACAGACAGTTCGGTACGATCGTGTTGGGAGCAATGGACACGGGAAGGCACCCAGACACGGCGGACTGGCTCCGGACAACCCAGACACACCACCAGCAGAGAGGACCGTGGGATCGTGAGAGTGGCACGCACAGATGCAAGGACGCCCTTGTCCAATATACAGAGACATGTGTCGGCTGTACAAGGGATCAGAACCATTTCCAGACGCCTGACAGAGGCGAATCTGCACTCTCGCTGCTACTGGACACACATTCCGCTTTCCCGATGATAATGCAACCAGTCACCGTGCGCGGAGCAAAATCATGGGATTGAATCGTTACAGCTGTCTCCGAGGTCTCCTGATCTTAATCCTATTGATAACATTTAAGGGAGCTGTAGAGTGACGTCTGGATAACTACGTTCCATACTCAAGTATACTGGCAGACTTCCGTAACGTGTTGCCTGTATTATAGGACGAGCTTCCCCAGGCACTCATCAATAATGTCATTGCATGTATTCCTCGTAGATGTCAAGACTCAAGACGTTTGTCGACACAGAGATGGTGTTACCGGTTACTGAAATCCAGAAGTACGGACATTCTCCTAATTTACCATCTTTGTCTATATTGCAATGTTACTTTGTAGTGTGCAGAAACTGCGCACTAAATTGTTTTTGTAAGCGCACTCTTTATCGTTTGTGTTAGGTAACCTCCCTGATGTTATTCAGTGCCGTCTTAACACTTTTGGGGGCCCTGGGGCGTCATATATTTCGAAGGCCCTGATCTTATATATAGGCCTACAGAACATATACAACATATGGTATTATTACAATATGTGGTTATTTTTTATTCACAAATGCCATTATTAATACAATATATGGAATTATTATATATACCACCATCACCATATTATCCTTATGAGACGAAATATTCAATATCCAGTAACATTTTAAATACCACTTGAAGGAAAAATGGTACATGACAAAAATTGTAGAACTCCATGGAGTGTAGCAAATGCATTCACATTTTGTTGCTTAGCAAATTACAAGATAATGGGTGCTGAAAGATATGTTTCTTCCCCATTCTACAAATTATTCAACGAAAATTAAATTAAAACTGAACAAAGAAATCAACCAACCAGCGCCGTTTCCAGAAAATACGACAAACCGGACAGAATGCCGATATGTCCCCCCCGTCATTGTTATTTGTTTAAACAGCGAGGATTGAAAGAATAATATATGTATAGGCAGCAGCCCAGTGATAAACATACGTGCACTTCTTCTTCGTGTGGACAAGACAAATGGCTGTTTAAAAGAAAAAAATGATTCGGAAAAAATGCGATTTGTGCATGGCCCTCATGGCTCAAGCCTCGTCCACCCTCGGGATCGGGAGGGAGGTCAGCTTTCTTTGTCTCTTATTTTGCCACAAAAGATCCACCCTAGCACCTGATTTTCCTCCTGCCTCCTCGGGAAATCGAAGCAACCAGCAAGTTTTAAAAAAAAACAAGTTAGTAAAATCATGCAATGCATTGATTGTGATACGCTTTTTAACATACCAGAAATCATTACTCAAGTTATGAGGATAATGGCTGTGGAATAAATCTTGCTCCAGTGTCCTGACCTTTGACCCCATTTCGATTATATTAAACAGAACCGGTTAATTATACCACGCCCGGAACAACATACTAAAGCTTTGTGGCAATAGAAGTATTTTGAGTCAAGTTATGAGAATAATGGCTGTGGAATATATCTCGCTCCTGTGCCATGATCTTAGACCCCATTTCGATTATATTCAACAGAACCGGTTCAGTATATCTCCGGAACAACATACATTTTTGTCGTAATCGAAGCATCTCCGGAACAACATAATTTTCTTGTCGTAATCGAAGCCTCTCCGGAACAACATACTTTTTTTGTCGTAATCGAAGCATCTCCGGAACAACATATATATTTTTTGTCGCTTCGTTTACGTTTGGTAGTAGTCGAAGCATTTTCACGTAAGTTATGACGCTTAAGGGCAATAAAATGAATAACGCTCTTATGTCCTGCCCTTTGACCCCTTTTCGCTCATTTTCAATACGGTTCATTCCCAGGTGTTCACTTACCACATACTAAAATGTTGTCGAAATCGAACCATTTTTACGCCAGTTATGACGCATAAGGGCAATGGAATTGATCCCGCTCCTATGTCCTGACCTTTGACCCTATTTAGCCCATTATCAATAGGGTTCGTCCCGAGGTGGTCCCCTACCACATACGAAATTTCATCGAAATCGAACCATTTTTACGGAAGTTATAACGCATAAGGGCGATGGAATGGATCCCGCTTCTATGTCCTGACCTTTGACCCCATTTCGCCCATTTTCACTAGGGTTCGTCCCCAGCTGGTCCCCTAGCACAAACTAAATTTTCATCCAAATCGAACCATTTTTAGGCGAGTTATCGTGCCTATAGACAGACAGACAGACAGGCGGACAAAGCTGGAGCATATACGCTTCTTCAACCTACGGTTGGAAGCGTAAAAGAGAGGCAGAAGGACTTCCAACTTTCTGGACTGGTGTTTCTTCTTTTCTTTGAATAAAAAAAAACCCCTGCTGGAGAGTGGTCAAAGAGTTTGACTTTTTGTCAACCCATAAGACTCTTGGGGCGTTGGAGGCCCTAGTTCAGGTGGGGGCCCTGAGCACCAGCGCCGTTGGCCCATCCCTTAAGACGGCCATGATGTTATTTTAATGCGTGTTACTTGAGTCAGATACGTACATCCTACATTTTATACAAAATATCCCTAACTTTTTGTGACCAGTGTATTTGTTTCTTCGTTGGAAATCGTACCACGAGCTAACACGAGACTTACCAGAATTTCCAGCCTTTGAAAAAGCATTATTTTTAAAACCTGTTGGAAAACATTAAAATATCTTATCATAGGTTATTCGTTGTTTAAAGGTATTTAATATCTCCCAAAAGTTTATTTTATAACAAAGAGCAAATTTTCGATAAACTGGTGATGACCAAGATGACGGGAGCAGTCAGCCGACTAGGCACGTTTGCATCTTTCACGCCCGAGAGGTAGAGAAAAAGAGAGCGCGGAAAGAGCGAGTGTGACGTCACGGCTGCGGTTCCGCTAACGTGCCCAATGAGAGCGCCAGGAGTCTCAGCGCAACCGCAGAAGCGACGCACGAGTGCCGGCTGGCAAAATGGAGCTGCTGCAAAATAGAAGGGTCAGTGCAACACACGACCTCATGAGAATAGGTTCCTCGGCGAATTGTGTTCCGGTTCCCGTACCTGTGAAATACTCGTGGATTTCCCGTTCTTAACACACAACTTACCATCTAGAAACTGGGAAACTAATGCTGTAGACACAGGTAGGTGCCATTCATTTAAAATTTACACGGCTTTCCTCTAAACACCATTCGTAAATCATTCAACACATTATTAAGTCGCTTTGTTTTGTATTGATACATGTATCAGAAGAGAAATCCATGTGAAATTTTTTAGTGTTCTTAAAATAATCCATTAGCCTCCCATTCTCTTGTAGTTATAATTTTGAGCACAATGAAGCGCCCATTGGCTGAAACAGTTGATATGTAATATTATAACTGTCAAACTTTTCCGATAAAAATATACAAAAATTACCGTTTGCCTTAGTGAACTTCAAGTAGCAAGATTAAGATATTTTGGGAACGATAGTAGATATAAATGATAGTTATAGGAAATATATTATCAGCAGTTGTTTCTTAAGAGAAAAAGGAGAGAGTAGAAATAAGTTGTACATAAAAAAGCAGGATTTCCTTTAGTTAGAGCTTGAAACAAGTACTTACAAATAGAGATTGGACGTGAATATTAAGTGACGCAATGCTGCCAAGTTTCTTCTTGTGGTTTCAACACCTTTGAAATGATATGCATTTCCCATTTGATACGCAATGCTTTAGTCGCAAGAGATATAAATAGAAGTCACCAGAAGCTTCAGTATTTTGATTTCGCATTTTTATTTTTTAATAATTCTCTGTAGCACTTTGAAATGATTCTCTTGCGGCTACGTGTAAAAGAAGACGATTAACTGATGGCTGATTCTTTTCAAAATTATTCCCAGACAGATGATGCTATTTCCACCTGACGCTTTACTGTTAACGACTTAGGGCTTGATTTCGCCCCCCCCTCCATTTATTAACGAAACTTTTTAGCACTAAAAGTTTCTGGTAGTAAGTATTGTAACGTCATATTTCAGCCAGGTTTTCTCTAAATGTATAGTTAAATGTGTAATCTGAAAAAATAATGTCCAAACGCAAACAAACTTACACTATTCACTTGATTTGGAGTTTTATTAAGAATAATAGAGAATGATAACTAAAGCTTCTGTGTGAGAAATGTGAATATTATTTTGTTGTTGTTGTTCAAGAAAAATAGGATGGAAGTGAGGAACTATTTTTAAGCTCGGAATTCTCAACTATGCTCTAAAACATTTTCTGAAATTTACGAGCCACTTTCCGTAATTTCTTCCGTGAATTAACGAAGCTTATTTCTGATGCAGTTTTTCCCGTGAAATGACGGAGAAAACTCTGAATTTCACGTATTTTTCGTACGCCAGAAAAATTCTGAATTTGCAGAAACCTTTCCGCTATTTCTTTCTTACTAGATGAAACTCGTCTGAATCGACGGTTAGTTTTTAGTTTGTTTTCAAAAGAACAAACTCAAATGAAACAGCAAATGTAAACTTTATTTGATTGACAAATTCATTCAACCACTTCAGTAAAGACAATAGTCCAGGTTCGTGATTTCTTTTTTTTTTTTTTTTTTTTGGCTGTAGGTTTAACGACCACCGTGAGCAACTCAATGGGCTACAAGCAGTCGCCCGTCCCTAATTTCGGGTCACTGGTTCCAGGGAAGGGAGATAGCTAGTGCCGTAAGACAAACACAACATCCATGCCTCACCAGGACCCCCCCTTTTTTTTTTTTTATTGGAGGTTTAACGACCACCGTGAGCAACTCAATGGGCTACAAGCAGTCGCCCGTCCCTAATTTCGGGTTACTGGTTCCAAGGAAGGGAGAGAGCCAGTGCCGTAAGAAAGACAAACACAACATCCATGCCTCACCAAGATTCGAGCCCGGATCCTTCACGAACGAATCATCATAAGCCAGCGCTTAGACCACTGCGCCACCGGGGCGGCCAGGTTCGTGATGAGCATCACGACTGCACCCTTTTTCAGTCGTAAAATGTGAGGCGGAAGTCCATTCATCTGGATCGTGTGCAAAAATTCAACTGGATAGCGCAGTCTTTCACTCTCATCTTCAGTCACAACTGTGTTTGTAAATGTTGTTGGAATGAGATTCGCGTTGCGAATACTGTTCACCCGTCGGAATCAACGGTTAGATTTTTTTTATTTTTTTTTTATTTTGAAAAGAATAAACTCATATGAAACAGCAAATGCAAACTTTATTTGATTGGAAAATTCATTCAACCACTTCAGTAAAGACAATAGTCCAGGTTCGTGATTTTTTTTCTTTTTTTTTTTTTTTTTGTTTTTGACTGAAATTTAACGACCACCGTGACGACCACTGCTCCCAACACAGTCGGACGGTATGGTCAGAACGATCAACAAGGTGTGCTATACGGCGCACCGACCACCCTGCGGGTTTCATCCCGATGATCAGGCCTGTCTCTCAAAGTCCGTAACTTGCGTAAATCGACGTCTCTTGCGTCTACCCGGCATTCTTGTCACTCTGTATTCTTGCTTGCATCGGCCGGTTTTTTTTTTGGCTTTCATGTGGCATCGACTACACGCCGGTTTATAAGGCTGCCGATTCGTGCTTGCAGAGCCACCACAGGGTGTGCGGTCATGGGCACTCGCACCAAACGTGGGTCTTTTGCATACCAGCACGCACTCTAGCTATGTGCAAAGTTTCGCGGTTGTACCATGTTTTCTTGTAGGTGCGCAAATTTCATTATACGTGAGTGTATACTGCTCTGTAAACTTCACCTGCACCACCGTTCGTTCCCAGGCGCGCTTATTTCTCTTTGCTGGGGGTGGTCATAATGCAATGTCTCATCGGTGTTGATAATACGGAGGAACGTTTTGTCGGGGAGTCTTGAGAAAAGTTTACTTGTGTTTATTAAACCTACACTTCTGTAACCAATTTCTATGGCCATCTACCTAATCTACGTCCATTGGATGAATTAGCAACTGCGATACAATGCATTATTGCTAAGGTTTCAATATAATTTTCAATGTCAATGGAATTAATCATTAGCCTTAGTTCCTTATTTTTCCTAATTAACAAAGATGAGATAATACAATTTACATCTGCCGTCCGGGGAGCCAATCGGACCTGTGATTATCTCTTAAGTGACTCTTACAAGAAAGTGGATGATTTCCAAGTGCTGGAAAATTCACAAAGAAGGAAATAAGCAAAAAAAAAAGAAAAAAAAAGAAAAGACATTATAGTCTCGTTGATCAAATAAACTAAATTTTGTATATAACACAGCCATCTATCTAGTTCTCATAACGCTATAGTTAAAGGCTCACACCATAACATTTTTTTGTCAAAACATCTCACTGTTTAAAATGAAAAAGGAAACGTTAATGATTTCATTATTCTACTAAGTCTTCTAGAATATGTTTTGTTCACCATTAAAAAAAACTACTCTGAAATGACACATGAGTCACTCAGCATTTGACTTCGCTGTCATTTTTCCACACACAGAGATCACGACAAAGCAATCTAGAATGTTTCCACTTGCTGTTAGATCAACTCCACTGCAACTTCTAACAAGTTTTCTCGATCTCATATTTCGGAAGAAGATGGTGAGTGTCATGTATCTCCCACCCACTTTCTCTCTGGGCTGGGCTGTTGAGCAGCGTTAGGTAGACTGCTGGATGATCATGAAAATCGCGACTTTTCTGTGTGAAACTATTTTTCAGGATCACGGGATCAACATCGTGGATATGGATCATCATCATCATCATTGTCAACCATTATCAATCCACTGCTGTACGAAGGTCTGCCCAAGTTTCTTCCACAACAGTCTCATACATGTTACTCCCGCATGCTTTCGAATTTCATCCACCAATCTCCCATGTGGTCTTCTTCTGGGTATTTTCCTGTCCCTTGGAATCCAGTCTAAAATTTCAGCTGTCCATCGATGGTCTGTCCTTCTGGTAATATGTCCAGCCCATTGTGATTTCAGGGATTTTACTCTGATCATGATGTCTTCCAGTCATCTCATTTTTCTGATCCACGAGTTCCTCTTCTTATCTTTCCTGGTTGCACCAAGCGTGCACCTCTCCATACCTCTTTGAGTTATCTGCAGTCTTTGTATGTTTCTTTTAGTTAAGGTCCAAGTCTCTGCACCATATGTAAGCACTGGATGGATGCATTGATCAAACACTTTTCTTTTAAGACATAATGGCATATTGCTCTTGAAAATTATACTGTTTCTTTCAAAAACTCTCCAGGCAGGTTTTATACGCCGATTAATTCTTTCATCAATGTGACCCTCACTTAATATCTGCTGTCCAAGATAAATGTAGGTATTGGTTATCTCCAGCTTTTCTCCATCAATCGATAAATCTTCATTTTTTGTAAAAGCATTGTACATCACTTTTGTCTTCTGAAAGTTAATTTTTAATCCCATTTCTTTACTCTCGTCAGCAAGTTCCTGGATCATATTCTGCAGCTCTGATGGGGTAGTTGCGAAAATGACTACGTCATCAGCAAAACGAAGGTGAGTTAGACAATCTCCATTAATCTTTATCCCTTTGTTTTTCCAGTTCAGTGATTGAAAGACATTTTCCAATGTGGCATTAAAGAGTTTGGGAAATATAGTGCCACCTTGCATCCCTCCCTTTCCAATTTTTATGGGTGCTGTATTCTCAAATAGCCGAATCCATGCACTTGCATTTTCATAGATGTTATTAATTATATTAATGTATGCATCTTCAATACCGCAGGATTTCAAAGCCATTGTAACTGATGATGGTTTTACCGAATCAAAGGCCTTTTCATAATCGATAATCATAATGGAAGTTCATATTCCTCGCTCTTTCAATTAGTTCTCTCAGTACGTGAATATGATCTATAGTGCTGTAGCCACACCTGAATTCAGCTTGTTCTCTCGGTTGAGGCATGTCCAATGTCACCATCATACGGACCTCTTTTTTTCTGAATTTCGAGGCCTGCGGATTATGCAAAGAAAAATAAAGTATTAATCGTAGAAAATCCTTGTAACACTACCCCGCTTTTCGAATTTTTTTTTGCGAGTTTGTTTTAAACTGCTGAGAGTTCGGGAGATTTTAATGCAAGTCCTTTGTATAATAAAATCGATTTTCTTATTCCACTGCTAGAAGAGCCGGCAATGTTTCTGCTGATATTAAAACAGCTGTGCAAAATATGTCAGGAAAGACTATTACCATTGGTTTTTCTAGCGATGAACAAGAACACACGGTTTCTCATTTAGACGCGGCGCTACACAGAGGAGGAAAATGAAATCGATTTTAAGACCGGCAACGAAATTCAATAAACACTTTTCGAGATTCCTTGTTAAAATATCACAAGGAAATTCTATCTCGATTTTCTTACCTGGTGCCTATTCGGAATGCTAACGTACACTGATTGGCCACTTTATCATTAGCCTATGGGTATAATAAACACCTGATAATACTCGTAATTGTGAAGATTTAAATAACAGTTTCGCAAAAAAAAAAAAAAAAAAAACCCTGAGCGTAAGATGAACTGGACAAAAGCTATCTACAGGACAAAAATATGTCATCGCTACTTATAAGCAACAGCATAGGATCTTGAACTTTTGAAACCAATCTCCTTCCCTTCCTCTTCAGATTTCGACAACAATACTGTCTATTCCTGCTTTTACTTTACCGAATTTAAAGCGTTAGTTTGCCGTCTAGCCCCATTTTCAATTAAATGTACGAATACAACCTGTTGGACAGGCTAAAAATCATTAGGTATCAATATCGTCAATCATTCAGTCCACTGTGGAATGAAACTCTCCTCAAATTTATTCCACAACTTTCTGACAACATCGTCAACCATTAATACAGACATTTGACGTGGACTAGGAACATCAAACAGAAGTCATCGGCGCATTACTGGAAGACCCTGGGTTCGATTCCCGGTGGCGGCAAATGAGAATTTTTCCGTGACACACTTATAAACGTGGAAAGAGCAATGACTTCTGTTTCCTGTTTCTAGTCCACGTTAAATGTCTGTATTAATTATTCATTCGCCTTCTAATTATTTGTTCAGTTGCTGCTTACCATGTTTGGTGAATCCCGAGCATTGTGAGGGGCTCCAAAAAGCATCTTCCAATTGGCTTTGCAGTTAGTGTATGTGAGTCTGGAGGAATTCGAGGCAGTTGTGGTGCAGTCGAAGCCTATCTGGCGCGTAACTGGAAGACCCTGGGTTCGATTCCCGATGGCTGCCAATGAGAATTTTTCCGTGACTCACTCATAAACGTGGAAAGAGCGATGACTTCTGTTTGATCGTCAACCATTATCAGTCCACTGCTGAATTAAACTCTCTTCAAATCTATCCCACAACACTCTAATTGAAAATTACTAAGTGTCAACATCGTCAACATTTATCAGTCCACTGCTGAATGAAACTCTCCTTAAATCTATTCCACAACTTTCTGATTGAAAAATTAATCAAACACTCGACGTGGATCAGGAACACCAAACAGAAATCATCGCTCTTTCAACTTTAATAAGTGATTCTCGGAAAAATTCTCACATATTATACAGAGGTTATGCTCACACATTATACAGGGTGGAAAAGAACGACCGCATAAACACCCCAGGGAGTGATTCTTTGGGTCAATCCAAGCATAAAATGTTCTACGACATTTTTGATTTAGGACTTAGTTTTCCAGATATGAGCCCCCCCCTCTCAGAGGTGCGTGACGTCACGTCCGGAATCGCCTGTTTTTGAGGCTTCAAGCACAGCGCGAGTGTTATGCAGGGAAGCGCGTGGCGGATGCCTGATGCTGCAATCGCAGTACAACAACAGTCATCCGGCCTGTATTCCGGGGTCGTGTTACATCCGCAATTGTCGAGACGAACGGAACTGGTAGCCCTGTTGCATGACATATGGCCGCGGAGAGCACTGCGATGTGTAAATCAGTCGTGATAACTGCCGAGGTACTGAGCTTGCAGAATCAGGCATTCTCCACGAGCTTTCCTGCAGGGCACTCGGGTTGTGTTTTAAGCCTCAAACAGGCGATTCCGGACGTGACGTCACGCACCGTTGGGGGCTTATATCTGGAAAACTAAGCCCTAAATGCAAAAATGTCATAGAGCATTTTATGCTTGAATTGGTCCAAGGAATCACCCCCTGGGGGTGATTTTTCACCTTGTATATCGATCGGTCTGTTCTCATGTGACACATCCACACGTCACGTGTTCTGACCTCAAAGTATTACCAACCATATTCTTGCGGGAAAGAAGATATCATGTTAACTTTGGAAAACGCTAAGGAAAATGAACTCAAATTTACATAGAGAAAGAAATTAAAAAGGAAAGTTAAATGAGTATACGGCACACACAGTATATAAGTATACAGTATATAATACTGGTGCGCAAAATAGGAGAGAAGGGAGGAAATATCCTGCGCCACAATAACCAAAATTTCACGCGATATGCTATCCACAATATCCGATTACGCTACAGAGCTTCAAAATCAGACGGCTGAAATTTAATAGTTGATCAAACTGATTAATTACTAAATTTCTCCTATTACCGGAAATTTTCCGTCATCTGGATACAGAAAAAGTGAGAACAGAATTTTTCCGTTAATATGGGAAAGGAATTGTGGAAATCTTTCTAAAAATTCAGAATTTTCCTTTCACACTGCTTCAAAACGGCGATTTACCGTCAGTATACGAAATGTATTGCTGAAAGGTTTCTGGAAAATTCAGAATTTTCTATTCACATCTCTTAAAAACGACAAGTTTCCGTCAGTATACGAAAGGTATTGCTGAAAGGTTTCTGGAAATTCAGAATTTTCTGTTCACATCTCTTAAAAACGACAAGTTTCCGTCAGTATACGAAAGGAGTTGCGGAAGAAATTTACGTATTTTCCGTTAACACCTTTTTAAAATGGTCAATTTACCGTCAGTATACGAAAGGAATTTATTTTCCGTCAGTATACGAAAGTAATTTCGGAAATGTTTCTGAAATTTCTGAATTTTTCGTTAACACCTCTTAAAAACGGAAATTTACTGTCAGTATACAAAAGGAATTGTGAAAAGGTTTCTGAAATTTCAGAATTTTCCGTTCACACTTCTTAAAAACGACAATTTACCGTCTGTATACGAAAGGAATTTCGGAAATGTCTTCGAAATTTCAGAATTTTCCGTTCACACCTCTTAAAAAGAACAATTTACCGTCAGTATATGAAAGGAATTCGGGAACGGTTTCTGAAATTTCAGAATTTTCCGTTCACACTTCATAGAAACGGCAATTTACCGTCAGTATACGAAAAGAATTGCGGAAAGGTTTCTGAGAATTCAGAATTTTCTGTTTACATCTCTTAAAAACGGCAATTTCCGTTAGTATACGAAAGGAATTGCGGAAGAAATTTCGGAATTTTCTGTTAACACCTCTTAAAAACGGCAATTTACCGTCAGTATACGAAAGGAATTCCGGAAAGGTTTCTGAAATTTCAGAATTTTCTTGTACGAAAAATCTATGAAATTTGAAATTCCATTTTTCTTTGGGGGGGTCCCCGAAAAAAGATAGTATCGGGAATATGCTTCGTTAATTTACGAAGGGAATCACTGAAAACGGCTCGTGAATTTCAAGAAATTTTACGGTGTACGTGCTGTTTTTCCGAACAGTCGAACCTTTGCCCTTGCATTTTCCTAAATGTTATTAATAATATTATTAACTCGTAATCTTCAATACTGCAGGATTTCAAATGCATCATAACTGCTAACTGCTAAAAGTTTCACGGAATCAAAAGCCTTTCCATAATCAATAAAAGTCATACAGAATGATAGTTCATATTCATTTGCTCTCTTATAACGAAGTAAATTTCTCCGTCATTTTTGGCCTACGCCGGGATTCGAACCCGAGTTCGCTTATTCCGGAACAAGTCGCTCTACCAACTGAGCTACGCAGACTTTTATTCTGATTCCTATCTGCCTTTATGTCGTGTGCGTCCTGCTGGCAGGTACGTCACATCTCCCCCCCTGAAAGAGGGCCGGGGGCATGGCCCACGGGTCAGCCGTGACCATGAATCGTTGCAGGCAGCCATCCACTGTAGAACGTGTACTTGAGAACTCCCAGTCAATCTGCTGTGTGGAATGCAACATCACACATTTTTATTTTTCGAAGCGCTGGAGAAGGAATTCTCTGATTTTTCCTGTCTCGCGGTGTGGAAATAACATCACACCAATGCGAGATTTTGAACGGCCGGGTCATCCGGATAGTTCGGGCGCCATTATAACGAAGTAAATTTCTCCGTCATTTTTGGCCTACGCCGGGATTCGAACCCGAGTCCGCTTATTCCGGAACAAGTCGCTCTACCAACTGAGCTACGCAAACTTTTATTCTGATTCCTATCTGCCTTTATGTCGTGTGCGTCCTGCTGGCAGGTACGTCACACTCTCGATTAGTTTTTTGAGTTCATGGATAAATTTTGTGGTGCTGTTGTACCCTGTAGCCTCTCCTGAATCCATCTTGATCTCCTTTTTGAGCCATGCGCTGTGTCTCCTTCAAGCGATGTGACATAACCTAAGTGAAGATTTTATAAATAATAGGGGTCATGAGATTATAGTTCTTGAGATTCTCAAGATCCGTTTTTTCATGTAGCAAGATAACTACAGCATTATTATCAGAAATCGTCCTTTCTTTGAGACATCTAGTGAACACTTGGGCAAGCGTAGTTTCTTCTTCTTCTTATTTTTTTTCATGTGCTGATTTACAATGTCTGCGGTAATTCCATCATACACTAGAACCCTTCCTCGTGTGATGTTTTATTTTTGAAACGAGATAAATAACTGATAAAGTATTTGAGTGTTTTACTTAGACATTACCTGATTAAATATTCCTTAAACATAGTTTTTACTTGCAACAATTAATTCAAGTTGCGCTACGCAAGAATGTTCTTTTTGAGGAAAATAGCGGCAGAAGCTGTACTTATCTCATGTATGTAAACACTGCAGTTGAAGCTTTAGGTTGACAAAACTAAACTGTTGTTCTGTAAAGGTACTGGAGGTAGGTTTTCTTTTCTTTTTTTGATAAGTTTTCAAGAATTGTTAATAATGATCCCCTTAAATTAATCACTTAGTGAATATTTCTCTGAAAGACATGATTACTTTGATTAAAGGTTGAGAAACGACCCGTTTACCTAAACGAGAAATTCTTGAATTTTCAGAGCTCGCATTGAACTACTGCCCTCCCAGAAAATGAACAATGACTCCCCATTGCAATTCTTACACACCTGGTTAATCTTCTTTAATTCATTCTCCGATGTATGAGTTCTAAGCAGAGGTCTTAATCGATGAAACTACGCTCTTATGAGATTCCCTAAAACAAATGTCTTTAGCGTCGGGAGTATGTTAATTTGTTAGGTGCGGGCTTCTGCTTCGGCATTTTCAGAAATGCACATATCCACCCGAAAATGAAGGTGTTCATATTTCTTCACGAAATACGGGTCTTAAATATCTTCACATTTTCGTTTACTTTGGTTCTAAGGACATCTGCTCCCAGATAAACGACCAATCAATAATCGCTGCCTCCGGGGCAGCTTCTAAGTTTCCGTCATCGACCGCTTTTATTCCACTGTTGGACGAAGTTTCCACCCAGACCTTTTCATTTTAATCTTTCCCCAGACCATTTCGTGTCAGTACATTGAACACGATATCATCTCTCCACCTTCTTACCATAGATAAATTTTGTCCTCATTTCTGTTTGGCCATATTTTCAGCTTGTTTCCACTCTCCATTATTTTTTTTATTAATATTGTCCCTGACACTCGTTTTGGATGCACTGGTTTGTCTTGCTGACTTTCAGAGTCACTCCTTCCAATATTTTATTCATTTTAGTTTTGTGCGTTCTTTCCAAACCGTTTTTCTTGGGCATCTAATACTCTGCCAAAAATTACCTATAAATTTTCTAGTTTTAGTCATGTAAACGTTTCTTGCTAGGTTACGTAAGCGGATGCATGAACTGTGCAGTTTCTAAAAAATTGCTAAGCGCAAGTAAACTTTAAAATATTTCGCAAAAGCTTTAGGAAACCTGTTTATGCTTGTTTTGCTATACAGTTAATCCTTCATTAGCGAACACATCTGAACAACAGTAACCTTCAAACAACGGCAAGTTTTGATTGGTAGAGAACAGCTGCGGAACGATTAACATTTGTGATAGCCTCCGAACAACGGAACCTCTTAACAGCGGTCAATGGACACCCAATTCAGTCCCGACCTCGTCTCTTAGAATTTTATTTAGCTCCGTACTTCGGAGTGAGTAAGAAGGGGCCAAAAAATATTGCTAAAGGAACTGCGCCTGGGGACGGATTGGTTGCATAATGGCAGTCACAGTGGCGTGTTTAAGTGAAAAGAGAGAATTAAAAGTTTAGTTCGACGTGCGATTGTAATTACCTGAGGCGAGATCCATCTGCCATTTATGTCTCGGTCTCCCACCGGGGCCGGCGAGTGTGGGTGCTGCTGCTTGGAATATTACCCGGTGGTGTCTATTCGTTTGGTTCCTGTCGGTTCTGTTCCTGCTTCCTATGCGCGGCCACCATAGCGTTAATTTAAACTTCAGTGGTATTAAAATGATTCTTTCCTATAAACGATACCCAAATCTCTTAGCTTGCTGTCCGTGAAGGTTGTTTAAGGCCTGGGCCAGATACTGCCAAACTGAAATCCTCTGCTCCATGATTAACCGTTAAAGTCAAGGGCGGACTTCCGACTATGTGCGCCAGGAGTACACTGAGGGCCCCAGAGCTGGAGGGGCCCCCGAAAACCTATAACTGGATTGCCAGTTTTGTTTTGGTTTCCTCGGACCGAAACAAATACACTGGCGGAAAGTGAAAAAAGAACACAAAGAAGGAATTAGCGGACGATCATGAAATTTACATATGTTAGTGGGATCGAGTTTACCTAGGTGTGATGTTAATTTCGGGGGCAACCGGTGAGCGCTTACGCCACAGCACGGCATAATATGCAAATTATCGTCGGTGGTATTTAAGGAGTACGGCAAAGTGAATTTAATCAGTCGTCGGCGTACGGACACGTGCGAAGACCCTGAAGAAGCTGCAATACCTGGACAGGGAAGACGTGTACGATTTCAGCAGTTATCGGACTTTGAGCGAGGTCGTCTAGTCGGACTCCGCGAGGCCGGGTGGTCGTATCGTCGTACTGCGGAGCTAATTGGACGGGAAGTATCGGTGGTGGTACGATGGTGGCGTAGATGGCCCGAGAAACATTCCCATACGAGAAGACGTGGAACCGGGAGTCACAGACGGACGGATGAGCGGACCGATCGACGCATAAGAAGAGCCTCGTTGTCAAGCAGAACATCCACTGCAACGCAAATCTGAGCTGCCGTTGCACCTGAGGTGACTGTGCGAACAATCCGCAGACGTCTACTGGATGCAGGAATACGTGCACCTGTGCCTCTGGCATGTGTACCTTTGACTCCAGCCCACCGTCAGGAACGGCTGCAGTGGTGTCGCCAACGTCTGCACTGGAGAACGCAATGGCGATTTGTCGTGTTCAGCGATGAAAGCAGATTCTGCTTGGGAGCCTCCGATGGCCGTATGCGTGTTCGCAGACGCACAGGGGAGCGTCTCCACCTTTCTTGCATCCGCCAGCGACACACAGGGCCTACGCCTGGTCTCCTGGTGTGGGGAGCGATCAGCTATCACTGCCTTACACAACTAGTGTTTGTACCGGGTACGTTAAACAGCACCTCCTACATCAACAACATCATTCAGCCCGTTGTTGTGCCGTTTGTAAGGTCGGTCCATCGTGGTGTTTTCCAGCAAGATAACGTACGCCCACACATGGCACGTGCAACGCAACATGCACTTCAGGGTGTGAGACAACTTCCATGGCCTGCACATTCACCGGATTTGTCCCCCATTGAGCACGTGTGGGATTTTATGGGACAACGACTTATCCGGTCTCCACGGCCAGCCACGACCATCCCCGATTTACGCGTCCAGGTTGAGGATGCTTGGAACACAACACCCCAAACTTACATCCAACATCTGTACGACAGACTCCATGCCAGAGTTGCACAGTGTGACACAGTTCATGGTGGTTCAACCTCGTACTAACCATGTTACATGGAAATGTTATTTTTCAGTTTACCAGCAAATACAGCTGTATTTTGCCATAATGTTTTGATCACGTTATCCTCTGTAGCCCGTTATTATTCTGTATAAATTTCGTTGGTATCTGACGTCTCCTTCTTGGTGGTTTTTTTCACTTTCCGCCAGTGTAGATCCTTAAAGTAATTAATTCATACACTCGACGTGGATCAGTAACACCAAACAGAAGTAATCGCTCTTTCCCCGCTAATAAGTGAGTCACGGAAAAATTCTCATCGGCCGCCACCGGGAATCGAACCCAGTGTCTTCCGTTTGGCAGTTAGTCACATACGAGTCCGGAGAATTCTAGGCCGCTGTGGTGCAATGGTAGAATGTCTGGCGCGGAACTGGAAGACTGGGTTCGATTCCCGGTGGCGGCCGATGAAAATTTTTCCGTGACTCACTTATTAAGGTGGAAAGAGCGATGACTTCTCTTTGGTGATCCTTAAAGCGCCCACTTTATTTGTATTGTCAATTAATATTTTACTTTCTCATATTAGTAACATATACACAGTGCGTCAAAGAATTTTTAAGACTGTGTCTGTAAAATGAAATAGAAACAAGAAATTATAATTTGTTTTGGTTTGTTATTCAAAATAAGTCCCTCCGGCTTCAATACACTTGTTACAGCGATTCAATAATGATTCGAATGCCTGTTCCAGTTCACTTTGCGGAACTGCCTCCAAAGCACGCGTCGAAGCTGTTTGTATGGTCGAAATATCATCAAAATAACACCCTTTTAACGTCATTTTAAGTTTTGCGAACAAAGGAAAGTCGCAGGGTGCTAAATCAGGCGAATACGGTGGATGATTCAACACACAGACGTTATTTTTCGCCAAAAATCTACGAACAAGAAGTGAGGTGTGACTGGGTGCATTATCGTGCAACAAACACCAATTGTTTCCATCCCGATATTCTTAACGAATGCGACGAATTCTGCCCATCAAACGCCTCAAAACATTTCAATAAAACTCATTAGTAATTGTTTGTCCACTTGGAACAAATTCTTTGTGGATAATACCCTTACTCTCGAAGAATGTATTGAGCATTGTTTTCATTTTCGATGAAACTTTTCTTGTTTTTTGGCTTGTGGTGAGCTTTTTGACTCCCATTCCGCACTTTGTTTTAGGATCATATTGAAAACACCATGTTTCATCACCTGTAACAATCGATTTTAAGAAGTTTGGATCATTTTCAGCGGCTGAAATGATGTCTCTACAATATGCACTTTTCCTTGATTTTTGTTCATTGGTTAACGTGTGTGGAACAAATTTAGCGCAGACTTTTGTTTTGCCCAAATCATCATGCAGGATGGTTCGAATCGTTTCTTTGTTGATGTTTAAAGACTCTTCCATCATTCTTAGTGACGCACATCGATTGTTTGCCACGAAATCACGCACTTTTTCAATAATCTCAGGTGTCCTAGATGAACTTGGTCTCCCGGTATGCTTATCATCTTCTAGCACATCTCTTCCGTCCAAAAAAACCTTTGTGCCACAGGAAAAAAAAAACCTTTGTGCCACAGGGTCCGTTTCCGATTTGATCTACTGTAACGTATCAGGAGATGTGACGTACCTGCCAGAAGGACGCACACGACATAAAGGCAGATAGGAATCAGAATAAAACGTCCGCGTAGCTCAATTGGTAGAGCGACTTGTTCCGGAATAAGCGGCCTCGGGTTCGAATCCCGGCGTAGACCAAATATGACGGAGAAATTTACTTCGTTATAATGGCGCCCGAACTATCCGGATGAACCGACCGTTCACAATGTCGCAATGGTGTGATGTTATTTCCACACCGCGAGATAGGAAAATTAAGAGCAGCACTTCGAAAAAAAAAAAAAAAATAAGGGGGAGATGATGTAACGTACCAGGAGATGTGACGTACCTGCCAGAAGGACGCACACGACATAAAGGCAGATAGGAATCAGAATAAAATGTCCGCGTAGCTTAATTGGTAGAGCAACTTATTCCGGAATGAGTGGACCCGGGTTCGAATCCTGGCGCGGATAAAAATGACGGAGAAATTCACTTCGTTATACTACTTAAACAGAACTCACCGTAAACTTGTTTCATCATTTGGTCCGTTTCCGAGGCACTTTTACTAAGTTTTGCGTTAAATTTAATAACAGCCCTTTGTTCCATCTTAATAATTCAACATGAAAAAAATTTTACTTCTCTAATGAACGGCCGTTTCGTTTGAGTTACTTTAACAACTACGCAGTACTTTTGGCAGAAAGCAAGCAGATGATCACGGTTTATAACGCATTCGCGATTACACTGGTGGCGCCACCGTAGGCTGAAATCTAGCGCCAGTCTTAAAATTTTTTTGACGCACTGTTTATGTCCGCCCCGGTGGCGCAGTGGTCTAAGCCCTGGCTGTTCTTGAAAGGGTCCGGGTTCGGATCCCGGTGAGGAATGGATGTTGTGTTTGTCTTACGGCACTGGCTGTCTCCCTTCCCTGAAGTCAGTAGCTCTAAATTAGAGACGGGAGACTGCTTATATAGCCCATTGAGTAGCTCACGGTGCTCGTTAAATCTTCAATCCAAAAAAGGTAACATATATTTTTTTCTTGCTTTGTTGACACTCCAAAATTTCGAGTTCTTATCGATGTTCTTGTTTTGAAAGGAAAAGTTAAAATAATTTAGCCTTCGTTTTAGTGGTAGGTGAAGGAAAAATCAGGCTTCCCACACGTTTCATTTTTTAAAGCGAGTGCTTTACTGCCCTGTTGTCATATAAATTACTTTCATGCTATTTCTAGCCAAAGGAAAACGTCTGTGTTAGAACATTCCTCCCTTCCCTCCTGAGTTGCGATAAGAAATGATAGAAACTGTCCTGATGAACGGAGATGTTTGCTGTTAAGGGTTTTTACCCTTTGGGGTTGGGTAATCTAGTTCTTTCTCAGCCCTAATCCACCTAAACCAAAAGAGTTAATATTTAGGCTGAAATGTAAAGAAATTCCAGAATATCACACTGTTTATCCTTTTATAATTTAGTAGTGTTAAAAGAAATTTCCATTGCCTTGCAACAACACTTTCTCCTTCCCTGGTTTAATAGTGATAATTATCAAGTATTCTCACCTTTTCTATTCCTTAAATCGACATTAAACTAACTTTTGAAAAAGCAATGAAAATGTTTCAATGACACTCTTACTCGAAAAGCTGTGGTTCTAACTTTTCCATTTTAAAACTGGATCTTTTGCACTTAGTTCTTATGCTTCTGTTTCTTATAACTGCATTGCAAGTATAAAAAAAAATATCATGCATCTTTTTGACAGAATAAGGGGCGGATTTCCGGAAGGGGCCCCGAAAACATATAATTGGATTTTCAGTTTTGGTTTTCACGGACCGAATCAAATCATTCCTTAAAGCGACTATTTTGTATTGTCAATTGATATTTTACTTTCTCATATTAATAATAACATATTTTTTCTGTCTGTTGCTGATATTCCGAATTTTCGAGTTCTTATCAATGTACTTATTTTGAAAGGGACTGTTAAAATAATTTCGAGTTCCTTTCAGTGGTTGGTAAAGAAGGTATTCACGCTTCTCACACTTTTCGTTGTTTAAAGCGAATTCTTAACTGGCCGGCTGTGCTATAAATTGCTTTCGTGGTACTTCCAGCCAAGGGAACACATCTGTGTTGGAACCTCCCCACCTTCTTCCCGAGTTGCAATGAAGAGTACTTGTAAAAACTTTCCTGATGATCGGGCGTGTTAATTGTTTTTTTCCTTCGTGGTAGGATAATCAATGAAGAAAGAAATATTCTTCGTAGGATGATTCTTCTTAGGACAATCAAGTTCTTTCTCGGCCCTAATCCCTCTAAATAATCTTAAACAAAAAGAGTTATTAATATTTAGGCTGAAAAAATAAAGAAATTTGAGAATATCACACTATCTTATTTAATAGTGTGTAACGTATACTCTAGATTCAGTTTCCTTTTTATTTTTCTATCTCTTGTTATTTTATTTTCCTATGCAAATTATCTTCTCACTTAACGAGATGTTATTTCTCCCGCTGAATGATATGTGGCAACGAGTGTAAGTCATGACGTGGTGGTATGCAGTATATATAGGCGCGCTCAACTATACCAAGTAAGCTTCGTTTTATGTGATAGGTTCTTCTTAATTATTGTTATGTGATTCTACGAAAGTTCGGATATTCAGTAGTCGTGTGATTTGTAGAGTGTGTGTTGGATAATACCAGGAGTTCTCCAATAAAAGGTTTAAAGTGAGTACGTTTTTCTCAGTTCATATTATTGTCAGACCTCTGTCTGGCCGTTAAGTCTCTTTCATTAAGTGTCTCCATTAAGTCCAGGGTATATTGTGTTTACCGCTCTAATAAGGAGCCTTCAAGGTACTAATGTACTAAAACCGAAGTTATAGTACTGATAGTCAAGATAATGAGAAACGCTGAGTAAAAAGAAGTTCCATATTCCATGAATTTATTGCACGTGCGAGTCTTACCTAAACAAACTCTAGCACTTTGAAGATTAGGTACACTTTAGCTACGTCAAGTAACCTTCCAATAACCCTAACGTGACTTAACGTAAACTTCCCTGCACTACACTTCCAGGCGTAAAACTTACTTCGTTATAATGGCGCCCGAACTATCCGGATGACCCGACCGTTCAAAATCTCGCAATGTTGTGATGTTATTTCCACACCGCGAGATAGGAAAAATCAGAGAATCCCTTCTCCAGCGCTTCGAAAAATAAATGTGTGTGACGTTGCATTCCACACACCAGATTGACTGGGAGTTCTCAAGTGCACGTTCTACAGTGGATGGCTGCCTGCAACGATTCATGGTCACGGCTGACCCGTGGGCCATACCCCCGGCCCTCTTTCGCGGGGGGGATGTGACGTACCTGCCAGCAGGACGCACACGACATAAAGGCAGATAGTAGTCAGAACAAACGTCCGCGTAGCTCAATTGGTAGAGCGACTTATTCCGGAATGAGGGGATCCGGGTTCGAATCCTGGCGTGGACAGAAATGTCGGAGAAATTTACTTCGTTATAAGTGTTAAAAGTAATTTATATTGTATTGCAACAACGTTTTCTCATTACTTTCTGCTCTCTTGGTTTAATACTGATAATTATCAAGTATTCTCACCTTTTCTATTCCTTAAATCGACTTAAAACTAGTTTTTGAAAAAGCAATAAAAAGTTTCAATGATGCTCTTACTCAAAAACCTGCAGTCTCTACTTTTCCATTTTCAAACCGGATCTTTTGCATTTAATTTGCATGCTTCTGTTTCTTATAACTGCAGTGCAGGTATAAATGGGATACGGGTATTTAAAATGTTAAACCTAACATCCATTGATTTCCTATTAGCCGCAAAAATAATTTTTGAGATATATTTCTGAAATCAAAAAAGTTCGATGTGCACGGACAGACAAAATTATTGCACTAGCTCTGTTTCTTACAGAACGTTGTAATAATAAGAAGCATTTTAAAAAAGTGTAAAAACCTTTTTCTTGACCCCCCCCTTTTTTTTTTGTTAATCTGACGAATGAAAATTTCTGAAGGCATAAGAAGGGGAAGGGGGCCCTGAACCTTTTAGCGCCTAGGGCCCCAAAAGATCTAAAGTCTCCTCTGGACAGAATAAAACAATGCAGACCTCCTCAATTTCCCAGTGAAAATATTAAGAAATATGCTTTCAAGAAGCATATTCTCTCTTTCCTACACTGACTGATGAAATTCTTAGTGTCTAACTTTCTTGGTCCATGGCATTCGTCAATGCCATGGGGGACTTAATCTCTTCGATTTAGGGAGTTTTCCTGTTCGCAACAGGAAAACTCCGCGAAAAAGCATGCACCTTTTTCAAGTATACACAAATTGAATTTTACCCGAATGTTTTAATGTGGAGGACTTTCTCGGTCTCCTGCTTCTTCAAATATTTCATTTTTGCTTAGTACCATGCTCGTAGGCTACTAATTTCCTCGTAACGTAAAAACAAGATGATTTTCCAAAGCTGAAGCAATGGAAGGAGAACGTTTTTTGTTATTTAAACGCATTCCAATTTTAAACAATTCACACGCAACATCCTGATAAATTTAGAGAAATTCCAATTCCAGCGCCTTTAGCGTCAAATTTGCCAAGTAACTTGCAACTGAAAAGGTGCTAAAGTAATCAGTTTTGGCTAACGTATCAAACCCAAAAAGAACTTTTGCTGTAATTAAAATGGTATCACTCTCTTCGTAGCGTAAAGTTAAAATTTACTAAATTTCCACTTTGAGAACTCTTAGCAGAAAATTTATAAACTAGAAGTAAAATTTAAAATGAGCAAAATTTAATGAATGTTTTTGTCCTATCATTTGCAAAAATAATTTTTTAAAAGTCTGTGAAAACTAAATTCTTTGGACTTAGCGGCCCCAGCAGGAGGTTAACGAACTAATTGGAAAATTTAGATATTTTTAAATATTTGAGAAGAAAGAGTTAAACCTAATATTAGAGACACAAAAATAAATTTTTCCTCTAAGTTGAAAAATTTCTTCACAATAGAACATCAAGTTTTTGAATTTCCGACTTTGACAGTCCTTAGCGGTTAATTCATGAAGTATATGGGATAAAGTGTCAGACTCAGTATCCTTTGATTTCCTATTAGCCGCAAAAATAATTTCTGAAATATCTCTAAAAACAAAAAGTTTGATGAGCCCGGACAGAGAGTGATTGCATTAGCACTGTTTCTCCCAAAAGTTCTAATAAGAGAAAGACAGAATGGCATTAAAAAAAAAGTGTAAAAACATTTTTCTTGACTTTACTTTTTTTTTTTCATTAATCTAACCGATGGAAATTTCTGAGGCGATAAAAGGGTGAGGGGGCCCGTTAATCTTTTGGCGCCTTGGGCCCCAAAAGATCTAAAGTCGCGTCTGGTTAAAGTTTAGCTGTAAGTCATCCAATTCTAGTGAACAGTAGGAGGACATAACAAGAAACAGTTGCAGATAAACTTCTATTGCTGGTTTAAAAATTCAGCTGTAAACAATCAGTTGTATTTGCTGTTTTAAATTTTAACATTTCGCTCTTGAACAAACATTGGTTTTCTGTAGGGTAACATTACTCAGTCCACATTCTGATCTTCGCATTGATACAATTTCTGTCTGTAATTCTGTGCTGACTTCCGGGATTTACTCAGCCAGAACACAACTGACGGACAATATTAATATAGGCCTAATTTCCGAAAAACGACAATCTCTCAAGAACGATCACTTTTTTCCAGTCCAAGCTGTGACCTTTATTCAAATGTTTCATTCTACTCTTTACTCCATTATACTCGAGAATTCCGTGGCAACCTTCTCTTTTGAATATCTAGAGAACAGATAGATTCCGAAAGTCCTTGCAATTCACACTTCGAACAGCAGGCATCAAGAACTACTGAAGCTCTAGTGTAAAATGCATCAAGAACTGTTGGAATTCCATTGTAAAAGGCTTCAAGAACTATTGAAGTTCCATTGTAAAAGGCTTCAAGAACTATTGAAGTTCCATTGTAAAAGGCATCAAGAAATATTGAAGTTTCATTGTAAAAGGCACCAAGAACTATTGAAGTTCCAGTGTAAAAGGCATCAAGAACTATTGAAGTTCCAGTGTAAAAGGCATCAAATGTGATTGTCAGCTTTGGCTCTACACTGCTGAGTGCTCTGCTCCTAAAGGCAGTTGTGACGTAATGCTACATATTCGAGATGGCAGCCTAGTATCCAATGGGATCAGATCCACCTTCAGATTAGAAAACCATAAATGATGAAAAACACATCAGGACGAATGTGATACAAAATAGAAATACAGGACGATAAAAATTATATGAGCTTGGGAGAGATATAGTTTCAGAGTGTTTCTTGAGGTGATGTGGCACTGTTTCCGTAGTGTTTCCATGTGGCAATTGATATTTCCTATTGAAATTAAAACTGTCAGGTCCTGTGTTAGTCCAGAGCGTTGATATGTAATGCTAAATCTTCGAGATGGCAGCCTCGTATCCAATGGGATCACGTCCACCTTCAGATTAGAAAATTACATAAGCTTGGTGAGGTTGAGTTAAAATTAACGATTAGCTACCAATTTATTTAAACCTTTTTACACCAATTCAAAAATAATATCGATAACATAGGTTAAATTGTGACTCTGTGCGGATGTGCACAGTACAACTAGCATGCCCCCGAATATTCACCCCTGATATATATTGTTACTACCCACCCCCGCCATTAATTCCGGAATTAATGGGCGTGGTGGATGTATGAAATTAATTAGGTATTAATTAAGTTCGAGGCTTTATTGGGGTTAAAAAGTGAGGTGCAGAGAAAGTTTTATCTGGGGTTAGAAAAGAAAAGAGAGGAAGAATTCTCACGCAGGCTGGGTGGTCGGTGTTTTGAGCGCTTTGAAGTCGTAAATCGTAGGTCACAGCTGACGGCGAGTCTAAACACAGGGAGAGAGAAATGGATCGAAGTGAGACATTGCGGGCCACTTGTAGAACTAAATGAAGATGGGGACAAGCGGCTAAGCGAATAATCGTAAATTCGTCGATTGTTTAAGAGCATTTTCGAGAACAATTGCTCTCTTTTTGTGTGGTCCAGTAGGTAAGCAAGATTGCGCACTTGGCTTTGAAAATAAGGAAGAAAGGGCAGTTGCCTGTACGCTCTCCGATGTGAAAGATGAGATGTCATTGTGCTGCTATGTTATTTGGAAAAATGAAGCAGCAAAACCTCCCGCATTTTGAAAGAAACGGAGATCAGCAACTCGAGGTGTCTGCATAGGCCAGCTTGCCATTAAGACAGCAAAATGATTGTATTCGCGTGGTAAAGCAGCAATTCCTGTGCTGTGAGCCGAATGGAAATCAGCGACTTGTTGGCCCAGTAAAAAGTGAAGAAGCTACGGAGAGATTTAGAAGTCGGCGAGTTGACAGAGGTTGCTCCAAGGAGAAACGAAGCTAAGACGAAACTCGGATTTGGGAACGCCAACGACAGCGGCGCGGAACCATCAATCCAGTCATCACCTCCTCTATACATCAAAAGAGACCAGCTCACCTTACGAGGCGAAGCGAGGCACCATCAACAAAAACATGTGTGTGTGTGTGTGTGTGTGTGTGTTGGTCAACGGAAGCAGTGCAAGCTCTACGCGTGACTGCGACGGTACGTAGCCCGTTCATGGAAATCTTCAGCTTAAAAGGAAGTGTGTTGGTGTATCAATTTACAGGTGAAACTTATGGGGTTTATTCTTGTCAGCCCTATGTAAGTGAAAACATTTTTTGTTGTTGTTACATTTGGTACGCTGATAGTCGATAAACTGTTAGGAACATATAAGCCGATCAAAATTACAGTTTATGAACTAGTGAATTGGTAAGAACTGAACTGTGGAATTTAAGTTCGCAAAAACTCTCTAACGGGAACAAATTTCGGTCAAGGATGACGCAGCACTTAAGATCAGCCGACAACCAATTGTTATATGCATTTGTGCCATTTTCATTTTCATAGCTAATTAAATGTTTGTGTTTAGTGCAGTCAGGGCATTTGCAGGACCAATTATTTATGTGTACGAATATGATTGGTTTGTTTGTTTAAGTGTGTGCTCATAAATTACAGTCTTCGCGCCAAGGACAACGTCGAATTACCGTGGAAAAGAAATTTAATAATTTCTCGGCCACGGTCGTTACATTGGTGGTCCTCGGTGTAACCACGGTTACAATATTGGTGGTCCGCACCACGACTACAACAATATAAATATATATATATATACTCCCTTTCCAATTTTTTTATTTTTTTTTATGACGGAAAAAATAAATATATGACGGAAAAATGAAAATTGGAAAGGGAGTGAGACAAGGTGACACCATATCTCCGAAGCTCTTTAATGCCACATTGGAAAATGTCTTTCAATCACTGAACTGGGAAAACAAAGGGATAAAGATTAATGGAGATTATCTAACCCACCTTCGTTTTGCTGATGACGTAGTCATTTTTGCAACTACCCCATCAGACCTGCAGAGTATGATCCAGGAACTTGCTGACAAGAGTAAAGAAGTGGGATTAAAAACGAACTTTCAGGAGACAAAAGTGATGTTCAATGCTTTTACAAGAAATGAAGATTTATCGATTGATGGAAAAAAGCTGGAGATCAAGTGAGGGTCACATTGATGAAGAAATTAATCGGCGTACAAAACTTGCCTAGAGAGCTTTTGGAAGAAACCATAATTTTCAAGAGCAATATGCCATTATGTCTTAAAAGAAAAGTGTTTGATCAATGCATCCTTCCAGTGCTTACGTATGGTGCAGAGACGTGGACCTTAACTAAAAGAGACATACAAAGGCTGCAGACAACTCAAAGCAGCATGGAGAGGTGCATGCTTGGAGTAACCAGGAGAGATAAGAAGAGGAACTCGTAGATCTGAAAAATGACAAGAGTGGAAGACATCATGATCAGAGTAAAATCGCTGAAATGGCAATGGGCTGGACATACTGCCAGAAGGACAGACCATCGATGGACAGCCGAAATTTTAGATTGGATTCCAAGGGACAGGAAAAGACCCAGAAAAAGACGACATGGGAGATGAGTGGATGAAACTCGAAAGTATGCAGGAGTGACATGGAGGCGACTGGCACAAGACAGAACGTTGTGGAGGAAACTTGGAGAGACCTTCTCAGCAGTGGATTGATAATGGTTGACAATGATGATGATGATCATGATATACACAGTGCCGTAACTAGGCATGTGCAACAGGTGTCACGGGGCCCAGGACGAGGGGAGGGAGGCCTAAAATAGAACTGACAAAAAAATTGTCTTGCGAAAATGCATAGGTGACGGAAAAAATAAAATGTCATCAGCAGTAGATGAAATAAAAAATTTTTTTTCATTGGGTCTAGTTAAAAAAGTTTGCTATTAAATAGTCTTATATTAGTCAGTCGTGATTAGAAGACCGTCTTTTTAAAATATACTACTTAAAGCTTCTTTTTAAAGATGTGCATCCGGTCATGTGAGGAAGGGAGGGCTCGTTCAAAGATCAAGCATCTCATTTCCTTACGAGACAAGAACTCCCGTCAAGGTTAGTAAAGGAGTGTCCTTCGGGCCCGCATGCACCTCTGCCCTTTGTTTGCTGTTTTAAGTTGTTTTATCGTTCATAATCAGTACCTTTGATGCCGCTGACCAAGCAGGCACAGTTGGAAACATAAGTGCGTCTCGCAATAGTTGGCAGGCATTGTTCCCAAGTTCGGAGAAAATGTTATGGTTTCTCCCTTCGTTAAGTAGTTAAAGGTATCACGTGATCACCTCGTGAGGAAAATTCAACTCTCTTCCAAAAGGTACAAGGATTACGTCGATGAATTGGCCTTGCATGCCCAATCATCAAGCAGTTGGAGCCACAGAGTAAAATTTGTACATATGTAACGTACCAGGAGATGTGACGTACCTGCCCGAAGGACGCACACAACATAAAGGCAGATAGCAATCAGAATAAAACGTCCGCAATTGGTAGAGCAACTTATTCCGGAGTGAGGGGATCCGACTTCGAATCCTGTAGCGGATAAAAATGACGGAGAAATTTACTTCGTTATAATGGCGCCCGAACTATCCGGATGACCCGACCGTTCAAAATCTCGCATTGGTGTGATGTTATTTCCACACCGCGAGATTGGAAAAATAAGCGAATCCCTTCTCCAGCTCTTCGAAAAAAAAAAAAATAATAAGGGGAGATGATGTAACGTACCAGGAGATGTGACGTACCTGCCCGAAGGACGCACACAACATAAAGGCAGATAGGAATCAGAATAAAACGTCCGCGTAGCTCAATTGGTAAAGCAACTTATTCCGGAGTGAGGGGATCCGGGTTCGAATCCTGTCGCGGATAAAAATGACGGAGAAATTTACTTCGTTATAATGGCGCCCGAACTATCCGGATGACCCGACCGTTCAAAATCTCGCATTGGTGTGATGTTATTTCCACACCGCGAGATAGGAAAAATAAGCGAATCCCTTCTCCAGCACTTCGAAAAAAAAAAAAATAATAAGGGGGAGATGATGTAACGTACCAGGAGATGTGACGTACCTGCCCGAAGGACGCACACAACATAAAGGCAGATAGGAATCAGAATAAAACGTCCGCGTAGCTCAATTGGTAGAGTGACTTATTCCGGAATGAGGGGACCCGGGTTCGAGCCCTGGCGCGGATAAAAATGACGGAGAAATTTTTTTCGTTATAATGGCGCCCGAACTATCCGGATGACCCGACCGTTCAAAATCTCGCATTGGTGTGATGTTATTTCCACACCGCGAGATAGAAAAAATAAGCGAATCCCTTCTCCAGCACTTCGAAAAAAAAAAAAATAATAAGGGGGAGATGATGTAACGTACCAGGAGATGTGACGTACCTGCCCGAAGGACGCACACAACATAAAGGCAGATAGGAATCAGAATAAAACGTCCGCGTAGCTCAATTGGTAGAGTGACTTATTCCGGAATGAGGGGATCCGGGTTCGAATCCTGGCGTGGACAGAAATGACGGAGAAATTTACTTCGTTATACATACTAAAATCGTTAATATTCACGTTGGACCAGCAAATTTTGTTCGAGTTTTAAAGCGGGTGCAGATCTCGCTGTTAAGTATAGCGAAGATTTGAATATGTACACTCACGGACAATTAAATTTGCGCACCAAGAAAGAAACATCGGATTGAAGTAAAATTTTATGGACGTAATGATACAGATGAACAATACACATGATGGCAAAAACAGAGCTGCAGGACAATTGCAGAGGGATCTGTGGCACGCAGTCCGGTCGTCATCAATAGCGCGTCGCACCTCCTCGTGCGGCGATACAGGCTGCATTACGTTCCGGCATGGAGGCGAACAGACGTCTGATGACGCCCTGCGGCACACTGGCCCACGTGTTGGACGGTGTGCTCTAAATCCCGGATAGTGCGGCACGGCGGCAGCCGGTGTTTCAACAGGTCCCACACATACTTGATAGGGGACATGTCCGGGGAGCGGGCAGGCCATGGAAGTATCTGGACATTAAGTAGGCAGTCCTGCGCAATCCGAGCCGTATGCGGAAGGGCATTATCTTGCTGGTATAGCGCACCTGGAATCCCGGCCAGGAATGGCAGCACATGGGGCCGTAGGATCTCATCCACATACCGCTGGCCAGTCAATGAACCACGTACCACTACTACAGCTGATCGGCTATTGTAGGCGATGTCTACCCAGACCATAATACCTGCAGTGAGGGAGGTGTGGCTCTCAATGGCGAGGTTGGGATTGTGCCTTTGACCCGGTGACCCCCACACTAGAACACGATGATCATCTGTCCCCAAAATGAAGTGGCACTCATCGCTAAACACCACAAGTCGCCAGTCTGGCGTTCCACGTCGCTCTGGCCTGCACCACTGCACACGGAGCCGACGATGTTCCGGTGTTAATGGCAGCATACGTAAGGGGCGCTGGGATCGCAGATTCGCTTCCGCGAGGCGTCGGGAAATGGTTCCTCTGCAAACAGGAGCCGCTATATCTGCCTGTATAGTAGACTGGGTCCCTGTGGGATCCGTTCGTGCCTAGCGCAAGATCCGTCGATCCTCTTTACCGGTGGTCCTCCTGATCCGCCCGGAGCCGCTCCGCCAGTTGGCAGTGCCGTCACGTGTCCACTGCTCCGAAAACAGTCGGACAGTATGGTCAGAACGATCCACGTAGCGGGATATTAAGCGCGCCGACCACCCTGAGGTTTTCAGCGCGATGATCAGGCTTCTCTTAAAGTCCGCAAGTTGCGTAAATCGACGTCACTGGCATTTACCCGGCATTCTTGTCACTCTGTACTCTTGCTTGCGTCGGCCGGTGTTTTTGTCTTTCATGGGGCATCGACTACACGCCGGTTTATGAGGCTGCCGGTTCGTGCTTGCAGCACCACCACTGGGTGTGCGGTCATGCGCACTAGCACCAAACGTGGATCATTTGCATACCAGCACGCACTCTAGCTATTTGCAAAGTTTCGCGGTTGTAGCATGTTTTCTTCTGGGTGCGCAAATTTCATTGTCCGTGAGTGTATGTACATTCTCACATGTGAAATTCAAAGAAGTTTGTGAAATTCAAAGTTTGAACCCCGACAATAATACAAAACATTAAATCTGCAACTCCGCTTGATATTCTTCACGCTCTTCAGGACTTTGGATTAATTGTGTCATCCGAATTTTTGGATTCCAAGGGACAGGAAAAGACCCAGAAAAAGACCACATGGGAGATGGGTGGATGAAATTCGTAAATATGCGGGAGTGACATGGAGCAGACTGGCACAAGACAGACCGTTGTGGAGGAAACTTGGGGAGACCTTCGTCCAGCAGTGGATTGATAATGGTTGACAATGATGATGATGATGATCCGAATATCAACATGATGCTGTCGGAATATTTCTCAATCTCCCCGTTTTACTGCTTCGTGTGAGAGAAGTTTTAGGAAGTTAAAATTGAGAATTATTTAAGATTGTCCAATCTGTCCATAATTTAGATTGAATATAATGTCGTTGAAGATTATAACGAAGTAAATTTCTCCGTCATTTTTGGTCCACGCCGGGGATCGAAACCAAGTCCTCTTATTCCGGAACAAGTCGCTCTACCAACTGAGCTACGCAGACGTTCGTTCTTGCTGCTATCTGTCTTTATGTCGTGTGCGTCCTGCGGGGCAGGCACGTCACAAGATATTAATTATGATGGTATAATCAATGAATTTGCTGAAATGAAAGCCAGTAAAGGGCAATTAAAAGTAATTATTTTCATTTATGAATGCATAGGAATGATTTTATATACGAGATGGAAAACGAAACTGAAACACCTGCGCGAGTAGCAGCTCACGTGTCACGCCGCTTTACGCGCTACCTGGTGGCCAGCATCTATTCCGCAGTCAATCAACGAGAGCAGAGGGTGAAGGTTGCAACGTTGCATTAGCAGAGCAGTAACACAGATGGACTTCAAAAAAGTGCGATCCACACAACATCATGGAAGACATATCCGAGTTTCAAAGAGTACAGATTCTTGGTGCGTGTCTTGCCAATGTATCTGTGTCCAAGACAGCAAGTCTTTGTGGTGTATGGCGAGTCAGGGTATCCAGGGTCATGTCGACGTACCAGCAAGAGGGAATAACCACATCCGATAAGAGTAACTGTCGAGGTAAGAGCAAAGAATATCTAACGCTTAAAGAAGGTCAACTCTCATTGAAATAACGTAAAGCAGGCGGCAACAGCGCCACCACATCTTAAGCGGTAATATGCTCTGCGGGAAAGTTAACATTCAGGAGCAAAACACGTTAGGGGGACTACGGCAGTGAATCTTTTCTTTGATCCACGATGGTTTCCTTCGATCTGATGACTATTTGCTTAGAGCAGTTTTTTGTTGTTGTTGTTGCTGTTTTCTGATATCCCGCCCATTCCGTATTTTGGTGAGAAAAACATGCAATAACATTAGTATTACTATTTAAATTAAATTTCAGCAAATGGTACAGTTAGGCCAAAGGATCCGTACAAAATGAAGAAATTCCCTAGTATTTGGCATTGCTGAAAATGTTTCTGAAAAGCTGAAGAAAAAACAAAAGCCTTAACTAACCCGATTGGCCTAACAAAACTAACATATCCGATTTGCGAAGTCATTATGCTACCGAGAAGGTAACAATCACGTGCTGTGAGTAGCTCGGCTGACTGTTCTTTACCCGAAGAATTGAAGTCAAAGATTGAAGTCAACAGAAATACGCATGCGCAGTTTGCTCCGGCATCAGCCTGTATGTTGGCTTCTGTACACTGCATTTTTTCTCTGAAGATATGGCGGCGCTAGTTACGTCTCGCTGAGCCTTAACTTCTTCTCGTTGGATATTCTTTGGTAAGAGTAAGCTGTCTGACAGGGACATCCGGGTGCTAACATGGATGGTAGCCAAAAAACATAAAACCACAGCTGCCCAACTCACCGCAGAGTTGAATACGCACCACGGCTCACCTGTTTCTATCAAAACTGTTCATCAGGAGACTCACCGGATCAACATTCACTGTCGTGTTGTTGTCGCCAAATCCTGGATCACTAAGGAGAATGCCAAACGTCGGTTACACTGGTGCCAGCTGCGCAAATTGTGGACGCTGGACAACGTGAGATGTGTGTTGTTCTCCGATGAATTTTCACTTTGGATCTCGCCCTTGGATTTAATTGCTGTAAGCCAGTGCCGTTAATACCCACCAGATAGAGACGTCTCAGCTGAGCTCATCTTACGGATTTATGATGTCAGATGCTGACTGAAAAAGAAAAACACGCATAGCGCCGTCAATGGTTGGCCGCTGTGGTGTAAGGCTAACGCGCTCGGCCAGATATCGAGAGATTCGGGATTCAATTCCCAACGGCGGCCGAATAATAATTTTTCGGTTGCTGTGCGTTGCTTAACGTGGAATGAGTGATGGATTTATTTATTCAACTCACGCCACGTATTTAGAGGATTTTCACTTTGAAAGTTTCTTCACTGTCTTTCCTACACACGTGAGAGTTTACGTGTGGAGACATTCCTCACAGGCTTTCGGACTGTTTATTGCCCACAATGCAGCACGGAGGAGGATCCGCGATGGTTTGGGCCGCAATATCGTGCCCCCCCGTGGAGCAGAGATCTAAGCGATGGCCTCTGCTCATTCATCCAAAAGTGGTCCGGGTTCGAATCCCGGTGAGGCATAGATGCTGTGTTTGTCTTACGGCACTGGCTCTCTCCCTTCCCTTGAAACCAGTGACCCTAAGTTAGGGACGGGCGAGCCACTACTTATAGCCCATTGAGTTGCTCACGGTGTTCGTTAAACCTCCAATAAAAAAATATGTCGTGGCAGTCTGTCGGCCCACTGATTGTTCTTGAAGGGCACATCACTGGGTCATACGCATGGGGGCACGATTTGGGAAAGAGCGCGGCGTGTGGGTTGTTCACGTGCCGCTGTAGTGAGTACGTATCAAAAGTGGTACACAGATGGCCAAACGACGAACGCGTGTCATCCGTAGCTCATTGATGCCAGAGGGAACGGAGACTGTCGCGCATTGTTCAAAGCGACCGCAGGGTCCCAGTGCGACAAATCACCCGCAGTAGTGATCAAGGCAATGTGTCACATCACACAGTTCTTCCCAGACTTCTATGCATAGGCCTCCGTAGTCGAAGACACATCCAGGTCCCCATGCTCACTGCACGTCATCGGCAACAACGCATGAAATGGGCCCAAGATCATCCAGATTGTACCATGGGTGATTGGAAGAAAGTGGCCTGGTCTGACGAATCAAGATTCCTGGTGTTTCACGTAGACGGCCGAGCGCGGATACGCCGATTACCAACGGAGGTTACGGCACGTGGACGCATTGTTGGGCGGAAACGGGCCGGCGGTGGCGGTGTTATGCTGTGGGCCATGTTTTCTTGGGACACCTTAGGCCCCATTATCCAAATAGGACAATCCCTGACAGCTGTCGGGGATCTGAAATATCGTTGCGGACCAAGTTTACCCATTCATGGCAACTGTGTTCCCTGCTGGTGATGGCCATTACCAACAGGATAGTTCGCCATGCCACACTGCCATAATCGTCAAGGAGTGGTTCGAGGAACATGCTGGTGACTTTCTGTTAATGCCCTAACCTCCAAATTCACCTGACATAAACCCAATCGAAGATTAGAACGGGCTCGCGCTAAATCACCTCCTCCCGGAAATACACGGGAACTGGAGGACCTGCTGTTGACATTATGGTACCAGATACCCCAGGACACTTATCATAACCTCACCGAGTGACCGCTGTTTTGTGGGCTAAACGGGGTCCTACAGCTTATTAGGTAGGTGGTCATAATGTAATAGCTCATTGGTGTACATATTTGATGCAGTTGCATTGCGACGGAGATACTTGGAGCCTCACATTATCGAGGTTCAATTGTTCATACTGTTATACTGTATATAAAGTGCAATACTGTTGAATTTCTTGGAAGTCTAGTGCTGATGTGCCTTAAAGACCAAATAAAGACGATTTATGAGAGTACTTAAAGACTCTTCTCTTCAGGTCCACACAAAGCTAATATATTGCTCACTGCGTAATTTAGGATTTTCTGCTAGATATCTCGAGCGTAATGTTAAGCAACTCAAGTCTTACAGGAATCATAGATAGTAAAATAATGTTTTAAGTGAATAATTATTTAAAAAACATTACAGTATACACTAAGTGATCACTGATATATGACCATCTGCCTAATACTTCGTAGATCCTCCTTTCGCCCTCAGTACAGCAGCTATCCGACGTGGCATCGATTCAATACACACTGAGTGATCACCGAATTATGACCACCAACATGATACTTCGTAGGTCATCCTTTCGCCTTCAGAACAGCAGCTATCCGAAGTGGCATCGATTCAATACACACTGAGTGATCACCGAATTATGACAACCAACATGATACTTCGTAGGTCCTCTTTTCGCCCTCAGTACAGCAGCTATCCGACGTGGCATCGATTCAACACACACTGAGTGATCACTGAATTATGACCACCTACCTAATACTTCGTAGGTCCTCCTTTCGCTCTCACTACAGCAGCTATCCGAAGTGGCATCGATTCAATACACACTTAGTGATCACCGAATTATGACCACCAACATGATACTTCGTAGGTCATCCTTTCGCCTTCAGAACAGCAGCTATCCGAAGTGGCATCGATTCAATACACACTGAGTGATCACCGAATTATGACCACCAACATGATACTTCGTAGGTCCTCTTTTCGCCCTCAGCACAGCAGCTATCCGACGTGGCATCGATTCAACACACACTGAGTGATCACTGAATTATGACCACCTACCTAATACTTCGTAGGTCCTCCTTTCGCCATCACTACAGCAGCCATCTAACGTGGCATCGATTCAACACACATTAAGTGATCACTGAATTATGACCACTTACCTAATACTTCGTAGGTCCTCCTTTCGCCCTAACTACAGCAGCTATCTAACGTGGCATCGATTCAACATACACTGATTGATCACTGAATTATGACCACCTACCTAATACTTCGTAGATCCTCCTTTCGCCCTCAGTACAGCAGCTATCCGACGTGGCATCGATTCAACACACACTGAGTGATCACTGAATTATGACCACCTACCTAATACTTCGTAGGTCCTCCTTTCGCCTTCACTACAGCAGCTATCCGACGTGGCATCGATTCAACACACATTGAGTGATCACTGAATTATGACCACCTACCTAATACTTCGTAGGTCCTCCTTTCGCCCTCACTACAGCAGCTATCCGAAGTGGCATCGATTCAATACACACTGAGTGATCACCGAATTATGACCACCAACATGATACTTCGTAGGTCCTCTTTTCGCCCTCAGTACAGCAGCTATCCGACGTGGCATCGATTCAATACACACTGAGTGATCACCGAATTATGACCACCAACATGATACTTCGTAGGTCCTCTTTTCGCCCTCAGCACAGCAGCTATCCGACGTGGCATCGATTCAACACACACTGAGTGATCACTGAATTATGACCACCTACCTAATACTTCGTAGATCCTCCTTTCGCCCTCAGTACAGCAGCTATCCGACGTGGCATCGATTCAACACACACTGAGTGATCACTGAATTATGACCACCTACCTAATACTTCGTAGGTCCTCCTTTCGCCTTCACTACAGCAGCTATCCGACGTGGCATCGATTCAACACACATTGAGTGATCACTGAATTATGACCACCTACCTAATACTTCGTAGGTCCTCCTTTCGCCCTCACTACAGCAGCTATCCGAAGTGGCATCGATTCAATACACATTGAGTGATCACCGAATTATGACCACCAACATGATACTTCGTAGGTCATCCTTTCGCCCTTCAGAACAGCAGCTATCCGAAGTGGCATCGATTCAATACACACTGAGTGATCACCGAATTATGACCACCAACATGATACTTCGTAGATCCTCCTTTCGCCCTCAGTACAGCAGCTATCCGACGTGGCATCGATTCAACACACATTGAGTGATCACTGAATTATGACCACCTACCTAATACTTCGTAGGTCCTCCTTTCGCCCTCACTACAGCAGCTATCCGAAGTGGCATCGATTCAACACACATTAAGTGATCACCGAATTATGACCACCAACATGATACTTCGTAGGTCCTCCTTTCGCCCTAACTACAGCAGCTATCTAACGTGGCATCGATTCAACATACACTGATTGATCACTGAATTATGACCACCTACCTAATACTTCGTAGGTCCTCTTTTCGCCCTCAGTACAGCAGCTATCCGACGTGGCATCGATTCAACACACACTGAGTGATCACTGAATTATGACCACCTACCTAATACTTCGTAGATCCTCCTTTCGCCTTCACTACAGCAGCTATCCGACGTGGCATCGATTCAACACACATTGAGTGATCACTGAATTATGACCACCTACCTAATACTTCGTAGGTCCTCCTTTCGCCCTCACTACAGCAGCTATCCGACGTGGCATCGATTCAATACACATTGAGTGATCACTGAATTATGACCACCAACATGATACTTCGTAGGTCCTCCTTTCGCCCTCAGTACAGCAGCTATCCGACGTGGCATCGATTCAACACACACTGAGTGATCACCGAATTATGACCACCTACCTAATACTTCGTAGGTCATCCTTTCGCCTTCACTACAGCAGCTATCCGAAGTGGCATCGATTCAATACACACTGAGTGATCACCGAATTATGACCACCAACATGATACTTCGTAGGTCCTCTTTTCGCCCTCAGCACAGCAGCTATCCGACGTGGCATCGATTCAACACACACTGAGTGATCACTGAATTATGACCACCTACCTAATACTTCGTAGGTCCTCCTTTCGCCATTACTACAGCAGCTATCTAACGTGGCATCGATTCAACACACATTAAGTGATCACTGAATTATGACCACTTACCTAATACTTCGTAGATCCTCCTTTCGCCCTAACTACAGCAGCTATCCGACGTGGCATCGATTCAACATACACTGATTGATCACTGAATTATGACCACATACCTAATACTTCGTAGATCCTCCTTTCGCCCTCAGTACAGCAGCTATCCGACGTGGCATCGATTCAACACTCACTGAGTGATCACTGAATTATGACCATCTACCTAATACTTCGTAGGTCCTCCTTTCGCCTTCACTACAGCAGCTATCCGACGTGGCATCGATTCATACACACATTGAGTGATCACTGAATTATGACCATCTACCTAATACTTCGTAGGTCCTCCTTTCGCCCTCACTACAGCAGCTATCCGAAGTGGCATCGATTCAACACACACTGAGTGATCACCGAATTATGACCATCTACCTAATACTTCGTAGGTCCTCCTTTCGCCCTCAGTACAGCAGCTATCCGACGTGGCATCGATTCAACACACACTGAGTGATCACTGAATTATGACCACCTACCTAATACTTCGTAGGTCCTCCTTTCGCCCTCACTACAGCAGCTATCCGAAGTGGCATCGATTCAATACACACTGAGTGATCACCGAATTATGACCACCAACATGATACTTCGTAGGTCATCCTTTCGCCCTCAGCACAGCAGCTATCCGACGTGGCATCGATTCAACACACACTGAGTGATCACTGAATTATGACCACCTACCTAATACTTCGTAGGTCCTCCTTTCGCCATCACTACAGCAGCTATCTAACGTGGCATCGATTCAACACACATTAAGTGATCACTGAATTATGACCACTTACCTAATACTTCGTAGATCCTCCTTTCGCCCTCAGTACAGCAGCTATCCAACGTGGCATCGATTCAACACACACTGAGTGATCACTGAATTATGACCACATACCTAATACTTTGTAGGTCCTCCTTCCGCCCTAACTACAGCAGCTATCCGACGTGGCATCGATTCAACACTCACTGAGTGATCACTGAATTATGACCATCTACCTAATACTTCGTAGGTCCTCCTTTCGCCCCCACTACAGCAGCTATCCGAAGTGGCATCGATTCAACATACACACTGAGTGATCACCGAATTATGACCACCAACATGATACTTCGTAGGTCATCCTTTCGCCCTCAGCACAGCAGCTATCCGACGTGGCATCGATTCAACACACACTGAGTGATCACTGAATTACGACCACCTACCTAATACTTCGTAGGTCCTCCTTTCGCCATCACTACAGCAGCTATCTAACGTGGCATCGATTCAACACACATTAAGTGATCACTGAATTATGACCACTTACCTAATACTTCGTAGATCCTCCTTTCGCCCTCAGTACAGCAGCTATCCAACGTGGCATCGATTCAACACACACTGAGTGATCACTGAATTATGACCACATACCTAATACTTTGTAGGTCCTCCTTTCGCCCTCAGTACAGCAGCTATCCGACGTGGCATTGATTCAACACACACTGAGTGATCACTGAATTATGACCACCTACCTAATACTTTCGTAGGTCCTCCTTTCGCCCTCAGTACAGAAGCTATCTTACGTGGCATCGATTCAACATACACTGAGTGATCACTGAATTATGACCACCTACCTAATACTTCGTAGGTCCTCCTTTCGCCATCACTGCAGCAGCTATCCAACGTGGCATCGATTCAACACACACTGAGTGATCACTGAATTATGACCACATACCTAATACTTTGTAGGTCATCCTTTCGCCCTCAGTACAGCAGCTATCCGACGTGGCATTGATTCAACACACACTGAGTGATCACTGAATTATGACCACCTACCTAATACTTCGTAGGTCCTCCTTTCGCCCTCAGTACAGAAGCTATCTTACGTGGCATCGATTCAACATACACTGAGTGATCACTGAATTATGACCACCTACCTAATACTTCGTAGGTCCTCCTTTCGCCATCACTGCAGCAGCTATCTAACGTGGCATCGATTCAACACACATTAAGTGATCACTGAATTACGACCACCTACCTAATACTTCGTAGGTCCTCCTTTCGCCCTCAGTACAGCAGCTATCTTACGTGGCATCGATTCAACATACACTGAGTGATCACTGAATTATGACCACCTACCTAATACTTCGTAGGTCCTCCTTTCGCTATCACTACAGCAGCTATCTAACGTGGCATCGATTCAACACACATTAAGTGATCACTGAATTATGACCACTTACCTAATACTTCGTAGATCCTCCTTTCGCCCTCAGTACAGCAGCTATCCGACGTGGCATCGATTCAACACACACTGAGTGATCACTGAATTATGACCACATACCTAATACTTTGTAGGTCCTCCTTTCGCCCTAACTACAGCAGCTATCCGACGTGGCATCGATTCAACACACACTGAGTGATCACTGAATTATGACCACATACCTAATACTTTGTAGGTCCTCCTTTCGCCCTAACTACAGCAGCTATCCGACGTGGCATCGATTCAACACACACTGAGTGATCACTGAATTATGACCACCTACTTAATACTTCGTAGGTCCTCCTTTCGCCCTCACTACAGCAGCTATCCGAAGTGGCATCGATTCAATACACACTGAGTGATCACCGAATTATGACCACCAACATGATACTTCGTAGGTCATCCTTTCGCCTTCAGCGCAGCAGCTATCCGACGTGGTATCGATTCAACACACACTGAGTGATCACTGAATTATGACCACCTACCTAATACTTTGTAGGTCCTCCTTTCGCCCTCAGTACAGCAGCTATTCGAGGTGGCATCGATTCAACACACATTGAGTGATCACTGAATTATGACCATCTACCTAATACTTCGTAGATCCTCCTTTCGCCCTCAGTACAGCAGCTATCCGACGTGGCATCGATTTAATAAGATGCAGGAAGCAGTTGGGTAGTATGGCCAACCGAGCTGTATGTAATGCGGCCTCCAGTGCAGGTATGGAGGTGATTAGTGTGTGGAGGTCTGAACTGTGTTCCTCAAACCATTCCTGCACAACATTGGACCATCTTGGAAGACACCATCGCCATTCAGGAAAATGTGTAACATTGCCGGGTGTACATAGTCAGCAAGCAATTCACGACAGTGGGCACCAGTCATACGTTGCTCCACAGGCACCAGGGATCCAAGTTTCTGCCAGGTAAATATGCAATACAACAGCCTGCGCGGGCCTGCAATGTGGAGACTATGCAGGATGGTTCGAATGACTCATATTGTCTGCGCCAAATACGTACACGACCATCCACGGAATGGAGTACAAAATACGACTCGTCAGACCATCACACTTTTTTCCATTTATCCGACGTTCAACTTGCGTGATCTCTGCACCAGGCGAGTCTTTTGCGCCGTTGAACCGTGGTTAGGAGAGCATGTCGTCGGGGTTGCTGCTGTTATAGCCCATACGTGCGAGCATGTGACGCATGATCATGACAGATACTGTTGCGGGTTGATTTTATTGGGTAGTCAAGTGTTGAACAGTACTGCGTCAGTTGACCTGTTGAGTCGTGGGACCTAGCGCTTACTTCTCACATCAGCCTTTCGCTGTCGTGTGCATTTTTGCCTCCGGGTTGTGACCGTTTTCACGCCAGTCCTGATACAGTTTAACTACGACGGCTTGCGAATAACCCACCAGTTCAGCCGTTTGGGAAATCAAGGAACCCGTTCTCCAAGCTCCCACAGTCTGTCCTTTCTCAAAGTACGATAAATCCTTCCGTTTACCCATCACGCTCCGAATTTTACTATCTACTGCTGTACTCACACCTCCTACATGCTACGTCTGTCGACTAATCGCGCCCTCTCGGAAATCACGTGGTCAACAGGCAGCATTCACTTTTGAGAGGGGTGGTCGTAATTCAGTGATTATTCTGTGTATAAAAACGAACACTCAGAGTATTGATACATTGAGAAAAACGTTTTGTTAATTCAGCAAAAAAATTGTTGAATCAACCAAACATTTTTGTCGATATCCAGTCGAATTTACAAATGTATTTTGCTGAAAATTATTGTTGATTCAACAAAATGTATTGTTATCATCATTTTGTTCATTTAACAAATTACTTCCATCCTAGGTCGATTTTTGGGAATTCGTTTGATCCAATAATATGTATTGTTAATTCAAACACTGGACGTGGATCAGGAACACCAAGCAGAAATAATCGCTCTTTCCACGTTAATAAGTGAGTCTCGGAAAAATTTTGATTTCTGTTTGATGAATATGTATTGTTATCGTGATAAAACGTTTAGTTGAATTAATAAAATATAGTCAACGAAATATTTTTGTTTTGCCAACAAAACAATCTCAACAAAACTGTTTTGTAAACTTTTTTCCCCAGTGCTATACTTAAGCTGATGGAAATAATTCGAAAAAACGCCGGTATTACACATTTTGAAACACTGCTGCAAAAATGTCCTTCTGTTCAGTGCTCAGAGAAAGATCAGTGTGTTCCTCGAAATTTTTAATGCATGCGTCCCATTAAATAATTAGTATTGCTCAATTTTATTTCATCATGATAAAGCACGCAGCAAAATTCTTTGTTAGTAAGCATTTTCATTTTCTGAAATATCAATACAAACACTCAAAAGAAAGTGACGGCGATTCTTCTGAAAATGGGCGCAAACAGATTTGGATCGTTGCCATTGGCAGGTTTCTCGTATGTCATGTCGTGTATAAGAAAAAGCAGTGTATTGATTGAAGATCTCTTCTTAGAGTTCACTTATTGGAGTGCTTTCAACTACAATAGCACTTATGTCTCTTACGATTGCGCGTCACTGAAAATTAAGTAGAGCCGAAAGGAAATACTGGCCCTTAAATTTATTTCAGTTCTGTTCTACGCATCCGTCAGAATACGTCTCGTTGAATTCTGTGACTTTCTGCCTTTAATACTGTAAGTTGTTCACAACTGGTTCTTATTTCTGACTAGTTCTAAAACAGATAAAACGTTCAGAGACTTCAGCTATCATTTCATAATTGAGACATGATCCAAATGTCCAAGTCCGCCCCGGTGGCGCAGTGGTCTAAGCGACGGCTTCTGATCATTTGTCCGAGATGGGTTTGGGTTCGAATCCCAGTGAGGTATGGATGTTGTGTTTGTCTTACGGTACTGGCTTTCTCCCTTCCCTGGAACCAGTGGCCCAAAAGTAGAGATGGGAGACTGCTTATAGCCTGTTGAGTCACTCATGGTGGTCGTTAAACCTTCAATCACAAAAAAAAAAAAAAAAAAAAAAAAATAGAGGTAGGCTCAGTTCTGATTAAGCCGTCAGTTTGGAGCGTAGGACTAGGACTTGCAGATCGGAGAGTTGAAATGAGCTAGGTTTCAAAGCGCCTATTTAATTTGTTATGGCCAACACAGATCTATGACATGAAAAGTAGCTTACGTAATTTTTACAAATAATACTGGATACATTGCGAACACAAAGCAGATCGATGCACGAATTGCCCAACGTAGTGCTCTATCTTCTTGGGATTCTTACTATTCCTCATCACTACTCTCGTTTTGATTTTCTCCACTTTTGCTTGGTTTAATTCTGCGAATTCCGCGGCAGTGTCGAAAATGTTCACCCGTTCACACAAAAAACATTTTTTTTAAATTTTAGTTTAAACTATTGCGATACGCTCTTTATATATTTGAACAGATCTCGTCGAGACCTTTAAAACGATAATACGTACAGTAGCTTTTCACTCACGGTTGTCCAAATAAACCGCATTATTGTCAAAAGTGTTCACCGGTTCACAAGAAAACAATTTTTTAAATCATGAAAGAAATACGGGATTGCGCCATATAATACAAATTTTGAAGATGACAATCCGATTTTTGGCGTAAATGTGACAAAGATGGTAAGTCAGATAATATCCGAAATCTTGAAAATTTTCATCGTCCTGGAGCGGAACTCGAATCCGCGTCTCCCAGAAAACGCCCGGGTATGCTAACCACTACACCACCCAGAACGACCAAGTTTCAAGTTTCCGATCAATTTGAATTTAACCATCACAGGATTCGCTAGTCGACCCAGGCGTTTTCTGGGAGACGTGGGTTCGAGTCCCGCTCCAGGACGATGAAAATTTTTAAGTTTTCGGATATTATCTGACTTACCATCCTTGTCACGTTTAAGCCAAAAATCGGATTGTCATCTTCAAAATTTGTAATTTTTTAAATGTTCAGTTCCAACCACTACGAAACGTTCTTTGTATATTTGAATAGATCTCGTCGAGAGCTTTAAAACGATACCACGCGCAATCGCGTTGCGCTCACGGTTACCAAGGTAGACTGAGTCAAACGCGGCGGCACACCCAGAAATATTGCATCATCTCCCCCGTGCGCAGTTAGCAAGGGGAGCGTCGCACGCATGATGTATTGCGCAGTACGCGAATTGAATTGGACTCCATGCTGTTTACGAATATGCTAACGCGATTAGTGTGCGGTATGTATTAGGTGTGCAACTTAATTATCGGCCATAGGCGCGACACGTTGACAGCAAATTATATCAAATCGAATACGAACCTAATCAGGGAAATAATCCTCGTCGTGTTGGATACATTTGAGCCATCGGTCAGGGTGCTGCCGAATGCAATTGCGGAAAAAAGAGGGCTGTTTTGAGTTCATAAAGTCATCAATACTTGTGTCGACCTCCTCGACAGAAGTGAAGTGCGTATCACTCAGGTGATGTTGCAGGGAGAGAAAGAGGTGATAGTCCGACGAAGCGAAGTCTGGAGAATACACCTGGTGGGACAAAATCTCCCATCGCATGTCCGTGATCGTGTTTAAAGTAGTTTTCGCAGTGTGAGGATGCGCGTTATCCTGAAGCAACAGGACTGACCTTCTGCCCTTGCCGGTGTATGGCCTTTTCGCCTCCAGTGCGTCACTCACACGAATGAGTTGCTGGCAATAACGCTCAGCATTGTCCGTTTCACCAGGTTTGAGCAATTCATAGTATACGACAATGCGCTGATCCCACCATATGCACAGCAACAACTTCCTGGCATGGATATTTGCTTTGGCGGTACTGGTGGTAGGCTGACCTGGATAAACCCACGATTTGCGCCGCTAGGGATTATCGTAGAGGATCCACTTCTCATCACAAATCAAAATCTTGTGGAGGAAATCCTTCTGCTTGAATCTGGAGAGCAAGGACACAGCAACATCGTAGCGCCTTGACTTGTTCGAAGCTGTGAGTTGGTGAGGCACCTAACTGCCCTCCTCGTCCAAGCTTGTGCAAGCGCTTTGCAATGGCTTGTTGTGTTACTCCGAGTTCCTGGGCGAGCTCTGACTGTGTGCGACAGGGATCCGCGTCCAATAGTTGTTCCAGTTCCTCATCGTCAATTTTCTGTGTCTGTCCCGGACGTTCTGCATCACGGAGATCAACATTTTCCTGCTTAAATCGCTGGAACTACTTCTTACATGTACTGTAGGACACAGTTGCCTCACCCAAAGCAGCACAGATCATTTGCTGGACACTTTTTTTTCTGCTGAAACGCGAACAGGAGGCAGTGCCTCAAATGTTGCTTCTCGAACGACATTGCTTTCATCGTCAACTTTCATTCCTCCTGTCACAACAGCTGTGAGCGGTTACGGTTGCCTGGAAAGCTGTTGGATGGCGATGCAATCAGCCATTACCGCACACAGCTATTTGCATTTGCCGACGTTCTATGATCGCTTGCGGTTAGGGGCCGAGAATTAAGTTGCACACCTAATATTTTTACCTCTGTAATGATTTCAATAGGAACCTATTTTTGTCACAGGCGGTCCGCCATAAGTCACCCCGTAGTATCCGCGCAGTTAGACGCAGTCCTACGTCAAAAAAAATGGCCAAAGGAAGCATGGGTATACAGTATATTTCCTTCATAAAAATATCTCAACCACCTTCCAATTCAAGCCGTGAAACACACACGCAGACCGAAAAACCAAAACAAAACATTATAACCAGCGCGTATTTATGCAAATCGAAGCACCTGCAACAACGGGGCTTATGAAGGCCATGAAACGGTATAAATAACACCTAATACTGAGCTCTGTCAATCGGTGTTATTCTTTTTCTTCAGACGGGAAAGGCTTAAGCGAGTTTGACAAAAGCCAGGCGACTAGGTCAGAGCATTTCCGAGACTTCAAGGCTTGTGCGGTTTGGTACCTTCAAAAAAGTGAATGCAGATGGGAAAAACACAAACCGCCAGGAAGGTGTGGACCGAGCACGGCTCATCGATTCTAGTGGTGAGCGAAGGCTATCATCCCATATGGTACGAGCTAACAAAAGGGATTCTGTGTCATATCTCGCCGATATTTTGAATGCCGGTGACGGGAGTAAGGTGTCTCAACACAACGTACATCGAGCTCTGCTGAAAATGGGGCTGCGTAGACTCAGGCCTATGCAAGTGCCCGTGTTAACCTCGGTTTGCTGCCGAAAGCGTCTTCAATTGGCACGCGAGCATCAAAACTGGATAATAACAAGGAACTGTATATCAATTACACTTAAAATAGTACAACTATATTAGTAATCCGAATTCTTTGTCGTAAATTATAAATCAAAGTGTCGGCACCAGGATGTACCGCGGGAAGAAGACAAGACGGTGGAGGAAGAAAGTAATGCTTTGGGCAGTGTTCTGCTAGGAAATCCTAAGTCCTGTGGAGGAAGAAAGTAATGCTTTGGGCAGTGTTTTGCTAGGAAATCCTAGGTCCTTTGGAGGAAGAAAGTAATGTTTTGGGCAGTATTCTGCTGGGAAACCCTAGGTCCGGTGGAGGAAGATAGTAATGCAGTGTTCTGCTGGGAAATCCTAGGTCCTGTGGAGGAAGAAAGTAATGCTTTGGGCAGTGTTCTGCTGGGAAAACCTAGGTCCTGTGGAGGAAGAAAGTAATGCTTTGGGCAGTGTTCTGCTGGGAAAACCTAGGTCCTGTGGAGGAGGAAAGTATTGCTTTGGGCAGTGTTCTGCTGGGATACCCTAGGTCCAGTGGAGGAAGTTAGTAATGCTTTGGGCAGTGTTCTGCTGGGATACCCTAGGTCCTGTGGAAAAAGAAAGTAATGCTTCGGGCAGTGTTCTGCTGTGAAACCCTAGGTCCAGTGGAGGAAGTTAGTATGCTTTGGGCAGTGTTCTGCTGGAAAAACCTAGGTCCTGTGGAGAAAGAAAGTAATGCTTTGAGCAGTGTTCTGCTAGGAAATCCTAAGTCCTGTGGAGGAAGAAAGTAATGCTTTAGGCAGTGTTCTGCTGGGAAATCCTAGGTCCTGTGAAGGAAGAAAGTAATGCTTTGGGCAGTGTTCTGCTGGGAAAACCTAGGTCCTGTGGAGGAAGAAAGTAATGCTTTGGGCAGTGTTCTGCTGGGAAACCCTAGGTCTTGTGGAGGAGGAAAGTAATGCTTTGGGCAGTGTTCTGCTGGGAAACCATAGGTCCTGTGGAAAAAGAAAGTAATGTTTCGGGCAGTGTTTTGCTGGGAAACCCTAGGTCCAGTGGAGGAAGTTAGTAATGCTTTGGGCAGTGTTCTGCTGGAAAAACCTAGGTCCTGTGGAGGAAGAAAGTAATGCTTTGGGCAGTGTTCTGCTGGGAAACCCTAGGACCTGTGGAGGATGAAAGCAATGCTTCGGGCAGTGTTCTGCTGTGGTTTGGTGGAGGAAGATAGTAATGCTTTGGGCAGTGTTCTGCTGGGAAATCCTAGGTCCTGTGGAGGAAGAAAGTAATGCTTTGGGCAGTGTTCTGCTGCGAAACCCTAGGTCTTGTGGAGGAAGAAAGTAATGCTTTGCGCAGTGTTTTGCTTGGAAACTCTAGGTCCTGTTGAGAATGAAAGCAATGCTTCGGGCAGTGTACTGCTGTGAAACCCTAGATCCGGTGGAGGAAGAAAGTAATGCTTTATTCTACTGGGAAACTCTGGGTCCAGTCGTTCACGTGCAGGAAACTATGGAGTCTACCATCTACCTAAACATCATTGCAGACAGATTCGTCCTTTCATGGCAACGGTATTACCCTCTAGTAGTACCTTCTTTCAGAAGGATAGTGCGCCACACCACGCTGCCCTGATGTTTGCAAATGGTTCGTGGAACTTGAGGTAGACTTCCAGATGTTGCCCTGGCTTCCGAATTCCCCAGATATCAATCCAATCAAGCATCTTCGGTTTGTGTTGGAACAGCAAATACGATCTGCGGCGGCTCAACAACACAATTGTTACAGAGGTTTTAGACGGAGATTTTAGAAAACCTAAAATTCGGAGATTTAAAGAAATCTTAGGTTTCCGGGAATAATAGGAAAGTTCAGCAGTAGATCTCTTTTTTCAGTCAGCACGGGAAACGGCGTCCTTAAGATATTATCTGTCAGGGCTACAATACGAGTTGGTAAGTATCAGCATGTTGGCCAAGTGTTTAACTGTTAAATAGTTATATTGCTTTCAGAAACAATCATGTACATTGTAATCAAAAGCGCATCCTTTTCTTGGCGACTGAGGAACGCGAGGAAAGGATATACGTAGTTATCTCAATTCTGTACATCTATGTCTCACGCAATAGTAGTTGAGGAAAGGAGAGGGTATGGAGCTTTAAGTATCTGAAGGCCTTTATTTTATTTTTTAACTGGCAACTAATACATTGGGTGTGTGCAAAAGTTCTACCCATTTTTGTAATAGATGCAAATTGCGATCAGAGTAGTTACGTCACAGATGGCACTGTGATGCCGAATTTTCAGCCAATGAAGCGTGGAGCAGTAGAGCATATAGAGGCACTAGGTTTGTCCAAGTAAGTCATTCGTAACAGAAATCACGGACGGTGCAACATGGCATGCGATAAGAAGCACATTAGACATTGTTTACTCTACCAATTCGACACAGGCAGTACTGCAGCCACGGCTAGCCGCCGCATCTGTTAAGTGTATGGGGAAGATGCTGTTGATGATAGCACAGGTCGCCGTTGCTTTCGGAAATTCCGGGACGGAGACAGAAGCTGGAAAGATTAACCACGTCCTGGACGTCCATCCGTGGTTTCTGACGAACCAAGCCACAACAAATGACCCACAGCCAACCGTTCAGGAATTAGCGGAAACGTTGTCGGTACACAGAACAACAGTCGAAAGGTGGATGCTTGGGTTCATCACCAAATTCGATAACTGGGTTCCGCACCAGCTTTCTGCATAGCAACGAGAGGAGATAATCCGTACCTGTGTTTCTTTGCTTTCTCGTCAGAGAAATGAACCGTTTTTGGGACGAATTGTAACGGCTGATGAGAAATGGGTACCGTACCGTAATGTAAAGCGTCGACGGACTGTGTGCCAAATGGAGGACCCTGCTCCATCGACCTCAAAAGGAGGACTGCATCTTAAAAAGGTTTTGTTGTGTGTTTGGTGGGATGTCCAGGGAATAATCCACTAGGAAGTGTTGTCACCTAAGTGAACGATAAGTGCTGCCCTCTACTGCCAACAGTTGGACAGATTGCGAGAACAACTGACATCGAAACGGCCAGCACTCGTCAGTAGCAAAGGCGTGATCCTTCATCATGATAACGTCAGACCTCATGCTGCTTTAATCACTCGGCAAAAATTACTGGACTTTGGTTGGGAAGTGTCTCTTCACCCGGCGTATTCCCCTGACCTGGCACCTACGGACTACCACCTTTTCCGATCGTTACAGAACGCCTTCGCTCTCCAAACCTTCGAGGATGTGGACGATGTGAAAAACGCATTACATGATATTTTTGACTCTAAAACACAGGAGTTTTCCCGGCGTGGGATTCACTTACTCATAGACAGATGGCAAGAGGTCATACAGAATGATGGCAATTATGTGAAATCCTAGGTATGTTATTTGTTGTCCTCTTCTCCTTTCTTTGTACCTACAAAAACGGGTAGAACTTATGCCCACACCCAATACTTGCTTCCGTTTGATTAATTTATATAAAGTGTGAACTCAAAGATCACATTAAGCAAAGCTATGAAATTCCTACCCAAGGTTAGGCACAATATCCGTTTCAGCATCGCTCTTGAAACAAAAAACCAAAAACAAAAACCAGAAACATGTCGGAAATGAAATTCGTGGGAAATACACTGGGAAAAACCGGGATGGGTGTGCGGTTTTCTTCATCATCGTTTGGAAATGGCGTGACCTGTGACACTCGTTTAGTTTATCCCTCCGCCTCCTCCCCTTTCACACCTGAAGGTAGCCATTCTTTTGGAAACCCACATTCAGAAATGGCGTAATATGCTCAAATAATGTTTTAACAGAAGAAGAATGGCATAGAAAAATGAGTACGGCGTAAAAATTCGTTGTTTTTGTTGCTGTTGAAGTACGAGCTTTTAGCTACTTGTGCAAGAGTAAACGTAAGGTATAGCTTTTTACTCAGCAGCTGCAAACATAATTAAACGTTTTCAAGTGTCTCTAACTAAGCACGTGTAAATATTAAGATTAAACAGTCCAGAGTCAATGACTCAGAAGTAGCACTTACATTGTTAATGTCCCTTTTTAGCACGTCTTTTGTAAAACAGATTGTGCTTATTTATCGGTTTGTCCGTCCGTCTGTAGACACCATATCTCTGCAACTATTAGTCCGATTTGAAAAATTCTTTTTGCGTTGGGAAGCTTGAAATATGAGAAAAATGATCCTTCATTTCGGTTTTTTTACGATGTACAATTTCGCCGCTAGAGGGCGTAAATGAAGATGATATCAAATTCAAAATACGTTTTATTCCACATATTTGCTTCTAAACATCCTATTGAAGAAATTCTTTTACATTTCAAATCCATTCATATCGAAGAATATTGCAAGTATAGTCACTTTTTCAAGTTGCGCATAGATTTTCAGCTAGGGGTGTGAAAGTAAATCGCGTTTTACCCGATAACTCTCCTTCTAAAACTCCGATTTTATTTTATTTTTTTTTATTCAGAGGATACAGCTCCCGATGCGAAATATTTTGCATATAATTTCTAATTTTTGGTTAGGAATCGTTGCCGCCCCTGTGACGCCGTGGTCTAAGCGATAGCTTCTGATCATTCGTCCGAAAGGGGTCCGGGTTCGAATCCCGGAGGCATGGATGTTGTGTTTGTCTTACGGCACTAACCCTCTCCCTTCCCTAGAACCAGTAGCCCTAAATTAGGGACAGGCGACTGCTTATAACCCACTGAGTTGCTCACGGTGGTAGTTAAACCTTCAATCAAAAAAAAAAAAAAAAAAAAAAGAGTTGTTTGGCCACCACAGGGCGTAAGTGTAAATTTCTGCTTCTGATGTATTTCTCACAAATTCTGAGCTTCTAAATGAGCTTCTAAAATCTCGACTGAAAAAATTCGTTCATGAACTGATGCTATTCACGTCGATAAACCTTTTCGGGATATTTTCTTCTTAAAATATTACATGGTTTCTCCGCCAAGGGGCGTAGATATATATATATAACTTATTTTTCTCAACATCTCTGCTTCTTAATGTCCTATTTGAAAAGTTCCTTCTTTTTTCGATAGAGGTACCGATGCGACATGTTTTTGATATAATTTCAAAAAGTAATTCATAGACATTCCGCCAGGGGGCACGAAGGTAAATTGCGTTTCCCCCGATATCTCTGCTTCTAGAACTCTGATGTCAAGAATCCTTTCTGCACCGGATACAGCTTCTCATAGGAAATCTTTTGCATATAATTTCTAATTTTTGGTAAAAAATGGTTTGGGCATCAGGGGAGAAAGTCTTAATTTCCGTTTCTGATGCATTTGCAGCAAAATCTAAGCTTCTAAAACCTCGATTGAAAAAAATTTGTTTGTGGGTCGATACTACTAACGTCGATAAACCCTTTCGGAATATTTTCCTCTCAAAATAATGCGTGGTTCTTCCGCCAGGGGCGTAGATGTATGTATTATTTTATATCTCTACTTCTAAGAGCCCGATTTGAAAAATTCCATGTTTGTTGGATTGCGTTTCCGGTGCGAAATGTTTTTCATGTAATTTCAAAATTTTCAAGTTACTCATAGACTTTCCCCTAGGGGCGTTAAAGTAAATTGCGTTTGCCCCGGATATTTCTGTTTTTAAAACTCCGATTTGGAAAATTCTTCCTGTATCGCATACAGTTCCTGATGGGAAATGTTTTCATATACTTTCTAATATTTGGTAAAGAATGGTTTGGCCACCAGGGGCATAAGTGTTAATTTCTACTTCCGATGTGTTTGCAGCAAAAACTGAGCTACTGAAAACACGATTGCAAAAAATTCTTTCCTGGACCGGTACCACTGACATCGAAAAACGTTTTGAGAGTACTTTGTTCTTAAAATAATGCATGGTTTTCCCGCCAGGGGCGTAGATGCATATCTTATATTTCTCGATATCTCTGCTTCTAAAAGTCCGCTTTGAAAAAGTATTTCTTTGTTGGAGAGCGTTTCCACTGCGAAATGTTTCTCATATAATTCCAAAGTCTCATTAACGCACAAGTCTGCAACCAGAGGGCGTACGCTCACGTTTCCGTTTATAGCAATATCTGCGGGACTAAAAACCCGATTGAAAAACTTCTTTCTTCAGTCAGATACTACTGTTTTCCGTACCGGTTCCATTGAATTTGTATAGCTTTAATAAATTTAATTCGCGTCAGAACGAATCCAAAAGACGTGCTCATTACACCCGATAATTCGGTGTCACCTTTCTTGTTATTTTCTCTGATTGGTACATCATACACTAGTGTGCGAAACTTAAGGAAGAGCCAGGTTTTGACCTGTAGCGTCGCTCAGGGGCGGCCTGGATATGCGAAATTCGAATCATAGGAACTCCATTGCTTACCGAAATGATGACGGACAACAACACAGACACAACTGCAGATCCTAAAGGATGCGGTGCTACTTTATTCAGAATTTGCTACATAGCACTGGGTGTAATGATACAAATGCATCACTGCCAGCGCGAAGGGAAGAGGAGGTCCTCAGTAGGAGGTATGGTCACCAGAGATAGAAACGGGTCACGGGTTAACGGGTTACCGGGCCGACAATTTCTTGCTGGTCAAACGGGTCGTGTCAAGCTGTTCCTGACCCGATCTCGAACCGCTTTTTTTTTCGTTTTAAAGAAATATTTCAAAGAATCCTTCAAAGGTTTTTGAAATAATACTTCAGAGCTGCAGTGTATGATCCTGGAACTTGCTGAGAAGGGTAAAAAAAATGGGGATTAAAAATGAACTTTCAGAAGATAAAACTTAAGTGCAATGCTTTTGCAAAGAAGGAAGAATTACCAATTGATGGGAAAAAGCTGGAGAAGCCGCCCGGTGGCGCAGTGGTCTAAGGCGATGGCCTCTGATCATTCGTCCGAAAGGGGTCCGGGTTCGAATCCCGGTGAAGGCATGGATGTTGTGTTTGTCTTACGGCACTGGATCTCTCCCTTCCCTGGAACCAGTGACCCTAAATTAGGGATGGGTGACTGCTTAGAGTCCATTGAATTGCTCATGGTAGTCGTTAAACCTCCAAAAAAAAAAAAAAAAAAAAAAGCTGGAGATAGCAAATTCCTACATTTACCCTGGGCAGCAGGCATCAAGCGAGGGTCACATTGATGACGAAATTAATTGGCGTAAAAATTTTATTGGAAAGCTTTTAGAAGAAACAGTACAATTTTTAAGAGCAATATGTCATTATGTCTTCAAAGAAAAATGTTTAACCAGTGCATCCTTCCAGTGCTTTCGTACGGAACAGAGACGTGGACATTAAATAAACAAGTTAGTAAAATCATACAAATACATTGATTATGATATGCTTTCCAACATACCAGAAATCATTACTCAAGTTATGAGGATAATGGCTGTGGAATAAATCTCGCTCCTGTGCCGTGACCTTTGACCCCATTTCGACGATATTAAACATAATTGGTTCAGTATACCTCCTTAACAATATACTAACGTTTTGTCGCAATAGAAGTATTTTTGAGTCAAGTTATGAGGATAATAGCTGTGGAATAAATCTCGCTCCTGTGCCGTGACCTTTGACCCCGTTTCGACGATATTAAACAGAATTGGTTCAGTACACCTCCGGAACAACATGCTAACGTTTTGTCGCAATAGAAGCAATTTGACGTCAAGTTATGAGGATAATAGCTGTGGAATAAATCTCGCTCCTATGCCCTGACCTTTGACCCCATTTTGATAACATTCAACAGAACCTGTTCAGTATACTTCCGGAACAACATGATAAAGTTTTGTCACAATCGAAGCAATTTTACGTAAGTTATGTCGCATAATAGCGATAGAATGGATCCCGCTCCTATGTCTTGACCTTTGAGCCCATTTTTCCCATTTTCAATAGGGTTTGTCTCCAGATGGTCCCCTACCACATACTAAAATTTCATCGAAATCGAAAGATTTTTACGCGAGTTATCGGACGGACGGACAAAGCTGGAGCATATACGCTTCTTCAACCTACAATTGGAAAGAGTAAAAAAGACATACACAGACTCCAGACACCTGAAAGAATCATAAAGAGATGCATGCTTGGTGTAGCAAGGAGAGATAAGAAGAGGAGCTCATGGATAAGGAGAATGACAATAGTGGAAAACATCATGATCAGAGTAAAATCCCTGAAACGGCAATGGGGTGAACATATTGCCAAGAGAACGGACCACCGATGAACAACCGACATTTTAGACTGGATTCCAAGGGACAGGAAAAGACCCAGAAGAAGACCACGTGGGACATGGGTGGAGGATACTGGCCCAAGACTGTCCGCTGTTGAAGAAATTTGGGGAGACCTTCATCTAACAGTAGAATGATAATGATTGACAATGATGATGATATATTCGAATTTATAGTTCAAAGCAGATTGTCCGGGTAGGGTATTGGTCCAAAAATGTTGGCCTGTTTCCAACGCTGATGATCACTCCTATCGTCTATGCATGATTTGTACCGTCTGCCCATACTTCACACTAGGTTGTTGATGAGTTCTTGTGCTAACAGCACCCATTCTTCCGTCAGCGCCATCTTCAGCTGTTGAACGGTTTCTGGTGTGTTTGTTGACGTGCCGCAACGCGTCTCCGCAGAGCGTCCCACTTGTGTTCCGAGGGATTTAGATAGAGGGAACGTGCTGGCCAATCCATTCGCTGAATGTCTGCACTTTCCGACAGCTCATCTACAGCCGTATGTGGCGCTATAGCCCGTTAACACAAACTATGAGCCAATAGCACCTCAGAACATAGGAACATGGGAGGGGGGATTAACTCATTGCACTAGCGTGTAGCGGTTACAGTACGTCGTTCCAGTATCTGGCTTTGCAGTGCTCAGAAGAAATGAGAACTTAAATTGAAACCAGAAGCCCAGATCCCGCTGAAGGTAGACAGATTAGCGAATAATGAGTGCCAGATTAAAAGTGCGATTCGAGACTATGACGTCACAACGAGCACTTCCACTGGTGAGGGAAGTGCTCGTTGTAACCTTTTTTGTAACAGGGGTCCAATACCCTGGTCACGACGGCTGAAGGTCCCCATCCGACGTACGTTTTGTGGCTCAGAGAAGCACAACTTACCTGGTATTGAACCCACGACCATCTAGTGGGAAGGCGGTCGCCTTAACCACAAGGTCATCTACGGGCCATAGGCCCACTTTGTTGGGTCTGCGTAATTTCTGCTACACCTCTGGATTGAACTCATGAGAAGAGAAAAAAGAAATTGTTATTAATAGGGATGTGGAAAGAGCAAGACTGTCATAAACGGGCAAAGAAATAGTTGTTTTTAGTCCCTTCTAGGTGTGTGCACGGTCCCAGCGCGAGTTTCGGACTGGGCTTTTTACGTCAGCTAAATGAAAGATTCCCGGCTCGGTCGCGGATGGGCCTGTACTGGTAGGTTTAGCATCTTGCTCCTGGATAAAAAAGAAATCAACTCTTCGTGTCGCAAAACTAAGAGAGATCTGTTAATTTATCATATGGCGAAGTTCACTGAGTGAAACGAAAGACCCCATACGCCACTGGATGCATTGATTAACCACAGCGGAAACCGACTTTAAGATCTGGGCCTGAAATGGGACAATTAATTTCTTCAAAGGTTGAAATCAAGTTCCATTTTCACAATATTGGCTTTAGCTACTAAAATACGTGGCTATTTTATTTTCCGAGAAATGTTTCCACTAATAGAGTTTTCAGCTACACGAAACCAAAACCAAAACGAGCTTCTGGCGAGATTCGTCACTTCAGCGGATATGAAGTTCGATGTATTATTTTACATATTTGTGGATCGAGGGTTACCTTGTTTATACTAAAGTGCAGAAGACGAAACGCGTTTACATTGGTAACAGAAGTATGGAGTCAGTTCTAAACTTCATCTTCCCTCCACCGCCGGTGGCGCAGTGGTCTAAGGTCTGCCTTAATGCCCTTCTTCCAAGTGGGTCCGGGTTCGAATCCTGTGGGGCACGGATGTTGTGTTTGTCTTACGGCACTGGCTCTCTCTCTCTGTCTTTCTCTTCCCTGGAACCAGAGGCTCTAAATTAAGGACGGTAGTGACATACTACAGAGGTAAAGCACTTGTCAAGACGAAAAATCTGCAGCGATACATTCCGTCCGAGTAGCTTAGTTGGGTTGAGCAACTTACTCCGGAGGGAGGAGACGCGGTTCGATCTCTTTCACCGGTAAATTCCTGTTTTTACATTGGCTCCCGAACGTAAAAATGGATCTACTGGCCGTTGGGTTCTTTGAAAAATGTGTGATGTTCGTTCCACACATTGTCTGAAATTAATGAAATGTGGTGCCTTTTTCGTTTGAAACAAAAAAAAATAAAAAATAAAAGAGAGATGATGTGGCGTATTACAGAGGTAAAGCACGTGTCAAAACGACAACTCTGCTGCAATGCATTCCGTCGGTGTAGCTTAGTCGGTTAGAGCTACTTACTCCGGAGCAAGGAGACGCGCATTCGATCTGGGTCACCAACAAATTCCTGTTTTCACCTGTGCTATTGTTTTGTTCTCTGTTTTGATTGAAGTCCAGTGCCCCATGTATATGGTGAAGGTCCCGAATTTCAGAGGTCTGTCCCGTTGTCCGGAAAAATTAATAAAAGATCCCGAATTTCATTCTGATTTGATTATTCACATATAAGGCCGAACAAAGATCTCAAGGACCTGAATCAACAAGACATAACCGTTCCAAACGTAAAGGAAATGTGTGAATTCGTTTTATCCCTACCTGGTACCAATGCTTCCGTAGAAAGGTCTTTTTTTATAATTAGTTATTTGGGGGGGGGGGTGGATCAGAGAAATCGTCAATGACAATTGAATGCGTTGAAGCCGTGGTGATCATCCAACTGATTCAATCGGAATCTTGTATAGAAATGTATGAAAAAGTAAAAAAAGACAAAGTGCTCATAAAGAAGTCTTCGTCAGAGATGTACGATTGGTACACACCGTCAACGTCGTCAACCACTTCAACGGCAAATTTAGAATAATGTGGAACGAGTGCTTTCTACAAACTTTAACGAAACTAATTTTTTGTAAGTAATCATTTTGATTCAAACTACCTATGATTATTATTTTTTGTTGTCCATTTTAAGAGGTAAATACAAATAGTAACAAAAGTCAAGCGTGGTGTATTTTAACCCCTACCTCAACCCCTGTCTCAACAGAACAAGGGGAGGGGGTATTTTCAACCTCCTGACAGGGCCCGTTCATTTGTCCCGAATAAACGGGTCCTGTCAGTACTGTGACCGGGAAATATGGTTACAGTACTCATGTAATCCACTGCCCATGAAGCACACTGGCGGTGACCCTGCTTTAGTCCTTTGTACAGTAATTTAATCATAGCTCGAATGGCTGAAAGAATTGCTCGTTATACCCGTGAAGCTCTCAACTACTGTGCTCGCTTTAGCCGTGAAATGTTGCTCATAAAATAAATTATTTCCAAACAACTCTTCTCTGCTCGCAATAGCAGAAATTTCTTTATAACTGCGCTGGTTATGAGTTCGACTGCAATTTTGTTGGCGTTGAAACTAGCCACCGAGCGGGTTTCAGGGTGATAATTAAAAGAGATTGCTCGAACAGAGGTCTTTGAGGCATTTTCGGGGACCAAATATTCTACCGAAAAGGAACATCACATCATAAATCTAAGACGCAGGAGCCAGAATAGCTCAGCATTATGCCATTTTCGTTCTTATTTTTTTTTTCCTTTTGAGTTTAATGACCGACGTTAACATGTAAGGTAACGAAAGAGAAGCCGTACCTAATTTAGGATCATTTCCTTCAGGGAAGAAAGCGAACTAGTGCCGTAAGAACAGAGGCAATACCATTCCCCCCGCCCCCTCTGAATACCAAACCAAACCTAAATGCACGATCTGCCAGAAGCTTCGCATGTAACCATTCAACCATTGAGAGAAATCAGTGCCATGCGTACGACACTAGCGGCTCTCGAAAGTGGAGTAGCGGTACCAAATCTTCTTAACTTGCTTATCTTAATCTGCAGTCTAAGCACATCTGAATATCCACCCGAGATGGTAATCGTTGAAATTATCAGCAGAAATGCGATAAATGCGTTTCGGTAGCGTGCAGTTCTCAGCTCCATGGGAGCAATGCTTTCAAAACACTTTTTTTTATTGGAGGTTTAACGACCACCGTGAGCAACTCAATGGGCTATATAAGCAGTCGCCCGTCCCTAATTTACGGTCACTGATTCCAGGGAAGAGAGAGATCCAGTGCTGTAGGACAAACACAACATCCATGCCTCACCGGGATTCGAACCCGGACCCCTCTCGGATGAATGATCAGAGGTTATCGCTTAGACAACTGCGCCACCTGAGCAGCAAAACACTTACTTATGAAGGCTGTACCGAAACTAATACAAAAATGGGAATTTTTTTTTATTAACTGGCAGAAGTCGTTCAAATTGCACATGTTGGTAGAGTAACTCTTCCTCTATAGAAACCCTTGTTCTGCATTGCAGGTAAATAATGGATTTCAAGCAGAAGCAACATGCCGTCATTGAGTTCTTGACGAAGGAAGGGTGCAGGCTGTCCGACATCCACAGAAGGCGACAGAATGTTTACGGAGATGACACCATTGACAAGAGCAATGTGCACAGATGGATGAAGAAGTTTAAAGAAGGGGGAACCTGCATTGAAGACAAACCACGCAGTGGGAGACCAGCATCTGCGACCACTGACGCGAAACTTCAGCGAGAGAATGAATTGATTCGCGCTGAGAGACGAGTCAAAATCTTCTATACGTAAAACGTCGTGCCAACGTAGATATCAAATCAATGTCAGTCATCATAGCACGACAGATATATCTTTAATGAGTATTTAAAATAGCTTTACAATAAAAGCAAGTAATATTAAAACCCCCACAAGATCTTTCAAAACCCCATGGGTTTCTTCATCACACCACCTGATGAAGAAACCCATGGATCAAAATCTGTAGAGTCAAAATCTGTTGCTCAACTGAACTGTGGTCACAATGCCGTACAGAAGATGGTGGAAGACGTAGGGTATCAGAAAGTGTGTTCAAAGTAGGTACCTTGGCAGTTGACACCCGATCTGAAGGAGAGAAGGGTGGAAGTCTGCTCTGATCTGCTGGAAGCGTTTGAAGCCAATGAAGGCACTTTATTTTTCGATCTGGTGACAGGGGATGAAACGTGGACTTATCGTTACTATCCGGAAACGAAGAATTAATCCATGGAAGAACATCACACCTCTTCGCTAAGGCCTAAGAAGTTCAAGAGCCAGCAATCAGTACAAAAACTCATGGTGACTGTTTTCTGGTATGACAGGGGTGTCATTCTCCTTGGTTTTCTGGAACGTGGCCTTACCGTGACCAGCGAGCGGTAAATTGAGACACTCAAGAAACTTAGAGAAACCATGAGGAGGAAGAGACCGAACAAGAATCTGAAAAGAATCAATATTCACCATGGCAATGCAAGACCACACATATTTTTTGGCAACAAATTAGGCTACCAGAAAATTAGGCTGGCCGGTGGTCCCCCATCCACTGTACAGCACAGATCTGGCACCCTTAGGCTTCCACCTGTTCGGTTCAATGAAGGACAGTCTCCGGGGACAACGATTTGATGACAAAGACGAGGTGAAAGTGACTGTGAAGAAGTGGGTACAACAGTCCACGCCTGAATTTTATCAAAGAGGATTCGAGAGTTGGATTCAACGATGGCGCAAATGCACCGCTTGTGATAGAGACTATCTTGAAGTACCTTTGTATAGAGAAAAAGTTACTCAACCAACATGGGCAATTTGAACGACGTCTGTTAGTTAATAAAAAAATATGCCCACTTTTGCATTACTTTCGGTACAACCCTCCCGTTTTCTCATTTATATCGATTCAGTGAGGTTCTCCAAATCTAACACTTGATACTGCCAATACGCTAGCAAGGAGTTCACTCAATTTTACTTCTTAAGAAGTTTTTGTATTGAAATACACAGAAGAGCTAAACCGTTATGACTACCTGCTTAATAGGTTTTATGTTGGTCCGTCATGTGCTGTCAAAGCAGCTCTTACCCGGTGAGATATGAACGCTACAAAATTTCTAAAGGTGTCTTGTGGTATCTGATACCAACATGTAACCATCAAATCCAATAATTCCTTAGGTTACGTGGTTGAGCCGCAGCAGATAGGATTTCCTGTTCCAACACAAACGACTGATACTCGATTGAATCCATGTCTGGTAAATTTGGAGGCCATGGCAACGTCTGGAAGTCTTTTTCATGTTCCACGAACCATTCTCGAACAATCCAAGCAGTGTGGCATGGCGCATTATTCCCCTGAAAGAAGGAACTTACTAGAGTGGAATGCAGTTGCCATCAAAGGATGTACCTGGTCTGCAATGATGTTTGGGTAGGTGATATACGTCGTAGATTCCTGCACATGAATAACTGGACACAGGGTTTCCCAGTAGAGCATTGCCCAAAGCATTACACTTCCTCCACCGGAGCCTTTACATGTAAGGATGTACCTGGTCTGCAATGATGTTTAAGTAGGTGGTAGAGGTCATAGTTTCCTGCACATGAATGACTGGACACAGGGTTTCCCAACAGAGCATTGCCCAAAGCATTACACTTTTTCCAACGGAGCCTTTACATGTAAGGATGTACCTGGTTTCAAAATCGCTTTGACTGCAATGATGTTTAAGTAGGTGGTATACGTCATAGTTTCCTGCACATGAATAACTGGACACTGGGTTTCCCAGCAGAGCATTGCCCAAAGCATTACACTTCCTCCACCGGAGCCTTTACATGTAAGGATGTACCTCGTCTGCAATGATGTTTAAGTAGGTGGTAGAGGTCATAGTTTCCTGCACATGAATGACTGAACACATGGTTTCCCAGCAGAGCATTGCCCAAAGCATTACACTTTTTCCAACGGAGCCTTTACATGTAAGGATGTACCTGGACTGCAATTATGTTTAAGTAGGTGGTAGACGTCGTAGTTTCCTGCACATGAATGACTGGACACAGGGTTTCCCAGCAGAACATTGCCCAAAGCATTACACTTCCTCCACAGGACTTTTGCTATGAAAGGATGTATCTGGATTGCAATGATGTTTAGGTAAATGATAAACGTCGTATTTACCTTCCCATAAATGACTGGACACAGGGTTTCCCAGTAAAATATTGCCCAAAGCATTAGACTTTCTCCACAGAACCCTTGCTATGAAAGGATGTATCTGGACTGCAATGATGTTTGGGTAGGTGATAGACGTCGTAGTTTCCTGCACATGAATGACTGGACTCAGGGTTTCCCAGAAGAACATTGCCCAAAGCATTACACTTCATCCACTGGACTCGTGCCACGAAAGGATGCACCTGGTCTGCAATGATGTTTAAGTGGGTGATAGACGCCGTAGTTTCCTGCACATGAATGACTGGACACAGGGTTTCCCAGCAGAACATTGCCCAAAGCATTACACTTCCTCCACAGGACTTTTGCTATGAAAGGATGTATCTGGATTGCAATGATGTTTAGGTAAATGATAAACGTCGTATTTACCTTCCCATAAATGACTGGACACAGGGTTTCCCAGTAGAACATTGCCCAAAGCATTAGATTTCCTCCTCAGGACCCTTACTTTGAAAGGATGTATCTGGACTACAATGATGTTTGGGTAGGTGATAGACGTCATAGATTTATGCACATGAATAACTGGACCTAGGGTTTCCCAGCAGAACATTGCCCAAAGCATTACACTTCCTCCACTGGACCCTTGCCATGAAAGGATGCATGTGGCCTGCAATCATGTTTAAGTGGGTGATAGACGCCGTAGTTTCCTGCACATGAGTTGCTGGACCCAGGGTTTCCCAGCAGAACATTTCCCAAAGCATTACACTCCCTCCGCCGGACCCTTGCCATGAAAGCATGTATGTGGCCTGCAATGATGTTTAAGTGGGTGATAGGCGTCTTAGTTTCCTGCACATGAATGACTAGACCCAGGGTTTTCCCGCAGAACATTTCCCAAAGCATTACACTTCTTACCCCGGACCACTGCCATGAAAGGCTGTACCTGGTCTGAAATGATGTTTAAGTAGATGGTACTCTCCATAGTTTTCTGCATATGAACGATTGGACCCACGGTTTCCCATTAGGGTACTGCACAAAGTATTACACTTCCTCTACTTGCTAGATTTCCTACCCGCGGTACATCCTGGTGCCAACACTTCCCCAGGTACACGATGCACAAGTACTTGGCCATCAACATGGTGCAACAGGAAGCGAAATTCATCGGACCAGACGACTTTCATGATATTATTCAAGGCCCATTTTTGATCCTCGCATGCCCATTGTAGGGGTTTTTGACAGCGAACCGAGGTTAGCATGGGCACTCGGAGGGCATGCGTCTAGGCAGCTCTATTTTCAACAGGGCTCGATGTACTGTGTGTTGTGACACATTACTCCCGTCACCAGCATTCAAATTATAGAGAAATGCGCCATAATATCCCTTCTGTTGGCTCGTAATGTACGGGGTAACCTTCGCTTACTTCTAGAATCAATAAGGCCCATAGTCAGCCCGCACTTTATTGGTGGTTAGTGGTTTTTCGCTCCTCGGACCACTTTTTGAAGGTACTAACCACCGCTGCCCGTAAACACCCCATGAGCCTTGCCATCCCTAAAATGCTCTGACCCAATCGTCTGGTCATTACCCTTTGTTCTTTGTCAAACTCGCCAAGTCAGCTTTCTTTCCCATCTGAATGACAAGAATATCGCTAATTAACATAACTCAGTACAAGTGTTATTTGTACCGTTTCATGAACCTCACATGCGCCGTTGTTTATTTGCATATAGAAGCTCTAGTCATAATTTTTCGGCTCTTATAGTGTATATCATGCTTTCTGAAGCTGTCGCTACGGGATTCTAAATTCCCGTGACAACAGGAAACAAGAAAGATGGCAAAGAATTTTCGGGTATAATGATCACAACTTTTGAATCCGTTCTGAGGAGAGTTAAATTTATCAAAGCTATTCAATGGAACCACTATGGAAAACAGTAGTATCTAACTGAAGGAAAAAGTTTAATCCCGCAGAATCGTGAACTTACTCGCTCTGGTTGCAGACTTGTGCATCAAGAAAAATTAGAAATTATATGAGAAACCTTTCGCAGCGTAAACGCTCTCCAACAAAGAAAAAACAATTTCAAATCGGACTGTTAGAAGCAAAGATATCGACAAATATAAGTATATCCCTACGCTCCCTCGCGGGAAAAATGCGCATTTTTTTAAAGAATAAAGTACTTTCAAAAGGTTTTTTTCTATGTGACCAGTATCAGACCAGGAAAGAATTTTTTCAGTCGAGTTTTCAGGGGCTAAGTTTTTGCTGCAAGTACATCAGAAGCATAAATTAACACTTACACGCACTGGTGGCTAAACCATTTTTTACCAAATATTAGAAATTATATGAAAAACATTTCCCATCAGGAGCTCTATGGGATAGAGGGAGAATTTTTCAAATCGGAGTTTCAGAAGCAGAAATATCGGGGAAACGCAATTTACCTTTACACCCGCTAGCGGAAAGTTGATGAGTTACTTGAAATTTTTGAAATTATACGTAAAAGTTTTCTCACCGAAAGCGCTATCCAACAAAGAAGGGATTTTTCAAATCGGACTCTTAGAAGCAGAGATATTGACAAAAATAAAATAGATATCTACGCCCCCTGACGTAGACACCATGCATTATTTTACGAAGAAAATATTCTGAAAAGGTTTATCGACGTGAGTATTATCGGTCCACAGACTAACTTTTTCAATGGAGATTTTAGAAGCTCAGATTTTTGCTGCAAATACATCAGAAGCGGAAATAGACACTTACGCCCCCTGGTGGCCAAACCATTTTTTACCAAATAGGAGATATTATATTTAAAACATTTCCCATCAGGAGCTGTATCTGGTGCAGAAAGAATTTTTCAAATCAGAGTTTTAGAAGCAGAGATATCAAGGGAAACGCGATTTACCTTTACGCCCCCTAGCGGAAATCAATGAATTGCTTGAAAATTTTGGAATTATATGAAAAACATGTCGCACTCGGAACTTTATCCAATAAAGAAGGAATTTTTCAAATCGGTTTCTTAGACGCAGAGATATCGACAAAAATAAGATGTACATCTACGTCTCCTGGCAGAGAAATCATGCAATCTTTTAAGAAAAAACTATTCTTAAAAGGTTTGTCAACGTGAGTAGCATCGGTTCATGAAAGAACTTTTTCAATCGAGATTTTAGAAGCTCAGATTTTGTGGCAAACGCATCAGAAGCAGAAATTAACATTAAGCCCCGTGGTGGCCAAACCATTCTTTACCAAAAATTAAAAATTGTATGCAAAAGATTTCTCATCAGGGGCTGTATCCGCCGAAGAAAATGTTTTCAAATCGGAGCGTTAGAAGTAGAGATATCTGGGGAGATGCAATTTACTTTTACGCCCCGCCCCGCCCCATAGTGGAAAATCGATGCGTAACTTGAAAAGGTGACTACACCCAAAATACACCTCGAGGTAAATGAAATCGAAAGGTAAAATAATTTTTCTTCCGGATATTTAGAAACAAATACATGAAATAAAATGCATTTTGAATTCGATATCATCTGCATTTACGCCCTTTAGCGGTGGAATTGCACATCGTAAAAAAACGCAAAATGAAGAATCATCATTTGCATATTCCAAGATTCCCAATGCAAAAAGAATTTTCCAAATCGGTCTAATAGTTGCAGAGATATGGTGTCCAGAAACAGACGGACAACCGATAACAATAAGCACGGTCTTTTTTTACAAAAAGAGTGCTAAAAAGTTAAGAGAAATCGTTAAAATACGTTGAAGGTACATCATTACCTCGTGTATCTCAAATAAAAACGCATTGACGAATGCTTTTCCGTTACGCTCTGCAATTCCAAAATTATAGCACTGCTTACTTTCTACGATAACTGTATCTGTAGATCAGAATTCAAAAAGTAGCTCTTGCGTGTTAATTATGGGGTTCTTAACGTCGCGCGCGATAGAGAGGTGCATTGAGGCGGAGTAGTTTTTTTGTTCCTCGTGTAGCATTTATACTTTTCTTCGATATGGTTTCTGCGCCGTCGTCGCGTCATGGAGTTGCTGACCTCCGACGGTCGAATGACCTCAAAAACACAAACCCGAAAATACGTGATGCGCTGACGACAGCTTCCTGTTGAGTGAACTTCAAACTGAAAGCAATTCAAGGGCCTCCCAGCTCGTATTTTCCGGATGTTGTTCCTTTCATTTTACATCATTTCCTAGTAGCGGACAATGAGATAACCCAATTTACGGCAATCGAAGTAAAATTTTTTTCGCTCACGTAAGTGTGACTTTATCTGGTTAAAGGAGAACTGTTGCGCGTGGAGCGAACGACGAACTGGACTTCACAAAATTAAATAATTGAAATTAATAAACATAACAAAAAATACAGGTAGGCTCAGTTCTGACTAAGCCGTCAGTTTGAAACGTAGGACTATACGACTTCCAGATTAGAGAGTTGAAATGAGCTAGTCTAGTATGGTTTCTAAGCGTTTATTTAATATGTTATAGCTAACACGTGTCTATGATATGAAAAGTATTAATTTTTACAAATAATGCTGCATGCATTGCGAACACAAAGCAGATCGATACACGAATTACCGAACGTGGTGCTCTGTCTTCTTGGGCTTTTTACATTCCTCATGACTTGCTCTTGCTTCTCGTTTTGAATTTTTCCACTTTTGCTTGCGTTCGTTCTGCGAATTCTGCGGCATTGTCGAAAATTTTAACTCGTTCACACGAAAATAATTTTAAAAAAATTTTAGTTTAAACTACTGCGATGTGTTCTTTATATATTTGAATAGATCTCGTCGAGAGCTTTAAAACGATGCCACTCTCAGTCGTTTTGCACTCGCGGTTGTTTAGATAAACCTCTATATTGTCAAAAGTGTTACACTGTTTCACAAGAAACGAATTTTTAAAATGTTCAGTTCAAACCACTGCGAAATTTATTTCGTATATTTGAATCAGAGTTGGATAGAAATGCATTACAAAGTAATGGAAGTACAGATTACAATTAACGTGTAATGCAGTAACAGGTAATGCATTACAAGGTAATCCTAAGTATGGTTCACACAAGGTAATGGAATTAATCTATAATACATTACAATAAAGAGGATATAATTCAATTACACTGGCGGAAAGTGAAAAAAGAACACCAAGAAGGAGACGTCTGATATCAACGAAATTTATACAGAATAATAACGGAATACGGCTGATAACGTGATCAAAACATTATGGCAAAATACAGCTGTATTTGCTGGTAAACTGAAAAATAACATTTCCATGTAACATGGTTAGTACGAGGTTGAACCACCATGAACTGCGTCACACTGTGCAATTCTGGCATGGAGTCTGTCGTACAAATGTTGGATGTAAGTTTGGAGTATTGAGTTCCAAGCATCCTCAACCTGGACACGTAAATCGGGGATGGTCGTGGCTGGCCGTGGAGACCGGATAAGTCGTTGTCCCATAAAATCCCACACGTGCTCGATGGGGGACAAATCCGGTGAACGTGCAGGCCATGGAAGTTGTCTCACACCCTGAATTGCATGTTGCGTTGCACGTGCCGTGTGTGGGCGTGCGTTATCTTGATGGAAAACACCACGATGGACCGACCTTACAAATGGCACAACAACGGGCTGAATGATGTTGTTGATGTAGGAGGTGCTGTTTAACGTACCCGGTACAAACACTATTTGTGTACTGGAGTGATAGCTGATCGCTCCCCACACCAGGAGACCAGGTGTAGGCTCTGTGTGTCGCTGGCGGATGCAAGAAGGGTGGAGACTCTCACCTGTGCGTCTGCGAACACGCATTCGGTCATCGGAGGCTCCCAAGCAAAATCTTCTTTCATCGCTGAACACGACAGATCGCCATTGCGTTCTCCAGTGCAGACGTTGGCGACACCACTGCAGCCGTACGGTAGGCTGGAGTCAGAAGTACACATGCCAGGAGCTCACGTGCACGTAGTCCTGCATCCAGTAGGCGGTTGCGGATTGTTCGCACTGTCACCTCAGGTACAACGGTAGCTCGGATTTGCGTCGCAGTGGATGTTCTGCTTGACAACGTCGCTCTTCGTATGCGTCGATCGGTCCGCTCATCAGTTCGTCTGTGACTCCCGGTTCCACGTCTTCTCGTGTGGAAATGTTTCTCGGATCATCTACGCCACCATCGTACAACCACCGATACTTCCCGTCCAATTCGCTCCGCAATACGACGACACGACCACCCAACCTTGAGGAGTCCGACTAGACGACCTCGCTCAAAGTCCAATAGCTGCTGAAATCGTACACGTCTTCCATGTCCAGGCATTGCAGCTTCTTCAGGGTCTTCGCACGTGTCCGTACGCCGACGACTGATTACATTCACTTCGCCGTACTCCTTAAATACCACCGACGATAATTTGCATATTATGCCGTACTGTGGCGTAAGCGCTCACCGGTTGGTCCCGAAATTAACATCACACCTGCGTAAACTCGACCCCATTAACATATGTAAATTTTATGATAGTCCGCCAATTCCTTCTTGATGTTCTTTTTTCACTTTCCGCCAGTGTATTTAATAATGCCATTCCAACGCAATGGAATTATTTGGTAATGAAATTACACAATTTAAACTTGGGATTAGGGAACAGAAAAATCCTACCTTGTTTTGCGACAAGCCACCTAGATATTCTACTTCTACTTTACAATGAGGATATGTCATTTCTTTACTTTGTGATGATCTAGTTGCTGATTCTTTCGGTTGTACTCGTAGTTCACTTTGTGGTTGCCATATTTTGTGGCAATCAGACCTGTCATTCCTTCCATTTCAAGTGATGTAGTGTCTCAGAGTGGTTTCCATTGGCGTTTAATGCACAATTTGTTATTTCCTGACTGTTTTTTGTGTTCTTCAGTGAATTGTTCTTTGTTGAAGACTAAGATCATATGCAACGGCATTGATCTATCTTTCATTTTTGTACTACTCTCTAATCGAAAAAAACATCCCATTCGTACTTACTTCATATGTATTATTTCGTTCGAATCACTTTATTTGCGGCGAAGACGGGGCAACTACTCATGTCATTCACAATCAATCTCCAATACCTACATACACGCGTTTAAGGTCCAAAGGGTGGAACAACTGTCAAATAACCTACACAACGTGTAAGGGTGTACTGGTTGCTGGTTTATTCACATTGTATTTTTATTAGGTGCTTGAATTAATTCCCACTGTTGCCCAATAGAGCGCAGCAGTGGTGCGCTGTGACCCGGGCCACACGTGACCTCCCTTGCACACGCACGTACCGTCCGTAGTCTGGGCGAAGCAGTGTGTGACACGCGATGGGAGGGCACAGAACATGAGTTTGTATCGCATTCACGATGACGAGTTTCGTACCAAAAAAGGAGCATTCGCGAGAAGCATTACTCTTCTGCTTTCATCTCAAGAAATCTGCAACGGAAAGTCATCGTTTGCGAGTGCACGCCTATGGGGAACATGCCCTATCGGAAACAACATGCAGAGAGTGGTTCCGACGCTTCAAAGCCAACGAATGTGACGTAAAGGACAAAGAGCGCCTTGGGCAGCCGAAAAAATTCGAAGATGGCGCATTGGAGGCCTTATTGGACGAGGATTCATGTCAGACGCTCCACGAGTTGTCTGAAACACTACGTGTCGATGAGTCAACGGTTAGCAAACGTTTAAAGACAACGGGAATGATCCAGAAGCTCGGAAACTGGATCCCACATGATAAGGTTATTTTTCTCCACGCCAACGCTAGACCTCTTGTCGCCAAATCCGTGAAGGAACTCTTGGAGGAACTTGGCTGGGACTTCTTACCTACCCGCCGTATTCCCCGGACATTACTCCCTCGGACTTCCATTTGTTCCGGTCGCTACAACATGACCTGTCAGAGCAGCACTTCTTTTCTGTCGCTGATATCGAAAAATGGCTCGATGAATGGTTCGCCTCGAAAGAACCTGCGTTTTTCTACCGCGGAATCCATTTGTTACCCCAACGGTGGGAAAGGGTCGTAGCTGCCAACGGACACTACTTTGAATAGACTATCCTGTACCGTTCTGTGGCAATACAGAGGTGTTTGTGTGGCAAAAACAGCGGGAATTAATTCAAGCACCTAATACTCATAAGTTATTGGTTATTTACCAACATATAGTTAAGCATTAACCATTGCGATTATAATGGGGAACAGCTACATGTCATTACAATTACCGTGTAATTCTAATGACCAGTTCACTATTACCATGTAATGGTAACGCTAAGTTCTTGTTCCCATCACCATTACGCTGTAATGCATTACCGATTAATTCAAATACGATTTTGCCCAACTCTGCTTTGAATAGATCTCGTCGAGGGCTTTAAAACGATACCATGCCCAGCCGTGTTACTCTCACGGTTGCCAAGATGGGTTGAGTCAAACGCGGCGGAACCCCCAGAAATATTGCATCATCTACTCCGCTCACAGGAAGCGAGGGGAGCGTCGCTTTGGACTCCATGCTGTTTCCAAATATGCTAACACATTTAGTGTGCGGTACGTGTTTTTAACGCTATAATTATTTCAATTGGGACCTATTTTTGTCACAGGCCGTAGGCCGTAAGTCGCCCCATACTATCCGCGGAGTTAGACATAAAACACACACACACACACCCTACCCACTCCATAAATGAATAAAATTTAAGTTAGCGCTCCAAGAGTGCGCTAGCATATGCATTATCTACCAACAAGTAATTGGACACCTGTGATAGCAAAGGAAAACGAAGTTTATACACCTTCAATAGTTGGTGGAGCCTCCAGGAGCGGCGATTACAGCTGCGACCCTCCGGGGCATACTGTCAACCAGGCGTTGTACGACGGCTAGCGGTATTTTCTTCCACTCGGCTTGGAGAAGACAGGTCAGTTTCTTCACCGATTTCAGACGGTGGGGGCACCCCTTAAATCGACGCTCTAACTCGTCCCAGAGGTGCTCGATAGGGTTAAGCTCCGGGCAATGCGCAGGCCAGTCCATTTGATTAAACCCAATGTGACCTTACCAAGCCATGGTGGACCTCGCAACATGACAGGTGGCATTGTCATCCTGAAAGTAACATGGGTCCACCCAGTAAAACTGCCACAACGTAGGAAGCGCATGGTCATCCAAAATGGTGCAGTAGGTCTCTGCGTTGAGTCTACCAGGAATTACGACCAACGGTCCCGTGCCACACCAGGAGAAACACCCCCATAGCATAATTCCACCGCCGCCGAACTTCACAGTTGGCAGAATACATTCCGGCAAGAGGTGTTCTCCAGGCAGACGCCAAACCCAGACCCTGCCATCCGAACGGTAGAGGGTGAACCTTGATTCGTCGCTCCAGAGAACCTGTTTCCACTGTCGACGTTCTTTGCACCACGTTAGCCAAGCAGCGCTATTGGACTTCGTGATCAAAGGCTTGTGGGCGGCAGCACGTCCATGATAACCGAGCAGATGGGCTTCCTTACGAATGGTATTCATCGAAGGAACACTCCCGGATGCCTGTTGAAACTCCTCGCGGATGTGGCCCATCGATTTGGTGCGGTTCTTCCGAATTTCTCTGGCCAGCACCCGTCGGTCTCTAACTCCCAGTTTTGTGGGTCTGCCGAGTCGGGGCACATTCCGACAGTCATCTCTCATCTTCCACTTGCCAATCACGTAGGCCACTGTCGAATTTGGGTACTTCAACTCGCTGGATATGTCACGTACGGATCGGCCATTTCTGTGATACCCGACGATTACACCTTTCTCGAAAGCAGAGAGCTCCGAAGTGCGTGGCATCTTGCATGCAACTGGTTGCGTTGTTGTTTTCCACACGATATTTAACGGCGGCAGCCGTGACGTGTATCAGGACCGCAGATATCGTCGATTGCAGGGGTGTCCAATTACTTGTTGGTAGATAGTGTAGCTCTTTGCACAAGAAACAGAAAATTTGGGGGGAACTTAGTGTGGCGAAGTTGAATGCAACTCGCGTCTGAAAGTTAGTTTGAAAAAGACAGGAGTAGTCAGTCCTGAAAAAGACAGGAGTGAGACCCCATGTTGCATAACGTGGAGCAAGGAATCATTTTTGGGAGGCATCAGAGAGAGAGAGAGAGAGAGAGAGAGAGAGAGAGAGAGAGAGAGAGAGAGAGAGAGAGAGAGAGAGAGGAAGAGAGGCTTTACTGCGAAGCACCCATCTTGCGCGCGAACAGGACGTCCTAGTCCGAAAGGGGAGACAGTTTTGGTGAGTTATGATACCCCCGGAGTATGCATCCTGCACAAAATACACTGACAGGATTGGCTGATGGCGAGGGAGCTGGGTGAAATCGCGTTTCAGACCTGGTGCCCAGAAATATGGCGGGCACTCTCTTGGTTTTGCTACAAACGCTAAGATGCTGAAGTCTATTCCCTGATGGCTGCGGTCGTCAGGCGAGCGGTAGTTAGAACAGAGTGGCCTAGGTCATTCATGAAATATCTACGGATATAACGGAGATCATTTATGTACTGCGGTGCAAGTCACACAGGGAAATTTCGATAAAACTGATTTGTTCGCATTCAACACAGAGCACCTGGCACTATTATATTGCTCTAAACCTGTGTAAGGGGAAAGTAACCTCTGTGACGTACTACAGAAGTGAAAACATGTGTCAAGGCGATAAATCTGCAGCGAGACATTCCGTGCGCGTAGCTCAGTTGGGAGAGCGACTTACTCCGGAGTGAAGGGGACCAGGTTTCGATGCCCGGCGCGGACAAACATGTACGTTCTATTGACGCCCGAACTACAAGGATGACCCGGCTGTTAGATTTCTCGCAATGATGTGATGTTCCTTCCACACCGCGAGACAGGAAAAATGAGAATCCCTTCTTCAGTGCTTCGAAAAAATAAATCAGTGTGATGTTACGTTCCACACACTACATTGTCTGGGATTTCTCAAATGCACGTTCTTTATGGGATGACGGCCTCCAGCGACACATGGTCCCGGTTGACCCTTGGGTCATGCCCCGGCCCACCTCTTTCGGGGAGGGGGAGTTGTGATCTTCCTTCCCCGCAAGACGCACATGAGATAAAGGCAGATAGCAGTGAGAGCACATGTACGCGTAGCTCAGTTGGGAGAGCAACTTACTCCGGGGTGAGGGGACACGGACAAACTTGTGTTTTCACACCTCACTCTGTGAACTCGCTGAAAAACTCACCATCCGATAGACTCAGGAATTCACTCATTGGGATACACTGAATGAATGACTGAATCATAGTGGAACAATAACAGAAGTGGATCGGATTTTGTGTATATATTCTGCACCTCTCTGCAATTAGGGGATGGATGGAAGTAAAAACCTGTAAATAGAACCAGTGAGTCTGCTTTTGTGGATCTAACTTAAACAACCCAAAAGTGTATGTAAAGCATAAGTATTGTCAGACAGAGAAAGAGAAGATTTGGCTGGTGGCAGCAACTACCACAGGAATCGAAATCTAAAATTTCAGTAATGGTCGCAAAAGCTACGCACCAAGGCGATATCAAAATAAATAGTAACTCCACCACACCCAGGATGTCTCAATTGATTGTAGCGGAAAAGACGCGGAAAATTCCGCCTAACCAATTTTGGAAAAGGGGAAAATTTAAAGCCAAAAGAGAGAACAGAGTTTACAAAAAAAAAAGGAAAAAAATTGAAAACAATAACTGGTCCTCCCACACCCTTCGGCCGAAAGGTTACGCAAGGAGTTGGCATAAGAGGAGGTTAGTGCCTCTTTGTGGAGGAACTGAGAATTTCATTGAGCTTTCGAATCGTTGCTGTGTCCAACTCTTTATCAGAAGTTTTAAAAGGTCTCTAACGAGACCTACTTTGAGATTCCCTGGGACCAGAATTGGATGAAGTTTCGGAAAGTTGGAGGTGTCTAACGGCGCGCATTTTCCAGGTCGCTTTCACTAATCTCTGAACTGCCACTAGATACCCGAGCAGTTGAATGATCCGTTGACCTATAACGAAGTGAATTTCTCCGTCATTTTTGGTCTACCCCGGGATTCGAACCCGAGGCCGCTTATTCCGGAACAAGTTGCTCTACCAATTAAGCTACGCGGACATTTTATTCTGATTCCTATTTGCCTTTATGTCGTGTGCGTCCTTCTGGCAGGTACGTCACATCTCCTGGTACGTTACATCATCTCCCCCTTATTTTTTTTTTTTTTTTTCGAAGTGCTACTCTTATTTTTCCTATCTCGCGGTGTGGAAATAACATCACACCAATGCGAGATTTTGAACGGTCGGGTCATCCAGATAGTTCGGGCGCCATTATAACGAAGTGAATTTCTCCGTCATTTCTAGTCTACGCCGGGATTCGAACCCGAGGCCGCTTATTCCGGAATAAGTTGCTCTACCAATTAAGCTACGCGGACATTTGTTCTGATTCCTATCTGCCTTTATGTCGTGTGCGTCCTTCTGGCAGGTACGTCACATCTCCTGGTACGTTACAGACCCTCAGGGGATTTTGCATGCAACATGAAAAAACCCTTGGGGTTGTGACCAAATGGGTGCTTCATACGAACCCCTGAGCCCTGATGGAACGAAGGCACTCCTAATCGGAAACCGATGGAGAAAGCCTTTGACGATAAATTGCAGGTACTGGGTTTCACCAGTGCCCTTTGGAGGTAGGATTACTTTAACTTTGTCGCAAGTGGGAAGAGAAGAAGCAGTCCTCTCTTCTTGAGTAGGAATAACTGTAAGTGTAGCAGAACTTGGCTGTTTTCTGGAATCCTGAGATTTGAACCTCTATCAAGTACCTGAAGCCTGGGATCTGGAGTCTTTGAAGTTGAAGGAGCAGGCTAAGGATTGGGTCTTCGAGAGGGAACTGGAGATATGGCGACATCTACGTAGGACCTTAATTCAGAAGTAGGAGGCACAGGTCTGGCTTTTTAACAACACCAGCAGCAAGTGTTGCTTGTAGTTGTGCTTAAACGATGTGGGGAAGCACATGCTCAAATTTGTACTGCCGCTCAACGTCAGTATTGAGAGCATTGAGTGCAAGCCGGATGAAATTCCTGTTCACGGAATGGTGACCATGGAAAATACTCACCAATCGTTCCACTGAGGTGGCAGAGCTCAGTTGAGAATCGAATTTAAGCTGTGAAGCCTCAAATTTATGAATCCAGACCTTGACACTCGTAGTGAACTTACCCAGAGTTTCGCAGCTTCTGAAATATCTTCTTCCGGTAAAGGCATTAACAAAGGTTCCTCCGATGTTTTCTCAGAAGAATTCATTTTGCTTGAATCGGCAACACTAAAAGCAGGGTCCATGATCCAGAAAAAATAGGTTGTTGTGCATGGCCCGTCTGAAACTCTTCGTATTGGGCCCATTGGGCTCTGATATGACCCAGACAGATGCTTATTTTTTTTGTCAGTGCTTCACATACCAAATTATACTATATATTCAGGCATCTTGCTTGGGGGTGCGGTCCAGAAAAATTGAATGTTTGTGAGTGTGTGTGATACATATGCATTTGAAAGTATATGCCCCCACACAAAAATTTAGAGTTATGCGCTATTGCTTAGTACATGGCGTTCAGTGACTGTTTGACAACAAGCAAACGAGAACAAAACAGTTTTAAAACATTATATTTGATGATAATGATGGCACTAAAAAATATTTTTTGGGGAAAAGGTATTCACGGAGAAATTCTGAACTAAGAGCGCTGTAGCAGCTGTGCAGTTAAAATGGCATCTTTGAGAAAGGCCATCTAGTAACACAAGGCCATGACATTACAGAGATGAGTTCCCGCTTTTAGTGACGTTACGCGGAAACCAAGGATACCGATTGGTTTCCACGTCAAACACGACACCAGTAAAAAATATGATCATTGTATAATCTGCTAAATTATTACATTCATTACATTTCTGCTGGTAATTATTACATTTTCTGCTAAATTATTGTGGAAAATTTAATCTAAATCGCTCGAATCATTCTAAACATTCCAGACTATCGCATGGATAGACTCAAGTGTTGATTCCATATCAAAAATTAACAAAATTACTGAAAAAACGCATGATTAAAATGTATATGAATTCGTTACTGTGAACTTTTTAGTGCACTCACTTATGCATTGTCTCATTTCTTAGCGTTTGTTTAAATTATGTTAACAAGAAACATCTTGTACCAAAGATGTTTTAAATTTGCATAATAAATAATACTTAAGTGCAATATTCCAAAAGCGTAGCCTCTCAGAAATGCATTATAAAACGTTTCGAGCCCATTAGTTAAGATTTTTACCAGATTAACCCTTAAAGTAAGTTTAAGAAGCCTTTTGATAAATATGCTTGCTGTCAGGAAGGGAAATGTGAGGAATTCAACACCATGACACTTAAATATTTCTTTCGGGAATCCATTTTCATAGAATCAGCTTCATTTTAGCACTTTTATTTATATATATAAACAAAAAAAGAGGCTCTGCTGGTAGGAAAGTAATTGGGCATTTCGTAGCATCGGATGAAAGGGAGACTCTGTCGCTTGAATAATTAAGACCCCTTCCTGAGCGTCCTCTCTTGCCAAACCAGCGGTCGTTACAACAATAAGAGGGGGAGGGCATGTTGTGGACTGGAACAAGATGAAGATTCTTAAGATAAAAATATGTGCTTTATGGCAACAGAATATAGGCCAGGGGTACTGAGATGAAGAAACGTTCAAAACGCAGGAAGAGAAGAAGCGATATGGCATTAATTCAGGATATTTAATTTTTAATGGTGCATCTCAACAAAGGGCAATTTGCTACAATCGTGTTCTTGCTAAGTCCGCTCTGCAGAAATGAGATAGCCTTCGTTAAAAATGTATTAAGTGCTTCCTTCTTCTAATGCACGCACTCCTTCCTATTTCCCGATTGAAAACAAAAAAGTCAAGATACACATTCATACTAATTATTTTAGCAATAAAAATGATTTATCTAAGGAAATAAGGGGGAAATAATCGAAAACATCAGCGTCAGATATTCAAGCTCAGTCGGTTTAATGGATCGAAAGGCATGCACTTATTTAAATAAGAATTTAACTCATGTGTTAATACAAATATCATTAGCTATCGAATAGACAGTGTGCTGAAAACTGTTGGCCATTTCTAGAAATATTGCCGAAATAAAAATAATGAAATCGCCGATTCTACACACACCGACCGTGAATTAGAAATCTTTGTGCAGATGTTCAAAGCCTCATTTAAGCAGTGTATATGCAAAATATATGATCACGTGCGTCACCACGTGATCTGGGCAACTATTTTGAAATGCTGCTCGTCAGTATTGTTGACCACAACGGGAAAAACAGAGAAATCATTCGGAGTTCGATATTGTGGGTACCCGTCTGGCTGAAGCTACGATTTTGAAAACATTATGGTTTCTGAAAAGGTGAGATATTCTGGGTCATGAATCAGTGAAAAAATGACTCACATTGTTTGTCTAAGAGACGCAACGGTGGGAAAGAACAGAAAAAGCTAGCTTTTTTTTTCCATCTCCATATGACTTAAAATTAACGGAAAAAGTCGCTTTTTTCCATTTCCATAAGACTTAAAATTAATGGGAAAAGCTAGCTTTTTTTTCCCCGTATCCATATGGTCTAAAATCAACGGAGAAAGTAAATATCTAACTGGAACCCAAATATTTTGTGTTTTGGGGTCCACGTTGATTTTTCACACCGAAAGTTCCATAGTAACAAATAAATATCCACTAATGGATCTAAATACTATTACATACCTCTAATCCATAGTCAATACCTCTAATCCATAGTCAATACGAAGCACATTATTGGTGTGTCAATTCACTTTTTTTGTGGATTCATTGACGATTCTCAACACATGTCGCGATTATTCCAACTATAATTCCGAAACACTTGCCTTTAATCTTTCTTTTATGTATATTATTGCATATACATCTTTCTTTTATGTTCATTTATGTGCAATAATATACATAAAAGAAAGATTAAAACCAAGTGTTTCATCTCCCAATGGAATTATAGTTGGAATAATCGCGACATGTGTTCAGAATCGTCAATTAGTCCACAAACAAAGGGAATTGACACACCAATAATGTGCTTCGTATCGACTATGGATTAGAGGTACGTAATATTATTTAGATCCATTAGTGGATATTTATTTGTTACTATCAACGGAGAAAGCTCGCTTTGTTCCATCTCTATATGACTTAAAATCAACGAGGAAAAGATCAGTTTTTCCATCTCCATATGACTTAAAATTAACAGAAAAGCTCGCTTTTTTCCATCGCCATATGATTTAAAATTAACAGAAAAGCTCGCTTTTTTCCATCGCCATATGACTAAAAATCAATGGGTAAAGCTCGCTTATTCCCATCTCCATATGACTTAAAATTAACGGGAAAAGCTCGCTTTTTTTCCATCTCCATATGACTAAAAATTAATAGAAAAGCTCGCTTTTTACCATCGCCATATGAATTAAAATTAACAGAAAAGCTCGCTTTTTTCCATCGCCATATGACTAAAAATTAATGGGTAAAGCTCGCTTATTCCCATCTCCATATGACTTAAAATTAACGGGAAAAGCTCGCTTTTTTTCCATCTCCATATGACTAAAAATTAATAGAAAAGCTCGCTTTTTACCATCTCCATATAACTAAAAATGAATGGGAAAAAGCCCACTTTTCCCCCATCTCCACGTGACTTAAAATTAACGGCAATTAGAGCGGTTCGAAGGGAAACTTGAATGTTAAGAGGCTCGGTTAATCAATAAATCTCAGTTCAACAATTTCGCTTAATCTCTCTCTTCCCCAGGTGGTGGGACAATGAAGAAATCAGGTCGAAGCTCATACATGACCTCATAACATTATGACCTTTCGCTCGTGATAAATTCCAACTAATGTTTTCCAGCTGAACAACTTCAGCGAGGCTTATCGCTGCAACTTTACCGGTTTGACTCTTACGTTAGCACAGTGGTACGTCTTCTATGTTATGCTATGTAGTACGTTACATCATCCCCCCCCTGAGAAGCAGGAGGAATGAAATCGCAGGTTTCGGGGCAGCCGAGAACCATGCTTGTAGGGCCAGCTCATTATAGAAGAAATTTTTATTCATTCCGCATGATGTGAGGAAGAATCATCGCACATATTTTGGAACCTCACGGCGAGTAAATTCATTCACGTTTGGGAGCCAATATAGCATATCACCGTTTGCTAGTGGTAGCATACGAAATCACGTCTTCCTACTCCAGAGCTGCTGTTCTCTCAGCTGAACTACGCCGGCAAGGCTTATTGCTGCAGCTTTACCGCTATCATCAAAGTAGTACGTCATGTTTCGTAGTACGAGAGGTGCCCGATAACTATCCGGATTTTTATTTCTATCGATATAAAACCGTGTATATGATCATTCATAACATCTATGAAAATGCAAATGCAAAGATCCGGCTATTTGAGAATACAGCACCCATAAAGATTGGAAAGGGAGTGAGACAAGGTGACACTATATCTCCGAAACTCTTTAATGCCCATTGGAAAATGTCTTTCAATCATTGAACTGGGAAAACAAAGGGATAAAGATTAATGGAGATTATCTAACTCATCTTCGTTCTGCTGATGACGTTGTCATTTTTGCAACTACCCCATCAGAGCTGCAGAGTATGATCCAGGAACTTGCTGACAAGAGTAAAGAAGTGGGATTAAAAATGAACTTTCAGAAGACAAAAGTGGCGTACAATGCTTTTACAAGAAATGAAGATTTATCGATTGATGGGGAAAAGCTGGAGATAACCAATACCTACATTTATCTTGGACAGCAGATATCAAGTGAGGGTCACATTGATGAAAAAATTAATCGGCGTATAAAACTTGCCTGGAGAGCATTTGGAAGAAATAGTATAATTTTCAAGAGCACTATGCCATTATATCTTAAAAGAAAAGCGTTTGATCAATGCATCCTTCCAGTGCTTACGTATGGTGCAGAGACATGGACCTTCACTAAAAGAGACATACAAAGACTGCAGACAACTCAAAGCAGCATGGAGAGGTGCATGCTTGGTGTAACCAGGAAAGATAAGAAGAGGAACTCGTGGATCAGAAAAATGACAAGAGTGGATTAGAGTAAGATCCCTGAAATGGCAATGGGCTGGACATATTGCCAGAAGGACAGACCATCGATGGACAGCTGAAATTTTAGACTGAATTTCAAGGGACAGGAAAAGACCCAGAAAGAGACCACATGGGAGATGGGTGGATGCAATTCGAAAGTATGCGGGAGTGACATGGAGGAGACTGGCACAAGACAGACCGTTGTGGAAGAAACTTGGGGAGAGCTTCGTCCAGCAGTGGATTGATAATGGTTGACAATGATGATGTGATGATGATATGATCTTATTTATGCGTGAAACGATTACGACTACTTTCAGTGAAGCGCCGTAGAAGCGGAGAGGCTTGATACTAATGGTAGGTGGCGCTGCTGATCAAAAACAATGGCGGCTACGTTAAGTGTTCAGTTCGAGCAGCGAGCAGTAGTAAAATTTTAACGAAAGAAGGCGTAAATAAAGGCCGCGGACATTACGAGAAGACTTCGGACGGTATATGGTGATGCGGCTATGTCTCGATCCAGTGTTTATGAATGGGTTACGAAGTTCAAAGCTGGCCATGAGAGTCTTGAAGATGAGGCACGGTCAAGTAGGCCTAGCACGGCGGTGACTCATGAAACGATTAAACGGGTTGACGACTTGATTAAAGGTGACAGACGCATTCGTGTTCAGGATATTACCATGGATATGGATATCAGTAAAGATTTTGTTGGACGAATTATTCATGAACATCTCACTTATAGGAAGATCTGCGCCAGATGCACTGAGAAAAACGTTTTGTTAATTCAACAAAAAAAAATTTCGATTTACAGATAAAAAAACATTCTTGTTGAATTTGCAAAATTATTTTGTTGAAAATTATTGTTGATTTAACAAAATTTATTGTTATCGCGACAAAACGTTTTGTTCATTTAACAAAATGATTTGTCGATTTTGGGGAATTTGTTTGATCCAACAAAACATATTGTGTCACGATAACAATGTTTTGTTGCAGCAAAAAAACATTTTGTCATGATAACAATATGCTTTGTTGGATCAAACAAATTCCCAAAAATCGACAAATCATTTTGTTAAATGAACAAAACGTTTTGTCGCGATAACAATAAATTTTGTTAAATCAACAATAGTTTTCAACAAAATAATTTTGCAAATTCAAAAAAAATGTTGTTGACTGTATATCGACAAAATGTTTTGTTGAATTGCCAAAACATTTTTCTCAGTGTGGGTACCCCGAATGCTTACAGCGGTGCATAAACGCCAAAGGCTAGACATTTGCAATGATCTGATACAGCGTTACGATGAGGAGGGTCACGCATTCCTGGGATGCATAATCGCAGGCGATGAAACGTGGATTCATCCGTTCGAACCGGAGACAAAACGCCAAAGTATGCAATGGCGTCATCCGAATTCGTCTCCATCAAAAGAGTTCAGAGTTGGTTCGTCGGCGTCCAAGGTCATGGCTACTATCTTCTGGGACAAACTCAGTATCCTTCTGGTTGAGTACTTAGCAAAAAATGAAACAATAAATGCATTGGCTTAAATTGAGAAAACTTGCACAGCGTATCCCGACCAAACGGCCAACATTGAAAAAACAATCAAGTGTTGCATGATAACGCTCGCCCGCAAATTGCTAAACAATGCAAGCAGAAATCGCAAAACGGAGGTGGACCGTTTTTCCGCACCCTGCTTACAGTCCAGACTTGGCACCTTCCGATTTTCATATTTTCGGTCCCTTGAAGGATAGTTTCATGGTCACCACTATGAGAGCATGGACGACCTGCGAGAGGCTGTCCGTCAATGGATTTGCAACACCCCTGCTGCATGGTTTCTTTGCTACCGGAATGAATCGACTTTTTAATCGGCGAAGGAAATGCGTTGTGTTGAACGGAGAATATGTGCAAACAGTTACTTTGACTGTTCGTAACACTGTGTTACATATGTGAGTATCATATTTATGCATCCCATATATTTTATTTCTGTCCTGTAATTGATAGGAATAAAATCCGGATACTTAACGGACACCTCTCGTACATTACAACATATATGCAGCATTGAACGAAGAGCATCACTGCGAGAAAAGCGAGTTCTATTTCGAGCTAAAATACCAGGGCTGTTTAATTTTTTTATAAGGGGAGGTCTAAGAAACCCAGGCCGCAGTGCACTGAAAGTAACCCAGTGTACAGCCCAATCAAAGTTATAAAATAATAATCACGAACTTGTAAGAGACAGAATATCTTCGTAACAGTAAAATAGGTAATAAGCCTAACGCGATCCCACCACCTATTACGCAAAACACCCAGATAGTCTTGATTTTATCTGTTCACCTGCTGCTAGTGCTTTAAGAAAAAAAATAGGTAGTTCAGACATGACGTTAATTTCAGAATGTCTAACTGAGAAATAAACAAAATATAAATGACAGATAGCAACAGAAGCGGAAAGTTAAATAGCTTATACACGTATGCGTCACGGCATCAATAGTAAGTAAAATCTAATACCATCTAGAACTTTGGCTTAACAGATAGTCTTGCTTTTAAGAGCTGACCTCTGAAATTCAGACAGCAGCCTGGTGATATGTATGTATGTATGTATGTATAAGTTCATCTTAGGGGCTGTCCATAAATTACGTCTGATATTACGGGGGGCGAACATACAATCAATTGGACACGGATGGTCCAAAAGAATGGGCAGCCTATTCAGCTATTCGTGTTGACTGACCTGTCATGTTCTCATTTTGACGGCCCTGTCATGTGTCCATGTTGACTGACCTGGTATGTTTCCATGTTGACTGACCTGGTATGTTTCCATGGTGACTGACTAACTGACCTGGTATGTGTCCGTCTCGATTGACCTGACATGTGCCTATGTTGATTGCCCTGCCATGTGCCTATGTTGATTGCCCTGCCATGTGTCCATCTTGACTGGCCTGACATGTGCCCATGTTGATTGACCTGTCATGTGCCACAGCCGGACCGAATGTGACCATGTGGGAGGGGGAGGTTTAGTAATTCGGACTTCCAGCGGCAAAAATATAGTGAATGGCATTTTTTCGTTTTGTTTTATCTTTTTTCTTTAACTATTTTGTATTTTGTTTTAACTATTAAAAGATAGTTCTGATGATATTTAGCTAAATCAGAATATTAACATTAAGTTCTTGTATTTTGTACTACCAAATCTATCGTGTTTTGTAGATGGTATAATCGGGAGCATTGCAACCTTGAATGCTTGCGTTCATTTATAGATCTTTATTTCACAATGATAAAGTTCAGGTAGCATTTGAGAATAAATTAATGGCAAAGCAATAAATATTTTTTTGAAGGACACGTGTAAATATACGGAAGATTCCTTTAAATAATTTACATGTTTTCTTTTTCTCAACGGACTTCTAAAAAGAGGCGTCAAAAATAAAAGGGGGTTGCGGGAATTACGGCGTTCTTTTTAGGGTGTGTGTGCCAACAATCGGACAAAGTGTGACATGGGGAAGGAGGGAGTCTAAAAATAGTAAAAAATCACGGACGTACTTTATGGACGGCCCCTTATGTGCTGTACATTCTTTCTCACAAAAGAATTATTTTACATGCCACGCTGACTTGTTCTCTTTTTTTTTACATAGACATATCATGAGGGTGCACCTAACAAACTGCCCACTCAGTGTACATTTGCATTCCGAATGGCCACACGGTGAGAAAATCGAAATAAAATCTTATTTTGATGTGGGAGTCCTTATCTTAAAATATATTCATTGACTTTCGTTACCTAACGTTTCCTCTGAAATCGATTCGATATTCCGACTCCCTCTAGCTCCGTAAGAGATGGTAAATTGTGCTTTCTTGTTCCTCGTCAAAATCGATGTTAATGCTCTTTCTCTCACCCCTCGCCCCTCCATATTCCGGAGTTCCGTTAATGTCAGCAGAAACATAGAGAATTGTTGTTTCTAACGGGAAAGGTAATCGGCTTTGTTATCCAGTTTAATCGCATTAAAACATTCCAGACTCCGTGCAATTTTAAAAGTCGTGTGTTAGAAACTTCATTCTGGATAATAATCTTTCGAAAATTCATTACTACAAAAATTTCACAAAAAAAAGGATGCTTTAAAAAAAGTTCAAGAAATATTTGAAAACCAGCCTAATACTTTCGTGGACTGTCTCAGAAAAACATATGGAGGGGATTTATTTATTTTTTAATAACTTTCTGGCAAGTATTTTGTCGTGGCTCGTGAGTATTTGGCTGTACTTTTGTTATCCAGTTTAATCGCATTAAAACCTTCCAGACTCCGTGCAATTTTAAAAGCCGTGTCTTAGAAACTTCATTCTGGATAATAATCGTTCGAACATTCATTACTACAAAGACTTCATAAAAAAAAAAAGATGCTTTAAAAAAAGTTCAAGAAATATTTGAAAACCAGCTTAATGCTTTTAGTGGACTTTCTCAGAAAAACATATCGAAGGAATTTTTTTTATATCTTTCTGGCAAGTATTTTGCCGTGGCTCGTGAGTATTTGGCTGTACTATGCACGAATGAATGTTGCTGTAATAATCCAAAAATAATCGACACTGTCATTGCACGATTAAAAATAAAACAAGATCACATTAAAGGTTTATTACATTAAAATATATTATTTACAAGTAAAATCTACGAGATCTTTCGGGCCGTCAAACGTGCCCATCTTCAGGTCAAATGCAAAGTAGGATTTTTTTTTTCATATGTAGAGGATTTTAGGAAGGGAGTGTCTGACCCCAGGTGTTAAACAGCCCGTAGAAACAGGAAACTAGAAGATTTGGGCTAGAGTGCCCGATAGGAAAGTGACACGGAAGCGAAGTAGAAATGCGCCCTTATTTATTACCGTGGGGACAGTACCGGGGTCCGACGGCTTAACACGCCCATCCAACGCACGGCGGGTATTTAGTGGATCGAGCGTTCGTACCTGCCTGGGATCGAACCTTATGCCCTTCCCGTGGCAGTCACGAACGTTGCCCACTAGGCCACCCGCGGCCACTGCAAAGTAGGATACAGGAAGCAGGGACTTATATACAGTTGGTTGTTGACGTAAAATAGCCATCACGGCGCATGCTCAAAGAGTTAGGTGTCTTAAAGGACTGAGGTGGACAACTCCACTTTCTATGACAATGTTGGGATATCCTCGTCGTCAAGTATGGTGTCTTCTGATGTTCCCTCAATGAGGGATTTCCACGGTTGCGGCATTAAATTCTGGATTCATTTTGTATATAATTTTTTTGATTCTGAAAATGTTGCTGTATTTTACATAACTGTAATTAAATGAAATCGAGAAAATACCCTCGTACTTTTTGTAGATAATTTATGCTATAAAATAAAACTAGTGTGATTCGAGAGCATACATTTATTTACGTTCAACACATTCCATTTATTCGCGTACTTCACAACCACGCTGACCCACACTCCGGTACATACTAAGGGGAATTAAATCATAACAACAAACAATAAGGTTTACTAATTCTGACATTGGGCGGTACTTAGGTGGGTGAATTAATGAATGTTATTCACCGAACGATGTGAAATATATTTAGACGGAAAGGTCAGGGTCTATCGTTTCCCCAGCATGAAGATCATGCAATGGGGAAAAGGATTTGTCGGAGTTTGAGCGGGATGTGATTATCTTCCAAGAAGGTGGACCAGCATTTCAGCAACCGCAGGCATTGTTGGTTGTTTGAGTGGTGTGGCCGGAGTATTCCGTAGTTGGGCACACATTCACTCAACGTGCTGGAGACCATTGTCGAGGTGAACGCCAGATGGCATGTTGTGTCCAAGACAACAGAAGGCTTCCAATTCCTCAGTTAATGGCAGCCTACAACCAGATGTTACAGAGAAACGTTCCCGAACATACAATCAATTGGACGATTTTGCGGATGGTCCAAAAGAATGGGCAGCCTATTCAGCTACCCGTGTTGACTGACCTGACATGTGCCCATTTTGACGGCCCTGTCATGTGTCCATGTTGTTGACTGACCTGGTATGTGTGTCCATCTTGATTGACCTGACATGTGCCTATGTTGATTGCCCTGTCATGTGTCCATCTTGACTAGCCTGACATGTGCCCATGTTGACTGACCTGCCATGTGCCATGTTGCCTAAGTGTAACCGGGGCTTTCCAAATTAATTAGAAGTGAAGTTCAGTAGCCCTTTTTAGTGATAGTGAATTGTAATCATTTTCCTTCATTTCCCGCTATTTTGATGAGCTGGGAAACAAGCGTCAATGTACTTCTTTTCCCACGCGTCGCAGCAGAGGGGGTGTTAGATTTATAGTTTCATCGATGTGAGAAGAATGAAACTGGACATTATTGCTTTTCCGCCGTTCCAAGTGAAGCGAGAAGAGGGGGGGCAGCGAGCCAATTAAAAGAATCTTCCGTTTTCAGAGAGAAGGCATTTCTAGGGTGTGGCTGGGCTTTCGAAGAATAGAGGAGTCTTCACTCTCTTCTGAGAAGACACAGCTTTCAGGAGACTCTCCAAGGAAGAGAAGGGAAGGGGACTCGGCTGGCAGGAATCGAGGAAGAAGGAGCATTTTTAGCGAGGGAAGGACTCGCGGGTTTGTTGGAACTGATGAAGTAGGAGGAATGAGACCGGCCGGAAAAAGATAAGCAGAATTCGGCGTGCTGAAAATTAGAGCGAGAAGGACACCGAGGTGTTAAGAAATAAATGAAAGCACGAAAATGACGGACAAAAGCTTGTGACATTCCCCGGAAGATCTGAATAAACGTCTTCTTCACTGCACGAAAAGAGTTTAACTAGAGTCGATTTTTGATACCTTGCATATTATTTATCTACTCCAGTTGGGAGAATTGCGGGTTAAACCCCATATGCAGAGCTAACATCAAACGAACCCTCCACACAGGGCGCTGTAATAGAACTCAGCACCAAGCCCTGTAACATAAGCTCTCGTGTGCCCATGTCATGTGTCCATGCTGACTGACATGGCGTGTGCCCATGTTGGCTGACCTGTCATGTGCCGATGTTGACTGCCCTGTCATGTTCTCCGTTTTGATTGCACGTTCATGTGTCCATGCTAACTTATCTATCATGTGCCCATGCTGACGCCCTTGTTAGGTTATGTGCATTATCGATCGAACAAAAATATGAGACATAGATTTAAAGACACTTGTTGGTAATTTTGCAAAAAATAGAGCACGCAAATGAAATTTTATTTGGGCCAGTAAATAAATGGATGTAATTCCGATTAGTTCCTTTCTATTTATTTACATTGTATTTTTGCATCTTGAAATAATTATTGAATAAATGCACTATGTTTGGCCACACAAAGGATAACAACATTTTGGAGACGCAAGGCTGATGGCCTGCCTAAGCCACCAAACACCAGGCTCTGTATTAGTATACTAAACCAATTTGTGCTATGTTTAAAAGAGAAAAATGAGACCAATCCAGGCTGTGTTTCCTAGGCTGCTGTTAAAAACGCAGTTTGCAGATGTGCCCCTAAGAGGTCTAGGAGTCGACGGTCGTCAGGAAAGAGAGCTGCCGTGTCTTTTTTTTTTTTTTTTTTTTTTTGATTGGAGGTTTAACGACCACCGTGAGCAACTCAATGGGCTATAAGCAGTCGCCCGTCCCTAATTTAGGGCCACTGGTTCCAGGGAAGGGAGAGAGCCAGTGCTGTAAGACAAACACAACATCCATGCCTCACCGGGATTCGAACCCGGACCCCTTACGGACGAATGATCAGAGGCCAGCGCCTTAGACCACTGCGCCACCGGGGCGGCAGAGCTGCCGTGTCTGAAGCAATCTTCGCCACGACACTTCGCTGCATCTCCTGGTGGATTTCAAAGTTGTCTGTATTTGGACATTACTAAGTAGCCTAAAAAGTGCCCCGATGACAGTATGAAATATTTCTTTCCTGACTTCAAACGTAAGTCAGTTCGACGTGCTGTTTCAGATAGTTCATCACTCATTCGGAACTGAGAAGCACGTGTGTCAAAAGAGTGAGCCAAAGTCAAACATGAGACCTTCACAGCAAGAAGATACAGAGCCTTCCGCAACAAGTAACAACCAATCACACCCTGTTTTATTTGTGACGTGGGGTGCCGTTGACTATGTGATGTGGTGTCGCCATCTACGCGATCTCGTGGTGGATCTCCAACTGTTCCCACCGATTAAAAAGAATCAAACTGAATTCTTTTTTTACATTTTTCACTTTACTTTAAATTGGCATTTCCACCAAACATTAAAACATTTTTTTTTAATTTAAATTCCACTTTTTTGATCAAAACTTTTTTTTTAATAAGAACGCCGAATATTACACCAAGGGGAGAGTTCTGCCGCTTAACTAACCCGTATGTGGATACGCCACTCATGGTACCAGACTCGTTTATATCTCCTTGGTTACACAGTCCAAGGACTGGTTGTTCAATAGGTGTACTCAGTCTCTACATTACTCTCGATTCTCTGCCGTTCTCTTCAAGTCATAGTATGTCCTAATATTGTTTTGGAGTTATTGTGCCACAAAACCATTCCTTGGCTGTTCCTCTCTTGAACCATTCCTTGGCTGTTCCTCTCTTTCTTCCTCTTCCTCTCTTGCCTTGAATTTTCCCTTCCCAAACTTTCAGAATCGGGTCTCCATGGCGTAATGTGTGTCCCATCCATAACATTCTTCTTCCTTTTAACATGTTGATCATATTCCTGGGTTCTCTCACTCTCTCCAGGACTTCCTCATTAGTCTTTCTATCGAGTCAACTTATTCTCTCCATTCTCCTTATAGCTCCACATCTCAAATGCCTCCAGCCTTTCCACTACTCTTTTTGTCAGTGTCCATGTCTCAGAACCGTAGAGAGCTACTGGCCAAACATATGTCTTTAAAATTTCTCTTCCTCAGTTTTAGATCTATATTTTTGGCTCTCAGATGTCTTTGATTCTCTCTAAAAAGCCGTTTCTGCCGTCCTCAGTCTCATTCTAATTTCCTTTTCACACCTCGCATCTTCAGTAATAATTTGACCCAAATAGCGAAATGATTTAACTTGTTCGATGCATTGTCCTTTAATTTCAAGGAAAGCCTGTTTTGGATCCTTCCCTATTACTATTAGTTTTGTCTTATTTTTATTTATCTTCATTCCGTAGATATAATGGCATTAAAAATAATAACAAATAAAGAATGATAATTTGTCACCCGATAAGTTGCTTACATTTTCGTGAAGGACGGCATCCTAAATCAAATCTGGGACGTTTTTAATTTCTCTGGTGACACGAATCATAAAATAATTCGTTCGATGACTCGAGGTTAATATGCAACCCAAAATATTCTGTAGACCGGATTCAACCAATTTTTGTTTCACTTGAGAAGCTCACTGCGCTTAAACAGGGGAAATACCTTGTGGGCAAATTTCCCTAACTTGTTGCAAAGCAACCGTGTAAGAAGTCAGCAGCGTCATATGACCCACTTTTTTTTTCCTTTAGGCAGATTACAGCATTTCCCGCTGGCATTGAACTAGTATTTCGAAAAGAATCCAGAGGTCGGTAATTTTATGTAGTAGTCCTTCGTTTTGGTGAGAAGGAAAGTAAAAATACCCATTCTGTACTTTTCTCTTCATAAAGAAATAATCTGTTATGGTGGTTTTTGCCTCCACTCGCATTTACGTTAACCTTCCGTGTGCTTCGTAAAGCAGGAATAAACAGATGGTAAATGAAAGCCACAGGCACCGTTTATATACTGGAAAAAAATCTTGAAGGAGAGATACATTTATTGGACATTAAGGATACCTACATAAAAGCGTGTTGGTCCTCCTCTACTACGAATAACAGTATCTACAAGACATCGACTCCACCAGATGCCGGAGGGTTTCTGGAGTTAATGCCTGCCATGCCTGTTGCAACGTTGTCTACAATTCCGCCCCAGACGTCGGTCCAGGATCCATGGATCTGATGTCTCGCACCACGGCATCCCTACAGATATTCCATAGGGTTCAAATCCGAGACCATTGGGAACACTGGAGGATCCCAAACTGAGGTGAGTGTTCCTCGAGTCATGCTTGGGTAGCTGCGACACGCATTGTCCTTCTGAAACAGACCATCGGCCGCACAATGCGCGAAGGCCATGAAAGCATGTGGATGACCAGCCGCGGTTAACGACCTCTCAATACACACTAAGGGACCTAATGTGTCCCATGAGATGGCTCCCCAACCATCTGTGACGTACCTGCCAGCAGGACGCACACGACATAAAGGCAGATAGCAGTCAGAACGAACGTCCGCTTAGCTCAATTGGTAGAGTGACTTATTCCGGAATGAGAGGACCCGGGATCAATCCCCGGCGTGGACAAAAATGACGGAGAAATTTATTTCGTTATAATGGCGCCCGAACTTTCATAATGACCCTGCCGTTCAAGATATCGTAATGGTGTGATGTTCTTTCCACACCGCGAGATAGGAAAAATCAGAGAATCCCTTCTCCAGCGCTTCAAAAAATAAATGTGTGTGATGTTGCATTCCATACACCAGATTGACTGGGAGTTCTCAAGTGCACGTTCTACAGCGGATGGCTGCATGCAACGATTCATGGTCACGGCTGACCCGTGGGCCATGCCCCCGGCCCTCTTTCGGGGGGAGGGATATGTGACGTACCTGCCAGCAGGACGCCCACGACAAAAAGGCAGATAGCAGTCAGAACGAACGTACGCGTAGCTCAATTGGTAGAGTGACTTATTCCGGAATGAGGGGACCCGGGTTCGAGCCCCAGCGTGGACAAAAATGACGGAGAAATTTACTTCGTTATACATCCCAGAGCCACCACCGCCTTGAACAGTGCCGACCTGTCACGACGGAGCCATAGCCTCATGCTGTCACTGCCACACCCGCACCCTCCCGTCAGATTGGTACAGTTGGAAACGGGATTCATCTGACCACACGACACGGTACTCTCTGCAGTGGTCAGTTTTGATTTTTCCCAGCACCAGGCGAAGGTAATTCCCGATGGCGAGCAGTTAACAGTGACACATGAGTAGAGCGTAGGCTTCTGTAACCTAGGGTATGCAGCGTACGCCACGCCGTTCGTTCGCTGACGCTGGTAGGGCTTCCGACATGTAACCTGGGTATGACTGATTCGTACAGCCGTTGACAATCGCTCGGTCTGTACGAGCCTGGACAGTCTACGTCGACCCCCGTCAAGAGTGCCGTGTGGCCGGCCACAGCTTGCTCTCTTGGCGTTGGTACGTCCGTCAATGATATACTAGCGGTACACACTTGATACGGTTATCCTAGAGTTAGTGGTAGAAAACGCGGTAAGAAACCAAGGGTTCTTACCACTTGGGCGATAGAACGACCCATCTGTCTTGCGCCGGTAATGTATCTCCGATCAAAGTCGCTCAGATCACCACTTTTACCCATGTTCGTCGATTGCGAAACAGTGTTGGGAAGCCCATGACTTCGATTTACTTCTGTTCCACTCTGCGCGGAGGATGCCCATGTCAACTGCCCATCACCTCTACCTCTAATATTTTGTTTATTGAATATATATGAGTGTCAAACAATTGTATTTCACAATGAATCAAGTAGCAAAAGTGTTTTGCCGTCCCAGTAGCGTAGTTTTCTAAGCGCTGATTTATGACCATTTGGCCGAGATAGGTCTGAGTTTGAATCCCGGTGAGGCGTGGATGCTATATTTGTCTTATGGCACTGATTTTCTCCTTTCCCTGGAAACAGTGTCTCTAAATTAGGGATGGGCAACTGCTTATAGCCTATCGTGTTGCTCAGGGTGGTCGTTAATCCCCAAAACAAAAAACGAAAGGAAAAGTGTTTTGAGCAGGCTTTAAAGTTCTTGAGGAAGGTTATTTCATTGTTTCCAAGTAGGAAACCCTGAAATAACCTTTAAAAAAGACAGGGTTTCTTGCTGGGCCTTTAAAGGGAAACTTGCAATTAAAATAAAACCAATTGTAACGCTGTTTTTAATACACCATAATGTGAATACTCAAGAAACGCATATAGCGTATTTAATCCGTTTATTTTTATGGCGTAATAAACACGAAGATTCGCCAAGTTTTCGCACTTATAACGTAGAAGTCTTTTCGTACTTCTATGTTATTTTAAAAACATAACCATAAGATGAAATAGTTTCTAAATTAAACCTTAACGGCCAGACGAAACATATAAACAACAGAAGTCAAACTTACGGAAAAGATGCTTTATTCAAGGTTTTCTCCAACACATCGTAACATAACGTAGAACTTCGCATTAAACGCTCCACGCACCACACAGCTCCTCAACACAACGCTCTACAAGCAACAGTTTACTCGTAGTTTTTATCTCTCGTTCTCATCAAATAACAGGCATACGTCACGTTCATTCAACCTCAATTATGTTGCCAACAGTATTCGTTTGAGAGAAAAGATATCACGTTAAGTGCGAAGTATAACTGAGAATAAACTCATTGGGAAAGAAAGAAAAAAGGAAAGTTAATTTAGAATATACGTCACACACTCCACTGGGAGGCTTTTTCAAGGCAATAATAGAAATAAAAATGCAAATCCGACTACCTAAATAACAAGGAAATTGATAACATTTATAGCAAAGGTCTAAAGTCTGGATATAAGAATGATGAAATAGACAGAATACACAGAACTGTAAGAAATCGGATAATGTCAGGAATAACAAAATCACCTAGTAAGACAATGAGAAACGCAGGATCTATCACATATGTCCCAGGCTTTGCATATTCGTTAAAGAATTTGTTTCGTAAATACAACATATCAATAGCAATGAAGTCCCCGACCCCATTAAAACATATATAGTATCAAGCTGCAAGGAGAGACAGTGTGAAAAAGAAAAGGCAGGTGTGTACGCTATACCGTTGGTATATCCTGACAACACGGAAAAAATAATATCGGAATGACAAAGCGATCCTTGGACACTAGATATAAAGAACACGTGCGAAGTGTCAACCGGGACATGTAGAATACAGTCCTCGCCAGAGATGTCATGCATTCATCGGCCACTCCAGTATGGAATAATATTAGACGAACTGCCCTTTACACGAACTTTAAAGAGATTGGCATCAGGGAAACTGCCGAAATCCTCTCCAGCAAAGTAGCATGCGATGACGTGATGTCTATATACTGAACTACCAATGGTTTGGCAGGCGTTATTAAAAGACGGGAACACGTTGCGACACGCCGTGTAATTACGTGCTAAAATTTCATGTAATATGGCTCTTGATGTCACCCACGTTATTTTCAAAAATCATTTTTGTTCCTTACGTGTTCCAATTCCCCTTAATTTTTATGTCTACCATTGCCTTGAAAAAGCCTCCCAGTGGAGTGCGAAAGCTTAACGAATTTTTGTGCTTATTATGCCATAAAAATAAACAGATTTTATACGCTATATGCGTTTCTTGAGTAAAACAAGTTGTTTTCAAAAATATCCAGTTTTCGTTTTGCAGCTGCTGCCAGGCACAAAAAAAAGCGTTCACAATAACGGAAATATATATATATATATATTTTTGGTTGGAGGTTGAACGACCACCGAGAGCAACTCTGTGAGTTATAAGCAGTCGTCCGTCCCTAATTTAGGGCCACTGATTGCAGGGAAGGGAGAGAGCCAATAACGTAAGACAAACACAGCGTCCATGACTCAACGGGATTATTATTATTATTATTTTTTTGATTGGAGGTTTAACAACCACCGTGAACAACTTAATGGGCTATAAGCAGTCGCCCGTCCCTAATTTAGGGTCACTGGTTCCAGGGAAGAGAGATAGCCAGTACCGTAAGGCAACCACAACATCCATGCCTCACCGGGATCTGAACCCGAACCCCTTTCGGACGAATGATCAGAGATCATCGCTTATACCACTGAGCCACCGGGGCGGCTCACCGGGAATCAAACTCGGGCCCATCTCGGACGAATGGTCAGAAGCCAGAGCTTAAACCTCTGCACCACCGAGGCGGCAAAGTATTTTTTCAACATCCATCGATAAGTGCATCATGGTACCAAGTGCTAAAGTGGAAAACTCATTAAAAAATATAAATGCGTTAAACTTCGCCATTTCGATTTATTTATCAAACAATTTTTATGCTGTAACTGGAATAAGTTCGTTAGAACGTAATTTTTTTCAAAATTCCGATTTTTCAGTCCTAACTAGCAAGAGAGCTTAGAACTTTACAGGTTAGGTATTCTTTATTCTCAAAGGAAGTATTTCGGATTTCGGATTTTTTCAGTAACTGGAGTATGTAAATTTTGCCCAGTCCTCCTCAATCAACTATGACTTTTAAAACTGCTCACTCGCCTACTTGTTTGATCATTTAGCCTGTGCTTTGTCTACTTCCTAAATCCATAAACTCATTCACGTGATCTTACTCTGTATCATTTAGGCAAGCGGGCTTTGTGAAAAAATAATTTCCGTTGTGTAACGACGATACACACAGTACCTGCCTCAATTAATCTGAGAAGCCGATGTAAAATTAAGCTTCAGTTAGAGCAAAAATATGTATGGTTGATCACCACAATTATTTCTGTGTGACATTTTCCCCCCAAACGACTCCAACTCACTTGATTTTTTTCAGGAATCCTTAGTTGGAATTGTTGGTATCCGTCCTTGTGTTTGCGTTTTTTGTCTCCCACCTGCACGCGTCCGTTCGTTTGCAAACTTGTTGCCGTGGATGCAGAGCTTCTAGCTACAAGGAATGCTGGGAAGACCCCTGGATGTTTTTATGACGTCCGCTGAGTGTTGATCTAAAAGGATTATTTCGGAAATGCAATCTTTCGTTTTTCTTTGTGTATGTTTTCTGTTGTGCCAAAGTGTGTGAAAGCCAGGTTGCCTGACACCTGTGCTAAAAGGATGTAAATCACAGAAAGTTTAAGACAAATTTAAAGAACCCCAAAAATAATAATACTCCAAAATGGTGACAGACAGTGTTGATTAAGAACCCTTTCATCCGATGATTAATGTATTCTTGTTTTCGTTTCTAGTGAAATATAATTTAGCGTTTTTTGTCATCGCATGAATATTCAGGAATAAATAACTAGAGAAAAGTAATTCAGACGTAACAGTATTATTATTTCTGAAGTCTGTCGATTATGAATACATATGTACCACGATAAAGCACCGATCTTTTTTTTTTTTTTTTTTTTTTAATGCACGGTAGTTCTAATGTTGAACGTATAGTGCTCATTATTGGAACTCGAAGTACTTCAATACAACAGGTCCGCCACGGAATCTGCCAAGATATAATAAACAGGATGTGAGAACATGGACGCAGGTTTATAAAGGTTCTTCCAAATCGTATCAGATCGCACAATATCGACGCATTGCAGTACATGATAAGGCGGAAACGTAATTTGTACTTTTATGTTATTTAACCCTTAACCGCTTAAGCTGCAGATGTACCATAATCAACTGGTACTTGAACGTTTTTGCTATTGTCAAACAATTCTTTTATACTTCTTATCTCAGCAGTACCGACCGTAAACCTGTTATTGGAGTGATACGCGCTCCCTTCTTGTTCTTTATTCCCTGATCCAAGACCTAAGGCAGTCTATCCTACACGAACACCATGCCACTGGGTAATAAAAAAGTGATTCAAACATATTCTCTCTCCTTTCATTGCTATAGTCCTTTTTGAAGGTAATAAGTCAGAAAGGAAGTGTTAATAATGTCCCTAAATATCCCTTTGAATAATAAAGTTAGGGGCAACTAACGCTTTCTGAAGAGCAGGCTCACTCATTCCAGACGCATTCGGCCGTTGCCTTAGAGATGGAGAAGGCCATGACACTTCGTCACGCTTTCCGCCACACAGAGTAGGAGACCCAGAGGTAAACCTTCCATAGATTTGTCCCTGAAGATCTGAATAAAACAGCGCGCCAGTGGAGGGCATGGAACTAAAGCGTCGAAACCGTAACCGTGAGAGTCTGCCTTTTTCTTTCTTTCTTTCTTTTTTTTTTTTTTTCTAGAGTTTACAACTCAGATTAGATCATATGTAGAGGATTTTAGGAAGACAGTGTCAGACCCCAGGTCTTAAACAATCCTAGAAATAGGAAGCGAGGTAGAAAGGGGGAGGAAGACGCCCTTATTTATTACCGGGCAGTAGCAGATGCAGAGAAGGTGCAACTGGGACGACCCCCCCCCCCACACACACACACACCAAAGTAGGCCTTTTCCTTTTTAAATAGCCAATATCAAAATAATTAATGCCTTCATTTTTGTAAAATTGTAGTAATAAATCCGCAGTAGAAGTTTTCATTACAACTAAAATTTGCTGTAAATTCAGAGACAAAATGTTCTGTTCTAGCTTCAGCAAATTAGCAGACAAACAAACAAAAATTGTCGTTCAGAAACAGAGAAAGATGAGAGAGGAAGTGAAAAGAGATTTTGAGTGGACATGAAAAACAATGGGTGAGCTAGCTTTGTTCTGTGGTTTTACATTTTCTGTAGTATTGACCGGCATCATTAATAATTGGGAGCAGGAAAAGTCACCGTGTGGGGAAGACGTTGAAGTGTGTGTGCGAGAGAGAGAGAGAGATAGTGTGGATGACAGAGTGAAGTACGTACCTCGATTGGGCCATAAACAAAAACTAGTAACACATTTCGAAGCTGGAAGTTTTTCTGTTAATTCCCATTTGAATAGAAGGGATCAAACTTTATTTTCAAAGATTTTATCCAGACGTGGTTTTAAAAAACATCAAGGCATCATGTTGGCTTCCTCGAAAAGCGGGCAATTGAACGTCATGAAAATAGTGCTGATTTTTCAGTTCTCGTTAGCAGTTCGTAACGTGATTTAAAAATTTAGAGCAACTTTTTAGTGGAAAATTTTGAAAGCCTTGCGATGCCAGGAAGGGGAAGTGCTGTGAGCTTATAGTGTGTGTGTGTGTGTGTGTGTGTGTGTGTGTCCTCCACAAAGCCTTTCTCTCTTCTTTAGACCGAGGCAGCCGCCCCCGTAAGATGAGCTTCCAGATACGCTACTGTTACCGAAGGCCAGTATCCGGGGGTCCGACGGCTTAACGTGCCCATCAGACGAACGGCGGATAATTAGTGGTTCGAGCGTTCTCACCTGCCCGGGATCGAGCCAGAGGTTCCTCCAGGGCAGTTACAAACGTTGACCACTAGGCCACCCGCAGCCCTAGTTTATAACTCAGATCAGATCAGATCAGATCATATATGTGGAGGATTTTAGGAAGGGAGTGTCTGACCCAGGTCTTAAACAACCCTTTTAACGTGGCCATCCGACGCACGGCGGATATTTATTGGTTCGAGTGTTCATATCTGCCCGGGATCGAACCTGAATTTCCGCCAGGGCAGTAACGAACGTTGACCACTAGGCGACCCGCGGCCGTAGTTTACAACTCTCTCTGCGGTACTACGGCCACTGGTACCATATCACGTGACAGGCGTTTTCGTAATTTCATACCCGACCACTGGGACGTTGTTCAAACAGAGAGAGTTGAACCGCTGTATCTTTTCAGAAAAGAATACATTTTGATAGAAGGAAAAGAAATCGAAAAAAGTAGATGAACACATTGATTTAGGTAAAGTTATCAGTTTTAAAGAAAGACAAGAAAGAGAAATCAATAGAAGAATTATGGAAGCTAACAGAGCCTTTTGGAAACTTCGACTATTTAACAGGAGATCTTCCATTGTGTTTAAAAAGAAAAATCTTCAATGCATGTATTAACCCTGCATTTGCTTATGGAAGCGAAACGTCAAGTATCACAGAACGACAATATGAAAAAATAAGAGTATCGGTGAGAAAGTTAGAGAGAAGAATGTTGGGAATAACACGAAGAGACAGAGTTAGAAGTGAACTTATAAGAGAAAGAACAGGAATAATACATATACAAATCATAAACGAATCAAAGTGGAGATGGGCTGGAGATGTTGGAAGAGTGAAAGAAGGACTCGATTAATCACAGAATGGCAACCGAGAGATGGAAAGAGAAGAAGAGAACGAGATGGAGAGATGAGCTTCAGAAATTCAGTGTTAAATGGTGGACTGAGGCTAATCATTGAAAAAGTTGGAAAAGACTGGGGAAGGCCTATACCCTGCAGTGGGTGTCAACAGGCTAAGAAGAAAAAGATATTTCCTCTGTGTACCGTCAAAGATCAGATCAGATCATATGTAGCAGATTTTAGGAAGGAAGTGTCTGACCCCAGGTCTTAAACAACCCTTAGAAATATGAAGCTAGGGGATTTCGGCTAGAGTGACCGATAGGAAAGTGACACGAAAGCGAGGTAGAAAGGGGGAGAAGGACGCCCTTATTTATTACCGAGGGGGGGAGTACCCGGGACCCGACGGCTTAACGTGCCCATCCGACGCACGGCGAGTATTTAGTGGTTCGGGCTGTCGTACCTGCCTGGGATCGAACCTGAGGTCTTCTCCGTGGCAGTCACGAACGTTCACCACTAGGCTACCCGCGGCCCCTGTGTTCTGTCAATTACTGTCAATGATTATTTAAAATTTAATTTTTAAATTAAATAGCACGTACTACACAGTGCTTTAATCTTGCTGAATTATTATTTATTTTAAATTAAAATATATTATAATATTCAAACAGAATATAAATTCTGAATTTGCCTGTAACTCTTACTGGTCATCCATGTAACACCTCTCTTCTTTTTTGGGGTGGTGTAACGGTTAGCATACTCGAACGGAAATCGGGAGATGCGAGTTCGATTTCCGCTCCAGGGCGATGAAATTTTTAAGTTTTCTGAGATAGTTACATGGATTACCAGTAAGTGTTACAAGCAAATTCAGAATTTATATTCTGCTTGCTTTGGATATTCTATCGATTTCCCATGTATGATGAGGAATGTTCTATCGATTTCTCATTATGAGGAATATTCCATCGATTTCTCATGTATTATAAGGATCATTCTATCGATTTCTCATGTATTATGAGGAATATTCTGTCGATTTCTCATGTATAATGAAGAATATTCTATCGATTTCTCATGTATTATGAAGAATATTCTATCGATTTGTCACGTATTACGAGGAATATTCTATCGATTTCACATGTGTTATGAGGAATATTCTGTCGATTTCACATGTGTTATGAGGAATATTCTATCGATTTCTCATGTATTATGAGGAATATTTCTTCCTTCATTGATTTAAAAGGTAGTAGAACGAAAAGATCATGATAATTTTTTTCCCTAACGTCTTCGAAATAAATGATGATCAAGTTAGGTAAAACTATTTTGTAGTTGCCGCTATTTACTTGAAAAATAAATTTTAAACATATATTACTGGAACTTTTTTCACAGAATAAAATTTTAAACATATCATGAAAGAAATACGGGATTACGCTATATAATACAAATTTTGAAGATGACAATCCGATTTTTGGCGTAAATGTGACAAGGATGGTAAGTCAGATAATATTTGAAAACTTTCATCGTCCTGGAGCGGGACTCGAACCCGCGTCTCCCAGAAAACGCCTAGGCATGCTAACCACTACACCACGACCAAGTTTCAAGTTTCCGATCAATTTGAATTTAACCATCACAGGATTCGCTAGTCGAAGCAACCGGCATTCATGTTTAGCGAATCTGGAGGTTAATAATCTTATCCCGTGATTGCCCGGAGAAGCAGATAAATCATGAAAGAAATACGGGATTACGCCATATAATACAAATTTTGAAGATGACAATCCGATTTTTGGCGTAAATGTGACAAGGATGGTAAGTCAGATAATATTTGAAAACTTGAAAATTTTCATCGTCCTGGAACGGGACTCGAACCCGCTTCGCCCTAAAAACGCCTAGGTATGCATCCTGTGATGATTAAATTCAAATTGATCAGAAACTTGAAACTTGGCCGTTCTGGGTGGTGTAGTGGCTAGCGTACCTAGGCGTTTTCTGGGAGACGCGGGTTCGAGTCCCGCTCCAGAACGATGAAAATTTTTAAGTTTTCAAATATTATCTGACTTACCATCCTTGTCACATTTACGCCAAAAATCGGATTGTCATCTTCAAAATTTGTTTTAAACATATATTACTTTCTTCGTAGTGAGTCTATTAAAGCTCCTGTTCATTAGCTGCTCCATCAAGCTTGCTCTTGCATTTTAATTTTCTTTTTATGTTAGGGGCACGTTCCTTCCTACGCCCATCGTTCTGAGGTTGCACGCAAGAAATACTTTGAACAACCCTGGAATGGCATTAAATTTTGATCTAGAAAAATTTTGATTTTTTTTCTTATTATGGAAAGCCAGGATGGGTTGCCAGTAATAGGGTCAACGCTCGTGACTGCCACTGAGAAGACCTCGGGCTCGATTCCAGGCAGGTACGAACGCTCGAACCACTAAATACCCGCCGTGCGTCGATTGGGCACGTTAAGCCGTCGGACCCCGAATACTTCCCCCCCCGGTAATAAATAAGGGGCGTCTTCCTACCCCTTTCTACCTCGCTTCCGTGTCATTTTCCTATCGGTCACTCTAGCCCAAATCTCATAGCTTCCTATTTCTAAGGGTTGTTTAAGTCTGGGGTCAGACACTCCCTTCCTAAAATCCTTTACATATGATATGATTTAACGGAAAGCGTGACGTCATAAATGACTTGCCACGTCCTTTTCCATCTCTAAGGTCATGATTCGGCTCACTTCATGGGCAGCGAATGTATGCGTTCGAATTGATTTCATCCCATTTGTATAAAGTCCTAGAATGGGTGAGCATGAATTGATGGGAACTTGAAATGCGCACTGATATTCATGTCTCTCTCTTTAGCGTTTTTCGTGTCGGGTGTCGATAAATCGCACCTCATCAGAAAAAACAAAGAATCCTTTTCCTGTGAACATGAATTTTTGTCATTAAGAATAGAACTGGTTCACATGTACGTTTCCATTTTTTTCTCAGGAAGACAAAAAAAAAAAAAAAAAAAAAAAATTGTAGTCTTTTATATAGTATTTTGTTGTTTGCACCCATGTAATTGATTCTTGCGGTTGCCTTCTCGGGCTATTGAAGAGGAGAGTTTCAGTTTAGGAAAGACATGCACTTACGTATAATGACACACCTGAGATTTTACGCTCCATTGACTTCAGCCTTCCGTTTCACAAGCGCAAATTCCTCTCCTGTAGTAAAACAAGAAAAACCCCGAATAGCATGAATCTTTTAAAAATCACGTTTCCATGGACGGAGTTCTGCTCGGATGAAGATGCTCTTATCAAAATGCCTGCCGTAGATCATTTATGCGTTCGTTGGTAAAAGAAAAAAATATTAAGCAAAAATGGCTGCGGTAATTTAGTCCTAGAGAACAAAAGAAAATCACTGTACTATTCAGTTTTCTATTCATAAAGTTTACAATACAGGTGCTACACGTGATGAATACGAAACTGAGTGCTCACATGGGCATCAAATTTCGAAATAAGTGTATCGGAAAGGTCTGGTTTTTTTTCACATAAAATTCGATAATTGCAAGATTTTGCAACCTTATAGGTCATAATTAGGCTAATAAATTTTTTCGCGGCGCGAATTCTGTGATTTTTTTTTTCGCGAATTTTGGGGGTTTTTTTCTGTAATTTCGGGAATATTAAATATAACCGCGAATTAATACACACAATTGACGAGGATTAGGAACAACTGACGAGGATTAATACACACAATTGACGAGGATTAGGAACAGAAGTCATCGCTCTTTCCACGTTTATAAGTTATTGTTCAGTTGTAGATATTTGTTAATTATATCTTAGTTATTTGTTCAGTTGCTGCTTACCATCTTTGGTGAATCGCCAGCATTGTGCGGGACTCCAAGAAGCAACCTGGCAGTTAGTGTATGTGAGTCCCGAGCAATCGAGGCTGCTGTGGTGCAGTGGTAGCATGTCCGGCGCGTGACTGGAAGAACCTGGGTTCGATTCCCGGTGGCGGCGGATATGAATTTTTCCGTAGCTCACTTATAAACGTGGAAAGAGCAATGATTTCTGTTTGATATCCGCGAATTTCAGATTTTTCTTTTACTATTTTTATATAATTTCTGTTATAATTTTTATATTATTTTCATTTTTAAATAATTGTATTACCCCTTTCGTTAGATTTTACGCGAACAGGGTACCGCAAAGTAATCTTACTCCAGATCAGATCAGATCATATGTAGAACATTTTAGGAAGAGAGTGTCTGACCCCAGGTCTTAAACAACCCTTAGAAATAGGAAGATAGGAGATTTGGGCTAGAGTGTCCGGTAGGAAAGTGACACAGAAGCAAGGTAGAAAGGGGCAGGAACACGTTCCTTATTTATTAGCGGGGGCCAATACCCGGGGTCCGACTGCTTAACGTGCCCATCCGACGCACGGCGGATATTTAGTGGGAACGAATTATGATACATATGATTTTATATATTTTTTATTAATGATATTTTATCGATTGCATGATATTTTGTGGGACTGCACCTGAGGTTCCTCAAAAAATCGTACTCCAAAGTCCAAATTAGGGAACGAACCTGAGGTTCCTCAAAAAATCCTACTCCAAAGTCCAAACTAGGGATCGAACCTGAGATTCCTCAAAAAATTCTACTACAAAATCCAAACTAGGAATCGAACCTGAGGTTCCTCAAAAAACCCTACTCCAAAGTCCAAACTAGGGATCGAACATGAGGTTCCTCAAAAAATCGTACTCCAAAGTCCAAACTAGGGATCGAACCTGAGGTTCCTTAAAATATACTACTCCAAAGTTTAAACTTAGGATCGTACTTGAGGTTCCTAAAAAAACACTACTCCAAAGTCCAACTAGGGATCGAACTTGAGATTCCTCAAGAAACCCTACTCTAAAGTCCAAACTAGGGATCGTACCTGAGGTTCCTCAAAAATCCTACTCCAAAGTCCATACTAGGGATCGAACCTGAGTTTCCTCAAAAATCCTACTCCAAAGTCCAAACCAGGGATCGAACCTGAGGTTCATGAAAAAACCTTACTCAAAGTCCAGACTGTTGGAAACGCGAGGAAAGATATGACGCGATTCGCAGCAGTCGTATGGTTAAAGCGCACCCAATAGAAGAGGAGAAAGAATTATTTGAAATCCTCGTTGTAACGAGCACGTGACCCATCGCGTGAACTCACGCACGCTAAGCTAAGACAGAACTGATAAGACGTCATTATGTTTTGTTGTTAGTTGTTCGTCTGTTGCCGCCATGTTTGCAAGACATATAAGAATCGATCTCGTCAGCTCTGTATATAGCTATCCTACTACGTTGTTTTTAATTAAATATTCTTTCCTTATATTCGACTCAAGATGAAGTTATTTAAGGTGAGTATCGTTCATGCATACATTAGTTATTCTTTTCCGAAGTCATAAGTCCGCCATTGGAACGGAGCGCTATAGTGCGTTGCATAAATATAAAGACAGAACACATTCTCGAATAAAAAAGAAACAACAACGAGCTGAAATGTACACCTCATATTTATAGCAAAAATAGCATAGGACACGCAGCTACACAATAGTTTGACGGAAACATAATAATTCCAACGCCAAGTACAAGAAAGCCGCCCCGGTGGCGCAGTGGTCTAAGGCGCTGGCCTCTGATCATTCGTCCGTAAGGGGTCCGGGTTCGAATCCCGGTCAGGCATGGATGTTGTGTTTGTCTTACGACACTGGCTCTCTCGCTTCCCTGGAACCAGTGACCCTAAATTAGGGACGGGCGACTGCTTATAGCCCATTGAGTTGCTCACGGTGGTCGTTAAACCTCCAATCAAAAAAAAAAAGTACAAGAAAAAAACAGAAATACGCTGTCTCAAAAATTAAGGACGAAGAGGAGAAATTAGCATAACAGCGGAACGAGCAGGCAGAACGGACCGAAAGACCTCTCAGTAGTTCGACACTAGCGTCTCGCGACAGCGATATCCACATGTATCGAGTTATCTCACTGGCAGCAATAAAACTGGCACCCACCAATTGGCGACCGGCACTGAAACAGCACTTGTAGAACGCGAAGCGTTTATATTCTTTGCTTGTGGTTCGTATACTTCGTCGAAGTCGTGACACAGGTTGTTTACATCTTAGTTAACATTAGTTTCTTCATTGGCGGCTGTCGGCACAAATCGAACAATTTAACCTGTTTGCAGTATACATCCAAATATAAAAATGGCTATTCTTCCACAAACGGGCGCATTACTCATTTCTCACAGCTAAGACAGCGGAACGCTAGAACAGCTCCGCGAGCAATCTACTGTTTTCGATCTGGCAATGCATCTGTTGTTGTTTACATTCGAATGCAAACATTATGGCTGGTTATCTTTGCACTCTGTTCTTACTTTTTTATTCATCATGATGACTAACGTTGTGTTATTTTTGTATTAAATGAAAACTATAACTGAGATGTTGAAAAAGAACTAAAAAAATGAACGATCTTACCGCTATATACGTTGGGAGACAGATAAAAAATTTCACTTTCGTATTTACAGTAAGTATTTTAATTCGTACTGAGAAATATATAGTAAAGCACACGGGTGGTGTACGCTCAGCAATCCGGTGAAAGCTATTGCACTGTGTACATCGGTTTGAACGACGTCGAGTTGCTGCCACCGTGTGATATGGCCAACAGGCAATCCAGTAGACGACATCTGGATGACTTTACCCGACGTCGCGTCATTGGGAAGTTGGACGAAGGTCGAAGTGTGACTAGTGTGGCCGAGGAGTTCTGGATCGCTCGCAGCATCGTTTCACGAGCTTGCAGAGCATTTCAAACGACAGGAACAGCTGTCCGAGAGCTTAGTAGTGGTCGTCCACGAGCAACCACGGCGGCGGACGACCGGTATATTGTCCTACAAGCGAGAAAAGACAGACGGCAGACAGCGGGAGAAATCGCAAGGCACATACAACAGGCAACTGGACGTCCGTTATCGCATTTTACCGTGGCCAGGAGGCTGTACAAAGATGGTCTATTTGCACGACGACCAGTACGGTGTGTGCCATTAACGCCTGCTCATCGGAGACGGCGGTTTCTGTGGTGCCAGGAACACAAGAACTGGACACATCAGCAATGGGGTCGAATTCTCTTTACGGGTGAGAGCCGATTTAGTCTGACGAGCGCTTCTGGACGTATACACATCTGGAGAGAGCAGGGAACACGCAATCCCACCTCCAACATCATCGAAAGTGACAGGTTTAGAGGTGGCGGAGTTCTCGTTTGGGGCGGTATCATGCTTGGTAGCCGTACTGACCTCCACATCTCCAAGGAGGTTCAGTCACTGGTGTCCGCTATTGTACCGAAATTCTCCTGCCTCACGTGCGTCTGTTTAGAGGTTCTGTGGGTTTTGAGTTCCTCTTCATGGACCGCAATGCTATACCTCATCGTACAGTGGCTGTTTCAGAGCTGTTGGAGAGTGAAGATATTCAGCGCATGGATTGGCCCGCAAGGTCCCCGGACCTAAATCCAATCGAACACGTGTGGGACCTTCTCGGGAGACGCTTGGCAGCACGTCACCAGCCGCCAGCAACGATTCCGCAGCTGCGATTGCCACTACAAGAGGAATGGGACGAGATGCCTCAAAAGCTCCTTGACAACCACGTCCTCAGCATGGACAGACGTTGTAAATCCTGGAACGCAGTCAGGGGTGATCATATCCCCTACTAAAGACTGGATTTTCTTGGCTGCCGCCTGTCACATGGACGTTTCTGTCTTCTGTCCAGTTGTGCTCGAAGCTACCATCTCAAAAAAGTGCCTTTGTATCCTTTGGATTCCTTGTTTGGACGGTTTTGCTCGCTTGTCCCATATTGTTACATCTTGGGGATCTTATGGTATGATTCGAGTCGATGTGAAGCACTTCTGCGCGACGTTACATTCGAAAAACCGTCTCGTCCTTAATTTATTTTTGCACGCCAGTGTATAAAGACTTACTAGTTATGAGCACCTCCTGTACGAATAGTGGAGCCGTTGTTCCGAGTATTTTTGTAAAAAGGGAAACCAGAGTTACAAAATATGTTGGCACTGTGGACTATATACCTGAAGTCACTACAATACTAAAGAGCATATGCAAAAAACATCACATTGCCTTTGGATTATGTATGAAAAGTATTGGAGCCATCGTGCAAAACGACCATGACCAAGTTTCCACCCTCAATAGACATGGGGTTTACAAAATACCCTTAATTTCTGTTAACCCAAAAGATCCAGCTATAGCATATATAGGATCCACTGCACGCCCATTGCGCACAAGATTATATGAGCACAAGTACTCAATTACTAATAACTATAATGCTACCTCTCTTGCACGATTAGTTAGTAGAGGTACCTACCGATCAGGCTGGACCAATGCCAGTGTGCTGAGCTCAAATCGTACAAAGCGATCCCTCCGATTCGCTGAGAGTTTATGTATTTTATCGCACAGTTCTGACTGCTGTAATGAAGAAACTCCACGTTTTGTTCCTGTGCCTTGGGCCATGTTAATGCAGCCAGAAAAGCATGCTCCTCTCCAACAATACTGAACTCCTAATAATTCACTCACAGTTTGACGATTAATGTCAACTTATTGATTATCCTCCGTGTATATATTTCTTCGCATATGTAATAGCAATTCATAGTATTATTTGTTGAATCCTTTTAGCGCATGACCAAACTTCCACCATATTTATTGTAAACTATAACGAAGTAAATTTCTCCGTCATTTTTGTCCACGCCGGGGCTCGAACTCGAGTCCGCTTATTCCGGAACAAGTCGCTCTACCAACTGAGCTACGCAGACGTTCATTCTGACTTCTATCTGCCTTTATGTCGTGTGCGTCCTGCTGGCAGGTACGTCACATCTCCCCCCCCCCGAAAGAGGGCCGGGGGCATGGCCCACGGGTCATCCGTGACCATGAATCGTTGCAGGCAGCCATCCACTGTAGAACGTGCACTTGAGAACTCCCAGTCAATCTGCTGTGTGGAATGCAACGTCACACACATTTATTTTTCGAAGCGCCGGAGAAGGGATTCTCTGATTTTTCCTATCTCGCGGTGTGGAAATAACATCACACCATTGCGAGATTTTGAACGGTCGGGTCATCCGGATAGTTCGGGCGCCATTATAAGGAAGTAAATTTCTCCGTCATTTTTGTCCACGCCGGGGCTCTAACCCGAGTCCGCTTATTCCGGAACAAGTCGCTCTACCAACTGAGCTACGCAGACGTTCATTCTGACTTCTATCAGCCTTTATGTCGTGTGCGTCCTGCTGGCAGGTACGTCACAAAACCTCGTTATGGTTATCCCGTGCTCGCGTAATTTGAAAATGCTTCTTGCTTTTATCTGTTGTTTTGTTTTGCTTATGTACATATATTGAAATACCTGACGATGGAGCACTTGGTGCTTTGAAAGATCTTGTAAATTGCGGTGCCTTAAAAATGTCTATTTTCAGTACAGACAGTATTAATAAATACCTTATCGTGCTGAAAAGGCTTTTCTAATTAAAATATTGTTTAGCGCAAGAAGAATCCTTATTAAAAACGTATACTACACGTTTCCACATTCCTTAAAGATTTATCGCACACGTCTTTTTGGTGTAACCAGGTAAGGTAAGAAGAGGAACTTATGAATAAGGATATATATATATACTACAAAATGCAAAACACTAAGAAACTTCTTAAAAAAAATAATAAATTAAAAAAAAAACTGGAGGAAAACAGAACAAACAACTGCCGAGAACGAGCAAAGGAAAAGCTCTAATTACCCCAACCATCCGAGGCAAACGAGCTTCAAACGAGAGCAAACAAATGAACAGAAGAATGCAGGGAAGCAGATTCTCCAACGGCTTCGTCGAGGGCAAGCATTAAGAACATCACTCATTTATCTGCTGAGACCATGGAAGTGTGTGTTTCTGCTGTTTTAGTTTGCTATAAGGACAAATGAAGTTTAGTGTTAAAATTTAACAAATTTTAATTTTGTCAGATTTAAAAGGGACTCCCAATCCAAAAAACCGCAAACTAAAACACATTGCCCGACCTCACACAGATGATCAAGTGTATCTCAATAATTAACTCTAAAGAAGTATGACGAACACCCAAAAAAAAAATTTATTCCAAAGAGAAGAAATACTGAAAAAGTATAAGAACCGACCCAATGAAGTGGTGAAGAAATAGAGTAACAATTTTTTTGTCACATGAAAAATTGAATACAAAATTAATAATAAATTTAAACAAGGATCAAAGAGTATCTTTTAAAAATTGCGAATTTAAAACAAAATATTTAAGAAACATATTAGCAAACACTGCATTTTTACTACTGCACAGCTGAAGCATGAGAGATTGAACTCAAAATCCTTGCCACAGATAATCAAGGGAAATGCCCAAGACACTCACAAATTTTTTTCAAAGAAGTTTCGTTTAGAACACCCCAATAAGTAACGAAAATTTTCTTTATACCAAAAAACGTAAACACAACATAACAATAAAAAATAAGAAATAATATTATAGTTAATGCAGCTTATTGCTAATACAAGGTTAATTATTCACAAAATATTGTTCTAATCATTGAAGCTACTGGAAGGCCCTAGGCCTAAGTTCAAAAAACTTGTAACCAATTTCTGGTTACAAGCTCCAAAGGGACCTAAATACGCAGACCAGATATCCCGCGGAAGAAATGTCAACCGCACCAATGCCAAAAAAACCTGCTACTAAATAGTGTTGAATAACTCATAAAAAGATTATAAAATAAAATAAAAATTCATAGCAAGAAGACAGAAAAACGACTGACCACCTCTTAGAAGTACTTTAGCAGTCCAACTAATGGGTCTGCTACAACTGACCGCAGGGCATATCCGTCGCAGCGCTACCTAGCGGCCAACTTTAGAACCTTCCAGGGAACCACACAAGGATGTTCTATTGTAGAACCCTCAAGACACCAGAATCAAAGTTCTGAAAAAACCGCTACGAATTTTCAGAGGGAACTTGAATACTAGAAAGCCCTTTCTGGTAGTAGAGTAATTTATTTCTCTGCTTCCAAAAGTTCTTAAGGTATTTCAAAAACCCAAATAACAGTACCCTTCCCAAACCTTTGATAATTAAGTATTACTATTTTTTCTTGCTTTTATTTTTATATATATTTTTTTTAAAAATGATATTTTTACTTAAAAGTTTTATTCTTTTTTTGTACATTTTTATTTATATCCTTTTTTTGTGAATCAATTGAGAGGGAGTAAATACTATATTACAGGTTCCTAAATGTTTAGTTGACCCCATCATCATCTAAACCTCTAAAAATAGCTTTAATTTGGACAATTCATTCGGGCAACAGGATTAAATGAATTCTTCTGTTCATTTGTTTACTCTCGTTTGAAGCTCGTTTGCCTCGGATGGTTAGGGTAGTTAGAGCTTTGCTCGTTCTCGGCAGTTGTTTATTCAGTTTTCCTCCAGTTTTTTTTTTAATGTATTATTTTTTTTAAAGTTTCTTAGTGTTTTGCATGTTGTAGTACCGTAGTTTGATCTTTCTTTTATGCAGCCTTGGGCGCTTAAGAATTTCAAAGTTTTTATTGATTTTAACTTCTAGTTGGGTTTTTGCTATATATGTCCTGGATATTATCCAGTCCATTACGCCAAACATATTTCTTTTGAGGAAAGTAATGTTTGGTAACAAATAAAAAGGTATATGGTTGATCAGGCAGTGTTTCCACGAATTAGAGAGCATGTGAAGTTGTAGTTGTAGCTATCGTCGACGGACGCCACCCTAACTCCATGTGTAGTAATAGCAGAAAATGGCGACATGTTTGAGTAAATAACTTTGAAACACCACATAAATTCCTATGGCATAATTCTGGCAGTTTACCTAAATTTCTGGTGATCAACTGTATCAAAACGTGATTGAAACTCGAATTATGAGAAATGTTTTAGTGCATTATATCGTGTTTTTTTTATAAGAAAAATTCGTGCAAAATCATAACGATTCTAAACTGCGCCATCAGAGACAGGAAAGGGATATGAGACAAATTCATCAGTTGCACATGAAAATGTGTATGAAAATATTAAATATTTGATCCATATCATCATCATCATTGTCAACCATTATCAATCCACTGCTGGACGAAGGTCTCCCCAAGTTTCCTCCACAACGGTCTGTCTTGTGCCAGTCTCCTCCATGTCACCCCTGCATACTTTCGAATTTCATCCACCCATCTCCCATGTGGTCTTCTTCTGGGTCTTTTCCTGTCCCTTGGAATCCAATCTAAAATTTCGGCTGTCCATCGATGATCTGTCCTTCTGGCAGTATGTCCAGCCCATTGCCATTTCAGGGATTTAACTCTGATCATGTTGTCTTCCACTCTTGTCATTTTTCGGATCCACGAGTTCCTCTTCTTATCTCTCCTGGTTACACCAAGCATGCCCCTCTCCATGCTACTTTGAGTTGTCTGCAGCCTTTGTATGTCTCTTTTAGTTAAGGTCCACGTCTCTGCACCATACGTAAGCACTGGAAGGATGCATTGATCAAACACTTTTCTTTTAAGACTTAATGGCATATTGCTCTTGAAAATAATGCTGTTTCTTCCAAAAGCTCTCCAGGCAAGTTTTGTACGCCGATTAATTTCTTCATCAATGTGACCCTCACTTGATATCTGCTGTCCAAGATAAACGTATGTGTCTGTTATCTCCAGCTTTTGCTCCATCAATCGATAAATCTTCATTTCTTGTAAAAGCATTGAACATCACTTTTGTCTTCTGAAAGTTCATTTTTAATCCCACTTCTTTACTCTTGTCAGCAAGTTCCTGGATCATACTCTGCAGCTCTGATGGGGTAATTGCAAAAATGACTATGTCATGAGCAAAACGAAGGTGGGTTAGATAATCTTCATTAATCTTTATCCCTTTGTTTTCCCAGTTCAGTGATTGAAAGACTTTTTCCAATGTGGCATTAAAGAGCTTCGGAGATATGGTGTCACCTTGTCTCACTCCCTTTCCAATTTTTACGTGTGTTGTATTTTCAAACAGCCTAATCTTTGCACTTGCATTTTCATAGATGTTATTAATAATATTAATGTATGCATCTTTAATACCGCAGGTTTTCAGAGCCATTGTAACTGCTGATGGTTTCACCGAATCAAAGGCTTTTTCATAATCGATAAAAGCCATGCACAATGGAAGTTCATATTCCCTCGCTCTTTCAATTAGTTCTCTCAGCACGTGGATATGATCTATTGTGCTGTAGCCACTCCTGAATCCAGCTTGTTCTCTCGGTTGAGCCCTGTCCAGTGTTACCTTCAAGCGGTGTGAAAGAACTTTAGTGAAGATTTTATAAACTACTGATAGGAGGCTGATAGGTCTGTAGTTTACGAGATCCTCAATGTCACCTTTCTTATGTAGCAGGATCATTGTAGCGGTGTTCCAATCCTCAGGAATCTTTCCTTCATTAAGGCATCGAGTGAAAATTTGGGCGAGTACTGTTTCGATTTTATGTTTTGAGATATGAGTTTTATTTTGGAAAAAAGGTGAAGTTCAAAATTTAAGTTTTCCGCTAACGGATATACTTTTTCTCATATCTTTTTTTAAGCAACTAACCTTATGATCTTTCTAGAAGGAATGTGGTGATCGACTAATCAGGTTGCGTCATTTGGGTGCGGTCGACGCGTGTAATTGGATAACTTGCAAAAGTTTGCAAGCTGTCTGTACTTGGACACAGATGTAATAACATCTACGAATTTTCCGTGCCCGAGATTGTTCGGTGGTTTTAGCAGCTCTTGCTGCTGGACCATGCCCTCTACGCCTTCCCAACCAACGGAGCAGAAACAGTTTTCTGAGACTTGTATAAACACGGATGGTGATTTCCCATGCAAGTTAGCAGAGAGTCATCAAGGAACAACCCTACGTTATGCTTAGCGTTCGAAAGAACCTCTAACCTTTGTGGAGAGGCGAGCCAACAGCCGAAGTGTGAAGCATCTACCTCTCAGACGCAGTAGGAAAGAAAAAAACATGGAATAGATTCCCCTACCTGCGTTATTGTGGACCGTGGTCGGTTCCAGGGTGAGGAAGAGAAAGACTGTGGTCCAGAGATCGCAAGACAGCGATGGATTCCATTTATTTTCATCGGGGATGATATACCTCCACATTTCCATGACATGCACAGCGGAGATTGAGAGTATCAAACAGGTGGCACCAAAGGGAGTTTTTAAAGCCTCGTTTTGATGCAGCGTCTCAAGTGTAGTGCAGTGTAGTGTTACAAATGCAGTGCAGCGTCTCAAGGTACAGTTTGATAGATGAAGTATAGAAGATAATGCGGTAAATTTTTAAATGATCTTTGATCCGTTTATCTACTTATCAAAACTGATCTGTCGACTTAGGTACAAACAAAATATGCTAGTGTGAATCAACCGTAACTGGAGTAGGTCTGGATTCTGAGAAAATGGGGGCTAACTGAAGTTAAATTTATTTTGCTATGAATGCAACCATGATTATTTTGTTGGTTTAATTTTTCTTCCGGCAAGGGAGTTGTTGCAGACATCTCTGGGGATTAATAGTTGTTGATCATTATTGTTTTGGTAAGATGTTATGCATGCAGCGTCCCCTTCCCTCCCAGCTGTGATTTTAATTGTTATCTATGTAATGTCTGTATATTGCATGATTTATTATATTTAGTTTGAGTTTTGGTGATGAAGCGACGGAGATCACACACAAAAAATAAAAAGGGGGTCGAAAAACAAGAAAGAAACAGGAACATTTATTGAATTAAACTCTTAAACGATATCTCCTGTCCTTTTTCCGAGTCAGGAAAGAATGATTTTTTTCCGCTGCCTTTACTCTGAGAAGCCAGCAACATGTGGAACCATATATTAAATCCGTAGTTTACTTGTACGACGTTATGAGCTCGAGTGCATGCTGCGAGAAGGTGAACTTCCGGGTCAGGTTTAGAAATGGGCTGCTGATGAAGAAAGTATACTTCTCTGAGCTTTTCGAGAGTTGCTTCATAAACATATATGCCTTTAGAAAAAAGGGATTTTTCTTGTCAGCACTTGTAATCTATTTTTTAATGGATATTCAGAGTATTTCGCATTTTTAGTTAACAGCTGTTAACAAGTGTTGTTGCAACCCAGTTTCTGATGCTTACCGATTTACGCGTAAACCAGAGGTTAACCGGAATCGTACAGCACACAATGGATCGCATGAGAGTGAAACTGGGGTAGAAATGTATGCAATGTGGGCTATAATAACCTTAGTGGTATTAAATGTCAAGTTTTAGATTCTGTGTGAATTCTTTTGGGTATAAGTAAACTACTTGTGTGAAATCTTTTGTGTAAACATATCTGCTACTGCAATTCAAAAGATTCAAAATGGGAGTAAAAGTGTGATTCTCCATCGTTTCTTCATGCATCTACATATCTCCCTGTTTTGGTAAAAAGTGAGTGTATCTTTTTCAAGACGCTCTGCATAATTTAGAGTGTGTGTATATATACATTTGCTTTTAGAGCGTAATTATTACTACTTTTCCACAAGATGAGTTTTTCCTTTTTCTTGAGAAAAGAATTCCAAAATTAGCACTGAATTTGTTGCGTGCCTGAGGCATACAGAAATTGTTCTAGTATGAAATGATATTAAAGATGGCAAATGAAATTAATTTGGTTTTAGAATTAAATTTAAATGAGAAATTGTGAAGTTAATTAGTTTTATAACCCAGGTTCGAATCCTGATCACGGCTTTGGTTTTTCTTATGCATTATCTGTGTGTTAATGCATTTTTAATGTTGATGGAACATGGTGTTTAAGTAATTAAATAATTTTTATGAACATATGTTAGTTGCCCACCTTCAGATCCGGCCTACTCCAGCATTTCAGTATATGATTTGAGATTCAGTCTGACGTAGCATTTTAATTACATAATTGGTAGTTGAATCCTACAGCGTTATTTACATTCATGGACTGTACTGTAAACGGATTTGCAAAAGGAACTCAAATAATTATCATCGATAGTGATGACTTTTTTTCCCTTGCATATTGTGTGAACTTTGAGAATACTAATCTGTGTGAATTTCTTATAACAGACTGAGAATATAAATTTTTGTGAAACACTGAGAAATGACTTCTATTTAAAAACAAAAACAACAACTGAGATTTGTATTATTGGCACCTTAATGTTGATTTCGCAAAAACTAGGAACAGAGGACTGAGAGTGATTAATCTTGGTGATTTGAGCAATCTTAATTTTTGAACTGTGTGTTCTTTAAACTGAAATCGAGTTAAACGGTATTTTTCGTTTTTTAATCACAACGCATTTGTCTTGATACAACGTTATTTTCATTTTTATTTTAACCACAACGTACTTGCCTTAATATATTGTGATGTATTTTATTTTACGTCAATGTTTACATGTATTAAATTGTTTTGTTGCTAAAATTTGTGCCACTCACTTATTTGAGTGTTTCTTGAAATTCATTACTCCTATCTAGTCTCAGTGCATCACCCCACACCTATATGGTCATGGGAATGGTCAACAAATTACGAACCTGATTTATAATAATACTAAAATATTTTTTTTAACAGCACATATATATCATCATCATCATTGTCAACCATTATCAATCCTTTGCTGGATGAAGGTCTACCCAAGTTTCTTCCACAATTGTCTGTCTTGAGCCTGTCTCCACCATGTCACTCCAGCATACTTTCGAATTTCATCCATCCATCTCCCATGGGGTCTTCTTCTGGGTCTTTTTCTGTCCCTTGGAATCCAGTCTAAAATTTCGGTTGTCCATCCGTGGTCTGTTCTTCTGGCAACATGTCTAACCTATTGCCATTTCAGTAATTTCACTCTGGTCATGATGTCGTCCACTCTTGTCATTTTCCTTATCTACAAGTTCCTTTTCTTATCTTTCCTGGTTATACCAAGCATGTGTCTCTCCGTGCTTCTTTGAGTTATCTGCAGTCTCTGTATATCTATTTTAGTTAAGGTCCTTGTTTCTGCTCCATACGTAAGCACTGGCAGGATGCATTGATTAAAAACACTTTCCTTTTAAGACATAATGGCATACTGCTCTTAAAAATTATATATCATCATCATCATCATCATCGTCAACCATTATCAATCCACTGCTGGACGAAGGTCTCCCCAAGTTTCCTCCACAACGGTCTGTCTTGTGCCAGTCTCCTCCATGTCACTCCCGCATATTTACGAATTTCATCCACCCATCTCCCATGTGGTCTTTTTCTGGGTCTTTTCCTGTCCCTTGGAATCCAATCTAAAATTTCGGCTGTCCATCTATGGTCTGTCCTTCTGGCAGTATGTCCAGCCCATTGCCATTTCAGGGATTTAACTCTGATCATGATGTCTTCCACTCTCGTCATTTTTCGGATCCACGAGTTCCTCTTCTTATCTCTCCTGGTTATACCAAGCATGCACCTCTCCATGCTGCTTTGAGTTGTCTGCAGCCTTTGTATGTCTCTTTTAGTTAAGGTCCACGTCTCTGCACCATACGTAAGCACTGGAAGGATGCATTGATCAAACACTTTTCTTTTAAGACATAATGGCATATTGCTCTTGAAAATTATGCTGTTTCTTCCAAAAGCTCTCCAGGCAAGTTTGTACGCCGATTAATTTCTTCATCAATGTGACCCTCACTTGATATCTGCTGTCCAAGATAAACATACGTATCTGTTATCTCCAGTTTTTCTCCATCAATCGATAAATCTTCATTTCTTGTAAAAGCATTGAACATCACTTTTGTCTTCTGAAAGTTCATTTTTAATCCCACTTCTTTACTCTTGTCAGCAAGTTCCTGGATCATACTCTGCAGCTCTGATGGGGTAGTTGCAAAAATGACTACGTCATCAGCAAAACGAAGGTGGGTTAGATAATCTCCATTAATCTTTATCCCTTTGTTTTCCCAGTTCAGTGATTGAAAGACATTTTCCAATGTGGCATTAAAGAGCTTCGGAGATATGGTGTCACCTTGTCTCACTCCCTTTCCAATTTTTATATGTGTTGTATTTTCAAACAGCCGAATCTTTGCACTTGCATTTTCATAGATGTTATTAATAATATTAATGTATGCATCTTCAATACCGCAGGATTTCAGAGCCGTGGTAACTGCTGATGGTTTCACCGAATCAAAAGCTTTTTCATAATCGATAAAAGCCATGCACAATGGAAGTTCATATTCCCTCGCTCTTTCAATTAGTTCTCTCAGTACGTGGATATGATCTATTGTGCTGTAGCCACTCCTGAATCCAGCTTGTTCTCTCGGTTGAGCCATGTCCAGTGTTACCTTCAAGCGGTGTGAAAGAACTTTAGTGAAGATTTTATAAACCACTGATAGGAGGCTGATAGGTCTGTAGTTCCTGAGATCCTCAATGTCACCTTTTTTATGTAGCAGGATCATTGTAGCATTGTTCCAATCCTCAGGAATTTTCCCTTCATTAAGGCATCGAGTGAAAATTTGGGCGAGTACTGTTTCGATTTCTCCACTTGCTTCTTGTATGATGTCTACAGTAATTCCATCTTCTCCTGGAGCTTTTCCCTCTTCATGTTCTTGATTGCATGTGCAACTTCTGCTGGAAGGACTGGAAGAACTCTGGTACTAGTACCTTTCATGGTGTCTGGAGTACATGTATCATCCCTTTCATATAATTTGGAGTAGAAATCTTTCACTCTTGTCAAAATTTCGCCTCTATTTCTTGTTATAGAACCATCTTCTTTTCTCAGAGCCATAATCTGTTTTCTTCCCTTACTGAGATGTCCCTTTGCTATCTTTAGGCTTTGGTTGTTTTCAATTGCTTTCCTCACTAGCTCACAGTTGAATTTCCTTACGTCTTCAGTGATACTTTTTCGTGCTGTCTTGCATAGCTCTATATATTCCACTTTGGAAGTCACATCTTCTTTAGTTGTCCTCATCTCTCTTCTTTTTTGCATCAACATTTTGGTTTTTTCTGATAATTTGTTCACATGCAACTTGTTCTTAGACCCAGCTAATTTTGTTGCTGTTTCCATAAGAGCTTTGGTTACTTTTCTGTTAACTTCCGAAATATCCACTTCTTCCGATGTTAGGCCTTCTAAAGCAGAGAATCTGTTCTTCAGTTCCAACTTGAAAGTATTTTGTTGTTTTTTAAGGTTGGTTATGTCAATACATTTTGTTTGTCTTATGAGCTTGCCACGTTCCAGTTTAGTGTTGAATTGCATCTTACATCTCACCAATCTATGGTCACTACCTGTGTTGAACTTGTTCAGCACACTGCAGTCTTCGATGACGAATTTTTTGTTACACATAATAAAATCAATTTCACTTGTCGTCCCAATTGGATGTCTCCATGTCCATTTCCTGTGTGGCTTTTTCTTGAAAAAGGTATTCAAGATGAAAAATCCTTCTGCCTCTGCAAACTCAACAAGAGTATTTCCACGCTGGTTTCTGTTGCCGTGACCGAATTTACCTACTGAAGTTTCATTCTGTTGCCGTTGCCCTATTTTTGCATTGAAATCTCCCATAATTATCTTCAAGTGCTGCTTACCTTTATTATTTAGATGACGAATTTCCTCATAAAATTCTTCAATTTCTTCTTCAGGATGACTTGTGGTGGGTGCATAAGTTTGAATAATCTGAGCCTGGTATCTTCTCGATAGTTGGATAACGAGTCGTGCAGCTCTGTCAGAGGAACTTTCAACTTCTACCACTTTATCCTTCAGTTTCTTGTTTATTATAAATCCAACACCACTAGTTCTACCAGTATCTGTCCCACGATAATAGAAGAGATGTCCACTTTTCAGTTCAATGAGATCTTCTCCTTTTCTCCTTACCTCACTTAGCCCCACGATGTCCCACTTGATCCTTTGTAGTTCCTCTTCCAATTCAAGAAGCCTTGAATCAGAAGATAGGGAGCGTCCGTTGTAGGTAGCCAAGGTCAGCATCAAATGGCAGCCTAGTCTGGTCCTCCGGGGATTCTTAGCACCCTCTGCCTTCATGTCGCACTGGCCGCTGCCTTGGCCAGGTACATTCCAGCTGCCGGAGACTGAGGGCCAAGATTTAAGTTGTAGAGTCATTTTGGAGGTGTTTGGCCATAACTCACCACGCTGGCCAAGCGGGTTGGTGAGTGTGGGATAGCATTTCCTCTGATCCCGATGGTATAGTTATACCGCTATTGGCGGTCGTCAGAGCCCCTTTAGTGGGAACAGGATGCACCACGAGAAGGCGGGGTTGACATTTGTCAAGGAGAGGCTGTGATGTTACGCATTACCTGACCTTACATCCCTGTATATATATATATATATATATATATATATTTGCACACGTTTCAATCAATTTTCCTTAAATTTTAATTGCACACGTTTCCATTTTCCTATATATGTATATATATTGTATGGCTCCAATCGATTATAAAAAGGCCTTCGATTACCTGAAACCATCAGTAGTTCCAATGGCTTTGAAATCCTGCGGTATTGAAGATGCATACATTAGCATTATTAATAACATCTATGAAAATGCAAGTGCAGAGGTTCAGTTATTTGAGGATACAGCCCCAATAAAAATTGGAAAGGGAGTGAGACAAGGTGACACTATATCTCCCAAACGTTTTAATGCCACATTTCAAAAGTCTCTCGATAATTTAACTCACCTTTGTTTTCGCTGATGACGTAGTCATTTTTGCAACTGCTCCTTCAGAGCTTCAGAGTATGACTCAGGAACTTGCCGACAAGAGTAAAGAAGTGGGATTAAAAATGAACTTTCAGAAGACAAACCTGATGTATAATGCTTTTTACAAGAAATGAAGATTTATCGATTGATGGGGAAAAGCTGGAGATAACCGATACCTACATTTACCTTGGACAGCAGATATCAAGCAAAGGTCACATTGATGAAGAAATTAATCGACGTATAGAACTTGGTTGGAGAGCTTTTAGGAGAAACAGGACAATTTTTAAGAGCAACATACCATTATGTCTTAAAAAAAAAGGTGTTTAATCAACGCATCCTACCAATGCTTACGTACAGAGCAGATACGTGGACCTTAACTAAAACAGAACTACAAATACTGCAGCCAACTCAAAGCAGCATGGAGAGATGCATGCTTGGTTTCACCAGGAGAGATAAGAAGAGGAACTCGTGGATAAGGAAAATGACAAGAGGGGAAGATATCATATTCAGAGTAAAATCCCTGAAATGGCAATGGGCTGGACATGCTACCAGAAGAACGGACGACCGATGGACACTCGAAATTCTAGACTGGATTCCAAGGGACAGGAAAAGACCCAGAAGAAGACCACATGGGAGATGGGTGAATGAAATTCGCAAACATACGGGAGTGACATGGAGGAGACTGAAGCAAGATAGACTGTTGTGAAAAAACTTGGAGAGACCTTCATCCAGCAGTGGATTGAAAATGGTTGTTGCTGCTGCTGATAATCCTTATAAATACACTGCTGGCCTCCCAAAATGCAACACCAAGAAGGAAGCATCCGATTGGCCTGAAATTCGCAGCATGCGTCGCCCGCGAGAGGACATGCAAACGATTAGCATTGCAGGGCATATGCAAATCATGTGCGCCCGGCACGCTACCGAGAAGCACTATAAGAAGAGTGCACAGAAGGCGGGGTGTAAATAGTGGAAGTGTGTTGTGCTGCCGGACCTGTGCGTGGGAAGCTTCCTGATGCCTCGTCGTAGAATACGGCAGTCATTCCAGCACGTTTCGGAGTTCGACAGAGGACGAATATTGGCTTATCGCGACAGCGGTTTATCGTACCGAGACATCGGCGCCCGTGTGGGACGACATCCGGCCACAGTGAGGCGAGTATGAATTCGGTGGGTGCAGGAGGGACGGACGGACCGAAGTGAGTGATTGCCAGAGCCGCGGCACACCACCGAACGAGAGGACAGGCATGTTGTCCGGCGGGCATTGACAGCTTGTACCGCCACATCACGAACGTTAGCGCAGGAATTAGGGTGTGTTGCGCAACAACCTGTGTCAGCACGTACCGTTCGACGTCGTCTGCAGGAGCAGGGACTTGTCGCACGGCGCCCATTGCTCCGATTACCATTGACGTTACACCACCGGCGAGTGCGGCGGCAGTGGGCCGTTGAACGCCGCACCTGGACTACGGAATGGCCCGACATTGTCTTCTCCGACTAATCCCGCTTCTGCCTGCAACACCACGATGGTGGGATCCGCGTGTGGCGGCACCGCGGCGAGAGACTGTATGACGCCTGCATTATGCATCGCCATACCGGTCCGTCGCCTGGTGTTATGGTTTGGGGCGCAATTAAATATGGCACACGCATTCCTCTGGTACGCATCGCCGGTACACTCAACAGCCACCGCTGCATCTCCGACGTTTTGGAGCCTGTAGTCCTCCCTTACCAGCAGGACCTGCCAGCGCCCACGTTTCAACAGAACAATGTGCGCCCGCACGTGGCACGCATCGTGCAACAATTCTTCACGGCCCACCAGGTGTCACTGCTGCCGTGGCCAGCCTGTTCTTCCGAAATGTCACCCATCGAACTCGTCTGGTCGCTGATCGGCAACCGAGTGGCCCGGCAGCACCACCCGCGGCTACGCCTGATGATCTGTGGCAACGTGTGGAAGCAGCCTGGACCGACATACCCCAAGCCCACATCCAAAGCTTCTTTCATTCGATGCCGTGGCGTGTAGTGGCCGTTATTGCCAGCCATGGGGGCCACACGAACTATTGATGTCTGCGTGTTCCGCAAGTCGCACGGGCCTGTAAGCTCAATCGTTTCATCTTTGTATCTGTTGTTATGTGTCCAGTAAATCTGGCTTTGCTATCTCGTGTCCTTCTTGGTGTTGCATTTTGGGTGGCTAGCAGTGTATATATATGAAACCAAAACAATAAGGGGGAAAAAATTACAAGCTACTTTATTGATGAACCAAGAACGGTGCATTTGGGCTTATCATATATACTGTATATAAAAATGGAAAGACGGATGGTGACACAATATTTTATAGTTTGCCCCGGGCGCAAAAATGCCTTGTTTTGCCTCTGCCCAGAAACAAAACAAAAAAAGAGCCAATATTACGCAACCTGTGACCTTTCATCGTAAAATAGTATCATCATTTTCAGCCACTGAGGATTTGTTTCCTTTGTTTTTAAAAGGAAGAAAAATGATCGTCCCGTCTTACTAACCTTTCACCGTCTTGTAATTTCGATTCTGTACGTGTGAAAAGTGAAACAATTACCGCTTCTCTGTTAAAAATGAAACAAATTGACCTCAACGAGAAGCTATCCCTGGAAAAACGCCATCATAAACCAATTGGCTAGAGAAATCTTAACCATACAGCCGTTGCAATAAGCAGGTATCTATTAGACGAAGCTCGTTTGGGGGCGGCTAAAAAGGTTGTTCCTTTTTGTTTGAACTTTTGACTGAGCAACCTGCGAAGTAGGAAAGGCCATCGACCTCGATATGTCGGTCGAGGAATTCGCCTCATTTCCGGAAGCGCGATTCCGTTGGTTCATACTGTTCGACTGCCAACGAAGGTCAGAAGCGGATTCGCCCAGATTTGAAACGGGAACCCTTGATTTAAAGGGGGAACGATGTTTCTGGAGAAAGGGCGGGAAAGAAAGCAGTCCAGTTTATACGTAAGCCTTGCCGGGAGACTGAAAGACGAAATGTAATGATTAGAGGTCACGTGATATTATTACGTATGCTGCACGCAATAACTGGTGTTCGATATCATCGAGCAGGAGTTGACGTCGCTTAAGAATGAAATGAGAACTTGCTTTTTCTTTCCTTTTTTGACTGTTGGTCAATGGAAACACTAACGGGCTTTTGAGCGTGAATCTGCTTTTTGCTGTCTGTTCCGCCTTACCCGGACACTTGAGGCCATTTTCTCGTGACGCAGCTAACTAATGGTGGGATATGTAACTGCCTACGTCACGCACAGGGTGCGCTTTGCATATTAATAGGACCAAGAGCAGCTTTAAATGGAAGATTTTCCTGCTGACACGGATTTTGCATTTCGTTTAGTTAGAAAAATCTTTGGTGTTTTCCTGCTTGTTTAAGCTCGAATAACAATCAATGGAAAGAGAATAAAAATAGACAAGATGGGAGCTGTTTTCAGGGGGTGTTTTTTGTTTTCTGATTGAAGGTTTAACGACCACCGTGAGCAATTCAATGGGCTATAAGCAGTCGCCCGTCGCTAATTTAGGGTCACTGGTTCCAGGGAAGGGAGAGAGCCAGCGCCTTAAGACAAGCACAACATCCATGCCTCTCGGGGTTCGAACCCGGACCCTTCACGGACGAATGATCATAAGCCAGCGCTTAAACCACTGCGCCACCAGGGCTGCGGCTTTCATGTTTGAGTAGCACGCTTTTTGATTAAAAGTTGAAAAACAGGTTGTATATTTAATAATAATAATCTAACTAGTACCCAAAATCTTAACGAAAAAAAATTACTCAGCATGTTTTAAACAAAAAAAGGGGAAGAGGAGAAGGTCAGGTCTTTATTCAACGTTAGATTTTGAACGACCTGACTTTTAAGATTTTTTCCATACCAAGATTTTTTCTATTCTACTCGCGAGGGGACAACCGCCCCCCTCCCATTCCCCTGTAAAATATACCTCCGAGGTCCTTTTTCGAAAATCTATTAGCTTTCAGTTACTGAAAATTTTAACCATATTATTAACCAGGGCCAGCTTAATGCCTTAATGGGGCCCCTAGGCTAAGATATCTGAGTGGGCCCTCAAAGAATTATGAGCCGCCCCGGTGGACCAGTGGTCTAAGCGATGGCCTCTGATCAATCGTCCGTAAGGGGTCCGCGTTCGAATCCCGGTGAGGCATGGATGTTGTGTTTGTCTTACGGCACTGGTTCTCTCCCTTCCCTGGAACCTGTGACTCTAAATTAGGGACGGGCGACTGCTTATAGCCCATTGAGTTGCTCACGGTGGTCGTTAAACCTTCAATCAAAAAAAAAAAAAAAGAATTATGACGGGGAATCTATTATGAAATAGGCCCTACGTTAAAACACGAAACTGTACGGCATTATACTTGTAATTAATACGTAGTGCATTCTTCTTCTTTTTTTTTTTTTTTTTGATTGGAGGTTCAACGACCACCGTGAGCAACTCAATGGGCTATAAGCAGTCACCCGTCATTAATTTAGGGTCACTGGCTCCAGGGAAGGGAGAGAGCCAGCGCCGTAAGACAAACACAACATCCCTGCCTCACCGGGATTCGAACCCGGACCCCGTTCGGACGAATGATCAGAGGCCATCGCTTAGACCACTGCGCCACCGGGACGGCGTGCATTCTTCAAACTAATATATTATCTGGGGAGTTTTCATAATAAGTCACAGTATTTTCTATTGCTCTCATGAGAACATGAGCTAAAAGCTTAAGATTCCTAGATTGTGTCTTGAATTTTTTAATGGTTTACTTCTGTGTGCTTTTCTTGGCATATCTTTTTTGTTATGCAAAGTGAAGCCATAGGGGACTTAGACTATTAACGCTTCAAAGTGCAAACTGGGAGGTGTGGGTGGATGGTAGTGAAAAAGCTGAAACTGTTTCGCCAACCCCGATGTACGCAGCTACATGAAACCTTTACCCTTTTGTAAATTTACCCTTTTGTAAGCCACTGCCTTTAAATCTGTTCGTCTACCAGCCCCTGTTTCTGACCAAGCGGAAATCATACGAGACAAAAGTAAAACTATTTTTCAACCCCCTCCTCTTTCTCTCTTTACCTATCTGTCTATTGTTTGCTCAGGCATGTCTCCTGGGCCCTTGGTCGTGGTGGGCCCCAAGGCTTTAGCCCCTAAAAAACCCTCCCCTTAATCCGGCCCTGTCATTAACTTGGCTTTACGGTCGTTTTAATAAATCAAATACTTCGGTACCTACAATATTTTTTTCGTAAAATCAAATCATTCTTGGCCGCCCCGGTGGCGCAGTGGCCTAAGCGATGGCCTCTGATTATTCGTCCGAAAGGGGTCCGGGTTCGAATCCCGGTTAGGCATGGATGTTGTGTTTGTCTTACGGCACTGGCTCTCCCCCTTCCCTGGAACCAGTGACCCTAAATTAGGGACGGGCGACTGCTTATAGCCCACTGAGTTGCTCATGGTGGTCGTTAAACCTCCAATTAAAAAAATAAATCATTCTTGGAACTAATTAAAGCAAAAATGCAAGCATTTTTCGTAAAATGCTAAACTTTCCAGTAGAGGCCCCGTCCGAGCCCGGAATTTTTTAATTTTGTGGGGGAGGGGATGTAACGTCCACCGTGAGCATCTCGATGGGCTATAAGCAGTTGCCCGTTCATAATTTAGGGCCCCTGGCTCCAGGGCAGGGAGAAAGCCAGTACCAAACACAACATCAATCCTCACCTGGATCGAATCTGGACCCCATCTCGGACGAATGGTCAGAAGCCAACGCCAGTGGCATAACTAGCAGAATGTGCGCCCCCACCCCCTCCAGCCCCCTCCCGCAAGATTTAATTCAGCGCCTCTAAGCGCAGTAGTTTTCCTAGAATTTCAAGCACGAGGGAGAATGCTTTTTTCGCAGCGTGTGTGTGGTTGATTGGGAGAGGGGGGGGGGTCAGGAAGTCAGGAAGAGAGTTAAAACTACAGAGCTGCTGGTACGTACAGCTCTGTAGTTTTAACTTTTTAAGTAATAGATTTAACAATACAGGTAAATGTTTCGTACAAAACTAAAATAAATCACTTGAAGAAATCACCCTCTTGTACATGGCAGATCTGAGGTGGCTACTGTGAGTATGCTATCGGGCTCCAATGGCTGCTGATGTGTGCACTGGCAATAGCTATTAATAATAAGGGTAAATCCTCGAATTTCAAAAACTATGTTTTTCCAGTATTCGAGGATGGGCGTTGTGTTTCACCCAGCCGACGTTCCGTGTATCGGGGTCCGCTGAGTGCCGCAATGTTTATAAGTAATCGTCTAGTTTTTTTTATTTCACTTTTACTTTTGTTAACTTAGAAATTTTGAATTTTTACTAGCACTGATATGAAAGCTACTCGGTATTGAACCGGAGGATATTTTCTGAACATTCATTACCCAAGCATTCACTCACACACCCAACTCTCAATCGTGGTTAATATCAAATTTTGAAGGTGACAATCCGATTTTTGGCGTAAATGGGACAAGGATGGTAAGTCAGATAATATCCGAAAACTTGAAAATTTTCATCGTCCTGGAGCGGGACTCGAACCCGCGTCTCCCAGAAAACGCCCGGGTACGCTAACCACTACACCACCCAGAACGACCAAGTTTCAAGTTTCCCATCAATTTGAATGTAACCATCACAGGTTACATTCAAATTGATGGAAAAGTTGATGTAACCATCACAGGTTAGATTCAAATTGATGGGAAAGTTGAAACTTGGTCGTTCTGGGTGGTGTAGTGGTTAGCATAACCGGGCGTTTTCTGGGAGACGCGGGTTCGAGTCCCGCTCCAGGACGATGAAAATTTTCAAGTTTTCGGATATTATCTGACTTACCATCCTTGTCACATTTACGCCAAAAATCGGATTGTCACCTTCAAAATTTTTCTTATATGGCGTAATCCCGTATTTCTTTCGTGGTTAATATATTTACTTCACAAAACAATGTACACTTAAATGAGGTTTAGGAGACTCATAATAACTTGTGAATAAAATAAGTTTTTTTGCCTGATGAAGGCTTGAAATTTAAAATTACCCTCAGTCATATGAATATGCTTGAAGACCCTTTTATCAAAATTATTTTACAAAAAGTTAACTTTAATTTCTTATTTATATTTAATGTATCCGAAAATTTCGAAACATAATTTACTTAAAATGATTCCTTATCCTACACAATTTCCTGCTCTGATCAATGTATTTACTTTACTCAGCCATTTCATTTCTTCTATTTCCGGCCTTCTTTTCTCAGCATTAATTTAGAGCTGGTTTTATTTCCGACACTGATTTAGATTCTACTATGCTCTTATTTAACTATCGGTTCAACATACGAATTACACAGTGCGTCAAAGAATTTTTAAGACTGGATCTGTAAAATGAAATAGAAACAAGAAATTATAATTTGTTTTGGTTTGTTATTCAAAATAAGTCCCTCCGGCTTCAATACACTTGTTAACAGCGATTTAATAATGATTCGAATGCCTGTTCCAGTTCACTTTGCGGAATCGCCTCCAAAGCACGCGTCGAAGCTGTTTGTATGGTCGAAATATCATCAAAATAACACCCTTTTAACGTCATTTTAAGTTTTGGGAACAAAGAAAAGTCGCAGGGTGCTAAATTAGGCGAATACGGTGGATGATTCAACACACAGACGTTATTGTTCGCCAAAAATCTACGAACAAGAAGTGAGGTGTGACTGGGTGCATTATCGTGCAACAAACACCAACTGTTTTCATCTCGATATTCTGGACGAATGCGACAAATTCTGCCCATCAAACGCCTCAAAACATTTAAATAAAACTCACCAGTAATTGTTTGTTCACTTGAAACAAATTCTTTGTGGATAATACCCTTACTGTCGAAGAATGTAATGAGCATTGTTTTGATTTTCGATGGAACTTTTCCTGTTTTTTGGCTTGTGTCGAGTTTTTTGACTTGCCCGCACTTTGTCGCTTTGTTTTAGGATCATATTGAAAACACTATGTTTCATCACCAATAACAATCGATTTTAAGAAGTTTGGATCGTTTTCAGCAGCTAAAACGATGTCTCTGCAATGTGCACTTCTCCTTGATTTTTGTTCATTGGTTAACGTGCGTGGAACAAATTTAGCACAGACTTTTGTTTTGCCCAAATCTTCATGCAGGATGGTTCGAATCGTTTCTTTGTTGATGTTTAAAGACTCTTCCATCATTCTTAGTGACGCACATCGATTGTTTGCGACGAAATCACGCACTTTTTCAATAATCTCAAGTGTCCTAGATGAACTTGGTCTTCCGGTATGCTTATCATCTTCTAGCGTCTCTCTTCCGTCCGAAAAACGTTTGTGCCACAGGAAAACATTTGGTCTACTTAAACAAAACTCACCGTAAACTTGTTCATCATTTGGTACGTTTCCGAGGCACTTTTACCAAGTTTTGCGTTAAATTTAATAACAGCCCTTTCTTCCATCTTAATAATTCAACATGAAAAAAATTTTACTTCTCTAATGAACGGCCGTTTCGTTTGAGTTACTTTAACAACTGCGCAGTACTTTTGGCAGAAAGCAAGCACATGGTCACGGTTTATAACGCATTCGCGATTACACTGGTGGCGCCACCGTAGGCTGAAATCTAGCGCCAGTCTTAAAAATTCTTTGACGCACTGTGTATATAAACAAGAGGAAACCGTTATGGTCGGAAATGTCCTACCTTCTATCCCACGATAAGGGCTGGCGTTCCATTCTCCTCTTCCAAATTGTCCTTTGCAGATTCCTTCTTTGTACATAGCATGCCTTCCTGGATCTTTTATGTCACTGTCACTATTCTCAGAGTCCCACTTATTTTGCTACCGTAGAAAATAGCTCCCTTTTGGGCACATTCTCGGTCCTCGGAGGTACTAGGCTAAATCATCAGCGAGAGCGAGGCTGGGATACAGCCTTCTCTTATCACTTCGTTTTCTTAATGCTTCCCGCTACTTCGCTCCTTAATTCTTTCTCAACTTTTTTCACCATGCTATATCATTCATTTTGGGCTCCTCTTCCAATCTACGCAAATTTCTTTACCCCAGATCCTCCCACCAAATTTACAGATTGGTCAAATAATTATCATTTCCCGATCTGGTTTGCTCTGGGTTTCCCGCCAATACTCTGACTTGTCATTCTTCGCCCCGTCCAAAATCTGCGTCCGCCCCTGAATTCTAGGAAATTCCGCGCCCGTGGATCCTCCTGGGTCGTAAATTTTCCTACCATAAAACTGCTATGGTTATTCCTTTGCCTGGCGCCATGCTATTCTTTTTACCGGACTTGGTGCAGCAATTCTCAAGACGATTGGCGCCGGACTCCTATAAAATGTCTACCCGCAATTCATCCTCTTTGTAGAATTACTCCACCTTACTTAATTTTGCTGGCTCTAGCGGGGGCCGATGGGAAGAGATGCCCCGCGTCTTACCCTACAGCCAGCGGGCTGACTGGAGTTTCCTTCGACTCGGAGAGAGAGGGGGAGGGGAAAGAGGGGTACTATCCCGAACCCTGCCTCGGCGCGAATCCAAGTAAGAAAATCTAAGGAAAAATTAAATCGCGAAATGTAGAGCACCTGAGGAGCGTGAAATTTATGAAATCCTAAATTCATTAATTCTTACACCAGCTACTCAAAATTTCTCCCATTTATTTGATTAGTTTTAAAACCACATTTCTTTTTCGCTTCTCAGATTTATTCACAACTTCCAATACAGGGAAAAGGTGCACGCTCGCTCACGAGCGCTGCAATAAGTAAACGTCAGCGTCTGTCATGTACGTAATCCTAGGTGACTGACTGACCTACATGACTAGGTGACTGGCTGACCAACTGTTTCCCCACACCCTCCACGGGAAATCTCCATGTGGCCTCGCATTTATCTTCAGCAGCGTCGGGAGAGGGCAATTGGAGAGCGATCGTATCACAACCTGGAGCCAAAAGGACAAATAGCTTCAATCTGTAGGAGGATGTGAAACTTGACATTTATTTAGGCAAAGCTAAATGTACCTTAAAAGAAAATATGAACCTTTGGGTTAATTATTTGTTTGTTTGTCTTTGTGTGTGTTCGATTTTTTTTTCCAAAAAACTATAACTGGAAGCTGCTGTGCGCCCCCGCAGCTGCAAGGGTGGTAGTTACGACACTGGCCAGCGCTTAGACCACTGCCCCATGCACGGAGGTGGCGAATTTTTTACATAACTGATGAAAAAAACAAAAAACGGCCGGGCCAAGCCGGTTTTGTTTTATCTTTCTCAGTTTCTTGGCTCGATGGTTACCAGTCGAGCCAAGGAACTACGAAAGTTCTCAACCAAATGAGTACTGACATGCCTAACCGTGGATCTGAAGAGCCATCTGTTTTAAGCTGCTGAGACAATGTCGCAGCGTTTTCATCAGTCTCTTGGCTCGATTGGTAACAATGGATGAAACGTTGATACATTTATATGATCCAGAATACAAGAAACAATCTAAAGAATAGAGATGCAGTAGTTCACTTCCCCCAAAAACGCTTCGAGCAGAGGAAGAGCTTCATAGGCCCTGCTTAGAGAGAGAATTAATAAAAGAAACAATTAAGGAATTTGATATTAATAAATTCTAGAGAACCTTCACAACTTCAAACTGGAATTTAAAAATACATCCCGATATTACTTTTATAACGGTATAAGGAAATGGGATTCTCTCTCAGGAAAGATCATTAAAAGTAGATTTAGACTTTCAAAATTTCCTGATGTGTTATCCTTGTTTCTTATAAAGTTCTAAGCTGTTCATATACACTCAATGGACAAAACATTAGAAATACCTTCATAATAGCGTATTGGTCGTACTCTACCACGAACAACAGCCTGTACACGCCAAGGCATCGACTCCACCAGATGCCCGACGGTTTTCCTGGGTAATGCCAGCCATGCCTGTTACAGTATTGTCCACAACTCCGCCCGAGACGTTGTATAATGAATTAGTTTTTCACTGGTTTGTTGTGTGGTAATTATTATATCATGAATAAAGTTTTACTGGTGGTACTTAATGGAGACACTTAATGAATAGCCGCCCCGGTGGCACAGTGGTCTAAGGCGTTGGCCTCTGATCATTCGTCCGAAAGGGGTCCGGGTTCGAATCCCGGTGAGGCATGGATGTTGTGTTTGTCTTACGGAACTGGCTCTCTCCCTTCCCTGGAACCAGTGGCCCAAAATAAGGGACGGGCTACTGCTTATACCCCATTGAGTTGCTCACGGTGGTCGTTAAACCTCCAATCAAAAAAAAAAAAAAAACACTTAATGAATAAGACCTAACAGCCAGACAGAGGTCTGACAGTACTATGAACTGAGAAAAACGTACTTACTTAAAAAACCTTTTATTTGAAAACTCCTGGTATTATCCGACACACACTTCACACTAATCGTATCACAATAATGAAGAAGAACCTAATCACATAGAACGAAGCTCGCGGCACAAAATATCGTAGCTCTTTTCACATCGAACAAAACCTCTCCACATATAAACAAAAGCTCTCTCTACGCACATCAACAAAAAGCTCTCCTCGCACATAAACAAAAGCTCTCCTAAGTATCGTTGAACGCGCCTATTTATACTGCCTACCACCACGTCATGACTACACTCGTTGCCACATATCATTCAGCGGGAGAAATAACATCTCGTTAAGTAAGAAGATAATTTACATAGGAAAATAAAATAACGAGAGATAGTAAAATCAAAAGGAAACTGAATCTAGAGTATACGTTACAGTTGGTCTAGGTTCCATGGATCTGATGCTTAACTCCATAGCATCCCAGAGACCTTCTAGTGGGTTTGAATCCGGAAATCTTGCGGGCCACTGAATGTTTCCAAACTAAGTTGAGTGTTTCCCGAGCTATGCCTGGATGGTTGCGGCCCGGTGGGAAGGCGCAGTGTCTTTCTGACACGGACCATCGTCCGAAGGATGTGTGAAGGCCATGGATGCACGTAGGTGATCAGCCAGCGCGTGCTGGTAGCTCGAAGCGGTTAAGAACCTCACCAGACACATTAAGGTATGTTATGCATCCCATGAGAATGCATCCCAAACCATAAACGTGGAAAGAGCGATGAGCTCTGTTTCATGTTCCCAGTCCACGTCAAATGTTTGTATTAATTATTCATTCGCCTTCTAATTACACTGGACAACAATTTTTGATGAAGTTCATGCTTCCGAGATAAAAATAGCCATTTCTTAATGAATTCGATGTGCTGAAACAGAATATGACCATAAAAAAGTTGGCTACGGTTTGTTTGTAATATGCAGGTACACTGGTTGACCATTGATCAGGAACACGTGCATGCTATTTCAATGGGAGAGAAGCATATAATTTGCGTGCAACTCTCGATACGCTTCTCTATGCTGCTAATTAAAGAGCTTCAAACATTTAACAAAATCAAAAATCATAATCAAAATATGTGTTTCTAACAAATTTTCCATGTGTGTATGAGGAAATTTATTATTCTAAATCAGTTTTTAGGACATTTTGATTTCAGTCTGCCAACCTTTATACCAAATCTCTCCCATTGAAATAGCATGCAAGTGTTCCTTAGCAATTGCAACCAGTGTTTATGTACGTCTTCATATATATATATACATATTGCATTCTATAAAGATACCTAGTTACATTACACTTCTTTTGAAGTAAATACAATCCGAAACAGTAAGTGTAATTTTTTATAGTACAATTAAAAATAGATAGTGTAATTCTTTTTTTTTTTTTTTTTTACATTTGTATTAAATGTAGTTTTGAGATACGTACATGAGTTTTTCATGCATAGATAGAAATCAGTTACCAGTTCATAACGTTTTACTTCCCCTTGCCTTTCGGTTGTATTCCACATGAGGGGCATCTCTGAAGAGTGTCCAAACGTAGTCTGCGAGATCAAAGTGGACCACTTTCCCTGGTATCGTTGCTCCATTACGGCCATATCTTGATGTAACCGTTCACCATGCTCATCATTAAATTTGCCACAGTTATCCGGGAAGAAATCCAGGTGAGAATCCAGGAAGTGGAGTTTTAAAGACATATTACAGCCAAATTTTTGGTACAGAGCAAGCAGGTCGGTAGTGAGATCTTCGTAATTTTCAGCCCTGGGATTCCCCAGGAAGTTGGTTGATACTTGACAAAAGGCATCCCACACTTCTCTTTCATCACGCTGAAGCATGTCCTCAAACTACGAATCTTGAAAGAGCTGTCTGATCTGCGGACCCACAAAAATTCCCTCTTTTATTTTTGCTTCGCTCAGTCGAGGAAATTTGTCATGCAAGTACTTGAACGCTGGTTTAGTTTTGTCCATGGCTTTAACCAATTGCTTTACAAGACCGAGTTTTATGTGCAGAGGGGATAGTATGATTTTCTGAGGATCTGTCAGTGGTGGGTTCTGAACATTCATTTGTCCAGGTGTCAAAGACGTCCTAGGAGGCCATTCTCTATCCATGTAGTGCAGACATGTAACTCTGCTATCCCAGTGACAAAGAAAACAGCAGTGCTTTGTGTATCCCTGCTGAAGACCCATCAACGGAGACACTACCCCCAGCATTGTGCGGGGCTCTAAGAAGCAACCTACCAAATTGGCTTGGCAATTAGTGTGTGTGAGTCTGGAGGAATTCGAGGACGCTGGGATGCAGGGGAAGCATATCCGGCGCATAAGTGGAAGACCCTGGGTTCGATTCCTGGTGGCAGCCAATGAGAATTTTTACGTGACTCATTTATAAACGTGAAAAGAGCGGTGACCTCTGTTTGATGTTCCTAGTCCACGTCAAATGTCTGTATTAATGAATCACCACCGCTTTGAGCAGAGCCTACCTGGGCTATGGAACCATGACCTCATGCTCTCGACGCCACACCCGCACCCTTACGTCAGCTCGGTACAGCTGGAAACGGAACTCATCTGACCACACGACACGGCGCCATTCTGCAGAGGCCCAATTTTAATGTTCCCAGCACCAGGCGAGGCGTGATTCCGATGACGAGCAGTCAACAATGGCGCACGAATAGCACGTCAGCTCCTGTAGCCCAGGGTAGTCAGTATGTGTTTACCCATGTTCATCGATTGCGATACATTGTTGGGAAGCTGTGCTGTTTGCTTATTTGTCGTCTGCGTTCGGTTTGGGTCTGGATGCCCATGTCAACTCCCCATCATCACTGTGTCTTAATGTTTTGCCTACCGAGTTTATTTTGATCTGACTCACTATCAGCGTTGTCAACTTGTAATAGCTGCTCGGAAAAGTAATGTTCCGTTCAGTACGAAAATGTTAAACCTAGGAGTGACGAAATTTACATAAGAACACAAAAACTCCAAAGGAAGGTTATTTAAAGGTATATACATCTCAGTTAGATAACACAGAAGACATTAGATAACAGAGAAGGCGCAGCAGACATTTGCATACGTTGTTCGTGTATGTTATTTTTATTTAGAAATTTCGTTTGTCTCCCGAAAATTAAGTTATGGGCTCCCACGAAGAATGAATGCACCATGTTACGCATTGCGCAGTGCACTTGCCCCGTATTTCCTGATTGCTATGGAATCTAAATGTTTTTCTGGGTGTGTTGAAAAGTGACTCTATGTAGGGATTTTTTTTCAACCTGTAAAAATTTCTGGTTCTCTTCGGTAACTCGGCGGCCATGATGGGAATGTGTGAATTTAATGATAACGACCTTTCCGCGTTGTGAAGACTGGCGAAGCTTCTGACAGATGTCAGTAACACCTCAGATGCTAACTATGACAGATGAGTCCGTAGAACTTTTGCGTCTTCGCTTTCTTCAAGCCATACAATGTTAAAAATAACAATACGAGGAAGAGCACATTTTTAAAGAAAAGAAATGCAGATCAAAGTGCGACACGTATGTTCGAACGAACTTATAACTTTCCACTCTGCACGTCACCAATTCCTTCAACTGTCTCGAGAAAGTAAAAATATCAAAATAAAAACAAGAATAATAACGTCGAATTAATGGTTGTCGTGTCTTTGGACTGTGGGATAACATAAAATGTAATACACATCGAACAGTCATTAGAGTGTGAAATCTTATCTTAAGGCTTTGCCGTAATTCACATTGTGTTTTTCATTGAAAATGCATTCCGATACCAAAACAAGGATTTTTTTTTTAATTATTTTTTTTTAAAAACGGGGAAAAAGATTGCAAATGGCAATATCCGTTTTGTCCCAACTGGAAAACTGAATTACGGTAGTAGAAACCAAAACAAGGAATTTTTATTTTTTTATTTTTTTTTAAACGGGGAAAAGATTGCAAATGGCAATATCCGTTATGTTCCAACTGGAAAACTGAATTACGGTAGTAGAAACCAAAACAAGGAATTTTTTTTTTAATTATTTTTTTTTAAAACGGGGAAAAGATTGCAAATGGCAATATCGTTATATCCCAACCGGAAAACTGAATTACGGTAGTAGAAACCAAAACAAGGAATTTTTTTTTTAAATTATTTTTTTTTAAACGGGGAAAAGATTCTTAAGGCTTTGCCGTAATTCACATTGTGTTTTTCATTGAAAATGCATTCCGATACCAAAACAAGGAATTTTTTTTTAATTATTTGTTTTAAACGGGGAAAAGATTGCAAAAGGCAATATCCGTTTTGTCCCAACTGGAAAACTGAATTACGGTAGCAGAAACCAAAACAAGGATTTTTTTTTAATTATTTTTTTTTAAAACGGGGAAAAGATTGCAAATGGCAATATCCGTTATGTCCCAACTGGAAAACTGAATTACGGTAGTAGAAACCAAAACAAGGATTTTTTTTTAAATTATTTTTTTTAAACGGGGAAAAGATTCTTAAGGCTTTGCCGTAATTCCCATTGTGTTTTTCATTGAAAACGCATTCCGATACCAAAACAAGGAATTTTTTTTTAATTATTTTTTTTAAACGGGGAAAAGATTGCGAATGGCAATATCCGTTATGTCCCTACTGGAAAACTGAATTACGGTAGCAGAAACCAGAACAAGGATTTTTTTTTAAATTAATTTTTTTTAAACGGGGAAAAGATTGCAAATGGCAATATCTGTTATGTCCCAACTGGAAAACTGAATTACGGTAGTGGAAACCAAAACAAGGAATTTTTTTTTAATTATTTTTTTTTAAACGGGGAAAAGATTGCAAATGGCAATATCCGTTATGTCCCAACGGAAAACTGAATTACGGTAGTAGAAACCAAAACAAGGAATTTTTTTAATCATTATTTTTTTTTAGAACGGGGAAAAGATTGCAAATGGCAATATCCGTTATGTCCCAACTGGAAAACTGAATTACGGTAGTAGAAACCAAAACAAGGAATTTTTTTTAATTATTTTTTTTTAAAACGGGGAAAAGATTGCAAATGGCAAAATCCGTTATGCCCCAACTGGAAAACTGAATTACGGTAGTAGAAAATTCACGTAAAAGTTATGCCCAAAGACTTATATCCGAAGTTAAACATTTTTCGCTTTCGGTAGAACTTTCAGAAATCCAGACATGATCACAAATAGAAATTAAAACTTGCTTACATAATTCGGAACTTCGTGTGTGTATCCCTAGAATCAGGAAATATGCGTAAATCTTTGTTAAAATAACTGTAAGCTATACATAGAAATTTTTTTAATCCATATTTTAGAAGCGAGGCTATGACATTCATTTCAGCCCCTTCAAGGTAGAACTTTGATTTGCTGAAAAGTGATAAAACGTTTCTTATGTCCCATATAAGAAAATACCTAAAATAAGTTAAAATGAATTGAAACATACAAATGTAAATATTCAAATAAAAAAGAAATAATAGGAATGTACAATATGTATTATGCAAGATTTCTAATGGATCCAAAAATTGTTTTTCAACGTGTTTACTATCTCTTCCTGTACTATCTTTTAAGTAACCCTAACTGTCTCTCTAAAAATATTTTTTGTTTATTTCATTTCTTCTATATTTTTACGAAACATTCCATATGAGCCTCTCCTTAGAGTTTTCTGAAACAGTGTTTCTAGAAAAATTACATATAACCTGATTCAGGTGGAAATTCCTGGTCGGCTCCCTCCGCAAAGCGGAAGTGAGAGTTCTTTTTGAAAGAATAGAAAGAATGCTTTTAACAAATTTCGGTTTTTTTTTTTTTTTAGGATCCTTAAAAGTGTTATTTCTAATAGGCTTAATATTATAAAATAGTTAACCTAATTGGATTACAAATAAGTTTTTTTAGAATGAAAAGTGAATGAATTGAATGAAATGATAGGGGAAAATAATAAATCCGTACCAATTCTTTATTAAACCCTCATATTTGGCTTGCTTTTTTCTTTCTTTTTTACGCTTTCCAACCGTAGGTTGTAGAGGCGTATATGCTCCTACTTTGTCCGTCTGTCTGTCTGTCCTTCCGTCCGCACGGTAACTCGCGTAAAAATGGTTTGATTTCGATGAAATTTTAGTATGTCGTAGGGAACTTCCTGGGGACGAACCCTATTGAAAATGGACGAAATGGGGTCAAAGGTCAGGACATAGGAGCGGGATCCATTCCAGTGCCCTTATGCATCATAGCTTTCGTAAACATGCTTCGATTGCGACAAAACTTTATCATGTTGTTCCGGAGGTATACTGAACCGGTTCTGTTGAATATCATCGAAATGGGGCAAAGGTCAGGACACAGGAGCGACATTTATTCCACAGCTATTATCCTCATAACTTGACTAAAATGCTTTGATTGCGACGAAACTTTAGTACGTGTTTCCGGAGGTATACCAAACCAATTGTGTTTATTATCATCGAAATGGGGTCAAAGGTCAGGACACAGAAGCGAGATTTATTTCACAGCCATTATCCTCATAGCTTGAGTAATGATTTCTGGTATGTTGGAAAGCGTATCATAATCAATGCATTGCATGATTTTACTATCTTGTTTTAATTTTTGCCGCCGGTAATATTCGAACATCATCCTTATGTTCTGAAGGTATCTGTGATATCGCTCTATTTGTCATATTGCAAATTTAAAAAAAAAAAAAAAAAAAAAAAAAAGCAAGGTTTTGAGAAGAATAAGAAATGGGATATTTTGTGTAGACTAAGAAAAGACGACTCACTAAGTTTTGTTCTTACAGATAAAATGGGGCAAATAGCTGTTATGGGCTAATCAAAGTACAACGAAAAACTGCAAAATTTTGTAACAGAATCAGGGTCGACCAAGGTTTCATCGTACCCACTGAATTCCTTAATAGCAAGGGTAATGAAAACATACAAACTCCCGGAACTGCCAGATGCACTAAAAAAGGAAGAAGCTAGAGTGCCGCCAAGAGCTACAATCTCAGCACTATTTGGACGACTAGAAAACCATAAACCAGGTAATAAACTTCGGCCAATTGTGTCAAAAAAAAAAAAATGGCCCGACTTATTGTTTAGAAAAAGATATGTCACGTTTCCTAAAAGAATATATACCAGAATCAACGGGGGTCGTTGGGTCATCACAGGAACTATTACAAAAGAACAGAAGCTGGAGATTGAATAAATAGGATATTATGGGAAGCGTGGACGTAGTATCACTTTTTCCATCCATACCGATGAATGAGGCAAAAGCCAACCTTATGAAGTGGATAAAAGAATGAAACCGGTTCACCAAAACGGCGCTAACAAGCATTGAGAGTGCCCTAAATGTAGTCACAAATTACAATTTTTTCAGTTTTAATGGTTCGGTCTTCAAGCAAAATTGTGGTGCACCGATGGGTTCGCTGATATCAGGAATACTTGCGGAGGCTATAATCAGACCTATGGGGGATAAATTGTTTGGTGGGATATATAAAAAGCCATCCATTTGCATACGGCACGTAGATGACGTGTTATTCGTATGGCCGCACGGAAAAGACAGTATAGAAGAGTTTTTAACCAGGCTAAGTGAGCTGAATGGAAGCATAAAATTTGAAATGGAATTGGAAAAAGAAGAAAAATTACCGTTCCTAGGTATGATGGCTAAAAGAACGCATAATGGTGGGGTTAAAACGACAGTGTACTACAAACCTACAGCCATTAGCAATTATATAGCTCCAAAGTCGTATGCTCCAACCATGCATAAGACTGCAGGATTCCGAACGAAATTAACATGTGCATTTGTTATATGCTCAGACAAGTCGGTACGGGAAGAGGAGATATCTCGTGTAATGCAGAAAGGCGTTAAAGCAGGATTTAGCCACAGAACAATGAATAATATATTAAGACAGGTAAGACGCTCAGTAACTGAAAACAGAAGAGCAAGAAGAGAAAGTAATCTCAAATTTGTAGGTATCATACCTTATATCCCAAGGTTCACATTTTATTTCAAGAACCTGTTGCGTAACCACGGGTGTGACGTAGGAATAGGTACGCCACAATCTATTGGTAGAACATTAACGGGTTATAAGAAATCGAATGAAATGGAAACAGCTGGTGTATACATGGTTACGAGGAAAGTCCGTGATCATGCCATTATCTCACGAACTATGGCAGTTAGCGATTTACTTCTTGTGCAGTTATATAGGAAACCCCCTATGGCGCACACAATAACACCACGAAGGATCCCCTTTCCCCCTTTTTGGGGGGTTGAGGAGGCTATCGTGCCCCTCTTTGCAGATGGGGCAAAAAAGTCAATTACAAACTTGTTCAGCAAGGTAAAAATAGTACATAAATTTTTTCGAACCATAACAAAAGACGGAAGGGGACTCTCCAAATGCGAAAAAAGCGGAAAGTTACCTGAGTCGCTGTGTCCGAAGTATATTTGTACGGATTTCAAATGGGTTTTCTGCTCCGTCGTCAGAATACTGAAATGCCGCCTCGGTGGCGCAGTGGTCTATGCGATGGATTATGATCATTCGCCCAAAAGTTGTCCGGATTCGAATCCCGCTGGGGCATGGATGTTGTTTTTGTCTTACGGCACTGGCTTCTCCGTTCCCTGGAACCAGTGGTCCTAAATTAGGGACGGGCGACTGCTTATAGCCCATTGAGCTGCTCACGGTGGTCGTTAAACCTCCAATAAATAAATAAAAAAAAGGAATACAAAAAGGATGTACGCGGTCGATATACCAACACTTTGTTAGCCAGACGGGAAGTCGAAAGCTTTGCCACGTACGCAAGTCAATTAGATGTGCATACAATTTTCCTATTGGATGAGTGTTTCGCCACTTTATGCTATTGCTCCTTCTCTCAGTGTATTTTTCACTATATATCAAAGTCTGATATTGAATGTCAAGGAACTGCGTTTTATTTCAGAACAAGAACTGTTGATAAGGTTTGTAGGAAAACTTTTCCTTTGTGCTTTCATTCACTTAGAACTTACCAGTTTAGGTAAGTTCTAAGTAATAAGTTCTTGTCTAAATACTCTGTCTTTGCTTCCGAGTATTGTGATTTTCTTGGGGCCACATTCCCGCTCCTCTTCTATCTTTTGTTATGAAACAAAAACATTTATGTACTATTTTCGCCTCGCTGAACAAGTTTGTATTTGACTTTTTTGCCCTATTTGCAAAGAGGACGCGATAACCCCCTCAACCTCCCCAAAAAAGGGGGCGCTGGGATCCCTCGTGGTGTTATTGTGTGCGCCATAGGGGTTTCCCATACAACTGCAAAAGAAGTAAATCGCTAACCGCCATAGTTCGTGAGATATTGGCCTGATCAAGAATTTTCCTTGTAACCCTGCATATAAAGTGTATGCAGGACTAACCAAGAGGTCAATAGGTACCAGAGTTAAAGAACACGAAAAAACGATAAGAGACGGAATTCCGGCTACAGTACTAGCCAGGGTGGTTTATAGAAAGATGTACTGTGACGTACCTGCCAGCAGGACGCACACGGCATAAAGGCAGATAGTAGTCGGAACAAACGTCCGCGTAGCTCAATTGGTAGAGTGACTTATTCCGGAATCAGGGGATCCGGGTTCGAATCCTGGCGTGGACAGAAATGACGGAGAAATTTACTTCGTTATAATGGCGCCCGAACTTTCCGGATGACCCGACCGTTCAAAATCTCGCCATGGTGCGATGTTCTTTCCACACCGCGAGATAGGAAAAATCAGAGAATCCCTTCTCCAGCGCTTCGAAAAATAAATGTGTGTGACGTTGCATTCCACACACCAGATTGAATGGGAGTTCTCAAGTGCACGTTCTACAGTGGATGGCTTGTAACATCACAGACACTCGATCACAACACAAAACATATATTACTTTACACAAAAACATAAACTGGAATACACTCCGCGGTACAAACTGAACTTGTTAGCCAAAGCTCGGCATGTCCTACTCTTTCAATATCTCTCACGCTACTCCTCTAGATTACTCACCACACGCTCAAATCATTAAATGTCAATGTATCATTCCGCACTTTTGTGCGTGGAAGTTCGTATTTTACAGGCTGCCTGCAACGATTCATGGTCACGGCTGACCCGTGGGCCATGCCCCCGGCCCTCTTTCGGGGGAGGGGGAGATGTGACGTACCTGCCAGCAGGACGCACACGACATAAAGGCAGATAGTAGTCAGAACAAACGTCCGCGAAGCTCAATTGGTAGAGTGACTTATTCCGGAATGAGGGGATCCGGGTTCGAATCCTGGCGTGGACAGAAATGACGGAGAAATTTACTTCGTTATAATACGACCCCGAAGGAATCGTCAATTAGGGAGTCCATGGAAAAAATGGCAAGGGTGGATGCGTGTAATGAAAACATTTTGTATAAGATCCCGCAGGTTTGGAAAAGTTTGATAAAGGACTGCTGATATATAACAAAATGCATGTGGTTAGCTCATGAAGGTGAGTATGCAATAACGTGGAGAACGCTTATGAAATGTGACATCATGCGCATTGTTATTTTGGATTTAAATCTACATATTTGTGTTTGTTTTTAACGCGCCTTGAAAAAGTCGTCCGGTGACGAGCGAAACCTTGGTGGAGTAAAATAAAATATTTACACCAATAAATAACGGAGGGTATGTTGTAATTTAAAAAATTAAATGCTATTTATTTCCGTTTTTCAAAAGACCTCGCGATAAATGACATTCGGTGTAAAATATTTGTTGCTTAACAATTGTAGATTAGAACGTTCAGATAGATCGATATTTTTCAAAATGTGTAATATAATCAGCACTAAATTCGGAAAGTTGTTTTCCTGTAAACTTGCCTTAATAGCTTTTACTTTGATCTTTCTCGTTAAATTACTTTTTCTCCGGCACACTTGTATTCCCTTCGCGGCTTGTTTTATATTCGACGGTTAGATAGAAACTTCATACCGAAGCTTTTTCTACCAAATAATGCGACATCTGGTATTACAAATCGGAACTATCTGAATTATCGACAATGTGCTGTTGGGGCGACATCTGTTTTTAAGATGCAATCTTGCTCACTTTGACATATCCAGATTTCAGTTTTTATTGTAGGTTAGAGCGTTTAAATAGATAGATCGATATTTTGCAAAATGTTTAATATAATCAGCACTAAACTCGGAAAGTTAGTTAAATTTAAAAAGTAAGAAATAATTAAAGCGTACAAGTTAATATTCGAATTGTGCTAAATTCAATTAATATACAAACGCAACTTGCCGTAATATTAAGATTTTAATTCGAATTTTGCAGATCGGATAAATAGAACTCGAGTCATTGATAATCCAATGTTTTTAAAATAGCACGCGATCAGCTTGACATCTCCATGTGATCGCGTGCAATCTCAACTTGCTGTGATATTAGGAACTCAATTCGAATTTTGTAGATCGGAAAAGCAGTACTCGAGTCATTAATAACCCAGTGTTTTTAAATTACCACGTGATCACCTTGACATCTAAAAGTAATCGCGTATTATTATATAGCAGGCAATCATTTTGGCATCGCAAGAGCACACACGAATTGATCGATAAGAGATGGCGCAATAATGCAGACGTTGCTGTGACGTCAAGTGTTCCAGGGAGACAGACAGATAGATAGATCTGGGTGCTTATGTTAATAATTAAAAATTTATCAATTTTTACTGAAACTGTTAAATTTGAGCAAAGTAATTAATGAAAATTTAATAAAAAATAAATAAAATCGGATTTCACAGGGCTTTTGAAGGTATTCTTTCCAGGTCTAACATTTCAGTCGTCCAACAGTGTCCAGTTGTTCCAGCAATATGTCCAGCACATTCGAACTTGAGATTCTTTAGTTTGATCATGATGACATCAATTCTTGCCATTTCCCTGACCCCATAAGTTCCTCTTTGAATCATTCTTGGTTATACCAAGCATGCACTTTTCTCTGTTTCTTTGAGTCGACCGCAGCCTATAAATGTCTTTTTATTTAAGGTTTATGTGTCTGATCCACAACTAAGAACTGCAAAAGCGTATTGATTAAACCCTTTTCTTTTAAGACATATTGGAAAATTACTCTTAAACGACTTTTCGAGAGGAAATTGTTTCTTCCAAATGTACTCCAACCAGAGTTTACACGTCTATTAATTTCTCCTTCGATGTGGCCGTCGCTTGACATCTACATTGATGAGCCATTACACTATAACCACCCCCAGCTTAGATAAATGAGCGCGCCTGAAGACCGAACGGTGGCGCAGGTGAAGTTCACAGAGTAGTATATATAAAACCCAAGGACCGGCTTACGGTTAGTAGAGAGTTCGGAGTTGAATGGGAAAAGCACTAACAGTTATTTAAAAAAAATAAAACAGTGAAGTTGGTAATTTTTTCATAAATTTTATTTCTTAGTAGTTTTTCTGTTTACATTAATCTCATTTTGCACTTCGATTAATAAATATAATAGTATGCTTCAGTGTCATTTCGCACCTTTATGCTCGGGATTTAAGAATAATTATTTTACGTTCATTTTTAGCTTTTAAAAACTGTTCTTTTAGTAGGTAGCTCGTGATCGTGGACTTTAAATTCCTAATGAGCTATGTTGGGATAAATTGCACATTTTAAAATTTTAAAGAGTGTTTAAACTGTAGGCACTTCAGGTAACTACTTCGGACTTCTTTGTAGCATATTTTCATGTTAATTACATCGCTTTCTTATCTGAAAGGTAAGTTTCTTGGGTTTAAAACCTCTCTGAAATAATCGATATTCATAATAAACACCTATATTTTTCTTGTTCATCTGGCCCTTATACATTGTCATGTGACCAGAACCTGATTTACGCAAGGGCACACGGATCCGTGCCCAGGGCCACCATGGACTGGGGGGCCCCATTTTAAGCACTAACATTTAATTTTTATTATTATAGGCAGAAAAATCTCCGACGGTGGCGTACACCAGTTAATTTTCACCGAGTGTAAATATGTAAAGTAAGTTCATGCACTTTTGTGTCAGCGACTGGAGATACACTTTGTGTCATGTAAGGTACTGATACACTTTGTGTCATGTACTTTTGTGTCAGCGATACACATGTGTCATGTAAGGTACTGATACACTTTGTGTCATGTAAGGTACTGATACACTTTGTGTCATGTACTTTTGTGTCAGTGACTGAGATTTTCTTTCGTGTCAGCGACTGAGATGTACTTTTGTGTCAGCGACTAAGATGTACTTTTGTGTCAGCGACTGAGATTTACTTTCGTTTCAACGACTGAGGTGTACTTTTGTGTCAGCGACTAAGATGTACTTTTGTGTCAACGACTAAGATGTACTTTTGTGGCAGCGACTGAGATGTACTTTTGTGTCAGCGACTGAGATGTACTTTTTTGTCAGCGACTGAGATGTACTTTTGTGTCAGCGACTGAGATTTACTTTCGTTTCAACGACTGAGGTGTACTTTTGTGTCAGCGACTAAGATGTACTTTTGTGTCAGCGACTGAGATGTACTTTTGTGTCAGCGACTGAGATGTACTTTTTTGTCAACGACTGAGATGTACTTTTGTGTCAGCGACTGAGATGTACTTTTGTGTCAGCGACTGTTTACTTTTAATTTACAATTTTTGAACATTTATTGTTTCTTGCATTTATTAAAGTAAATAGTACTTGTGTATTAAGGCAACACTTCTTGTGCTTTAAACAATTATTCGCGCAATTACAGAATAATTACAGAATAATTGCGCGAAGCACCAGGGGTGCTGCTTTAATACGCAAGTACCATTGTTAATTTATTAAGAGTGCGATTCATGCCCGGGGATGGGGGGCCCTCAAGTTGTTTCTGTCCAGGGCCCCACTAGTCTTAAGTCGGGCTCTGCATGTGACAGCTGTGAAAACAAATTTCTAGGTGGCGGATATCGAACCTACTCGCTCCGGAGCCAGTTATTCTAACCGACTAAACTACACCGACGGAATGTATCGTTGCAGATTTGTCGTCCTAACACGTGCTTCATCTCTGTTGTATGTCACACTCCCAGTCTTATTCCCATAGAGTAGAAGACCCAGGTAAATCTTCCACAGAGGCTCATGGCCCAATTTGTCAGGGAAGATCTCAATAGAACAGCGCGTCAGTGGACGAACATGGACCTAAAACGTGGAAACCGTAACCGTGAGAGATCAGATCAGATGTAGAGGATTTTAGAAGGGAGGTCTGAACCCAAGCCTTAAACAACGCTCAGAAATAGGAAGCTAGGAGATTTGGGTTAGAATGCCCGATAGGAAAGTGACACAGAAGCTAGGAGGAGAAAGACGCCCTTATTTATTACTGGGGGACCAGTTCCCGAAGTCCGACGGCTTATCGTTCCCATCCGACGCATGGCGGATATTTAGTGCTTTGAGCGTTCGCACCTGCCCGGGCTTGAACCTGAGGTTCCTCCATGGCAGTCACGAATGTTGACCACCAGGCTATCCGCGCCCCAAGGAAATAAGTGATCAGATCAGATCACATGTAGAGGATGTGATCTGATCTGATCACTTATTTCCGGGGGGCCAATACCCGGGGTCCGACGGCTTAACGTGCCCATCCGACGCACGGCGGATATTTAGTGGGATCGAATTATGATACATATGATTTTTATATACTTTTTATTGATGATATTTTATCGATTGAATGATATTTTGTGGGACTGCACCTGAGGTTCCTCAAAAATCCTACTCCAAAGTCCAAACAAGGGAACGAACCTGAGGTTCCTCAAAAAATCCCACTCCAAAGTCCAAACTAGGGATCAAACCTGAGATTCCTCAAAAAATCTTACTACAAAATCCAAACTAGGAATCGAACCTCAGGTTCCTTAAGAAATACTACTCCAAAGTCCAAACTAGGGATCGAACATAAGGTTCCTCAAAAAACCCTACTCCAAATTCCAAACTAGGGATCGAACCTTCAGTTCCTCAAAAAATCCTACTCCAAATTCCAAACTAGGGATCGAACCTGAGGTTCCTTAAAATATCCTACTCCGAAGTTTAAACTAGGGATCGAACCTGAGGTTCCTCAAAGAATCCTACTCTAAAGTCCAAACTAGGGATCGAACCTGAGGTTCCTCAAGGAATCCTACTCTAAAGTCCAAACTAGGGATCGGACCTAAGTTTCCTCAAAAAATCCTACTCCAAAGTCCAAACCAGGGATCGAACCTGAAGTTCCTCAAAAAACCCTACTCAAAGTCCAAACCGTTGGAAACGCGAGGAAAGATATGCGATTCGCAGCAGTCGATGGTTAAAGCGCACCCAATATAGAAGAGGAGAAAGAATTATTTGAAATCCTCGCTGTATCGAGCACGTGACCCATCGCGTGAACTCACGCACGCTAAGCTAAGACAGAACTCATATGACGTCATTATGTTTTGTTGTTAGTTATTTGCCTGTTGCCGCCATGTTCGCAAGATATATAAGAAGCGATCTCGTCAGCTCTGTATAAAGCCATCCTACTACGTTGTTTTTAATTAAATATTCTTTCCTTATATTCGACTCAAGATGAAGTTATTTAAGGTGAGTATCGTTCATGCATACATTAGTTATTCTTTTCCGAAGTCATAAGACCGCCATTGGAACGGAGCGCTATAGCGCGTCGCATAAATATAGAGACAGAACAAATTCTTGAATAAAAAAGAAACAACAACGAGCTGAAATGTACACCTCATATTTATAGCAAAAATAGCATAGGAGACGCAGCTGCACAATAGTTTGACGGAAACATAATAATTCCAACCCCAAGTACAAGAAAAAAAACAGAAATACGCTGTCTCAAAAATACACTGGTGTGCAAAAATTAAGGACGAAGAGGAGAAATTAGCATAACAGCGGAACGAGCAGGCAGAACGGAACGAAATACCACTCAGGAGATAGACTAGTGTTCGAAAGACCTCTCAGGACATACAAAGGGGGAGGAAAACGACCTTATTTATTACCGGGGATCTAGTACCCGGGGTCCGACGGCTTAACGTGCCCATCCGACGTACATTTAGTGGTTCGAGCGTTTGTACCTGCCTGTGATCGAACCTAGGCCTCCTGCGTGGCAGTCACGAACGTAGGCCACCCGCGGCCCAAGGAGATAAGTGTCCGCGCTGCTACTTATATAGAAACTGGTTCTTTATCACGTGACAGACCCTACGTAATTTAATGTTTCACCACTGGGTCGCTGTTCAAAAGCTAGAGTTAAGCCTCTATACTTCTCCTCTGTGCTTATTCCATTTTGTTATGTGACCCGCCCCTCCCATTTCATTTTTTCATGCGGTTCACGATTCAGAGAAAATTGAAGATCCCCGTTTCAAATGTTCACTTCTAGTAAAAGCTCTGTGCATCAGTTTTGTTTTCTCTAAGTTCATTTTCTTATTCCTGTCAGCAAGTTCTTGATTCTTACTCGGCAGCTCTGAGGGATACTTGCGAGAATGACTATGTCGCTAGCAAGACAAGGGGAGCCTTAAACTGTATCCGTTAATTTTATTCCTTCGTCTTTCCAGTTAAATGATTAAAATCTTGGCTGATAGCAGCATTGAGGAGCTTGGAAGATAAGATGTCACCTTATCTTCCTTTGCAATTTTTGTATGTGCTGTTTCTTGGAACAGTCTAACCTTTGCATTTGCATTTTCACAGATGTTTTTATTAATCTTAATGTATGCATCTTCAATACCGCATGATTCCCAGACATTAGTACTGCTCATGATCTCCCAGAATCACAAGCTTTTTTGGTAATTAATAAAATTTTATGGAACAACGACCGTTCCATCAAAACTGATAGTAAAATCACACAAAATGAAGAAATATAGGTACAGCTAAATATATGTTATTTTTTCCAAAAGTATCTTCCCTAGGATTGCTATCGAACTCCAATGCCTGCTGGTGTGTGCACTAGCGATAACTATTAGCATTAAGGGTAATCACTCGAATTTCAAAAAACTATGTTTTCTCAGTATTAGAGAAAACACAGGCTCGCTATTCGAGGATGGGCGTTGTGTTTCTCCCAGCCGACGTTCCGTGTATCGGGATCCGTTGAGTGCCGCAATTGTTTAGAAGTTATCGTCTAGCTTTTCATTTCTCGCGAATATTTCGTTACCTTAGAAATTTTGAATTTTTACTAGCACTGAGCTGAAAGTTACTCAGTATTGAACTGGAGGACTTTTTTGAACATTCATTCCAAATCATTTACTCACACATCCAACTCTCAATCGTGATTAACATTTTTACTTTACAAAATTGTACACTCAAATGAAATTTAGCCGACTTATTATAACTTGAAAATAAAATATGTTTATTTTGCCTGATGAAGGCTTGAATTAAAAAAAAATACACTCAGTCATATGAATATGCTTGAAGACCCTTTTATCAAAATTATTTATTTAAAGGGTAACTTTAATTTCTTATTTTAATTTAATATAAATCTGAAAAATTTCGAAACATAATTTACTTAACATGATTCCCTATCCTACACAATTTCCTGCTCTGATCAATGGTATTTACTTTACTCAACCATTTCATTTCTTCTATTTCTGCCCTACTTTTATCAGCATTAATTTAGAGCTGGTTTTATTTTCAACATTGATTTTATTCTACTATGCTCTTCCTTAACTCTCGGTTCAACATACGAATTATATAAACAAGAGGAAACCGTTAAGGTCGGAAATGTCCTACCTTCTATCCCACGATGAGGGCTGGCGTTCCATTCTCCTCTTCCAAATTGTTCTTTGAGATTCCTTATTTGTACATAGCATGCCTTCCTGGGTCTTTTATATCACTGTCACTTATTCTCAGAGTCCACTTTGTTCGTTAATGTAGAACATCTCTCCCTGTTGGGCACATGCTCGATCCTCGGGGATAGTTCTATCTCCCGCCAGCAAGAGCGAGGCTGGATACGACCTCCCGTGTCACTCGTCTTTTTTTCTTAATACCCCGATCCTCGTATCGGTAGTTCTTCCTCAACTTTTTTCACCATGCTATATTTTATTTTTGTCGCTCCTCCTCGAGTCCTACGAAAAATTGTGTTTCCCGGATCCTCCCATCAATTTACAGATTGGTCAAATAATTATCATTTCCCGATCTGATTTGCTCTGGGTTTCCCGCCAATACTCTGACTTGCCCTCCTTCGCCCCGTCCAAAATCTGCGTCCGCCCTTGAATTCTAAGAAATTCCGTGCCCGTGGATCTTCTGGGTCGTAAATTTTCCTACCATAAAACTGCTATGGTTTTTCCTTTGCCTGGCGCCATGCTATTCTTTTTACCAGACTTAGTGCAGCAATTCTCAAGACGACCGGCGCCGAGCTCTAATAAAATGTCTACCCGCTATACATCCTCTTGTAGAATTACTTCACCTTACCCAATACTGCTGGCTCGCACGCGATGGGAAGGGATGCCCCGCGGTCCCACGCCACAGCAAGCGGCCGACTGGAAGCCCTTCGACTCGGAGAGGGGGGGGGGAGAGAGCGGTACTATCCCGAACCTTGCCTCAGCGCGAATCCACGAAAGAAAATCTAAGGGAAAATTAAATCGCGAAGTGTAGAGCACCTGAGGAGCGTGAAGTTTATAAAATCCTAAATTTATTAATTCCTACACCTGCTCCCCGAAATCTCTCCCATTTATTTGATTAATCTTAAAACCCCATTTCTTTTTCGCTTCTCCGATTTATTCTCAACTTCCAATACAGGGAAATGGTGCACGCTCGCTCACGAGTGCTGCAACAGGATGATCCATGGTTCAGTTCCCTTTTTAAAGCAGGTGGCGAAGGCATTTTGTGGAAACTTTCTTTGCGACTCCTGTACAGCTTGAATAACGTCAGCATCTGTGTTGAACGTTGCGCCACGGAACTTCTCCTCCGTTGTTGGAAACGACCAGAAATCGCATGGGGCGAGATCAGGACTGTGGGCAGGCTGTGGCATAATTTCAATACTGCATTTCGCAAGAAACTGTTGAACACAAGCTGCCACATGTGGGCGGACGCTACCATGGTGTAGGGTCCACTTGCCCACCAGTTCCGGTCGCTTGATCGATATGTGTCGTCGCAGACGCTTCAAGACTGAAATGTAATACTCATCAGTGTCAGTCGTGGAGGAACGGCATGCTGGTAGACTTCACCTTTATGATCAAAGAAAATTATCATCATCACCTTCCCGGTTGATTTGGTTTGGCGGACTTTTTTCGGAGGAGGCGAGCCTGTGTGTTTCCAGACACTCGTTGCGCGCTTCATGAAAGGGTCGAAATAGTGGACCCATGTTTCATCGGCAGTTATTACTGTGTTTAGAAAGTTTGGATCCTTTGCAATCATTTGTTTCCTCTCATGACACACCTGAAATCTGGCTAACAAGTAGCGTTTTCTTGTTAGGTAATGAGGTACTCATCTGAAACACACACGATGCAGTAGCAATTTGTCGCGTAGAATGCGGAATGCCGACGTTTTTGAATTAATAGTTGACGCCGCTATGTCTTCATACATCATTGGTCGATCTTCTTGCAGGATTGCCCAAACGGTGTTAACAATACGCTCCGTAACAACACTTTCAGGTCAACCAGGCCTAGGAGCGAGTTCTGCCGACAAACGCCCTTGTTTTGAAATCACGGTGCCATCTAAAAATCGAAACATCAGTTGACGCCGCTAAGTCTTCACACATCGTTGGTCGATCTTCTTGCAGGATTGCCCAAAACAGTGTTAATAATATGCTTCGTAACAACACTTTCAGGTCGACCAGGCCTAGGAGCGAGTTCTGCCGACAAACGCCCTTGTTTTGAAATCACGGTGCCATCTAAAAATCGAAACATCAGTTGACGCCGCTAAGTCTTCACACATCGTTGGTCGATCTTCTTGCAGGATTGCCCAAAACAGTGTTAATAATACGCTCCGTAACAACACTTTCAGGTCGACCAGGCCTAGGAGCGAGTTCTGCCGACAAACGCCCTTGTTTTGAAATCACGGTGCCATCTAAAAATCGAAGCATCGGTTGACGCCGCTATGTCTTCACACATCGTTGGTCGATCTTCTTGCAGGATTGCCCAAAACAGTGTTAATAATATGTTCCGTAAGAACACTTTCAGGTCGACCAGGCCTAGGAGCGAGTTCTGCCGACAAACGCCCTTGTTTTGAAATCACGGTGCCATCTAAAAATCGAAACATCAGTTGACGCCGCTATGTCTTCACACATCGTTGGTCGATCTTCTTGCAGGATTGCCCAAAACAGTGTTAATAATATGTTCCGTAACAACACTTTCAGGTCGACCAGGCCTAGGAGCGAGTTCTGCCGACAAACGCCCTTGTTTTGAAATCACGGTGCCATCTAAAAATCGAAGCATCGGTTGACGCCGCTATGTCTTCACACATCGTTGGTCGATCTTCTTGCAGGATTGCCCAAAACAGTGTTAATAATATGTTCCGTAAGAACACTTTCAGGTCGACCAGGCCTAGGAGCGAGTTCTGCCGACAAACGCCCTTGTTTTGAAATCACGGTGCCATCTAAAAATCGAAACATCAGTTGACGCCGCTATGTCTTCACACATCGTTGGTCGATCTTCTTGCAGGATTGCCCAAAACAGTGTTAATAATATTCTCCGTAACAACACTTTCAGGTCGACCAGGCCTAGGAGCGAGTTCTGCCGACAAACGCCCTTGTTTTGAAATCACGGTGCCATCTAAAAATCGAAACATCAGTTGACGCCGCTAAGTCTTCACACATCGTTGGTCGATCTTCTTGCAGGATTGCCCAAAACAGTGTTAATAATATGCTCCGTAACAACACTTTCAGGTCGACCAGGCCTAGGAGCGAGTTCTGCCGACAAACGCCCTTGTTTTGAAATCACGGTGCCATCTAAAAATCGAAGCATCGGTTGACGCCGCTATGTCTTCACACATCGTTGGTCGATCTTCTTGCAGGATTGCCCAAAACAGTGTTAATAATATGCTCCGTAACAACACTTTCAGGTCGACCAGGCCTAGGAGCGAGTTCTGCCGACAAACGCCCTTGTTTTGAAATCACGGTGTCATCTAAAAATCGAAACATCAGTTGACGCCGCTATGTCTTCACACATCGTTGGTCGATCTTCTTGCAGGATTGCCCAAAACAGTGTTAATAATATGCTCCGTAACAACACTTTCAGGTCGACCAGGCCTAGGAGCGAGTTCTGCCGACAAACGCCCTTGTTTTGAAATCACGGTGTCATCTAAAAATCGAAACATCAGTTGACGCCGCTATGTCTTCACACATCGTTGGTCGATCTTCTTGCAGGATTGCCCAAAACAGTGCTAATAATATGCTCCGTAACAACACTTTCAGGTCGACCAGGCCTAGGAGCGAGTTCTGCCGACAAACGCCCTTGTTTTGAAATCACGGTGCCATCTAAAAATCGAAACATCAGTTGACGCCGCTATATCTTCACACATCGTTGGTCAATCTTCTTGCAGGATTGCCCAAAACAGTGTTAATAATATGTTCCGTAACAACACTTTCAGGTCGACCAGTCCTAGGAGCGAGTTCTGCCGACAAACGCCCTTGTTTTGAAATCACGGTGCCATCTAAAAATCGAAACATCAGTTGACGCCGCTGTGTCTTCACACATCGTTGGTCGATCTTCTTGCAGGATTGCCCAAAACAGTGTTAATAATATGTTCCGTAACAACACTTTCAGGTCGACCAGGCCTAGGAGCGAGTTCTGCCGACAAACGCCCTTGTTTTGAAATCACGGTGCCATCTAAAAATCGAAACATCAGTTGACGCCGCTATGTCTTCACACATCGTTGGTCGATCTTCTTGCAGGATTGCCCAAAACAGTGTTAATAATATGTTCCGTAACAACACTTTCAGGTCGACCAGGCCTAGGAGCGAGTTCTGCCGACAAACGCCCTTGTTTTGAAATCACGGTACCATCTAAAAATCGAAACATCAGTTGACGCCGCTATGTCTTCACACATCGTTGGTCGATCTTCTTGCAGGATTGCCCAAAACAGTGTTAATAATATGCTCCGTAACAACACTTTCAGGTCGACCAGGCCTAGGAGCGAGTTCTGCCGACAAACGCCCTTGTTTTGAAATCACGGTGCCATCTAAAAATCGAAACATCAGTTGACGCCGCTAAGTCTTCACACATCGTTGGTCGATCTTCTTGCAGGATTGCCCAAAACAGTGTTAATAATATGCTCCGTAACAACACTTTCAGGTCGACCAGGCCTAGGAGCGAGTTCTGCCGACAAACGCCCTTGTTTTGAAATCACGGTGCCATCTAAAAATCGAAACATCAGTTGACGCCGCTTTGTCTTCACACATCGTTGGTCGATCTTCTTGCAGGATTGCCCAAAACAGTGTTAATAATATGCTCCGTAACAACACTTTCAGGTCGACCAGGCCTAGGAGCGAGTTCTTCCGACAAACGCCCTTGTTTTGAAATCACGGTGCCATCTAAAAATCGAAACATCGGTTGACGCCGCTATGTCTTCACACATCGTTGGTCGATCTTCTTGCAGGATTGCCCAAAGCAGTGTTAATAATATGCTCCATAACAACACTTTCAGGTCGACCAGGCCTAGGAGCGAGTTCTGCCGACAAACGCCCTTGTTTTGAAATCACGGTGCCATCTAAAAATCGAAACATCAGTTGACGCCGCTAAGTCTTCACACATCGTTGGTCGATCTTCTTGCAGGATTGCCCAAAACAGTGTTAATAATATGCTCCGTAACAACACTTTCAGGTCGACCAGGCCTAGGAGCGAGTTCTGCCGACAAACGCCCTTGTTTTGAAATCACGGTGCCATCTAAAAATCGAAACATCAGTTGACGCCGCTATGTCTTCACACATCGTTGGTCGATCTTCTTGCAGGATTGCCCAAAACAGTGTTAATAATATGCTCCGTAACAACACTTTCAGGTCGACCAGGCCTAGGAGCGAGTTCTGCCGACAAACGCCCTTGTTTTGAAATCACGGTGCCATCTAAAAATCGAAACATCAGTTGACGCCGCTATGTCTTCACACATCGTTGGTCGATCTTCTTGCAGGATTGCCCAAAACAGTGTTAATAATATACTCCGTAACAACACTTTCAGGTCGACCAGGCCTAGGAGCGAGTTCTGCCGGCAAACGCCCTTTTTTGAAATCATAGTGTCATCTAAAAATCGTTGATTCACCTAAACATTTATCTTTGTAAGTTTTTTCATTTAATTAACTGTTTATGAAGCCGTTTTACCCAAACGATTGCAAAATTTCATCACAGAACTCAATCTTAACTCTGAATCATTATAGCTGTATGTCGAAATGCAGATGTACCTTTAACAAATGCGCAATAACAAAACCAGAATCGTGTGTCACGGCTAATAACTACTGCCATAGATTCTGTTGGTCGTCTGCGTGATTATTTTCCCCCTACTCACTGAAATCATCTCAAAAAAAAAAAATATTCTCTCAGATTTTATAAAACGGCCTTTTAGTCTTCATATTTTTAGTAACATTTATATGTCGAGTGTGTGGTATGAATAGTTGGATAAGAAGGCACAGTGGAAATTTGCATATGGTGTTTGTATATGTTATTTTTTGTTACGATTTATGTTTTTCCCTGTCCTAGAAACTAAGCTGTGAACGCCCATGCTCACGAAGGTCGTTAAACCCCGAACTCTCGCTGGCCTGTAAAGAAAAAGAAAGAAAGAAATTTGTTATTCCATCCGTAAAGTAAATGTTGATTACTGGCGTGCTTCAAAAAAAAAAAATCGAAATAAAAACAGCTGAAATATAGCAGGATATCGAGAGTAGTTTAATTTTAACTTTCTTGTCTTTATCATGCTTCTTAATTTAGAACAGCTCTCTAAAAATAAAGATGGCCAGAGGTTGATTCCTTGCTAAAGAACTCAAGGACACATTAAAGCATCCATGCCAGACGATCATTTTTTATGTCACGTCCATCCCAGATTTTATCTTACGCACAAAGAAAGTTGTTAATGTGACGGCGGCATTTTTACCCCTCTCTGTCCCTATAGGTATTTTCAATTTTTTTTTTTTTTATTGCGTAACCTTTTTCCTTCTTTGGATGTCTGATGGTGGAAACGGTTAGTGGTCTACGTGATTGCCTTCACGCTGGCAAAGACCATGACCTTAGAACGTCCTGGAAGTCCTTGCACTCAAGTTTACCAAACATTCAGTTACACGTTTTCTTGATCAAGCGGTAATGGCCTTGGAAGGTAAACTCAAAATGGGAAAAACCGCTGGATAAAATTCAGCTTTTTAAAGTATTTCCGACGACTATGCCGGAACTTCAAATTGAAGGATTCTTCTGCCCTTGGATATTTTAATTCATCCTTTTGAGATGTACATAGGAAATTTTCTGTCAGGAGACCCTCGTGATGGCTGGGTTTAGCGCTCAATAGAGACTGACAGGGAAATTTAGCATAATACAAATTAATTTCCTTTTCCTACTAGCAACCGCAGCCAAATTTTTTTCAGTGCTCTTTTGGGGGTTTAGCGCTCATTGTAGGCAACTCAATGGGCTATAAGCAGTCGCCGTCCCTAAATTAGGGATAAATTAGGGACGGGCGACTACTTATAGTATCTCTAAGTGTTAAATAAGCAATTTTTATTAATAATAGAGTGAAAAAACGTCAAGAGTTGCTTTTAACAGGAAATACAACACCAAACGAAAATCTAAAGAAGATACGTACTTTAACGACTACTAGACGAAACCCGTCGGAAACAACGGTAGGTTTTTTTTTTTTTTTTGAAAAGAACAAACTCATATGAAACAACGAATGTAAACTTTATTTGATTGTCAAATTCATTCAACCACTTCTGTAGAGAAAATAGTCCAGGTTCGTGATTTTCTTTCTTTTCTTTTTTTTTTTTTTTTTTTTTGATTGAAGGTTTAACGACCACCGTGAGCAACTCAATGGGCTATAAGCAGTCGCCCGTCCCTAATTTAAGGTAACTGGTTCCGGGGAAGGGAGAGAGCCAGTGCCGTAAGGCAAACACAACAACCATGCATCACCGGGATTCGAACCCGGACCCTTCACGAACGAATCATTATAAGCCAGCGCTTAGATCACTGCGCCATCGGGGCGGCCAGATTCGGGATGAGCATCACCCCTTTTTCAGTCGTAAAATGTGAGGCGGAAGCCCACTCGTCTCGTTCGTGTGCAAAAATTCAACTGGATAGCGCACTCTTTCACTTTCATCTTCAATCACAACTGTGTTTGTAAATGTGGTTGGAGTGAGATTCGCGTTGCGAATACTCTTCATTCTCTCTTGTCTGAGACATATATAGTTGCCACTCATTGATTGCTCACGCCTTCCAGTAAGGCTCCTACGTTTTCTTTCATTATTTTTTCTGCGGGAGAGACATTCTGTTAAGGGTAAGTATGCAATAAAGTATTTACTTACTTTAGGACTGATCACAGAACACCATGCACACACCAAGTCTGACACTGAGCTGAGCGCCTCATGTAGATAAGGGCCGCACGCTTCTCCCGAAAACTTTACATGGGAAATTTGCCTCCCGCAACGCCCGAACCGTTGCTCCAATTTCAGTTTTCTCTTCGATTGGCACATCTACATTTTAAGACCTCTATTTTGATACCTGAACCATATTTTTACGTTCAGTCGTTCTCTCAAAATAGGTCTCACAGTAAAAAAAACATATAGAATGAATATATAGGTGGCGCAACTAATATGTGCATTCTAAATATTTTCACTAACAATGGTCAACGGAATGTTTATTTACATCTTTACATAATGGGAAACGTCTTACCTACGTGAATAAACTGGATCGAATGAATATTAAATTGTATATATACATCACACAATCCAACGGCCTAACGCAAGCAGGTCTTCGAGAGGGTTCTGTGACGTGCCTGCCCCGCAGGACGCACACGACATAAAGGCAGTTAGCAGCGAGAACGAGCGTCTGCGTAGCTCAGTTGGTAGAGCGACTTGTTCCGGAATAAGTGGACTCGGGTTCGATTCCCGTCGTGGACCAAAAATGACGGAGAAATTTACTTCGTTATAGTTCGCTGTTCCGATGAGAAGAACTTTGATACAAATGCCTGCTAGCGTTGCTTTGCGTAACGGTTCGCTCAGAAAAGATAAGACTTCGGACTGTGGACTATCTCAGTCCCTTCATGCTAGCGCGTGAGTCAACCGAAGGCGATCGAATGTCAACCGCACGCTTCCCGCATAGACTTTACATGGGAACTTTGCCGCCCCACAACGACATAACCGTTGCCCTGATCTCATTTTTCCTCTTCGACTGGCACATCTACATGGCAAGACCTTTATTTTGATACCTCAACCATATCTTAACGTTCAGCCGTTCTCTCAAAATAGGACTTACAGTAAAAAACCTTATAGAATTAATATATAGATCTCAAAAGTAAGGTCTCTGGTCTTAAAAAGAATGCGTCATCTGTCTGTTTGTGTAACTTCACGGTTTTCGCTTTTATAGGCAATTCTGCGATACTACCGATATTTTACTGCAGTTTCTATTGCTTTCTCAATTCGGTTAAACGTAATTCATTCTTAGGCTTTTTGCGATTATATGTTAAATTTTTTAAATTTTAAATTCCAGATTAGTGAAAATACACGGTTCTTTGAATCGTTCATACGTAACAACAACTTAGAGAGAATTAAGACAGTGCTTTTTTTAAGCCATGAAATATATGATTCAGCTAATCTAAATAACGTTCACAATTATCTATTTTTTCCGAATTCAAGGAATTTGAAACAAGCAAAGATTAATGAATTTTTCACTCGGCACTAATGCTAAATCAACTAGTAGGCAAACTGCTTTGAATAAAGCAATGCTTAGAAAATAAAGAATGTGTAATGGGGGCATTGAATATTAAACAAAATCGTATTCACTACCTCGTATTTCAGAGGTAAGGTTTTTTTGTTTTCATTATTGAAAATATAAAATCCTAAGTCTTAAGTAATTTTTATAATAAAAATGGAATCGAAAATTTAATTTAAAAAATTAAAATAGACGTAAGTTTAAGGTAGCAAATAAAGTATTCATGTATGTATGTTTTACATAATAAATTTAATGATAATCTAAAATTAATGATCATCTAATAATGTTAATAAAAAATACGAGGTTTTCCCTTTTTTGTGTGTGTGTGTGTGTGTTTTCGGAGGCATTCAAAATTTAACAATAATATTTAACATTTTGAAATTTTATTTATACGTTTTTTAAGGCCATCCCCTAGAAAAACGTATAATCTAGGTTCCACTGTAATAACTGGAAGGGTGCACTGGTTCAATACTTTTAAGACATAATGGCAAATTGCTCTGCAAAATTGTAATGTTTATTCCAAATGCTTTCCACTCAACGTCTCTTAATGTGTTCATCCATGTGGCTCTCGGTTGATATCCGTTGTCTAAGATAAATGTAGGCATAAGTTAGTTCAATATCTATCTCATGAACTGCTAAATTTTTGGTGTCATTAAACATTAATCCCCCCTTACCTCAATGTATTGCAATGCCCTTACTTTAATACTTTGTATGCAAAGAGACGTGCCAGAAATGTCATAAATTTTTTTAAGTTTTCTTTTTACGTGTTATTATTAATTGCAGGATTTTGTAATTGCGTGAATACTATATTAACATAAAGTTAGCTCTTTTATGTGCAGCATTCTGGAAACATTATACAATGCGCAGTAATGGATTTATGAATTAATTACATGGATTAGTGATTGAAATCGTGGACTTGAGCAATGCATTCTCCATTTGTATCGACAACGCAATTCACCAAAAATTTCTGCATTACTGATTACGACAGCGTGATGCATGCATGACCTTCCACGCAGAATGTCGACCTTGCTCGCGTGCGGGAAACATTTTTCGCCCGAATTATCCTGTCGTACTTTATCAGATCATAATTTGTTGGCAACTGGCTGATGATTCGTTTTTGGGTGATAGCTAATGATTTCATTACTTTACATTGCCTTGTCGCTATTTTATGTTCCAAGTACTATGTTGTGTGTGTGTGTGTGTGTGTGTGTGTGTGTGTCACAGGTAACAAATAATATCATGCATGTAGCCAGGTAAAAAAAAAGTATAGCGAAATTTGAATAAAAATGTAACTTATTTATTTATAAAATTTCTGCTGTACAATATTATAGAAAAGTAAGTAATCAGTAAAAATGCAATATGTGCCACAATCATAAACTAATTGTACAAATAAGGTAAACGAGTTTACCAATAAAACTCACGAAATACAATAGTGTGTGTGTGTGTGTGTGGTGTGTGGTGTGTGTGTGTGTCACAGGTAACAAATAATATCATGCATGTAGCCAGGTAAAAAAAAAAGTATAGCGAGATTTGAATAAAAATGTAACTTATTTATTTATAAAATTTCTGCGGTACAATATTATAGAAAAGTAATATAATACTCAGTAAAAATTCAATATGTGCCACAATCATAAACTAATTGTACAAATAAAGTAAACGAGTTCACCAATAAAACTAACGAAATACAACAAATCACCAAAACTTTCACAATAATTACAAATTCTGCACAACAGCGAAACTCATTCCATTGAAAATTAATATCAGTTAAATAGACTAATTACCTATTATCAATTTGAATCAAATATTATATATTAAAAATAATCAAATGTACAGCAAGGGACCAGGGAAAAAGGCTAAAATACTGCCTGACAACACCTGATCTTCTCTAAAATAAAGGCAAAACATTCCAGGCCAGTGAAAAACAACGAAAGGAATTTTACAATGCATTTTTTTGTTTACAAATCATAAAGCAATAAATTTCAATATTCAATTTCCCGTCAAAAAGCTCCTTAGCACTGGTTTAAATATCGGGTAACGTGCCTACGATCTAATAATGAACGGTAATCCATTCCACTCACGCTATCCCAACACATTGATATTATTAAACATTAAATCTGTACGGGCCCACGGAACTAAAAGACCAGACCCACCACAAGTATCATAGGAGTGAGTGGTACGCCGTAATGCAATCAAGTTGGAATATCTTCCTGTAAAAATACGTTCATGGACCATCAGCAGCAATCTGTATTTATGTACTTGCTCAATAGTTAATATCCGAAAATGACGAAAAAGAACCTCCGATCCAACCGAAAAATTTAACAATCGGACAAACTTCCTCTGCAACACAGATAAGCGAACTATGTTACGCCTTGTAGTCGCACCCCATATTAAAATGCAGTACGACAATACAGGAAAAATAAAAGAATAGCATAAAATTAACAGAAAAGTTCACAAGTTTCTAAAAAGCAGAAATCCCTTCTGACTATTCAATATTTGAAATTAAATTAAAATTTAAATGCACCTATCTCTTGGCAACCTCACATTTTGCTTTACGCCAAAAATTTTCTATAGAGTTCTCTTTTCCCAACACGACCTTCGGCATCGAAGTTCAACCTCCTTCTGAACCTGAATGAGGGATTAAAATTCAAAGTACACTGGTGGCCAGTTTTACTTTTAGTATGTTTATATTTATAGTGCTTTCATATCATGAACTATATTAAAAATGTAAATGAAAATTTTCGACGCATTTGAATTATTATTTTTTGACGCTATATCAGCCGCAAAAAAAAAAAAAAAAAAAAAAGAAGAAAAAGAGCAAAAGTACCTTGGTACTCTTCGTTGTTAATTTATGCTGTGCATATTTCGAATGTCAAGATCTTTGTGGATGTGAAATAACCTGAGTGATTCGAGAGTATACATTTATTTACGTACAACGCATTGCATTTATTTGCGTCACTCACTACAACACCGAGCCACAGACCGGTACCTACTAAGTGGAATTAAATCATAACAACAAACAATAAGGTTTACTAATTCCTAAAATTGAGTGGTACTTAGATAGGTGGATTAATGAATGTCATTGTCGTAAAACCAATAAAGAAGATAAGTGAGTCAAATATTTACTGAACTATGGCGGTGGCAATAAGTAAGTATTTCGATTGTTTTTAGTTTTTCAAAAAGCAATATTTATTTTTATATATTATTCAGTTAGATGAATAAAAGAAACGACCCTGACACCGATAAAATGGGATGTAGCTACGAAAGTCCATCTGCGCATTCGCGAGCTAAAATCTGACCTCAAGACAGAAAGAAAAGCTGAATTGCAAGTGTATTAATGAGGGGTATTGGCAACTGTTGGCCTAGGATATCTACAGGCTACACGCCATTGTGTTATACATCATTTTGAAGCCCTTTTCAATAGTAGGTAACCCCCTAGTCAAGAGGTAGCCAAATTTTGCTACGGCACACTGTTTTCGAGATATCTGAGAAAAATCAAACTAGATCACTCACCGACTACTTCCATTACCCATTTTTTTTTTAGTTACATCTCAATGTTTTACTTGGGATTTACTGTACTGCTGTTAGGAAAGATGCATAGGCCACCCCGGTGGCACAGTGGTTCTAAGCGATGTCTTCTGAAAGCGGGTCCGGGTTCGAATCCCGGTGAGGAATGGATGTTGTGTTTGTCTTACAGCACTGGCCCTCTCCCTTCCCTGGAATCAGTGACTCTAAATTAAGGACGGGCGACTGCTCATAGCCCATTGAGTTGCTCACGGTGGTCGTTAAACCTTCAGTCACAAAAAAAAAAAAAAAAGGATGCATAGCGTCAAAATTACATTTTTTTGTAATAACTTTTATCACATTTTGCGTCTGGTTCTCGTAATTTATGCAGATTGCAAAAATATATTGTTATCTTTATGTAAAGCGTGATGAAATAATGTTCGGCGATAGTTTAGTAAAATATATACACTGCTGGACAATTGCTAAGGACGGATCATAAACGGCTATATAGCGCATAAAAAAGTAAGTGTGGTTGGATGCCAAGTGAAATAAAATAATGTCAGAATGCCAGGACATTACAAGAAAGACAATTTATTGTGCTCTGAAATCCAGAAGGCTTTGGAACGTGTTCAAGGGACAAACAGGCCATTTTGGGCAGAATACGTAAACGTGAAAAAAATGCAATTACCGTCCGCAGGCGTTCCGGCGTAAGATGTCAATACGAGATATGGCCACCATGGAGGGCGATGCAAGATTCCACACGTCGTGTCATGCTTTGCACAACATTATCAAGCAGCTGTTGGGGTAATTTATCCCATTCCTCTGTCAGTGCACGGATGAGGGTGTCCCTTTTTTATTGGAGGGCATTGACAACCAGCAAGACTCCTCCCTAAAGCATCCCACACATTTTCAATGGGACTCAGATCTGGAGAACGTGCTGGCCATACGAGGCGTTGAATATCCTCGCTCTCAAGACTCTCCTGGACAGCGACTGTTCGATGACATGTTGCGTTGTCGTCCATGAAAATGAATCTATCACCGACAGCACCACGGAACACGCGAACATGAAGTAGCAGAACATTATTAATGTATCGTTGGCCAGTCATAGTCCCAGTTGGAAGCACATAGAGGGACGTACGGCCATTGATCATGATGCCAGCCCATACCATGACACTACATGTCGGATATCGGTCCCTTTCCTGCATGTTTGCTGGACAATATGCAGTACCACTATCACGCCAGATCAGTTGTCGTCGACAATCAGACGATAGACTGTATCTACTCTCATCTGAGAAGAGGACAGCAGACCAGTCGTTATCAGTCCAATTGCGATGTTGATGGCACCATTGCAAACGGGCGGTACGGTGACGTCTGGACAATGGGATGCACACAACAGGACGGCTGGGGTATAGTCCTCCTTCATGCAAACGTCTGGCGACAGTTTTTCGGGAGATCCGTTTGCCAGTAGCAGCCATAAACTGATTTGCTACCTCACTAGCTGTGCTGTGCCGGTGTCTTTTTGTTGATAGCACTATGTACCGATCTTCTGCAGGTGTCGTACTGCGAACACGACCTTCCCCGTGACGTTTGCTACACTCTCCATTTGTTTGAAATGATTTCCAAAGCCTTGAAACAACACTGTGGCTGACGTCGAACTCCCTGGCAACATCTGTTATTTTTCGCCCTTCTTCAATCTTGCAAATAATACGGCTACGCGTAAAATCATCTAGGTGATGTCGGGAAGACATACTGAAAATTGCAAGTTCGTCAATTGATTCTTTCCCTTTCAACTTTGCGTTTGAACAACAACGGTCAATACGCGTCAAATCCTTTATATCTCTTATCAGCGCTATGACGTCACGAACAAGTTCAGCAATCCAAAATTTGCATACGCACAACACGTCTTACTGTATCCCGCACTTATGCTAATTTCCACATTTTCCTGACTTCCATTTTATGGTTGCTATCGTTGCTATTGTCATCCGTCCTTAGCAATTGTCCGGCAGTGTAGTTGAGTAACAATGAAATTGACTATTCTTGCGTTACTTCCGTTACCCATTTCCGTTACATAGCAATTTTTTACTTGGGATTTACTCTACTGCTGTGGGAAACATGCATAGCATAAAAAATCCCCCACACACAGAAAATATATTGGATATTCACCTAAGTACCGTCGTACGGCCCATCAATGCATATCCAATACCAACTATGCCTCGTCCGGGACTCAAACAGGGACCACTGCGCCACTTGGGCTCCGAAAACTGCCCTATAGGGAACCTAACTCGCATCTCCTGATTTTCGTTTGAACATGCTACCGTTGCACGACCCAGGACGAGCTTTCAAGCAGTTGAAGCTAAGCAGCTGTAGTTTAGGAATCTGAGCAACTGCGGATTTGCTCCGCATCTCTTTTCTTTCGGGACGGAAAATCTTGCTGCGCTGGTTCGATTCTCGCTCCTGGGCAACGCTTTCATGTTTTCTGAGGAGATGTCTACATGCAAAACATCTAGCATACGGCGCTTCGGTGTAGAGAATAATATTAATTTGTGCTAGCAGGATGTTACCCCCCCCTCCTTTTTTTTCTCAAAATTTTTTGCGGGGATGAAAAACCAAATTTCCCGATTGTTTTGCGTTTGACGGGCATATTGTTATGTGGAAATATTTAAATTATAATTAAATAGTAACTTTGTTAATTCCTGTGCGAACGGCAGCTAGAGAAATCCACCCTCAGTTAAAAAGGAGCTTAGCACAGATTCCTTTTGGGGAAAATTCATTCTTTCGTCAACCGTGGGACCTCCAGCGAACAAATGGACATCCCTTCCCCTCCCTCCCCCTCCCCATCGTTGAAGGACACTCTCTCCCCCTCCAGGGACAATCCGAGTAAGCAATTAACAGTCAACTTCTTACGTCAAGAGCATCTTCCTCGAGGACAGATAGTGGAAGGGAATGAAACGGGATAGTAGTCATAAACGGGGAGTCTGGTTGGAGATTTTGAGGGGGAACAACGAAGGGCTTTCCTCGGACACAAGGCAGGGAGAAACGCTTTTGCACGGGATGAAATAGGAGGTTTTGACGGGAATTACATTGAGGGAGTCACTCGAAATATCTATCACCCGCTGGAAGTATTAATATATACTATTCATTCAGACCAACTGATATTTCCCCTTTCTCCCGAATGTGCGGACGAAATCATGAGTCCACCTCAACACTTAGAATTAACCAAGCCAACAATACCAAAGATTCCACTAGTGATGACTTTTAGAAGAAAAGCTGTTCCTGAGAGACCTTTCACGCAGAATTTAGTTGAATTAAGATTTTCTTTTTTCATCGCAAATGGAAAAGATTGGGTAAATGAAGATAAGAAAACCAGCACAGGAAACTTCTGCCGGAAAAGAAAGATCACGTTCTTCCATCGCTTGTGGGATTAATGGTGTTCCCAGACTGTGTAAACAAAACGATTCAGAGAATTTCTCAGCAAATATTCCTATACCCCTAGGAAAGGCGAAGTCTTTTCACATCCAATAGGTCATTGGAATGCGCAAAATAGAAGCAACACTCAGAATAAATAGAAGGAATGGATAATGTATGGTGTTCATAACTGCAGTAATTTAGAGGAAAGAAACGACATGGTGAAGAATTGTCGATATCTGAGAGGGAAAATCGCATACACGCGAACAAAATGAGTTCATTACGAGACTAGACAATTCAAATCCTTTTAAGGGGCTCCTTTGTCGGCATATACTCTGGAAAATAAGTGGTGTCAGTCACGGAAAATTTCTGAAAATAACGTGCAGCAAAGTTGCCGGTGAGTGTCCGTTTTTTAACGGCATTCCCGTTTTTAAAGTTCCCGTTTTTTTTTGGTTTTTTTTTTTTTTTTTTTTTTCAACTTCCGTATTTTCAGATTTTCCGTTGATTCCGTTTATTTCAGAAAAAGTCCGTTTCAAGTTTTTCCGTATTTAGACAAAAAATTCGCAAAATCAAACACGCTGCCCTATTTCAGTCCCTATGCGAGAGAATCCTTTGGCGCCCGTGATCGATAATAATAATAATAATTATAATTAAATAGAAAAAGAAGCCGCGCGTCTTGACCACTAAGCCAGAAAGTCACGTGAACCAGACTCACGTTCAAGGTAAAACTAATTGGGCGATGACGATTTTTTATTATTTTTTTACGAAAGTAGATTTAACCAAGGCCGTCTAGAAACACAAGACATTAGAGAGAGGAGTTCCCTGTTTTATTGATGTCACGCGGAAAACAAAGCTTCTGATTGGTTTTCAACCCTGTCATGTATGACGTAAAACACGACACCAACGTATCAGATCACGTAACATGAGAGTGACGTCACCAATGGAGGGAATTAATCTCTCTAATGTCATGGCCTTGGTTCAACCGTCTGTAACCGCTCCATTAACCTTTGCTCCGTTGTCTTTTGTGTGTTAAAAAATTCCTATCCTAACAACTGATTTCTGACTGGAATTGCGTGCTTTCGAAACCGCAATTACTTCGCATATCGCCTGTTGTTAAATTTAATCAACGGGGTTTTTAAAGTATTTTACTTTTGCTGTTGTTTTTAATACGGAATCTTGGGTGATAAGATGCAAATTCTCTGAAAAAAATGTATTCTACAAGCCTTCATTGACTTTCAAATTACGTGCGATCTTCAACGCCGTCGGAATTTAAATAAACAACGGTCGCTTGTCAGGCGAGACAGAAATGGGTTCCCGGAAACGTTGACTGTGTGACGCAAATCCCGAAAACTGCAAAGATGCTTTAGTAGATAGCCAACATGAATAAATCACCGTGAAAAAAAATGTACTGGTCGAGACCACCTACTTTTAAAGATTACGTAATACGCTCATTAATTATGCAATCTAGTTTTTGTTTCTGATTCTTCCTTGAACTTCTCGCTTTATCAGCTGGAGACCGGCTTCGAAAATGCTGCTTAGATGAAAACAGACAGCACGAATTATTAAAGTGTGTAACTGGTTTTCTGTGGAGATTGTTAGTTGATTCTTGGAGCGTTTTTTCAAAAATTTGGCGTTACGTTTTTCATTTTCAGCACCTGTTTTTCTTCTATACGAACTTTCAAAGTTGCCTGTCAGTTTCATTCCTTTTACAGTATGTGATGTATCCATCCACTTAACCTTCCTTTTGAGTTTCTGTTTTCTTATGTAAATTCAGTTATTTCTTGATTAAATATTTTCTCACTGAACGGTACATTACTTCAACGAACAGCGTGTTCATTTTGGCAACGTTGACAGTGAGTCGATGATGTGACGTATACTTCTATTTAATTTTCCTTTTGACTCTCGTTTTCTTATGTAAATTTAGTTAGTTCTTGGTTAAACAGTTTCTCATTAATAGGCACATTACTTCAACGAACAGCTTGTTCATTTTGGCAACGCCAACAGTGAGTCTGTGATGTGACGTATCCTCTATTTAACGTTCCTTTTAAATTTCTGTTTTCTTATGTAAATGTAGTTAATTCTTGATTAAACATTTTCTAATTAAACGACTTATTACTTTCCCGGAACAGCTTGTACATTTTGGCAATGCTGACAGTGAGTCGACGATGTGAGGTATACGTCTATTTAACGTTCCTTTTAAATTTCTGTTTTCATGTGTAAATTTAATTTCTTCTCGTTAAAGGTTTTCTGACTGAACTACACATTACTTCTACGAAGATATTTTCCAATTTGCCATCACTGACAGTGAGCATGTCAACATTGAACGCATACTAGAAGCATGTTACGCAGATTTTTTGAACTAATGTTACCCAAAGTTATACGATTTACTTACGTAGAGATTAATTTGTGAGAGTAGTTGTTAAAACGAATGTAATCGTTGTATTGGAATTGTTGTCTGGATTGAACCCAGCAAGTTCACATTCTGGTAAGAATTTGTCTTCGTGTCCTGAAGTGCCGGTGATAATAAACGGACTTGATGATATATTCATTCTCCGGCCGTTTTGAAATCTGCTTTTCTTATCCACAGTAGTATCAGAATAATATGAACACCTATCTAATAATAGGAATAACCACCATTGGCCCGGATGACAGCGGCGAGACGGCGTGGCATGGACACAATGAATCCCTGGTAGGTTGCCCGAGGCACACATGCCCATTCGGACTGCAGCAGAGCACGGAGGTCCCGGAGATGACGTGGCTGTGGGTCAGCACGTCAAACCTGTTGATCCAAATAGTCCCACAAGTGCTCTATGGGATTGAGGTCGGGCGATTTCGCCGGCCAAGGAAGAACGAAGACATAGTTGTCCTGTTCCTGGAGCCAGTCACGCATCCCCTTAGCGATGTAGCACGGCGCATTGTCCTGTTGCTAAACACCATCACCACCGGGGTAAACGTCCAACATGAAGCGATGCATGTGGTCAGCGAGGATGGACAGGTAGCCATTGGTGTTCAGAGACCCATCCAGTGGTACCAACAGTCTCAGGTCATATCAGGGTAATATCCCCCGGACATGCACACTACCACCGCCTGTCTGTATTTGACCAACAGGTGTGTCCAAGTGTTGGTTGTCGTGTGTCTGACGTCATATCCGCCACTGCCCGTCACTTCTGCGGAGTAGAAACCTGGATTCGTCGGAGAAGGCAACCTTCCTCCACTCTTCCACTGTCCAATGACAGTAGTCTCATGCGAACTGCAGGCGTCGTTGCCGATTGACCTGGGTTAACATGGGCGCTTTGACGCAGTGTCAACTCCGGAGACCCATGCGCAACAGGGTTCGCTGTACTGTTATTGGGGATATGTACCTGGGTGCCCCAGCGTTCATTTGCGTGGTCAATCCCTGCACTGTTGCGCGTCGATTGCCCTTTACCAATCGACGTTCTCTTCTGGAGTCGATGGCCTTTGGGGCTCCACAGTTATGACGTCAGGAGGTACTCGGTGAACCATCGGTCCATTCTTGGTTACACCCTTACTACAGCACCTCGCGAAGAGCCCACGAAGTCTGCTGTTTCTGAGATGCTTCCACCCTTGGCGCGGTAGCCGATGATCATTCCTTTTTAAACGTCCGTCAAATTACCCTTACTACAACACCTCGCGAACAGCCCACGAAGTCTGCTGTCTCTGAGATGCTTCCACCCTTGGCACGGTAGCCGATGATCATTCCTTTTTGAACGTCCATCAAATCACGACCTCTGCCCATTGTGCTCATGTCACGCACTATGGCTCATATGTCCTGAACGGCCGCTTATATCTCCGTGTGGTCGACCTTGTCACGTTCACTGTGTGACGCACTGTGATTCCGGGGGTGGTCATGTTATTCTGATACGATCGTGTATATGTATGGGTAAGTGACATTATGAGAAGCTATTGGTGAATTCCAAATAATATCGCCTCATTATACGTATTTCTCACAAAATGCACAAAATACGTGTTTTTTTAAAACAAAGTCTTTCAAATATGATACATTCTTCAAACGGTTTCTATGAAGTTGTGAAGATTTCTCTGAAACATGTTGAATCCCCTGGTAAATATCAAAAACAGCTGTTTGTCGGGTGGGAGCATCCTTTAATATACGGGACAACCAAAAGTCAGAAAGTACAAGCTCAGATGAATACGGAGGATGTGGGAAATATTTTTAAAGAAAATAATTTATACGTCTGAGATTTTTATTTCAAGTAATGCAGTCGCGCGCGCTTTTATGTAACCCACCTAGTTTATTGTTTGGAGGTTTAACGATCCCCGTGAGCAACTCGATGGGATATAAACAGTCGCCCATCCCTAATTTAGGGACACTTGCTCCAGGGAGGGGAGAAAGCCAGTGCCGTATAAAGAAGACAACATCCATGTCTCATCAGGCTTCGAAACAGGACCCATCTCGGTCGGAAGTCAACGCTTAGGCCATTGCTCCACTGGGCCCACCTTGTTGAAACTTAGGTCATTATGAGAACAACATGAAGAATGATATGCTCGGAGCCAACAGTTATACTTACAGTTTTGGCAACATCATTCGCTGTAGATCTTCCGAATACTGTCTTCCAAGCATCTGATTCCGAGTTTCAATTTATGTGTTACCTTTTCGGTATTCTTCTGTTCTCCACGAAACGTATGGACGTTTTTCGCTTCCATAAAGTCTTCACACAACATGCTTGGCGCAATTGGCTAAAGCGCATGTATTGGGTTAGGTGGCGCGTTCGAGGTTCAAATCCCGTTGCCGACCATCCATGCGTGGTTTTACAGGGTTTCCATAAATGTGACATGAATGGATCACAAGAATCGACGTGGATGGATGATGGCCAACGTATGGTATTTCTGATTGCTGTCCCTTGTGCTAACGTAGACATAGGGGTGAATGGCTACGGGGAAACCATATTATGTAATATCCAGGGAATTCATCATCTTGGATGGGCGGACGAAGTTTACGATGTCCAAGTTTCGCGGAGAACACTGCACTTCAAGAAGAAGGCCTGCAGGACACTGAATTTTAGGTAAAAAAATTTAAAGACGTCATTTTAAGAATCATAACAAAATAACAAAAATAACTACAAAACATAAGACTGGGTCCAGGGATAAAATAAATAATTACAGACCAATTTCTAACTTATATATATATTTTTTTGCTAAGGTTTTGAAAAAACTATTATATACAAGATTAGGTAACGCTTTTGAGAAATATCATGTTATTAATAAAAATCAGTATGGGTTTCAAAAGGAAAAATTAACAAAAATAGCCATTTAAACATTTCAGAATATCATATTAAATAATAGAAAAAGGGGATTAGTAACCTTTGCAGTATTCCTGGACCTTACAAAGGCATTTAATACGGTCGATCATGGGATACTTTTGAATAAGCTCTATGATAATGGAATAAGAAATCAATATTACATTTTATTCGAGGACTACTTACATAACAGGAAACAGTATAATTACTTAGAGGCGTGCTGTCTCCGTACGATATCATCAAACCAACATCTCTGACTGTACAATAAAACTTTATTTACAATAAAAGACATGATTTTAAAATATTTAAAAATGGCAAGATCTTTCGGGGCTACAATAGCACCTCAGGCCACCCAACAGTGCCACAGAGCATAGGGAAGTGCCGCAATATATAACCAGTCTCCCAGGAGACCCACAATACATTTGTTCAAAACCGCAGGTGATGCCAATTGAGGAAAACAGCAGAACAAAAGTAATATGTACAAATAATATAATCGATTAATTAAGGTCCTCTTCTTCAGTTTTTGAATGGGAGAAGTAATTATTTTTCTCCATTGTCTAGGAACAAAAACAGGTAAGTCCAAGTTACAACAGGTAGTACCATAAGAGATTATATACAGACTCTCGGTAAAAAAGACGGTTTGTTTGTTTACATTGGAAGAAAGTACTATTGTATTAGGCCAATCGGGAGAGTAACCTCCCTGGCGAACAGCTGTAGTAAATGAAGTAGAAATGCAGTCAGTTCGAAGTGCATATTTGTGTTCAGACAATCTAATGTTCAGACTTCTAAGGGTAGAACCTATGTAGTATTTGATATCTTCGTTAGGAGCCGAGGGAAAGCAATGGGATACGATATATTCCTGCTTTATTCAAAGTGGCAACTTGATCTCTGTCGTTACGTATGGTAGAAAAAATGTTTTTGGTGCAAATTCCAAATTTAATATTATATTTATTACATACCTTCCGCAATATGGAAACTACGGGAGGGATGAAATCAACTTACCAACGTATATAGGGGGAGCGACTTCTCTTGACAACGTCGTAAATCTTAGTCTTTCAAATTTCTGTAGAAGTTCCCGAAGAAGCAGGCGGGATATCCAAATGATATGGCCATGTTCTATATAAGAGCTAGTTCGTCCTGACGTATCTTACGGGTAGAGGAATGAGTAAATGCTCGTTTAATTAAAAAACGTAAGGCTGAGCTTTGTGTTCCGGGGGTGCGAAGAGATAAAAGGTATAAGACAAGGTGTGAAGGTCGGTTTTCTATAGACAGATAATTTGATAAAGTTAGAAGTCAAGTCACGGGTTAATAAAATGTCTAGAAAGGGTAATATACCATTTTGTTCAAGTTCCATTGTGAAGGTGATAGTAGGATATTGGTTGGACAGACATGTGGTAAATTCGTTCAGAAGTACCGTGGAGTGAGGCCAGAAGACCAACATATCATCCACGTATCTTAAGAGGAGTGCCGGTTGATTCGTGAATTGGCTCAGTACTTTATCTTCCAATGACTGCAGTAAAAATTTCGGCCAGAACAGGAGAGAGGAGACCCCATTGTGTCCCCTCCATTTGTTGGTAGAATTTGCTATCAAATTTGAAATAAGATCGTTTTGCAACCAATTTCAAAGCAGAAATGATTGCATCAACCTTCCAATGGGGAAATTGAGTTGTCAGCAAGCAATTTCCCTTCAATAATCGAGTGGACTACTTCAAGTGGAACATTTGGAAACAGAGACACTACATCAAGAGAAGCCATAACAAATGAGTTTCCCTTGGGATCAAAAGATTTTATTCGTGTTAATGCCTGAGTAGAACTATTAATGGAAACTGATTAACACGAATAAAATCTTTAACACGAATAAAATCTTTTGATCCCAAGGGAAACTCATTTGTTATGGCTTTCTTGATGTAGTGTCTCTGTTTCCAAATGTTCCACTTGAAGTAGTCCACTCGATTATTGAAGGGAAATTGCTTGCTGACAACTCAATTTCCCCATTGGAGGTTGATGCAATCATTTCTGCTTTGAAATTGGTTGCAAAACGATCTTATTTCAAATTTGATAGCAAATTCTACTAACAAATGGAGGGGACACCAATGGGGTCTCCTCTCTCCCCTGTTCTGGCCGAAATTTTTACTGCAGTCATTGGAAGATAAAGTACTGAGCCAATTCACGAATCAACCGGCACTCCTCTTAAGATACGTGGATGATATGTTGGTCTTCTGGCCTCACTCCACGGTACTTGAACGAATTTACCACATGTCTGTCCAACCAATATCCTACTATCACCTTCACAATGGAACGTGAACAAAATGGTATATTACCCTTTCTAGACATTTTATTAACCCGTGACTTGACTTCTAACCTTATCAAATTATCTGTCTATAGAAAACCGACCTTCACACCTTGTCTTATACCTTTTATCTCTTCGCACCCCCGAACACAAAGCTTCAGCCTTACGTTTTTTAATTAAACGAGCATTTACTCATTCCTCTACCCGTAAGATACGTCAGGACGAACTAGCTCTTATACAGAACATGGCCCATATCATTTGGATATCCCGCCTGCTTCTTTCGGGAACTTCTACAGAAATTTGAAAGACTAAGATTTACGACGTTGTCAAGGGAAGTCGCTCCCCTATATACGTTGGTAAGTTGATTTCATCCCTCCCGTAGTTTCCATATTGCGGAAGGTATGTATTAAATATAATATTAAATTTGGAATTTGCACCAAAAACATTTTTTCTACCATACGTAACGACAGAGATCAAGTTGCCACTTTGAATAAAGCAGGAATATATCGTATCCCATTGCTTCCCTCGGCTCCTAACGAAGATATCAAATACTATAGGTTCTACCCTTAGAAGTCTGAACATTAGATTGTCTGAACACAAATATGCACTTCGAACTGACTGCATTTCTACTTCATTTACTACAGCTGTTCGCCAGGGGAGGTTACTCTCCCGATTGGCCTAATACAATAGTACTTTCTTCCAATGTAAACAAACAAACCGTCTTTTTTACCGAGAGTCTGTATATAATCTCTTATGGTAATACCTGTTGTAACTTGGACTTACCTGTTTTTGTTCCTAGACAATGGAGAAAAATAATTACTTCTCCCATTCAAAAAACTGAAGAAGAGGACCTTAATTAATCGATTATATTATTTGTACATATTACTTTTGTTCTGCTGTTTTCCTCAATTGGTATCACCTGCGGTTTTGAACAAATGTATTGTGGGTCTCCCGGGGAGACTGGTTATATATTGCGGCACTTCCCTATGCTCTGTGGCACTGTTGGGTGGCCTGAGGACGGGTGCTATTGTAGCCCCGAAAGATCTTGCCATTTTTTAAATATTTTAAAATCATGTCTTTTATTGTAAATAAAGTTTTTATTGTACAGTCAGAGATGTTGGTTTGATGATATCGTACGGAGACAGCACGCCTCTAAGTAATTATCTCCTATACGTACGAATTTTTTAACAAGTATTAGGAAACAGTATGTACAGATTAATAAAATAAAATCGCACAAGTTAATTAATTAAATTGGAGTACCGCACTGTTCAATTCTGGGACCATTACTGTTTTTAATTTATATTAATTATATTTTTAACATTGAACCTAACGAAGATTTTATTTTATTTGCGGATGATGCTGCAATTCTGATTACGGTTGTAGATATCAATGAGGCAAAAATAAAATGTAATAAATTTATTGAAAAATTGATGGAATGGCTAGACACAAATTTTCTGTGTTTAAATATAGAAAAAACTAAAATTATGATTTTTAAAAAGGGAGATAGACAGGTTGTTGAGCCACCATCTATTTGTGTTGAGAATTGTACCCTTGAAATATTAAATAATATTAAATATTTGAAAATAGTAATTGAGGATAATCTAAAATGGAACATTAATATTCAAAATATTGTAAACAAAATTTCGGGAGTATTAGGTTTAATTACGAGAATTTCAAATAATTTAACAAATAAAACATTAAAAATGCTGTATTACAGTCTGATTTTTTTTTATTGTAGGTTTAACGACCACCGTGAGCAACTCAATGGGCTATACGCAGTCGCCCGTCCCTAATTTAGGGTCACTGGTTCCAGGGAAGGGAGAGAGCCAGTGCCGTAAGACAAACACAACATCCATGCCTCACCGGGATTCGAACCCGGACCTCTTACGGACGAATGATCAGAGGCCATCGCTTAGACCACTGTGCCACCGAGGCGGGACAGTCTGATTTATCCATGTTTCAGTTATTGTTTATTGGTATGGGGGCAAACTACTAATTTATATAAGTTACAATCATTACAAAATAGGATAGTCAAAATTCTAAGTAATTTTAGGAGAATTAATTTGAATATAGGGGTACGGATCAATTATTATGAATTTCTAGATATTGATAAATTATGGCAATACAGATCATTAGGATTTATGTATAAAAGAATAAAAGATAATAGGTATCAACATTTAATTCAGCTGAGCAAATGTGGGTCACGACTATCAAACAAGAGACAGAAATGCTTTTTTGTTGCCTAACACTTTATTTAACCCAACAAAGATTTATTGTTTACCAGGGATTGATGTCATGGAATAACCTACCTTGTCAACTAACACATATTAATAATTATAATTATTTTCGAAAGCAACTAAAAACGTATTTGCTAACAAACTAAAATATAAAATTCCATTTTAAAATTTATTAATCAGACCACATATGCGTAAATTTTATGTGCAGGACGTTTGACTTGACTACGTACTTTAAGGGAATTGGGATTCACTCAGGCTATATATATATATATATATATATATATCATTTTACTGAATTTCCTGTTCTGTGGTTACCCTGTAAATAAGTATTCATATTATATATGTTTTTTTTTCTTAATATTATATGTTATAAAATTAATTTTTAAATGTTTCATGGTCAAATGTAACCCCATAACGAATTAAATGAAATGAAATGAAATACATAACTGCAGTAAACTATTTTCAGCTCTGCAATCAATGTGAGGCTCTGTAACGTTGTTCTTCACTGTTTTTTTTTTTTTTTTTTCCGAAAATTTGCTTTGGGAAATTCCGTCCTTGTTGCAAAAAATTCGTAAGATGTGCGCATTTTATCTGAGAATGTTCGGTGTCATCTTTCATTTTTAACGTTAGTTGTGCTCCTGAGCAATTTCTCACGAAATTATTAGCGATATTTCAAGTGTTGTGAATAACTTTTTCGGAAGTATACTAAAACATGTGTTTTCTTTCTTTCTTTGAAAGGTGTGAAGAGGAATTTTACCACTGAAACATCGAAACGTGTATGTGATACCACTGTGTTTGGTCCAGCAATCCAAATAAAGCCATTTCATTGTCTTCCGTGAAACACAGAAAATAATTCTTCACAAAAACTAAGAGAAAGGGAAAGTTATAGTTCAAGACCAGCTTTTTGTTACTATAGAGCAACCAAGGTAAGTACAGTTTGTACATCATTTCTCTTTCATTCCGGAATTAATGAATTTTACTTTGCACTGCAAATACACTAAGTAAACTTGGCATTAGGAGCACCTAACTAATAACGCGTTGGTCTATTCTTGCTCTGTAATCAAGGCTCGCAGACGCATAGGAACAGAATATATCAGGTGCAGAGTTGGAAACGGGTCAAACATTTCGGAGCCCGACCCGACCCGATCCGGACCAGTAACTGACCCGGACAAATCTGCTTTGAACTATAAATTCGAAACTCAGTTTATATATATATATATATAAATGTAATATACACTGAGTGGCCACTTTATTATGACCACTCCCTCAGTACTTCATTGGGCCACCTTTTGCCTTTAATACTGCGTCGATTCTTCGTGACATGGACTCCACGAGATGTTGATAGGTGGTTTGTGGAATCTGAGACCATGCTTGATGAATAGCACTTTTTAGGAGTGTGAGATTGCAGAGCTGTGGATCCAGCTGTCTGATGGCTCGTTCAACTTCATCCCACAAATTCCCAATGGGGTTGAGATCTGGAGATTGTAGGGGCCACCTAAGCAAAGTAAACTCACCGGCATGTTCCTGAAACAAATCCTGTACAATACGAGCGCTATGGCAGGACGCATTATCTTGTTGAAAGTAGCCATCGTCATTGGGATAAACCATCCACATGATAGGATGCACTTGGTCCGCAATGATGTTTAGATATGATGTGCCAGTCAGACACGAATTAAAGGGCCCAAAGCATGCCAGGAAAACATTCCCCAAACCATAACGTTGCCTCCACCAGCTTGAAGGGTTGTAGCAATGCATTTGGGGTCCACGCTTTCGTGCTGTTTCCGCCAAATTCTCACTCGGCCATCGGCATGGTGCAACTGAAAACGTGATTCATCGGACCACATAATTTGTTTCCAATTATTGACTGTCCAATCCTTGTGCTCCTGTGCGAACTGGAGACGTTTTCTCTTGTTAACTGCAGACAGCAAAGGTGTTCGAACAGGCCTTCGGCTGCCATATTCCATCCGATGCACTGTACGGAAAACAGTGCGTGCAGAGATCATTTGAGTGAGGAGATCCTTGATTAAGATGGTCTGTAATTTACTGCACTGTTGCCCTTCTGTTGTCTGTTACCAGTCTGGGCACTCTCCGTTCCGCTCGAGCAGTCACTAGTCGATGACGATCACACGTTGCACGTAGAGACCCAGTTTTTTGGCTGACAGTCCAGTCTTTAAACACTTTAACAACAGCTGCTCTGGAACATTTCATGAAAGCGGCGGTTTCGGTGATACTCGCTCCATGGCTCCGAGTTCCTACAATCATTCCACGTTGAAAGGCCGTCAAATCGCATTTTTTACGTACCTTGTCACCCAAAAATCACCTCTACTACTGTCGCAAGCACTAAGCTTTCCCTTTTTATACTAGCCTCGCCCTCTGGTGGCAAAAGCGTGCAGCCTAGCTCATTTGTTTACAGCTACCAGGTGGTCATAATAAAGTGGCCGCTCAGTGAATATATTCATCTAAATAACTTCTTGATATTTAATAACTGAAATCCTTTTTGAATAATAAAATTTGCTTACTTGCTACATTTTAGTACACTTTTTAGTGTCACTATTTTGCGTAATCCAGCAGTGCTGACCGTGACGATGGAGTACATTACAAATGGGAATCATTATTTACGATTACACAAATGTATTTTTTTAATGTATTTAGTTTGTTCACTTTTTCCACGCTTTGATGGAGGTGCACATACAATGGCGTGCAAAAAATAAGGACGAGACAGTTTTTTCGGATGCAACGTCGTGCAGAAGTGCTCCACATCGACTCAAATCATACCATAAGATCCTCAAGATATGGGACAAGTGAACAAAACCGTCCAAACAAGGAATCAAAAGGATACATAGGCACTTTATTGAAAAGGTAGCTTCGAGCACAACTGGACAGAAGACAGAAACGTCCATGTGACACGCGGCTGCTAAGAAAAATCCAGTCTTTAGTAGGGGACATATTCACCCCTGACTGCGTTGCAGGATTTACAATGTCTGTCCATGCTGAGGACGAGGTTGTCAAGGAGCTGTTGAGGCATCGCGGCCCATTCCTCTTGTAGCGCCTATCGCAGATGCGGAATCGTTGCTGGCGGCTGGTGACGTGCTGCCAAGTGTCTCCCGAGAAGGTCCCCCACGTGTTCGATTGGGTTTAGGTGCGGGGACCTTGCCAGCCAATCCATGCGTTGAATATCTTCACTCTCCAACAGCTGAGCGACAGCTACTGTGCGATGAGGTATAGCGTTGTCGTCCATGACGAGCAATTCAGGACCCACAGCACCTCTAAACAGACTCACGCGAGGCAGGAGCACCTCGGTACAACAGCGGGTACCAGTGACGTAACCTCCTTAGAAGACGTGGAGGTCGGTACGGCTACCAAGCATGATACCGCCCTAAACAAGAACTCCGCCACCTCCAAACCGGCCCTTTTCGATGATGTTGGAGGTGTGATTGCGTGTTCCCTGCTCTCTCCAGATGTGTATATGCCCAGATTCGCTCGCCAGACTAAATCGGCTGTCATCCGTAAAGAGAACTCGACCCCATTGCTGATGTGTCTAGTTCTTGTGTTCCTGGCATCACAGAAACCGCCGTTTCCGATAAGCAGGCTTTAATGGCACACACCGTACTGGTCGTCGTGCAAATAGACCACCTTTGTACAGCCCCTGGCCACGGTAAAACGCTATAACGGAAGTCCAGTTGTCTGTTGTATGTGCCTTGCGATTTCTCCCGCTCTCTGCCGTCTGTCTCTTCTCGCCTGTAGGACAATATACTGGTCGTCTGCCGCCGTGGTTGCTTGTGGACGACCACTGCTAAACTCTCGGACAGCTGTTCCTGACGTTTGAAATGCTCTCCAAGCTCGTGAAACGATGCTGTGAGCGATCCTGAACTCCTCGCCCACACTAGTCACACTTCGATCTTCCAACTTCCCAATGACGCAACCTCGGGTAAAGTCATCCAGATGTCGTCTACTGGATTGCCTGTTGGCCATATCACACGGTGGCAGCAACTCGACGTCGTTCAAACCGATGTACACCGTGCAATAGCTTTCGCCGAATTGCTGAGCGTACACCGCCCGTGTGCTTTATACCCTTCTGACACTTCCCCCCTACGTCATGGTGCATATAAGCGCATGCCCTACCGTACCGAACTCTAGTCTATCTCCTGAGTGGTATTTCGGTCCGTTCTACCTGCTCGTTCCGCTGTTTTGCTAATTTCTCCTCTTCATCCTTAATTTTTGCACACCAGTATAATATCAGACCTTTTTAAATGTAAAAAGCCCGTGATTTTCTTGCACGAACTCCTCGGAGAACATCTTATGGTGTCATCACGTAGGGTTTTTTCCTTGGACGTCCACCTCTCTTTTGGTCTCTAAATTCACCTGTATCTCGATATTTCAGGATCGTGCTATGAATAGCAGTCTTGTTCACATTCCCCTTTCTGCTTATATCACGTTCGTAGTATCCTTCATGATATTAAGTCACTATTTGTGCCCTCTGAGTAACACGTAATGACGCCTTTATGCCCATTTTTTGCTATATATATACTAGGGGTGTTCAAATGAAAAGGTACGAAACGACACTGTGGGTATAAATGAAGACTTTATTCAAAGTATACACCATAGGCCGTAGCACAAAGATCCCATAGATTAACGAGCCGAAGGATTCCTTGTTCCCAGAATTCCTGTGGCCGTGACGAGACCCAGTCCTGCACAGCGTCCTTGAGTTCGTCGTCCGAGTGGAAGCGCTTCCCTTTCAGATGTTTTTTCAGGGGACCAAACACATGGAAATCGCAGGGCGACATGTCCGGGCTGTAGGGCGGATGGTCAAGCTGCTCCCACTGGAACTTGGCCAGTTCCGCGTGTGTGACCCTGGAGACGTGTGGACGCGCGTTATCATGGAGCAGAACCACACCCTCCGTGAGCAGCCCCGGTCTTTTGTTCTTGATGGACCTGCGTAGGCTTCGGAGTGTCTCACAGTACACATCGGAGTTAATGGTTCGTCTGTGCTGGAGGAATTCAACAAGTAGTCAATTGGACGGCGCACTTTATAAGAGCCTCTGCTCTCTCCTGCGCATGCGGGCGCCCGCGCATGCTCCGATCCACGCCGGCGACTCCAATCGCATCCCTAGATGTGTCGCTACGTTCTCCCACAGCGGCATAGGCAAATATGTTAACGGTTACGTTCTTATGACGTTTCGTACCTTTTCATTTGAACACCCCTAGTAGGAAATACGTACAAACTTCTCAGCATGAAAACCAGAAGCAAACTGACGCTCGCACGCTTCTCCAAACTCTATCAACAGCTGCCGCTGTAGGATGATGCAACACCGACAGGAAGTTGAATAATACAGACAGTAGCTGACGCAATCGACAGAAATCTCCAAATACCAACAAGTGGTCTTAAAGTTTTTCAAATGACTGTAGTTGTACGAGCCTGAGGATACCGTACGTTGTTCTGTTGAAAGACGGCACTGTGGCCCGGGTGAACCTCCTGCAGATGTGGATGGAGATGGTCGGCTAACAGGTCCCTGTAGTGTCCACCATTCGTTGTTTGTGGAATGATGACCAACGGACTTTGGGCTTACCAGAAAAAGCTCCCCAAACCAAAGCATCACCTCCACGAGCCTGTTGAACTCCAGCTGTGCACCCGGAGGATACAGCTTCATGCTGTTTACGTCATATGCGTACCCGTCCATCAGCATGTGCAACAGGAAAAGGGACTCATCTCTCCAGATGACCTTCTTCCATCTGTCGAAGGTCCATTGGCGACGTTCCTTGTCCCATGCCAGGCATTGTTTGCGATGACTGTGCGTCATCATATCGTTTATTCCTGTCAAACAAGGAGTTGCGGAGAGCAGTGGTTCTTTCAGGCATACATCCAGGGGGCGAAGCCCTCCAGGAAACGACCCCCCCCCCCCGAGACATATTAGGTTACCGAGCCAAATTTTAATAAATTCAGGCTATGATGAAAAAGGAAGTTTTGTTTCTTTTTATGCTACAAATATTTCTCCAATTATATATTTTTTTGAATGTTTGTTCAAATAGTACTAGCTATAGTTTATTTTATTAAAAAGTGTATTACGACGCATGGTATTCTTCCAAATATAATAAGTAGACTAATCATACCTAATTGTCTGGGAATCGTGATTCAGGAACAAGAGTGCGTTGAACGCATTAAAAAACTTCCTCTTTTTTTCCTCCCTCCCCCCTCCTCCTTTAGCTGAAAAAAGTTTGTTATTCCTGAAATGTTTGAAGAAGTAATTACTATATTAGGGATAGGGATGTATACAGAATTTTTCTTCCAAGGGGGGGGGGACGAAAAGAGGAAGTTTTTGAAATCCACCATCTGGAACAAAATCAAAGTTAATGAAAAATTGAAGAAAAATTAAAGCATTTTTTTTCTAATGTAAGTTGATACATTTTTAATATATATAGTTAATATATATATATATATAAATATATATAGTTAATATATATATATATACATTTTTATTAAATAAAGGCATTTTTTCTAATGTACGTCGCATTTTAATCAAAAAAAACAAAAACATTTTCCGTGGGAGGAGAGGCCCCCTCTAAATGCGCCCTTGTGCTAGATACATAGTAATTACTTCTATATATATAAATATAGTAGTTAAAATTATATATATATATATATGTAGCAAATGGAAAACTTGTCCCCTCTAAGGTTCCATTTGCCCCCCCCCCTGGCCAAAAAGTCCTGAAAGAAACACTGACAGAGAGCTTCGTCTCGTCACGCAGCGAAAATTTCCACAACGGTGAGTTGCGCAGCTAATGAACACGCAAATGAGAGCAAAATGGCGTCGCAGATGCCTGTGTGAAGCAGAGTGCTGGTTAAATTGCTTAACCCGGTGGGAATGAGTGTAATCGAAGTTTATATGCGTTTGAAAACTATGTACGGTGACGGTACTGCGTCCATTGTTCGAGCAAAACAGTGCGGAGCCCCAGCAATGTTCAGGGAAGTATCTGGAGGCCAGCAACAGGCCTCCCGAGAGCATCCTGGACATGCTCAATGGGATTCGGATCGGGAGAGCGTGCTGGGTTGGACACTTTAAGAGTGTGTGACGTACTGCAGAGGTGAATCACGTGTGAAGACGACAAATCTCTCAGCGATACATTCTGTCCGTGTAGCTTAGTTGAGAAAGCAACTTACTCCGGAGTGAAGAGGATGCGGTTTCAATCCCCGTCACGGACAAATTTGTGTTTTCACAAGTGGTGAAACCAATATCGGAGGCAAGTCCTGAACAGGAACGACAAACAAACAGCAGATACGAGATGATGGGGTGATTATGGAAGCCCGCACGCAGCATCACACATCACTTAAATTATTCATATCAATGCGCCATCTGCACGAATTGATTGACAACAAAACTTCTGATTTTACCTTTCAAATGATGGAAATTTTATTTTTCTAAGTGGTGTAGTGGTTTTTTAGCAATTTTCTAAAAGTAGAGCAAGACTTTGGGACAATCTCGTACAGTTATAGCTCTACAGGCCAAAACAGGCATTAAAGTAAACAATGTGAGCAATATTCATGACTAATATAAAAAAGAATTTCTTTTCAGTTTGATTTTGAGAAGCGGAAACACGATTGCAAATGCAAACGTGTGCTTGTTCCTCGTAACAGCAGAATTGCGCAGCAGAAAAACTAGAAAAAATACATCTCCTTCGACATTTTTTTATCTGTTTCAGATTCGTCAAAACTATCCAGAAAATATTCCTCATAGTGGCATTTATTCTACATAAACGAAATTTTTCCAGTCGGAGTTTTAAATGCAGTGCTACGAATTTAAATAAATATCGAAGTTGATGCGCCCTCTGGTGGAAATATTGCGCATTGCAGAATGAATAAAATATTGAACGGATCGTCGTTGCACAGTTCAAGCAAACCAACGAGAAGAGAATTTTTCAAATCGGACTCATAGGCAAACATTTCCATGCTAATAGCAAGATTTTTTTTTATTTCGTTTGACAAAGCACGTTCTAAAAATACACCAAATCGATAACTCAAAAAAGCTCGGCGTTTTTGATATACTTGCACCAATAAACTTGGAGCGCTGGATTTTGTTATTTGTTTTTCCTCCATGGAGTTTTTGTAGACTTTGTCGTATTTCATCTTCCATTCAATCAACCGCACATAGATCCCTTGAAGCATTTAGACATTGCTGCCATCTTTTCAAAGAATGCTGGGATTGATAAGAATTTTGAATAAGTTTTATGGCTTAAAATAAATTACTGTCACTGTTGTTCAGTGTGCCGTAAGCCTTCAAATATTTTCTCAGATACACTGGTGCTCAAACTTTAAGTATAATTTATAAGTTCGTACATACTTCGAAATATTGGGTGTGTACATAAGTTCTACCCGTTTTTGTAGGCTATAAAAAAAGGAGGAGAAAACAGCAAATTATGTACCTAGGATTTCACATAATTGCCATCATTCTGTATAAATTCTTGCCATCTGTCTATGAAATAGGTGAATACCACGCCGGGAAAACTACTGTGTTTTAGAGTCATGTAATTCCGTTTTCACATCGTCCACATCATCGAAGGTTTGGAGAGCGAAGACGTTCTGTAACGATCGAAAATGGTGGTAGTTCGTAGGTGCCAGATCAGGATAATACGCCGGGTGAGATAACACTTCCCAACCAAAATTCACTAATTTTTGCCGAGTGATTAAAGCAGCATGAAGTCTGGCGTTATCATGATGAAGGATCGCGCCTTTGCGATTGACGAGTGCTGGTCGCTTCGATGTCACTTGTTCTCGTAATCTGTCCAACTATTGACAGTAGATGTCAGCATTTATCGTTCGGTTAGGTGCCAATACGTCCCAGTGGATTATTCCCTGGACACCCCACCAAGCACTCAACAAAACCTTTTTTGGGATGCTGTCCTCTTTTTGAGGTCATTGGAGTAGGCTCCGCACCTTTGCACACAGTCCGTCGGCGCTTTACATTACGGTACAGTACCCATTTCTCGTCACCCGTTACAATTCGTCCCAAAAACGGTTTATTTCTGTGACGAGAAAGCAAAGAAACACAGGTACAGATTCTCTCCTCTCGTTGCTTAGCAGAAAACTGGTGGGGAACCAGTTATCGAACTTGGTGATGAACCCAAGCTCATGCATCCGTCTTTCGACTGTTGTTCTGTGTACCGACAACGTTTCCGCTAATTCCTGAACGGTTGGATGTGGGTCATTTGTTATGGCTTGGTCCACATCCTCATCAGAAACCACGGATGGGCGTACAGGACGCGGTTGATCTTTACAGATTCTATCTCCATCCCGGAATTTCCGAAGCCAATGGCGACATGTGCTATCATCAACTGTATTCTCCCCATACACTTGACAGATGTTGCGGCAAGCCGCGGCTGCAGTACTGCCTTTATCGAACTCGCACAGTAAAATATATCTAATGTGCTCCTTATCACATGCCATGTTACACCGTCCGTGATTTCCGTTACGAAGGACACATTCGTACAAACTTAGTGTCTTTATATGCTTAACTGCTCCACGCTTTATTGGCCGAAATTTCGGCATCGCAGCGTCACCTGTGACGTAACTACTCCGATCTCAATTTGCATTTATTGCAAAAACGGGTACAATTTTTGCACACACTCAATATTTATGAGAAAATTCAATGAAATATGATAAATAAATATATTATTACCTCACTTATGCAACCCCAGCAGACGAAAATCATAGTCTTATAATAGTAAACTGGCTGGCAAAAATTAAGGACGAGACGGTGTTTCGAATGTAACGTCGTGCAGAAGGGCTCGACATCGACTCAAATCATACCATAAGATCCCCAAGATGTAAGAATATGGGACAAGTGAGCAAAACCGTCCAAACAAGGAATCCAAAGGATACAAAGGCACTTTATTGAAAAGGTAGCTTCGAGCTCAACTGGACAGAAGACAGAAACGTCCATGTGACAGGCGGCTGCCAAGAAAAATCCAGTCTTTAGTAGGGGATATGATCACCCCTGACTGCGTTGAAGGATTTACAACGTCTGTCCATGCTGAGGAAGAGGTTGTCAAGGAGCTTTTCAGGCATCGCGGCCCATTCCTCTTGTAGCGCCAATCGCAGATGCGGAATCGTTTCTGGCGGCTGGTGACGTGCTGCCAAGCGTCTCCCGAGAAGGTCCCACACGTGTTCGATTGGATTTAGGTCCGGGGACCTTGCGGGCCAATCCATGCGTTGAATATCTTCACTCTCCAACAGCTCTGCTACAGCCACTGTACGATGAGGTGTAACGTTGTCGTCCATGAAGAGGAACTCAGGACACACAGCACCTCTAAACAGACGCACGTGAGGCAGGAGAACCTCGGTACAATAGCGGACGCCACTAACTGAACCTCCTTGGAAGATGTGGAGGTCAGTACGGCTACCAAGCATGATTAGGCCCCAAACGAGAACTCCGCCACCTCCAAACCGGCCCCTTTTGATGATGTTGGAGGTGTGATTGCGTGTTCCCTGCTCTCTTCAGATGTGTATACGTCCAGAATCGCTCGTCAAACTATATCGGCTCTCATCCGTAAAGAGAACTCGACCCCATTGCTGATGTGTCCAGTTCTTGAGTTCCTGGCACCACAGAAACCGCCGTCTCCGATAAGCTGGCGTTAATGGCACACACCGTACTGGTCGTCGTGCAAATAGACCACTTTTGTGCAGCCTCCTGCCCACGGTAAAACGCTATAACGGACGTCCAGTTGTCTGTTGCATGTGCCTTGCGATTTCTCCCGCTGTCTGCCGTCTGTCTCTTCTCGCCTATCGGACAATATACCGGTCATCCGCCGCCGTGGTTGCTCGTGGACGACCACTGCTAAACTCTCGGACAGCTGTTCCTGTCGTTTGAAATGCTCTCAAAGCTCGTGAAACGATGCTGTGAGCGATCCCGAACTCCTCGCCCACACTAGTCACAATTTGACCTTCGTCCGACTTCCCAATGACGCAACCTCGGATAAAGTCATCCAGATGTCGTCTACTGGATTGCCTGTTGGCCCTATCACACGGTGGCAGCAACTAGACGTCGTTCAAACCGATGTACACAGTGCAATAGCTTTCACCGAATTGCTGAACGCACACCGCCCGTGTGCTTTATACCCTTCCGACACCCCCCCCCCCGCGTCGTGCTGCATATATGCGCTCCTCTTCGTCCTTAATTTTTGCACACCAGTGTATAACTATACTAGAAATCTGAATTTCTTGGCGTAGAATGGAATATCAAAGTTTCCAAGCTTTCGCAGATCAACCAGATGGCTTTCTCAAGGGAAGTAGACATCAAACTGTAAACTGGATATTAGAACACTTCAACAATTTGAACGCGGTGATTTGACCAGACAATAAACGAATAGATGAGAATGCATAATAATTATTCAATTGCAGAAACGAGGCGCCATGTTGGTTGGGCACGCGGTATCGCTGGAGAAAACACAGCATTATTTGACGAGCTGGTTCCAAAGTCGTGGCAGTTCTGAAGAGATGCTATCACTGCAAGTCTCACTGTTGGTTATGATCTCTAAGGTTTTGCGAATGGCAATAGATTTAGGCATGCAGTAGAAAACTAATTTCTTGATATCATTCCACATACGATCAGCGAACATGAACTTGACTTCTCTGGACAGAACAGTGGCTACTTTTCCGTCTGTTGTGTCTGTTGTGTCTGTTTTATGTTCGTTGAGTCTAATTCTAAACGAACGCTTGGTCATTCCGGTTTAGTATCGCTTAGAGCAGTCCGGATTTTGTAGTGGGATGGCATAAACACCTGCCTCGTTAAGAACAGGGGGTTTGTTAATATTTCGCTTAAACTGGTATATACAGGGTTGCAAGGAAAGTCCCTGATCAGGCCAATATCTCACGAAATATGGCAGTTAGTGATTTAATTCTTGTGCAGTTGTATAGGAAACCCCCTATGGCACACGCAGTAACACCACGAAGGATCCCCTCGCCCCTTTTGGTGGGGTTGAGGGGGCTATCGCTTTCCCCTTTGCAGATAGGGCGAAAAAGTCAATTACCAACTTGTTCAGCGAGGCAAAAATAGTACATAAATACTTTTGTCGCATGACAAAAGATGGAAGGGGACTCTCTAAATGCGAAAAAAACGGAAAGCTACCTGAGTCGCTGTGTCCGAAGCATATTTGCATGGATTTCAAATGTGCTTTCTGCTCGGTCGTCAGAATGCAAAAATGATATGCGTGATTGGTATGTCAACACTTCGAGAACCAGTGACGGGAAGTCGAAAGCTCTACCACATACACAAGTCAATTAGATGTGCATACAGTTTTCCCATTGGGTGAGTTTTTCGCCACTTTATGCTATTTCTCCTTGTCTCAGTGTATTTTTTACTGTATTGGACATCAAATTCTGATTTTGAATATGTCAAGGAACTGCGTTTTATTTCAGAACAAGAACTGTTGATAAGGTTTGTAGGAAAACTTTCCTTTGTGCTTTCATTTACTTAGAACTTACCAGTTTAGATAAGTTCTAAGTAATACGTTCTTGTCTAAATACTCTTGTCGTTGTTTCCGGATGATGTGATCTTCTTGGGGCCACATTCCCGGTCCCCTTCCATCTTTTGTTATGCAACAAAAACATTTATGTACTATTTTTGCTTCGTTCAATAAGTTTTTTTTTTTTTTTTTTTTTTTGAGGTTTAACGACCACCGTGAGCAACTCAATGGGCTATAAGCAGTCGCCCGTCCCTAATTTAGGGTCACTAATTCCAGGGAAGGGAGAGAGCCAGTGCCGTAAGACAAACACAACACCCATGCCTGACCCCCGATTCGAACCCGGACCCCTTTCGGACGAATGATCAGAGGCCATTGCCTTAGACCACTGCGCCACTGGGGCGGCATTGAATAAGTTTGTAATGGACTTTTTTGCCCTATGTGCAAAGGGAGGCGAGATAGCCCCATCAATCCCCTTCAAAAGGGGGGGGATAGCCCCATCAAGCCCCTTCAAAAGGGGGGCGAGATAGTCCCATCAAGCCCCCTCAAAAGGGGGCGAGGGGCTCTTTCGTGGTGTTATTGTGTGCGCCATAGAGGGTTTCCTATACAACTGCACAAGAAGGAAATCGCTAACTGCCACAGTTCGTGAGATATTGGCCTGATCACGTAATTTCCTTGTACCCTTGTATACACTGAGTGGCCACTTTATTATGACCACCTTACAGTTTTAAGCAAATGAGCTATGACTGCACGTTGTTGCCGCCAGACGGCGAGGCTAGTGTAAATAGGGGAAGCTTAGTGCTTGCGACAGTAGTAGAAGTGATTTTTGGGTGACGAGATGGGTAAAAAATGCGATTTGACAGACTTTCAACGTGGGATGATTGTAGGAGCTCGGAGCCAGGGAGCGAGGATCACCGAAACCGCCGCATTCGTGAAATGTTCCAGAGCAGCTGTTGTTAAAGTGTTTAAAGACTGGACTGTCAGCCAAAAAACTGGGTCTCTGCGTTCAACGTGTGGTCGTCATCGACTAGTGACTCGGGCGGGGCGGAGAGTGCCCAGACTGGTAACAGACAACAGAAGGGGCAATAGTGCAGCAAATTACATGCCATCTTAATCAAAGATCCCCTCAAATGATCTCTGCACGCACTGTTCTCCGTACACTGCATCGGATGGGATATGGCAGCCGAAGGCCTGCGCGAACACCTTTGCTGTCTGCAGTTAACAAGAGAAAACGTCTCCAGTTCATACAGGAATACAAGGATTGGACAGTCGATAATTGGAAACAAATTATGTGGTCCGATGAATCACGTTTTCAGTTGCACTATGCCGATGAAATTTGGCGAAAACAGCACGAAAGTATGGATCCCAATGTACTGCTACAACCCTTCAAACTGGTGGAGGCAACTTTATGGTTTGGGGAATGTTTTCCTGGCATGCTTTGGGCCCTTTAATTCGCGTTGATAAACGTCTGACTGGCACGTCATATCTAAACATCGTTGCGGACCAAGTGTATCCTGTCATGTGGATGGTTTATTCCAATGGCGATGGCTACTTTCAACAAGATAATACGTCCTGCCATAGTGCTCGTATTCTACAAGATTGGTTTCAGGAACATGCCAGTGAGTTTACTTTGCTTAGGTGGCCCCCCACAATCTCCAGATCTCAACCCCGTTGAGAATTTGTGGGATGAAGTTGAACGAGCTATCAGACAGCTGGATCCAAAACCCTGCAATCTCACACTACTGGAAAGTGCTATTCATCAAGCATGGTCTCAGATTCCACAAACCACCTATCAACATCTCGTGGAGTCCATGCCACGAAGAATCGACGCAGTATTAAAGGCAAAAGGTGGCCCAACGAAGTACTGAGGGGGTGGTCACAATAAAGTGGCCACTCAGTGTATAAGGTATGCCCAACAAACGGGACGCCTCGTTTCTGTGAATTAATAATTACATTCGCATCTATTCATTTAGGGTATCTCTCATTTCACCTAAAGATCACTTCACCGAAGGGTCATTTCATCGAAAAGTTCATTTCACCGAAAGATCGTTGCACCTAAAGGTTCATTTCACCGAAAGATCACTTCACCGAAACGTAACATCCCCATTGTAGTCTGTTCCCTATGCTATGTCAGGAACTTCTTAGATGTTTAATCGGGGTCCACAATGTCCTGAATTTATCACTTACAGAATCATTAATTGTTATCAGTCGGTGATTCCGGTGAAAGGAGAGAGGAAAAGAAAATACAAAAATATAAAAAGCATCCAACCAGAAAAGAATCGATCGCTATAATAAAGTTGCACATTATTCGAAAAGCTCCATGGTGAAAGAGTGACCTTAAATTTGATTTTTTTTATATAGTGACTGAAATTCTTACTACACACAAACCGTGCAATTGTTTTTGAATGTTTATATGAAAACTACTTTTGCATCGTAAAAGCGCAATATTATTACATTTATTTGTTGTGTAAACGTTGTGAATATGGCATTGGTAGAATAAAAACTGTCAAAAAGGCCTAGGCCTAGGGCCTATGAATTAATATTTCCTTCCTAAGTAAAAGCGCAATATTATTACATTTATTTGTTGTGTAAATGTTGTGAATATGGCAGTGATAAAGTAAAATCTATTAAAAAGGCCTAGGCCTGATAGGGCCTATGAATTAATATTTCGTGCCTAAGTAAATGCCCAATATTGTTAACTTGATTTTCTGTTAAACGTTGTGAATGTGGCATTGGTAGAATAAAAACTGGTAAAAGGGCCTATTCCTAGGCTTGGGGCCTGTGAATAAATATTTCGTGCCTAAATAAAAGCGCAATATTATTAACTTGATTTGATGTGTAAACGTTGTGAATATGACACTGGTAGAATAAAAACTGTTAAAAAGGCCTATGCCTGTGGCCTATGACTTTAATATATAGTGCCTAGGTAAAAGCGCAATGCTATTGACTTGATTTGATACGTAAGCGTTATGAATATGAAGTCGGCGGATAAAAAGCTGTTGAAAAGGCCTAGGTGTTGGTCCTGTGAATTACTTAAGAAAAAGAAAAATATTACAAATTTGACATGTTATGTAAATATTTAGTGCCTAAGTAAAAATGCAGCGTTATTAAAAAATCCCACCTTATTGTCCTTTCCTGAACAGAGCAATTTTCGCTAGGCTTACATAGAACGTTTTCTCGAAATTTGTTTGGAGTTCCCAATTCAATTCTAAATATAGGCCAAGAAACGGTAATCTTTATACCCCCCCCTCGAACTTCTGTGGCCAGTTGCCCTAAGTATGAACCGACATGAACATTCAGACAAACAAAAGAACTCCTTCCCATCGTTAGGCACCTTGGAAAACTGCCACACATAATTCGGAAACTTAGAAAACTGCCACACCAGAAAACTGCCACACATTCAAAGTGTTCCTTGGAGGAATAGCAATTTGTGCACGGCACCTTAATGAAAATCGTGTAGCAGTAGTCCTGTGTGGCAGTTTTCCTGTGTGGCAGTCTTCCTGTGTGGCGGTCTTCCTCCAAACCTAAATATTTACATAACATGTCAAGTTTGTAATACCTTTCTTTTACTTAATTAATGAAACAATATTTAGTGCTTAAGTAAAAGTGGGATATTGTTAACTTGATATGTTAACGTTATGAATATGGCATCCGTACAATAAAAACCACTAAAATGGTCTAGGCCTAGGGCCTATAAATTAATATTTCGGGCCTAAGTAAACGCCAATATTATTAACTCGATTTGCTGTGTAAACGTTATGAATATGACATTGGTTAAATAAAGACTAGTAAAAGGGCCTAGGCTCTTGAATTAATATTTCGTGCCTAAGTACAGGCGCATCATTATTATTTTGATTTGACGTGTAAACGCTGTCAATATTACATTGGTAGAATAAAAACTGTTAAAAAGGCCTAGGCCTAGGGCCTATAAATTTATATTTAGTGCCTAAGCAAAAGCGCAATGCTATTGATTTTATTTGATACGTAATACGTTATGAATATGAAGTCGGCGGATTAAAAGCTCTTAAAAAGGCCAAGGTATAGGCCCTATGAATCAATTAAGTAAAAGAAAAGTATTACAAACTTGACATGTTATGTAAATATTTAGTGCCTAAGCACAAGTGCAACGTTATTAAAAAATCCCACCTTAACGTCCTTTTCTAAACACAGCATGAGTCATGTGTAATTCTGTTGTTCCGTTGAACACTGTAGTTTTAAGAAATGTACAGCGATCTTTATACTCCCCTACCTCCTGTTAAACTTTTGTGGCCAGTCACCCTAAACTGGTATGAACCGGCGTGAAAATTCAGACAAACAAAGGAGCTCCTTCCCGCAGTTAGGTGTCTTGGAAAACTAAAACATAATTAGGAAACTTGGAAAACTGCCACACATTCAAAGTGTTCCTGGGAGGAATAGCACTTTGTGCCCGGCCCCTTAATGAAAAACGTGTGGCAGTTTTCCTGTGTGGCGGTTTTCTGGCAACCCCACCACACTAGGTAAATAATGAAAGTATGTCTCCCCCCCCACCCCTAACATTCAAACAGTATGTCAAATCGACTTATTAGTTAGCCCAGGATGACAATCAAAACGCCCATCTCGGACTTTTTTTCCTGGCCTTTTTTCTTCGGACTTTATTTCCTCGGACTTTTTTTCCTGGACTTTTTTTCCTAGACTTTTTTTCCTAGACTTTTTTTTCCGCGTTTATCAACAGTCTCGGACTTTTTTTACCTGGACTTTTTTACCTGGACTTTTTTCCCTCGGACTTTTTTACCTGGATTTTTTTACCTGGACTTTTTTCCTCGGACTTTTTTACCGATTACCTGAGAGATTCGGGGAGGGGGGGGGTCCGGACCCTCGCGTTTCCCACCTTCCGCCGCTCATGCTTATATATTGTTTGTTGCCTACAATACTCAAAACTCCGAAAAAAATTAAAATAATTAACGAAGTTTGATATATTCATAAAAAAAAGTTATATTTTCATTATTTTATTTGACCCTGTGGAAAAGGGTTAGGTCAAAATCTTACAATAAAAATGTTTATAAAAACAAGTAATAACCCCAATAAATTTTTATTTCATTGGGACAACGGACAACATAGTAGTGAAGCGTCTTCGCTGTTGGCCACTGTTACCACCAGTATAGACAATGCTATTATAAGAATGACCTAGCTCCTAGGGCTTTAACTATCGGAAGTGTGGGGGATATGTGAGTTATCTGCATTTCTCCTGCTTTGTGTTCTGTGGTCAGAGGGATTTCCCTCCAGTGCTTTGAACTTGATTGACATTTCATTGCTCCTCCTAATTGCGTATCCTTACACCTCGGGCTTTAAAGTCGTCCTGGACGGTGTGATTTTGGGGCCAGGTCTTGTAGAGCCTTAAGAAAAGACAGACAATCAGCCACCCAGTCTGAAGGCCATTTCCTATGGAAACCAAGTCGTCATTGTTTTTCTGGATACAATTTTTTCAAACTTTTAATTGTGTCCAGAGGTTGCGCGTACGGAGAAATTAATTTCCTTTTTCGTCATCATTTGAAATTCCTTCATTTTCAGTACGATGCGCTACAGATAAAACAATTATATCGATAAAACGTAAATTAATATACATCTCGAATTTTAAATCTATCAATCTTCTGCTGGATGAAGGTCTTCCCAAATTTCTTAAAGAAACTGTCTGGAGCCAACCTTTTCCATGTCCATGTCCTTCCGTCATGCATTCAAATTTCATCCACCCATCTCCCATGTGATCTTCTGTTTTTAACGCCCCATGTTACCCAGTCTAATAATTCATTCAGTAATCCACCCGTGGTCTGTTCTCCTAGCAATATGTCCAGCCCATGCAATTTCAGAGATTTCACTTTTATCCTGATGGCTTCCACTTTAGTCAATTTCTTGATCCAAGACTTCCTTTTCATACTTCCTATTATGCCAATATTATTAACTTCATTTGATATGTAAACGTTATGAATATGACATCGGTAGATTAAAAACTGTTTAAAAGGCCTAGGCCTAGGTCCTATGAATTAATATTTAATGCCTAAGTAAAAGCGCAATATATTATTAACATGAGTTGTTACGTAAACTTTATGAATATGTAGTCAACCGATTAAAACCGTCAAAAAGGCCTAGGCCTAGAGCTTATAAATTAATATTTTGTGCCTGAGTAAAAGCGCAATATTATTTATTTTATTTGATGTATAAACGTTGTGAATATAGCATTGATAGAATAAAAACTGTTGAAAAAGTCCCGACCTGGGGCCCATGATTTTAATATTCAGTGCCTAAGTAAAAGCGCAACGCTATTGACTTGATTTTTTTTTTTTTTTTGATTGGAGGTTTAACGACCACCGTGAGCTTCAACAATTTTTATTTGGAGCAAACATGGACAGGAAGATACAGATGGCCTGTGCTTAACAGTTACCAAAAGATAAACAAGTAGATGACCTATTTACAATGACAATGAGATATTTACATTATGTGGATGCACTATATACAATGTAAGCAAATTCATAACACTGACAATACTGGACTGATGGGTTGACTTACTCTATGTACATCATATGTTCTCAATGTGCATCAGCATAGTGCCATCTCTAACAGGTGAACACCAGTACAAGGTAGAACTATAAATTTTACAGTGCAAAAACAAACATGTATATTTTGAGCAATCTTGAAAAAAAAGAAGAAAAGAGCAGAAGGTTTATACTTTTCAGTATCTGAAAGATAAGCGAATAAATGATCTATCCACAATGATGGTGTGAACTCTATACAAATTGAATGCAATATCTCTCGTGTGAAACGCTGTCAAATTACAAAAAGAACTATTACTTAGGCTTAAACAAGTGCCTCAATCACAGTGCTATAGATTAACTTGTAATGAACAACAACATATGTACACAACATGCAACGGCATAGGGAAGACACTAATCAGAAGTTACAATTCCATGGTACAACTGTAAGTTTCACAGTGCAAAGAGTAAAGTATATTAGTACAAACAGGACTTGCGTTTTACAGAAAATGTATACTTCGGGTACAATACAAATAATGAAAATATGAAACTGACTCTTTGTACAGCAAATATGCAACACAGCGCAGAATATTATCTAATAGACTGATTATTTCCTGTTAGGCGCATGTGACATGAGAAAAACCACACTGTGTAATATTAACATATAATTGAAATACTATCAAAGCGTTTGCTCCGCACCATGAGCATAAAACTTAAGACATGTAATCGTGACCCAACACGCAAAATGTGCCAAACATAAATTTTACAGTGCAATTAGGAAAGTACATTAGTATATACAAAACTGAGCTTTTGGCATAGCAACTATACTTCAGGTACAGTACAAATAACCAAATGATGAACAATCACCCCCTGCACTACAAAAGTGCTAAACCTTGCAGAACATGGTGTAATCGACTGATCATATCCCTTTATGTACATGTAACATGATCAAAAACCACACTGTGCAAAATCAATAATACAATTTAAACACTATCAAACAGTTGCTTAGCACCGTGAGCAAAAAATCATATATTATAAAGCCCGGCAGACATAAGGAAAGTGCCGAAAAAGAAAACAAAAAACTTTAAACTTATTCTAAGTGCCTGTATTATAACAAGAAACTCACCTACAGGACCTTGTTGGTGAGAAACATGCAAACGTGCAGTAACATTAAGAAGCAATGATGACAAGGGCACCTAAGAACACGATAATCACAAAACTATACTTCAATTAGTCCAAACAATGTCACAGAAGTCAGAACAAAGTCTAAGGTCTTCTGATGGACCAGAAAACCATTGACGAAAAGGTGACCACACTGACATAAAGTGTGGGATTCGATTCGCAGCCTTAGCAACAGTGAAAGCAAGCCTCAAGCGTGAAATTAGTCTGTTCCGGAACTGACTGCACATCGCAGCTCCCGCCTGAAAGATGGTAGGCTGTATAGGGGTAGAACGTAGCTGTTGATAGTAGCAAAAAATCACATGTTTTGCTAATATGAATACATAAGCACATGACTCTGATATAGGAATAGGCGGAGTACTTGAACTGAGTAGCGTACTATAGGCTGAGAAGGAGAGATCATTAGTACTAAGGCACTGTGCAGTAGTGAAGGTCAGATGTAGCAAGGGAAGAAGCACTGTGCAATGTTGATACACATGATCTACATCCGCAATCGCAGAGCAAAACATGCAGTTAGGCGAATCAACAAGCGTCATCCTGAATAATTTGGTAGGAACTGGTAACCGCCGATGAAGAAACAACCATTGGATGTTTCCTTCTGCTGGAATAGATAGTGGCGAATTAGACATGGACCACACTTGTGAAAGAGCGACATTCGGAACATCTGGAACCATCAATGGTGTAGCATATAGTGGATCAATGAGACAACGGTAAAGAGACGAGATAGAAAAACTGGAGAGAGGAAGTGATGAGCCCCGAACGGAAAGGAAAAAGTGAAGAGGAAGAGAGGCAGAGGGAACAAGAGTTAACCCAGCTTGAGAGGCAAGGTTAGTGAAGAGGGTAATGATTGAAGAACGGAAGGAATCATACAGCAAAAGAGAGGAAGATGTAGGGGGAGGAGGGGGGAAAGATCAGAGAAGGGTTTCCAAGAAAGATCTGGAGAAATTAGATCCTGAACAGATACTATTCCGGCGGGGAGCCAGGAAAGGTCAGTAAAGTAGGGAGCATTAGGGGGATGAAGGATGGAAGAAAAGAACAGGGGCTCAGCTAATAGTTCAGTGGTGGAAGCCGGTGGAGCACGGAAGAGGGGTAGAGAACGAAGAAAGGAAAGGACCTCTTTGTAGAAAGGGGAAAGTTTAGAATGGAAAAAGGAGATTGATCCATTAGAAGATACATGATGAAAGTGATTCGGGAATTCCTAGGCGATATCATGACATCTCTAACGAGCGTAACTGGCGACTCTGGTGCACTTCGTAGCCGCAGGAAAGAAACCACTTTATGTGCTTTATAGTAGGTACGAACATCCAGCAGTGAAATACCTCCATCAGTGACTCGACGACAGAGAGTGGAGACCTGGATCCAATGGTACCTGTTCCATATTATCGTTGAGATGATTCGAGTGATTTCATTGAGGTGATAAATGGGCATACGTTCAGCTGACCATGCATATAGGCATGGTGAAAGAATATAAGTCTGAGCTATTCTAGATCTTGAGAAGTAAGAAGTACAAAACTGGGAACCTCGACAGAAGGCAGCAGTTGGAGTAAGGCGTGTTCTGAGAGCATTCCGTGTTTCATTTTGAGCAGAAAGACGGACCCCGAGATGGACCCCAAGGAATTTTTTGGGATGAAGCAGTCCATGAGGCACCCCACGGGGTGTCGGTCCTAAAGGCCCACGCTCCGCTCCATAGACCTGCACTCTTGGATGTATTAAGTGATGCCGCTGAACATGAAGAATATTGATTGTAAATCTGGAGCAAGATGTCGAATTGAGCGTCTGTCCGTACACAAAAGGTCGCGTCATCAGCATATGCAGAGTATGTCACAGAAAAGTGCCTAGTACTTGCAGTAGGCGGTGGCAGTGCATCTATAAAGACTCGATGGACAGACCGAAGAAACGGCTCAAAAGCAATGGCAAAGAGCTACCCAGAAAGTGGGCAACCCTGCCGAATGCCTCGCCGAAAAGGAATAGGTGCAGTCAAGAAGGCGGCCGTCTTGACATGGAAAGCAGCGTCCTGATAAAGGGCAAGAATAGAGGTAACAAAAGCAAAAGGAAAGCCGAAAGCAATAAGAACAGCAGAAAGATACGAATGTGAGATATTGTCGAAAGCAGCTCTTTGGTCAAGATTAAAGAGGGCAAGTGGTTCAGAGTTAGTACGAGCCAGATGTAGGAGATCTCGAAGGAGATTGAGATTAGAAGTGATGGACCGACCAGGAACCGTGTAGGTCTGGTCGGGAGAAAGAAGAAATGGAAGAACTTGGTTGAGTCGACTGGAAAGGAGTTTAGTGAAGAGTTTATAGTCAATGTTTAGTAGCGAGATAGGGCGCCAGTTTCCCAAGTCAAGCAGATCGCCTTTCTTGGGGAATAACACCATATGAGCCTCTGTGAAACCCCTCGGAAGAGAAGAGGAAGAAAGAGCAGCATTGAAAGCGGCGAGAAGAAATGGAAGCAACGAAGGGAGAAAAGTACGGTAGAAAAGGAGCGGAAGGCCATCCGGACCTGGGACAGCACGGAAATTTAGAGAGGCAAGAATGGTCCGAAGTTCAGTCTGCGAAATAGGTTGTAAAAGGGAATCAGAGAGATTGGAAGGAACTTGGGGAAGAGCAAAGAGTAAAGTAGCAGAAGCAGAAACAGAAGGCTGAGGAGTTTCACTGTATTTGATAGTAAAATATCGACGAACCTGAGAGCAAACTGCATCCGGATCAGAGATGATTTCACCATCAGGCCGCCGAAGTAGTCGAAGCTGATGCGACGAGCGGCGCTTTTCTTCTAACGCGGACAGAAACTCAAAGGAGCAGTCCTCTGGTGATATATGTTGTAGACGGAGACGAAGAATTACCTGACGTGCACGAGGCTCAAGAAGTGCTCTAAGATCCGCTTGGTAAGCTGTATACATGGGATGACTTGCACCAAGCTGTAACAGGATGTTTCGGAGATTTTGCTCTTCCATGGAGCGCTTCGTGCCTTCGGAGAAGGAATGACGTCTGAGAAGATAAATTAGGTAAGATTTTACCTCGAGCCAGTAATTGATGGCAAAAGGTGCAGTGGACAGGCCCTCTCGCATATGATCAAGAAGATCTCTGATCTCGGTGCACATATTCTCATCAGCTAGGAGAGAAGTGTCCAGTGTCCATGACCGAGGCCTAACATGCAGACGAGATGAAGAGCTACAGGAGATAGTGATGGCACAGTGATCCGATGAAGCTGTAGGAGAGTGCATACAATCCGTTGTAATGGGCAATAACGGAGCAGAAGCGTAAAATCGATCCAGCCTGGCAGAAAGAGAGGAGGATGCAGATGAAGCTCTCCAGGTATGTGAAATGGATGTCGGATGCAATCGTCGGAACACGTCATGTAAATCAAAATCAGACACTAATGATCGCAATTGCTCCACAAGACGTGAACGATGTTCAGTCCTCGAAGGAGCGCGATCGAGCTCTGGTTGAAATGTACAGTTAAAGTCTCCTCCAATGAGCACATGATCTGATGGTAATGCTGACTGAAGTGCAGTGCGGAGCGACGAAAATAACAAGGTTAGATGTGTAGATGAACATGGAATATATATGTTGAAAACTAAATATCGTTGTCCATCTAGGACGAAAGTGAGTCGCTGCAATAAGTCTCGGCACAGGTTATGAACTTTAACAGAGGAGAGTGCTTGACGAAATCTATTATGTACACCGATCGCTAAACCTCCACGAAGAGAGAGCCTATACGCGTGATGAAACTGATAGTCCCATCTCCTCCAGCGATGGAAGGGTGAAGTGGATAGACAATTTGTCTCTTGCAAAAGTAGGAGATCTGCTTTGAGGTGGTGGACGTCTTCATACACTAAAGCATTCGCCAAAGGGGTACACATACCCCTACTATTCAGTGAGACTGTCTTGAACAGAATAGTCTGATGATGGTTGGAGGATGTTGTCGGCCGCGTTCTGTAACTTGGCGAGGCGGCTACGGAACTTCTTTGCCCAGTAGGGACCACCCAGATCTCTGCCCGGAACGGTACGTAAATGAGAATGTATCGCCAACATTTGATTCATGGTGTCAGACAGACAGTGGGAGTATCCTTCCAAAAAATTGCGAGACAGTTTGTCTCTATGGGGACTTATTAGGAACGCATACACCTTCTCCCCAGACACAGGTGTCTGTGGAAGCGAGGATGCCTCTAGAATATGTAAAAAGTTTTCACAGGAGATCGGAATAATTGTTCCATCATCTGTATCAGATTCCATAGAGCCTTCAGACGTGAGCATCTGACTACTAGAACAATCACCTCCTGCCTTAAGGGTAGTTGTAATTCTAAACTTCTTATTCTGAGCGCGTGAAGTTCTACGTCGCTTCGCCCGTCCACGACTTTGTGCTGTAACCGGAATTGGAACTTCCGGCAATTTAAAAGGAACTGAAGAAACAACCTCAACGGTCGGTGTAGCAGTATGACGAGAATCGTCATCAACCATCTCTATAGGAGACTTTGGATTAACAATTGATGCCTCATTTGACTGAAGAGATAAAGTGGGCGCCAATGCATCACCCGAGGTCGAGGGTGTACCCATAGACGTCGGTTGACCAACGGCTGTCTCACAACTTCTGGTAGACGTCGGTTGACCAACGGCTGCCTCACTACTTCTGGTAGACGTCGGTTGACCAACAGCTGTCTCACTACTTTTTGTAGACTTCGGCTGACCAACGGCTGTCTCACTACTTCTGGCAGACGTCGGTTGACCAACGGCTGTCTCACTACTTTTTGTAGACGTCGGTTGACCAACTACTGTATCATTACTTTTTGAGGAAGTCTGCTGTTGCTGGTCTTTAGCACCAGAAGAGGATGCCGATTGGCGTGACAAAAAGGAAGAAGGTCGTGCTGTTGACTTGGAAAGAGTGTTCGCATTATGAGGGCATAGAGCGCGGGGATGTCCCGTGCCTTTACAATTCGGACAGACGGAGCCTACTGTGATGAATATCTCTCTAATGTGCGTGCAACAACGTAAACGTAAAGTGGGTGGAATACGCAGCATGTGCTCCTCTGAAGGGAAGACCACACGAACATTGCGGCGAAACCCGAGTAGGTATCTATCTTCTGGCACCTCTGGAAACGAAGAGTAAATAGTTACACCTCCAATGATCCGGCCATAAGGAAGAAGAGCGGCAATCAAGAGATCATCTGAAACTTCAGGTGGAACTGGTGAGAAACTTACAACAACGGAACTCTGTGAAACAGGTTCGGCATGGATGTGACGATCACCAATTGAGATGCCCTTGGTCAGTACATGTAGGGAATGGGCAGGAGTAGAGAAGTAAACAACTACTTTGTAAGGCTTCCTGCCCACATGAGTTATAGCTGATGCAGGAACAATCTCTCAAAGAGCAGCAGTATATGCAGTAAGTTTTGTATTTCTCAGGCTCGGAAATACAACACCATTCTCCATAGTTTGAAGGAATTTCAGCTCAGAAGGGGTATCTTCTTTAAGGACAACCTCAATGACTTCAGCATTATGCTTCATCTCATATTGTCCAGGAGAAAAAGAAGACTGGGAAGGTCCCGACTTAGATGCGGTTACGTCAGCATATGAGAGGGTAGTTGTACGTTGCTTTGGAGATGATTCCGGCATGGAGTTCGAAACATCCATGGCGTCATCATTAGCTTTCAGAGAAGACATCGTATCGCCGCTGGGAGACTTGGAAGAAGAGGCGATATCCGATGGTAAGGCAGCAACAGAAGGCTGCAAGGAGGAGTGGTTTATCGAGATTGACTCGTCATTGGTAGTAGTATTTAGAGAAACTGTTATCGGGAGATCATCATTTCCGGTAGCAAGGGTTAGGACGTCATTCTCCCCGGAAGCCGCCATTTGCAATGGCGAGGAAAAGCTTAACCCTTAGCCAGCTTGGCCAAGGCAGAAAAATAAGGTAAACTAATCAAAATAAGCACTTACCAGCTCGGCAGGCATATAAAAAGAAACACGGAACCTTCACACACAACACACACACGAAATAGAACACTGACAACGAAGAAAAATAACACACCAACGAAAACTTGAGGAGCACAGATAAACACGACTAACGCACCGTGAGCAACTCAATGGGCTATAAGCAGTCGCCCGTCCCTAATTTAGGGTCACTGGTTCCAGGGAAGGGAGAGAGCCAGTGCCGTAAGACAAACACAACATCCATGCCTGACCGGGATTCGAACCCGGACCCCGTTCGGACGAATGATCAGAGGCCATCGCTTAGACCACTGCACCACCGGGGCGGCTGACTTGATTTGATACGTAAACGTTATGCATATGAAGGCGGCGGATTAAAAGCTATTAAAAGGCGAAGGTGTTGGGCCTGTGACATAATTAAAGAGAAATATTACAAACTTGACATGTTATGTAAATATTTAGTGCCTAAGTGCAGCGTTATTAAGAAATTCCACCTTAGGGTCTTTTTCTGAACATAGCATGAAATATGCTGTAATTCTTGCTTGGCTTACATAGAACGTTTTCTCGAAATTTGTTTTTTTTTTTTTTTTTGAGGTTTAACGACCACCGTGAGCAACTCAATGGGCTATAAGCAGTCGCCCGTCCCTAATTTAGGGTCACTGGTTCCAGGGAAGGGAGAGAGCCAGTGCCGTAAGACAAACACAACATCCATGCCTCACCGGGATTCGAACCCGGACCCCTTTCGGACGAATGATCAGAGGCCAACGCCTTAGACCACTGCGCCACCGGGGCGGCAAAATTTGTTTGGAGTTCCCAATTCATTTCTCAATATTGGCTAAGAAACGGTAATATTTATACCCCCCCCCCCACCGACCTCCCGCACACACCCTTGAACTTTTGTGGCTTGTTGCCGTAAACTCGTATCATCCGACACGGAAGTCCAGACAAACAAAAGAACTCCTTCCCGTCGTTAGACTAACCTTGCAAAACTGCCACACATAATTCGGAAACTTGGAAAACTGCCACACATTCAGTACTCGGAAGAACAGCAATTTGTGGCCCGCCCCTTGATGAAAAGCATGTGGCCGTTTTCCTGTCTGGCAATCTTCCTGTGTGGTAGTTTTACTGTCTGGCAGTTTTCCTGTGCGGAGGTTTTCCGATTGTGGCGGTTTTCCGATGTGTGGCGGTTTTCCAAGTTGCTGAAAGACGTGTGGCAGTTTTCCTGTGTGGCGGTCTTCCGCCAAGCAGTTTGAAATGCCGACCATGGAAATTTCCCCCCACATATTTGTGCTACTTTCACGGCTGCATCTTGTTTTAAAGTGCATGGAAATAGAAATCATGACATCGGAAATTTCCCCCACCGCATCCTAAAAGTCGAACTGCCGACCCTGGAATTTTCCCCCACCCTGTCAGCCTCCTGGCTCTAAGACACGTTTTCAATTAAAAACCGCGGTTAGAGTGGAAATACTAACCTGGAAATTTCCCCGACCCAACCCTGCTAATTGTAAACCGATTTTTACCCTAAACAACGGTAGAAATTTGAAATGCCAACCCCGGAATCCCCCCCCCCCTCTCAGCCTGCTTATTGTAAGACCGTTTTTCACTAAAAAGAGCGAAAACAGTCAAAATACTAACCCGGAAATTTCCCCCACCTCATCCAGCTACTTGCAGTACTATAAACTGCTGTAAAGGTTTGAAATCCCGACCCCGGAATTTTCCCCCACATATTTGAGCACGTTGTTTGGCTGCATCTCGTTTTAAACGGTGTGGAAATGCAAATGATGTCCCCGGAAATCTCCCCCACTTTCGATATTTTGTGTCAAATGCAATTTGTGCATGGTCCCTGACTGAAAAAGGTGGGGGAGTTTTCATGAGGGGGAGTTTTCCTGTGGGGGACTTTTCCGATTCTGATAAGTTGCGAGAAAGGCCTAGGGCCTATTAATTAATGGTTTGTGCCTAAGTAAAATGTGCAATACTATAACCTTTGCTTGTTATGTAAACCTTCAAAATCTGAGCTCGGCGGGTTGAAAATTGCTAGAGAGGCCTATGGCCCATTAATTAATGTTTTGTTTCTGAGTGAAAACGTAATTCTACAAACTTTAACTTGTTATGCAAGCCTTATGAATCAACACGGCCGATTCAAATTTGTTGACAATCCTCTTCAATTCTGCCTACCCAAAAAGGAAAAAAAACTACTCTACCCCAATTTTCTGAATTAGGATCTGTCTTACTATAAATCACCGTATGACATAGCTTTAAAAGATCTACAAATTTACTAAAGTTTGTTACCCATGCAATTTGTATATGCCCTCGTAAGGTCGTAGCAACAGACCACCCTGTTCTAAATTAGAATCAGTCTTACTCTAATTCTATTGCTTAACTGAACACCATAGCTTTAAAAGATCTACAAATTGACAGCAATTTGTTATCCATGCAATAGCAACCGGGTACGGAGAACTGGCCACCGGAGAACTGGCCACACGGAGAACTGGACACATTGGAATTTCAGTGCCATAAAATTGTTCTGCATAAACAAATTTCGTGTGGGTATATTCCCCACTACTTGAGCAACTATTGTTCATAAAATATTTTTTAATACTTCATTTTCAGTAAGAAATTTAAACATTTCCATGATTTTCGGGCCAAAGACAAAGCGGAGAACTGGCTATAAAAAGTTTAAGGGGCCGTATAAAACCTTGCGTTCTGGACTGCTCCGTGGCTACGTCTCCCGGTATTGGTTATCTGACACACATAAAATTTTCCGAAATTTCGTATTTTCTTATTTACGATATTTTTCAAGGTTTATAAATTACAGCTAAACAAATTATCTGCGGCTATGTGCAAACCCAGAAAACTTGTCGGGGAGGGGGTGCTTAAAACCTGATATATGAAATAAAAAGAATTTCTGGTCCGATCGGGAGATTTTCAGCATTTACAAATTACAACTCAACAAATTGTCAGAGGGCATGTGCCTACCCAAAAAACCTGCCGGCGGGGAGGGGGTATACCAAAAGTGTAAAATGAAAAGAATTTCTGGTCAGATCGGAAGATTTTGAGCTTTTACAAACTACATCTCAACAAACTCTCTGCGAACATGTGCTAACTCAGAAAACCTGTCTCGGGAGAGGACGGGGGGGGGGGTAATAAAAATTGTAAAATATAAAGAATTTCTCCGATCGGGAGATTTTTAGTATTAACAACCAGAAATACTTTTTGTTTTATATTTCAGGCACCCCCTCACCCCGACAGGTTTTCTGAGTAGGCACATGCCCTCAGATAATCGTGTTGAGTTATAAGCTTGTAAATGCTGAAAATCTCTTGATCGGACCAGAAATTCCTTAAATTTTATACTTTTGGTGTTACACCCCCCCCCCAACACACACACAGGTTTCCTGAGTTAGCACATGTTCGCAGAGAGTTTGTCGACATGCAGTTTGTAAACGGTCAAAATCTTCCGATCTGACCAGAAATCCTTCATATTTTACACTTTTGTTATTTAACATCCCTCACCCTCCCCCGACAGGTTTGATGAGTTAGTACATGCGCGCATGGAGTTTGTTGAGATGTAGGTTGAAAATGCTGGAAATATCCTGATCGGACTAGAAATATTTTATATTTTATATTTTGGGTATCGCCCCCCCACACACACACACACACGTACACGACGCTTGCTGAGTAGGCACGTGCACTCAGATAATGTATAGAGTTAGAGCTTGTAAATGCTGAAAATATCCCGATCGGACAAGAAATTCTTTATATTTTGCAATTTAGGTATTACCCCCCCCCCCCCCCCCCGACAGGTTTCCTGAGGCAGCACATGCCCTCAGATAATTTGTTGACTTGTAGGTTGTAAATGCTGAAAATCTCCCAATTGGACGAGAAATTCTTTACATATTACACCTTTGGTATTTACCCCCTCCCCCTCGCCCCACGCCGACAGGTTTCCTGAGTAGGTACATGCCCTCAGATAATTTGTTGAGTTGCAGCGTTTTAAATGCTGAAAATCTCCCTATCGGAGCAGAGATACTTTGTATTTTAGGCCCCCCCCCCCACACACACACATACACACAGGTTGCCTCAGTAGGCACATGCCCTCAGAAAATTTGTCGAGTTGTATGCTGTAAATGCTGAAGATCTTCCGTTCGGACGAAAAATTCATTATACTTTGCACTTTTGGTATTACGTCCCCCTCCCCCCTACACAACCACGTTTGCTAAGTAGGCATATGCCCTCAGGAAATTTATTGAGTTGCAACTTGTAAATACTAAAAATACTTTGCACATTTGCTATTACCCCCCCTCCCCAACAGGTTTGCTCAGTAGGCACATGCCCTCAGATAATGTGTCGAGTTGTAGCTTGTAAATGCTGAAAATCTACCCATCGGACCCCAGAAATGTTTCGTATTTTAAACCTTTGGAATCCCCCTCCCCACTCCCCCGGACAGGTTTACTGAGTCAGCACATGCCCTCAGATAATTTGCAGACTTGTAATTTGTAAGATTGTAAACCCTGAAATATTTTGTTGAGTTGTAGGTCATAAACATTTTTCATAAAGAATTACATTAATTATCGCAATTAAAAAAAGACGAAATTACGGAAACTTTATATGACTCAGATAACCAACCTCTGGGGTTCGTGGCCACGAAGCGGTCAAAAACGCAATTTTTATACGTCCCCTTTAAATTCTTGTAGCCGCTTCTCTTACACCCGTAGGGACATGGTAACAATTAAAACAAATAATATCACATCTTAGTGTAAAGGGAGTTCGCCGCCCAGGTGGCGCAGTGGTCTAAGCGCTGGCTTATGATCATTAGTCTGTGAAGTGGTCCGGGTTCGAATCCCGTTAGGCGTGGATGTTGTGTTTGTCTTACGTTACTGGCTCTCTCCCTTTCCTGGAACCAGTGACCCTAAATTAGGAACGGATGACCGCTTATAGCCCATTGAGTTGCTCACGGTGATCGTTAAACCTTCAATTAAAAAAAAAAAAAAGAAAAAAAAAGACTAGTTTAATAACGGTCCACATCATCTAAAGGTTCAATGTGAGACTCTACCTACAGACTTCGGTTTATTAGACTTTAGACTTACTGCGCTAAATTAGTTCAATATATACATAAACCTATGTAATTTAGTCTTCATAAGATAAAATATGGGCAAATGTTCCACACGTGAGATTTTACTGAAATACACGTTTATAGAGTAGTACTAATATTTTGAGGTATTAGGAAATCTGTGGATGAGATCGACATTAGGTAGCATCTCAGGAAAATAAATAAATAAATTTGAGTTTCAAATTCGAAGAATATTACCTTTCGATCGAAATTTGCAGCTGGTTAAAACGATCTTTCGATGAAGTGAACATTCGACAAAGTGATCATTCGGTGAAGTGAATTTTTCGGCAAAACGACCTTTCGGCGAAATGAACTTTTCGATGAAGTGAACTTTTCGGTGAAACGACCTTTCGGTGAAATGAACTTTTCGATGAAATGAATTTTTCGGTGAAGTGACCCTTCGGTCAAGTGGTTTACAGTGAAATGGACCAAACCCATTCATTTATTGTCTAGTAAAGTCACCGCGTTCAAATTGTTGAAGTGTTCTATTTTCCAGTTCACAGTTTGCTGTCTGTCTTCCTTGAGAAAGCCATCTGGTAAATGTGCAAAAGCTTGGAAACTTTGATTTCCTATTCTATGCCAAAAAATTCGGATTACTAGTATAGTTATACTATTTTGAGTATAGTTGGTGTAAGCTTCCTGTTTATTAATAGTCTTATAAGTTCCCTGTGTTAATACCATAATCTTATAATTTACATGAAAGAGCAGTATATGGAACAATATTTAAATTCTTTTGCATAAGACATGTGGTCTTTGAATCTAAGGTTGAACCATGCTGTCTCTGTACGATGTGCAAAACTCACTATGTTCAAATTGTGAAGTTAAAAATTTATTTACAATTAAAAACACAAGTCAGTTAAAATACCGCAAGCAAGATCTGTCAAGGCTGCATGGGCCCCATCATCAGGTTTAGTGCCACAGTCACTGGGCAAGCATGCAATAAATGCAATGTAATAGTTCCATGATGCAATAGTCATCAAAAGTCGCTGTTGCCAAACGTTAACGTCCAAAATCTTGTAGAAGATGGCAAGGAACGCATACTATCCGCTGTAGGAAACATAGACTCGATTAGTGTCTTGTTTGTTTGTTTGGAGGTTTAACGACCACCGTGAGCAACTCAATGGGCTATAAGCAGTCGCCCGTCCCTAATTTAGGGTCCCTGGTTCTGTAACGTACCAGGAGATGTGACGTACCTGCCCGAAGGACGCACACGACATAAAGGCAGATAGGAATCAGAATAAAACGTCCGCGTAGCTCAATTGGTAGAGCAACTTATTCCGGAATCGCGGGTTCGAGTCCTGGCGCGGATAAAAATGACGGAGAAATTTACTTCGTTATAGTTCCAGGGAAGGGAGAGAGCCAGTGCCGAAAGACAAACACAACACCCATGCCTCACCGGGATTCGAACCCGGACCCCTTCGGACGAATGATCAGAGGCCATCGCTTAGATCACTGCGCCACCGCGGCGGCTTAGTGTCTTGCACTGGCGGGGAATGAAACTAGGCAGATCGATATTACAGCAGGTATTACCAAATTTAGTAATATACAAACGTTCTGACATAAGTAATGCACGTTTGTTACACGACGATGCAAGAATACTGATATTTTCCTTGTCAGGTTTAATCTCCTTGATTCACAGTCTTTGTCAGGTATCAGCAAATTTTAGTTGTTGTGAAAACTTTTACGAAAACATGGGAATAATTTACAAAAATAAATGCAATAATTATTTTGATATTGGCCATTTAAAAAGGAAAAGACGTACTTCGGGGGTGGGGGGGGTTAGCACCCTCTGGATCCTTCTGGGATTCAATGCTCTGGGAACTTCCGTCTGGGATTCAATGCTCTGGGAACTTCTGTCTGGGCTACAATGATCTGAGAACTTCTGTCTGGGATTCAGTGCTCTGGGAACTTTTGTCTGGGATTTAATGCTCCGGAAACTTCTGTCTGGGATTTAATGCTCTGGGAACTTACTTTTGGGATTCAATGCTCTGAGAACTTCCGTCTGGGATTCAATGGTCTGGGAAGTTCTGTCTGGGATTCAATGCTCTGGAAACTTCTGTCTGGGATTCAATGCTCGGGAACTTTCGTCTGGGATTCAGTGCTCTGGAAACTTCTGTCTGGGATTCAATGCTCTGGAAACTTCCGTCTGGGATTCAATGCTCTGGGAACTTCTGTCTGGGCTACAATGCTCTGGGAACTTCTGCCTGGGATTCAGTGCTCTGGGAACTTCTGTCTGGGATTTAATGTTGCGCGAACTTCTGTCTGGGATTTAATGCTCCGGGAACTTCCTTCTGGGTTTCAATGCTCTGGGAACTTCTATCTGAGCTCCAATGCTCTGGGAACTTCTGTCTGGGATTCAGTGCTCTGGGAACTTTTGTCTGGGATTTAATGCTCCTGGAACTTCTGTCTGTGATTTAATGCTCTGGGAACTTTCGTTTGGGATTCAATGCTCTGAGAACTTCCGCCTGGGATTCAATGCTCTGGGAAGTTCTGTCTGGGATTCAATGCTCTGAGAACTTCTGTCTGAGATTTAATGCTCCGGAACTTTCGTCTGGGATTCACTGCTCTGGAAACTTCCGTCTGGGATTCAGTGCTCTGGGAACTTCTGCCTGGGATTCAGTGCTCTGAGAACTTCCGTCTGGGATTCAGTGCTCTGGAAACTTCCGTCTGGGATTCAATGCTCTGAGAACTTCCGTCCGGGGTTGACCAACTTCCGTCCTATCAATCGCTTTCCACCGCTGTGTCTCATCCATGCGATGTCTTCGTGACATAATTAGTTCAAGATGCCACTGATGTAAAAGCAGGAGTTGTCTAGAACACCTACAGGATGTGAGTAGACTCGTCCGCAATTTTTACACAGTTTTAGTTTGCATATTTCGACTTACTGCCGCAATAATAAATGCATGACAATCGTCCGCGTAGTGAAATTCTGCATGTTCGCAAGTTTTCAGGGCATTATTTTACATGCATCGACAGATATATGCGTTTTTAGCACGTCTTTTGTAAAAAAAAGATCGTGCTTATGTTATCGGTTTGTCCGTCCGTCCGTCTGTACCCACGATATCTCTGCAACTATTAGTTCAATTTGAAAAATTATTTTTGCATTGGGAAGCTTGAAATATGCGAATGATGATCCTTCATTTTTTTTTTTACAATGTACAATTTCGCCGCTAGAGGGCGTAAACGCAGATGATGTCGAATTCCAAAAATACGTTTTATTCCACATTTGTTTCTAAACATCAGATTGAAAATTTTATTTTATCTTTCGATTCCATTTATGTCGAAGAGTATTTTAGATATAATTACTTTTTCAAACTACGCATAGATTTTCCGCTAGGAGACGTAAAAAGTAAATTACATTTTCCCCGATAACCCTTCTTCTAAAACTCCGATTTGAAATTTTTTTTCGTCAGCGGATACATTTCCTGATGGAAAATCTTTTGCAAATAATTTCTAATTTTTGGTAAAGAATACTTTGGCCACCAGGTAGCGTAAGCGTTAATTTTTGCTTCTGATGTATTTGCCATAAAATCTGAGCTCCTAAAATATCGATTGAAAAAATTCTTTCTTGGACTGATGCCACTCACATCGATAAACCTTTTCGGAATATTTTCTTCCTAAAATATTCTTCAGTTCCTCCGGCAGGGGGCGCAGATGTATATCTTATTTTTGTCAATATCTCTAGTTCTAGGAGTCCGATTTGAAAAATTCCTTCTTTGTTAGATAGTGTTTTAAGTGTGACATGTTTTTCATATAATTTCAAAATTTCCAAGTAATTCATAGACTTTCCGCTAGGGGGCGTAAAGATAAATTGCTTATCCCCTATATCTCTGCTTCTAAAACTCCGATTTGAAAAATTCTTTTTGCACCGGATACAGCTCCTGGTAGGAAATCGTTTGCACATAATTTCTAATTTTTGTAAAAAAATGGTTTGGCCACCAGGGGTGTAAATCTCAATTTCAGCTTCTGATGTATTTGCAGCAAAATATGAGCTTCTAAATTCTCGATTGAAAAAAACGTCGTTTGTAGACCGATACTACTCATGTCGACAAATCTTTTAGAAACATTTTCTTCTTAAAATAGTGCATGGTTTCTACGCCAGGTGGCGTAGATGTATATCTTATTTTTGTCAATATCTCTACTTCTATATAGGCGTCCGATTTGAAAAATTCCTTCTTTGTTAGATAGTATTTCCAGTGTGCCGTGTGGTTCATTTAATTTCAAAATTTTCAAGTAATTCATAGACTTTCCGCTAGGGGACGTAAAGGTAAATTGCGTTTCCCCCTATATCTCTGCTTCTAAATCTCCGATTTGAAAAATTCTTTCTGCACCGGTTACAGCTCCTGATGGGAAATCCTTTGCACATAATTTCTATTTTTTGTAAAAATGCTTTGGCCACCAGGTGGCGTAAGTCTTAATTTCCGCTTCTGGTGTATTTGCAGCAAATATGAGATTCTAAAATCTCGATTGAAAAAAAAAGTCGTTTGTTGACCGATACTACTCATGTCGACATACCTTTTTGGAACATTTTTCTTCTTGAAATAACGCATGGTTTCTACGCCCGGGGGCGTAGATGTATATATATTTTTTGTCAATATCTCTGCTACTAAGGGTTCGATTTGAAAAATTCCTTCTTTGTTGGATAGTGTTTCCGATGCGAAATGTTTTCCCTATAAATTCAAAATTTTCAAGTAAATCATAGACTTTCCGCTAGGGGGCACAAAGGTAAATTGCGTTTTTTTCGTTATTTCTGCATCTAAAACTCCAATCTGAAAAATTCTTCCTGTATCGCGTGCAAGACCTGATGGAAAATATTTTTCACATAATTTCTAATGTTTTGTAAAGAATGGTTTGACCACCAGGGGTCATAAGCGTTAATTTCTGCTTCTGATGTATTTGTAGCAAAATCTGGGCTCCTGAAAACTCGACTAAATTTTCTTTTTCTTGGACCGATACCGCTCATATGGATAAACCTTTTGAGAATACTTTCTTCCTAAAATAATGCATGGTTTTCCCACCAGGGGACGTAAAGTCACATATTATTTTTGTCGATATCTCTGTTTCTAAGAGTTCGTAAGCTCGTGATTCCGTTTACAGCAATATCTGAGGGATTAAAAACCCGATTGAAAAACTTCTTTCTTTCGTCAGATACTATTGTTTTCCATACCGGTTCCATTGCCTTTGAATAGCTTTGATAAATTTAATTTGCGTCAGAACGGATTCAAAAGACGTTACACCCAAAAATTCGGTGTCATCTTTCTTGTTTTTTTTTTTTATTGAAAGCTTGACGACCACTGTGAGCAACGAGCAACTCAATGGGCTATAAGCTGTCGCCATCCCTAATTTAGGGTTACTGGTTGCAGGGAAGGGAGAGAACCAATGCCGTAAGACAAACACGATATCCATGCCTCACCGGGATTCGACCCCGGACCCATCTCGGACGAATGGTCGTAAACCAACGCTTAGACCACTACGACGTCGGTGTATCTGCTTTTTGTAGGTAATGCTTTAAGTTTGAGCACCAGTGTATATGACTGAAGCATTTACCAACTTACTCTTTCAGATAGGTTGATAAAATTTAACTTACCACCTTTCTCCATACCACTTAATGCTTATGTTATTCTCACAACGTGCGTTTTCTATTCATTTATTGGTATTTTTTTTACAAAAACTTATCTCTTTCATTCACTGGAACACTCAAATCTGTTCTTTGTTCATTCAATAATAAAAACCAAGCGCCTGTTGACGACTACTAACATAATCGCAGTAAAGTGTTGCTTGAAGAAAGCGTGCAGGTGCGTGTTAAAGTCATTTTTTATTCAGGGAATTGTATTGAAGCGAAAGACAGAGAAGGGGGGGGAGGTAGGGAGGGAGGCGAGGCAGAGATAAATCGTATTGCCGAAGTTTTATGCTATCTTGGGTTGAGAAGAAGAGAAATAACAGTAGCAGAGAACGTGACGTGATTTTTCTCCCTTGTTGTTGTTGCTTTTCGTTTTTTTTTTTTTTTTTTATTGGAGGTTATACGATCCGACAGAAAAACAGCACTGTGTTTCGCTTACGACTCGAGCTAATTTGTTTCTTAAAACAGGATATTTATTTACAAAATTTATTCTTATAACTGAAATTGTGATTCCGTAAACGAAATGAATGTCAAACCCTGAAACCGAGATATCATCACTGTCATCATCAAGCATTTTCAATCCATTGCTGAATGCAAATCTCTCACCAAGTCTCTTCCACACAACTTCCTCTCTTAAGTAATTTTCTTCCGTGTCATTTCAGTATGCTTTCGAACTTTATTTACCCATCTCCCACGTGATCTCCTTTAGCAATATAAACTATCTACCAAGAAGTAATTGGACACCCCTGCAATCGACGATATCTGCGGTCCTGATACACGTCACGGCCGCCGCCGTTAAATATCGTGTGGGAAACAACAACGCAACCAGTCGCATGACAAGATCGGAACTCTCTGAGATCGGAGCTCGCAGTTCGGAGCTCTCTGATTTCGAGAAAGGTGTAATCGTCGGGTATTACAGAAAAGGCCGACCCGTACGTTACATATCCAGCGAGTTGAAGTACCCGAAATCAACAGTAGCCTACGTGATTGGCAAGTGGAAGATGAGAGGTGACTGTCGGAATGTTCCCCGACCCGGCAGACCCACAGAACTGGGAGTTAGAGACGGACGAGTGCTGGAAACAGAAATTCAGAAGAACCGCACCAAATCGATGGGCCACACCCGCGAGGAGTTTCAACAGGCATCCGGGAGTGTTCTTTCGATGAATGCCATCCGTAAGGAAGCCCATCTGCTCGATTATCATGGACGTCCTGCTATTGGACTTGGTGGTCAAAGACCTGCCTCCCACAAGCCTTTGACCACCAAGTCCAATAGCACTGCTCGGCTAACGTGGTGCAAAGAACGTCGACAGTGGACCGTTGAACAGTGGAAACAGGCTCTCTGGAGCGACGAATCAAGGTGCACCCTCTACCGTTCGGATGGCAGGGTCTGGTTTCGGATGGCAGGGTCTCCTGTCGGAATGCTGCTTTAACCGCACGGCATCATAGGTCTTATGCAGCCCTGCAATTGTCCTTGGAGCTCTGTGCTGCCACTGAGACTACGGTATAAAAGCAAACGATATATCAAAGGCTTAATGCAATTGGCTTTTAAGCCAGGTGACCCATGGTGTGTCTCACTAACCGTATCTCACAGGAGAGCACTTTTGAACTTGGGCAGGCGACATCGTTCCTGGAGCCCAGACGAGTAGGACGGTGTTCTGTTTACAAACGAGTCCAGATTCAGTCACCAAACGGGTTCTCATTGGCATTTCATCTGGAGGGTTTCATTCTGCGGGCAGAATGCGTTTCCAGTTTATTCAAAGAAAACAAAAAAAGGTGTAACAGAAAGGACGACATGAAACGCTATGTACAGTAATGTGCACCGGGAAGGCTTTATGAAGCCGATAAACATAAATTGGCAGCACGTCAGATAAACAGAATCCTCGAAACATAATGCCCGATGAAAGAAAATAATAAAAATGCAAGACTCTGTGTGATAGAAAAATAAACATCATAGACGAGTGTAAACAGAAGTATCGTTTTGTTGGACTTAGCTGTCGAAGCACAATACTACAGGACATACATGCCTTAGTTGAAATACTTTAAAATTTAATGATTAAAATATATACAAGGCTAAAAACAAACAAGATATTTCACACGAACGCCCCGTGCATCATCAGGTAAAGAAACCTGGCGGAACAAAAGAGTCTACTTGCTTTATATACACTGCTGGCCACCCAAAATGCAACACCAAGAAGTACACGAGATAGCAAAGCCAGATTTACTGGACACATAACAACAGATACAAAGATGAAACGATTGAACTTACAGGCCAGTGCGACTTGCGGAACACGCAGACATCAATAGTTCGTGTGGCCCCCATGGCTGGCAATAACGGCCGCTACACGCCGAGGCATCGAACGAAAGAGGCTTTGGATGTAGGCTTGGGGTATGTCGGTCCAGGTTGCTTCCACACGCTGCCACAGTTCATCAGGCGTAGCTGCGGGTGGTGGTTGCCGTTAAGCGACCAGACGTGTTCGATGGGCGACATATCGGGAGAACAGGCGGGCCACGGCAGCAGTGACACCTGGTGGGCCGTGAAGAATTGTTGCACGATGCGTGCCACGTGCGGGCGCGCATTGTCTTGTTGAAACGTGGCCGCTGGCAGGTCCTGCAGGTAAGGGAGGACTACAGGCTCCAAAACGTCGGAGATGTAGCGGTGGCTGTTGAGTGTACCGGCAATGCGTACCAGAGGGGTGCGGGTGTCATATCCAATTGCACCCCAAACCATAACGCCAAGAGACCGACCGGTATGGCGATGCATAACGCAGGCGTCATACAGTCTCTCGCCGCCACACGCGGATACGAGCATCGTGGTGTTGCAGGCAGAAGCGGGATTTGTCGGAGAAGACAGTGTTGTGCCATTCCGTAGTCCAGGTGCGGCGTTCAACGGCCCACTGCCGCCGCACTCGTTGGTAGTATAACGTCAATGGTAAGCGGAGCAATGGGCGCCGTGCGACAAGTCCCCGCTCCTGCAGACGACGTCGAACGGTACGTGCTGCACAGATTATTGCGCAACACACCCTAATTCTTGCGCTAAGGTTCATAATATGGCGGTGTTAGCCGTCGATTCCCGCCGCAGGACATGCCGCTCTTCTCGTTCGGTGGTGTGCCGCGGTTGCGGCAATCGCTCACGTCGGTCCGTCCGTCCCTCCTGCACCCACTGAATCCATACTCGCCTCACTGTGGTTGGATGTCGTCCCACACGGGCGCCGATGTCTCGGTACGATAAACCGCTGTCGCGATAAGCCACTATTCGTCCTCTATCGAACTCCGAAGCGTGCTGGAATGACTGCCGTATTCTGCGACGAGGCATCAGGAAGCTTCCCATTCACAGGTTCGGCAGTACAACACACTTCCACTACTTACACCCCGCCTTCTGTGCACCCTTCTTATAGTGCTGCTGCTCGGTGGCGTGCCGGGCGCACATGATTTGCATATGCCCTGCAATGCTAATCGTTTGCATGTCCTCTCGCTGGCGACGCATGCTGTGAATTTCAGGCCAATCGGATGCTTCCTTCTTGGTGTTGCATTTTGGGTGGCCAGCAGTATATTTAGGATGGATTAATGATGTGCATTTCGGACGCAGCGATCCTGGTGGACAAGATAACAACCGGTATAGTTCAAGATAAGGCGCAGTACGTACATAACTATACAATAGAGCACAAGGTTGTTGAATAACTCATAATGCAAAGTATAAGATGGTTCTCGGAGACGGTTTAATGGAAAAATGGCGGATTATTTACCATAATGAAGCGTGGGAGGCGGGAGGGTTACATGAACTGGAAGAGGGGTTGTTTATGTAAGATAAATTATTCAATAATTGTTTCCAAGGGGGATGAACAAATACAGAAGTTTCTTCATTACAACATTGGTTTATATTGTAGTGTATATATAAACTTTCTGCAAACAGAGTCATAGATTTTGAAGATGACAATCCGATTTTTGGCGTAAATGCGACAAGGATGGTAAGTCAGATAATATCCGAAAACTTGAAAATTTTCATCGTCCTGGAGCGGGACTCGAACCCGCGTCTCCCAGAAAACACCTAGGTATGCTAACCACTACACCACCCAGAACGACCAAGTTTCAAGTTTCCGATCAATTTGAATCTAACCATCACAGGATTCGCTAGTCGAAGCAACCGGCATTCATGTTTAGCGAAGCTGGAGGTTAATAATCCTATCCCGTGATTGCCCGGAGTAGCAGATAAATCATGAAAGAAATACGGGATTACGCCATATAATACAAATTTTGAAGATCACAATCCGATTTTTGGCGTAAATGTGCAACTCCTTGTCACATTTTTACCATCCTTGTCACATTTACGCCAAAAATCGGATTGTCATCTTCAAAATTTGTATTATATGGCGTAATCCCGTATTTCTTTCATGAGAGTCATAGATTTTGTTTTAGTTTTTAATAGTAGATAGGTGTCAGTGCATGATGGGTGGTATATCCCAGTTTTGGTCATGCGTGATAGCGAGGTAGCAGATGAGTTCATTCTGGCGTCATACTGGTGCTCAGACACTCGAATTCTTAAGTTACGGAGTGTGGAGCCTATCCACCATTGATCATTGTCCTCGCTGGTATCGCTCTTTATTGGCACACAGTAAACGCCGCATTGGTCTTGGGTTGAAATGGAATCACGGTCTTTTCTGACTATGGTGAACAAGTTAGATGTTGAGTCTCCAAAGTCTTTCCTGTGTTTTTTGCAAATACCTCGTAGAATTTGCGTGACTGGTGGTAAGAAAGTCAAGGAGCCTACATAGGTAGATGCACTGCGCTCCGGCTGAAGAGTGGTCACTGTTTTTCGTTTGAATTGGGAAACTAATGTATCGACAACACAGGTACTATAGCCATGTTTTGCAGCAATTGATTTTAAGTTGGTTATTTCTTGATTACGAGCCTTTTTGCTGGATGAGTGCTTGTAAGCTCTATTGACCATGAATCTAAGGGCAGCTAATTTATATTTTATTGGATGGAAAGAAGTGTGTGGTATTATAGTGGTAGAGCTGCTATGTTTTCTGTAGACTGAGAAACTTAAAAAATTCTTGTCTACATGTCGAGTGATCCAAAGGTCAAGGAATGAGATTGAATGGTCTTTTTCCAGTTCAATAGTTATCTTTATTGTTGGGTACTTGGGAGACATGGACGCTGAGGCCATCCAGAGAGTGAGACCAAACTAAAAAAATATATCGATGTAGCGCATGTACAAAAGTGGAACCTCGTGGGAGTTTGCCAAGATGTCGTTTTCAAGTTCTTGCATTATCACTTCTGCAAGGATGGCAGACAAACGAGAACCCATTGGGGTTCCACTGTTCTGGCGGTATATTGTTGCGTCAAAGCGGAAATATGATCTTTTGGCTATTGATTCCAATGCGTCAGATACTGGATGTGATACGCTGTTTTAAACAGAACTGTTGTCTAACAGAAAAGAACGCTGTACATACAATCACAGAGGTCGTCCGAAAGAAAGAAATGGAAAGATGATAGATACATGAGGGTGATTCATAAAGTATACAGTTTCAACGCACTATAAAACAAGAACAATGTAAGATATTTTATGTTACCTGTAACAGAATTGTAGGGGAATGTTTCAAGTTTTTTTAGAGACAGTCACAGATGTTCTATGTGCGCACCCTTAGCCACACGACACACATCGAGCCAGTAATCCATTTCCGCCCAAACGCGAGGTAAGGTATCTGAATCAAGTGCAGTCATAGTGGCTGTGATACGCTATTTCAGCTCCGCTAGATCAACAGGAAGGGGAGGGGCGAATACCATGTCCTTTACATACCCCCACAGGAAAAAGTCACAACGTGTTACGTCAGGACTTCTGGGTGGCCATTGGGTCAGTGTCATGTTGTAGTCCGCGGCTCGTCCAATCCATCGGTGAGGAAGATGTTCATCGACTGACTGGTCACGTGACACGCGCGCTATCGCCTACGTCACTTCCCTCAGCAGCGGGACACAAACTTTATGAGTACATCTACCTAACGGTTCGCAGTTGTGGTCCGTGTCTTCAACTGTTACTGTTTTACAGCATCTGGAAACTGTATACTTCTTTATGAATCACCCTGTACAATGCAACAAAGACAAATGCAGCACAAAGAAGAGAAAAATAGTACAATATATATGCATTAAATTACAAAATACACTGTTTGGCTCTGGTACCGCTACAAGCTCAAATGAGGAGGGAGACCTTATCATCACGCACCTGAAATTATGGGTCGCGGGGTGAATAGGTGGAGTAAAATAACGACTGGGACCCCCTCCCCTTCGCAAGAAGGTACTATGAGTCAATGCGCTGAAGAAGTGCGGACCAGAAAAGGTCGACCAGAGAAGCTTGAACGGAAGAAATAGTAGAGAGAAGTAGGTGGAACAAAGGGCTAGTATTGATCCTGCAAACGTCTGTCAAAGAGTCTTCTTATGAGGCGTTAGTCTGCTCGTGTGGGGTGGCATAATGTTCCATGGCCGTATACCACTTCACGTGTTTGCAGGACGCAATGTGAATGCTAAGCGCCATAGGGAGTCTTATATCAGACTTTTCCGGAGAACGACCCGAGTTCGTTTTAATGGAAGATAGTGCTTGCCCGCATAGGGCTCTGCCTGTCGGTGATTCTCTGCAGAGCGAGGATATTCGTCGTATGGACTGGCCAGCCAGGTCTTTGTATCTGAACCCTATAGAACATTGCTGGGATGTTCTAGGACGGCACGTCTGCTTCATCCCAGAATCCTTCCCGACTATCCAACGGCCTTATTGAGGAATGGAGTTCTTTGGCTCAAGAGTTCGTCAACGACTTTGTAATAAGTATGTGTTGTCGTTGTGAGAGTTGTCTGTCCGTTCGAGGTGATGACATTTCTTGTTAAGACATTTCTAGGTTGGATTGCATTCGATCGGCACTTGTAATTTTTCTGCTTTAACGTGTACTCTGCTCGTTGTGGTAATCACACAGCTCCCTCATGAAGAACCAACCAGTGGCGAACTGGCGATCCATAAACGTCTCTGGAAGATATTTTGTGCGGCCCACTTTTGGGAAAAATAATCGAAGTATCACATCCCTGAAAAAACGGTATGTCAGCATCACTGCTTATTCCAGTGACATTAGCTTACTGTCCTGTCCACCATACACGCCGGACATCAATCCCGTTGAACATCTGTGAGACTATCTTGACCAACAGGTTCGACGTAGGGACCCACCACTGATGACTCTTGAGGATCTGTGAGAAGCTGTAGTGTCTTTATGGTATAGCATCCCTACTGAAACGTTCAAAGGCCTCACTGAATCAATGCCACGCTGTATATCTGCGGTATTGATGACACGAGCAGGTCATATCTTACACTAACAGGTGGCCATAATGTTTTGACGGGACTGTGTATATATCCTTTTAATGATCATTTCTGTACGAAACCCGTAGTAACATTCAGTCACCATTGTTGTCACTAAACAAATAAGAAAAGCAGGCGTTGATATAAAGTAGGCGTTGACTCAAAATTTCAGGAACCTGGTCATTAAAGGGATATAGGAGCACTGAAAAGAAAAAAATAGTGTTATTCCTCGAAAATTAAAAAATGGTGCAAGTTTTTTTGGGGGTTAGTTTTATTTTAAATTTATTGCTATCAGTGGGTGCATGGACCCCGAAGCACCACCATGGTCAGCGCCTATGGACTGAGACCAATTGAAACATCTCTTTTGAAACAAGAAATTCTAAAGCAATTTACTTAAAAACGCCAGCAGGCGTCATTCAGTGATATGTAAATACGTACTTCAGTCCTTTCAGAGTGACAAAACTATGAGAGCAATTTAGATAAGACCTGAAACATTTTTTCTGGTATTTCAAAGCCTTTTACATTATTCATAAAGCGTATGAATCCTGAAACTAATGGCATACTTTTCCCGTTTAGTAGCTATGAATTCTGTCCTAATTGCATTCGCACTGGAAGTCTCATCTCATCGGAACTTCTGACCGGATACGTACTTCTCTCTCTCTCTCTCTCTCTTGTGTATTCCTACACTTCCGCGTATGTACCGTATCCCCTCTTCTTTTCTCACGGGTTACTTAAAATTCAGCTAGTCTTTTCAAAGTGTAGAAAAAGTGGTGAAAAATAAATAAATATCGTAGCAACATTGAAAGACTCGCCGAACGATCTTGACCCTGGAGAAATCGTCAGCAGCTCAGCTTGAACTTTTCGAATACGTCATGAAAACACGTAGTTTGTTCCCATTTTTCTTTCTTTTTTTACCTGGTTGCGTTTCTGTTTAGCTGTCGGGCGCAGGCAGCCTCGTCTGTTCGCTTTATTCAGTTGTCCTTGAATTGGTTCATAAGGAAGTTCAACATCGCAGTCTGTTCGTTCACCCCGATAGCACAGTTTGCGCGCTGGTATTCGTGCTCAACACTCCGGGAAGAATCCTGTGCCATCTTTCAAGATCGTTCATTAGAATCAGCATTACGCCTCGCTGCTTTATTGTGTTTTGCCGAGATATTCAAATTGGTATTGAGGATTATTGTGGTTCACAGATGGGATTAGAGCACTGCGATTTTTTTTATCTATATTTCTATAACGGTGGAGTGCACACTTCCCGATAAATCAGGAAAAGGTACCTTCTCTCAGGTATTGTAAACAATCATTTTTTACCCGATCTCGAAAATTACTCCTACTCAAAGTAAAGTAGACATCTTTTTTATTTATTTGTGAGACCACTTCTGTGTCATCTCAAAGGAATTTATGACAATCATACAACAGCTACTAACTGAAAAATTCACTTTAACGGACTAAACTAATTGTATTAAAAATATAAGAGGGTTGTACCAAATGTAATGCAAAAGCGGACATAACTGTTTTTACTAACTAACAGAGGTTGTTCAAATTGTACATGTTGGTGGAGAAACTTTTCCTTTTTAGTAGACCTTCTTCATTGCAGATTTGAAGGAAAGAAGATGGAAGTCTGCTCTGATCTGCTGAAGGCGTTTGAAGCCAATGAAAACACGATTTTTTTTCTTTCATTGGTTTTACGATAACTATCTATATATTAGTTCTATAAGGTTTTTTACTGTGAGTCCTATTTTGAGAGAACTGCTAAACGTAAAGATATGGTTGAGATATCAAATTAAAGGTCTTACCGTGTAGATGTGCCAGTCGAAGAGAAAAATGAGATAAGAGCAACGGTTCTGGCGTTGTGGGGCGGAAGAGTTCCCATGTAAAGTCTATGGGAGGTTGACTCACACGCTGTTGAAGGTGGCAGCATGGAAGGACTGAGATAATCCAAAGTCCGAAGTCTTCCCTTTTTTTGAGTGACCCGTTGCGCAAAGTAACGCTGGCAAGCATTGGTATCAAAGTCCTTCTCATCGGAACAACGAACGCTCTCGAAGACCTGATTGCGTTATGCCGTTGGACTGTGTGATGTATATATACAATTTAATATTCATTCGATCCGGTTTATTCACGTAGGCAAGACGTTTCCCATTATGTAAAGATGTAAATAAACATTCCGTTGACCTTTGTTAGTGAAAATGTTTAGAATGTACACATTGAGTTGCGCCATGTATATATTCATTCTATAAGGCTTTTTTACTGTGAGACCTATTTTGAGAGAACGGCTGAACGTAAAAATATGGTTCAGGCATCAAAATAAAGGTCTTACCATGTAAATGTGACAGTTGAAGAGAAAACTGAGATTGAGGGAATGGTTCAGGCGTGGCGGAGTGGCAAAGTTCCCATGTAAAGTCTATGGGAGAAGCGTGCGGCCTTTATCTACATCAGGCGCTCAGTTCAGTGTCAGACTTGGTGTGTGCATGGTGTTCTATGTAATCAGCCCTAAAGTAAGTAAATACTTTACTGCATACTTACCCTTAACAGAATGTCTCTCCCGCAGAAAAAAAAAAGAAAAGAAAACGTAAGAGCCTTACTGGAAAACGTGAACGATCAATGGGTCGCAACTATATGTCTCAGACAAGAGAGTGAAGCGATGAGCGATCAATGGGTCGCTACTATATGTCTCAGACAAGAGAGTGAAGCGATGAGCGATCAATGGGTCGCTACTATATGTCTCAGACAAGAGAGTGAAGCGATGAGCGATCAATGGGTCGCAACTATATGTCTCAGACAAGAGAGTGAAGCGATGAGCGATCAATGGGTCGCTACTATATGTCTCAGACAAGAGAGTGAAGCGATGAGCGATCAATGGGTCGCAACTATATGTCTCAGACAAGAGAGTGAAGCGATGAGCGATCAATGGGTCGCAACTATATGCCTCAGACAAGAGAATGAAGAGTATTCGCAACGCGAATCTCATTTCAACATTTACAAACACAGTTGTGACTGAAGATGAGAGCTAAAAAGAGTACGGTATCCAGTTGAGTTTTTGCACAGGATCGAGATGAGTGGGCTTTCGCCTCACATTCCACAACTGAAAATGGGTGCAGTCGTGATGCTCATCACGAACCTGGCCGCTCCGGTGGCTCAGTGGTCAAAGCACTGGCTTATGATGATTCGTTCATGAAGGGTCCGGGGTTCAAATCCCGGTGAGGCATAGATGTTGTGTTTGTCTTACAGCACTGGCTCTCTCTCCTTCCCTGGAACCAGTGACCCTAAATTAGGGACGGGCTACTGCTTATAGCCCATTGAGTTGCTCACGGTGGTCGTTAAACCTTCGGTCAAAAAAAAAAAAAATAACGAACCTGGGCTATTGTCCTTACTGAAGTGGTTGAATGAATTTGTCAATCAAATGAAGTTTACATTCGTTGTTTCATATGAGTTCATTCTTTTCAAAAAAACAAAAACAAAAAAAATAAGCGTCGATTCCGACAGGTTTTGTCTAATTTTTAATAAACACCTACCGCTGAATGTCAGGAATTCGTAATCCTTATAGTTTGTTGTTATGATTTAATTCCACTTCCTACGTACCGAACTGTGGCTCGGTGTGGTCGTGAGTGATGCGAATAAATGCAGTGTGCTGTTAAGGTAAACTCTCGAATCAGTGGTTTTATTCCACACGCACAAGGATCTTGGCATGCGGATGATGCATAACATAAATTATCTACAAAGAGTACCTTGGTACTCTCTCGATTTCGATTTTTAATCGGACGGTAAAGGGGATCGGACAGTGCCAACCAATCTCGTGACTTCTTAAGCACACTGTAAACAAAAAATAGAGTAGATTCACTGAAAAGAACATACAGCAAAGTTGTCGGCAGGTATTTGACTTTTATCGAAATTTTCTTTTAGAAAAGTTTCCGTTGTTAATAATGGAAACCAGTATTTTCCTTTTGTCATTAATTTTATTATCATTATTATTTTTACAGAAATGTTAGTTTCAGGTTTTCCGTTTTTATACTGAAATTTCCGGATTTTTTCAGCATATTCGATTTTGCCTTTTTTAGTTCTGGTATACTCCGTTTCCACTCTTTTCTAAGTTTAAATGTACTATAACGAAGTGAATTTCTCCGTCATTTTTAGTCTACGCCGGGATTCGAACCCGGGTCCACTCATTCCGGAATAAGTTGCTCTACCAATTAAGCTACGCGGACATTGATTCTAATTGCTATCTGCCTTTATGTCGTGTGCGTCCTTCTGGCAGGTACGTCACATCTCCTGGTACGTTACATCACCTCCCCCTTATTTTTCTTTTTTCGAAGTGCTGCTCATATTTTTCCTATCTCGCGGTGTGGAAATAACATCACACCAATGCGAGATTTTGAACGGCCGGGTCATCCGAATAGTTCGGGCGCCATTATAACGAAGTGAATTTCTCCGTCATTTTTAGTCTACGCCGGGATTCGAACCCGGGTCCACTCATTCCGGAATAAGTTGCTCTACCAATTAAGCTACGCGGACATTGATTCTAATTGCTATCTGCCTTTATGTCGTGTGCGTCCTTCTGGCAGGTACGTCACATCTCCTGGTACGTTACAGTACCAGTCCCAATGAAAGACACCTTCCTAACGGACGAAGTGAAGTAGTGCTCTCTTTTGCCCGAAGGGGATCGCGATGGTTTGTACGCTAGTAAGGACCGCTACCGACTGAGCGAGCAAAACATTTACCATCTAGTGACATTTAAGGTAGGCACGAAGAGGACGAGCAGCGAGATGATGAAATGCGGGTAAATTAGTCATTTTATTTTCTGTATGAGCTTATTATTTTTCTGAATATGTTTATAATAATTTTATATTATCTGTAGGAGAACTTATCACAAATTGCATTTTTTACATCATGATTTTTCAAAACAACAGAATGATTTGGAACTCGAGCTTTCTTTAAACTTATGTTTAAGAGAAAAGATGAAATATTCACAGTAATATTTCGCAAAACCCCTAACTGTAAAATTTTCACTTGATAGTTATATTATTGGTTGATGCATAAGTTCATGCCGGTTTTTTCACCGCACTACGGGAATGTATTACATCATAAGGGAAAACGGAATCAACCAACTACGTATCCCCCCCTCTCCTCCATTGTTCACGATGATGTCATAACATTTGGATAGGTCTGCAATCCCATTCTTGAAAAAAAAAAAGTGCAGGTTTTGCTGTGAAGAAATCATCAAGGAAATTCTGGAGATCAACATCATTGTTGTACGTTCTGCCACGGAGTGCATTCGACAGAGATCGGAACAGGTGATAGTATGAAGGGGCGACATCTTGAGAGTAGGCCGGATGTCCTTCAAGTTGCGGAAAGCGTTAAAAAAAGTAAGAATTTAAGAAACGATTATTTATTCTTGCTCAAGAACAGAGGTCTTTCTTGTTGTGCTGCATCTTTTTAATAATTGTAATTATGTTCGCGTAAATTGAGAACTGTGTTAACAATAAAGAAATATATTGATAAAGGCTGTCGAATTAGCTCTATTGCAATCATTGCATTTATTACGAAGAAACCAAAAAAAAAAAATTAACGAATTGAAATATCTTTTATGGAAATTGTTGCTTGTATATACAATTGACAACTCTAGGCTTTAAGTGTGTATAACATCATTAGTCTTGTCTTATACCCAGGTATTTGTAACGTTCGCTATCGAAACCTATATATGAGACTGGGAAATGTGGACAAAAATTGCTCCGATTTGTTTCAGTTCCTGGATTCCAAGACTACAAAATCCAGATTCCGGAATCCTTAGAATTTCCCAGTATTAAGTTATTATATATGTTTGTACGTTACAGAGGAAAATGAAAGGTGATTATAATAAACAAATAATGACAAAATTCATGCCAAAATGTTTTCATTGTAAAAATAGTATAACTACAATAATAATCCGAATTTCTTTGCGTAGAATAGAAAACAAAGTTTCCAAGCTTTCGCGCACATCAACCAGGTGTTTTTTTAAGGAAGGTTGACAGCTGTACTAAAGCTTGGAAACTTTAGTTTCTATTCTACGCCAAAAATTCGGATTATTAGTACAGTTATACTATTTTTACTATGAAAACAGATGGCTTTTCCAAGGAAGGTAGACAGCCTCCCTTGAAAAAGCCATGGTTGATGTTCAAAAGCTGGGAAACTTTGGTTTCTATTCTACGCCAAGAAATTCGGATTATTAGTACAGTTATACTATTTTTACTATGAAAACAGATGGCTTTTTGAAGAAAGGTAGATAGCCTCCCTTGAAAAAGGCATCTAGTTGATGTTCAAAAGCTTGGAAACTTTAGTTTCTATTCTACGCCAAGAAATTTGGATTATTAGTACAGTAATACTATTTTTGCTATGGAAACAGATGGCTTTTTCAAGAAAGGTAGACTGCCTTCCTTGAAAAGCCATCTGGTTGATGTTCAAAAGCTTGGAAACTTTGGTTTCTATTCTACGCCAAGAAATTCGGATTATTAGTACAGTTATACTATTTTTACTATGAAAACAGATGGCTTTTTGAAGAAAGGTAGACTGCCTCCCTTGAAAAAGGCATCTGGTTGATGTTCAAAAGCTTGGAAACTTTAGCTTCTATTTTACGCCAAGAAATTTGGATTATTAGTACAGTAATACTATTTTTGCTATGGAAACAGATGGCTTTTTCAAGAAAGGTAGACAGCCTTCCTTGTAAAAGCCATCTGGTTGATATTGAAAAGCTTGGAAACTTTGATTTTTATTCTACGTAAAGAAATTCGGATTATTAGTATAGTTATACTATTTTTAGTATAATTGGTGTATAGTTCCTTATTATTAATTATGTTTTAATAGAAACTGAACCAAGTAGAAACACTATATAAATTTAATATATGTTTTCAAATTATGTTTTCATAGATACTGGAACCAAGTAGAAACACTATACTTATTTTCATTATTTACTCGCTGTTAACAATGAAAAACAGTGCGAAAAGAAAAGTTAATGTTATTTACATTCTGCACGTAATAGCAACACTAAGCATTAGCATAATAGCGATACTGATCTGCTTGCATTTTGATGTTTGAAATGTAATTGTTGGTTCCCAGCGGAATTTTTCTGCAAAATTCAGACGTGGAATCCTTTTATTTTTCTGTCACGTCAGATCGTTTTGATAAAGAAAATTGTTTAGCTCACGAATGTGACGTGCTAGTAGTGCGATGTGGCAACATATTTCAAGACACTGTTATATTTGTGTAGACGTGCTAAAACAGAGACAGAATATATCATTATTCATTAAAAACCACTATTTTGCTTGTTTTGGAATAATGTTCGGAGAACAAAATAACTTGTAGGCACCGCATGAAGTGTGCCTACAAGTTATCAAAGATTTAAGGTTATGGAAGAATGGAAAGAAAAAGGTTATGCCATTTACAATTCCTCTGATATGGGGAGAATCAAAAAGCATAGCTACAAATGTTATTTTTGCCTTGTTAAGTTTGAAGGATATTAGAAAGCCCTTGTGTATCCCAACATTCCATCAGCAATCAGGTCAATACCGCGTGGAGAAGGTCTTCCTGTTCTTTGCCCACCTATTGCGTAAGATAATGTAATATGCCTTCGGACATGGAACTAGATGAACCAGATTTAGAAGTGGAAACGGATGTGTATCAACCCGGAATGGTTCCTTCCCGCAGTTGTTAACACACCGTTAACTTAATTGTTTGGTGAGTGATTTGAATTTACCTCACGCTGCAGAGCTTCGGTTGAATACTCAAATGTTGAGAATCTGTCATCACCAGAGGCTCATTCTGCACTGTATAAGCATTGTGAAAGGGAATTATTCTCGTATTTTCGGGAACAAGAATCAATGGTATATCGTCGGAACGATTGTGGGTTGATGAACTACTGTACCTTGACATTGCTTAGGGTGCTTTTAGTGGCAAGTTATTTTTTGACTCCTCCAAAACAAACCTAAAGGGACTTCTGCTTCATAACAAAATTACAAGAGTTGTCCTAAAACAAATGAATGTTTTTTATAAAAAAAATATGCGTACCATAATTACCAAGGAAGTGGTCAACTTTCTCGAAATTATATCCGTTGCATCGAATGCAAGTGTTCCAACGCTCTTCCCAGTTTTTGAATGCCTTCTGGCATTCTTCTGAAATGCTATTGAAGCACCCCTGCGCAACTGTAATAAGTTCTTCAGCAGTCTCAAATTGTCTCATCCCCATAATGTCTTTTTTACGCTTTTCAACCGTAGGTTTAAGAAACGTATATGCTCCAAATTTGTCCGTCTGTCTGTCTGCCCGTCCGCGCTATAACTCGCGTAAAAATGGTTCGATTTCGATGAACTTTTAGTATGTGGTAGGGGACCACCTGGGCACGAACCCTTTTGAAAATGGACAAAATGCGGTCAAAGGTCAGGACATAGGAGAGGAATCCATTCAATTGCATTTATGCGTCATAACTTATGTAAAAATGCTTCGATTGCGACAAAACTTTATCATGTTGTTCCGGAGGTATACTGAATCAGTTCTGTTTAATATAATCTAAATGGGACCAAAGGTCAGATCACGGGAGCGAGATTTATTTCACGGCCATTATCCTCATACCTTGAGTAATGATTTGTGGTATGTTGGAAATCGTATCATACATAATCAATGCATTGCATGATTTTACTAACTTGTTTACGCTTTCCAACCGTAGGTTGAAGAAGCGCATATGCTCCAACTTTGTCCGTCTCTCTGTCCGTCCGTCCGTACGATAACTCGCGTACAAATGGTTCGATTTCGATGAAATTTTAGTGGTAGGGGACAACCTGGGGACGAACTCTATTGAAAATGGGCGAAATGGGGTCAAAGGTCAGGATATAGGAGTGGGATCTATTCCATCGCCCTTATGCGTCATAACTTACGTAAAAATGCTTCGATTGTGACAAAACTTTATCAAGTTGTTTCGGAGGTATACTGAACCGGTTCTGCTGAATATCATCGAAATGGGGTCAAAGGTCAGGGCACAGGAGCTAGATTTATTCCACAGCCATTACCCTCATAACTTGAGTAATAACTTGAGTAAAGGTTCCTGGTATGTTGGAAAGCGTATCATAATCAATGCATTGCATGGTTTTATTAAATTGTTTAAAATGGGGGACAACCAGAAGTCACATGGTGACAAGTCTGGACAATATGCAAGTTGGGGCATCAACTTAACATTCCTTTCCTCCAAATACGAAACGTCAGAACTGCCCATGTGCGGCCTCGCACTGGGCCGTACATAAAAAGACATGGGGAACCCAAATTTCATTCCCGAATGCTCGGTTAAAATTCTGTGAATTGATGATTTTGAAATGTGAACCATATCTTCGATATCTCTGATGCCGCCGACTCGCGGCCATTCATAAATTCTTTATGCCATCTGTAAATTGTTGATTTTCCTAGGCATTCATCTTTACAAGCCTCTTGCATAAGATGGAAAGTCTCTCCGACAGACTTCTTAAGTCGACAGCAAAATTTAATGGCGCATCTTTTTTCCTCTTCCACATTCATTTTTCGAAAATTCATAGCGCGAAAACAATTGTTAGGGGTTCACAAAACAACGCTTATTAAACTGCGCATCACCGACGACGCAACGCATGCGTGATAAACAGGTGTGGCCGGTTGCTATGGTTAATACAACGACTATCGTTTTTTCGAGACTTCTGCCATGGTCGAACGCAGTATTGCACATTTTAAAAAAAATCATCTCGATTGTTTTGAGACAAGCTATGTATGTATTTTTGCATAAAGCTCTGTCAACCATTTTAAGTTTTTTTGAATTAAGTATATGAGCATCTAAATCTTCTGTTGAACAATGTTAAGCACGAAAAATGTGTGTGGTGTTTGTGTGAAGACATTAAAGTAACAGATCTTTTGCTTTGTTTACAGTCTCGTTACACCAAAATACCTTATTTTCTGCAGGAGTGGAGACAACATGGGGAAAGAAGGAATAGCCACCTATAAGTTGTTTTTCACTTTGATCAAAAAGTTTAATACATGTACCGCTGTTTGATCATTCGAAAGTTTTGCTTCCTTCCTTGCACATCAAACGGTCGATGTACCTCAACCAAATGGTGCTCAAAATATTGTGCGTTCCCTAAACAAAAATGTTCGATTAGTGGCCTGGTTTTACGAAAGCTACTGTAAAACAATCATTTCCCCTCTCACTACAGCGGTACCGACCATGAATCTGTCGATAGTGATAAACTCTCAGCTCTAGTCTTCCATTCTCTGCACTATCACCTGATGTGGAAGGACTATACTCCGGACAAGGCTAACCTGACTATGGAGTTTAAATTACAGAGTGTGTACTTCCACTGCTTAATATAGTTCCAGTTTAAAAGCTGTGTTTTAGCTTGAACTGAGACCTAAGAAAGTGCATGGATTTACATATGTTTTAAATGCCGCACGTACGCACATTAAACACAAGTTAGTAAAATCATGCAATGCATTGATTATGATACGCTTTCCAACATATCTGGAATCATTACTCAAGTTATGATGATAATAGTTGTGGAATAAATCTCGCTCCTATACTCTGACCTTTGTCTCCATTTCGATTATTTTAAACAGAATTGGTTCAGTATACCTCCGCAATAACATACTAAAGTTTTGTCGCAATCGAAGCATTTTTAGTCAAGTTATGAGGATAATGGCTGTGGAATAAATCTCGCTCCTGTGCGCTGACCTTTGACCCCATTTCGATGACATTCAACAGAACCGGTTTAGTACATATCCGGAACAACATGATGAAGTTTTGTCGCAATCGAAGCATTTTCACGTAAGTTATGACGCATAAGGGCGATAGAATGGATCTCGTTCCTTTGTCCTGACCTTTGACCCCATTTCGTCCATTTTCGATAGGGTTCGTCCCCAGGTTGTCCCCTACAACATAGTAAAATTTCATCGAAATCGAATCGTTTTTACGTGAGTTATCGTGCCACACGGACAAAGTTGGAGCATATACGCTTCTTCAACCTACGGTTGGAAAGCGTAAAAAAATGAATTTCCAGTTTCGGTCGCATTTCTAAAAAAAAAAATATTGGCATTTGGGTGGCGGAATTGTCATTGCTTCAGGGAGGCTACACAGTTAAGAGGAGGATATTTACTGCGAGTGTGAGGGGAGAATTGTTAGCCGGAGGCGGGGACAAGGGATTGGGGGTCATTGTAATGAGCTTCAGAAATCGTTTGTCTGGTGACGGACAAGGTGTTGAGGTGGACGGTGACATCGTGATTGAACGCGGAAAGATTCCTTTTGTCCCACTTTCAGTCACTATTAGGGGGAAAGGTCGGCGACACATGACACACCATTAGTGCGCGGAGAAATACTGATAAACAAGAGATTTCATGTCGGTGAATCGGTTTCACAACCTCAGCAGTGTAATCGGGTTAGCTTTGTCCCGAGTATGGTCGCCTTGACACGGATACCATGCCAATAAGAAAAAAGTTAGTGCAATATCTTCGCTCTACGCTCTTCGGTTCGTCGCCATTGTTATAGCCGTTTTAGCACGTAATAAGCAGATAGGAATTTTATTTTTTCTTAATAGGAAAAAGCAATGCTATTCCCCCTTAAATGACTATTTTGAATAAAACAACTAAGTAAGAAAGGAACGCTTCATGATTCGCAGATTCACCTGTTTCAGCAGCTTTCGGCCTTTTTTAAACAGGAAATATGTTATTTCGAGGTGATTTCAGCTCATTTCGATAACCCTGAGTCAATTCGTTCTAACTGGCTAAAAGGTTGAATTGGGGTTAATGCAGCAATATGTGAATGCTTTGAACAAATATTGTGGGTAAAGCAGGTTTATTTGTCTCACACACCAAAAGTTGAAAGCAGACATCTTTATTAGGTCCCAAATCCAAAAATTAAATATCGGTTATGAATTTGAGGAAACCATAAATCTATGTGAAAAACAAGGATGGTTGAGTATATATATTAAGATACACTGGCGTGCAAAAATTAAGGACGAGACGGTTTTTCGAATGTTACGTCGTGCAGAAGTGCTCCACATGGACTCAAATCATACCATAACATCCCCAAGATGTAAGAAAATGGGACAAGTGAGCAAAACCATCCAAACAAGGAATCCAAAGGATACAAAGGCACTTTATTGAAAAGGTAGCTTCAAACACAACTGGACAGAAGACAGAAACGTCCATGTGGCAGGCGGCTGCCAAGAAAAATTCAGTCTTTAGTAGGGGATATGATCACCCCTGACTGCGTTGCAGGATTTACAACGTATGTCCATGCTGAGGAAGAGGTTGTCAAGGAGCTGTTGAGGCATCGCGGCCCATTCCTCTTGTAGCGCCAATCGCAGCTGCGGAATCGTTGCTGGCGGCTGGTGACGTGCTGCCAAGCGTCTCCCGAGAAGGTCCCATACGTGTTCGATTGGATTTAGGTCCGGGGACCTTGCGGGCCAATCCATGCGTTGAATATCTTCACTCTCCAACAGCTCTACGACAGCCACTGTACGATGAGGTGTAGCGTTGTCGTCCATGAAGAGGAACTCAAGACCCACAGCACCTCTAAACAGACGCACGTGAGGCAGGAGAATCTCGGTACAATAGTGGACACCAGTAACTGAACATCCTTGGCATGTAAATATTCAAATTGTATCATATACAATTTGAATATTTACATGTCATTCGTCCTGATGAAGCTAGGTCAATATCCAGCGAAACCATGGTCGGCTAGAAAAAATAAATATTTGTGACATACTACGTTGTATTATCGTAATATATATACTGTACTACGTTGTATTATCGTAATATATATACTGTATTATCGTCACAAAGCTGTAGTCTTTGAGATCAAGGGTATTTGAGCTTCAAAAATGCTGGGAGGAACTTTGTGGAAAGCACAGTGGATTCGAGTTACATACAAAGAGATAGTGTAACAGTAAGATATGCCGAAAAACTTTGGAAATCAGGGCTGCAACATGAATGCGAAAATGCATTTCCTGAATTCGCGTTTAATTATTGGTAATGTCCTAATGTAGACAACTTCGAAATCCACCAGCACATGCCGCTGAGCTTCGCGGTGTAAAGTGCTGGCGGGCACGGCATCTCACGTCGCGGACGACCGTCGACTCTTGTAGCCTTAAGGGGACCATAAACAAATTGCAAATGTAACAATCACCTAGTAAACAAAGCGAGTTCTCTTAAGGGACCATCTACAAATTGAAATGTGACTTACTACGGCCACACGGAAGCATGTTTCTTAACAAGTAACCGGATTGCGCCGAAATGGTCTCTAACCACACCAATCAGATACGATACAAAATTATGTTCCATCTGTCCGCCGTCTTTTTGTCCGTCTGGAAGAATAAGGGCACTGAATCCCACCGATAAACAACCGATTTGCACGGACCGACGGACGGCGGACCTATATAACGCGATTTGTGATTTTCTATCGTATCTGATAGGTGTGAGGCGCTCCTGAGTAGAAGGAAATCATTTCCGTACAAATCGGTTGTTTCTCGGAGGAGATATTTGTTTTTATTCTTCGGGACAGACGGATGGAACGTAATTCTGTATCGTGTCTCATGGGAGATTCGTTTCTGAGTAGAAAGAGACCATTTGCGTGCAAATCGGTTATTTGTTAACAATAAATGTCTTTGCAGCATGCTTAACGACGCGTAGCATTCCAAATGGAGATGAAAGGCTTATGAGCAGCCGCACGACCGCGGTTACCCATGGAATGAACTTCTCTGCGAATGATACGTGTACATACCGAGGTTACAGCATTTTTACTCACCTGTACACTGAGGACTTTTGCAGTACTCCGTCGATTAGCTGTAACGACTCTTCTGAGGCTTCGACGTCCTTTATCACTGATTTTCTTGGATTTGCCGGTACGTTTTGGTGCTTCGGGCACGCCATGTGTCTTTCATTTATTCAGTACATCCAAAACAGTTGACTTGGGTATGTTTTAACGCCTCTCGATTTCTCTTATGGACAACCCACTAATATAACGCCCAACAATATTTCCTTTCTCAAAGTCAGTTCTCTCCCGCAGCGACATTTTCACTGAAACTCACAGTGCGACATGATCGCGGTCAGCTGCAGGCTTGTTTTTATAACGGTTGCAGCTGTACCGCGCATCCGCTCATTTGCTTTTGAAGGGAGTTCGATGACTTTTGTCAATATAGTGTATATGTTCAGCTGCTTTCAGTGCTTTAGAAAATGCAAAATATAGAAACCTGAACCATTTTATCCTTCACGCACACACAATGTGAAAACAGAAATTTGTCCGTGACGGAGATTGAAACCGTGCTCCCTCACTCCGGAGTAAGTTGCTCTCCCAACTAAGCTACACGAACGGAATGTGCCACTGCATATTTGTCGTCTTCACACGTGCTGTCCTGTGTAGTACATCACAACACACACACAGTGTAACCTGAAACACAATAGTGCCCGATAACGAATCTTTCATTCCAACATATGACAGTGTGAATGCCGTGAGCGTGTTGAATTTCACAATCCTCGTATATACTGTACATTTGTTGCTATTTATTTCTCCGAATGTATATTTGTACATTTTCTTACTACGACTGCGCGCAGCAGAACATCATATAAATTAACTTTTTTCTCTTCTTATTCCAGAGATAATTTCAATGGCACCTAACGTTGTATCAACAGTTCCTGAAGGGGATAGCAACGAAGCTAAGGAAGATCCGAAGACTTTGCAGCCAGTAACTATTGTTTGGAAAAATGTGCTCCTGTTCGTGGTCCTCCACATCGGAGCTGCATATGGATTGCTCATGATTCTACTTACCTGTGGGTTAGCTTCATGGCTTTACGGTAAGTAATTAAAAATGCAATTATTGTTGATTTTTTAGAGGTGGAAATGTTAAATTAAATAGAACACTAACTCCCCAATTGCTCGGTGCGCAGTAGAAAAAATACCTTTTGCTATTCTTCATTCGTGGGAAAGGAATGTATGCTTAACAGTAAAAATAGAACAGATGACTTCATGCAAGCAAAAATAAACTCCTATACAGACCTGAGTTGTGTCAGTTGAAACAAGAAAGATGACACCGAATTTTCGGGTGTAATAAGCACGTTTTCTGAATCCGTTCTGACGCAAATTAAATTTATCAAAGCTGTTCAAAGTCAATGGAACCGGTATGGAAAACAATAGTATCTGACGGAAGAAATAAGTTTTTCAATCGGGTCTTTAATCCCTCAGATATTGCTGTAAACGGAATCGTGAGCTTACGAACTCTTAGAAACAGAGTTATCGACAAAAATAAGATGTGACTTTACGTTCCTTGGTGGAAAAACCATGCATTATTTTAGGAAGAAAGTATTCACAAAAGGTTTATCCATATGAGCGGTATCGGTCCAAGAAAAAAGGTATTAATACAGTTTAGCGGCCACATATAATTACCCCGAATATCTTCCTGAAATAAATTTTGTACAGTAGTCTGTGATCTCATGATACTAAATCAGTCTGCTGCGCAAGCACTTTTGCTGTTTAAATTGGTGAAAATGAATTTTATAAATTGTTACCAACCCACCGTGATGCTTCAGGCACCCGCCATTTGCAATGGCACGTAAAGTTGTTTTCACTGCAAGAGAGTCGTCTGCTACTTGAAACTTCCGGTTGCCAACTGAAGACCAGTGGATGAGTAAAAGTCAATTTCAGTTTGCCTGAGTGTATTTTCGAGAAGTGGGCATTTTTTCTGAGGACATTCTTTCGTACATTAAAATTTTGGATGACGTTCATAAGGATGCCTGAGGTCCTGTTTTTTTTAACTAGTACCAGAAATGAATTTCTGGTGCCGCATCCTATTGCTTCGAACCGATATGGAATTTTGTGTTGCCGATTTCACATTCGTCAACTTCTATGATCTTTCCTGTACTTCCCAAAGTTTGACTGGTCTTCTCGGCAAACTCCTTATGCATTTCACGGAAAAACAAAGACCAATCAGACATTGTTTTTGTAAATATTTTCATTTGTTTGTGGATAAAATCTGGATTCGAACCCGAATCCATAGCGGACGATTAGAAGACAGCGTCTCGTTCCACTCGGCTACTGGGACGACGAAATTTTTGTTGTACGGATTAAAACATTAATTTCCTAGTAACTGTTGGATGAAGGGGGCGCTAGCCCTACCAAAAAATCTGTTATATGCCTACCAAACATTTTGTACGAAAGTGGAAATGTGTTTAAATTATCAAAGTTCAGGGAATATTTCCTCCTTTATTTTCCGGAGATATTATGTTAACAAGATGATTTCGTTATACTTAACTAAATTTCTAAATAATGAAATGAAATGTCGAGGTTGTGCACGTGACAATTGGTAGCTAAATGTTGAAAAATGTAGGTTATATCTGCTTTCCAAATTATTTTATTTGAAAAATCTACGTTACATCTGCCTTCGAACTGATTTTAGTTCTGAGTGTTGCGAAATATTGAAAAGGAAATTTCCCTTTTTACCCAAACCCTACGCAAAATAGTAGTTGAACGCTCTTTCCTCTCGGCTGTCATTAGAGAGAATGATGATCAGACTTTTACTCATCCACTGGTCTTCAGCTGGCAACCGGAAGTTTCAAGTAGCAGACGACACTCTTGCAGTGAAAACAACTTTACGTGCCATTGCAAATGGCGGGTGCCTGAAGCATCACGGTGGGTTGGTAACAATTTATAAAATTCATTTTCACCAATTTAAACAGCAAAAGTGCTTGCGCAGCAGACTGATTTAGTATCATGAGATCACAGACTACTGTACAAAATTTATTTCAGGAAGATATTCGGGGTAATTATATGTGTCCGCTATTTTCGACAAAAGTTCCCGTAACGACGTTGCATCAGGACACGATGCGTTGTCATGCAGCAAGGTCGCTCCCGCTTCCAACAAGTTGGGGAGATTTTGACGAATTTTCGGTCTGAACTTTGTCCTCAGAAAGTCTCGATAATATTGTGCTTTGACATTTTGTCCTACCGGCACTCGATCAGAGACCACAATACCCTGGGTATCTTACGCAAAAATCATCATTTGCTTCAATTTGGAATTTTGCCGACGACACTTTGAGAGGCGTGGGGAACTTCGATGCCTCCATTCCGCTGATGTTGACTGAAGTCACCAAGTCTCACGGGTCCAAGTCTCATCAATGGAGGTGATCCTGTGCGGTGCCTTCTGCTCGGGGGTGAGTTGATGGGGCACCCAGCGCGCAGTGATTTTTCTTTTTGCAGTGAGTTGGTCAAAATCCGGTGAACAGACATGGTGGACAAACTTGCCTGGTGAGCAGTCTCCTCGTCTGTCAAACTGCGATTATCTTTGAGAAGCATCGCAACAATGGTGGCAGATAGTTTTTTTTTCTGTCGCCGTTTGGGGTCAGCCTGAGCGGTGATCATCTTCGATCCTGATTTGGTCCTCCCGAAATTGCGATGCCCACTAAGAAATTGTGCTTCGATCAATGTTCGTTCCCCACAAACTTCTTTGCAAAGCAGTGTGGATCTGTGTCGGAGTTTTTTCCCCCACAGAGTTTCTATTTTCGCTGATCTAACGCCGCGACTCGACCTGAGAAGCTGCACGCTTCCATTTCCAAACCCTCCCACGTCCACTCAGCAAATGATAGCGCGTCGTTCTGACACCACTGCGCTGCTGAGAGTCTGACCTTGACATGACGCAATCATTTTCCCGATTGCATCATCCGCTTCCGTTTTAGATTAACGTGTGCAGAACTCTTGTTATGTCCCTCATACATTCGTTGGTCATATCATTATGATGACCTCAGTCTCCACGAATGGACGAGTCAAAGAGCATGCAGCAGTGGCGTCCATGACCGGCGCGGAGTATACGTATATACACCGATGATCTCCCCAGACTAGAGAAATGAGCGCGCTTGGAGACCGAGAGCAGATGAAGTTCACAGAGCAGTATATATACAACCCGAGGACCGGCTTTCGGTTAGTAGAGTGTTCGGAGTCAGAATGGGAAAAGCTGCCGATTTATACGAAGTTTGATAAAGGACAAATTGTGATTGCCCGGTGACTCGGAAATACGATCTCGGAAACGGCGCGGCTTGTGGGTTGTTCACGTGCCGCTGTAGTGAGTACATATTAAAAGTGGTGCGCAGATGGACAAACGACGGTTCGTCGTTTGGCCATCGTCCGCAGCTTATTGATGCCAGAGTGGAGCGGAGACTGTCGCGCATTGTTCACAGCGACCGCAGGACCACAGTACGACAAATCCCCGGCAGCTACAGCACTGGTGGTTAGGGCAATGTGCCATAGCACACAGTTCATCGCAGCCTTCTGCGCATGGGACTGCGTAGCCAAAGACCCAGCCGGGTCCCCGAGCTCGCTGCTCGTCATCGTCAACAAGGCATGAAATGAGCCCAAGATCATCGAGATTGGAGCGTGGATGATTGGTAGAAAGTGGCCTGCTGTGATGAATCAGGATTCCTGGTGCATCACGTAGACGGCCGAGTGCGGATACGCCGATTACCAACGGAGGCTATGGCACCGGGATGCACTGTTGGGTGGAAACAGGCCGGCGACGGCGGTGTGATGCTGTGGGCGATGTTTTCTTGGGACACTTTAGGCCCCATTACCCCAATAGCACAATCCATGACAGCTGTCAGGTATATGAACATTGCTGCGGACCAAGTTGGCGCATTCATGGCAACTGTGTTTCTTGCTGGTGATAACCGTTGCCAACAGGATAATGCGCCATACCACACTACGAGATTCGTCAAGGAGTGGTTCGAGAAACATGCTGGTGACTTTCTGTTAATGCCCTGACCTCCAAATTCACCTGGCATGAACTAAATCGAACATTTCTGGCTCGACTTGGAAAAGCGGATTCGCGCTAAATCCCCCCCGAAGAGTATGGGAACTGGAGGACTTGCTGTTGACATTATGGCACCATATACCCCAGGATACCTATCGCCAGCTTATCGAATCGATGCCTCGCCGAGTGGCCGCTGTTTTGCGGGCTAAAGGAGGTCCTACAGCTTATTAGGTAGGTGTTCATAATGTAATGACTCGTCGATGTATACCAGTGGCTTGGTGGGGAAAAAGTCCCAATCTACTAAGAAGTGTTTTTCACAGTTTTCAAGAAAGTGGTAATAAAAGTGCACCATTTTTTCGTGCCTTATGTATTCTGTAGAGGGGAATTGAGAATGTGTAAGTATATTATCAACAAAACGCAGCTCCAGGTTGTGTCCTGCTACTTCATGTTCGAACGCCTCAGCTGCAGTCTTGTATGCTTGGGCGTAAGGATTGTTCGCCAGAATGTCTGCCAGGGCTGCCAATATCGATCGCTTTAAGTCTTTATCTTCATTACGACCAGTATGTATAATATATCCGTAACGGCCAAGGTATCTATAAAGTACAATTGGTGGTATGAAGAGTTTTCACCAGTAAATGGGTAACAAATCCAAGATGTACCGGTGAATCTGTGCCTGAATTTTAAAGCAGTACGGACAATTGTCTGGAATCTCCTTTTTTTTTGTGGCCTAGAGAAAAGCGAATGGAATCGCACTATTTTATATCCGGATGCTTTTGGACAAAATTAGGATTATTCAGGTGTAAGTCCTTTAGCCCCGTATTTAATCGCACCCAAGCTGTGTTCATGGATGGCAGTTTCGTCCAATAAAGCTTTTCGGAATGATAGATTGCCGCTTGTATTACTGCGATAACATTCATTACGTGCGCTCTCAAAATTCTTTCGCTTACGTACATAACGAAAAACAGGCCCTCACAGCCGGGCAGCAGATTTGGATAACAGCCAGTCAGCTCTTTGCTTCCCCTGTGGCGCCGTTTCTCAAAGTCGTACGACGTACCAGTTTGCCCGCGTTGCGATGAGACGAAGTGAGAGTACTTGGCGTACGATGCTATACTGAGTATTGTGACACGTAAAGCAGTCAGCTGATTAAATTTAGAAGAAAACTTTTACTTCCCCCGATTCTTAAGATCAATATCTGTAAAATGAGCCATCTCCCAAGTTCGTACGACGTACCTATCTGTAAAATGATTGGCTATTGTCCAACTCTATGTCCCATAATTTTTTTTAACACTACGGAATTATATATAAGATAAAAGAAGGCGCGTCATTGGGGTTGCGAGTGACCTAGTATTTTGATCAACCGCCTTCCGTTCAGAAGGTAGCGGGATCGATTCCAGAAAAAGGTTGAGTTGCTCTGAACCACTGAATACCCGCCGTGTGACGGATTTGCACGCCCTACAACCGACCCCAGGGCTTTCGACCCAAGAAGGTTACCTGTTCTTGCGCTCCTGCTCTTTCCCTGGAAGTGCTCGTTGTTACATCATAGTCTCCGACACCCAACTACACTGGTGTCCAAAATTAAAGTTTGGAAGGTATTCTCAGGGATAAAAAGGAAAACCCTTTACAGCAAGTAGAGACGTTTAGATATAAAGTGACACAATAGTAAGAGAAATAAACATTTCGCGTATACAGGGTCACATCCGCAAATGTCACCAAGGTGAGATGTAAGAATGTAACCTAAAAATATATGTGATCCTAAAATTTATGTGCTCGCGTACAGACAGAGAACTCTCACAACGACGGTGCATACTGTTCTAGGTTGTTGATGAACTCTTGATCCAAAGAATTTCATTCCTCGATCAAGAATTTCGTCCCAGAACCCTTCCCGAAATTTCATTCCAAGAATTTTATTCCTCGATCAAGAATTTTGGCCCACAACCCTTCCCGAAATTTCATTCCAAGAATTTCCTTCTTCGATCAAGAATTTCGTCCCAGAACCCTTCCCGAAATTTCATTCCTTGATCAAGAATTTCGTCCCACAACCCTTCCCGAAATTTCATTCCAAGAATTTCCTTCCTCGATCAAGAATTTTGTCCCACAACCCTTCCCGAAATTTCATTCCAAAAATTTCATTCCTCGATCAAGAATTTCGTCCCACAACCCTTCCCGAAATTTCATTCCTCGATCGAGAATATCGTCCCGGAACCCTTCCCGAAATAATTCATACACTCGACGGGGATCAGGAACACCAAACAGAAGTCATCGCTCATTCCACGTTAATAAGTGAGTCACGGAAAAATTCTCATCGGCCGCCACCGGGAATCGAACCCAGGGTTTTCCCGTTACGCGCCGGACATGCTACCACTGCACCACAGCGGCCTAGAATTCTCCAGACTCACATGTGATTAACTGCCAAACCACATGGCAGGTTGCTTGATTGAGCCCCCGCACAAAGCTGGGGATTCACCAAAGATGGAAAGTAGCAACTGAACAAATAACTAGGAGGCGAATAAGTAATTAATTCATACACTCGACGTGGATCAGGAACACCAAACAGAAACGTGGAAATATCATTAACGTGGAATGAGCGATGACTTCTGTTTGATGTTCCTAATCCACGTCAATTGTGTGTAGAATGAGCGTTGACTTCTGTTTGATCTTCCCGAAATTTTAATCCAAGAATGTCATTCCTCGATCAAGAATTTCATCCCAGAACCCTTCCCGAGGGCGAAGGTTCTGGGATTGGAGGCTGACGAGCTACTGCTTGTCGTCTCAGAGCATCCCAAGCATGCTATTTATAGGTGAAGTGGGCAACCTATTTTTCAATGCGCCACAGGTGTGGCGAATGAGAGGTGAAATTCGCCACACCATATAAAAATTGAGAAATGTATTGTTTTAAACGATTTAAAACAACACATACTGTTTGAACGAGTTTATTAGAAACATGGACCCTTTGAATACTCAGTTACAACTGTCTCGGGTGCAAATGATGGAAATCGTTCAAATTGAAAATGTAAGGCAATTTAATGCGAAATCTGACAGTCCTTTTGTCTGACAAGTTGCAGAAACATTGGCTGAATATCTGAACTCAATACACATTTTAGTGATGCCTCCAAATTGACATTAACAATTCGAGATGTGTTTTATGACTTGATGAATCCTATCGTAGAAGAGGTCCTGATAATTAACACAACAATCAGACATCGCTGAATTGACTGTAATTTACTGTTTCACACGAAAAAAAATCACATTAGAAAACTTGAAGATTTCATCCTCCTAAAGCGGGAATCGAACCCGTATCTCCCGATTTCCGTTTGAGCATGCTAACTGGTACACTATCCAGGACGGCAAAGTTCTAAGTATCTGAGTGTTAAGAGCATCAGAATATCCTCCGAAAGCATTCTTAATCGAAGCTAATTGTGCTGCCATCTAGCGTTGTTAAGCAGATCTCCAGTTATTTCAGATCTAGTCCATTCATATTTCTGGAACAAGTTTGTTTTTATTCAATGTACGTAGAATTAGAGGTCCGCATGGAGCCTTAATTTGGTGAGCACCGCCAGGCTCAAGCCAGTGCGTTTAATCCTTTAACGACCATAACACCCGAACCTCCCGTATATACAAACGACTACAGCCTCCCGAAACGCCTGCCCAGAGTGAGTCAGATTTCCTGCCCTTTTTTGCACGCCATATGAGGAATCAGCTGGAATCACCCCCAGTCACTATTGTTGTTATTAAACAAAGTGAAGCAACAGACAAATCTTGTATCACTCTTTAGAGTGATACAAGATTTTTGGGTCATGGTCATTAAAGGGTTAAGCATGGCTGTCTAGAAAACACAAAGCCATGACATTCGAGAGAGAGCCCCTCTGTTTATGACGCCACATTCATGTTACACGGCCTGACACGTTGGTGTCGTGCTTGACGTCATGCATGACAACATTGGAAATCAATCGGAACCCTTCGTTTACTCGGGAGTTACACACGACCGCATTGGACGTGACGTCATTAAAAGAGGGAACTGATCTCCCTATTTCAGGTTTCAACGTGACGTCATTAAATGAGGGAACTCATTTCTCTAATGGCATGGCCTTGTACATTCCAGACGGCCTTAGTTTAAGGCCCGGCTCGTTTCAGATATTAAACACTCGGCCCCGGCCCGTTTCAGATATGAGACACTCGGCCCGGCCCGTTTCAGGTATTAGACACTCGGGCCGGCACGTTTCAGATATTAGACACTCGGCCCTGCCCGTTTCAAATATTAGACACTCGATCTGGCCCATTTCAGGTATTAGACACTCGGACCTGCATTTCAGATATTAGACGCTCGGCCCGGCACGTTTCAGATACTAGACACTCGGCCCTGCCTGTTTCAAATATTAGACACTCGACCTTGCCCGTTTCAGATATTAGACACTCGGCCCGGCCCGTTTCAGATATTACACACTCGGGCCGGGTTGTTTCAGGTATTAGATACTGGGCTCGTCTCTTTTCCGGTGTTAGACACTCTTCCCGGCGCGTTTCAGGTATTAGACACTAGGTCCGGCCCGTTTCAGATATGAGACACTCGGCCCGGCCCGTTTCAGGTATTAGACACTCGGGCCGGCACGTTTCAGATATTAGACACTCGCCCCGGCCCGTTTCAGATATTAGACACTCGGCCCTGCCCGTTTCAAATATTAGACACTCGATCTGGCCCATTTCAGGTATTAGACACTCGGACCTGCATTTCAGATATTAGACGCTCGGCCCGGCACGTTTCAGATACTAGACACTCGGCCCTGCCTGTTTCAAATATTAGACACTCGACCTTGCCCGTTTCAGATATTAGACACTCGGCCCGGCCCGTTTCAGATATTACACACTCGGGCCGGGTTGTTTCAGGTATTAGATACTGGGCTCGTCTCTTTTCCGGTATTAGACACTCTTCCCGGCGCGTTTCAGGTATTAGACACTAGGTCCGGCCCATTTCAGATATTAGACACTTGGCCCGGCCCATTTTAGATATTAGACAGTCGGCCCGACACGTTTCAGATATTAGATACTCGACCTGGCCCGTTTCAGGTATTAGACCCTCGGTCCTGCCTTTTTCAGATATTAGACACTCGGCCAAGCCCGTTACAGGTATTTAACACTCGGCCCGGCGAGTCAATTGCAACTATTACTTAGCCCCGGCCCGGTCTGTGATGTGCCAATTTTGTGTTATTTTGTATTTCTGTTGCATTTTATTATTGTGCAAATTAAGTAATGAAATGAGATATTATTGAAAATATTTAGTTGACTGTAAGCCTAAAAATAGTAACTAAAATTTGGCAGTTATCGAAGAAAAAGAGAGAGAGAGACAGAAAAAAAAAAGACTTACAAGAGAATGGAAGAATAAAAGACTAACTGCGTTCAAAACAAATTTTCAAAGTATAGCGCATTTGAAAAAAAAACAAAAAAACACTTGTTTAAAATGCTTTCAACTCCTAGTCTAAACACTGGTTAATTCATGAACTTAAAGTTTTAAGAAGATTAAACGATTTAATTTATTATTCAAACTCCGAATAAACGTAAGTGCATTACCATACCTGCTCGCAGTAGGAAACGTTTCTTCTTATGCAGTACGTAAATAGAAAATTTGAACGAGGAACTTAAAAAAACACTGCGGAAGCGCATTTATGTCTCTTAAGAAAAAAATGTTCCAGATTTTGAACTGTCATAGCTTTAAATATCGTTGCATTTAACGCACAGCACAAAGTTTTTCGGCTGAAGGGTTTCTGCATCGCCAAGCAGTTTAAAATGCGCACAATTGCCTATACTAGGATGTTATCTCCTGAGACAATTTTTTTCGCACAATTCTTTTACTTTCTGAAATTCTATGGCGAAAGAAGTTACATTTTCAACTATGAGCCCTAGAAGACATTGACAGGGGTCTGCTGCAGATAAGTTTTCCGAGTGAAATGCCGCAGGAGGGTAATAAAGTGCCCCTTTCTCCGAAGTAGCAAACGGTAAAATTATAAAAGTCAATCCCTATAGGAATTTGAAATAGGAGAAAGAATTAGTGTCGACTCTCTCTCTCATGGAAACACACACACACACTGGCTCGGGGTGGAAACAGTTAAACAGACCAGGAAATCGGGAAACATGACTGTTTTCTTTCTTTACCATTGCGAAAAAAAAATGGGTTCTAGTTTGTACAAGAATGAGGCGCAGTTTTGACTCGAATTCTTGAATACTCTGTGCCAGCTCGCAAATTACTTTACCCTTCTTCTGTAGCTTCATGCTTAATTCATTTAAATGAGCCCTGATATCGCACAGGAAATGTAAATCACACTGCCATGACGAGTTTTCAATGTCAGAAAATTTTCTATCTGACATTTCTCAAAAAAGGAAATCTCGAGGAAGCAAGTAGGTAAACGATTTTCAGAACATTCTCCTCTGCTCCACCATCTTACATTTGCCTAGTTGGTTAGATCCCACACCACAGTTACATGATGTTAATAAATAAACGAAAAAACAACATATCTCACATCGCATGTAACATAAATGACAATTAATGCCATAAACTAATCCCATTTAACATGTTGAATGTTAGTATTGTGCTTCAGTGATCATCTTTACAAAAGTTCCAATTTTGGTTTCAAAACACAGGCTTTCTTACTCGTAACTTTCGCTATTTCTTCCTCATCAGGGTGTTACAGGACCCCTATATATGAAATTTCGTCTTCATAGTTATATAACTTATAATGGATTTTGAGTTATGGCAGCTACAAAGCACACACACACACACACACACACACACACACACACACACACACAACCATGAAATAGTCATATCACGTTCGCGGAGCCCAAAATGTCTATTTCTGTTGAAATTTAGAAGTCGATTTTTTTTTTGCGATTACAGTACTTCTTTTCTGAAACCAGAAAGTAAACATTGGGGAAGGATGGTATGTAGCAACAAAAATAATTATTTTTAAGAATGGCGGGCAAAGTACTCCCCCCCCCCCCAAACCGATGCTGAGCGCAGGGCCGGTATTGCTAAAACAGCCACTGCTCACAAGAATTGTGAAATTCTGAAAAAAATAAAATGTCCTTCCAATTATTAAACCCCGTACCGTACGAATCAACTTGGCGAAATAGCAGATATGGTGATCAATCATCGCTCTAATCTCACATTGATCTATATATGTATATTAATTTTTGTAGAAATAAGAGTAAAAGTCGCCATTTCTGTCACTAATTTAAAGCATTCTTCCTAAATAGTGAAGTAGATACTTTCCTGAGCTATTTCTACTATCACTGAGGGAATTTGTACAAAAATATTAATGTAACACATTTTGAGGACTATCATAATCACAAATTTTTTTATTGTTACTCTATCACTGACATAGTCAGAAGACGCGCCATGTTTGAAAGATTGCAAACACTGAACGTCTTTCTCTTGTGGTATTAAAAACTCAGTGAAAATTCAACTACCAAGTGGGAAAAGTGCGAATTTCAAGGAATCTCAAACGATTTCTAAACCCAGTTCGTCATAAATGGATTATTTCAAAGGAGAATAAATAAAGTGAACCATAGAATGAATTTCAGAACTGACGTCAAATTAACTTTAGAGGGAGAATGGAATTTATACGGTGGCCACAAATGCTGCCGTGTAAGTTCCATTATAACTCCACCTAAAACATTTGATCGTGATAAGCGAACTACCCGCATTGTGATGCCGTCTCAGGTAGTTATTTGGAAAACAAACAATAGCTGTAACTCCCTCAGATGTCCACGTGTCTAACCGACATGCCTTTGTTCTAGAGCACACATGTTTGACCTCTATGACCAACAAAGCAGATCATTCCCCTTATGGCTGCTTCAACTCGCGCTACTTAGAACATCTGGTTTGTATTTTCATTTTTCGCTTTTTAGATCGTCTTTTGACACACATAAAAACCAAACAAAGACAGGTTTATTTTAGCGTTCTTCCCATCTGTCTCGCCCCCTATCATTCTGTCGGCGCGATGTATTAATATTCCAAAAGTCGCACTGCAATTTTTTTTTTCATGGAATGATGAAAATTAATGGAAGCATGGCGAAAATTTTCTTTACATTTTCTGAAATTTAATTTTCCGAAATAGGAAATATTTTCGCATGGAATGGTATATGTACAAAATAAGCTGTCTATACATGCGATAAAAGCAAACCACGTCTTCAATAAGCAAATTAAAATCAATTTATTTACAAATTAAAAGCGGTTAAAAGCAGACTAGCGCTTTCGGGGATCTCCCGTCCCCATCTACTGGTCAATGCGCCACGGGATGCTTATACTGTGACATCATGGTCTGTTGGTGACGTGGTGCATGATGGGTCGTGTTATCAAGTATATAAGGGTTGACTCTGTTGGATCCCGTGGCGCAGCAGCGGATGGCTTAGTGGTTAGTGTTTCAGACTATCGATGCTGGGTCCCCAGGTTCAAGCCTGGGCTGATCTTTCAGAGATGGTGTGATTTACTAACAATCGCTGAATATCCGCCGTGCATCGGACGAGCACGTTAAGTGACGGCCCCCAGGCTGGACCCACTGGTTAAATGGGTATCCTTTCCTATACCCCACCTGAAATTCTCTCACCCCTCTATGTGCAATATCGTACTTGTACGGTGGCGCCATCTACTGTACTCTAATCTCACTACAAACTGTTCTGTCAAAAGTCGCTAGACTTGCTCTCATTCCTTCCGTTTCTGTGTCCTGCCCAAAAGGCGATTTCGCTGTGGGTGGCTGGGACCTAAACTCTACTCCCTGTGGACGGAAGTCCTACAAGAAAATGACAAGTTCTGATCCTGTCCGATCCCGTGGCGCATTGACCAGTAGATGGGGACGGGAGATCCCCGAAAGCGCTAGTCTGCTTTTAACCGCTTTTAATTTGTAAATAAATTGATTTTAATTTGCTTATTGAAGACGTGGTTTGCTTTAATCGCATGTATAGACAGCTTATTTTGTACATATATATTAATTTTCCGATTTATGGCGTAAATAAAGAGAACTTGTATATTTGTATCTGTGCCGATACATGTGGTTCTAAGAAGTGCAACCATTCGTCCGATGAGTGCTTTACGCATTCGTCCGAGAAGGGTACGAATTCGTCACAGAAGGGTACGAATTCGTCTCAGAAGAGTACGAATTCGTACGAGAAAGGTACGAATTCGTCCGAGAAGTGTACGAATTCGTCACAGAAGGGTACGAATTCGTCACAGAAGAGTACGAATTCGTCCGAGAAAGGTACGAATCGTCCGAGAAGAGTATGAATTCGTCCGAGAAGGGTATGGATTCGTCCGAGAAGGGTACGAAACGTCCGAGAAAGGTACGAATTCGTCCGAGAAGGTTACGAATCGACCGAGAAGGGTACGAATTCATCCCAGAAGGGTACGAATTCATCCCAGAAGGGTACGAATTCGTCCGAGAAGAGTATGAATGCGTCCGAGAAGGGTACGAATTCGTCCGAGAAGGGTACGAATACGTCTGAGAAGGGTACGAATCGTCCTACAGGAACTCCGCATACTTACTGAGCTCCATTCCCAAATAATGTTATTGGTTAAAACATAACAGAGTGCATTTTGTCTTATCATTCCGGAGCCAACGACAGTCCGCGTTCATTCTGAATATAGTGAGGCCTACAGTGATTCGCTGACGCCAACTTCTGGGACTGTCACTCAAGACGATAAAGCCACGCCGAAGGAGTGATTGATTTTTGCGCCATCTATCGCAGAAGATGAACCCTAACACTCATTCAAAGACAGCTTTAATAAAACTTGAATTTTATGACTATATGATATGGTTTTTCGATATAAAGCATTTTACTCATGAACGAGTTAAACTATATTAATTTGGCCACCTTTACATTAGTATAAATTCTCTCAGAACTGTAGCCTTCACGTTATTCACCAAAAAAAAAACGTACGATTAAGGATATCTCATTCCGTTTCCCTCATCCCCTTCCATTTTTCTTTCTTTAAAGAAAGACTGATTTTACTATACATAAATAGAAAATATTCCTGCTCTTAAAAAAACACAATATCTTTAATGATAACTGTTTTCTTTATAAGGCTGGTATATTTTGAGAGATGCATTTTTTTTCTGTTACAGATAACTATGAAGGGTAGTATTTCGTGAAACTGTTTTCTGATCCTGGATAAATGAGGATAGTTTTTTTTTTTTTTTTTTTTGGAGGTTTACCGACCACCGTGAGCAACTCAATGGGTTATAAGCAGTCGGCCGTCCCTAATTTAGGGTCACTGGTTCCAGGGAAGGGAGAGAGCCAGTGCCGTAAGATAAACACAACATCCATGCCTCACCGGGATTCGAACCCGGACCCCTTTCGGACGAATGATCAGATGCCATCGCTTAGACCACTGCGCCACCGGGGCGGCAATGAGGGTAGTATAAACCGCTCTTAGTGATGATATATAAAAAATCAGAGTTCTTTTTTTTATATCAGGGTTTTACGACCACCGTGAGCAACTCAATAGACTATAAGCAGTCACACGTCCCTAATTTAGGGCAACTGGTTCCAGGGAAGGGAGAGAGCCAGTGCCGTAATACAAACACAACATCCATTCCTCACTGGGATTCAAACTCGTACCCATCTCGGACGAACGGTCAGAAGCCAGTGCTTAGACCACTGCGCCACCTAGGCGTCAATTCAGAGTCAAATATAGATGATAATTAAAATATTAAATAATATTTAGCTTTATCAAAGGTAATTTTAAATAGCAGAAAGTAAAGAAAATTTAAATATTTATCCGATTACAGCCATAATTTAAAAGGATGAAAAATGAGAGGGCAAATGGCCGTAATGCATTCACTGACCCTTCGAGACATGCTTTCGACAAGGTTTTAGGTCACGGCGATAGGCATGCGCTTCCATTCAGTACATAATGCTGCCGCTAACTGTTGCGTAGTAGTAAGCCTTGGCTCCAAACTTTTTATGCGGGGCTCTAATTCACCCCATAGGTGCTCTATGGATTAAGATCAGGGCTCTGTTCTGTCCATTCCACACACGCTACGGAATTATCGTCAAACCACGCCGTAACAGACCTTGCTTTATTGCTCGGTGCATTATCCTGCTGCATGGTACCAACAAGGCAGGGTTCCATAGTATTTCCACAGAGTTTATAGGGCATAACTGTCCAGAATATCGAGGTAGACGTGCTGGTTAACAGGTTTGTCCACGATAAGCAATGGTCCGGGACCATACCAAAAAAAAAAAGACACCCAGACATGAGTACACTGCCAGTAACTCGACCGTAGGAACAGTACACTGTGGTAAATAGCGTTCCCACGGCTGCCGCCAAACCCACACATGGCCATCAGACTGATGGATCGGGTATCTGGATTCATCAGTATATAGGACCCGTTTCCATTGATCTACGGTCCACGATGAATGTTCTTTACACCATGCTAAACAACGAGTAGCATTCCGAGTGGAGATGAAAGGCTTATGAGCAGCCACACGACCACAGTAACTAATGTAATGAAGTTCTCTGCGAATGGTACGTGTACATACCGAGTTTCCAGCATTTTTACTAACCTGTACACTGAGATCTTGTGCAGTACTCCGTCGATTAGTTGTAACGACTCTCCTGAGGCTTCGACGTCCTCTATCACTGATTTTCTTTGGTCTGCCGGTAAGTTTTGCTGCTTCAGGCACGCCATGTGTCTTCCACTTATTCAGTACATCATAAACAGTTGATTTGGGTATGTTTAAACACCTCTCGGCTTCTCTAATGGACAACCCACTAATATAACATCTTTCATCAAACAAAGATCTTCGCTCTTTCCACGTTTATAAGTGAGTCACGGAAAAATTCTCATTAGCCGCCACCGGGAGTCGAACCCAGGGTCTTCCAGTTACGCGCCGGATATGCTTCCGCTACACCACAGCGGCCTCGAATTCCTCCAGACTCACACATGCTAACTGCCAAGCCAAGTTGGCATGTTGCTTGGAGCCCCGCACAATGCTGAGGATTCACCAAAGATGGTAAGCAGCAACTGAAGAAATAATTAGAAGGCGAATGAATAATTAATACAGACATTTAACGTGGACCAGGAACATCAAACAAAGATCTTTGCTCTCTTTATATCCGGCGAGTAACTGGAAGACCCTGGGTTCGACTCCCGGTGGCGGCTAATGAGAATTTTTCCGTGACTCACTTATAAACGTGGAAAGAGCGACGATCTTTGTTTGATGTTCCTGGTCCACGTTAAATGTCTGTATTAATAACATCTTTCCTTTCTCAAAGTGGGTACTCTGCCGCTGCGACATTTTCACTCAACCTCACAGTGCGATATGATCGCAGTCAGCAGCAGGCTTGTTTTTATTCCGTTTGCAGCTGTACCGCTCATCTTGACAAAGCAGCGGATCCGTTCATTTACTTTTGAAGGGGTGTCCGGTGACGTTTATCAATATAGTGTATATACAACCGGAGGACCCGCTTTCGGTTAGGAGAGTGTTCGGAATCAGAATGGGAAAAGCTGCCGATTTATCGGAGTTTGATAAAGGACAAATTGTGATGGCACGGCGCCTGGGAACTATGATCTCGGAAACGGCGGCTTGTGGGTTGCTCACGTGCCGCTGTAGTGAGTACGTATCAAAAGTGGTGCACAGATGGCCAAACAACGAACCGTCGTCCACAGCTCACTGATTCCAGAGGGGAGCAGAGACTGTCGCGCATTGTTCACAGCGACCGCAGGGCCACAGTGCGACAACCCACCCGCAGCTACAAAAATTGTGATCAGGGCAATGTGTCACAGCATACAGTTCATCGCATCCTTCTGCGCATGGGCCTGCGTAGCCGAAGACCCAGCCGGGTTCCCATGCTCACTGAACGTCATCGCCAACAACGCATGAAATGAGCCCAAGATCATCGAGATTGGAGCGTGGATGATTGAAAGAGAGTGACCAGGTCTGACGAATCAAGATTCTTGGTGTATCATGTAGACGGCCGAGCGCGTATACGCCGATTAATAACGGAAGCTATGACAACCTGGATGCGCTGTTGGGCGGAAAAAAGGCCGGTGGCGTCGGTGTTATGCTGTGAGCGATGTTTTCTTGGGACACTGTAGGACCCATTATCCCAATAGCACAATCCCTGACAGTTGTCAGGTATCTGAACATCGTTGCGGACACAGTTCACCCATTCAAGGCAACTGTGTTCCCTGCTGGTGATGGCAATTACCAATGCGATAATACGCAATGGCCATTACCAACAGGATAATCGTCAAAGAGTGGTTCGAGGAACATGCCGGTGACTTTCTTTTAATACCCTGGCTTCCAAATTCGCCTGACGTGAACCCAATCGAACATTTGGGGTTCGAATTGGAAAAGCGCTTTAGCGCTAAATCATCACCACCATCCCGAAACGTACGGGAACTGGAGGACCTGCTGTTGACGTTATGACGCCAGATACCCCAGAACACCTATCGCCACCTCCTCCAATCGATGCCTCGCCGAGTGGCCAGGGTTTTGTGGGCTGGAGGTCCTACAGCTTATTATGTTGGTGGTCGTTCATCGATGTATAACATCAACGATTCGACTATTATTTTACAAGATGTATGTCACATATACTAGATCAGGGATGGGCCAAATGAAAAAAAAAATAGCGGGCGAAACACTTTTTTCATTTATTTTTCTTCAAAATTCATTTTAAAGAAATGAGAAACACACATAATATACTGACATGAGTAAATTTAAATACATTGAGAATGCAAAACATTCATACTTACCTACTAAATTGTTTTTAAGTTCATTTAGAAGATTTATGTGATGGGGTGTGAGATGAGTGAACTTCCAGCATTTTTTGATAATCTGGGTAAAACATTGAGGAAGTGATTCTCAAGACAGGTGACAGACGCTCATCAGTAAACCGGTTCTATGATCACTTTCCCTATACTTGTCAGCATGAATATTAGGTAGGAAACATTGTAAAAATGAAACATTTAAACTTGAAAACACTAATTTTGAAGATGACAATCCGATTTATGGTGTAAATACACTGGTGTGCAAAAATTAAGGACTAAGAGGAGAAATTAGCATAACATCGGAACGAGCAGGCAGAACGGACCGAAGGACCACTCAGGAGATAGACTAGGATCCGGTACGGTAGGGCATGCGCATATATGCAGCATGAAGGGTGGGGGGGGGTGTCGAAAGGTATAAAGCACACGGATGGTGTACGCTCAGCAATTCGGTTAAAGCTATTGCACGGTGTACATCGGTTTAAACGACGTCGAGTTGCTGCCACCGTGTGATATGGCCAACAGGCAGTCCAGTAGACAACATCTATATGACTTTACCCGAGGTCGCGGCATTGCGAAGTTGGAAGAAGGTCGAAGTGTGACTAGTGTGGCCGAGGAGTTCGGGATCGCTCACAACATCGTTTCACGAACTTGGAGAGCATTTCAAACGACAGGAACAGCTGTCCGCGAGTTTAGCAGTGGTCGTTCACGAGCAACCACGGCGGCGGACGACTGATATATTGTCCTACAGGCGAGAAGAGACAGACGGCAGATAGCAGGAGAAACCGCAAGGCACATGCAACAGACAACTGGACGTCCGTTATCGCGTTTTACCGTAGCCAGGAGGCTGCACAAAGGTGGTCTATTTGTACGACGGCCAGTACGGTGTGTGCCATTAACGCCTGCTCATCGGAGACGGCGGTTTCTGTGGTGCCAGGAACACAACAACTGGACACATCAGCAATGGGGTCGAGTTCTCTTGATGGATGAGAGCCGATTTAGTCTGACGTGCGATTCTGGACGTATACACATCTCGAGAGAGCAGGGAACACGCAATAACACCTCCAATATCATCGAAAGGGACCGGTTTGGAGGTGGCGGAGTTCTCGTTTGGGGCGGTATCATGTTTAGTAGCCGTACTGACCTCCACATCTTCCAAGGAGGTTCAGTCACTGGTGTCCGCTATTGTACGGAGGTTCTCCTGCCTCACGTGCGTCTGTTTAGAGATGTTGTGGGTCCTGAGTTCCTCTTCATGGACGACAACGCTACACCTCATCGTACAGTGGCTGTCACAGAGCTGTTGGAGAGTGAAGATATTCAACGCATGGATTGTTCCACAAGGTCCTCGGACCTAAATCTAATCGAACATGTGTGGGACCTTCTCGGGAGACGCTTGGCAGCACGTCACCAGCCGCCAGCAACGATTCCGCAACTGCGATTGGCGCTACAAGAGGATTGGGCCACGATGCCTCAATAGCTCCTTGACAACCTCGTCCTCAGCATGGACAGACGTTGTAAATCCTGCAACGCAGTCAGGGGTGATCATATCCCCTACTAAAGACTGGATTTTTCTTGGCAGCCGCCTGTCACATGGACGTTTCTGTCTTCTCTCCAGTTGTGCTCGAAGCTACCTTTTCAATAAAGTGCCTTTGTATCCTTTGGATTCCTTGTTTAGACGGTATTGCTCACTTGTCCCATATTCTTACGTCTTGGGGATCTTATGGTATGATTTGAGTCGATGTGGAGCACTTCTGCACGACGTTACATTCGAAAAACTGTCTCGTCCTTAATTTTTGCACGCCAGTGTATGACAAGGATGGTAAGTCAGATAATATCCGAAAACTTGAAAATTTCATCGTCCAGCAGCGAGACTCGAACTCGCGTCTCCCATATAGCGCCAGGGTATGCTAACCACTACACCATCCAGAACGGCCTATAGTCTCAAGTTTCCGATTAATTTGAATATAACCATCACAGGATTTGCTATTCGAAGCAACCGGCATTCATGTTTAGCGAATATGGAGGTTAAGAATCCTATCCCGTGATTGCCCCAAGGAGCAGATTTTTGAGAGTTGCACTGCAACTCAATCAATTCCCGCTGTAAGTCAGTTCTCACTTTTTCATAATCCACAATGAACGGCATGCTAAAAATATGCAAGTCGAGCTCAATAATCTTGAAAACGTTGCTGAAATTTAGCAAGTAATTTTCCTGCACAGTTTTCATAATAGTTGATTTTTTCATCTGAAATAGGCGCAACCGGCTGCAATATAGGCTGTTGAGCCTATATTGCAGCATGTGCCGTAATCAAATTGGAAAGGCACTTTTGAAAGGTGAAATGGATCCTATCTTGAAAGTGTACCCAGAAATTAATGAGAAATATTTCAGAATAGAGCAAACAATGTTTCCCAGATTAAATGATGTGTCATGTCTAAAGGAAGCAATATTTTTAAATTGTTTAGCCCGCGGGCCGTAGTTTTCCCATCCTTGCAATAGATAAAAAAGGCAATAATTAAATTTTAAGCAACACTAGTTATTGAAATCATCCAGAGCACGAAGATAGATTACACCATTTGCAAAGAAAGAGTAAGAGTAACCGTAAGAAAAACTGTAAGTACCATCAACGTTATTCTCACATTGTCGCGACAGGAAGTTATACCTAGATGTGAATTCCGTGTTTTCCAAAATATTTCTCGAGGCTTTTTTTCTTAAGTCATCGCAGACTACAATCCATAACTTCTTTCTGTTTTATTTATTTATTTATTTATTTTCAGGAGTCTTGATATGCTTCATGAACGGGCTGGGGGTCACTGCAGGAGCACATCGGCTCTGGGCTCACAGGTCATACAAAGCCAAGCTGCCTTTGAGAATATTTCTTGCTTTCTGCAACACCTTAGCTGTTCAGGTAACACCAAAGTACTAAGTACTGTACAGTTTGATGCTTTATTTTTTTTTCCTTTTACTTTGCTGTTGATTATACGAGCAACATTCGATGAGTTCTGCATCTTACGTATCTGTGTGCACCACTAAGTTACGACAGAACGCCTGATTTCGTTCGATGAGTTCCTGACGTGTCTCTGTGAACCAGTACTTTACGACACAATCCGTGACTTTTTAAGCATTACGTACCTGTACGAACTATTACTTTCCGACGCAATCCCTGGTTTCATTTGATGAATTCTAAGCCTTGCGTATCTATGTACTATGACGAAATAAATTTCTCCATCAAATTTATGCCAGGGATGGGATTCAAACCCCCAACTCTCGGTGCCGGAGCTCCGAGTGCTATCCACTATACTACACTGGCATGTACTCTCACTGCTATCTGCCTTCATCTCATGTGTGTCCTGTGGGTCACGTGAAGTAAATTTCTATCTGCCTTTATCTCATGTGCGTCCTGCGGGTCATCACGAAGTAAATTTCTCCATCAATTTTATGCCAGAGATGGGATTCAAACCCCCGACTCTCGGTTCCGGAGCTCCGAGTGCTATCCACTATACTACACTGGTATGTGCTCTAACTGCTACCTGCCTTTATCTCATGTGTCCTGTGGGTCACGTGAAGTAAATTTCTATCTGCCTTTATCTCATGTGCGTCCTGCGGGTCATCACGAAGTAAATTTCTCCATCAATTTTATGCCAGGGATGGGATTCAAACCCACAACTCTCGTTTCCGTAGCTCCGAGTGCTATCCACTATACTACACTGGCATGTACTCTCACTGCTATCTGCCTTTATCTCATGTGTGTGCTGTGGGTCACGGGAAGTAAATTTCTATCTGCCTTTATCTCATGCGCGTCCTGCGGGTCATCACGAAGTAGATTTCTCCATCAATTTTACGCCAGGGAAGGGATTCAAACCCCCAACTCTCGGTGCCGGAGCTCCGAGTGCTATCCACTATACTACACTGGCATGTGCTCTCACTGCTATCTGCCTTTATCTCATGTGTGTCCTGTGGGTCACGGGAAGTAAATTTCTATCTGCCTTTATCTCATGTGCGTCCTTCGGGTCATCACGAAGTAAATTTCTCCATCATTTTTATGCTAGGGGCGGGATTCGAACCCATAACTCTCGGTTCCGGAGCTCCGAGTGCTATCCACTATACTACACTGGCATGTGCTCTCACTGCCATCTGCCTTTATGCCATGTGCGTCCTGTAGGGCAGGCACACATTTTTATGCCAGGGGCGGGATTCGAAGCAACAACTCTCTGCTCCGAAGTTCCGAGTGCTATCCACTATACTACACTGGCATGTGCTCCCACTGCTATCTGCCTTTATCTCACGTTTGTCCTTTAGGGCAGGCATGTCACATTACACCAGAACGTTACGACGCAATTCCTGATTCCATTCAATGACTTCTAAGCTTTACGTATCTGTGTGCCAGAACGTTACGACACATTCCCTGATTTCAATCAATGAGCCCTAAGCCTTACGTACCTGTGCGCATCAGTACTTTACAACGCAATCCCTGGTTTCATTTGGTAAATTCTAAACCTTACGTATCTCTGTGCACCAGTATATTACGACGCAATCCCTGGTTTCTTTAGATTAATTCTAAGCCTTGCGTATCTATGTATACCAGTACGTTACGACGCAATCCCTGATTCCATTCAATGGCTTCTAAGCTTTACGTATATGTGTGCCAGTCCGTTACGGCGCAATTCCTGATTTCATGCAGTGAGTCCTAAGCCTTACGTACCTGTGCGCATCAGTACTTTACGACGCAATCCCTGGTTTCATTTGGTGAATTCTAAACCTTACGTATCTGTGTGCACCAGTACGGCCCCTTAACCTTGTCCTGCTCCATGGGACTTTTCATCAGGATGTAGTCCCGAACTTCGAGTGGATTTTTGCTGCTTCAAATTCGAATATATATCTTGACTTTGTCAGATGCATGGATGGAAACCTAACAGGTTTCAGAAACTTTCATTAATTTTTAAACCCTGCAACACATCGTCCTCAAATGCGGTACATGATGCAGTTCATCGTTAGGTTTCGTTTTGTGCAAGAAGTGAACTTTTGATTGTATAATTTGAGTCGTTTGTGAAATACTTCTCTTCTATTGCGGTGGCAGAGTGGTCTGAGGCTCTGGTTTCTGACCATTCGTCCAAAATGGTCCAGGCTTCGATTTCCGCATGTAGCATGGGTGTGTACTTCTCTTACGTCCCTTCCCTGGAACCAGCGGCCCCAAGTTCCCAAATTAGACGTCGGCTTATACTATGAGATGCTTATAACGGTCGTTAAACTCTCCCCTCTCCATAATAAGCATTTCCTACGGTGTGGTTGTTGTTTCGGGGTTTAACGACCACACATGGGCAACTCTGAGAGCTATAGGCAGTCGCTTTCCCTAATTTAAAGACACGTTGCAGAAAAGGGAGAGTGAAAGCCCAAAAGCTAATTTAGCGGCACTGTATTCCAGAGAGAGCCAGCGCTAGAACCTAATTTATGGGCACTGTATTCCAGATAGAGCCAGTGCCAGAATCCAATTCAGGGCACTGTATCCCAGGGAGAGCCAGCGCCAGTGCCTAATTTAGGGGCACTGTATTCCAGAGAGAGCCAGGCGCCAGAACCTAATTTAGGGACACTATTTCCGAGTGATCTAGCCCCTGAAGACAAACACACCACCCATGACTCGAACTCGCGCCCATCTTGGACGAATAGTCAGAAGCTAGAGCTTCAGGCTACTGGGGCACCAGGGCGACTCCCCACAGTGTGGTTCAAAAAAGGCAAGAATTTGCGGAGTTATGAATTTTTCAAATATTGAGGAGTTTTCCACATGATTACAGTTGCAGAAAACCACGTGGGCCGCCCCGGTGACGCAGTGGTCTAAACATGACTCCTCATCATTTGTCAGAGATGGGTCTGGATTCGAATTCCGCTGAAGCGCGATGTTGCACTGGCTCTTTCTCCCATCCCATTGGCTTCTTGCGGCACTGGCCCTCTCCCATCACTGTAGCCAGTGACTCTACATTAGGGACTCTACATTAGGGATTGCTTAAAGCCCATCGGGTTGCTCACGGTGGTCGTTAAACCCCCAAACAGACAAAAAAAAATAACCATGTTTAATACCGCGTTTCTTTTGAAAAATATCTTTGACTTATTCAGAAAAAAACTTGCTGAACAGTATATTTACATGAAATAATTTTTGTAATTCCTTGAGAATGTCTATATGTATCCCAAATATCTCTGTGCTTGTGCTTTGAATAAAAGTGAAACCTGCTTTGATCACCATACTTTCTTGTTCTGTTTAGTATTCATTTACTTTACTTGCATATTCTGAGCATGTGTGTTTAGTGCTGATATTAAAGTTTTGTGTTTCATATTTCGTAGAATGACTTGTATGAGTGGGTGAGAGATCACAGAGTTCATCACAAGTTCACTGAAACCAATGCTGATCCACACAACGTGAACCGAGGGTTCTTCTTCTCACACATGGGATGGCTCATGGCCAAGAAGCAGAAGGACGTCATTGAGAAAGGAAAAACTGTGGATCTCAGCGATGTTTGGGCAGACCCTGTTGTTAGATTTCAACGCAGGTATGTTATGACGTTTTCTGATTATTTACTACTCTCTCAGAATATTAGTGACCTTCTGTATACTCAGTAGACAAAGAATTAGAGATTATCCTCCGCGCAAAGGGGAGCAGGTCCAAACTGAATGCAGGAGATAAATAGGCGGACAGCAGGGCTGCCCAACATTGTATCGCAATCGATGAACATCGGTTAGCGTGATAATCTAAGCGACATTTTGATCGTGGATGCACTGTCGGCGCAAGACAGTCATTCTGCCGCCCAAGTTAAACGAACCCTATGGTTGCCGAAGGCAACCACATTAAGGTTGTAAAGCGCGTATACCATCGACTGCCCCCAGAGAGCAAGAGGTGGCCGACCATAAGCTATTGCTCGTACAGTCCGACCGCTCGACAACGGCCGCGCAAATCACATCCAGGTTAAATGTCGGAGGTTCAAGCAGCGTCAGAGAGTGAAAGGTACGGTTTACGCTGCATACTTTGAGCTACGGGACCCGACGCCCTACTCGTGTGCCGCTGATGACTGCTCGTCATCGAAAATTACGGCTCGTGTGATGCCGGAAACATCACATCTGGGCCTCTGGAGAGTGGCGCCGCGTCGTGTAGTCATACGAATCCCGTTTTCAGCTGTACTGTTGACAGAAGGGTACCAGTGTGTCGTCGACAGCATGAGGCTAAGGCCCCGGCGTACTAGGTCAGCTTTGTCCCAGGCGGTGGTGGCTCTGTTATGTTTTGGGGAGTTTTCTCATGGAACACATTACGTCCCTTAGTGTTTCTGGAGAGGTCCTTAACCGCTGCGCGCTACCAACATATGCTGGCTGATCACCTCCACGCTTTCATGGCCTTCGGACGATAGTCCGTTTCAAAGGGACAAGGCGCACCACCCAGGAATGGCTCGATGAACACTCATCTGAATTTGGAACCATCCATTGGTCTCTCAAATCCTGTGGAAGCTCTCTGTGGTGCCATGGAGCAGAACATCAGATCCATTAACCGTGGACTGACGTCTCGGGCGGAGTTTTAGAAAATGCTGCAACATGACGGCTGGCATTATCTCCGGAAACCCCCCGCCATCTGGTGGAGTCGGTACTTTGGCGTGTACAGGCTTTTATTCGCGCTAGAGAAGGGACAACATAAGCACACCGAACGAAAAGTTAGTCCCCCTAACAGAAATGACAGTAGGAAGTTACCGGTTGCACACAGGACGACGCGATAGCATTATTGAGAGATAAATAGCACTGACGTGCTCTACAGGATCATTTCTGTCTCGTGCAGTGGTGAAGAGCAACGTGTTTGCTGAATTTATTCTGCAATATGGGTCGTAAGACAGACGTTACTAAGTGGCAAAAAGGAGCCATCGTGTTTGGCCGTGCCCACGGACACAAAGTGAATGAAGTCACCCAATTTGTTGGTGTGTCGAAGTGAACTGTCCAGCGGGTCTACAAACAGTAGTGTAGTTCGCAGTCAACTGGTGAATTGCCCCTAGTAACTGCAAATTGGTTTCAAACCAAGCAACAATTGCTCCAGTTAATGAAAGTCCACTCCAACCATTTTCCGAAAGGACCTTGCGACGAGAAAAGCATGAGATGGACATCTGGAGCAGAGTACCGCGGAAGAGGCCTCTTTTAACAGCAAGTCACAAAGTCGCACGTTATTAATGGGCTCAGAGACACCAAAACTTTACTGTGGAGGATTGGAAACGAGTAATTTGGACTGATGAGTCTCGTTTTTGTTTGTACTCCAATGATGTGAGGTGATGAGTGCATCACAGGCCCAATGAAACCTTTAATCCTGATTATGTCGAAGTTGTTGCCCAAGCTGGTGGGGATTCTGTGATGTTTTGGGGATGCTTTTTTGCACCACAAAATGGACCCTCTCGTTGCAGTAACGATGAATTTGAATCAGCATACGTACTTCCGCATTCTGAATGACGAAGTGTTGCCCTTTGCCCTACACCTCAAGGAGCAGCATCACATTGCCACTCCTGTCTTCCAAGACGACAATTGCCGTGCGCACGGGGCTAAAACTGTGTCTGAGTGGCACGATGAACAATCAGCAACACTGTCTCACCTCGACTGGGCCGCCAAATCCCCAGATTTAAATCCTATTGAAAATCTGTGGGATCATTTGGAACAGAAGGTGAAACACCGGAAGAGACACCCACGTGCTCTGGCGGAACTTCGGGACCAATTGGCGCACGAGTGGTTGCAAATCGATGTTCAATGCATCCACAACCTCGTGAAGTCTCTACCACACCGGATGCATACTGTTATCACCCGTTATTAGGTACGTTCTGACAGGGGTGACTAATGTTTTGTCCGGTGTGCTTACTACTTACTATTAAGTATCTCTAATGTTTTTTTCCATTGAGTATATAACTAACTGCTGAAGCGGAAATACTGGCTGGTTTATCGCAAACTGTTTTACATTTCTTATAAGTAATGTGCCTTCCTTATAATTAGTAATGGAAAACAGATTCTATAAAAACGGGCGCAAGTTCAAAAGCCTCGTGAACAAAAGCACAGTAGTAAGAAATAAAAGTCGACAAAACTATATTCGCCATATTCCTTTCTGCTACTTAAAGAAAGCAGAATATGCCCATCAGCCATTGTGACAAAGTAAATTTCTCCATTATTTTTAGGCCATAGGCGAGATTCGAACCCGCAACTCTCGGCTCCGGAGCTCCGAGTGCTATCCACTATCTATCTGCCTTTATTTCACGTGCATCCTGCGGGTAGGCACGTCACAAAATGGATAAACACTTGGAATTTTATCGGGGAGCGTGTTTGTCGGAAGGCTTTACTGAATGAGAAAATTACTGTCTGGTTAACCCAGTGTATAAAGTTATTGCACGAACCCAGCGATTTCTCTTGGTCTTACAGCGAAAGTTTAGACGAAACTATTTACCTATGTCTCAGGAGACTTGTATTCTGCACTTCTATTTTGTTACGACTTCTAGCTCTTCTATTCTGCCACCACGATGGCGCTTTCGTCGAAGCGTTGGCTTCTGACAATTCATCAGAGATGGATCCGGGTTCGAATCACAGTTGTGTTTGTCTTATAACCCTGGCTGCCTCCCTTCCCTGTTGGAGCCTAAATTAGGGACCAGCGACTGCCTATTGCCTTATGGAGTTACTCATGGTGGTCGTTAAACACCCCATTGAACATAATTTTGTTTTACCTTATCTAGATTTTCAAATTACTCGTAACCCTTCTGACAATTCCCTGTCTTTTGCCGTTTTTCGAAAACCCACTTCCACACCCACTCTAATTCCGTACAATTCTGCCCACACTTTTCAGCATAAAATTTCTGCTCTGCACTTCCTATTTAGAAGAGCATATTCACATTCTCCTAGCAGTTTTGCCAGAGATCAAGAACTACAATGGATATCATCCTTTGCTAAAAACCATGGTTATCCGGGCGACGTTGTTAAGGGGTGCACAATAAAGTACGGTTTGCTATGTCAACTGCTTTAATTAGTGAACAAGTGCCTAAAACGTATATTGGATCTGTTGATTTCAATCCACATATATTGTAAACCTTCTTACCAACATATGCTCCCGTCATAAAATACAATTTGGAATACGATCATGCAATCTGTATTCCATTATCCACAACGATCGCGACAAAATTAACAAAGGGAAAAAATGGGGTGTGTATGTTATTCCTATGCTCGACGCTACTTCTGGTGAACTAAATAATCATTATGTGGGTTCAACCAAAAGAAATTTGGATTTGAGATTAAATGAACACAGATATAATTTTAAAATGAATCACCTAAGCACCTCTTTTGCAAGAACTGTAAGTGCGGTAAATTCCATCCCAGATTGGGACAACGCTAAGATCATAAACACACCTAACTCTGTTTATTCCTTGTTATTTACAGAAAGCCTCTATATTTCGGCTTATAATACGCGTTGTTGTAATGATTATTATCCTTGTGTTTTACCTGAACCCTGGAGCAATCTTATTGCGAAGGACAGCACAATAACTATTGTTTCTGTTGAGTAACTTTCGTTGGCTAATTATGCTTTTTTGACTGTCTTGTTATCTGGTATATCATGTGACACTGATATTACCTTTCCCATGATGCATCTGCTCCACGTATTTAAGACCAGTATGTAACCACATGATGTAAATCACATCTGATGAAGGTGTCACTGTGACACCGAAAGTGCTCATGTGTTTTTTAACCTGTACATAGATTTCGTTTTTTAGCTGAATAAATATCATCGTGCAACAAGACGGATTTCTTTTAATACTAAACATGTGGGCTGCGTGTGAGAAACGAAGTTACATTAGACTGAACCTCGTGGCTAGCTCGACAGAGGGTAGACAGCTCATAGAAGTAGAAGTGCGAGTCGACACAGTAAAGAGTGCCAGGCAATGACGTCACAACGAAAACTTCCTGGTAGCGCAGCTGGAAGGAACAGATTACCTTGTTTGTATTGGAGAGGGGATGCAATAAGCCGGGGCGGACGGCTTAACGTGCCCATCTGACTCACGACAAGTATTCAGTGGTTCACCGCAGCTTAGTCTATCGATCCCGCGACCAACTGGCTGGAGGTAGTTGCCTAGCGACCTGGAGTGCACTGGAGTTCAATAAAGACATTCTGACGAAGATGTTGGAATCAAATTCCGTTTTGTCATTTTATAATATTCTTTCATAGTTCCCTCATAGTCATTTATTGACCAAGGAGAAAATATACGTTTAAATTCTGTCAAAGGGTTTCGAGTTAACTTCACCGAAAAATCGCGAGCAACGACTCACTATCTACTTTGGATAGGAAAGCCGTCAACTCATAGGGCGCTTTTAGGTCAAACTGTGACACAAAATGAAAGTAGCGTTTATTTACACAGGGGGCGTTTCGGACCAATTACGAAGGAGAATACAAGTAAACTTTTTACGCACAAAGTCCTTTCTGATCCGGTTTTAACAGAGATTAATGATGGTTTCTAACGGAATTAATAAATAGGAACGGTACACCAACTATATTAAAAATAATATAAATATACACTGAAGAGCAATTGAATTAGAGACAGCTGGCGTTATGCAAATGTGGCGCTGTGGGCGGCCCTGTAAACGGAAACGACATGACGTATGCAGAGATACGACAATATACGGAGTGATGCGACGGGAATCAGTAAGAGTCGGATGTAGTATGGGTAAGACGAAGGATCTAAGCGCATTTGATCGTGGGCAAATTGTCGGGGCCCAACGAATGGGTCACTCCATCTCGGAAGTCGTGCAGGCACTGGGATTTTCACGAGCCACTGTGTCACGGGTGTGCAGTTAGTACATCGAATCCGGTAAAACCATTCCTCCAAGAGCCAACTGCTGTGAACAACAGCGTGTGGATGAGCGGGGTAATCGTCGGCTAGCTCGCATTGTAACAGCGGATAGACGGGTCACAGTGCAAGAAATCACTCGGCAATTTAACGCTGGTGCACAAAAACGTGTAAGCAGCCACACCATCCAGAACCATCTCCTCGCTAAGGGGTAGGGAAGCCATCGTCCCACGAGGGTACCGCTTCTGACCGTACATCACAGGGGGCAAAGATTAGCATGGGCGCGGGAACATAGCCACTCGACCCTAGACATGTGGGAAAATGTTGCCTGGACTGATGAGTCGAGATTCACGTTGGTACATGCGGATGGCAGGATACGAGTACGGCGCAAATCACATGAAGCGATGGATCCTTCTTGCCAGCAGGGTACTCTTCAAGCTGGTGAGGGTGGCATTCTCGTCTGGGGACTGTTTACGTGGACTGAAATGGGATCCCTGGTACGTGTGACATCGTCCCTCACAGGTCAACGTTACCGGGATATCCTGGAAGACCATTTGCTCTCGTTTGTGCGTCTTCAAAATCCCACTGGGGACCTCATCCTGCAACAAGACAATGCACCGTGCCATCGCTCCCGAATTGTATCCGAATGGTTAGATGAACACTCCACCGACGTGACCTCACTTCCTTGGCCAGCTAGGTCACCTGACCTCATTCCCATCGAGCACATCTGGAATGCCATCGAGAGAGATGTTCGAGGCTCTGACCCCCTCCATCAAATCTTCGTGAACTGTGAGAGCTTGTTCAGGGGTCGTGGATCCGTATGGCATCCCAACGCTTCCGGTGTCTTGTCGAGTCCATGCCGAGACGAATCGCCGCCGTCATCAGGCCGAAAGGTGGTGCTACACGTTACTAGACAGGTATCTCTAATTGAATTGCTCTTCAGTGTACTAATAATTGGAATTTCTTGGCGTAGAATAGGAATCAAAGTTTCCAAGCTCCCTTCCTTGAAAAAGCCATCTGGTTGATGTGCGAAAGCTTGGAAACTTCCTTTCCTATTCTACGCTAAGAAATTCTGATTATTAGTATATTTATACTATTTTTAGTTTGCTTTCTAAAGCAATTGTTACAAAAGTGTGGAACAGTGAACGCTGCAGGCACGGGTGCATCGTAGAAGTTCATTGTCTGCACAAAAGTTCAATAGCCTGCTATGACGCTGCAAGGCGCCGTTCGCCACAATGTCTTTCAACCCGTATGCGACCGTTGTGGTGCATCAAGTTGAATCGTGACTCGTCGGAAAACACGCCCTGTTATCAATCAAGGCGCCAATGTATGTGTTCGAGATCCCATTGCAGCCTGCTGTTTGAGGGTGAAAGGAATGGCAGCAATGGGCTGCTAGCGACCAGTTCTCTGTTAAGCAGACGACATCGAACCGTGCTGGAGCACAAAGCCTGACCTGTGACAATGCTCCACTGCTGCGCTAATACCATTGGTGTCGCTGTGCGATCGGTTACTGCCATGCGGTAGATACGTCTGTCATCCAGAGCAGTCGTGCCGTTTTGCGGTACATTTTCTGGATTTTTGTGCGTCTGAGCCTCATCTGTCCACTGAAGACACGTTCACACATCACTGTACTGACGTTTCGTCTGGTGCGAGTGAAAAATTCGCGGTACGTAAATCCAACTTCTCTCATCCCAGCAATCCTTCGTCATTCAAAGTCCGTCAGGTGCTCAAATGCCAGAGGGTGCTGCTCCAAAAGCGCAACTGCATTTTCACTGATATTTTAATCATTTGCATGTCCCAACTTGTTGCACATATCCTGTAACTCTCAAGTTAATGCCAGCTGTCCTTCATAATGTTGAAATTTTCACAAACCTATTGTATCATCAAAAAGATATGTGATATTTAAAATATTTGAAATAAGAGAGAGGACTTAAAGTAATAAGAATTTTTTTGTTAATGATCAGCATCTTGTTAAAAATACTCAGGATTCTTCGTAATCTTACATTATCACCAATGGTCGAAGAGTAATGCACTTCATTATTCTGTTTGTACGTAAATTACATCGATACATCCTCATAGTAGTTGACTATAATGATGAATCTCTCCCAGCAAACATCCTCAACCTATTTGATAATTCTATGAAATTCACTTTAGAACTTCAGTGCCGCCCCGGTGGCGCAGTGGTCTAAGGCGCTGGACTCTGATCATTCGTCCGTAAGGGGTCCGGGTTCGAATCCCGGTCAGGCATGGATGTTATGTTTGTCTTACGGCACTGGCTCTCTCCCTTCCCTGGAGCCAGTGACCCTAAATTAGGGATGGGCGACTGCTTATAGCCCATTGAGTTGCTCACGGTGGTCGTTAAACCTCCAATCAAAAAAAAAAAAAAAAAAAAACTTCAGCAAGACAATAACCTGAACTTTTTGGATGTGACGTTTGCAGCTTCAGGAGAAAAACTTACTACAGATTTGTATAAAAACCTACCAATACCAACAAAGTTCTGAACTATGTTTTCATTCTTCCTACATTAAATTTAGTCTTGCTTCACAATTCCTGGAAAAAATAGAAGCTCTAGATTCTTCAGAAACGTCAAAGAAACTCCATGAAAAATAATTAAAACGCACATTTGTTGAAAAGAATTATCGTACAATGATAGAAACATTTTTAACAAAAAGATAATAAGTTAAAAGGTAAAAAATTGCAGTAAATTTAGAATTTAAGGTGGTTCGACCTAAAATCTTTGCCTTATGTTTCTAATGGTAAAACTTCTGTACATATTTTCTTCGCAATCAGTGTATTCCCAATGATGAAAATTTGCACATCGATAAAACTAGCTTTCAGTTATAGCATTGAGATACGTAATGCTTGCTAAAACATAACCATAACTAAGCAATCCCAAATTTGTTTTTCCACTGACGTCATCAATGTACAGGTCGCGCCATCTATTAACAGGTCTGAACATTATTCAAAGAAACATGATTGATTTTTAATATAATTATGGTTATGTTCTAGCAAGTATTAAGTATCCCATGCTATAACTTAGAGTTAGTTTTATCGATGTGCAAATTTTCATCCTTTTGGAATACATTAATTGCGAAGAAAATATGTACAGAAGTTTTACCATTGGAAACATAAGGCAGAGATTTTAGGTTCAACCACCTTCAAGAACCTTTATTTCCTTTTCATCTTTCTTTATTATTATTGTGTCATTATTAATTAGAGTGGCATTTTACACAATCCATGAGCGAAAAATCTTAGGTTACCTTCAAATCCATAAAGGCCCCAGCAAAGTTGTATTCCTAGATGTCGAACATCAAGCCGTATGGTAAGTGAGCAGGAAGTTCACTTACCATAAGAGTTTGTTGGAAAACTTCAGGTTTTTGGCTTAAAATTTCATGTTCGAGTTGCTCCAGACCTGAACAATAAAATTAAAAGATTCTTCCGCCCCATTAAACAAAAAGAAAAAAATGTCCTATTCCAAGAAGGAGTGGTCTCCAGTGTACTCATGTGTAGGATGAACTAGGAGATAACTTCGAACCCGCGTAGCCGAACATAAAGCCGCTGTAAGGAATGTTTCCAACAAGACAGGCCTTGTCAGACACACATACTATGCACCGGATATTCGATTAACTGCTACTCTTTAAAATTTCTTTCACATCAACAGCACTATGTAAAACGGAAGTTGGAGGAAAACCTGCAAACTGAAAGAAGAAGAGGTGCCATGATTAACAAACAGAAAGGCTAGTGCTTGAGTGGCAGTACCTACTATCTCTAGTCAGTCCTGATGATGGGTTTGTGTGCAACCTGAAAATTTGACAAAAAGGTAAGAACAAAGTCCCCCAGTAATCCCCGTATTGATACATTACGTATATACACTGAAGAGCAATTGAATTAGAGGTACCTGTCTAGTAACGTGTAGCACCACCTTTCGCCCTGATGACGGCGGCGATTCGTCTCGGCATGGACTCGACAAGACACCGGAAGCGTTGGGAAGCCATACGGATCCACGACCCCTGAACAAGCTCCCACAGTTCACGAAGATTTGATGGAGGGGGTCAGAGCCTCGAACATCTCTCTCGATGGCATCCCAGATGTGCTTGATGGGATTGAGGTCAGGTAACCTAGCTGGCCAAGGAAGCGAGGTCACGTCGGTGGAGTGTTCATCCAACCATTTGGATACAATTCGGGAGCTGCATTGTCTTGTTGCAGGATGAGGTCCCCAGTGGGATGTTGAAGACGCACAAACGGGAGCAAATGGTCGTTCAGGATATCCCGGTAACGTTGGTGAGGGACGATGTCACACGTACCAGGGGTCCCATTTCAGTCCACGTAAACAGTGCCCAGACGAGAATACTACCCCCACCAGCTTGAAGAGTGCCCTGCTGGGATAACGAGGAGATGGTTCTGGATGGTGTGGCTGCTTAAACGTTTTTGTGCACCAGCGTTAATTTGCCGAGTGATTTCTTGCACTGTAACCCGTCTATCCGCTGTTACAATGCGAGCTAGCCGACGATGATCCCGCTCATCCACACGCTGTTGTCCACGGCAGTTGGCCCTTGCAGGGATGGTTTTACCGGATTCGATGTACTCACGGTGCACCCGTGACACAGTGGCTCGTGAAAATCCCAGTGCCTGCACGACTTCCGAGATGGAGTGACCCATTCGTCGGGCCCCGACAATTTGTCCACGATCAAATGCGCGTATATCCTTCGTCTTACCCATACTGCGTCCGACTCTTACTGATTCCTGTCGCATCACTCCTTATATTGTCGTATCGCCGCATACGTCATGTCGTTTCCGATTGCAGGGCCGTCTACAGCACCACATTTGCATAACGCCAGCTGTGTCTAATTCAATTGCTCTTCAGTGTATATGTAGATGCATCATTTGCCAACATTGAGAAGACAGGAATCATGGGATGCCTTTTTTCTGGGCAACGCGGCGCTGTCAACCCTCTCGCTAGTGGACGAACTCATCGCTTGGCAGGAATATAGCGAAAGAAGTCGCTGCATTCACGTAGACAATAATTCCATGTCAGTATGGATAAACGTCGTGAGGGTACAGAGTTTAAGAGAAGTACGATAGTGGGTGACTGACGCGTGGGTCACTCTCTCACGGAGATGGCACAAGAACTGCAGTATCCCCGTTCAACAATATCGAGAGTGTGTCGGTAATATGCCATTTCTGGAATAACATCGCATCGTAGGCAGCGCTGTGTGCGGAGAAAGGTGGTGGGTGAACATGGCCGTCGAAGTCTGTGCCGAATAGTTGAAACCAACAGGAACGCGACAGTAGCACAAAATACCGCAGACTTCAACCTAGGAGGTGCCAGAAACTTCTCTTCCGAGACTGTTAGGCAATCATTAATCGCAATAGGTTATGGGAGCTGCTGACCCACCAGAGTCTCATTGCTAACGCTACATGGCAGAACTGTACACCGTAATTGTGCGAAAATAAATCGACATCGAACCTTGGATGATTGGAGACTGGACTCATGGTCCCGTTTCTAGTTACTTGGCGCAGACGGAAGGGTGCGGATCTGGGGGAAATTGCACGAAGCGATGGAACCGGCATTTCAACAAAGAACTGTTCAGGCTGGTGGAGGCTCGGTTATGATCTGGGTCATATTCAACTGGCACATGTTCTGACCTCTGGTACGTCCAGTCTCGATGTATCTCAAACGGTCTACGTTACGTGTTCTTTTTTTTTTTTTTTAGATTTAACGACCACCGTGAACAACTCAATGGGCTATAAGCAGTCGCCCGTCCCTAATTTTGGGTCACTGGTTCCAGGGAAGGGAGAGAGACAAACACAACATTCATGCCTCACCGGGATTCGAACCCGCATCCCTTACGGATGAATGATCAGAGGCCATCGCTTAGACCACTGCGCCACCGGGGTGGCCGTCATGCACCCACAGAGCATTGTACCCCTCCAGCACGACAATGCGCCTCCCCACACAGCAATGGACTCTTCCAGCACGGCAATACGCCTCTACACAGAGGCATGGATTCTTCCAGCACGACAATGCGCCTCCCCACACAGAGTCATGGACTGTTCCAGTGCGACAGTGCGCCTCATCACAAAGCAATGGACTGTTCCAGCACGACAATGCGCCTCTCCACAAAGCCATGGACTCTTCCAGCACGACAGTGCTCCTCCCCACAGAGCAATGGATTCTTCCAGCACGACAGTGAGCCTCCCTATAGAGCAATGGACTCTTCCAGCGCGACAATGCGTGTAATGGACTCTTCCAGCACGACAATGCGCCTTCCCACAGAGCCGTGGTGACTGGAACATCATTAGAAAAGCAGGTCGCGTCTGGAATGCCCTCCCCGTCAACCGGACATCAACTCTGTGGAAAATCTTTGGGATGGTGTGGAAAGTTTCGTTCGAGCTTGGGCTTTTCCATCCAAGAACGCGGCGGAATTATGGACAGCGAGAGGTGTATCTCCATGGGTGGAGATACCTGTGGAACGATTTCGTGACCTACTGGACTCAATACCTCTCAGTGTGACTGCCCTTATCTGAGCGAAAGGTGGACCTACCCGTTACAGCATGACCATTTGTCATGCTAAAGGGGAACCTTCTCCTTTAGCATGACAAATGCTTCGTGTTGCTTGAGTAGCGTTATGGCTGAGTTCCAACTCGTAAAGCAAAAGTTTCCTAATTAGCCGGTTGTGGCTGTTCATCTTTTAGGCGTCCCAACCCCAAACAGAACGACGACATGCAATGCTGTCCACAGCAACGACTACCACTTTATATGCCTTTTGACTGCCTACAATGCGCGACTTGAACTAGCTTAAACACCTGACATACCCGCCTCAGCTCTTGCGTTTATGTAAATATTGCAAAACTTTCGACTCTCTCTCTCTCAGCAGTAGTGCATTTAGAAATTGAAGAGCCTGCAGTTAATGTGTACTGAAGTATATTATTGTTTTCTCTTTCTAGGTTCTACGTCCCACTAGCTACATTATGCTGCTTTGTGATCCCTCCAGCCATTCCTTATTACGGTTGGGGCGAAACGTGGCAAACGAGCTTCTTTGGTGCTGGCTTATTCCGCTATGTGCTTTGTCTTCACTTCACATGGTTTGTCAACAGCGCAGCTCATATGTGGGGCATGAAGCCCTACGACAAAACCATCAGTGCCACTGAAACCAAGTGGGTTTCAGCTTTGGCTATTGGGGAAGGTTTCCATAACTATCATCATACCTTCCCCTGGGACTATTCAACTAGTGAATTAGGATACAAATACAACTTTACTACTCTCTTCATCGACTTCATGGCATGGCTGGGCCAAGCGTATGACTTAAAGAAAGCCAATCCAGAGAGTGTGCACCAGAGGAAGTTGCGGTCTGGAGACCATTCTTACTTTACAGAACACAAGGACTGATTTTTACCGAGGTTTGAAATAGGTAGAGACTTCATTTTGAAGACACCATATCACTCTCACTTAACACCAACCTAAAAGGAAGCGAGTCTCATTGTCGTAAAGCATAACAGATTGCCGCTGTGCGGTTAGACTTGTGTTGCCTTTCTTTATAGATTGCTCAAACTTGAACTGCAAGACATCTGCTATCCCAAGCCAGACTGCGGTGAACTACAGTGCCTCCTACATTTGCGCAGTTGCTTTAGATATGAGATGTTCATTGCCGTTGAGATACATAGTCTTTCCCATTAACAGGTCTTATCCAAAACAGCAGCTCACTTGCCCGTCAAAGCAAACGATGCATGTTAGCATTATTCTCAGCACGCCAGTGTGGCTTAAATATGAATTGTAGCAAACAAAATGGCAGCCTTTTGCTCTATTTTTTTGTCAGTGCATGGAAGTTACAATGGTTAAATATAGCTATTTTTATCACGTAGAACGATATATGGGCATTTTCGACGGCTAAGAGCTGAGTAATTATGTTACAGATTCTAAATACTAATTGGTATAACGTTTGTGGAGTGATATTGCAACATTTTTTTTTTTTTTAACTTCCAATCAAAACTTTTAAAAAATGAGTTTCATCTTTGCGTGTTTGATTATTTACGCTTTCCAACCGTAGGTTGAAGAAACGTATATGCTCCAGCTTTGTCCGTCTGTCCGCACGATAACTCGCGTAAAAATGGTTCGATTTCGATGAAATTTTAAAATGTGGTACGGGACCACCCGAGGACGAACCCTATTGGAAATAGGCGAAATGGGGTCAAAGGTCAGGACATAGGAGCGGGATCCATTCCATTACCCTTATGCGTCATAACTTGCGTAAAAATGGTTCGATTTCGATGAAATTTTAGTATGTGGTAGCGGACCACGTGCAGACGAACCCTATTGAAAATAGGCGAAATGGGGTCAAAGGTCAGGACATAGGAGCGGATCCATTACATTGCCTTTATGCGTCATAACTTGCGTCATAACTTGCGTCAAAAATTTTCGATTTCGATTAAATTTTTGTATGTGGTAGAGGACCACCTAGGGACGAACCCTATTGAAAATAGGCGAAATTGGGTCAAAGGTCAGGACATAGGAGCGGGATCCATTCCATTGCCTTTATGCGTCATAACTTGCGTAAAAATGCTTCGATTGAGACAAAACTTTATCATGTTGTTCCGGCAGTATACTTTAACCGCTTATATTGAATATAATCGAAATAGGGTCAAAGGTCAGGGCTTAGGAGCGAGATTTATTCTACAGCCACTATCTTCATAACTTGAGTATTAACTTCAGTAATGATTTCTGGTATGTTGGAAAGCGTATCATAATCAATGCATTGCATGATTTTCCTAACTTGTTTTTAGATTTATCAATTGTTCCCAGTAGAACTTGACATATTATTCTGTCTGGGAAATGTTTTCTGTTACATTTCCTAATTCATAATTATCTCCCTTTTTTTCATTTTCTTTATCTTTTTATACCGGTGCCAAACTTTCGTTTTTGTTCAAAAGTTTATAACTGTGGCAAGACCCGCAACGATTCTGAAAATATTTCACATTACAGACAGTCGAAGTTCTTTTTCATAGATCTGGTATGATGCCTTTGCGATGGGATACATGCTTGGCATTTTAATATTTGAGTGGTCGTTATATGACCGACCTGCTATAAAGGACAGTAATTAGCTTTGTACACATTTACGAAAAGCTGCATTTTGAAGCAGCTAACCTCTTTTATTCCCAAACAAAATTGCTATGTTCTGTCAATGTTAGATTGAACAGAATATTAAAATAAGCAAAAGCAAAATTTTATTTAGTTTACCACACCTATGAATAATATAGAGTGACTGAAAAGCACATAGTACTTCAGTTGTGAAAAACCTGGCTTCATGAACAACGCGATTTACCTACAGTATTAATCAGTAATGTAATCACAACCATTATACAGATGCCAAAAATCCGTTTCTGATTTCTTACATTTCCTCGCTGCCGGTTATAGTGGAAAAGATGTTGCAGTTCTTGCAAATATGTTCATTACAAATCATTGATGTTCATTCACAATTATGTTTGTTAGAACTGTTTGGTTGCTATCTTTTAAAGACACCTCGGGGCGGAGGCATAACTATTCATTTCAGAGCCAGGGGCAAACCACAAAATCCACAGTATAGTGGTCTAAGCGCTGGCTTATGACCATTCGTCCAAGATAGGTCCGAGTTCGAATCCCGGCAAGGCATGGAAGTTGTGCTTGCCTTACGGCACTGTCTCTCTCCTTTTCGTGAAGCCAGTGACCTTAAATTGGGACTGGCGACTGCGACCGAATGAGTTGCTCACGGTGGTCGTTAAACCCCCAATCGAAAGAAAAAAAAATGCACAAAATATTAGGCCTCCATTTGTCTTATGTGCAATATATACTAATTTAATATTTATATATATATTACTAATTTAATATAATACAGCAGAACGCCAATTATCCGGATTGACTCGGACCGCAGCCCATCCAGATATTCGGAAAATCCGGATAATTGGGTTGTCTTTTTTTTTAGGCCAAATACGTATTTATTAATTGAAGTGAGGGAATTTAAATTTTTCGTTTATCGTATTTTACAATAAAAAATTAAAAAAAAATAATATCTACTGCACTACATTATCATTTTGTATTATTTAAATGAACGAAAAAACTAAAAACACGTTTAACAAAAATCTTAAGTTTACTTGGCCTTGAAGGAAGAACAAGCTATCCGGATAATTGGAGTTCAGAATATCTGGAGTCCGGATAATTGGAGTTCTTCTGTACTTAGATATAAATAACTATTATATTAAATTAGTAATATATATATATATATATATATATAATATTGAATTAGTAGTACTGTTGGTAGTATATGCTTATATACTGTATGTAATGTATGTATAAGCATACGCTGCTCGACATAATCTAATGTTATCTCTATGCCGAAGACACAATGAAATCAAACTGTCGCTCTTCATATATTATCACAGTTAATGATCGAACAGCCCCCAGAGAACCTTCAACAAAGTGAATGACATTCTCCTCCAACTAAAGAAAAATCACATCTTTATCCACCGAAGAGAGCTGCGCCCAGGGTAGCAGCCCCATCTGTGCCGCCCTAGTTGCGCCTGTACATGCTATAAATGCAGTTGTACCACCCCGGTGGCCGAGCGATGTGAGTCGTTGGTTTTTGATAGTTCGAACAAGATGGGCCCAGGTCCGAATCCCGGGTGAGAAAATGGTTCTAGGGAAAGGAGCAATGACGCAAAATTAGGGAGGCGACTGTCCTAGGTTGCTCGTAATGTGGTGGTTGTTTACCCCGTCCCCCCCCCCCCCCCAAAAAAAAAAAACTGGCCCTGTGTGGGAGAACATTGCTGTTTCCAATAGGTCAAAATTTATTGGAAATGCATTTAAAAAAAATATATGAAAAAGTAAAAAAAAAAATCATGGGTAACATTTGAGGATTGGAGTTAATGACCACCGTGAGAAATTCAATGGACTATAAGCAGTCGTCCGTTCCTAATTTAAGGTCACTGGTTCCAGAGAAGGGATACAGCCAGTGCCAGAAGACAAACACACTCCTCATCCAGGCGCCGTCTCGAACGAATGATTAAAACCCAACGTTTCGTACCAATTGGTGATCTGGACGGCAGCAACATTTTTTGGTAATCTTTTAGAAGACGGACAGACCCGTTTTTTTTTTTTTGTTTTTTTTAATTCTAAGTAACCCAGTGCGTTTGTTTTGGCATTTTACTTCACTTCGATGTTTAAATATACTTTCCCGGCAGCGGAAATTACACTTTTTCGAATTCTAAGTAACCCAGTGCGTTTTTTTCGGCATTTTAAAACATTTTACTTCATTTCGGTGTTTAAATAAACTTTTCCGACCGCGTAAATGACACTTTGTCTTATTTTAATCATGAAACTTCGTTAAAAAATGTCGAAAACCAAGACTGAATTTGTTGACATCGTATGACCGGTGACAATAATCCATAGCTGCAACCCCTATTCCTTAAGGCAGGTGTAGTATGCGTAAGGTCAGAAAACTATCACGTAGTATGCAGAACAAAACCTGGAAACTGTCTACGTTTTCTTCAAAACGCATTGTCATCAATCACTAAGCATTAATAAGCGACCGAAAGAGTTTATGTCAGTCAAAAAGCAAATTACACAATACTTTAATTACCTCTCGCCAGTTACATCGCAGTTGCACTGCTTCCCTCCCATACGTTTTTTGGGGGGCGCAGCTATGAATAATAACTATCGCTTACGATCGCTGGTTGAAAACAAACTAGATCTTGGCTATTCCGCGAAGCTCGCTCTTCATATTTTGAACGAAGTTTCAGGAATGAAAAATCACGTACATGTTACGTTGGCTATCGGAAAAGTTTATTTAAATAGCGAAACGAAGTAAAATACGAATAAGTATTCACTGCATTATTTAGAATTGTAAAATCGAGTGCGTCCGTCTTATAAAACATTACGCTTTTTTTTTATGCATTGCGTTGCTATGAACATTTCAGAGTATAAAAAAAAGATGAATCTTTAATTGCTGTATATGTTTTTAAAATATTTTGTCGATATCTCTCCTTTCAAAAGCCTTTCAACAATAAAAAAGCAGTTTTTGATAAACTTCTTATACAAACCCCTTCTGCGTTTTATAGATAACATGTCAAACGCTCCCGCCTGCTGCAAAAAAAAAAATATATTAAAAACATAATACAGATTGATATTTTATAGCTAAAAGAGATGTACCATTGTCACAAAAAAATGGAATTCCTTCATAGTGGCGTGCATAACAATATTACTACCACTTCAAAGTAAAGTAGCTACCAGGGGTTTCCGAAAACTAAGGTAACACATCTTTGCTCACACAATGAGTTGAAATTACACAAGAAGAGAACATGAACTACTTCTCCACATTGTCTACAAATCTATCGAGACACTGGTATCAACATTTGATAGCTTTATACATTCTAATATTGCAGAAGTCTGGCCCAAACCAACGCTGTCCAGAAAGTAGGATGCCCTGACATTAGAGAGATCAGTACCGTTCTTCAGTGACGCCACGCGAAAACCAAGGCTTACGATTGGTTTCCAGATCTGTCCTATATGACGTCAAACATAAAACTGATATACCAGACCATGCATGAAATGAGGCAAAGATTGCCTGCCCAAACTCATTAACCAACACTGCATCACCAGATGAACTTACTTGCTCCTCGGTCATGCAGTGGGTTCCCGAAATGTAATTCTTGAGATTTTGACAAATGCCTTCTTGTGCAATTTCACCAAACTCCACTCTCCTGTTTTCAAAATCAGTGCCCTTAATGCGTTAAGTGTTGTCTTCTGTCTTGCTTGTTGATGATAGCCTGCCCACCTGATGCCCATCTTCAATTCAACACGACCCTTTTTTGAACTCCCTGTACCAAAAACGTACCTGCTTTTTTGATATCACGTTTTCTCCATGCACAGAAACGTTTCACGGTGAATGTCACTGGGTGAAGTTCTTTTTGCTTGCATAAAACGAACAACTTCCAAATTCAAAAACAAACGTCACACTATCGAAGTAGCCACCATCTTATAAATAAAAGCAGTTGTTTAGCGACAGTGGCGCCACTCTGCATGGGAGGTCTTTTTGCACACAATTAATTGTCCTATTTCTCTGTGGCATTTCGTTTTTCTTCCCGATTACTGAGAAAATAAATGTTACCTTACTTTTTGGGAACTCCATGCACATTTAGCCAGTAGAATACAGGAAAATTCGCCGCTAAATACCAATAAAAAAAGTGTCCATATTGGAATCAAAGTAAACACAGGAAATTCAAAGCTGAAATTCGCCTGCAGTGACACCATCAAAAAATAGTTTTAGGGTGGTATGCATTACTGGTTGGCAATGAATATGTGATCTGTACAAAGAGATATTTTCTACATGCAAGTATTTACTAGAGCTCCTTCTCAAGCAACACAGCAATTCTCACAGTTATGTAGGAGGTCATTTCTGTCTTGCATGACCTCATCGTTTAAACTTGCCTTAATGTCACAACTTATACAGTCCCTCTCTATCTATTAATCTGAGACGTCTTTCCTTAATATACTTACCTAGTAGCTTCGTTTTCATAAATCTGTATTTCACACACACCCTTCATTCCTTCTTTGCCGCTCGGCGGCGCAGTGGTCTAAGCGATGGCCTCTGATCATTCGTCCGAAAGGGACGAATGATCATGCCTCACCGGGTTCGAATCCCGGTGAGGCATGGATGTTGTGTTTTTTACGGCACTGGCTCTCTCCCTTCCCTGGAAGCAGTGGACCTAAATTAGGGACGGGCGACTGCTTATAGCCCATTGAGTTGCTCTCGGTGGTCGTTAAACCTCCAATCAAAAAAAAAAAAATATTTCTAAATACATCTCAGTGTACTATTCTACTCTTATCTCTTCAACCTCTTTTGAAAGCTCCGTCTCTTTAACTGTTCATCCTGTCCTTTCCATCATAATTTTACTTTTTTCCAATGTAATAAAAGCACATCGATCTCACTATCTTCTCTCAGCAAAGTTTGACTTCTTTTTACATTTCCTCATTGAACAAATCTCAGTACTGCTGGACTTAATGTAGTCCTGGAAACTAAATTTTTCAGCCTCACTGAATGCCTTTTACCACAAAGTGCATCAAAATATTCCTCCAGATGCTGTAGTTTTGGAAACTACACTTTTCAAACTCATTGAATGCCTTTTTGCCGCAAAGTACACCCAAACTGTTCCTCTGGTTGTCTGTAGTTTGGGAATATACAATTTTCAGCCTCATGGTATGTCTTTAACCACAAAATACACCCCCAAATCTCCCTCTATTTATTCCATCCTGACTGCTGTACAATCATTTGAACTTCCATACTTTTTTTGCCAACAGCAGTATATTCTTAAACATAAATATTTAATACATGTCCGCAAAATATGATACAGCATGAGACTGGCGATAGCAAGTTTCAATATGATGCCAAAAATACACAAGTGCTTCATTATACAAGCTTATATTTTGAAGAGAAACAAATTTCTGTAACATCAGTTCCACTTGAAAAACTTAACTCTCCCAAACTGTATCAGCTATTCCCTTCTTTTTTTTTTCTTTTTTTGTTCATGATAAATGATGAGAAATGTAAGAAGCCCAAGAAGACTGCAGCCCAACGAAAAACTGCTGAAAAAAAGGAAGTTTGGGTTAGTCATCAGGAACTTGTAAGAAACATTTTTGGCTCGTCGAAGTAGTTCTACACTTAATTTTTCTTTGCATGTAGTACTCAACGAAAGCAACAATGGTCATAAGCACATTCAAACAATGCTTTTGAATCCAGATGCGCATGAGCTCATTAGTTTGCATATGTTTTCTAAAACTAATCATCAAAAATACAGTGGAATCCTGTTATAACGAGGGTGTACAGAGACAAGGCGATAACTGAGTTATAAAGATACCAGCAGTATATCCGAATCTGAGTACGTATTTTTTTTTTTTTTTTTGACGTGATAGTATGGGGCGACTTACGGCCTACCGCCTGTGACAAAAATAGGTCCAAATTGAAATCATTATAGCGTGAAAAATACTTGCCGCTCACTAATCGTGTTAGCGTATTCGTAAACAGCATGGAGTCCAATTCGCGCACTGCGCAATAAATCGTGCGCGCGACGCTCCCCGTGCTGCGGAGGAGATGATGCAATATTTATGGATGTGCCGCCGCGTTTGAGTCAGTCTATCTCGGCAGCGGTGAGCGCAATATAACTGTGCGTGGTATCGTTTTAAAGCTCTTGACGAGATCTATTCAAATACATAAAGAACATATCGCATTGGTTTAAACTAAAAAAAATTTTAAATGTTTTCGGGTGAACATTTTCGACAATGCCGCGGAATTCGCAGAATGAACGCAAGCAAAAGTGGAGAAAATCAAAACGAGAGGAAAGAGCAAATATATGAGGAATGTAAGATGCCCAAGAAGACTGCAGCCCAACAAACTAGAGAATATCAAAAACGCTTGAAAGCACCTGCCGCCAAACCAAAATCCAACTACCGATCAAACCCGTACCTGGTTCGATTGGTGGCAAGCTGGGCCCATCACTTTGTGTAGAGGATCACCTGTCGTAGAGCACCCAGAATTGCAGGTAGGGGCTGGCAAGCTCGAACTGATCTTTCAAATTTGCCTCACAAATTCTCAATGTGGTTGAGGTCCGGCAATTATAGGAGCCATTCCAGTATGGAAACTCACTTGAATGCTCCTGCAGCCAACTGATCTCTACTAGGGAAGTATGAGGTGTGGCATTGTCCTGTTGAAAGATGGCGACCGTGTTGAAAGAGAATCTTTAAGAAGAGATGTAGATGGTCGGTGAGGATGTCCACTTATATTGTGCCAGTGATGGGGGTATCAATGGGTATGAGGGGAGCATGGAAGCCCACCTAAATGCACTCCAAATTATTACACTACCTCCACCTGCCTTTATGACCCCAGCTTGGCAAGCTGGGTCCATCACTTCATCTGATTTCTGGTAAAGTTGGAACAACGGTTATTTTCAATCATGGTTCCAACTCTACAATGCCAGAAAGATGATACACCCTCCTACTGGGATAGTAGAGTTGGAACTATTTGTCAGACCAGTCCTCCGCAGCCAATTGCTATAGGCCTTTGAAAACTGTAGCCTAATCTTTTGGTGCATTGCTGTCAACAAGAGAACCCTAGTGGACGTCGACTGTCATTGTCTAAGTTTTCCATGACACGATGAATAAATAGTCTTTGTGCATGAGCTTGTGAATGCTACCTCATTATAATCCGACGTTATTTACACCACAGTAGCCACGTGATTCCTCGTAACGTTATACACCCACCTCGAGAGATATTGCACATTTACAGCTAAATTTCTCCCTTTGGTTGGAAGTTTTGCCTATTTCATGTAGTCTTATTATACATGTGCAACAGTCTGACATGGAAATTCCAACAGTTTAGGATTGAACTGGCCTTCATCACAAGTACTATCTAGCCATGGTCAAACACACTCATGTCACTGCCTTTACCCATGATTGCTTTCTGTGATTGGTTTCCAGTGAGTAGAGACCTGCTCTATTTATAAGCATTGACCATTTCAGCATACCCTGTGCCTCGATGCTATACTTCTGTACTGCATATTGTTATGGACGTTTATACAAGTATAATAATTTGTCGATTCAAAATGTATATGTACATTAAGGTGACAAGACATCCTCATTTTCTGGGGACAGTCCTCAGTTTCAATGCTTTGTCCTCAATTCCATACGAGGAGGTCAAATGTTCTCAATTTCTTTTATCTTTTCCTCAAGTTTTGAAATTTCCCCCGAACAAAAGTCGTAGAACTCAGTTGAATCTACCAAATGCATCTAAATTTAGCATCAGTTACTTATTTGATTGCCCAAAAATGGACTCATAATGGCATGGAAATATTTTCTGAAGCGGTTGAATTTTTCCTTGAATTAAGTTAGAAATCATGCAATGTTAATGGGAGACATGCCAAAGCATCAAACAAAGTCATCTCAATAATCGTAGTGTTATTTCGCTTCTATTTTAACTAAAATGTTTATAGCATTAGAAATAAATCTCATCTTTTTCAACATCCACTTTCTTGCAATTAAGTAAATGGTCGATGCAAAATTTGGTTGCATTTGGTAGATTCCATTGAAAGTTCTACAACTTTAGTTCAGCAATTTTTTTCATTAAACTCTTTTTCAAGTGAAATTATTGAACTCGGAATATTCCTTTTCATAGAGATATCCCATGATTTCCGTCTGCTCAGTGTATAGTAATTTTCTGGCTCGAGATATTTTTTCTTGTACAGAATTACAATGAAATTTCAGTACAAAATCAAAATGTAGCTTTGTTTGCGTGTGCTGCCCCCTATGAGTAACATCTGAAGTTTATCAGAAGTAATATTCTGCATGAGAGTATTTTTATTTCTACTTTATACTTCTTTCACATGAAAATCATTCTTGAGATCATATGTTTTCCCATGAAACTGGACAATTATAGTATAGTTCATAACATTCTCTGATAATCATCAGCTTTACCATAATGTGTCAGACTTTGTCCTCAATTCTGCATTGAAATTGAGGACATGCCATTTTGACTTCAATTTCGTTCTCAAAAATCTGGTCACCTTAATGTACGCGTACATACGAAATCCAGTACGGTAAGACAAACACAACAACCAAGCCTCACCAGAATTTTAGCCCATACCCATCTCAGATAAATGGTCAAGCGCTTAGACCACTGCACCACTGGGATGGATATCATCAATCTAGTCCATCGGTTTACAAGAAAACATTATGACCAAGCTGTGCTCAGTTTTCTTGTAAGGTGCTTAAAAATGTCGAGTATCTTGAATTTTCCAGAGAGTGACATGAGAATATGTGGAAAATTTTCTCTTGAAACTGCATTAGATTAAACATTGCTGTAACCATAATATGTCGCATTTTGCATTATTCTAGTGACAAGAATCTGTCATCGCTCTAGCCACAGCAACCTGTCACTGATTGTAGACAGCTTTAGCAACAAAAATATGTAAAATTATGCATAGCTCTAACCACAAAAATCTGTAACATTGTGCATAGCCCTAGCCAGAAAAACCTGTCACATTAGCTCTAGCCACAACAACCTGTTCTCAGATTGTATTGCACTCTCCTTGTTGTTGATATGTGAAAAAAGAAAGTGTGAAAGACATCTACTCAATTACTACAAGTGTTTTTATTTATCTGACAATTATTGTATATATGTTAAGCAATTATGTGTGAAGACTTCATAGTGCAACTCATTTCCTGTGAGCATGATGTGGTGTTGAAAGGCCTAAAAATACTTCTGTCATCATAGTAGTACCAAATTCAAACAGTACGAATTATCAGTTGAACGTGTTGTCAGAGAGTTCAGCTGCTCAATGAGCTTGACTATGACATTCCAGTTGTTATATTTAACGTAGCAATACTATTAAATTTGTCATGTTAACTTATTTACTGTACTGTTTGTTTATTTTGTATACTTCTTTCTTAGTATTTGTAAACAAAGTTGTATAAAGATTTTCAAAATAAATTTTACTTTCGTCAATTTTGTGCCTTTTGTGTGTGTGTGTGTTCCTTACTCATTTATATATTAATTCTATAAGATTTTTAACTGCGAGTCCTATTTTGAGAGAACGGCTGAACGTAAAGGTATGGCTGAGGTATCAAAATAAAGGTCTAACCATGTAGATGTGCCAGTTGAAGAGAAAAATGAAATTGGGGCAGCGGTTCGGGCGTTGTGGGGCGGCAAAGTTACCATGTAAAGTCTATCGGAGAAGCGTGCGGTTGACTCACGCGCTGTTGAAGGCGGTATCATGGAAAGACTGAGATAGTCCAAAGTCTTCTCTTTTCCGAGCGAACCGTTGTGCAAAGCAACGCTAGCAGGCATTCTTATCAAAGTTCTTCTCATCGGAATAGCGAAAACTCTCGATAACTTGATTGCGTTGTGCCGTTGGACTGTGTGATGTATGTATACAATTTAATATTCATTCGATTCAGTTTATTCACGTAGGTAAGACGTTTCCCATTATGTAAAGATGTAAATAAACATTCCGTTGACCATTGTTAGTGAAAATATTTAGAATGTACCTATTGAGTTGCGCCATCTACATCTTCGTTCTATAAGGTTTTTTACTGTGAGACCTATTTTGAGAGAACGTCTGAACGTAAAAATTTAGTTCAGGCATCAAAATAAAGGTCTTATAATGTAGATATGACAGTCGAAGATAAAACTGCGATTGGGGCAACGGTTCGGGTGTGGCAGGTCGGCAAATTTCCCATGCAAAGTCTATGGGAGAAGCGTGCGGCCCTTATTTACATCAGGCGCTTGTTCAGTGTCAGACTAGGTGTGTGCATGGTGTTCTACAATCAATCCTAAAGTAAGTAAATACTTTATTGCATATATTTACCTTTAACAGAATGTCTCTCCCGCAGAAAAAAAAAAGAAAGAAAACGTAAGAGCCTTACTGGAAGGCAGGAGCGATCAATGAGTCGCAACTATATGTCTCAGAGAAGAGAGAATGAAGAGTATTCGCAACGCGAATCTCATTCCAACAACATTTAAAAACACAGTGGTGACTCAAGATGAGAGTGAAAGAGTGCGCTATCGAGTTGAATTTTTGCACACGATCGAGATGAGTGGACTTCCGCCTCACATTTTACGACTGAAAGCGGGTGGTCGTGATGCTCTTCACGAACTTGGCACCCCAGTGGTCAAAGCGCTGGCTTCTGATCACTGAGCAGTCGTACGTTTCGGAACTCCCGAGATTATTTTGGGATTTCGTGAGTTTTGACAGTTTTATACTAATTGCTTCGTGTTCTTGAGTTTTTTTACTTACCTTATAGTTCATTAGTGGATTACTACAATTACGTGGTTCATTTTTTTGCTTTTGTGACTGTTGTGAATCGCAACACTGAACTTCGTTAGGGCTAGAGGCTGAGATGGCTTTAGCCCGTCTTCGTCTAGTGTTTCTGCTGCATGTGGATCATTAAGTGCTTATGTTTCTACTACTCCCACCAACGTCAGGCTTGTGGATATGTCTACTGTTCGTCCTTCTACTGATCTTGTGTATAGTGCTGTGCCGCAAGTTATGGGTGTTAGGGATGGTGTAAACACTCTCCTCCCACCCCCTGTTTCTTCATATGCTGCAGCTGCTGGTAATAATAGTGCTTCTAATGTTCGTTCTATGAAGGCTGGTTCTACATCTGTGATAATTTCTCGTGATGCTGTTGTGCTAAACGTCAAAGTTCCAGAGATGTCTGAGGAAGGTAAGAGCTATTCTAATGCTTTAATTTTGGGCGTATAGTTTCCTACATTGCGTGACACCCCCTCCCATTATACCTTGATGCTATTTGCCAACATGTTACATCCGAAAGTATTGTTTCTGTGATACGTATCGGAGGGGAGTGATTGCTCACTTCAAGGTTCGACCTGCTGTTGAAAAAATTTTACTCTTGGGCATTGACATTGGACCAATTAATCTTTCAGCTATTCCTTGCATACAGCGACCGATTACGGTCACGCTTTCACCAGTTCCTACTGCCGTCCAGGACTCAATCCTGATCACTGCTTTGGGGTCAATGGGCCGTATTGTTGGCCATACCAAGATTTTGTCAGCAAACGTGCAGGGGGGGGGGGGAGACGACAATACCGAGTAGTGTTTCCCAGCGAAGACCTTTTTTTACGGAGACCATAGTCGGTTTTGTTGGATTTTGGCTCCCATAAACTTACAATCAATTTATTTGCAGGAATCCAATGTTTCAGCTGCATAGCTGAAGGGCATGTAGTACGAGAATGCCCACGACGTTCCTCTCCAGCTACTAATAGTTTTAAAAATCCTCAAGCCAGCACCCCTGCTCCTAAAACTTTTACCTGACCAGCCAGTTTCTAATCTACAGAATTTCACCCCACCAGCTCATGATGCCAGTCCTGTTTTAACTGCTTTGCGCACGGAGGTCGCGACCACCACTGAAGTTTTCTTTGAAAAGCCTCAAGCGGGTCCGAAACCATTATCTCCAACGTCTGAAGTGCAGCCTATTGCTTCCATGGACACTGACTTTCCACTCCTTCCACTAAGAGATACCTCTACTTTTGTTATCCCAGCTAAACGCTCTGTTCAGCCAATTTCACCTCCACAAACCCGGTCCCGAACCAGAGGTAAAAAAAGGCGCAACAAAGTTAATTCTTCACGCAGTTCTTTTGTTTCTTCCATAGCTGACAGAGATTACAGATTTACCCTACTTTTTGATGCTGATGAATGTATGGACATTACTTCTATTATTTATGATACTGAACTTACAACGAGTGTGCCAGAGGAAGACACTGGGGAATGTATTCCCCCGCACGAGATCCTCGAACTTCCTACATATTTGGAAAGTTCCACAATTCCTATCTCACCATTAAATCTTGCTGAATTGATGTCTTTATATAGTTGTCCAACAAAATGCTCTCTAATCAAATCCACATTCATTAGAAAGCATCTAAGTAATTTGCCAGAAGTGATTCATCAATTATCCTTTGTTGATGAATTGTTTGACAATACTGAACTGCCAGATTGGTCGGTTCAGTCTGGTCGTCGCACTAAATATCTTTTAAAAGTGCTCAACTAGTATGTTGATGGCCACTTACAGCCACCGTAATGGCGAACAAAATTACTGTTGCTACCTTCAATTGCCGGGGTCTCGCTGTTTCGGCAGCGAATGCTCTGGTTTTTGAGGATGTCAGTCCTTTGAAGGCCAATATAATCATGTTGCAAGAGACAAACGGCTCTTCTACCACCAATACCTCCTGTTGGCCATATCAGTTCTTTCATAATTTCCGTTCTCATATTGGTTCTGGTACATCTATTGGCTTTCATACTCGTTTCCTTTCTTTAATCTCTGATATTCATGAGTCACAGAGCAGGCTGGGTATTTTTCATTATATTTCCTTTCGTCTCCAATCAGTTTATTTTCATTTGCTCAATATTCATATCCCCCAAAATTCTACTGAAGCTGAATCTCTTATTACTCATGTTGCTCCTATTCTTACGGTTATTCCGCCTGCTGATAGTATTATTTTTGCCGGTGATTTCAACTGCACTCTTAATCCTATATATGACAAAGTTGGTTCCACGGAATCTCGTCATTTACTCGTTTCACAGCTTACTCAAATTATTTCTAATTTCAACCTTCAGGATGCTTTCAGATTACTTTATCCTACAGCAAAATAATTTACTTACCCCCCCCCCTGCTTCTTTTTGTGTTCCTGCTAGATTAGATCGGTTTTACGTTTCTTATTTTTTCCATTCTGCTATTAGTTCTGTTTCCCATATTCCCAGCGTTTCTTCAGATCATCGGCCGGTTGTTCTCGTCTTTTTCCCTAATATTTCCGTCACGGCGCATCCTCATGTTTGGACTTTTGATAATTCCCTTCTTAAAGACCCCGTTTTTGTTCCAGCAGTTAAGACTATTATTTCGAATGCCGTTTCTGTTCTGTCCTCCATCGATGACCCAGCTGCTATGCGGCTTGCCACGAAAAATCAAATTGTTTTATTTTCTCGGGATTACACTTTTCAGCGTCGCACGATTCAGTCCATGGAACTTGCTTCTTTGAATCACGGACTACTTCAAACCTCGTTAACGTCGCCAAATCATGAGATACTCAAGGCTAAACTTGCCGCCCCGGTGGCGCAGTGGTCTAAGCGATGGCCTCTGATCATTCGTCCGAACGGGGTCCGGGTTCGAATCCCGGTCAGGCATGGATGTTGTGTTTATCTTACGGCACTGGTTCTCTCCCTTCCCTGGAACCAGTGACCCTAAATTAGGGACGGGCGACTGCTTATAGCCCATTGAGTTGCTCACGGTGGTCGTTAAACCTCCATTCAAAAAAAAAAAAAAAAAAAAAAGGCTAAACTTCGTCTTTTTTATAATTCTTCTGCTTCATCTGCCCTTACCCGACTCAAGTATGCTACCCTTCGTTTTGATGATAACCCCACTGATAATCTTCGCCAGTTGGAACGCTCTGCTGTTAAAAATAAAACCATTACTTTTCTTACTCTTCCCGATAGATCCGAATCAAATGACCAATTCAAAATTTGTGAAGCCACCCTTGATATCTACAGACAACGCTTCAGCCTTAATTTGACTTCTTCTGCAGTCAGTTCTCCACTCATTCAACATCTTCCGCAAGTTCCTGATCAATTCACTACTCAACTTTCCCCTCCGATTTCTCCAGCCGAGATTCGAAATTCCATTTACAGCCTTAATGACAGATCTGCCCCGGGAGAAGATGGTCTGCCCCTTCCTTTTTTTAAATTCTTTCTTCCAATCCTTCTTCCTTTGTTGGTTGCTGCTTATAATTTTTTTTTTTCTACACCACACTTTGATTCTTTCAATTTTTCTTTTGCAACTCTCAGTCTTATCCCCAAATCCGGTAATCTCAGCTTTCTAACCAATTGGTGGCCCATCTCGGTTCTTAATACTGATTACAAAATCTTTGCTAAAATTCTTGCCCTTCGCCTTAATAATGTTCTTTCTGACATTATACACCCAGACCAAACTTACACGGTTCCATCCCGCTCGATCTCCTCTAATATCCTCACTATACGTAACCTTTACTCATCCTCACTATACGTAACCTTTACTCACTGGCGTCCAGGCTTTCGGAACCCCTGGCAATTTTCTCCCTTGACCAAAAACAGGCTTTTGACTCAACCATTCTTATCTATTCACTGTTCTACGCCACTTTGGCTTTCCTCCTACTTTCATTATTGCTATTTCTAATCTCTATACTGACTCTTCCTTTCGTGTTCGCACCGCCAATTTTTCTACTTCCCCCATTCCGTTTACTAACGGGATCAGGCAGGGTTGCCCCCTGTCTGGTCAACTTTTTTCTCTTGTTTTTGAACCATTGTTGATTGCTCTTAGTTTCCGAATTTCTTCCACCATTCCACGTAATATATCCACCAAGCGACACCATCATATTGTTTTAACAGCTTATGCCGAGGACCTTACGATGTTTCTCCGTTCCACTGATTCTTTTCAAGTACTATGTTCAACCTACCAAGAATATGCCGCCATTTCTGGCTCTGCTTTGAATGTCTCAAAATGCTCAGGACTCTGGGCCGGTACGTGGACCTCCCAAGGAGACTGCCCATGGGGAGCTCAATGGTCTTCTTCGAAAATCAAAGTGCTTGGTATCTACGTGGGCTCTCCGGTAGCGGTTACAGCGGCAACCTGTACACCGCTTATTCAGAAAATTAACAGAAGTCTTGTTCCATTCCGTTACCTTAAAACTAAACTTTCCTTCTTCAATCGAGCTTACTTAATCAATACTTTTATTTTACCGATGTTTTTTCATACCTCTATTGCCAACTCGCCACCGAAGATTTTTTTGAAGAATGTTCAACGCGTGTTTACAGATTTCATCTGGAGTACCATTCACTGGGTTCACCGATCTAATTTAACTCTTCCTCTGTCGTTTGGCGGCCTTGGTCTTGCTGATGTGTCTCTGAAATTCCAATCCTTTCATCTGTTTAATTTTATTAGTGAATTCTCCCTTCCTCTGTCTTCTTCGCACACCATTATCGATACTCTGCTTTTCCCTCGTAGCCCATTTCTTACTGTCTCGACTTTTCTGCAAATGGGCCTTTTTCCTTTTGTTCCCAGACATTTCCCCGATACTTACATTTCTGTGCTTTCCTTTTGGCGCTCCTTATGTCAAGTCCGGCTCCCTCCCTCCACTAGTAATGATTTATTGGCAGAACCTCTCTTCTTTTCCTCTGCTATCCATTCTTCTTCCACCCGCTACCTTCACTTCTCCACTTGGTTTGCTTGTGGAGTGGTGAAGGTTTCTCAACTCGTTGATTATGCACTCCGTTTGAAATCGTTTCAGTCTATATCTCCTCCGTTGCCTGACACATCAGCTGCACGTTCTCAACTCCGTTTTATTCAAAAGTGCATCCAAACTCTTTACCCTTCCCTTGCAGATCAAAATGGATTGATTTTCACGCCTTCAGCTGCTTACTGTTTGCCTTTTCTTGTTTATTTGAATGATGTTCCCTATCTTTTGCACAAAATATCTATGAAGCTACTTTACTATCATTTCTTGACATACTTCATTGCTCCAGTTCCGGTTGGCACCATTCCTGCTGATGAATTAAATACCACCTGGATGAATACCAATATTTCTCTTGCTACACCACGTGCGAAAGATATTCATTGGCTCCTTCTTCATCAACACCTTCTTACTCCACGCACCCTTCATCGATTTCGTCATCTTCTGTCTCCGGATTGTTTTTTTGTCCCACTGTTGATGTCCATCATTCCTACTCTGTTTGGTTTAACAGCCTTTATTTTCCTTGATGTTTTTACTTACCGAAAAAGTTTGCTCCTCACTTCACACCATGATGCACTTTCTCTACCTACGCCGTCATCATCAATCTGCAATTCATCATAATCAACTGTGTGCGTTTTTTTCCTTCAGGCTAAACTTACTATCTATCACTTGTATCAATCTTCTGTTGATGATCCAGCATTGCGTCGCTATCATGTTGCTCACCGTTTTCTCTGCAGACAATTTCGCTCATCAATATCGTTCAAACTGAGTTTGATATTGCCAAAGCAGCTGATCGTGTGTCGTCCTTTTTTCAAACCTGGAAAATTGATTGGACGTGGTGCGATATTGATCAAGACCGTGTTTACTTTCTTCTTTAATGGTTTTTATGGGGGTTTTTCTTTAGGTGTCATGACTTGATCTTTTTTTATTGTTTTTTTTTGTTCTATTACAATGTGTTTTTTCCCCCAGGCACAATTTTTTTAATACTGCAAGTGACTATATGCTGAAAGTTACATACTTCCTATTGGTAATGTTTTTTTAATGTTTTATTAATTATGGTTGTTGATAGTGACGCCGGAAGTGTATTTTTCCGGCGACGTTTTTTTATTGTGCATAATTTTATGAGCAATAAAGACCTTCTTATGATGATTCGTTCGTGAAGGGTCCGGGTTCGAAACCCGGTGAGCCATGGATGTTGTGTTTGTCTTACGGCATTGTCTCTCTCCCTTCGCCGGAGCCAGTGGCCCTAAACTAGGGACGGGCTCACGATGGTCGTTAAACCTTCAGTCAAAAAAAAAAAAAAAAAAATCACGAACCTGGACTATTGTTTTTACTGAAGTGGTTGAATGAATTTGCCAGTCAAATAGAATTTACATTATTTGTTGTTTCATATGAGTTTATTTTTAAAAAACAAACAAAAAAAACCCGTCGATTCCGAAGGGTTCCGTCTGGTTGCTGTATTATTTCCAGAACGCATTTAAGAAGGGGCCCCGGGCCTCGCATTTTCAAGGGCCCCCAGAATTATGCAAGATGCTTGAAGGATTGGCAGAGTTATACAGTGTTTTTTTTTTTTTTGTTTTTTTATGCTGCAAAAACAAAAACAAAGAAACTAAGAAACAGCAAAAACCAAGAAACGGCCTTATGAATTTTTTTCTATTTTTTTACCGCATTTTAGGAGTCCACAAAAAGTATAGTCACTTATTTGTACACCTCAAATCTTCTGAAAGCATTACAGATTTTTTTGCACATTTCTGTAATTGGGGAAAATTTTCATTCATTACGAATTCGTTTGAGTTCGAATCATGATATTAGGTGTACAAATAAGTTTTAAAGCGTTTTAAGACAACGCAACATGTAATTTGAGATAAAACAACAATACCTTTTCGAATCAAAATATGCGTCGTCATTATCTATCACCTTCCGCGATCGGTCGGGCAGCTGACGGATTCCAGCCATGAAGAATACTTCGTCGTGTGACGCGATGAAGTCCTCAACCCATTTTTGCACTTACGTCACATGTCCGCAACCGTACAGCAGACAAACCATGTTGCATCGATCGGAACAAATGATAGTTTGAAGGGGCTATGTCGGGACTATACGCCGGGTACTCCAAAACTTCCCAGCCATGTGTCAATAACGTTTCCTTGACCCATTTCGCGACATGCGGCCTAGCGTTGTCATGCAGTAATTTCACGGGATGCAATCCTTTGCATGTGAATGGACGTTTCCAACAGATATCCTGGTTCAATCGCAGCAATTGTTACTTGTAGCGATCAGCAGTAATAGTTTGACCCTGTTACAATAGTTCATAATAGAACACACCCTTCATATCCCACCAGATGCACAGCAGAACTTTCTTGGAGTGAATATTGCGTTTCGCTGTCGAAGTCGTTGCTTCACCGGGGTCTACCCAGTGTTTTTTGCGTTTGGGATTGTCGTACCATATCCACTTTTCATCACCAGTTACGATTTTCTACAAGAAAGGCTTTCTGTGTTGTTTATTCAACAGATTCAAACGCTTCATGACACGCTCATTCTTGTTCCTCTGACTCAGGTCATGTGGCACCCATTTTCTTTCCTTCTGAATCTTTCCCATTGGGCGTAAACGATTGGAAATGGTTTGTTGAGTTACCCCTAGATGTTCAGCTAGTTCTTTTTGAGTTTGACACAAATCTTCATCCAGCAATCTTGCAGTTCCTCATGTGCAACCTTCTGCTGGGCGCCGCTACGTTCTCGATCGCTAACATCAGAATCACCTGCTTTAAACCGTCTAAACCCAAACTCACACGTGCTTTTCGAAACAATATTCTCCCCCAGAACAGATCGATGCACATGCTTTTGCATTCTTTTTCGTAACGAATGCAGTGTCGAATAAATGCAGTATCGCTTGCCGTCTTTCACCTACCGATGTGCAAGTGCGTTTGTTTGACTGTTGGGCAAACTTCTGCGTCACATTTTATATTCTGGACAAGTTACGGTCACATGACAACAGCCGCCCCGGTGGCGCAGTGGTCTAAGCGATGGCCTCTGATCATTCGTCCGAAAGGGGTCCGGGTTCGAATCCCGGTGAGGCATGGATGTTGTGTTTGTCTTACGGCACTGGCTCTCTCCCTTCCCTGGAACCAGTGACCCCAAATTAGGGACGGGCGACTGCTTATAGCCCATTGAGTTGCTCACGGTGGTCGTTAAACCTCCAATCCATCCAAAAATCCACATGACAACAACGCGGGAGATTGTCGGATATGTAAATTAGCGGTGTATGTCACACAAAAAACGCTTTAAAACTTATTTGTTCACCTAATTTTTAAAGCATATTATTTTGTCCACCACTATGATATAATTTCAACAAGCTGAATCCTGGGGATGGGAAGATAAAAGCATAACTGAACTGGTATTAATTTTTCAACCATGCATTTTTACATTTTCTTGGCAACACTGATTCGTCCACGAACAGTGGCGGACTGGCCAGGGTGTCAGCTTGCAGGGTGGCAAGTGGGCCCCCGATGAAGTGGGCCTCCTTAAACATTAGACAATATGTGCAAATCGTTGCTGTATCTTCTACCGAATGTGAAAGACGTTGTACTGAGACGAATTTCAGAATCACTTGTGTTAGGTCTTCTGTTTCAATCACAGCAATTTTTTTTTTTTTTTGATTGGAGGTTTAACGACCACCGTGAGCAACTCAATGGGCTATAAGCAGTCGCCCGTCCCTAATTTAGGGTCACTGGTTCCAGGGAAGGGAGGGAGCCAGTGCCGTAAGACAAACACAACATCCACGCCTGACCGGGATTCGGACCCGGACCCCTTACGGACGAATGATCAGAAGACAGAGCCTTAGACCACTCCGCCACCGGGGCGGCTCAATCACAGCAATAACATCATTATTATTCTTAATAGTTGTTGGGCCTTCTCTAACCCAGTTTGTTCCTACAAAACACTCTTCTCGATCGTGGCTCCGCTGAGATCACCATTTGGTAGTGGAAACGAAAAGCAAGGAGCGGACGAGAACATTAGAAATATCTCAAGAGTTGAACATATTCTTAATAATAATATATAGAACATATTTTTTCTATAAGTTAACGTCAGCCATATATTACTAAAACTCAAAATTGATATATTCAAAACACACAAAATGTTAATGACCAATTAATACACACACCTGACGTGGACTAGGAGCATCAAACAGAAGTCATCGTTCTTTCCACGTTTATAAGAGTCACGGAAAAATTATCATCGGCCGCCACTGGGAATCGAACCCAGGGTCTTCCAGTTACGCGCCAGATATGCTGCCACTGCACCACAGCGGCCAAGAATTCTCCAGGCTCACATACGACTAACTGCCAAACCAAATGGCAGGTTGCTTCTTGGAGCCCCGCACAATGCTGGGGATTCACCAGAGATAAAAAGCAGCAACTGAACAAATAATTAGCAGGCGAATGAATAATAAATACACACAATTGACGTGGATTAGGAACATCAAACTGAATTCATCGCCCTTTCCATTTTTATAAGTGAGTCACGGAAAAAATTCTCATTGTGGTGCAGTGGTAGCATGTCCGGCGCGTAACTGGAAGACCTGGGTTCGATTCCCGTGCGGCTAATGATAATTTTTCCGTCACTCACTCATAAACGTGGAAAGAGCGATGACTTCTGTTTGATGTTCCTAGTCCACGTCAAATGTCTGTATTAATTATTCATTCGCCTTCTAGTTATTTGTTCAGTTGCTGCTTACCATCTTTGGTGAATCCCCAGCATTGTGCGGGGCTCCAAGAAGCAATCTGCATGTGGCTTGGAAGTTAGTCGTATGTGAGTCTGGAAGAATTCGAGGCCGTTGTGGTGCAGTGGAAGCATATCCGGCGCATAACAGGAAGACACCGGGTTCGATTCCCGGTTGCGGCCGATGATAATTTTTCCGTGACTCACTTATAAACGTGGAAAGAGCGATGACTTCTGTTTGATGTTCCTAGTCCACGTCAAATGTCTGCATTAATTATTTATTCGCCTTCTAGTTATTTGTTCAGTTGCTGCTTACCATCTTTGGTGAATCCCCAGCATTGTGCGGGGCTCCAAGAAGCAACCTGCCAAAATTGGCTTGCAAGTTAGTGTGTGTGTGTGTGTATGTGTGAGTCTGGGGGAATTAAAGGCCGCTGTGGTGTAGTGGAAGCATATCCGGCGCATAACTGGAAGACCCTGGATTCGATTCCCGTTGCGGCCAATGATAATTTTTCCGTGACTCACTTATAAACGTGGAAAGAGCGATGACTTCTGTTTGATGTTCCTAGTCCACGTCAAATGTCTGCATTAATTATTTATTCGCCTTCTAGTTATTTGTTCAGTTGCTGCTTACCATCTTTGGTGAATCCCCAGCATTGTGCGGGGCTCCAAGAAGCAACCTGCCAAAATTGGCTTGCAAGTTAGTGTGTGTGTGTGTGTGTGAGTCTGGGGGAATTAAAGGCCGCTGTGGTGTAGTGGAAGCATATCCGGCGCATAACTGGAAGACCTGGATTCGATTCCCGTTGCGGCCAATGATAATTTTTCCGTGACTCACTTATAAACGTGGAAAGAGCGATGACTTCTGTTTGATGTTCCTAGTCCACGTCAAATGTCTGCATTAATTATTCATTCGCCTTCTAGTTATTTGTTCAGTTGCTGCTTACCATCTTTGGTGAATCCCCAGCATTGTTCGGGGCTCCAAGAAGCAACCTGCCAGCTTGGCTTGGCAGTTAGTGTATGTGAGTCTGGAAGAATTCGAGGCCGTTGTGGTGCAGTGGAAGCATGTCTGGCGCATAACTGGAAGACCCTGGGTTCGATTCCCAGTGGCGGCCGATGATAATTTTTCCGTGACTCTTATAAACGTGGAAAGAACGATGACTTCTGTTTGATGTTCCTAGTCCACGTCAAATGTCTGTATTTATTATTCATTCGCCTTCTAGTTATTTGTTCAGTTGCTGCTTACCATCTTTGGTGAATCCCCAGCATTGTGCGGCGCTCCAAGAAACTATCTGCATGTGGCTTGGAAGTTAGTCGTATGTGAGTCTGGAAGAATTCGAGGCTGCGGTGGTGCAGTGGAAGCATATCCGGCGCATAACTGGAAGACCCTGGGTTCGATTCCCTGTGGCGGCCAATAAGAATTTTTCCGTGACTCACTTATAAACGTGGAAAGAGCAATGAGTTCTGTTTGATGTTAATGACCTTTTAGTAGCTTGAAAATATAATAGAAGTTCCAATATTATTACTGTATGCAATAATATTGGAGCTTCACTATATTGTACGCTTTACTGCTAGCAATATGTACAATATATGAACACTGTAATTATTAAAAAAATATAAATTTATTTCGCAAAAATTTTAATTGTACTTTTTTCCCACATGTATTTTTTGAAAGTTTTATTGATTTCTTTTAAAAATTCAATGATAGACTTATAGTTATGGGTGGGGCTCTCTTTGTCTCCTGGCAACCAATATTTTTAGACCCAGGAATGTATCATGCGATACACACTTCAATATGCTGGGCGGGGATATTTTTACGTCTTTCTCATCATATTATGGGAATGTTTTTTCCTGGGTATTTTTAATCAATCACCCATAATGAAATCCTGGATATGCCATTAATACTGGGGCCCCAAAATACTGTCCAGCCTACCTGTCTCCTTAAATGTGCTCTGATAATTTCAAAAGGAAGATACGATGATTGGTCAATACTCATTAAAAAAAGTGGTAAGAGATAATAAGCTATCTTTTTATTTATGTGTAGGTGTAATTCAATATATACACCTTGGCATTCTACACATTTTGTCCAGCATTTTTCCCCACCCACAAAAGCATCGTAACCTCCCTATTGAAGTCCAACTGAATCTAGCAACTGTCGAAAGAATCCGATGCGACATGTGGGGTTTGCATTGCCCTGATCAAACTTAATCTGTACATCTTTTATGCGAACTTTTTTTATGGTACTAATGGTTCTCCAAAATTTTCTTAAGAATTTGCAAATTCTTTCCTTATTGATATTGGCATTTCTTTGCAAGTGTGTCACTGAAGATGTCAGCTTGGTCACAAAAGACTGTGATCATGATTTTGTTTTTCGATGGAGAAAGCCTGGGATCTTTTTTTTTTTTAAACTGGGAATGTTTTATGGGCCCATTCCGTTCACTATGCCATAATAATAAATCCAGATCTCGTCGCATGTTATGTCCCACTTTAAAGTGAAACCACCTAAAACTTTGCCCTATGTTTCCAATGGTAAAAACCTATGCAGACATTTTCTTCACAATTAATGCATTCCCAAGGACGAAAATTTGCACAATAAAAATAACTTTATATTCATCATCATCATCATCATTGTCAACCATTATCAATCCACTGCTGGACGAAGGTCTCCCCAAGTTTCCTCCACAACGGTCTGTCTTGTGCCAGTCTCCTCCATGTCACCCCTGCATACTTTCGAATTTCATCCACCCATCTCCCATGTGGTCTTCTTCTGGGTCTTTTCCTGTCCCTTGGAATCCAATCTAAAATTTCGGCTGTCCATCGATGATCTGTCCTTCTGGCAGTATGTCCAGCCCATTGCCATTTCAGGGATTTAACTCTGATCATGATGTCTTCCACTCTTGTCATTTTTCGGATCCACGAGTTCCTCTTCTTATCTCTCCTGGTTACACGAAGCATGCACCTCTCCATGCTTCTTTGAGTTGTCTGCAGTCTTTGTATATCTCTTTTAGTTAAGGTCCACGTCTCTGCACCATACGTAAGCACTGGAAGGATGCATTGATCAAACACTTTTCTTTTAAGACATAATGGCATATTGCTCTTGAAAATTATGCTGTTTCTTCCAAAAGCTCTCCAGGCAAGTTTTGTACGCCGATTAATTTCTTCATCAATGTGACCCTCACTTGATATCTGCTGTCCAAGATAAACGTACGTGTCTGTTATCTCCAGCTTTTCTCCATCAATCGATAAATCTTCATTTCTTGTAAAAGCATTGAACATCACTTTTGTCTTCTGAAAGTTCATTTTTAATCCCACTTCTTTACTCTTGTCAGCAAGTTCCTGGATCATACTCTGCAGCTCTGATGGGGTAGTTGCAAAAATGACTACGTCATCAGCAAAACGAAGGTGGGTTAGATAATCTCCATTAATCTTTATCCCTTTGTTTTCCCAGCTCAGCGACTGAAAAACACCCTCCAATGTGGCATTAAAGAGCTTCGGAGATATGGTGTCACCTTGTCTCACTCCCTTTCCAATTTTTATGTGTGTTGTATTTTCAAACAGCCTAATCTTTGCACTTGCATTTTCATAGATGTTATTAATAATATTAATGTATGCATCTTCAATACCGCAGGTTTTCAGAGCCATTGTAACTGCTGATGGTTTCACCGAATCAAAGGCTTTTTCATAATCTATAAAAGCCATGCACAATGGAAGTTCATATTCCCTCGCTCTTTCAATTAGTTCTCTCAGTACGTGGATATGATCTATTGTGCTGTAGCCACTCCTGAATCCAGCTTGTTCTCTCGGTTGAGCCATGTCCAGTGTTACCTTCAAGCGGTGTGAAAGAACTTTAGTGAAGATTTTATAAACTACTGATAGGAGGCTGATAGGTCTGTAGTTTCCGAGATCCTCAATGTCACCTTTCTTATGTAGCAGGATCATTGTAGCGGTGTTCCAATCCTCAGGAATCTTTCCTTCATTAAGGCATCGAGTGAAAATTTGGGCGAGTACTGTTTCAATTTCTCCACTTGCTTCTTGTATGATGTCTACAGTAATTCCATCTTCTCCTGGAGCTTTTCCCCGCTTCATGTTCTTGATTGCATGTGCAACTTCTGCTGGAAGGACTGGAGGAACTCTGGTACTGGTATCTTTCATGATGTCTGGAGTGCATGTATCATCCCTTTCATATAATTTGGAGTAGAAATCTTTCACTCTTGTCAAAATTTCGCCTCTATTTCTTGTTACAGAACCATCTTCTTTTCTCAGTGCCATAATCTGTTTTCTTCCCTTACTGAGATGTCCCTTTGCTATCTTTAGGCTTTGGTTGTTTTCAATTGCTTTCCTCACTAGTTCACAGTTGAATTTTCTTACGTCTTCAGTGATACTTTTTCTTACTGTCTTGCATAGCTCTATATATTCCACTTTGGAAGTCACATCATCTTTAGTTGTCCTCATCTCTCTTCTTTTTGCATCAACATTTTCGTTTTTCCTGATAATTTGTTTACATGCAACTTGTTCTTAGACCCAGCTAATTTTGTTGCTGTTTCCATAAGAGCTTTGGTTACTTTTCTGTTAACTTCAGAGATGTCCACTTCTTCCGATGTTAGGCCTTCTAAAGCAGAGAACCTGTTCTTCAGTTCCAACTTGAAGGTATTATGGTGTTTTTTAAGGTTGGTTATGTCAATAGATTTTGTTTGTCTTATGAGCTTGCCACGTTCAAGTTTGGTGTTGAGGTGCATCTTACATCTCACCAATCTATGGTCACTACCTGTGTTGAACTTGTTTAGCACACTGCAGTCTTCTATGACGAATTTTTTGTTACACATAATAAAATCAATTTCACTTGTCGTCCCATTTGGATGTCTCCATGTCCATTTCCTGTGTGGCTTTTTCTTGAAGAAGGAGTTCAAGATGAAAAACCCTTCTGCCTCTGCAAACTCAACGAGAGTATTTCCACGCTGGTTTCTGTTGCCGTGACCGAATTTACCTACTGAAGTTTCATTCTGTTGCCGTTGCCCTATTTTTGCATTGAAATCTCCCATAATTATTTTCAAGTGCTGCTTACCTTTATTATTTAGATGACAAATTTCCTCATAAAATTCTTCAATTTCTTCTTCAGGATGACTTGTGGTGGGTGCATAAGTTTGAATAATCTGAGCCTGGTATCTTTTCGAGAGTTGGATAACGAGTCGTGCAGCTCTGTCAGAGGAACTTTCAACTTCTACAACTTTATCCTTCAGTTTCTTGTTTATTATAAATCCAACACCACTAGTTCTGCCAGTATCTGTCCCACGATAGTAGAAGAGATGTCCACTTTTCAGTTCGATGAGATCTTCTCCTTTTCTCCTTACCTCACTTAGCCCCACGATGTCCCACTTGATCCTTTGTAGTTCCTCTTCCAATTCAAGAAGCCTTGAATCAGAAGATAGGGAGCGTCCGTTGTACGTAGCCAAGGTCAGCATCAGATGGCAGCCTAGTCCGGTCCTCCGGGGATTCTTAGCACCCTCTGCCTTCATGTCGCACTGGCCGCTGCCTTGGCCAGGTACATTCCAGCTGCCGGAGACTGAGGGCCAAGATTTAAGTTGTGGAATCATTTTGGAGGGGTTTGGCCATAACTCACCACGCTGGCCAAGCGGGTTGGTGAGTGTGGGATAGAATTTCCTCTAATCCCGATGGTATAGTTATACCGCTATTGGCGGTCGTCAGAGCCCCTTTAGTGGGAACAGGATGTACCACGAGAAGGCGGGGTTGACATTTGTCAAGGAGAGGCTGTGATGTTACGCATCACCTGACCTTACATCCCAACTTTATATTATAGCCATTGGTTCTTAATATAATTATGGTTAAGTTTTTTTTAGAAAATATTAAATATACTAGGCTATAACTTTATATTATAGCCTAGTATATTTAATATTTTCTAAAACTTAACCATAATTATATTAAGAACCAATAACTTTTCCTTTGGTGCTGTATATATATATACTTATTATATCGAGAAACACTTATAACCTACAAATAGATGGCGCCCCATATGCATCTGACTTGCTAAATGCAATCACTTAGCATTTTTTTTTCAATAATTTTATAAATTTTTTTAGTGGAATCAACACTTGAGTCTAACCATGCGATAGTCAGGAATGTTTAGAATAATTTGAGCAACTTAGATTAAACGTTCTGAGAACAATTTAGCTGAAAATGTTAACAGAACTGGAACTACTGCTGATTTTTCATTCTAAAATCACTATGCCACATTTTCAGCAAAATTGTCAGAAAATTTTATCGAAGTGACTCAATTCATTCTAAACTATACAGACTATTGCATGGTTAGACTCAAGTGTTGAATTCATTCTGAAAGTTAATAATGTTATTGGAAAAAAAAAAGCGAAGTGATTGCATTTAGTAAATCACGTGTACGTGTAGCGCCATCTATTTGTAGGTCTCAACAGCACCAAAGGAAAAGTTATTGATTCTTAATATGGTTAAGTTTTAAAAAATATTAGGTATACTAGGCTATAATATAAAGTTATTTTTATTGATGTGCAAATCTTCATCCTTGGGAATGCATTAATTGAGAAGAAAATGCCTACAGAAGTTTCTCCCTATGGAAACATTGGGCAATGTTTTTAGATGGATCCAATTTAAAAGCCTCCGATAGCTGGCCACAGAAATTCTCCAAAAGTTTGGGGCAGATTCCTCTTCATTACTGCTTCCTTTCACGTGTAAGAAGCTTTAGCACCCACTTTGAGCAAATTTTTTGACAACCAAAAGTTGAAAGTAATTGCACAGTACTTCCTTTAGACACTGAAAGTTTTTCCATTATTTGATTCGTAGTCATTGTTCTATCAGCTTGAATCATTTGTTCAACAAGGGCTGCATTTTCGACCATTGTTACTGTTGCTGGTATAGACCTCCATAGCAGAAAGTTCCTGGTCAGTCTCTGACAGATAGCAAGATGCCACAAAATATTCTGCTGGTGGTCATTAGGCAAAATAACTACTAGATGCAAAAAACAACAAAAATTTGCCCCAGTAAAAGTTCAAAAATTGAGAGAAAAGAACTGACCACCTTATGCGCAGTCGAGTTACCTTATTGTGACCATCTCCTACTTTTGACGTCAACAGCACGTAGCCAATGGAAGAAGGCATGTGTCGTGAGCTGGCTTGGAGGGTACATAAGTTGTGCTTAAGGCATTCTGAAAACATATCACTCGTTGCTGTCATAAAAGGAGCAATGTATCAGATTTGCAAAAAGGGATGATTATTGGCTTTCGGGCCAAGGGCGTCAGTATTTCTGAAGCAGAGCATTTTGTGAAACGTTCACGTGCTGCTGTGTGGTTAAAATTTATCGTGATTGGAGAAATGGCACCATTGCGAATAAGCGACGTAGAAACTGCGGAGTACCATGCACGTGCCATTAATGTGAGAGGTGAACGTCGGCTCCGAAAGTGCACGAGGGCCGATCGACGTGCAACAGTGGAGCAACTCACTTGGCCGAATGAACCAGGGGGGCTACCGGAAATGTGTCTAAAATAACAGTTCAGCGAACCCTGCTGCATATGGGGCTTCAATGCAGATGGATGGTCACTGCACCTATGCTAACGAAGGTGCATCGGCAGGAAAGGCTTACATTTGCATGGCAGTATGGGAATTGCACCTTCGCTGACTGGCAAAGGATTGTGTTCTCCGATGAGTCACGTTTTCTGCTTCATCGAACGGATGAACGTTGGCGTATAAGGCGAGAAACATCAGAGAACAAACACTCTTCAACCATTGCTTGAAGAACACAAGCTGGTGGAGGCTGCACTATGGTCTGGGGAATATTTTCGTGGCGTTCCCTGGAACCACTCGTACCTGTGGAAGGCGCTATGGACCGAATTCATTATGAATCCATCCTTGCAGACCATGCACATCCATACATACGTGTCACACAGCTAGAAATGTCCAAGAGTGGTTGGAAGAGCACGATAAAGACTTCAAAGTACTTCCCTGGCCTCCTAATTCCCGAGACTTAAACCCAATTGAGCATCTGTGGGACCAACTCGATCATGTTGTTCATTCTATGGACCCTCCACCACGCACCCTCCAGCAGTTGTTAGATGCCTTGCAGACAGCATGGCTGCACATACCTGTGAACACCTTCCAGCACCTTATTGAGTCACTCCCAGTCCGTCTAGCACTGCACACGGCGCTTACTCTGGATATTAGCTGATGGTCACAATAATGTGACTCGACCGTGTATGTTTCTTTGCAATAACTAGAAAGGTTTAAAGAATTACATCTCCTTCTGATAAACTTCATAAACATTAAAATGAAATTTTAAAATGAGAGCAGAAACATTATTAAAAATCTTTATGTGCATTTTAACTCATAATTATTATTATTTTTTTTTCTAAGGTAGAAATGGTGTTCTGCCCTGCTGACACTATAGCAAACGAGCAAACTGAAAAGTGCTCTTTTCTTCGTGCAGCTAGCTACTATTTTTCTCCCTCCACATCATCTTTCGTTCTTAAGAAAGTTCATTTCTTAACCCTCTTTGGGCACAACCTAGTGTTAGTATGCCTTCCGTTGGCTTTATTGTTTCTTTCAATTTCCACTGGGTTTTTTTTTAATCTTTCCTACAACATATATGTTACTGTACTTTTTGTCTTATTTGTCTTTAGTTAATATCCATTTAATGATAATGGTCCAACTGTTGTAACTTTTTACATGTTATCTTTCTTTTGCGTCAAATGCATTTCCCAATTGGAAAATATTAGAATTAACTGCAAGAAATTTGCTAAACAATGTCGTAATGCCTCAGTTGTTGGGCTTTGTTGTCGGTGTGATGTCTTTCACTCAGTTCTTGAGTGTAAACTCTCCAAAAACAGCAGATATATTCTTCACAGAGGTGTGCGTACTCATTGATTGTGAAGTCAAAAAAAGTCTTCTTCAAGTGTACTTGGGATTAGAATACCATTAGGTCAAGAATTCCGAAAGGGAATGGGGGATCTGGAAATCCACTAGACCAGTATAAAAATGTCTCTTTTAAAAACAATTGCTCCAAGTAGGGTAGCCATGAAAAACCAAGGACTAAAATGAACAGTAAGACATTAAAATACCTTAGAATAGTAAGTACAAGCACGAGACGTTTGAAATATTTCCGTACAAGAAAATGTAAGTCACCAAAACTTTCACTGGACTTCATGGCTATTGAAAGTTTTGGTGACTCCACATTTTCTCGTACAGAAACATTTCAAACGTTTCATGCTTGTACTTCCTTTTCTAAGGTATTTTAATGTGTTACTGTTCATTTTAGTCCCTGGGTTTTCATGCCTACTCTTCTTGGCACAATTGTTTTTAAAAGAGATATTTTCAGACTGGTCTAATTTCTAGACACCCCCCCCCCCTTGCCTTTTGGAATACTTTACCTAATGGAATTCTAATCCTAAGTACACTTGAAGAAGACTTTACTTCGGAATCAATGAGTACGCACACCTCTGTGAAGAATATATCTGCTGTTTTTGGAGAGTTTACACTCAAGAACTGAGTGAAAGACATCACACCGACAACTAGGCCCAACAACTGGTACGACCTAAAGGTACGTTATGACTTTATTTGATGCAAAACAAAACTAACATGTAAAAAAGTTACAACAGTTAGACTATTATCATTAAATGGATATTCACTAAAGACGAATACATTTTTTCAACATGTTTCCATCTTGTTATATCGAGAAACACTTATAACCATTTGTCTTGTTTTTCTTAATAAAAAGTTCCTGTTAACTTTCTTTTTTTTTTTTTTTTTGATGATTTAGAAACAAAAATCAATTCACGGCATTAAAATTATATTTATTAGGATAAAGTTACTGTTTATTTACCTTACTTTTTTTATCATTTCACTTCTGTAAATACTACATCACATACTAAGTATCACATTCTTCTTTCTTTAATGCTATTTAATGATTTTTGAACCAACAAAAATGAGGCAGTGAAATTATTTTATTTTCACATACATAATTTATTATTGATACACTATGTGCATCCCAGAAACACAACTATATTTACATGTTTTATATTTCATACAGATCTATGATATGCTGATGTTATTTAACAAGATTATTTTCTGACCTTCAGATCAAAAATATAATTTCACAAACAAAAACATTATTTTGTGGATGTGTTAAATATACAAAAAGTATTCTTATCCCAAATAAACACTATTGCTTCTTGAATTTTACTTCAACGACAAATGTGAGTATCTGCATTGGCTGAAGGGAGACTTTAAGGTCCCGAATACCTTTGTTTCTAGCACCTATAGAGTAGAACAAATAGAACATATGAATCTAACTGATACTAAAACAAGGAAAAGCTTACTGGAAGTATAACATCACATCAAAAATAAATTTGTCAAACTACAATAAACCACACAATTTTAAAAAAATATTTCAAATCACTGCGATTCAATATACACTATCTACCAACAAGTAATTGGACACCTGTGATAGCAAAGGAAAACAAAGTTTATTCACCTTCAATAGTTGGTGGAGCCTCCACGAGCAGCGATTACAGCTGCGACCCTCCGGAGCATACTCTCAATTAGGCGTTGTACGACTGCTAGCGGTATTTTCTTCCACTCGGCTTGGAGAAGACAGGTCAGTTCCTTCACCGATTTCGGATGGTGGGGGCACCCCTTAAGTCGACGCTCCAACTCGTCCTAGAGGTGCTCTATAGGGTTAAGGTCTGGGCTCTGCACAGGCCAGTCCATTCAATTAACCCCATTTTCACCATACCAAGCCATGGTGGACCTTCCAACAGGACAGGTGGCATTGTCATCCTGAAAGTAACATGGGTCCACCCCGTAAAACTGCCACGACGTAGGAAGCGCATGGTCATCCAAAATGGTGCAGTAGGTCTCTGCGTTGAGTCTACCAAGAATTGCGACCAAGGGTCCTGTGCCATACCAGGAGAAGCACCCCCATAGCATAATTCCACTGCCGCCGAACTTCACAGTTGGCACAATACATTCCGGCAGGAGGCGTTCTCCAGGCAGACACCAAACCCAGACCCTGCCATCCGAACGGTAGAGGGTGAACCTTGATTCATCACTCCAGAGAACCTGTTTCCACTGTTCAACGGTCCACTGTCGACATTCTTTGCACCACGTTAGCCGAGCAGCGCTATTGCACTTGGTGATCAAAGGCTTGTGGGCGGCAGCATGCCCATGATAACTGAGCAGATGGTCTTCCTTATGGATGGTATTCATCGAAAGAACACTCCCGGATGCCTGTTGAAACTCCTCGCGGATGTGGCCCATCGATTTGATGCGGTTCTTCTGAATTTCTCTGGCCAGCACCCGTCGGTCTCCAACTCCCAGTGTTGTGGGTCTGCAGGGTCGGGGCACATTACGACAGTCACCTCTCGTCTTCCACTTGCCAATCACATAGGCCACTGTCGATTTTGGGTACTTCAACTCGCTGGATATGTCACGTATGGATAGGCCATTTCTGTGATACCCGACGATTACACCTTTCTCGGAATCGGAGAGCTCCGAACTGCATGGCATCTTGCATGCGACTGGCTGCGTTGTTGTTTCCTACACGATATTTAACGGCAGCAGCCGTGACGTGTATCGGGACCGCAGATATCGTCGATTGCAGGGGTGTCCAATTACTTGTTGGTAGATAGTGTATTTTCACAATGTCATAATTTAATATCAATACTTTGTATGAATTATAGTATTTCTACTTTAGATTCCTACATTGGTTGCACTGTAAAATTTATTTGAAGCACTATTTTACAGCTATTGTGAAAACAACAGTAAAAGAAAAAAATATGAACACTGCATTTCTTATTTTCACTACAGGCAGCTACATAATCCATTTATGATTATGTATTCATCTTTTCTGTGCTCTGAATTATTTAACTAACTAAATGTTTTTGTTGTTGCTGGTTTTTTTTTGGGGGGGGGGTTGAACATTATTTCATAATTATCAGCTACTCAACATTTTTTACCTTGTTTGCTATCCAGGTACTTTTTGATAGGAGAAACTTTTTATTGTGTACATGTGTGAAAGTAAAACCTTTTTTCATTTCTTTTTTAAGCTAAGTCTTTTACAAACTACCACAATTACCCATAAAACTGCAGTTCTTTTTTTTTTCCATCCAGTCCCAGTAAATTTCATTTTGTTTTAGCAAATTAAATTCTCAAAACAAAATTAACAGAAGACATAGTGAAGTAATGGAAAATTTGAGCAGAGATTCCAAACATGTTGACATATTATTTGTTGAAGATTATAAAGTGAATCATTCTGGGTAAATTACTGAAATAATTAGAGTGACAAATGATATTTCAAAAAGTATGTCCAAAAATATACCATGAAGAGCTGCTAAGTCCTTGGCTTTTCAAAGAAAGAATGGAATAAAAGAAATGGCTTTAATTCATTATTTTACGTATTCACCTTTCAGGCAAACACACAACACACTACAGATCGCAATACTCCAGTTTCGTTAAGCCTTCCAAATAAACATCTGATAGTCATGCTTGAAACAGTTGATGGGACTGTAAGTTCGTTCCCTTCAAAAGTCTCTTCGATTTGGAGAACAAATGGTAATTAGATGGTGCCAGATCTGGTGAATAAGCATGCTTTAACACCTCAAAAAGGAATTTAATTTACAAAAGTTTACCGGTGTGGTGCTAGTCTTTTGGGCCAAAGCATTGTCCTGCAAAATCAGAATCACTTTTAACAATTGCTCCCTGTGTTTTGATTTAATTTCCTGCTTCAGTTTGTCCAGAATGAATGTATATCTTTGATGCAAATTTTGCCTCATTATTTTCAGGTACAGGGTGCCCCACTCGCTATTGAACCCGGTATTTCTTTAATAATATTAACACCAATGAAGATATTGCAACGAAATTTGAAGTGGACTTACCTCATTTCATGTGAAATGTGGCGACATCACTATGTGTGCTGGAAGTGGCCACCATTTGCATCCAGACAGCATTAAACCCAGCACACCATATTATGGAAAGTCCTTGCCAGTACGTCCGTCGTCACTGCCTGAATTTCTTCGGTGATGTTTGCTTTCAAGGCATCAATGGTTCGCGGTTTCTTTTGGTAAACTCTTCCTTTTAGGTATCCCCATAAGAATTAATCAGGAGGCATCAGATCGGGCGAGCGCAGTGGCCATAGACCCTTCGAAATGACGCGGTCGCCGAAAAAGGACTGAACTTCGTGGACCACGGAGATTCAGTACGCATGAAACTTTGCTTTTTTTTACAGCACGTTGACAAGTGTTTTTGGACAACCCTGTTTCCTGTGACAGTCGGCAAAGTGACTTCCTGGGAGACGCAAGTAATCAGCCTTTTACATTATAGATGTTCCCTTGGACATTTGTGGACGACCATGCATAAAGTCCCCTTGTTTCCAATTTCTTCGACAATGCCCAAATGGTGGACTTTCTCAGTGGATGTCTGCCTGTAAACTTTTCCAGGAATTGCTGTTGACAAGACTTTATCGATTCTGTTTTCCAATAAATGCGAACGATAAACACTCGCTCCTCCAGAGTATATCGATACATTTTCACATATATGCGAACAGCCACGAGCACTCACTATCAACAACCGTGGTGTGATGACATGCTCAGCGAAATGGTATAACAAAGCAGCAGAGAGGTGCATCTGGCTGGCTGGCTGGCTGACTGCTCCTCAGTGGCGCCACACTTTTGGAATGTGTCTGCCACTAAGGAGCGCTCTGGCTGGCTGACGGACGGCGCCCGGTTCAATGCTGTCTGGACGCAAATGGTGGCCACTTCCAATGCACGTTGTGATGTCATCACATTTTGCACAAAATGAGGTAAGTCTACTTCAAATTTCGTTGCAATATATTCATTGGGGTTAATATCATTAAAGAAATGTTGGGTTCAGTAGCTAGTGGGACACCCTGTATAATGGGTGTGGCAAATCAAATTCATAGACTCAGATTGAGTTACTTACTAGGCAGGGAAAAGAGTTTCCAAAGTGAAACAGGGACCACCTAGAAAGACTTTTTTTCATGTGTGGGGTCCGAACGCAACAAAACAGTCATAGATCAGTCTAGAGTGAGACAGAACGTAGACTACTTAATGCCTGGTTGCATTGCTTGAAGAATGGAGATAGGCTCCATTGGTGGCAGACAGATTCATAGTGAATGAATACAGTTTGGTCAAACCAAGCCCATAAATAGCGTCATGTTAGACAGGAAGGGAATCTCAGCTCACTGTGGTCTGTTGAGTGTGCAGGTGAAGATGTGCGCACAGAGGGGATACTGAAATTGAAGGATGAAGAAAGTCGGTTGTTTCCAAGAGCTATTAACTGAAAGGAGCTCAGTGGTAAGCTCTGTTCCAAAAGAATGAACTGAAGAATCCTACAGGATTCTACAATAAAAAAAAATTTGGATAGCCAAGCTTGGCCCGATATTGCAACGACTAAGTTCACAAGTACCATTTATTTACCACAGCTCATGATCTGAGTACTGAGAGACCAAAGGGTTGAGACCAGTCTCCTTTGCATTCCAGGTGTTTCAGACAGTCATAAAGATCCACTGAGCTATCTGAGTGGTGAAAGTGTTTGTGCGTGCTTCAAAATTTGTGCTGTGTCAGCCATTAAAAGAGTGGGCGATAGGGTTTACAATTATCGTCGAAGTAGGAAGAAGAAAAGTGCATGTGCAGGTGTGGATTACATCACCACCTGAATTGTAAGTACCCTTTTGCATGAATATTAAGTGTCAGCTGTTATCCAGTGAGGAACTAATCTAATCAAGACTGAACTTGGACTTACCTGTGTAGGGAAGTTAACTGACTGTCTAGCAATTAAAGATTGGATAGTGCAATGTTAGAAATTATAATTTTGGTCATAGTGACCTTTATTCAACATCTCATTAATCATCATAAATTATGTAAATAAGTTTCCAAATTAAAAGTATATTTTACGTGCTGGCAATTCTTGCAGTTGATTTCTGAGTGCTCTGCTGATTGCAAAATCAAGTTGAAGTAGATGCTCGCGCTCAATATATACAGCACTTCATGGTTAAAAAGAACCCTGCCTAGTTTCGCTGATTAAAAAATAATTTATGTTGTTTGTGGCACTCTGGGTCGTAAGCTTGTGTCAGAAGTGCTACCACTTAATTTTTATGAAAACGCCTTTCGGGCATTGCAACACATTGGTGGCCATAGTGAAGATAAGGCAGTTTGCAACAACATGTAACTGAGATGATGGCATTTTTTTCAGGTAGTTCACTAGCACTATCCCATTTTTGTCCCAAAACATAGACTCCATTACCTTTGTTGCAGATTTAAGTGCTCAAAACGCCTTTGGGCCAGAGGAACTGCTATGTCTCTACATTTCATGCATCATTACCTACTGAGCAAGCCACGGAACTCTCTGCAACCTGATGAAAATACTGCAACATTGCCTTTGCTGCTGATCTTCTGAACCACGGACAGGTGTTATGGCAGCCACTTAGTAAAGAGCTTCCGCATGCCCAGCATCTCAAGGATAATGAACCCAACATGTTCACTGGACACCCTCAGAATCTCTGATATTTTTTTCAGAGGTTCTTTGGTCTTCCAAAATCATGTTGTGGACTGCATCCACACTTACCTTCCTTGATAGTCATCATCCTCAGTGCTGAAATATCATGTCTTAAATTTGGCAATCAATTTTTCAGCTGTGGAACATGAAGAATATTGATCTCTCAATGTTTTGAACATTTTAATGTGAATTTCTTTCACTGTCTTCCCTCTCAAGAACAGGAAATTAACTGCTCTGCTCCACTTCACTGTGAACTCTACTTGAGAGGATGTCACCTTTACTTTAGACTTGAAAATGAAATGGTTATTTACATCACAATGGATCAAAATTGGTCAAAAAATATACAGGATGTTCACACATTTTTAGAACCTTTTTGATAAGAAATTACAGAAAATAAAAGAAGTTCAAAGAATTGAAACTGGCAACAGTGAGTTAGATGAACACGAAAGAAACATCTGCATCAGTTAAATATTGTCTGCAAAGAAAATGGTGCATGGGATAGACGGCTATGCTTTTGCTCTTTATGAAGAGAAATATTTGTATTCTGTAATGAAAAAACACTGTGAAAAACATAGTTTAGCATTTCTAATTTTAAAATAAGCAATATTATTAATAATAGAGGGGGAAATCGTCAAGCATTGCTTTTAACAAGAAACAGAACAAATGGATATCCAAAGAAGGTAGTACTTTTACTACTTATTTTAAAAGTAAGGTCTTTGGTCTTAAAAGAAAATCCATCGATCCAAAGAGCAATTGGTAAGTCGTTAAAAATCTCTGTATCAACTGGAAACAAAGTAATAAACAAAGATTCGAATCCGAAAAAAAAAAATCAGCCTTTTACCTAGGCACATGGCCGAGAGCAGAACACTGTGTAGATGTCTTTATGAAGATCACTTAGGCGGAAGACAGATGGAAATTTATTGTGACTATTGATGAAGTATGGATCAAACTAAACGTCTGAAACAAAAAAGGTTGATTTACAATAGCAAAAGAACAGAAAAAAACTTACAAACTTGGTTCCAGAAATCCAAAGAAAGTTTCAGTAAAGGGCTCGTCATTACTGCTGGTTTCCAGTGCAATGGGAAATTAAAATTAAGGAAAGTTTAAAAGAATGTTAAAATCAATTCTACATTTTACCAAAATAATGTTTTGATTCCTATATTTAAAGAGGAAATACCATTCCTTTATCCACAAAGACTTCAAAGAGAAGAACTCCATCAGGATAAGGCAACCATCCAAATCTACCACTATATTTCTTGAAAAAATGAAAAAAGAGATGGGTATCAAGTCTATACTTTTTGCTCATATTCCTTCGAAGTCCCCTGATATCAAGTCTATACCTTTTGCTCATATTACTTCAAAGTCCCCTGATGTGTCACCAATGGACTATTATGCCTTTTGGACTGCTAAAAAAGCACTTTCTAAATGCAGACCTAAAACAATGATTGGACTATGGAAAGCAGTGGAAGAGGAGTGCAATAAAATACCACTGCCAATTTTAAGAAATGCCATGATCTAGATGCAGGTTCATAGTCCAGAGAAAGGGGTATCAAATAGAGCATTTAAGAAAGAAAGAATTTTATTTTAAACATTATTGCTGGAAAGTCGTTCTAAAAATGTATGGACATCCTCTGTATTGTTCAAGTACATACTTTCATGTGACACGTGAAAGACAATGACTTTTGTACTTCACCAAAATATGTCACATATGTGAACAATAATGTCTGAAGCAAACTGAATTATATTTCTTTAGGACACATCAAACAATATTGCAACTCTTAACAAAGTGAGCATTTTTGTAAAACTTCTAGAAACTCACTCAGGTGTTGTTACAGACATTCTTCTTCTTGTGGTGCCTGCTCTTATTGGAGGTTTGTGGTCAATGGTGGATATGTTAACTCTTGACAATGCTATATGAAAGCTTCCTGGAATTCAGTCCACTCCTTTCTTTTGAGTTCCCCAGCCACTACACCCTTCTTTGTCTGATGCCTCTTCTTCCTTCAATGTTTCCCTCAATGATTAGCTGTGGCCTATCATTACATGCCCGAAATATTCTATCTTTCTCTTCTTGACTAACTTCACATTCCTTATTCATTCTTGTCAAGCATTCATGATCTTACCCTCCAAAGATATTTTCAACATTCTTTTATACATATAAACCATACCTCAAACTCTTCCAGTATTTTGGTGGCTACCTGAGTCAGAGCAGGCGACTCTACTCCACAAAGGAGAACTGGAAACCCATAACAATAGACCTTCCTCATTTTCAGTTCTGACGGAACAAAAGCAAAGTTACATCAAGTAGAAACAATGAAAAATCCTTTAAAATTACCTACCAAATGCACATAAGATCTCTGTTCAAAATTAATTCCATTTTAATTGAATTAAGGAATTCCTGTACTATGAATTTACACTCACCATCTCAACCCAAAAAACTGTATTTGATTTATACCAGTGTATCAATCTGCAGTTATGGCAGAAACACCCAAGGTTCAGCCTGGTTTAAAACTCGGGCATCACGCGACAATAACACATAAACATATAAAACGAGCAAAACACACAGTCACGTATGGTAAAAGGTTCGTTTAGCGGTAGCTTTCAGTCATCCTATGACCTTGATCACCCGCGATCGACTGGATGGGCTGGTTGCCAGAACTACAATTTGAAGTTGGGGTGTTGGGACTGTTGCCAGATTTTAGAAGAGAGATTCAAATAAATGGGATTTCGTGAGGCGTCTCTGAACTGCAGTTTTTGGTGAACAAAATTTCAATTCTTTGAATAAAGCTCATGTTGAGAAATGGCTTCCTAGTTTAATTGAATTAATAATCTAAAGCAACTTTTATGGGAATTTTACTAGGAAATTTTTTCATTAATTGCAAATTTTCGGAGAAAACTCTTCTCCTTCTTCAGGCTGTCTTGTTGTTGTGTATGTGCTTCCAAGAAGAGTTTTCTCCAAAAATTTGCAATTAATGAAAAAAATTTCCTAGTAAAATTCCCATAAAAGTTGCTTTAGATTATTAACAAAATTTAAATGCTCTCTTGGAAATGCAGAGATGCCTTGTTGATGAATGGGGCAACTTTTTTGGTTTCTTTCCAAATGGGAACTGCAGAGCTGTCTTCAAGGGTTGGTGCAGATAAAGCTGTCTTTGGAAGACCATTGGAAACATCTTTTTGTGTTCACCAAATCTTGTTTTGATACTTTGGTATGTGCTTCCAATATACACTGAGAGACCAGAGGAATTTTGTTCACCAAAAACTGCAATTCAGAGACCCCTCACGAAATCCCATTTATTTGGATCTCTCTTCTAAAATCTGGCAACAGTTCCAACACCCCAACTTCAAATTGTAGTTCTGGCAACCAGCCCATCCAGTCGATCGCGGGTGATCAAGGTCGTAGGATGACCGAAAGCTACCGCTAAACGAACCTTTTACCGTACGTGACTCTGTGTGTTTCTCTCGTTTTATATGTTTATAAAGTTCAGCCATTTGAGGATACAGCACCAATAAAAATTGGAAAGGTTGTGAGACACACAAGGTGACATCATATCTCCCAAACTCTTTAATGCCACATTGCAAAATGTCTTTCAATCATTGAAGTGGGAAGACAAGAAGTTAAAGATTAATGGAGATTATTTAACTCATCTTTGTTTTGCTGATAACATAGTAATTTTTGCAACTACCCCTTCAGAGCTGCAGAATATCACCCAAGAACTTGATGAGAAGAGTACAGAAGTGGGATTAAAAATGAACTTTCAGAAAACAAAATCGATATACAATGCTTTTAGAAGACATAAGGCGCTCTTTGGTCATCCATGGCCCTTGCACCATTAAAATCGATTAACCAACCTAACCCAGAAGACATAAATATTTAGTGATTTATGGGGAAATCCAGTGGTAACCGATACCTACATTTGCCTTGGGCAACAGGTATCAAGCAAGGACCACATTGATAAAGAAACTAATTGGCATATAAAACTTGGTTGAAGAGCATTTGGAAGAGCAATATACAGGACCATTATATCTTAAAAGAAAAGTGGATTAAACACTTTTCTGCATCCTTCCAGTTCTTATGTACGGAACGGAGATATGGACCTTAACTAAACAAGTTAGTAAAATCATGCAATGCATTGATTATGATATGCTTTCCAACATACCAGAAATCATTACTCAAGTTATTACTCAACTAATGAGGATAATGGCTGTGGAATAAATCTCGTTCCTGTGCCCACACCTTTGACCTCATTCCGATGATATTCAACTGAACCAGTTCAGTATACCTCTGGAACAACATACTAAAGTTTTGTCGCAATAGAAGTATTTTTAGTCAAGTTATGAGGATAATGGCTGAGGAATAAATCTCATTCCTGTGTGTTGACCTTTGATCCCATTTTGATGATATTCAACAGAACCGGTTCAGTACATCTCCAGAACAACAACGTGAAATTTTGTCACAATTGAAACATTTTTACGTAAGTTATGACATGTAAAGGCGAAGGAATGGATCCCCTCTTAAGTTCTGACCTTTGACCCCATTTTGAATAGGGTTCCTTCCCAGGTTGTCCCTTACCACATACTAAAATTTCAATGAAATCGAACCATTTTTATGCGAGTTCTTGTCGTGCGGACAGACAGACACACGAAAAAAGCTGGAGCATATACGCTTCTTCAACCTATGGTTGGAAAGCGTAAAAAAGACATACAGAGGCTGTGGACAACTGAAAGAAATATGGAGAGATATGTGCTTGGTGTAACCAGGAAAGATAAGAACAACTCATGAATCAGGAAACTGACAAGAGTGGAAGACATCATGATCAAAGTAAAATCCCTGAAATGGCAATGGAATGGACACATTGCTGGAAGAGAACCACTGATGGACAACTGAAATACTAAGACCGAATACCAAGAGACTGAAAAACCCCTGGAGAATATGATCGGAAGATAGATGGGTGGATATTATTTGAAAGCATGTCTGAGTGATTTGGAGGAGACTGACAGTTGTGGAAGAAACTTGGGCATATCTTCATCCAGCAATGGATTGATAATGGTTGACAACAACGATGATGATGTTATATATTTCTTCACCACAAAATAACATAATTAGAACATCACATACCCACTGATAAATAGTTCATAGATGTGAGAACTAACTTGCACTCAAATAGTTACAGGTGATGCTTTTTGGATCTTTAGTGCAAAATGAAATGAAATACAAAACTCTTAGCTCACTTTTCAGAGAAGGGTGAACTCCAAATATCATATGTTCCTTACCTTGTCTTCCCGAGGAAGATAATATGGAAAGTATGTCATTCTTAGACTGAGTTTTCCACACTAGTCTTGTAGCATTTTCCAAGAACTGATTAGCACTTAATGTTGTTTCCCTCAGTGAGACAACATCAAATTCAGAAAACAATCCCTGTAAAATAAAAAATCAAGACATTATTTGTCTAACAAAATTAATTTCTTGCAGTCATTGCTGCAAGGAAAAATACAAAAGTTCCAAGACTGTCATTACATAAATAATGCATGCAGAGTGTACCATGAAATATAAATATAATGGTAGAAGTTATTCAGGTTCTGTTGGATTCATACTCACCAACTCTAATGAACTCTAGGGTTTGGTAGAAGTCTTCCCCATCTATTTCTGGAAACAGGATATCACTAACATAATTCAATATGGATAAAAATAAATTGCACAGACTACACAGTGCATATAAGATGAGCTTTGGAAAGACAACTCCTTTTGCTAATGTAATTCCAATTTCGTGTTAATTAATACAATCAAATCTCAATAACTAGAACTTTGATACATCAAAACAGACAACTAGAGAAAATTAATGACAACTTGAATAAAGTAAAATTCCCTGCACATGTCCTATGCACATAATATGTTTTCTTGATAACTTGAATTTTCTACATCTTAAATTTGCACTTCCTTTGGATTTGACTGATTGAGAGTCAGTGGCATAAGGGTGGGAATTTCTTTGGTTAGCATTTACCTCTAGTCTTTCTCAATCAAGATGCAAATGAGTTTTAGATGATTATCAGATCCATAAAATTATGTTTAGCTTCTACATTTTCACATGGACTTCTGAATCAATAGAATACAGCAAGGAGGATCACATTCACAGTTTTTGAGTAAAAGAAACTTTCTTTAATTTAATTCTTATGATACAAAAATGCTGATATATGTGAATGTAGTGTCTTTCCATTTGTATTCCACACAGATAATGTCCTTAATGAGAAGATGCAACATTTTATATATGTAATAAGATATTGACTAAACTGTAGCAAGTGAAGTGGAATAATAAGTGATTTTTAAGGAATTCATTTGCTTTTATCTCAATTTTTAATTTTCACAAAATGGTCACACTCAACTTTTTTACATAAAAATGAGGCATAAAATCTGCACTTATGCAAAAAAAAATCATGGCCTTCTAAGAGATAATCTGGAATGAAAAGGGTTTGGTTCTATTACATTATCTACTCAAACCAGCCTGAAGATATAGGCTGAATTGAGCAGATTCTTTACACGGCTCAAAGTATTATTACATTAACGTATAAACGTTAAACATTTACAGTTTATCACATTGTTTTTATTATAAACATAGCCCTCTGACATGACCTCCAACATATAATGCGCCATAAAAGTTATTCGGGATGTAAGGTCAGGTGATGCGTAACATCACAGCCTCTCCTTGACAAATGTCAACCCCGCCTTCTCGTGGTGCATCCTGTTCCAACTAAAGGGGCTCTGACGACCGCCAATAGCGGTATAGCTATACCATCGGGATTAGAGGAAATTCTATCCCACACTCACCAACCCGCTTGGCCAGCGTGGTGAGTTATGGCCAAACCCCTCCAAAATGATTCCACAACTTAAATCTTGGATCTCAGTCTCCGGCAGCTGGAATGTACCGGGCCAAGGCAGCGGCCAGTGCGACATGAAGGCAGAGGGTGCTAAGAATCCCCGGAGAACCGGACTAGGCTGCCATCTGATGCTGACCTTGGCTACTTACAATGGACGCTCCCTATCTTCTGATTCAAGTGGGACATCGTGGGGCTAAGTGAGGTAAGGAGAAAAGGAGAAGATCTCATCGAACTGAAAAGTGGACATCTCTTCTACTATCGTGGGACAGAGACTGGCAGAACTAGTGGTGTTGGATTTATAATAAACAAGAAACTGAAGGATAAAGTTGTAGAAGTTGAACGTTCCTCTGACAGAGCTGCACGACTTGTTATCCAACTCTCGAAAAGATACCAGGCTCAGATTATTCAAACTTATGCACCCACCACAAGTCATCCTGAAGAAGAAATTGAAGAATTTTATGAGGAAATTTGTCATCTGAATAATAAAGGTAAGCAGCACTTGAAAATAATTATGGGAGATTTCAATGCAAAAATAGGGCAACGGCAACATAATGAAACTTCAGTAGGTAAATTCGGTCACGGCAACGCAACAGAAACCAGCGTGGAAATACTCTCGTTGAGTTTGCAGAGGCAGAAGGGTTTTTCATCTTGAACTCCTTCTTCAAGAAAAAGCCACCCAGGAAATGGACATGGAGACATCCAAATGGGACGACAAGTGAAATTGATTTTATTATGTGTAACAAAAAATTCGTCATAGAAGACTGCAGTGTGCTGAACAAGTTCAACACAGGTAGTGACCATAGATTGGTGAGATGTAAGATGCACCTCAACACTAAACTTGAACGTGGCAAGCTCATAAGACAAACAAAATCTATTGACATAACCAACCTTAAAAAACACCATAATACCTTCAAGTTAGAACTGAAGAACAGGTTCTCTGCTTTAGAAGGCCTAACATCGGAAGAAGTGGACATCTCTGAAGGTAACAGAAAAGTAACCAAAGCTCTTATGGAAACAGCAACAAAATTAGCTGGGTCTAAGAACAAGTTGCATGTGAACAAATTATCAGGAAAAACCAAAATGTTGATGCAAAAAAGAAGAGAGATGAGGACAACTAAAGAAGATGTGACTTCCAAAGTGGAATATATAGAGCTATGCAAGACAGTAAGAAAAAGTATCACTGAAGACGTAAGAAAATTCAACTGTGAACTAGTGAGGAAAGCAATTGAAAACAACCAAAGCCTAAAGATAGCAAAGGGACATCTCAGTAAGGGAAGAAAACAGATTATGGCACTGAGAAAAGAAGATGGTTCTGTAACAAGAAATAGAGGCGAAATTTTGACAAGAGTGAAAGATTTCTACTCCAAATTATATGAAAGGGATGATATATGCACTCCAGACATCATGAAAGATACCAGTACCAGAGTTCCTCCAGTCCTTCCAGCAAAAGTTGCACATGCAATCAAGAACATGAAGCGAGGAAAAGCTCCAGGAGAAGATGGAATTACTGTAGACATCATACAAGAAGCAAGTGGAGAAATCGAAACAGTACTCGCCCAAATTTTCACTCGATGCCTTAATGAAGGAAAGATTCCTGAGGATTGGAACACCGCTACAATGATCCTGCTACATAAGAAAGGTGACATTGAGGATCTTGGAAACTACAGACCTATCAGCCTCCTATCAGTAGTTTATAAAATCTTCACTAAAGTTCTTTCACACCGCTTGAAGGTAACACTGGACATGGCTCAACCGAGAGAACAAGCTGGATTCAGGAGTGGCTACAGCACAATAGATCATATCCATGTGCTGAGAGAACTAATTGAAAGAGCGAGGGAATATGAGCTTCCATTGTGCATGGCTTTTATCGATTATGAAAAAGCCTTTGATTCGGTGAAACCATCAGCAGTTACAATGGCTCTGAAAACCTGCGGTATTGAAGATGCATACATTAATGTTATTAATAACATCTATGAAAATGCAAGTGCAAAGATTCGGCTGTTTGAAAATACAACACACGTAAAAATTGGAAAGGGAGTGAGACAAGGTGACACCATATCTCCGAAGCTCTTTAATGCCACATTGGAGGGTGTTTTTCAGTCGCTGAGCTGGGAAAACAAGGGGATAAAGATTAATGGAGATTATCTAACCCACCTTCGTTTTGCTGATGACGTAGTCATTTTTGCAACTAGCCCATCGGAGCTGCAGAGTATGATCCAGGAACTTGCTGACAAGAGTAAAGAAGTGGGATTAAAAATGAACTTTCAGAAGACAAAAGTGATGTTCAATGCTTTTACAAGAAATGAAGATTTATCGATTGATGGAGAAAAGCTGGAGATAACAGATACGTACGTTTATCTTGGACAGCAGATATCAAGTGAGGGTCACATTGATGAAGAAATTAATCGGCGTACAAAACTTGCCTGGAGAGCTTTTGGAAGAAACATCATAATTTTCAAGAGCAATATGCCATTATGTCTTAAAAGAAAAGTGTTTGATCAATGCATCCTTCCAGTGCTTACGTATAGTGCAGAGACGTGGACCTTAACTAAAAGAGACATACAAAGGCTGCAGACAACTCAAAGAAGCATGGAGAGGTGCATACTTGGTGTAACTAGGAGAGATAAGAAGAGGAACTCGTGGATCCGAAAAATGACAAGAGTGGAAGACATCATGATCAGAGTTAAATCCCTGAAATGGCAATGGGCTGGACATACTGCCAGAAGGACAGATCATCGATGGACAGCCGAAATTTTAGATTGGATTCCAAGGGACAGGAAAAGACCCAGAAGAAGACCACATGGGAGATGGGTGGATGAAATTCGAAAGTATACAGGGGTGACATGGAGGAGACTGGCACAAGACAGACCATTGTGGAGGAAACTTGGGGAGACCTTCGTCCAGCAGTGGATTGATAATGGTTGACAATGATGATGATGATGAAAAGTTATTCATATGGACACATATAATGCACCACAAAAGTTATCCATATCGTCACATATAATGCACCATCAAGTTATCCATATCGTCGCAAATAATGCACCATACAAGTTAATCATATCGACACAATAAACAGCACACTCCGAATTGCATAGATACAAAGAAAGTGCCCTACCTACGATGTCAATGAATATGTCCAAAAATCATCAGTTCTATTTAAAAAGTTTATTTCTTTGACACAAATGGCATATAAAAAAGTAACGCTCAGAAATAGCAACAAAAATGAGATTCATGCTTAGAAATAGCAACAAAAATGAAAATCATGATAAAAAAATAGCAACAAAAATGAGATTCATGCGTAGAAATAGCAACAAAAATGAGATTCATGCTAATGTTGCATAAAACAAGAAAGGAATAGGTGATTTTGAACTACATTGAAGTCGTTTCCAAACAGAGTTTTGGAAGATGTTTAGGTTATTCCCAAATCACTATCTTTGTGTTCCTTCAGATGGTTGCCAGAATCAAAATCATTATGTTATTTCAGACTGAGAACAAATTTCTAGATCATGGTGATGACTTGAGGGGAGTCCAAATATCTGTTATTGGAGTCACAATATTGTTCAGTTCTCAAATTGGTGTGCACTTTGTTACCATGAAAACACAGAAATTCATCTTTCCTCTTATCACACTTCCTCTCAAATTATCCCTGTGATCTGGAAATCTTTTCTCAGTCTGAACAAGCCTAACCAGTGTTCGTACTGATTTTTTTAAGTTTATTTAAGTAGCTTTCTAGAGTTGACGACAACATCAGAACTTTCTAAAGTTTCATTTCTCTGAAAATGCATGCATTTTTTTTACCATTGCTTAATCACTGCTTGCTATATCAACAGACAAAAAGAGCAAGCATTCTCTCTTTTGTTTACAAAAAAATTAAAGTTCAAAATCTGAACTTCAACTCTCAGTAGCCATCTTTCATTCTCTGTAAAGTTATTTCCTTTGCTCGATACACTCACAATAGCAGTTTTGAATGTTAATTTTTGCATTAAATAAAAGAAAAAAATGCTTGCTGTGCCTCTTGATATAGAAAGAAGTGACTAAGCAGTTGGAATAAACACTCTTTAAAAGAAATTAAATATCAAAAATTGAAACTGCATTGCTTACTCTACTGTGAAAACAATTTTACATGTCACAAAAATGGCTGATTCCATCATGGGTGGATCAATTTTGAAATCTAATTTTGCTTTAAATAGGGGGGGGGCTGGCAAAATGTTTGCCCTACTGACTGGATTTGAAAAAGAGGCTGATAGAAATAGGAAATGCCACCTCGGTGGCACAGTGGTCTAAGCGATGGCCTCTGATTATTCGTTCGAAAGGGGTCCAGGTTCGAATCCAATGAGGCATGGATGTTGTGTTTGTCTTACGGCACTCGCTCTCTACCTTCCCTGGAACCAATGGCCCTAAATTAGGGACGGGCGATTGCTTACAGCCCACCGAGTTGCTCACGGTGGTCGTTAAACCTCCAATAATAAAAAAAAAAAAAAAATTAATAATAGGAAACCCTGCATTTTATAAGAAAGAAAATGTGAAAAAATGCAAAGTTACTCTTTGTTATTTCAACTTGAAGAGCTTTCTATTATTCTTTATACCTTCCAAGTTCTTTTGTATTTTCAAAATACATAATAAGATTTTAACTAAATAACTGTCATATGATGGAGAATCTACACAATACTAGGTAAGTGATCATAATGTTTTGCTCCTTCATTGTACTAAAAACTAAAACATCAATTGGTACTTTGATTTGCAAGTTCTTTTCCAGGGTCACTTGGAATCATAACTGGAAAGGAGGAAAGGTCTTCATGAAATAGAGGCACCCTGTGAAAGCCTCTTGTTGTGGGTCCATAAACTGTCCAAGTTAATGGTCCCAGGTTATGTGGTAATTGAATTTGCTCTTGCTGTTTAGGTAAGGCTTTCTTTGGTTCATTATTTAATTACCGTCTCTGCACATATTCTTCAGAGGACAGAAATAAAGCAGCTATTCCTGAAAGCATATACACAGTCAAGTCACATTATTGTGACCACCTCCTACTTTTGACATCGACAGCATGTAGCCAATGCATGAAGGCACGTGTCGTGAGCTGGCTTGGAGGGTATATAAGGTGTGGTGTAGGTATTCTGAAAACATATCTCTCGTTGCTGTCATGGATAAAGGGAGCGATTTATCAGATTTGCAAAAAGGGATGATTATCGGCTTTTGAGCTAAGGGTGGCAGTATTTCTGAAACAGCGCAGTTTGGGAACTGTTTGCGTGCTGCTGTGGTTAAAGTGTATCATGATTGGAGAAATGGTACGATTGTGAATAAGAGACATCGAAACTGCGGAGCACCACGTGCCATTGTATGAGTGGTGAACGTCAGATTTGAAGGTGCGTGAGGGTTGATTGACATGCTACAACAGTGAAGCAACTCACTGGCTGAATTAACCATGAAGTTACCGGAAGTGTGTCTAAAACAACAGTTCAGCAAACCCTGCTGCATATGGGGCTCTGATGCAGATTGATGGTCACTGCACCTATGCTAACGAAGGTGCATTGGCAGAAAAGGCTTACATTTGCACGGCAGTATCGGAATTGGACCTCCACTGATTGGCAAAGGATTGCCTTCTCCAATGAGTTACGTTTTCTGCTTCGTCAAATGGATGGACATTGGCGTATAAGATGAGAAACATCGAAGAACAAACACTCTTCAATTATTGCTGGAAGAACACAAGCTGGTGGGGGCAGCGGTATGGCCTCGGGAATGTTTTCCTGGCATTCCCTGGGTCCACTCATACCTGTGGAAGGCACTATGGACCGAATTCGTTATGAATCCATCCTTGCAGATCACATACACCCATACAGGCTGATTGTCTTCCCTGGGGCAGATCGGATCTTCCAGCACGACAATGCAACATGTCACGCAGCTAGAAATGTCCGAGAGTGGTTGGAGTACTTCAATGGCTCCCTAATTCATGTCACGCAGCTAGAAATGTCCGAGAGTGGTTGGAGTACTTCAATGGCTCCCTAATTCCCCAGACTTAAACCCAATTGAGCACCTCTCAATTGACCTTGATCGTCTTGTTCGCTCTCTGGATCCTCCACCACACACCCTCCAGCAGCTGTCAGATGCACTGCAGTCAGCTTTGCTCCACATACCTGTGAACACCTTCCAGCACCATTATTGAGTCACTCCCAGCCCGTCTAGCTGCTGTCTGCGCTGCACCCGGTGGTCACAATAATGTTTGACCGTGTATATTTGATATACACTCTTTGCCAAAAAACGAAGCACCATAAGAAAGTCATTCGATTCTCACAAAACTCCACATGCAAGTACTTCAGGCCAAATATACAAATCGTTAAAAAGTGAATGACCAATGACTAAATAGTGGCCCACCACAGTGCATGAGAACCGCTCATCGAGGAGGGTATATCAAGAGCAAGGCTCGCACTCAGGGACAATTGTGACAGCATATCGTGGTTACATTAACCTCCACGGACTATGAGGGTGCCTCAATGTTGGATCTGTGCATATGAGCAGTTGAGCAAGTTTGAGAGAGGATGTACAATTGGACTGAGAAAGGCCAGTTGATCAAGTCCCCGTATCATCGGGCATTTCAGTCAGAGCGTGGCTGCAATTGGACGATGATGGTACCAATGGGTTGAGGAGGGCAGTGGGTGGCCGAGGGCAACGACAGAATGGGAGGATAGAGCAATTGTGAGAGCCACACAAACAATCGAATTCATCACTCTCAATCATCCACAGTCATGGTGCATCACCTACCGCAGAGTTTCTCAAAGTGTGGTCTGCAGCAGCCTATCAAGTGGCCCGCAGGAAATTTCAGAAGAAAAATTAACGAAAAATATGACAATCCCTCCACTTAAATTTTGAGTGCATGCTTGACACGAATATCCAGAGCTATCAGATAGAGCCATTAAACATCTTCCATTCCTGATGACTTACATCTGTGAATTTAGATTAAGTTAAATTAAGAGCAAGAAAAGAAATATATTAGATGTGGAAACTACTCTACTACTCAAATTATCGGTCATCCAATCGGATATAGATAGCTTGGTAAAAGATCTAAAGCAACAGCATCCCTCTCACTGATGCTATGATTGTAGTTATTACTTTTTATTATTAATTACTGAATCTTTATACGTGCACTTTCAGAAAAGTATTAAAATCGAAAGAGAAAATCAAAGTATAATTGCCTACATAACATTTTGTATATGATGTAACTTTAATTGTATTGAGAAATTTTTTGCCGTGGCTCATGGAGGTAGCTAGAATTTAGGTAGGGGTAGTTGCGATTTTCGGAGAAGGTTTAAATAATTTCCCATAAATATTACCTGTCATATACACTGAAGTGCCAGAAAAACTGGTACACCAGTCTAATACTTGGTAGGTCCCCCACGGGAGCGCAGGACTGCAGAAATACGACAGGACATGGACTCCACTAGCTTCTGGAAATACGCTGTAGGCAATGCAGACCATACTTCCTGCAGAGCGTTCCACAATTCGGGTGTATTCCGAGGTCTCTGATTCCTGTGTTCGATAGCGCGTTGCATGGCATCCCAAATGTGTTCTATCACGTTCAGATTTGGGGGACTTGGGTGGGAATGGCAACACTCCAAACTCAGATGAATGCTCCTCTAACCATAATGTGGCATCCCGACACTTGTGTGGAGGTGCATTGTCTTGGTGGAACAGGCCCAACCCATCAGCATGAATGCAGGACATGAACGGGTGTACCTCATCAGAAATGATGTGCACATAGCATTGGCCGGTCACAGACGTTTGTAGACGTACCAAGAGTCCCAGTGAAGTCCAGCTACACACACCCCATACCATTACGGACCCCCACCAGTCGGTACAGTTCCCTGTTGACAGGCGGAATCCATGGCTTCATGGGATTTACGTCACACACGAATCCTTCCATTTGCCTGATACAGTTGGAAATGTGACTCGTCAGACCAGGCTGCTTGTTTCCAGTCTTCAAGTGTCCAGTGGCGGTGTTGCCATGCCCAAGCAAGGCCCATAGCTCATAGCTCTGTGTCGTGCACCCATCAAGGGGACTCTAGTTGGGCGTCGGCTCCCAAAGCCCATATCGTGTAGGGTACGTTGCACAGTCCAGACGCTGATGCTTGTTGAGGCTCCAGCATTGAATTCCAATGACACTTGTGAGAGTGTTAAACGCCTATCGCGTGAAATTGACAGCCGACGAAGGTCACGTTCACCCAATGTCTTTTTACGGCCACACTGGTATCGTAGGTTGGAGGTTTTGCCGGAATTCTTGTAGTCACTGTACATCCTTGCAATGGTCGTCCGTGAAAATCTGAACTTCGTTTCTACCTCTGAAATACTATGGCCCATCTCACGAGCGCCAACTATGACACTGCGTTGAAAATCGCTTAAATCGTTATTACTCGTCATTCTCATGCCGAAAACAGCTCTGACAGCTGGCAAGGATGTCTATCGCTTTATATACGCACTGGCAGACGCAACTGAGTATGTGCATAGGTGATGTTGCTATGCATTTTCCAAAGCTCGTCTGTACCAGTTTTTCTGGCACCAGTGTATATCTTACTTTTAGACGTTTCGAGGAGGGTTTGAACTCACAAAACCCCTCCCTGACTACGCCCAGGCTGTGACTACATTGCCAATTATATAATTAAGTGAAAGACCTACTTCTTTTGTTATACAACTGACAAAATAAAATCATAACTCACCAAGCTCTTTCTTTCTTTATCAAATATAGGTACTCTAAAACTTACTTTGTTTTACATAGGTTTGCCAACTGACTGGTATTTTAAGCACCTGGTCGGAATTTCTGGTTATTGATTTTTTGCCTAAGGCTGATGGTAACTGTTTATCGGCTCTATTTGGGAAGGGTATAATTTTCAAGTAAAAAAACTGCTGAAAATTTGCTCAAAAAAGTTTAAAATTAACTAAAAATTATATTTCAACGGGGAAGGGGGTAAATCGAGCCGGAGCTCGTATATATAAGCCCTCCTATAAATCACATAAATCGGGGGATACTTTGATTGTGTCTTTCCTTGGAGCGCGGGGGTAGTCATCACTCACCAGCCGATGAGAGTGGCATGTAGGTTCTAATATTATTAATCAGGGTTGGCAACCTTAGTTTCAGACTATAAATTTCTCAATTTCAAATCCCCCCCCCCTCCCCTTAGCTTGGTGATCCACGATAAGTAAAGAAATGCTCAAAGAGGTCCATGTGCGAACGAAGTTTGAAAAACACTGACCTACAGGTACGGAAGTGGCCATCCGGATCATTGCCAGATGACTTGCGACATGGGTACCACATTCAAATTCAAGGAGGCCACTATTGACCGATGAGACTACTGAGTAGTGGTGTCATGTTATCTTCCATGATGAGTCATGGCTTGCACTTGGTCTGATGACCAGTGCATACAAATCTGGAGACAAGCCAGCCAAAGAATGGATCCTGTTTTGAATGGTACCAGGCTCACACACCAGGAGTGACTGTGGGCGCCATTTCCTATGATAGCTGGACACCCTTGGTAGTCCTCCGTACCACCCTCAATGGTGCGTTGATGACATTATACAATCTGTTGTGTTGCCATTCCTGTTGCAGCATCACCAAACAAGTTTTCAACAGATAATACTCGGTCACACACGGAATGGCTCTCTCAGACCTGCCTCCGTAATGTCAACACCCTTCCATGGCCAGCCCGATCAAACGTGTTTAGGAAATGATTAGATGCCATCTATGCCCATCCTGGAATGTCAGCAAACTGGCCCATAATTTGGACACCATCTCGCATGCTATATTACTTCAGGACAGTATTTGTGAACTGTATGCATGCATGCCATGCTGAGTAACCGCTTGTATCCAAGCCAGAGGTGGCACTACAATCTACTGACTTGTTCCACTCATGTAGCTGTGCTAGTCAATTAAATGGCCCAACTGCTCTGGAATTGCAATCATTTCCTATACTATGCATGTACATTGCACATACCAATTTTCATCTCGATTGGACGATTCCTTCCGAATGCTTTATTTCTTTTGGCAAAGAGTGCATGATATACATTCCATAGTATAACAACAATCATCACTCACCTTTTAATGAACACAAGATATTGAATTTTACATGTCTCACATCTTTGTGTGCTGACACAGCTACAATACGTTGCTGGGGAAACTTAAATTTAGCAGTTCTGCAGATGGAGGGGATCAGAATTGGAAACTTAAATTTAGCAATACTGGAGATGGAAGGGATCAGAATTGCTGAGAGGGAAAACCTGAACACCTAAACAAAACAAGAAAAGAGATTCTGGGCTATATCTCAAAATGAAATAAATTCTGTTATAAAGTCTCTTATACACTGACGGGAAAAAAAAAATCCCAACACCAAGAAGGGGTTGTGTCAGATAAACGACAGTTGGTGGCAGTGAGAGTACATCTGTAAGATGACGTCTATGCAAATTTCGCGCTCGGCGCATACGTGTGGCGCTAGTAGCGCCTTGGAACATGCAAAGCAGGTTTGCTGTAAATACGCGCTTTAAGGTTCGTGAGCGTTAGTTATCGTTGAGATTCGACGTAGGGTGTTAATGTTAGTCAAGAATGCCTTTAAGAAGACTAAGAAGCCATTATCAACAGCTCACGGAGTTTGAACGAGGTCGTGTAATAGGGCTACGAGAAGGTGGATTTTCTTTCCGCAATATTGCAGAACGACTTGGCAGGAATGTAGCCACTGTGCATGATTGTTGGCAGCGGTGGTCAAGGGAAGGTACTGCCTCAAGAAGACCGGGTTCCGGCCGGCCACGTGGCACTACTGAGAGGGAAGACCGCTGTGTACGGCGTATGGCTGTGGCGCATCGTACTGCGTCTGCGGCAGCAATTCGAGCTGCAGTTGCCACAGCAGTGACACAACGAACTGTTACAAATCGGTTACTTGAAGGACAGCTCCGAGCCAGAAGCCCTGTAGCGTGCATTCCACTTACTCCAAACCACTGCCGTTTGCGACGTCAGTGGTGTCAAGCTAGAGCTCATTGGAGGACGGAGTGGAGATCTGTTGTGTTTTCTGATGAAAGCCAGTTCTGCCTGGGTGCCAGTGATGGCCGTGTGTTGGTTAGAAGGAGGCCAGGTGAGCGCCTGCAACCAACCTGTCTGCGGCCGAGACACACTGGACCTACACCTGGAGTTATGGTCTGGGGAGCAATTTCCTATGACAGCAGGACGACTCTTGTGGTTATCCCATGCTCCCTGACAGCACAGTTGTACGTTGGTCTGGTGATTCAACCTGTTGTGCTGCCATTCATGAACAGCATTCCAGGGGGTGTTTTCCAACAGGATAACGCTCGGCCGCATACCGCTGTTGTAACCCAACATGCTCTACAGAGTGTCAACATGTTGCCGTGGCCTGCTAGATCACCAGATCTTTCACCAATCACGCACGTATGGGACATCATTGGACGATAACTCTAGCGTCACCCCCAACCAGCATTAACTGTCACTGTATTGACCAAACAAGTGCAACAGGCATGGAACTCCATCCCACAAACTGACATCCAGCACCTGTACGTGCTTGCATTCAACATTCTGGCGGTTACACCGGTTATTAATGTACCAGCATTTCACATTTAAAATGGCTCTTCTCGCACTTACAATAAGCTGTGATCTTGAAACCTTAATCGATTAAATATGTTACCTATACAAATGTATTGTCGCCATTTCATTCCTCTACAACTATTTTTTCGTGGTGTTGGGATTTTTTTCCATCAGTGTATGTAGGGAATTTATTTTTTTTAATTCCACAGGCTAACATTAAAAAAATATTTTGCTAATTTTAATATCAACCAATCCAAAATTTAAATTACAGATATAATTTCAACTGCTGTTATTTGTTGAAAGTTTATTTTTGTCAGAGGAATTTTTTGAAAAAATTTCATAATGTACAATAACATGAAATAAAATGTTTTGTTTGTGGGAAAAGATTTCTTAAAATAATCTGTTATATGATTTATTGTTTGGCTCTAAATGATTGCACAGAAAACAAAAGCCATAAATGATGTGAAAAAGAGTTTCAAATAACACTTATGAAAATGAAAACATTGTTCAAAAAAGATCAACAACAAAAATACAAAATGCATACTTCTAATTCCACTGTAACTGGTTTAGAAAGCACTGGATCATCATCAAACTCATAGAAATGTTCCAAACGTAGTAGTTTTGTTCCTCTTTTCCATGGCTCAAGTGTCAAAAGATGAACATTTGGTGGAAGAGGAGCTGTAAGGCCACTGAACTACACACAAAAAAGAAGTAAGAATTATACAAATTAAATAACATGGAACAGTACACCAACTGTACTTAAACAGTATAACTATACTAGTAATCTGAAATTTCTTCATGTAGAATAGAAACTTTGATTTCTATTCTACACCAAGAAATTTCAGATTACTAGTACAGTTATACTATTTAAGGATTATATGATTAACATAATATTGATCCATCAGACTCTTTAAAAGTGAACAGAATCAAAATTAAACTGACATGCATACATACATACACATTGCTACAATTTCCGATTGTAACGCTGTGGTGCTAAACTTGATTTTACAAACATGCAGCTCTGAAATGCAGAGTTCAACTAGGTGTAGCTTATAACTGTTTTCAGAAACATTAGAAATGTTAACTGTCATTCACAATACATATATATATATATATATATATATATATATATATATATATATATATATATATATATACACTGAGTGATCACTGAATTATGACCACCCCCTATCAAAAATGAATGCAGCTCGTTGCCCACGTGATTTCCGAGAGGGCGCGATTAGTTGACTTATGTAGCATACACAAGGTGTGAGTGGAGCAGTAGATATTAAAATTCAGAACATGGCTGACAAACAGAAGGATTTGTTGGACTTTGAGAAAGGTTTGTTGGAGCTCGGGAGAGCAGGTGTCTCAATTTCCCAAATAGCTGAACTGGTAGATTGCTCACAAGCTTTCATAGTTAAAATGTATCTTGGTTGGCGTGAAAATGGTCAAAATACGACCTGGAAGCAAAACTGCACATGACAGGAAAAGGTTGATGTGAGAGGTGAGTGCTGGGTCCAGCGATTAGCACAGGCCAACAGACATAGGACTGTTCAACAGTTGGCTACCCAAACAACAGAGGTCAACCCGTAATTGTATCTGTCATAACCATGCATCACATGCTCACAGGTATGGGCTATAACAGCAGATGACCCCGAGAACATCCTCTCCTAACCACAGTTCTTCGGCACATCAAACTGGAAGACCCGTGGTTCGATTCCCGGTGGTGGCCAATGAGAATTTTTCCGTGACTCACTTATAAACGTGGAAAGAGCGAAGATCTTTGTTTGATATAATGTGGAACATCGTGGAGGAGCCGGTAGGCCTAGCGTCAGCAGTGAGACAGTTGACTAAGTTAATGAAAGTTTCCGACGAAGCCCCAGGAAATCCGTTCGTAAAGCAAGCGGAGAACTGTGCATTCCGAAATCGACAGTTCACGATATCTTGCACAAGAAATTAAAGTTTCATGCTTATAAAATTCAAATAGTGCAAAAGATGCATATATATAAATGATCACACTTTGCGATACGATTTCGCTGTGGATATGCTGAATCGAGTGGAAAACGACAAAAACTTTCTCAGTACTGTAATTTTTAGTGATGAATTCACATTTCATGTATCAGGTATTGTGAATCGTCACAACTGTGGGATATGGGGCAGTGAACCGCCTCATGCTGCTATTGAACTGGAATGTGATTCTCCAAAAGTTAATGTGTGGTACGCCTTATCAAAAAGAGAAGTGATTGGTCTTTTCTTCTTCTGGGAAAAAACCATAAATAGTGACATTTACTTGGATATACTAGAAAATTTCGCTATACCCCAGATCAAAAGATATGACAACATCGTTTTCCAACAAGATGACATTACTCCGCATTGGTCAGCGTGTGTACGTAAGAGCCTAAATGAGCATTTCCCCAACAGATGGATTTGGGCGTGGTGGTCCCATTATGTGGCCTCCTTGCTCTCCAGATCTAACTCCATTGGATTATTTCATGTGGGGTTATGTGAAGGATCGTGTTTATCAGACACATTGTACTGATTTGCAGAAACTGAAGTAGTGTATCACAGCTGCTATTAATTACATAACTCCTCAGATGCTTGCCAATACATGGCATGAAATCAAGTATCGCTTGGAAGTACTACGAGCAACCAAGGGATCTCACATCAAAATTTATTAACTTGTGTAGTTACATTGTAAGTCAGTACAGTCAGTTTCTTTCTATCTGTTTAATGTTTCGTTTTATATAATTTTGTAATGTGTCCAATAATTCTTGGACACCCTGTATAACTGATGCCCACTATCGTAAATTGCTTGCTAACTCTGTACACCCAGCAATGTTGCGCATTTCCTGAATGGCGACTGTGTCTTCCAAGATGACAATGTGCCGAGCCACAGGTCAAATGTTGTGTAGGAATGGTTTGAAGAATTGACTTCCACATATTGATTGATTGGCTCTGAACTCTTCCGATATCAATCCCATAGAACACTTGTGAAACACTATGCAATGGCATATCAGGTGTCTGGATACAACAATCACCTCCATACCTGCATAGAAGGTCACATTACACACATCTTGGTTGGCCATTGGCCAAACCTCCCAAACGCTTCCAGCATCTTATTGATTCGACGCCACGTTGGACAGTTGCTGTACTGAGGGTGAAAGGAGGACCTACAGAGTATTAGGTGGATGGTCATAATTCAATGATCACTCAGTGTATATATATATATATATACACGGTTTCCATGTTAATAATCAGTGGAGTTAACACTCCAAATTCTCTAAAGCTCATGACAATGATGGGCAAAACACGTAACAAGAATAACAGATAAAGGTAAGTCGATCACGCCAGTTATGTTAAGAGAATAGAACTTTTACAAGAAAGTTTGTAAGTTGGGAATTTTCGACCTTGTCTTAGGTCTTCATCATGCCAATGGAGGACTAATAATGTTTCCAGATTCTACATTTTAATTTTTGTTATTTTTGTTGCCAGATCTTAGAATCGATCTCCAGATCATTAGGATGTAGAGAGGAGATTCAGAATTGCAAGTCTTTGGGTTGAAAAGAATTGCAATTCTGAATCGCGAACTTTCTTGTAAAAGTTCTATTCTCTTAACATAACTAGCGTAATCGACTTACCTTTATATTTGTCTCTAAAGATCAATGTCTTCTGCTGTAAATGATTCACATATCACTTTATACATAGATATATTCCCTGCTTATGGCTTCGAACTCAGAGGAATGGTAAAATATTGAGTTGATTTCTCAAACATTTGGGGAGAAACAGTAGCTTTCTTATGCACTATGCACATAATATGTATATTTTATTCTTTTTGCAGCCCTCCAAATCTGGAGATACCACCCTCTGTCACCTCCCTCCAGTACACATATTATTCCGAATTTGGAAAGAAAATTTAATGATGCAGTTTGACATAAAAATCCTGGGTACTCTCACCTTAGTGCGATACATTAAGAAATACAATAGCCACAATGCATGAAATGTTCTTATGGTAGTGTTTATCACTAGTGCTTCAAGTATTTCAAAACAACACAAAAGAGAGAGAGGGGGAGGGGAGATAGGGGGAGGGCAGCACTACATCTATAAACTTATCAGGAAAGGAAAATTTAGAGATTAACAGCGACAACATAGCTATAAATAATTTTTGAATAATCAACTTCATAATAGTAAGCTTTTAAAATTAAACAACTTGGAAAAAAGTCTCAACTTTTTCTTCGACTACAGTACTCTCCTCTTCCTCCATAAACCCCCCCAAAAAACTGGCCTTTCTGAATTTCTCAAAACCTGCATGATGGGCTGTAACATAATGGAATCAAAAACAGCCACTTTGCATCTTGCTCTAGAGAGGGAAAAATATGGATTTCTTTTCAGCCTTGCTCATAGTACCATCATTGAGCCTGCAACAGGGAAAACCACAAACGGTTATTCACTTCCTCACATATGAACTTAGAGAGATGTTTCCTTTTTTCCAAACACACCATGCTAATGCTGATGCTGTAGGTGCAAACCACAGGCCAAATTTTACTCACTTCCATTCAACCAAATGTTAACATTATTAAGGACTGAGGCTTCTTCACTACAAAAGAATTAAACATTAACACTATGAAAGGACTGAGGCTTCAGTACAAAAGAATTGAGTATTAACGTTATTAAGGGACTGAGTGAGGCTTCACTACATAAAAATCAAATATTAACGTCATTAAGGACAGATTAACATCATTAAGGACTCAGGATTCAATACAAAAGAATCAAATATTAATATAATTAAGAATTGAAGCTTCATTATAAAATAAATCAAATATTAACATTATCAAGGACTGAGTCTTCACTAAAAAAGGAATCACATATTAGCATTATTAAGGACTGAAACTTCACTACAAAAATCAAATGTTAACATAATTAAAGACTGAGGCTTCACTACAAAAGAATCAAATATTGACATTATTAAGGACAGAAGTTTCATTAAAAAATTATACAATATTGAAATTGTTAAGCACTGGGGCTTTGCTATGAAAGAATCAAATATTAACATTATGATGGATTGAGGCTTTGCTATGAAAGAATCAAATATTAACATTATAATGGATTGAGGCTTCACTACAAAATACAAAAGAATCAAAAAATAATATTATTAAGGACTGAGACCACTACAAAATAATCAAATATTAAGATTATTAAGGACTGATGCTTCACCTAAAAAGAATCAAATATTAAGGACTGAGGCTCCACTAAAATCCAATGCTAACATTATTAAGGATTGAGGGTTCACTACAAAAAGATTAAATGTAGCCATTATTAAGGACTGAGGCTTCACTAAAAAAGAATGACATATTAACATTGAGGACTGAGGTTTCACTACAAAAGAATCAACAAATATCATCATTATGAACTGAGACTTCACTAGAAAAAGACTCAAATATTAACATTGAAAACTGAGGCTTCACTACAAAAAAAAAAATCAAACATTAACATCATTATTAAAGACTAAGAATTCAATACAAAAGAATCAAATATTAACATATTTAAGGACTAAAACTTTACTACAAAAGAAAGAAAACTAATGCCCCTTGTTGCTTTTCCATGTACTAGTAAACTTATGAGTGCCTAAATTTCAATAATATATAGTGGTTAGCCAACATAAATTTACATAAAACAATTACATAATGCAATGTGATAATTAGGTTAATCAAAATCTAAATCAATTAATAACAACATGATGAGTATTAATCCACATAAAACAATTATTACATAATAGTGTGATAAGCAAGCCCATCAAAATCTTCTTTAATGTTTCTTTCAAATTGTCAGGTTTATTTGTCGCAATTACATTCTGACCTGTTACAGCAAATTTTAATTTTAACTAGTACCATCAGATCACCAAGGATTTTTTAAACCCTTGTAAATAATCCATCATTATGGAGTGAGACTTCAAATCATATGCGTAAGAGATCATTATGAACTGAGACTCCAAATCATATGCGTAAGAGACACTTCAAATCATATGCATCATTATGAACTGAGACTCCAAATCATATGCGTGAGAGACAATGCCTGCCTCATCAACCACAATCATGATTCAAGTGAGTGAAATATACAGGCCAGACCAGAGGCAGAAATGAAATTAAAACCTGTCATGTAATAGCACTTAGTAAAAAAGGTTCGCAGCCCTCAACTCGAGATGAAGTAATTACTAACCTCTCCAATCCCTCAGCTACATCACATGACCACAAATGGATGACACAACCATGGAAGGAAGGAGGTGGCAAACAAGAGAAATAACAGGAACACTTTCCATAGAAACAGGAAATATGCAGCCGCTAGGAAGGGCTACAAACTGCAAGGCAGGAAAGGAATAAAAGGTAGGAACTGCTAATTATATTGTTCCAGCAGTAAGAGAAAGGCATGCCTGTTCACCAAGGTCTAAAGGAAAAGGGAAGCCAAGCACCTGATAGCTGCAGTGATTAAGAAAACCTTCCCAGAGTGGGGCAGGAGAGTGGGATGGAATGTGAAACTACTACAAGTTGCAAAGCCATGCTAAAGTTCTGGAGAAAGGAGATAGGGAGGCATGTCACTGCAGCCAAAGCAGAGTGTGATTGCAGAGGAAGGGTACATAGGCTTTGTGCCCTATATAGGAGCAGATTACAAAAAGAATGGGTTAAGTTGCCTTGGCTTCCAAAAACTGCTCATATTACATAGGGGGGAGGGGATAAACCAGGAGAAGCATAAAAAAATGAGAAACATAATCAGGAAAAAGAAAAACAGAATTTTGTAAGACAAATGCAAACATGCAGAAAAGTGAGAATCCATTAAACATTCTAATCTTTGATACTGACAGTTGAGTAAATCATTATTAAATACTTCAAGAGTCTGAATTAGCAGTAGATGAAATACTTTAAGCAAAATAAAATATTGCATTTTGGACTTACCGTTAATTTGGTGAAGATTCCAAGTTGAACACTTCCAGCATGTGGATCCTGGTTTTTCCCTTATTTCCGTTATGTAGATGTGGCATGGGGGGGGGGGGTTCCATTCAGTTGCTGGTCCACTTCAGTTTTTTCACCCGTTGGTTTTTAATTGCCCTCATTACTAAATGAATTTTTTCCTTTGCTGCTTCCACATATACTTCTGGGGGTAAAAAAACGTATAGAAGTATATGTGGAAGCAGCAAAGGAAAAAATTCATTTAGTAATGAGGCCAATTAAAAACCAACGGGTGAAAAAACTGAAGTGGGCCAGCAACTGAATGAAAAACCCCCCATGCTGCATTTACATAACGGAAATACGGGAAAAACCCAGGATCCACGTGCTTGGAAGTGTTCAACTTGGAATCTTCACCAAATTAACGGTAAGTCCAAAATGCAATTGCATTAATGCACGTCAAAAAATTAACCTTCAATAGCGGACTTTTACTAAAGAAATCCAATATTAGAAGTACTTGAAAAAAACAATATGTATACATATATACATGTAATAGGAGGAGATGCTGAAAAGTTCTTGGCCTAACCCCACTTCCTGTAATTGTAATATTATTTTGTCACTGCAGCTCAAAAGACTGTTCTTTTGTATTGTAAAGTACCAATTTTCAGACTAATAGCTCCTTTTTTGGCAGATGTTTGAAGATGCAGCAAGATCTGGGAAGCCTTCAACAGTGACAACACCTGAAATTGTTGACTGAAATTGTTGATCGTGTTCATAACTTGATTTTGTCAGATCGGCGAATCTTGGTTAAAACAATAGCTGAGAAACTGAAGGTATCCAGGGAACGTGTTGGGTTCATAATTCATGAGCACTTGGATATGCAAAAGATGTCAGAGCAAAGTGGGTGCCCAAATCTTTGAATGCCGATGAGAAATGAAAACGAGTGGACACTTCCAAAACGGTTCTGCAGCATTTTGAGCGATCTGGTGATAATTTTTTTGCAGCAACTTGTCACTGTTGATGAAATGTGGATCCAGAGATGAAACAACAGTTCCTGCAGTGGCGGTACTTAGGTTCTCCACGGCTAAAGAAATTCAAGACTCAAAGGTCTGCAGGAAAGGTCATGGCAATGGTTTTTTTGGGATTCGGAAGGCGTTTTACTGACTGAATATCTCCCTAGAGGCCAAACAATTAATGCTGAATACTATTCCAACTGGCTGTACCAATTACAGGAGGCGGTGAGGAAAACTGCAAAAAGGCATTCTCTTTTTGCAGGACAATGTGCCAGCTCACAAGGCTGGCAGGACAATGGATGTTTTGAGGGATCTGGGATTTAAGTGCATAGTCTATTGAGTAGGGCACCCACCCTACTCACCAGACCTTTCTTCATCAGACTATTTCCTGTTACCAAACCTTAAAAAAAGTTTGAAAGGGAAGCATTTTAAGAAAGATCCGGAGGTGATATCAGCAGCAGAGCAGTATTTGAGAGATCAGACTTCAGAATTTTTTTGGAAGGGTTAAAGAAACTCCAGAAACGCTGTGCCAAATGTTTTGAACTTTGGGATGAATATGTGGAATAGTCTGTAAGTTTCATGGCTCTAGCCCATTTCCTTCTTGGTGAGGCCAAGAACTTATCAGCATCCCCTTGTAAGATTTCAATAAATGAGAAATTATATTGTGTATTCTATAAATATCTCCCTGCCTTAATTACAAAACACTTGTTAAATGTGAAGCTGCAATTAGTATGTAACTGGTTTACCTGGGTTTTGAATTTCTTGATAAAGTCCCCTTCTGAGGAGTTATACAAAGTAAAACTTATCTGAGGCTGCAAATAGATTTTTTGGGCCAAAGGCCTGTGCCTGCCAGCTGCACCAGTTATATTACTAAAAATCAGGTAGTGAGTTCCACGGATCACAAGACCTTTGCCGTTGACACCAGTTTCATTTAATGCTTCCCCTACACCAAATGCATCGTCATGAAGTAAACGTCGATGAACCTATTGCATTGGAAAAATAAAAGGAAACAAGAACACCTTAGCAACAAAAATTGTTTTACACTTTGAGATACAATGTAAATTATAAAAAAATAATAGAAATATGCATTTTGTCACTGCAACATAAATTCAATCAAACACCTTACCTGCTTCAGCTCCTTTTTTCTTTTTTTTTTTTAGCAAAACAGGCTTATGACACTACAACAAAACATAATGTAACAGAGAATCACAGATTGAATTTTCAATCAACAAATAAGGTAGGTTGCAGGTATACAGTTGCTAGTGGAATCAGCCAAAAATATTTCTTGAGTACTCAGCTACTGCTTGAGACAAACAGCAGATGCAGAATAGCAAGGGTTGCAAAATTACTGTATATACTTGCATATTAGCCAAAAGTTTTTGGACGTTCAATTTTTTTTTTGGGGGGGGGGTTAAGCAATTTTAATTTATTTAAAAAAAAATTCAAACTCTATCTTCTTCAATAATTAAAAAAAAAAGGAAAAGATTGGCAAAACATCTTCTGATTGTCTGACTTGATGTGTCTATCTGTTGTTTCATTTGTTTCTTCTACGGGGAGTATAGGGCTATGTCAGGCCATTTTGGCCTTTTCCCTTGTCTTCCCTGTTGTTACAGTCTATGTTCATCATTTATGTACTGTCATTTTTTTTTCTTTCTTTTCTTCTAAGAGCATATAATAACAAAAATAAATAAAATAAATAAAAAATAAATAACCACCATGAGCAACACTATGAGCTATAAGCAGTGGCCTATTCCTAATTTAGGGCCACTAGTTCCAGGGAAGGAAGAAAGCTAGTGCTGTAAGACAGACACACACCAACCATGCCTCATCTTGGACTTGAACCTGGGCCCACTGTGACAAACAGTGAGAAGCCAGCACTTAGACCACTGCTCCTCCATGGAGGTGAAGTTCATTTTTAAAAGTGGAAGAGTAAGCTTATATACAAATCAGTTAAAAATATAAATAATGAAACATTTCTGCATCCAGTGTACAATTCCCAGAAGTGAACTGCCTCTCTAGTCCTATGGGAATAGCTGTTGCTAATATAAGTGTGAAACCTAATCCCATTTCAAAATGAGATCACAGAATTTCTTGTTCCTGAGAAGGAAGTAATCCCCTGGTTACTTCCCCTGCAGAAATTTGATCATGCCTTCCTATCTTTGTTAGGAGACAGAGTGAGTCAGTCAGACACCAGATAAATCATTTCACCAACAGGAAGTGGCCCAATGAATCAGATGTATCTGGTATTTTCACAGAAAGCATTGGTGTCTCTTTTTGCAACTTCCTCTGGTGTCATGGTTATAGTAGAGCAAAGTCATGATCTTCTCAAATATTGCTGCATGAGTAATGCCATGTACGATATAGAGGATCTTCTGGTTTCAGATTTAGATGCAGCCATGATGAATTTGATGACTAAGATGTTAACTTTTCTGTATGGATTCAAATTCGGTCATCTCATAGGTATAGTGACCCAAAAAATTAATGCAACATTTGGGCAAAGTACTGAGAATGAGCATCCTATGGATCACAAAGTTTCATCAAGCAGGAGACAGGTACCTTGCCTCATGGTCATTCGCCAGTAGCTGTAACAGATTAGGAGCTGAAGAATATCCTTGAAGTTGACCCATGGCAAAGTGTCCATGAGATGGCAGTGAACATCCCTGTGCATCATCCGATGGTTGTTTGGTGCTTGCCAGCCCTGGGGAAGGTGAAAAAGCTGGATGTCTGGGTGCTACACAAATTGACAACAGCCAATAACATACATAATCTGGAGGTGTTTCCCTTCTTGCCATGCACAGATGGGAGAGATTTCTGCATTGGATCATAACCTGTAAAGAAAAGTTGGCACTCTGTAACAATCATAAGCAATCTGCACAATGATTGGATACCATGGAGACACCTAAATGCAGTCCATAGCCACCCCTACACTACTGAAAAGTACTAGTTCTTGTATGGTGGCCCATTACCAGCTTAATTCATCATTTATTTCTCCAACCAGGTGATATCAATTCAACAGGCATGGGGTCCTTCTGCTGCATGACAATACATGCCCACATCTTCCAAAGGACAGTCTAACAGATCCACCAGTCGGACGAGAAAACTCTGCAGCACTCTGCATATAACACAAGGAAACGCAATCCTTCTGTGTCTTTGATTAGAACCCAAAACCATTACCTAGAAATTAGAAGCCAGTACAGCAGACCAGTGGCATATACAGGAAGCTGGTATAGGGAGGGTATAGTGAAAAAAGTCTTCCCAGGAATAGTGTTGCAGGTGATTTCATTTTAAAGGGATGATTAATCAACCGAGTAATCGACTAACGAATTCTGTTACTCAGTTAACATTTTTAGTCGACTCACACCCCAACAATGCATGGTACATGCAACCTTAGATGTTAAAAATAAACAATGCCCCCATTACAGTATGAAATATTTATTTCCTGACTGACTTCAAATGTAACTCAATTCAAGGTGCTATTTCAGATAGTTCATCACTCAATCAGAACTCAAAAGCATGTGTATAAAGAGAGTGAGCCAAGGTCAAACATGAGACCTCTGTAGCAAGTAACAACCAATCACATGCCATTTTATTTGTGACATGCGGTACCGCCGACTGTGTGATGTGGTGTCGTCGTCCACGTGATCTCATGGTGGATTTCCCACTGTCTCGGTATTCCACTGCTTGAAAAAAATTATACTGAATTCTTTTTAATTTTTTTTTAATTTTTCACTTTAGTTTAAATTGAGTTGCGTTTCTGAATGTTTGTTAAAATAAAATGGCTTGTGATTATAGTATATATATTTTTTTACATTTCCACCAAACAGTAAAACTTTTTTGAAATTTAAATTTCATTTTTTCTGTCAAAACTTTTATTTTTTAAAATAAAAATGCGGAGCTGCAGATTGAAGGGAATAGGAGGGGGTTCTGACCTCAACTAATCCCTATGTGGATATGCCACTGCAGTAGACCACAAAACGAATGGGCAACCCATTAGCCTTCCTTTAACCTTCATTCCTGCCACTTGGACTGGATAAATTCTCCCTCAGTTAGCACCTCATTTGTCATTCTTTCGCTATGCCCAAACCATCTCAGAATATTTGTCCTCATCAGGGTGTCTACCAAATTTGGAAAATGAAACTTCATGACCAATAAACAATTTTCAGGACCATTTTTTAAGTAACTTTAGAATGTAATTTTCGTATAAAACATTGACATCATTTCTTTCAGATGCAGTAACTCACTTTCACATACTCTGTGAACTGATTTCAACATATTAAAATGTAAGCAGTTTTCTTCAATGACAAATAATGATCAAAAACATACACCAAATTACGTATTTCCCCCATCCAGAAGTGTATTGAAAACGAAAAAAAAAAAAAGAAAAAATTCTGCCCCCGTCCCAATTTCCTATTCCCTCAGCCATATTGAAATCTTGAAAGTACTTTTTATGTCACTTGCATGAGTAATTTCATCATGGCTATGAAAGAAATCTAATGAAACTGGTCCCACAAAAGTTTCCTTTATATTTAATTACTTAAATCAGGATAACCTTGCAATATATTAACAACTATTCTTATAAAGCATGCTTCAATTTTGTGGTGACTGCCTTAGCATGTCTCAAAACATAAAATTTAAATATCAGCAATCTTTTCTTGTTCTCAAGATGTGCAAAAAGAGCATAAACTAACACATGAAAGTGTGTTTGTTTATATCATCATCATTGTCAACCATTATCAATCCACTGCTGGACAACAGTCTCTCCAAGCCTTTTCCACAACGGTCTATCTTGTGCCAGTCACCTCCATGTCACTCCCGCATACTTTCGAATTTCATCCACCCATCTCCCATGTGGTCTTCTTCCGGGTCTTTTCTTATCCCTTGGAATCCAATTTAAAATTCAGGCTGTCCATCGATGGTCTGTCCTTCTGGCAGGATGTCCAGCCCATTGCCAATTCAGGGATTTTACTCTAATTATGATGTCTTCCACTCTTGTCATTGTTTTGATTCACGAGTTCCTCTTCTTATCTCTCCTGGTTACAACAAGCATGCATCTCTCCATGCCTCCTTGAGTTGTCTGTAGTCTTTGTATGTCTCTTTTAGTTAAGGTCCACATCTCTGCACCATACGTAAGCACTGGAAGGAAGCATTGATCAAACACTTTTCTTTTAAGACATAATGGCATATTGCTCTTGAAAATTGTACTGTTTCTTCCAAAAGCTCTCCAGGCAAGTTTTATACGCCGATTAATTTCTTCATCAATGTGACCCTAACTTGATATCTGCTGTCCAAGACAAACAAATGTATCTGTTATTTCCAGCTTTTCTCCATCAATAAATAAATCTTCATTTCTTGTAAAAGCATTGTACAACACTTTTGTCTTCTGAAAGTTCATTTTTAATCCCACTTCTTTACTCTTGTCAGCAAGTTCCTGGATCATACTCTGCAGCTCTGATGGGGTAGTTGCAAAAATTACTATGTCATCAGTAAAACGAAGATGAGTTAGATAATCTCCATTAATCTTTATCCCTTTGTTTTCCCAGTTCAGTGATTGAAAGACATTTTCCAATGTGGCATTAAAGAGCTTCGGAGATATGGTGTCATCTTGTATCACTCCTTTTCCAATTTTTATGTGTGTTGTATTTTCAAACAGCCGAATATTTGCACTTGCATTTTCATAGATGTTATTAATAATATTAATGTATGCATCTTCAATACCACAGGATTTCAAAGCCATTGTAACTGCTAATGGTTTCACTGAATCAAAGGCCTTTTCATAATAGATAAAAGCCATGCACAATGGAAGTTCATATTCCCTCGCTCTTTCAATTAGTTCTCTCAGTATGTGGATATGATCTATTGTGCTGCAGCCACTCCTGAACCCAGCTTGTTCTCTCAGTTGAACCATGTCCAGCATTACCTTTAAGCGGTGTGAAAGAACTTTAGTGAAGATTTTATAAACCACTGATAGGAGGCTGATAGGTCTGTAGTTCCTGAGATCATCAATGTCACCGTTTTTATGTAGCAGGATCATTGTAGCATTGTTCCAATCCTCAGGAATCTTCCCTTCATTAAGGCATCGAGTGAAAACTTGGGCAAGTACTGTTTCACTTTCTCCACTTGCTTCTTTGCATGATGTCTACAGTAATTCCATCTTCTCCTGGAGTTTTCCCCTGCTTTATGTTCTTGATTGCATGTGCAATTTCTGCTGGGAGAACTGGAAGAATTCTGGTACCTTTCATGATGTCTGGAGTACACATATCATCCCTTTCATATAATTTTGAGTAGAAATCTTTCACTCTTGTCAAAATTTCGCCTCTATTTCTTGTTACAGAACCATCTTCTTTTCTCAGTGCCATAATCTGTTTTCTTCCTTTACTGAGATGTCCCTCTGCTATCTTTAGGCTTTGGTTGTTTTCAATGGCTTTCCACACTAGTTCACAGTTAAATTTCCTTACGTCTTCAGTGATACTTTTTCGTACTGTCTTGCATAGCTCTATATATTCCACTTTGGAAGTTGCATCTTTAGTTGTCCTCATCTCTTTTCTTTTTTGCATCAACATTTTGGGTTTTCCTGTTAATTTGTTCACATGCAACTTGTTCTTAGACCCAGCTAATTTTGTTGCTGTTTCCATAAGAGCTTTGTTTACTTTTCTGTTAACTTCAGAAATATCCACTTCTTCCGATGTTAGGCCTTCTAAAGCAGAGAATCTGTTCTTCAGTTCCAATTTGAAGGTATTATGGTGTTTTTTAAGGTTGGTTATGTCAATACATTTTGTTTGTCTTATGAGCTTGCCATGCTCGAGTTTAGTGTTGAGGTGCATCTTACATCTCACCAATCTATGGTCACTACCTGGGTTGAACTTGTTCAGCACACTGCAGTCTTCGATGACGAATTTTTTGTTACACATAACAAAATCAATTTCACTTGTCCCATTTGGATGTCTCCATGTCCATTTCCTGTGTGGATTTTTCTTGAAAAAGGAGTTCATGATGAAAACCCCTTCTGCCTCTGCAAACTCTACGAGAGTATTTCCACGCTGGTTTCTGTTGCCGTGACCGAATTTACCTACTGAAGTTTCATTCTGTTGCTGTTGCCCTATTTTTGCATTGAAATCTCCCATTATTATCTTCAAGTGCTGCTTGCCTTTATTATTTAGATGACAAATTTCCTCATAAAATTCTTCAATTTCTTTTTCAGGATGACTTGTGGTGGGTGCATAAGTCTGAATAATCTGAGCCTGGTATCTTCTCGAGAGTTGGATAACGAGTCGTGCAGCTCTGTCAGAGGAACTTTCAACTTCTACAACTTTATCCTTCAGTTTCTTGTTTATTATAAATCCAACACCACTAGTTCTGCCAGTATCTGTCCCATAATAGTAGAAGAGTTGTTCACTTTTCAGTTCAATGAGATCTTCTCCTTTTCTCCTTACCTCACTTAGCCCGACGATGTCCCACTTGATCCCTTGTAGTTCCTCTTCCAATTCAAGAAGCCTTGAATCAGAAGATAGGGAGCGTTCATTGTAAGTAGCCAAGGTCAGCATCAAATGGCAGCCTAGTCCGGTCCTCTGGTGATATATATATAATTGTTTATATCATCATCATCATCATCATCATTGTCAACCATTATCAATCCACTGCTGGACGAACGTCTCCCCAAGTTTCCTCCACAATGGTCTGTCCTGTGCCAGTCTCCTCCATGTCACTCCCGCATACTTTCAAATTTCCTCCACCCATCTGCCATGTGGTCTTCTTCCGGGTCGTTTCTTGTCCCTTGGAATCCAATCTAAAATTTCGGCTGTCCATCGATGGTCTGTCCTTCTGGCAGTATGTCCAGCCCATTGCCATTTCAGAGATTTAACTCTGATCATGAAGTCTTCCACTCTTGTCATTTTTCGGATCCACGAGTTCCTCTTCTTACCTCTCCTGGTTACACCAAGCATGCACCTCTCCATGCTTCTTTGAGTTGTCTGCAGCCTTTGTATGTCTCTTTTAGGTAAGGTCCACGTCTCTGCACCACACGTAAGCACTGGAAGGATGCATTGATCAAACACTTTTCTTTTAAGACATAATGGCATATTGCTCTTGAAAATTATGCTGTTTCTTCCAAAAGCTCTCCAGGCAAGTTTTATACACCGATTAATTTCTTCATCAATGTGACCCTCACTTGATATCTGCTGTCCAAGATAAACATACGTGTCTGTTATCTCCAGCTTTTCTCCATCAATCGATAAATCTTCATTTGTTGTAAAAGCATTGAACATCACTTTTGTCTTCTGAAAGTTCATTTTTAATTCCACTTCTTTACTCTTGTCAGCAAGTTCCTGGATCATACTCTGCAGCTCTGATGGGGTAGTTCCAAAAATTACTATGTCATCAGCAAAACGAAGGTGGGTTAGATAATCTCCATTAATCTTTATCCCTTTGTTTTCCCAGTTCAGTGATTGAAAGACATTTTCCAATGTGGCATTAAAGAGCTTCGGAGATATGGTGTCACCTTGTCTCACTCTCTTTCCAATTTTTATGAGTGTTGTATTTTCAAACAGCCGAATCTTTGCACTTGCATTTTCATAGATGTTATTAATAATATTAATGTATGCATCTTCAATACCGCAGGATTTCAGAGCCATTGTAACTGCTGATGGTTTCACCGAATCAAAGGCTTTTTCATAATCGATAAAAGCCATGCACAATGGAAGTTCATATTTCCTCGCTCTTTCAATTAGTTCTCTCAGTACATGGATATGATCTATTGTGCTGTAGCCACTCCTGAATCCAGCTTGTTCTCTCGGTTGAGCCATGTCCAGTGATACCTTCAAACGGTGTGAAAGAACTTTAGTGAAGATTTTATAAACCACTGATAGGAGGCTGATAGATCTGTAGTTCCTGAGATCTTCAATGTCACCTTTTTTATGTAGCAGGATCATTGTAGTGTTGTTTCAATCCTCAGGAATCTTCCCTTCATTAAGGCATCGAGTGAAAATTTGGGCAAGTAATGTTTCGATTTCTCCACTTGCTTCTTGCCACCCATCTTCCATGTGGCCTTCTTTTGGGTCTTTCCCTATCTTTTGGAATCCAGTCTGAATATTCAGTCATCCATCAGTGGTTCGTCCTTCTGGCAATATGTCCAACCTATTGCGATTTCAGGGATTTTACTCTGATCATGATGTCTTCTAGTTTTGTCATTTTCCTTATCCACAAGTTCCTCTTCTTCTTATCTTTCCTGGTTGCACAAAGCATGCATCTCTCCATGCTTCTTTCAGTTATCTGCAGTCTTTGTATGTTTTTTTTAATTAAGGGCCATGCCTCCGTTCCATATGTAAATACTGGAAGGATGCACTGATTAATCTTTGATTACTGGAAGCATCTTTGATTACTCCAAATAAATATATATATATATATATATATAAGTTGATCAACCACTGCTGGATGAAGGTCTCCCCAAATTTCCTCCACTACGGTTTGCCTTGTGCCAGTCTCCTCCACGTCACCCTCGCATGCTTTCAAATTTTATCCACCCATCTCCCACTTGGTCTTCTTCGGGGTCTTTTCCTGTCCCTTGGAATGCAATCTAGAATTTGAGTTGTCCACCAGTGGTGGTCTGTTCTTCTGGCAACATATTCAGCCCATTGCCATTTCAGGGATTTTACTCTAATCATGATGTGCTTCACTCTTGCCATTTTCCTTACCCATGAGTTCCTCTTTTTATTTCTCCCGGTTACACCAAGCATCCATCTCTTCATGCTTCTGTCAGTTGCATGTACAGTCGTATTTGTATGTCTTTTTTAGTTAAGGTGTGTGTGTGTGTACAGAAATAACAGATACATACACTTGATAATGCACCCACAGAATAATAAGCCTTTATGTAAATGTCACTTATACAGTGTGCATGCAAAATGTGTGGTCCGTGCATCACCATGTGATCTAGGCAATTATTTAAAACTGCTTCTCGTTGGTCACTGTCAGCAGTGTTGACCACAATGTGATGAACAATGGATCTTTCGGTGTTCAAAAAAGGGTTTATTGTGGGTGCCCATCTGGCTGGAGTGATGACTTTGTAAACAGCAGAACTGATTGGTTTCCCAAAAGGTGAAGTATCCTAGGTCTTTAATCAGTGGAAAAATAACCCACATTACTTGTGCTTAACTGTGGTGCCATGACAATCTGTCTGGAACAAGATCGCCATTGTATCAGAAGGCTTGTACACAGGAACAGGACTTCCTGTGTGCAGCAATTGACTGAAGCATTCAATTAAGTCTGTTTCCGACCCATATCTCAGTGAACTATGCACAGGGAATTGAACAAGATCGGTATTGGCAGTTGCATGCTTATATGGAAACCATTGATTTCTGTGAAGTACTGAAAAGTTCTTCAACAGTAGTGTCAGGAACACCACATTGAATGGACACTTGAGAAAAGTTATGTGATCTGACAAGTTGTGTTACACTTTGTTCTGTACAGAAAGTAGGCAAAATGTTTGGCGGAAGCTTCATGAAGCAATGGATTCAGCTTGTCCTGTAAACACAACTCAAAAGTTCTAGAGGTTTTGGTGTGGTGTGAAGCACATTCTGTTTGTACAGAATAGGTCCCTTGATATTGCTGGGAGGCAGGGTGTTCTCCAAGGATTGTATGGCTGGAGTGGTGATTTTGTAAACAGGTTGCTGATCAAGTCCATCCTTCGATGCTGACTTTTCATCCAGCAGGTAATGGTCGTTTCATGGATGAAAATGCTGCTGTCCATCACAAAAGATGTATTGTATTCAGCAATGGCTCAATGAGCATGACAGCAACTTCCACCATCTTCCCTGGACATCACAAAGACCAGATCTGAACAGCATTGCGAATGTACACTATATTAACAAAAGTCACCGTACACCTAGAAGAGAAACACAACATAGCATTTATTGACATACATAAGTATGGTGTCAGTTCCCCTTTGGCCTTAATGCATGCACTGGCCCTTCGAGACATGCTTTCGACAAGGTTTTGGAACACAGCGATAAGTATGCTCTTCCATTCAGTATATAATGCTGCCGCTAACTGTTGCTTCGTATTAGGCCTTGGTTCCAAATTTCTTATGTGGTGCTCTAATTCATCAGATAGGTGCTCTATGGGATTAAAATCAGGGCTCTGTGCTGGCTAGTCCACACATGATATGGAATTATCGTCAAACCATGCCGTAACAGTCCTTGCTTTACGGCTCGGTGCATTATCCTGCTGAAACCAACAAAGCTCGGTTCCATAGTATTGCCACAGAGTTGGTAAGGCATAATTGTCCAGAATATCAAGGTAGACGTGCTGATTAACAGGTTTGTCCACAATAACAATTGGGTCGGGACCATACCACGAAAAACATCCCCACAAGAGTACACTGCCAGCTCCAAACTTGACCGTAGGAACAGTACAGTGATGTAAATAGCATTCCACCGGCTGCCGCCATACCCACACATGGCCATCAGACTGATAGATCGTGTATCTGGATTCATCAGTCTATAGGACCCGTTTCCATTGATCTACGGTCCACGATAAATGTTCATTACATGATGCTAAACGACGAGTAGCATTCCGAGTGGAGATAAAAGGCTTATGAACAGCTGCCCGACCACGGTAACCCATGAAATGAAGTTCTCTGTGAATAGTACGTGTGCATACCAAGGCTCCAGCATTTTTACTCACCTGTACACTGAGGTCTTGTGCAGTACTCCGTAGATTAACTGTAATGACTCTCCTGAGACTTCGACGTCCTCTATCACTGATTTTCTTTGGTCTGCCGGTACGTTTTGCTGCTTCAGGCACACCATGTGTCTTCCACTTATTCAGTACATCCAAAACAGTTGACTTGGGCATGTTTAAATGCCTCTCGGTTTCTATTATGGACAACCCACTAATATAACACCCAACAATCTTTCCTTTCTCAAAGTCAGTTCTCTCCCGCCGCGATATTTTCACTCAATCTCACAGTGCAATATGATCGCAGTCAACTGCAGGCTTGTTATTATACCATTTGCAGCTGTACTGCGCATCTTAACAATGCAAGGGATCCATCCATTTGCTTTTGAAGGGGTGTCTGGTGACTTTTGTCAATATACTTGTAGTGTATTATATACGACATGTTTGAAAAACAGATCCGGGAGAAAAGTCCTCTTCCATCAAATCTCAGCCTGTTAAAGGACTGTGGTAAAAACGTGGTATGCTGTAGACATAGATGCACTACAACACCTTGTGGAATCAATGCCAAACACCAGACGTGACGCAGTTCCAGCTAAAGAAGGTCCCATCTGGTATTGAATAAAAATTTCTAATTCAGTGGCTGGTATGTATAGATGGTAACAAAGATCATGAAAAGGGCATAAAAACCACTAGAAAATGCAACAACTTCTGAATAATATTCTGCAATTGAATGCTGTATGTATAGTGGCTGATTGAAACATGTACAGAAAATCAGAAAAGACTAAATTAAGATACTTTACTCACAAAGATATTAAATTTAATCTCTTTTGCAGCAGATGGTTTCAGCACTACAAATACTATCATTCCTGACACTGTTAAAGGCATCATCTAATTAAAATTTTTGGAATAAAATAAATTATTGTTCTGTCACATTTTGCCCAATTGCTGCTATATCCTCAAATTTGTTGCTTCCATGTTTCCTTTTTTTAATTTATTAGAATGGCAAAAAGGACATATTTGTCAAAACATATTTTTACTGATAAAGAAGAAAAAGAAATGCATACAAAAAAGAATAAAATTCAAATAATAAAAATCTGTATATTCAGTTTCGCAGTTGAATACCACAATTCACAAAATATCCATGCATGTTTACTAACTTAGAATAACTTATGTATTCAGAGCAGGACTTCACAGACACCCAACTGCCAGAAGATGATGAATAACCAAATAGTGTAGAATTGATGAGAAAACCTTTCATTCCCTCATTAACATACTGAATTAATAAATAGCTCTACGTAAAGCCAAGAGTAAGTAAAACCTTTATAAAGCCTTACATATTTGTACAGTTTAATGATAATGAATAATTAAACAGTGCATAATTGATGAGAACACAGTTTCCTTATCTCATTAACATATTGCATTAATAAAAACTTCTAGATAAAGCCAAGAATAAGTAAAACCTTAAAAATTTAAAACCTTCATAAATCCTTACACATTTGTAAGGTTTCATTGCCATCAAACAGATTAAGGTCTTACACTTATTACATTTTTCTCTGTTTGCAATAATTTTCACTATTTACTGAAAAAAAAAACCTGACTCCATGTCAGAAATATGATCCACATACCATTAGTTCAATTGATCCATCCTGTAAGCTGCTACCACCCTGAGAGCGATCAGTTAAAATGGAAAGCTGCTTCCTCCTCACACTGTCCTAAGAATGAAAACTATAGTTTATATCTGACACTATGTTTATCTGCAACAAATTACACATACGATAATGAATCAGTAAACAGTTGCTAACAATATGAAACATAGTAATCCTTAATTTTTTTCACATACCCTAATAAAAATTCTGCTATTTACAGGGTAGTAGTTCCCTGATACAGGCTCAGTAACATTCAATTTCCAGGTAGGACGGAAATTCTTCCTGAAATAGATAAAGTTTAGGCATTAACTAAGAGTAAATAAATCTGTATGTGAGTGCCATACTCTTGACAAAAGAACATGAAATCATGGCGATTTTCCCCAGAATTCATCACTACGATACTCAATAATTTAAAAGGAACATACAAAAGTTTTGTCAATACCTTTTAGTTTTACTAAAAAGAAAATAATAATGAGCACAAAGTATTAGCACTGAAAATAATCACTCAATAACCAAAAGGTGTTACAATGAAATCTCAAAAAAAACAGCCACCAATGGAGCCATGGTTACTGTTTGGAGGTCCCAGCATAGTAAATTGCCAAGAAGTGTAAACTTGTAGGTAGCTTTGAAAATTGTTTACTATGAGTATATGAAGAAAAATACAAGTAAGGACATTATTGTTTGGATTAACTTCTTTTTATTACACTCAACATAGTTGTAATTTCTTGGAACAGTAAGTTTTTGCTAAAATGATAGCACCTGATAGTTTGTTAAAATGTTTCTCATCTGCTACATCTAATGTAATGTTCCACATGTCTTTCAGGCTAACCACAGATCCAGAACTTTTGCATTTTGATTACACCCAATAAAATGGTTGCACATGAATGGAGCCCTTCATGCTCTCAAAATTCTGGCTTTGGCTAGAAGATGGAAGACTTTCTGCTCAACATGAATTTAGTAACTAACTGCATAAAAGAGAGGACTAAAAAGCTTTGTTTTCTACATACAGTACAGTTTAATGCATTTTAAATATCTCCAAATTATGTTTTTTCTAAGGAATAAAAGGAAATCATGTTTAACAAAAAGTTTTCCATCTTCTAGCTAATTTTCGGGTAGCACCCCTACCCTTTCTCACAACTACAGCTATAGTAGGTGTTGCCATTTGTGAGATAAATTACAGGCTTGCAAATCATTTAATGTATGATTTGAAAGATAAATCAAAATGGATTCCTAAGGAATAAAGGAAATTATATGTCCATTTTTGGTAGCACCCCCATCCATTTGTGAGATAAATTCCAACCTTTCAACATTAAATGATTTGAAAGGTTGGAATTTATCTCACAAATGACAACACCTATTATAGCTGTAGTTCTGAGGAAATGTAGGGCTGCTACCCAAAAATCTGACATATAATTTCCTTTTATTCCTTAAAATCCATAATTTGGAGATATTTATAATGCATTAAGTCCAGGAATAGCCATGTCATCAAATATTAACAAGTACAACTAAGTTTATTTGAATTAAAAGGGAAGAAAAAATCAAATTAACCAAATACAGTAGATTCTGGTTCATTGGGGCAGCCGTTTACTTAGGACAATTCTTGGAAAACATCCCTAATCAGCTCTTTGGGATAAAGCTTTGCATAATTGGAAGAACTTAATGGAGCCAACGTGTTCTGGTCCCAATTAACCAGAAACTACTGTATATTCAAATTACAAAAAAAAAAAAAAAAAACGTTTTTACTCAGTGTTTTTACATGGTCAGCTAACAAAGTTGGTTATTTTTAGGTATTTCAATCTCACCATTTTTTCATAAATACTAAATTGTGTGATTTGTCTAAGATTTCAAAATACTGGTAATCAGTATAGTATCTTCTTGGGCCTCAACAAATCTTCGAAGTAGTAACGTAGCTTTCCACAACTGGTAAAAAAAATGGGGCACCTTTAGTTCCTGTAAAGGCTCTTCATTAGTGTTGGAAGAGTAATTTTTTCCTTACCCTTCTGCAACAATGACTACATCTTTAATATTTTGTCATTACACAGTTATATTATCATCTACTGCAATGAATGTCTCAAATGAAACTCCTAACTAGGTTCTTTGAGCATATTCACTCCATTCTTCTGCTGGATCATCAGGGTCTGTAATGCAGGTATGTTTTAAAGCTGTTCACTGGAATCAAACTGAAAACTAGCTGCCTAAAGTAAGTAACTGTTGTTTCCTTTGAACCATCCTTTCAAGCTGCATTTATCATATGTGTTACATCCAAAAGATCAATAAAAGCTTTTTCTGTGGTCATCTACCTAATTTAAAATTTCGGAAACAACTGCACTGCAATAAAAATGTTTTTAATTATGGATGGCACTTTGATTCACTGGCTTAATGCATGATTTCTTTTTTTTTTAATTATGAATGGCACCTTGATCAATTGGCTGAATGCACGAAAAAGCTTTAAATCATGGATGGCACCTTGATCTATTGGTTAAATGCATGAAGTCATGTTATGGAAAAAGAAGCAAAGGCTTATAGCCTGAGATGTTGTTTCGAACACTGTGTCAATAAACAACAAAATGCTCCCTTTATGCACATACATTTTTTGTCCAATTGCTACATCACATCCAAAACAACTTCAACCATCATCCAGGTTATTTTATTAGCTACATACACACTTTACAGGTAAGCATTTAACTTTGAACAAGTGCCTTGGTTTGGCTGATTTTCCAGTAATTAAAATGGGTAATTTTTATGTCCCATTCACGTTTGCTCCAATAAGTTTCTTACATGCACCTAATTTTTATTTCTTCCACTACTGATGCTTTGTTTTAAAAGCAAATGCTTTATCTGGAATGCATTTTGCAAAACAAACCAGCGCCTTAATAACATATCCTAGCATATAATAATACTGGATTAGTTCATGCATTCATGCTTGACAAAAATTAATAGGGCTCAAAGACGATGGTCAAGGACATAGCTTCCCCCTCTAATTATCACTGAACAGTTTTTCTACAGACACATCTCTAAAAAAAAAAAAAAGCATAACCTCATAATTGAAATTACAGGAAAATTTTTGAACTTTGAATAATCCTCAAATTCGAATTATTTAAATACAAATTAAATAAGTTACACTGTGTTATTTTCAGGTCTACATTTATGACTTTTTTTCCAGTTGTTGACTGCTATTCAAAGCAGCTGTTTCCCAAATGTGTTTACTAGTGCTACCTTTATAGGAAGATTCTGTTTCTAGTCCAAGTGGCCATTTGTAATATGCTATTTGGAGGAAGAACATTTATTGCTCAGAGTTATCCATTAAAGGAGTTCTTATTGTGTTTAGAAAATTATCATACATTTCAAAAAAGGGGGGACCTATTATTATTATTATTATTATTATTATTATTATTATTATTATTATTAACCTTTGTCATGACACTTTTACTTCTTTTGTAGTTTTATTTGTAACAAATGTGGTTGGAAAATATTGCTGATGGTGGTATTGTTCTTCCCAATAATTTTTCATTTGTGTAATTTTTAGTTTTGAAGCAAACCTGGAAGTCTTGGAGACAGTCCTTGATCATTGTTTTAATCAAAACTTTCTAACTTAATGTGGAAGGATGCATAACTTATGTTACGGAGACACTATTTACACAAGTGATTTTCGAAACAATCTGAACAAAAGTGATTAATACCTAACAGGTGTTTCACATTGTAGTTGTCCTTTAAAGAAAATGACATTCTATTCCCTGTGCAAAAGAATAATTGCTTTTTGCAACTGTGTGAGCAGTTTGAATAATGAAGCAAAATGCTTCTGCTTACCATAGTGAAAGAATACAGTAAATGTGATCCAGTTTTGCCTTACACATTATAACACACCTAATGATTAATCACTATCAGTACATAATTATTTATTACTACTTACGTCCTACGAAGAATTTCTCTTCCATTTGAATCTGTATAAAAGGTGCCATTAGTTTTCATATCCGTATCAAACCTTGTTATAATTTCCTTTCCAATGTTATCTCTATATCAAAAGAAAAAACAAAAAACAATGCATAACTGAAATTCTGACAAAATAGAGAAATTAGTTGATATGATGGCTGACTATAAACATAAAATAATATTTAAAAAAAAACAAAAAAAAAAACACTGTATATATTTTCTATTCATGTACGAACTGGCATTGCTCATATATGATATAGTCATATCTGTCAACATATACGGTTTCCCATACTTTGTATGTTGTTTTTACATTTTCGTTTGTGTACGGCCATACAAAAGTTTTGCACATTTATTTTCATCCCTGAAATTTTTTTTGTTAATTATTTAACTGGCCCTATTTTAAAACTTTTTAACAGATATAATACCAAATATTTTACGTTTATTCCATGGCTCCCAGCGACGGGCGACATACGTCACAGATTTTATTTTGGCTCTGCAGACAACAAATGATATCCCCAGAACCCAATTAAAGCTTCTCTTACAGACTCCCGATCCTGGATGTAAGTTTTTCACCTTCGGACAAAATTCGATCTTCCAAACTTTCCAAAAACGGAGTAAAAATTTCTCCTGTAAAGTTTTTTTTTTTCCACGATGTTTATTTTTCTGATGTTGTCAAATATCTTTTTGTTCCATTGTGTTAAAGTCTGAAAACAGAGATAACAATTTTCGGAAACAGAAGTTAGACATAGCCTCGTAATTTCAAATTTATTTTCTTGCGATAATACCCTCTGCCTCGTATGGTTGTTAAAAATAATTTTGTTACATAAATGTTTGTATTTAAGATTAAAACCGAAGGAAATTTTTCTGAAAACGAAAGCTGGATGGAACAGAAATTTGTTCCATAATCGCAAATTGGAAGCACAAAAAAAAAAAAAAAAAAAAAACACAGAGGAAGCTAAAAGCAGCAAAGGGTTCTCCCAAATTCGTCGGGTTTTTTTCACATTGTTTTCCCTGCACTGTATTACTCGAAAATGAAGAAAAATATAGGATCGAAAATGAAGAAAAATTTCCCAAAAATGGAAGTAGGATGGAGTGAAAGATTTTTTCCGTTAATCGTAATTTTTTTTTCTAGTGATGTTCCTTTTGTCCTATATTTTTAAATATAATTTTATCCCATAAATCTTTTAATATAATTTTATTCCATAATCAAACAAGTGGCTGATTTGTGACAAATCAAATTTAATAATCACGAGGTGCAGCACGATGACATCACACTAACAAATAGGCCTCTCCAAAAGAACATTAATGGAAGCAATGGAACTTAATGGTGCAGATAGAAAGTTATTTTTTGCAGATGTGCTTTATGTAGCAGTAATGATAAAGATAGTGGAAAATTTTCGATTTGAAAATCAGGTGCTGAAAGACCTGAAGTACTTGACCCAAACCTCAAAGACAGCTTGAAGCACACACATATTTGCAGATTGGCAGATATCTTTGCTCCATACCTTGATCAGAAAGTTCTAAAGGATGAGTTTGATGACTGTTGTATGATCTCTGATGACTGTGTGCCTATACTGATAGGCAGTGGCCAGAAAAAGAGCTTCTGTAGCTACAGGCTAGATATTATAAGCCCGAGAACAAGTACTGGTGGTGTCCACTACCCAAATCTTAAAGTGATTATTCAGTGACCACTTACTTTGCCCAGGGGCACATTGATGGCCCCCCACAACCCTCACAGTGCGGGGGGACCTCATGGTTGAAAGGGCTTCTAGCCTAGCAAAAAGATTTCATAAAAATTTTTGCGGGAACGTGAACTTCGTATGAAATTGGTTAAAGAAATAGCCAAAAATTAAGGCAGCTTTGAATGAAGTATTAAGAAGTAAAGCACTGTTTTCTCAGTAAATACATAAAATCTTTAGAAATCATTTTCTTTGCTTTAGTTCATAACTGGATGACAGGAAAGCAGCTATTCAAAACAGCTTGAGGCCCCCTGTAATAGCCCACTCTGTTACAAGGGGCCTCAAAGTTCACAGCCCTTAAGTATGTAAACAAAGGAATATGAAAAAAATATCAGTTCAATGAGTGGAATTTTTGTACTAATGAGGATAAGGTGTTATGTATTACAGTTGTTTGCACATAACTTTGCATCCTTCCGAATATAATGAGTTCTTTGCAGGAGTGAAAAATTAGAGACCTGTGTCATTTTTTTATAACAGTCAAAAGATTTTTTTTTTTTACTATCTGCAAAACATTGTGGTATTATGTTAAGTGTGTTTGTTTTTTATATTCAAGAGTAAATAATTTCAGTAGTTTTACGTTTTTTGTGCTATAGTTCTTATCCGTTACTTAGTTATTTTCTTACTTATGTTCTGACATTTCATATAAATCGGTAAATTCATTAGACACTGTCATACGGTAGTTGTATGATTTGTGTGTGCAATCGTGAAGCATTTCAAAAAGCTGGTGTTAATTCTTTAAAATAATAAATTTTGCATTACATGATTAACTTTGACATAAGTATTTTGCGTAGTAATTTGTATCGGTAACCAGGGCAATCATTTTAATTATTATAATGTACAAATTTGTGTTTCACGCAATAAAGTGTAATGATTTTGATTTTACAAAAAATACTCGTAGGTTCCAAAGAATTTGATTTATTAAAACACCGGTAAAGCCTAGTTAATAATATGGAAGTTAAAATTTTGAGAAATTGAAAGCTAATGGTTTTTTGCAAAAGGGCCTCGAAAACATTTTTTTCTGGGGGCCCTCAAGTTTTTCTGGTACGCCACTGACTTTGCTTCACAGTAATGCTGACTGTGAAAGATCTTTCTCCATGATGAAGAAAATACATACAGACTGCAGTAAGTCCCTGAATGCAGACACACTAACCTGTTTCCTTTTACAATGTAAAATAAACACAGACACTTCTTGCATAAGCTTTAAACCCACTGATTACATTAAAAAAAAAGCAAAACATGCATGTGTAGAACATAATACAACACACTCTAAGATTAAATTGCTTAAATATGCAAAAAATTAACACACATACATCAGTTTCTGTTATAAAACTGTTGAACTTGTAAATTTATGCAATACTTTTTTTGTGAAAGGGTCATTTAGCCTTTGTATAGTTTTTATTGGTCCAGTGTACAGGTTATCACGTCAAAAAGCGGATAGGTATGTATAGTTCAAAGCAGAAATAATGCAAAGTATGGCATATTGTGAAAATCAAATATGTAACAAACTTGAAGACTAGAGGAAAAAAAGCTTGTGTAGAAGGGGCTTCAGAATCTGGATCTGATTGCTGAGCATATAAGAACTATTCAACAGAACATTCTTTGAATAAAGCTCATGTTGAGAAATGGCTTCCTAGTTTCTTAATTCAATTACTAATCTAAAACAACTATTATGGGAATTTTACTAGGAAATTTTTTCATTTAAATTGCAAATTTTCGGAGAAAACTTTTCTCCTTCTTCAGGCTGTCTTGTTGTTGTCACTTATTCCTGTCACTATCGCGGTTATGGTTAACCTTGACGGTTTAGGTTATTTTTCAACAAATCCTGTTAGATGTTAGGCAGGGAAAATCCTTTGCAGTCATTGATGATGAAATTTTGATTTTTCTCAATTTCTATTCCTTCTTTCAGCTTTCTTTTTTGAAAATTACTTTGGAAACTGATGACTTTAAGGGAATTCCAATCCATGCTGTGCCCAGTTTCTCTAACATGCCTATCTAATCCAATCTTGTTGGAGCAATTTTTTATAGCTGCTTTATGCTCTGCTATACGAGTTTCTAGTCTGCGACCTGTTTCACCTAAGTAAGATAGTCCACAACTACATTTTACTTCATAGACTACTCCTTGCATTTTTAAAATATCTTCTTCTCTTTGAACTATTTTAGGGAAATTTTTTTTAACTTTTTTATAGATCAACTTATAGACTTTATAGCGGAAGACTTGGCAGACCTAATAGTTTTTCACAACAAAGAAAAAAACATATTAGTTGGAATTTTTGAAATGCTTACCTTCTCTTTGCAGAACAACTACTTTCAATTTGGGAAAACATTTATCATTCAAAAATCAGGGCTAGCTATGGGCTTCCCACTCTCAGCTAACTATTATGTGGGAAAACTAGAAGAAACGATACTAGTACAACCCACATACTTCTGCTTATATAGCAGATACATGGATGACATCTTATTTATAATAGATAGCTCAGAAATTGTTCCAGAAATAATTCTAGACTCATTGAATGAATTGGATGATTCCCATAAGTTCACTATTGAACTTCAAAAAGAAAGAAGAATTAACTTCTTAGATATTACTATCTATTATGAAGATGAAAAATTCCTCACTAGTTGTTATAAAAAACCAATGAATACTAACAGACTACTGGATTTCAATTCCTATCATCCAGTTTCTATTAAGAAAAATGCAGCAAGTCAGTTTTTAGAAAAAATTAATAAAATAGTTTCTACAGCAGATAAAAAAGAAGTCCATAAAGAAGAACTTAAAGTCATACTTGCAGAGAATAACTATCCTAAAGAAGAAATTGAGAAGCTTCTGAATTTTAATGGTACGAAGAACCAGCAAAAGCAACAAGTAAAATTCACTAAAACATTTTCTTATCACAAAGGTTTATTTGAGTCTTTAAAGAGAATTAGTAAGAAGTACAATATTAGGCTAGCTCCAGTTTAGAGAACTAGGTTAAAAAAAATTTTCCTAAAATAGTTCAAAGAGAAGATATTTTAAAAATGCAAGAAGTAGTCTATGAAGTAAAATGTAGTTGTGGACTATCTTACATAGGTGAAACAGGTCGCAGACTAGAAACTCGTATAGCAGAGCATAAAGCAGCTATAAAAAATTGCTCCAACAAGATTGGATTAGATAGGCATGTTAGAGAAACTGGGCACAGCATGGATTTGAATTCCCTTAAAGTCATCAGTTTCCAAAGCAATTTTCAAAAAAGAAAGCTGAAAGAAGGAATAGAAATTGAGAAAAATCAAAATTCCATCATCAATGACTGCAAAGGATTTTCCCTGCCTAACATTTGGCAGGATTTGTTGAAAAATAACCTATACCGTCAAGGTTAACCGTAACCGCGATAGTGACAGGAATAAGTGACAACAACAAGACAGCCTGAAGAAGGAGAAGAGTTTTCTCCGAAAACTTGCAATTTAAATGAAAAAATTTCCTAGTAAAAAGAACATTCTGATTTTGACATATGAGGACAACATACTCCATTTTGTCTTCATATCTCAAAATCAGCAAAATGGAAATATGTGAAGGACTTCACTTTTGGAACTTATGGTGCTGTAAGCAATTCCAAAATTCAAACAAATACGAGTGTATATCCTTTTCATATAAATTAGATTAGCTAAGTATGTAGAAAATGGGCTTTTCTGCTTTTCAGTCTTCTTTTTAGGAATATAATGATGATTCTGAGTACATCACAATATGATTTGACAGTCACGAATTTTGTGAAAAATAAAAACCATAATTATTCAAACATTTTATGTCCATTGCAACATGTTATAACTTAAATTATACTTATAATGAACAATTATTCAAACATGTTATGTTCAAATTTTGAAGATGACAATCCGATTTTTGGCGTAAATGTGACAAGGATGGTAAGTCAGATAATATCAGAAAACTTGAAAATTTTTATCGTCCTGGAGCGGGACTCGAACCCGCGTCTCCCAGAATGTATTATATGGCGTAATCCCGTATTTCTTTCATGTTATGTTCATTGTTCATTATCCTTTCAGATATTTCTCACTTCAACACATTTGGGCAGCAAGGATTTATATCCCCCCCCCTCATTTTTGTTTTAATATTTTTCTTTGTAGTCTTATTTCATTCATAAAATATTATATTAAAAACTTTCCCCCTGTGTATTTACTTTAAAAACAAAAATGCTACTAACATGATGAGCAATCTTTTCTTCAGGTTCCTACAGTCAGGAACCTAAAAGATAAACTTGGTCATCATTTTAGTTTTTAAAGTAAATAAAAAGGGGGCAGAAACGGTTTTTAATATTATATTTGATTGCACACACACAAATGAATAAGATATTTCTGGTGCTAAAACATTTTGAAATGACAGAAGTCACTCAGCTACTCATCAGTTTTGGGAATTGTCAGCACATAAGTTGATTTTGTTAATCATCTGACTGCTTCCATAACAATTTCTCGACTCCTATCATTCATTTTCTCATTAGAATCAAAGCTGTCAAGCTGGATTAGCATGTGAAGTGTGATGACTAGGGAAGCAATTTTTAAGGTAAATAAATATTTTCACATAAAATTACACATTTTCGAAAATTTTGTCTGTAAATACATATTTTCCAAATATATAAATTTGCATGTTTCTGCCATTTTGTTTATTTTTAGTGCAAAATAAATATAAAGTTCAGCCTTCTTTTCCCCTCCAACAAAGAAAAAAAAAACCAGAGAGAACACTATTATCAGTGCCAGCGAGTTGGGAAATGGCATCTTCTTTTTCCTTTTGGGAGAAGCAAAAGTATAAGTACCCCCATACCTACAAAAGCTTAGGTACCACATGGATAGGTGTGTTACCTATCAATGCATGGAGCGTACATATATGCCACTCGCATTACTGTTGTTATTGTTGCTGATGTGGTTCTGTTGAATTGCTGTGGTCAGCATGTTCTTTCCTCTCCTATATTACGTACACTGGTGTGCAAAAATTAAGGACGAAGAGCAGAAATTAGCATAACAGCGGAACGAGCAGGCAGAACGGGCCGAAAGACCACTCAGGAAATAGACTAGGGTCTGGTACGGTAGGGCATGCGCATATGTACAGCATTACGGGGGGGTCGGAAGGGTATAAAGCACACGGGCGGTGTACGCTCAACAATTCGGTGAAAGCTATTACACAGTGTACATTGGTTTGAACGACGTCGAGTTGCTGCCACCGTATGATATGGCCAACAGGCAATCCAGTAGATGACATCTGGATGACTTTACCCGAGGTCGCGTCATTGGGAAGTTGGAAGAAGGTCGAAATGTGACTAGTACGGCCGAGGAGCTCGGGATCACCCACAGTATCGTTTCACGAGCTTGGAAAGCATTTCAAACGACAGGAACAGCTGCCCGAGAGTTTAGCAGCGATCGTCCACGAGCAACCACGGCGGCGGATGACCGGTATATTGTCCTACAGGCGAGAAGAGACAGGCGGCATACAGCGGGAGAAATTGCAAGGCACATGTAACAGACAACTGGACGTCCGTTATCATGTTTTACCATGGCCAGGAGCCTGCACAAAGGTGGTCTATTTTCACAACGACCAGTACGGTGTGTGCCATTAACGCCTGCTCATCGCAGACGGCGGTTTCTGTGGTGCCGGGAACACAAGAACTGGACACATCAGCAATGGGGTCGAGTTCTCTTTACGGATGAGAGCCGATTTAGTCTGACGAGTGATTCTGGACGTATACACATCTGGAGAGAGCAGGGAACACGCAATCATACCTCCAACATCATCGAAAGGGACCGGTTTGGAGGTGGCGGAGTTCTCGTTTGGGGGTGGTATTATGCTTGGTAACCGTACTGACCTCCACATCTTCCAATGAGGTTGTCACTGGTGTCCGCTATTGTACCAAGGTTCTCCTGCCTCACATGCGTCTGCTTAGAGGTGCTGTGGGTCCCGAGTTCCTCTTCATGGACGACAACGCTACACCTCATCGTACACTGGCTGTCGCAGAGCTGTTGGAGAGTGAAGATATTCAACGCATGGATTTTCCTGCAAGGTCCCTGCACCTAAATCCAATCGAACACGTGTGGGACCTTGTCAGCACGTCACCAGCCGCCAGCAACGATTCCACAGCTGCGATTGGCGCTAAAAGAGGAATGGGCCGCGATGCCTCAACAGCTCCTTGACAACCTCATCCTCAGCATGGAAAGACGTTGTAAATCCTGCAACGCAGTCAGGGGCGATCATATCCCCTACTGAAGACTGCATTTTTTTTGGCAGCCACCTGTCACGTGGGCGTTTCTGTCTTCTGTCCAGTTGTGCTCGAAGCTACCTTTTCAATTAAGTGCCTTTGTATCCTTTGGATTCCTTGTTTGGACAGTTTTGCTCACTTGTCCCATATTCTTACATCTTGGGGATCTTATGGTCTGTGCGACGTTACATTCGGAAAACCATCTCGTCCTTCATTTTTGCACGCCAGTGTACTAAAGGGTGGTTGTAAAGTGCACTGAGTCAATTATTTTTAGAAGCTTTATAACTGTTTGGAAGAAATGCATGTGTTCATTTTTAACTAGTGTTCTACCTTTCCATAGCAAGTTTGTGAGTGAAAAAGGATCATCCATATCTGAAGCGCAAACAAAAGTAACAAACATGTAACAGCATTTTATTGGAAAAAAAAAAAAAAAAAAACTAGGATGATGTGACATCATGTGGCATTACTGTCCACAGGAAAAGTAAATCAAGACTAACAAAAAACAAATGCCCACTGCATTCCAAAAAACGTTTTCCATCAAACATATAGCTGTGATTAGCAAGTTGAGTACTAACATTACCTTTTTATCACAGAGAATAACTAGTTACTTTATCACTGAAGAAAATATTTTTTTCCATTTTTAACAAATATTTTTGAGATTATTAGCATATAAAAAAAAATATTTTTCTCTGTTTAGCACCTAAGAAATACGTTCCCTAGTGATGACATACTTGCACATGATCTCTGAAACAGTGAGTTCACAGTTTGCCTGTGAGCCTGTGTGAGCCCATTTTGAAATAAAAGATAAAATGTCATTAAATTTATTCTCATTGAAGTTTTGATGTTATGGATTTGTTGAATCACTTATGATGTTTATGAAATATTCTGAAAACTTCTCTCTTGCTGACAAGACAGGCCATCCTTGGGCCAGCAGCGGTTCCCAAAGTGCGCGCCGCGGCTTCCTCACAGAGGTGCCACGAAATACTACAAAATTTTCATAATTCTATTTCTATTTTCAATTCAATGTGATAGGATGCGACATCTAGCGGACCTGGAGCAAAGCAGTAACTCAGTTAGTAATAACTGTTTGCAGAAGCCTCTACAAATGGTTACTATATGGCACTCAACAATATTGTTACAAGCGTGAGCTTTCCCCCGCACGATTGCCACCTGATGGGTGCACAAGTGTGTTCCGCGTAGCCACTACCAAAAGTAACCTGAGCTTTCACACCAGCCTCCGTGCTTCTGATAAACATTTCTCCCAGCATCTAGAATTGAGACTCTCAGTCCAGATTTTTCAAGAAGGTCACCAGATCCTTTAAATATGCTCATCCGTTGTCATTTGCAACTGATTTGGTGGTTAGCAGTCTGTTATGCTAATGCTCTGTCGCCGAGTTTCAGCATTTGTAAGCTTTCGGCGTATCAACTGAATATTGTTGTGATTAAGTGAAGTGAAGTTTTTTTCTAGTGTGTATTTCATAAAATGTTTCAGTTTTTACTAAACAGTAATAAGCACTGTGAAAGTGAAAATAAAGAGGGCATACCATCAAATAGTGGCAAGAGTGTGAAGAAGCATAAATATTGAAAATATGATGACAGTTATTTGGACTTTGGTTTTACGTCGACAGAAGTCAATGGTGAAGAGAGGCTGCAGTGTGTACTGTGTATGAAAGTTTTGGCGCCAGAGTGCATGCCACCAAGTAAGTTGAAATGCCATTTAGAAACCAATCATCCCAGCATGCTTAGTAAATCTCGTGATTGCTTTACGAGAAATTTACAAGAGTTAAATCAACAAAAAGGCATTTTTTATAAGCAGGCATCAGTAACAAGCAAAGCTTTGCTAGCATCTTAGAAGGTGGCACATAGAATTGCAAAATGTACGAAGCCTCATACCATCGCAGAAGAACTCATTCTACCGGCTGCTGTCGATATGGTGAACATTATGATCGGTGAGTCTGCTAGGAAGCTGCTTTCAAATGTGCCTTTGTCCAATAACACCATCAGTCGCAGAATGCAGCACATAGTGGAGGACCTTAATGATCAATTAATTGAAAAAATGAAAGGCAAGGAATTTGGGTTGCAGCTGGATGAGGCCACAGATAATAACAATGATGCTCACTTGATTTGCTATGTACAATTTATAGATGGTAATAACATTGTAGAAGACCATCTCTTTTGTAAAAGTATCACTGGTAGGGCTAAGGCAAAAGACTTGTTCGAAATCCTTGATAATTTATATCCAAAAATAATTTGGAGTGGACTAAATGTGTCGGTGTCTGTACTGATGGTGCTCGTTCTATGTCCGGCTGTTATGGAGGATTGCAGGCACTTATTCGAAGCAAAGCCCCTGATACACTATGGACCCATTGTGTTATTCACAGAGAAGCACTTGCGTCAAAATATCCGAGTCCTGCATTGAACCAGGTCTTAGAATATGTAGTGAATGTAGTAAACTTTATAAAAACTCGGCCGTTGAAGGCAAGGTTTTTCATAAAACTATGTGAGGATATGGGATCCGAGCACACATCTTTGTTATACTACAGCACTTTGCGATGGCTCTTTCGTGGTAATGTTTTGTCTCGTACGTTTGAACTGCGACAGGAAATGTATATTTTTCTTAAAGAGGAAGAGCACAAGTATACCAAAAATTTTGTGAATGAAGATTTTTTGGTAAAACTAGCATACTTATGTGATGTTTTTGAAAAGATGAATGCTCTGAATATCTCCCTGCAGGAAGCAATATGCACCTTTTAAAGTCGATTGAGAAAATTTCAGCTTTTATAAAAAAAAACTAAAACTATGGAAAAGAAAAATGAATGAAGACGGAGGTAAAGAATGCTTCCCCTTGTTGGAACAGGTTTTGACCTACAATGGAGTTGATTTCTTTCGAGGCATGAAATCCATTTTTGAAGAACGCTTATCACCTGGTTTGAGAAATATTTTCAAAATGATAATATCGATAAATTTGCATGGATTCAAGATCCATTTCATGCCACTGCTCCATCTGAATTCACTGCTTCAGAAGAAGAGATTCTTATTGAGTTGTCTTGCGACAATACATTGAAAACAAAATTTAGCCGTATGGAGAGTTACCTGAACTTTGGATATCAGTAAAAGATGAATATCCCCTTCTGAGTAGTAAAGCTCAGAGAATTTTAATTCGATTTGCGACTTCTTATTTGTGCAAAGCTGGGTTTTTGGTGGTCGCTGTGATAAAAACTAAGTATTGTGCGAAAATCAATGTGGAGAAAGAAATGAGGGTGGCTGTGTCAAGTTTGATTCCAAGATTTAAGAAAATGTGCAGTAATCAACAGGCTCATCTATCCCACTAATTATAATTAGTTGAATTTTTTCAAATACATTTTTGTTGTGATCTTCAATACGTGTTTTATTTATTTTTACTTAAGTATACTTGTTAGAATTGTGTACTTGTTAGAATTTGACATAGGCAAAGTGTACTTGTTAGAATTTGACATAGGGTGCCTTGGGAAAACCTGGATTCAGCAAGGGTGCCAAGAATTGAAAATGTTTGGGAATCACTGCTTTGGGCAACAAATTTTAAATTGGCCATCAACTGATCTTTTGTCAAGACAGTTTAATAAACTGCATGCCACACATCTTAACAGTTGTTTCAACAAAGTTGAATGTTAACATCATTATTCTTCATTGCATTGCTTTTCTACAGCAATAGGAACTCTTCTTTGCTTAGTGATCTGTACATTTTCCTGACTGGTAGTAACTGTTTATATCACTTGCTCTTCAATTTCATTAGCTACATTAATACATATTAAGTGCATTATATTGCTGCATTGCAATATCCCTATACACCATATTTATGCGGCACAAAGCTGATATAAATGTAGTGAAAACAACCAACTTTTGGGTTTTCCATCGCTAATTTTTCTGTTTCGTACGTTATGTTAGATAATGTGGCCATACTTCTCATTTGCAACTTCCATACCTTGATATATCAAGTATTAGCTGTCAAAAAAAGGGGAGGCATTCGCACTTACCGTAGTGTGGTGGTTGGTCCTCACTCAGTCCTGCTTATATATCTTGTATACTGTATATATCAATGTTATTCCCTTTTATATATTCTTGTATATACAGTCAAACCTTGATATGTCAAACTTGAAGGGAGTAAAGAAAAGATTCGAGATACCGAAAATTCAAGATATCAAAAATTGTCAAAATTTCATAAAAGAATATGTACTGTATTTTTACAAATTTTTAAAAACTCACTTACCTTATCTTGCAGATAGAGAATTGGGTATGTACAATATTATCCACGAAAATGCTGATAACCAATAAAGCGAAGCTTGAAATGACTGGATACACATTTCATTATACAGTAGTATGTACTGTAGTACAGTACTATGTTGTATGTACATGTAGTACTGTATGTACATGTATAGTACATACAAAAATGTAATCTTACATTTCTTCACTTTTCAAAATAGTCATCTATAACAGTTTGGTAACAGAAACTAGATCGTTCAATCACATTTTCCAATTGGGCAAGGGCATGGAAAGTCTCTGGCGTCATATTTGGCATTGACTCGACAAAATGTCGAAGTTTTTCTATTAATGACTTAGCTTCTCGGCAAGTCACTTTTGGTAAAGGTGATTCCTCAATTTCATCTTCTTCCTCTAATACAACTTTTACTTCAGCAATAAGATCTTCATCACTTAATTTCCCAGTCACTGCAACATTTCCATCAACTTCAACAAAATCTTGAAGAAAGTCCCACTTTCTTCAATATGTAATGCCTTAGAAAGACGTTGCCAGTCTTCATTTAGCTGTTGATTGTCTTCATTTTCGCTGAAAGGATCATCTGGTTGCTTTCCACTTTCAGCATTTCGAAGGAATCCTGCCTTTTTGAAACAATTAACTCTGGTTTCTTCAGTGACGTCCCTCCAAGCTCTGTCAGAGATATGCATTGCCTGCAAAATGTCCATGTTAGTTGACTTTCCTTCATCAATGTCAGCAATGCATTTTTGTACAACTTTGTGATGATATTTTACCTTAAAACTCTGAATAATACCTTGGTCTAGAGGCTGTAATTCAGAAGTTGTGTTTGGTGGCATGAACTCAACTTTTACAGATTTTAATTTAGGCACCCTATTATGTACTGTACAGTTGTCCAAGAAAAGAACAACATCACGCTGTTCACCAGACATTTTTCTGTCTGATTTCTTTAATCAATTAGTGAAAATTTCTTCAGTCATCCAAGCCTTTTTGTTTGCTAAACAATGCACTGGAAAAGATTTGATTCCCGAAAAACATCGGGGTTTAGCAGATTTACCTATCAGAATAGGTGTGAGCTTTTCAGAACCATCCATATTAACACAAAACAGCAAAGTCAATCTTTCATGACATGCTTCACCTTTAATGGCCATAGTTTTATCAGGCATACACTTAAAAAATAATTCTGTCTCATCAGCATTGAAAACATTTTTTGGATCGTATTTTTCCAGGATTGGTGACAATACTCTTTTTCCAGTCCATGCACAATTCTTGGTCGACGCTAGCATTTTCACCACACATCTTCAGAAAAGTTATGTTGTTTCTTTTCTTGAAGTTCTTGAACCAACTATTACTTGCTTTAAAATCTGTGTGTCCCAACTTTTTTCCAAAATCTTCAGCTTTTTCTTTTACTAGAGTTCCACCAAGAGGCAAGTTCTGTGAATGGCATTTGCTAATCCATTTCATTAAGCATGTTTCAACATCCGGGTATTCAGAGCTTCTAATTTTTTTCCTTTTCCCATGGTTGTCATCAAAACTCTTTACAATCTTTTCTTTATTTTTCAGAATTCTTGATAAAGTACTGCTACGGATTTCGAAATCTTTCACGATCTCGTTTTTCTTTTTACTACCTTTCTCTACAGCTTCTATGACTCGCATTTTATCAGCTATCGAGAGAATATTCAACTTATGTTTTAGCGGCATTCAGATAGGCGTCCATTGAAAGAATGGAAGGAAAGCTTTGGCAGCCCAGTGAGTCACTTCCTTGGGTGGCCTGGTAGCGATGGCTGAGGGGGGGTTAATCTATTGATGCTGAGACGAAACACTTCGCGTTCCCACGACTTCCCGACCGACTGTCACCATTCCAGGTGATTTAAACAACTGCGATTTTTCTTGATGCTTCCTCCTGTGTCAGGTGTTAGGAGGATTGCTGAAAGGGTAACTCGGAGGGCTTAAGCTCCTATCAGGTTTCCTACCAGCTTCAAGTTTTTCCTGTGTGACAGTCAAACACACTTGGATATTCTGGGAGTTCTTTTTTTTTTTTTTTTATTCAATGATGACGAAGGGAAAAATTTGATATATCGAGAGTGAGATTAGAAACATTTCGAGTTAACGAGTTTGTTTTACATTAGTTTTCTACTACGCGTGAGGGGAAATGAAAATATTTCGACATCTCGAAAATTTCGACATATCAAGGTTCGACTGTATATCAATGATGTCTATTCTTCATTGATATATATACAAAATATATAAGCAGCACCAAGTGAGGACCAACTGCCAAACTACGGTAAGTGCAAATGCTTCTCCTTTTTTCGACTCAGCTAATACTTGATATACCGAGGTATGGAAGTTGCAAATGAGAAGTATGGCCACATTATCTAACATTTAACACGCGAAACAGAAAAATTAGCGATGAAAAAACCAAAACCTGTTTGTTTACACTACATTTATATCATTAGCTAGTATTGTCTTTTCTCCTACTCCAGTATTTCTTACTCTTTCATCAGCTTCTTCTTATGAACAATTCTTTCTGGATTTTCACCATTCAAAAAGTTCAACACAGCTTAAATTTTTTGAAAAACACTTTTCTTCCAACAGCTCTTTCTTGGCAATCTTCTCTGCCCTCAGAATCTTCACTAGACACTCTTCAAACAGTTGTTTCTGACTCTGACTAATTAAGATTGTTTCTGACTACATACATACATACATACATACATATCACTAAGCTGTTCTCTGAGATTCAGAGGTTAGCTCCAAAAAGAAATACAAACTACCAGATTTTTTACTTACTGTTGTCGTATCAAACTTCTCCATTTACAGCGATCTTGACATACAACTCGGGCTTCACTGATATCCATTACACGCCGTACACAAGATCTTTTATACTTCATACTCATAATCTTTTTCTCATGCAGACATTCCTGAATCTGATCCACCCATGTCTTCCTTGGCCTTCCTCTGCCTTTCCTTCCTGCCACTTGGGCTAAAAAGATTTTCTTAGTAAGCATCTCATCACTCATTCTTTCAACATGGCCAAACCACTGAAGCATATTGGTCTCCACCTTGCTAACAACATTTTGCTTCACATCACACAACTGCAACACATCTCCATTCCTCACACAATCAGACCGTGTCTTACCACAAACCCCCCGTAAGTAACACATTTCTCCAGCACACAAACGACTCCTATGTCTTTTTAATCAGGTAAGTACATCAGTGCAGGGGATTAGCCCATAGCTGAGGGTTCTAGTTGGTCATTCAACCTAAGTATTCTGGAATAAAACCCAGTGAGTTAGGGTCTTTTCGCCAATGTCACACAGAACTAGATGGCACCTCTCCAAGATTCACAGAGGCTCTAGTTGCTGTTGTGTGTGCCATTGTTACCACGGAGCGCCCCGAAGAGGCAAACCCATCGCTCACTACAACGCCTAAGGAGAATTTGAGAATGTGTATATATTTTTTGAGTTGTTACATATTTAGTTGCTGACTCCAATCCAATTCTACATCAGTTCTTTAGGTAATCGTTTGTTTCTCTATACTGCTATGCAATTTGTTCACATCTTTGTACTTCACTCCCAAGTGCTCAGGGGCTGTAACTCCATAGATTTAGTTTCACCTTTGTACAGCAATTGTGTAGCCATAAATAATCAATAAATACAGAAAAACTTATAGTTGGCTAACTCTATTGTACAAACACCAATTAAGAATTATATGGCACATCAGTTGCTTCGCTGTATAAGTGGCAAAATAAGAAACACAACTGAGAAGTAATGAGGATGTCAGCACGAAAAATAGAAAATGCAAAAATAAAATAGGCAAATTAGCATCAATGCACAGAAAACAAGAAACAGACTAGGCCATCCTGTTGAAGACTGATTGGTGCACAAGCTTCCATCCAATCAGTCTAGGGATGGCCAGTTCAAATTTAGAGCTTGGGTTTGAGTCCTAGACAAGGCACAACAGATGATGTGCATGTAGCCTATGGCAGTGGTTCTGTCACTCACTGGAACCAGTGGCACTAAATTAGAAACAGGTAGTCCCTTATAAGTCTTAGATGTTCATGAAGATTGTTAAAACTCAAAATAAAATAAACAACAGAAATGGTGCTGATCACAAACATGTTATGAGAGGACAATATTTTTAAAATTATAAGATGCTCACACAAAAGTTTGTCAAATTTGAAGAAATATAATAATCAGACCTGAAAAACAGAAACTGAACCAAAATACAAGAACAGGAGCAAACAAAAGCAACAAGATAAAACAAGAAACATGGGAATTAATAAAAAAGTAGGTAGCACCTCAGACACAAACACTAAAAAATATTTTCACGTCAGCATATACAAAGTGCTCAGTTTAGTTACATCAAAGGTCTTACACAAATGAAATTAAAAAATCTGAACAGACTTAACATATTAAGATGAAAATAACTGCCCAGCACACTATCTTGCTCAGGGACACAACACAGATTACTATGAGTAACAATTCTAAGACATTCACATATCATCACTACAAGCACCTTAGTACACTAAACCTGTTTGAGTTGGAAGCATAAAGTGCAAACCTGCCCAAAACGGAACTATTTTTTGGTTCAGCTGTATTTCAATGGCTTCCATGGATGCACCTGCATAAAAAAGAAACCTGTCTAATATGGAAAATAGTTCCAGTTTCTTGGATTCTGTCTTAGACATGTTTCATTGTATTATCTGTTCATTCAGCATCTAATAAGTTTGTGAAACAAGTACTGAATTTGATTACACCCTGCAGTATAATGGAGATACTGATATGTGAAACAAAATTAGTGTTGTAACTTCTTTCATAAAATTTTTATACTAAGAAATAAAACATTCAATCAAAGCATGAATAAATGTGCCAATTCACAAACAGTACAGATACTTACACAAGAAAAACTAAAAAAACAATCAAACAAATTTTTAGGGAAACGACATAAATGGTTCTACAACCATGAAAAGCTACCTACCATAAATCAAAAACTGGAAAATACTAGTTTGCTTTCTCCTTAGTCAACTGCAAGACTGCATGCCAATTTCAGCAGCAGAAGGATTGTACTATCAGGAGCCCACGAAGAACTGAGGTTTTAATCAAAATCTACATGATTCAAACCATGAATATGAATCATGCAAGCGTAAAAATGGTAGTGAGCTATGCTAGTTAGCTTGACTGGCAAAGCTCACAACTTGTACTTACATCTGCATGACTTTGCAGTTTTTAGAAATCATAAAAAATGGTGTAATTAGAACAGCAGCTAAATAAATTCTTAAACTAAGTGAGAATCTATACCCACACATCTAGTGTAACAGGCTGTTGCAAGTAATTGAAATGTTAAGATATGCAATACTTACCCAATAGGAATTGGGCCAACCACCCAATCAAATTCTATGTTTTCAACACCTTTGTACAATCTTATGGTTTGACTAAGCCATGGAGTAAACGTTTGTTGTATTTCTTGCACTAAAGATCCCTAGGGGAGAAATTTAACACTTACACAAATAATATTTTCATCATTTAAATTTTACAAATAGCTCTGAAAAATATTAAAGAGATTAACTGATAAAAACAGGAAATCAAAATTTTCATTGCAATAATTAAAAGGCAAATGAATAAGTACTAACAACCACTGAATCCCATGCTTCAAAATCTTAATCAATTTCAATGTCAATTTGGACATCCTAAAATAAGCTTTAGATTGATTGCAAACGTAAGCCTGTACATCAAACAAAGATATTCGCTCTTTCCACGTTTATAAGTGAGTCACGGAAAAATTCTCATTGGCCGCCACCGGGAGTCGAACCCAGGGTTTTCCAGTTATGCGCTGGATATGCTTCCATTACACCACAGCGGCCTCGAATTGCATGTGTGAGTCTGGAGGAATTTGAAGCCGCTGTGGTGTAGCGGAAGCATACCCGGAGCGTAACTGGAAGACACTAGGTTCGACTCCCAGTGGCGGCCAATGAGAATTTTTCCATGACTCACTTATAAACGTGGTAAGAGCGAATATCTTTGTTTGATGTTCCTGGTCCATGTTAAATTTCTGTATTAATTATTAAATAAGCCTGTATGTTGAAACAACCATTGTTGTGTATGATCAAGCTCATCCAGACAAATAAAATATGGATTACTTCTAGAACATTGTCAATAAAATGATAAGATTGTGCAATGCCACTTTCATTGTTAAAATCTGGATTACTTCTAGAATATTGTGGATAAAATGATAAGATTGTGCAATGCCACTTTCATTGTTAAAATCTGGGTTACTTCTAGAATATTGTGGATAAAATGATAAGATTGTGCAATGCCACTTCCATTGTTTTCTCTGCAGGTAGAAAAAATGTTTGATCCGAAATATTTTTAATAAACATAATGCAAAATGAATGCCAAGATTTTGAATTTTTTGCCTTTCCATTTTTTTAAAAGTAAACACTAATCAGAAATCTCATTTCCTTTCTTATAAAAATCACTTTATTTCAATATGCTACAGCTGATTTTGCTTCTGTGGAAGGTGTTGAAGAATATGGTGTTACTGGGAATCTACTGAACAGTGTAAAAGCCATGTATGCTGGCAGTAGAGCTTGTGTACGAGTGAATGGTGTTTTATCAAAATGGTTTTCTATTGGTGCAGGAGTCAGGCAAGGTTGTGTAATGTCACCTTAGCTGTTTAATAAATTTATGGATGCATGCATCTGTAATACCAAAATAGATAATACTGGTTTATGTCTTGGTGATATCCATGTGTGCGATTGCTGTATGCTGATGACACTGTCCTGTTGGGCGAGAGCAAAAGTGAGTTGCAGAGTATGTTGTCCTAGATGTACAAAGTTTGCACTACATTCAAACTGAGTATAAATAAGGGAAAACCCAAAGTTATGGTGTTTGAGAGAGGAACTGGTAGCACTGAATGTAATGTAAGTATAAATGGCACTGTGATTGACCAGGTGAGTGAGTTTGTGTATTTAGGAAGCATGTTTGACAGAGAGAACAAGTTGAATGGTGAAATCAGTAGGCGAGTGAATTCTTCTTTGAAAGTCATAGCTGCTCTGGGAGGTTTTCACAGGAATGATGGGTTCTCTAGAGAGTCCCACATGGCTGTGTATGAAAGTGTAATTGTTCCTACTCTGATGTATGGCAGTGAAACCTGGGTACTACAGAAGAAACATAAGAATCGTTTGTGTGCTGGAGAAATGCGTTACTTACTCTGATGTATGGCAGTGAAACCTGGGTACTACAGAAGAAACATAGGAGTCATTTGTGTGCTGGAGAAATGCATTACTTACTCTGATGTATGGCAGTGAAACCTGGGTACTACAGAAGAAGCATAGGAGTTGTGTGCTGGAGAAATGTGTTACTTACTCTGATGTATGGCAGTGAAACCTGGGTACTACAGAAGAAACATAGGAGTCGTTTGTGTGCTGGAGAAATGTGTTACTTACAGAAGGTCTGTGGCAAGACACATTCTCTGATTGCGTGAAGAACGAAGATGTGTTGCAGTTGTGTAATGTGAAATATGAAAAATTTTTGGAAAACTGTCTCTTAGCATGGGTACCCTCCTTCCATAATTAAAAATTTAATCACTCATTATTAAATAAGATTAAAAAATCAGTACCCACAGCAAAACCTCACTGAAAATTTCCACTTCTGTGTATGGATCTATCCTTTACCATCCTTCTCTTGTCTACAAGCTCAAACACATTTTCAAGAAGTTTTGCTATCAAGTGGAAATTTTCAGTGGGGTTTTGCTGTGGGTACTGATTTTTTTATCTTATTTAATAATCATCAATTCCAAACCCTTCTATCATCAATTCACTGGGGAACAATTTTGAACATATTTTTTGTTGACTTTGTTTTTTCAGCTGACTTTGACTGAGATAGGCATGCTGATTTTATAACTGCAGCTAGTTTTCTTCTATCACGTCAGGTTTTTTCTCTATCGCTTATCTGCATGCGATTACTTTGACTGAAATAGGCATGCTGATTTTGTAATGGAGGTTGTTTTCTTCTATCACGTCAGGTTTTTCTCTACCGCTTACCTGCATGCAATTACTGAAGCCGGGATGGGAGAGAGCACTAGTGTTCTCCTATTGGCTGAAAGCAAAGCACCTCTGAGTGGGGAGGGAGGAGTGGAGGACGACCTTGTGGACCAGCAAAAGGTTGTTAGTTGTCTGGGCTATTCAGCTACACGCATGACAGCATAGTGAGAGGTTGTGTGCCACTCTCTATATATGGAAATTCACTGTTAGCTATTTTTCATAACTTGCTCAGCAAATTTTATTATTTTATAAACACATATTTAATTTATGATGTCTGCCTCTTCTGTTTCTCGTCGGAAGTGCATAAAGAACCCTGCTTCATTTTTTTATATCTGTGGAAGTTTCGCGATTCCCAGTCAAAGGGCAAACATCAGCGCATTTGTAAAGCAAGCCTATTTTGCATATTTCAAAGTTAAACTGGGTGATCAGGATAAGTCATGGTCCCTTCATAAGGTGTGCAAGCAGTGTGTGGAGAATTTATGGATGTGGACGAAGGGAGCACGTGATAAGATGCCATTTGGAATACCTATGATTTGGCGAAAGCCAATAGATCATGTAAGGGACTGTTACATGTAAGAGAGCCAATAGATCATGTAATCATGTAAGTTTTTGCATAGTGAAAACATCAGGATATAACAAGAAAAATAAATGTAACATAGAGTATCCTAGTCTGCCATCAGCTATACGCCCACAGCCTCATTCAGCTGAAATCCCAGTGCCAGTTTTCGTTACACTACCCTCTCTTGAAGAACATGATTATGGTGATGAAGTGTGTGACAACAGTGATGCCGATTTTGTAACTGAAGATGACTCTGTTCACAAGGGATTTGATCAGCATGAGTTGAGTGATTTGGCATGTGATTTGGGACTGTCAAAGAAGGCTTCAGAACTCCTAGCATCAAGACTGCGTGAGAAAAATCTGCTTGAAAAAGGAACGAAGGTATCGTACTTTCAAACCAAAGAAAGTGAATTTCTGCAGTACTTTAGAAGTGACAGTGGCTTTGTATATTGCCATAACATACGAGGTTTAATGGAGGAATTGGGAATTGCAAAGTATGACGCAACTGAATGTTCATCAATTGTTCAAAGCGGAGCTTAAAGTGTGTCCTCCTTCACAATGGCAATTTATTTGGGTCAGTCCTAATTGGTCATTCAGTTTGTCTTTGTGAAGAATATGGAGACATAAAGAGAGTCATTGAGTTGTTGCAATATCACACACACAATTGGGACATATGTGTTGATCTTAAAATGGTATGCTTCCTTCTTGGTCAGCAACGCGGATACACAAAATATCCCTGTTATCTGTGCATGTGGAACAGCAGAGCACGTGAGAAGCATTGAGTGGAAAGAAATTGGCCTCCACAATCTTCCCTCAAACCTGGTGATCCAAACATTCTACATGAGCCACTGGTTGATAGAAAAAACATAATATTTCCTCCTCCGCACATGAAACTAGGTCTCATAAAGCAGTTTGTTAAAACTTTGCCAACTCAAGGAGACTGTTTCAAGTACCTCATTATGGCATTTCCTAGCCTGTCTTTGGAAAAAATAAAGGCCTGTGTATTTGATGGTCCACAGATTCGGCAGCTCATCAAAGATCTGCATTTCATCGAGACAATGTCAGAACTGGAAAAGAATGCTTGGTTATCATTCAAGACCATTGTCAAAGACTTTATTGCAAATACACGAGCAAAGAATTACACCGAAATTATTCTGAAACTCTTGGACTCCTACAAAATGCTTGACTGCAACATTAGCATCAAGGTGCATTTTCTGCATAGCCATCTTGATACATCCCCGGAAAATCTTGGTGTCGTCAGTGATGAACAAGGAGAATGATTCCACCAAGATTTGAAGGTCATGGAAGGACGGTATCAGGGTAGATGGGATGAACACATGCTGGCTGACTATTGCTGGAGCATTCGGCGGGATTGTCCACAGAATGAACACTCCAGGAAAAGCTATAAGTGCAAATTTCTATCTTAACTGCTACGACTTGCACACAATTTGCTGGACAGTAGCAATATATCCTTTGTATGAACAAAATAGATGTAAATAAAGTACATTCAGGTAAATTATTTTTTCTTTATTTTCCATTCTATGTATGAAATTTGTATGTTTTTCGAGGAACATGGAGGGTACCCTGTATCGTAAAAAGTTGACGTGGTAGAAAAAAGTGAGGTCATATTTGGATTCACAACCCAAAAGTTAGTAAAAAATAAGTGTCAGATCTAAGTCAATGAAAACTGTGTTCCCCAGTGTTATGGATGATACATACAAAGTAACCCCTTTTATCTTCCTGGAATTGAACTCATCCCAATCTCAACATCTTCTAGTGAAAATTACTACAATGAAAGCATTTACCGTAGCATTCCATTAATATAGAAATTGGTTTAAAAAAAAAAAGGAATACGACTTTGGGGATCTGACAACCACTTACTATCATCATCAGCCATCTGTCACAAGGCTGATGAAGACTGAAGTTATCAGTTGAAAGCTTCCTTACCTTAAACTTTTTACGTGACTTAAGTGCATTTTAAAGTTTTTACACTTATTATTTGCGGTTACGTGTTTATGTCCAAATTTTATCACATTAGTTCAGCATCTTTTGAGCATGAATTGAAATTTATTTATTATCTTCTCATTTGGCATACATTTCTTTCTGTGTCTGCTTATTTTTACACAAAAACATTCACATTCATTCATTTGTTTGTTTTTCTCAAAGATACTACCTTATATTATAAAGAATAGCAGGGTGTCTAATCCTGGTTTTTTATCAAAATTGAAGTAAACTATTATGGGGTTTGTCGTGAGAATAAAGATTTCACTATTTTATTCTTAAAAGGAAAGAAAGTTAAAGAAAGTTAAATATATACTATAAAAATTAAGAAGTCCTTTTTTATAACCGCAGATGCTGGCACAAAATTAACTAGACTTGAGAGGAACTTGAACTTGATTTTAAAAAAAAAGACAAATTTTTCAAAGTCCTAACTAAAAAGGATCATCGATTCTTGGTTTAAATTTTAATGTCGTGCTATCCTAAACACGTGTGACGTGATTTAATCTATCAAATAAACCCTTTCCTCAGGCTTTTCTTTTTTTTTTTTTGCTTCGATAGGCGTTTCCCGCCAATTCAAGAGCTAAATTCTTGCATGCCGACTTTATTGATTTAATGATTCGGGCCTTTTTAGCTGTTTTTTTTTTTAAAACATTCATTTGTTTCATTTATGAACAATTTTACACATATTAACACATGTCAATGAAAGAAAACATGTTGTTTGTCAAGCATCAGGAAAAACACTGAGTTCAAGAATTGAGCAACAGATAAACGTGAAATTTGTGGTGAAATTAAAGAAAACACCTACTGAATCTTTTCTTATGTTACGTGTGGCATACGGAGACAAAAGCATGTCACATGTGCAAGTTTTTGTCAAGCATAAGAGTTTCAGTGAAGGCACGTACAACATTGAAGAATATGAACGTCTGGGAAGCCCAAGCACTTCAGAAACTTAAGACAATGTGGACAAAATATATGCAGTTATTCGAAGTGATTGATGACTGAGTATTAGAATGATAGCATAAATGGTAAACATCGATAAAAATACTGTCAGGCAGATTTTACATGCAAATCTGAATATTAAATTTTTTTGTGCCAAGATGGTTTTGAAGCTTCTAACGCCCAAGCAAAAAGAAAAGTATATTTAACTTCAAAATATAATCTTATGTTTTATTTCATGCAGCCCTATGTATTTCCCCCTAAAGAGTGAGTCGTTTACTTCTCCGTAGAAAGGTTATCGAAATAACATTTGCAGAGCCATGAAAATTCAATTGTTCTGCACTCTTCTAAATCCTTAGTTTAAGCCTATTTTTCATGTTAGTATGACCAGGGAAGAATGAGGAGATTGGACAGAGAAATTCACTGAGGGAAATCATTTCTAATTGCTCTGCTGTTTTAGTTACCAAATATGGGATTCCAACACGGAAAGTAGAGTCTAAAGTGACACAAGTGCTCTTAAGACTGACTGCCCTAGCACAGTGAAAATGCAGAAAGTTGCTGACTTACTGCTTTGTAGGAGAGGAGTGCAAGGCAATGTCACTGGCTGGCAGCAAAGAAGTTAAGGAGGGGAGAAGGTATTGTGTCTGCATGGCACGACATTAAAATTTGATGTAAACAAACAAAAATGACATTTTCTTTAAATGAATTGTTCAAGTATAGTACTATTTTCATAACCAAAAATGCAAAATTTTGAAGAGCAGTTTAAGACAATGCATTCAGAGCAAGCAAAAAGTTGAAGGTGGCATTCTACCAACACTTCAATCTTGCACCAGTGGCTTAACTAGTCAGATCCGTTTAGGTGAAAGGGGTGGGGATTGAACAAATTCCTTTGTAGCCAGTAGTAAAAAGCATTAAAGCCGCCCCCAGTGGCACAGTAGTCTAAGCCCTGGCTTATGACCATTCGCCCGAGATGGTTCCGGGTTTGAATCACAGTGAGGAATAGATGTTGTGTTTGTCTTACAACACAGGCTTTCTGCCTTCCCTGGAACCAGTGACCTTAAATTAGAGACAGCCATGGAAGGGACAGCCTTCTTAGGAAACTGCCCATTCAGGTTCTAGGCAAGTTGCTCATGGTGGTCGTTAAACCTCCAATAAAAAAAAAAAAAAAAAATAAATAAAAAATTCGTTCTTTCAGTGTTTTGTACAAAAAAGTTGCTATCAAGCTTGCCCCACCAAAAATAATGTTCACCCACCTTGATTTCGAAGCCTAGCAATCAATGTCCCTGTCCCCAAGGACAAAAAATTTGTACATCGAAAAAATAACTTTTTTTTTATTGGAGGTTCAATGACCACTGTGAGCAACTCAATGGGCTATAAGCAGTCACCCGTCCGTAATTTAGAGCCACTGGTTCCACAAAAGGGAGAGAACCAGTGCCGTAAGACAAACACAACATCCATGCCTCACCGGAATTCGAACGCAGGCCTCTTTTGGACGAATGAACAGAAGCCATCACTAAGACCACTGCGCCATCGGGACAGCAAAAATAATTTCACATTATAGCCTAGTATATTTAATATTTTCTAAAACTTAACCATAATTATATTAAAAATCAATAACTTTTCCTTTAGTGGTATTGAGACCAGAAAATAGATGGCGCCACATCTACATGTGACTTACTAAATGCTATCATGTCGTGCTTTTTTCAATAATTTCATTAATTTTTGGACTGCAATCAACACTTGTGTCCATCCATGCGATAGTCCGGAATGCTTAAAATGATTTGGGCCATTTAGATTAATATTCTAACAATAATTTAGCTGAAAATGTTGCAGAGTGAGCTTGCTGGATTATTTCGGAATTAAAAATCAGCAGCATCTGCAATTCTGTTAACATTTTCAGCTAAATTATTATCAGAACGTTTAATCTAAGTGTCTCAAATCATTCTAAACATTCCAGAACTGTCACATTGATACACTTAAATTTTTACTCTATTCCGAAAATTAATAAAATTATTGAAAAAGAATGCAATGTAATAGCATTTGGTAAGTCACATGTAGATGTGGTGCCATCTATTTTCTGGACTCAACACCACCAAAGGAAAAGTTTTAGATTTTTAATATAATTATGGTTAAGTTTTTAAAAATATTAAGTACACTAGGCTACAATATGAAGTTATTTTTATCAATGTTCACATTTTTATTCTTGGGAATGTATTTAATTGCAAAGAAAATGGCTACAGATGTTTGCCCATTGGAAAAACAAGGCAAAGACTTTAGGTGGATCCACCTTAAGCATGCTCTTAATAGATTTAACAGGCTGTTTTCAACACTTGCAAATAATTTCACAGCAAGAAATAAATTTGCTCTTAAATTATAATAAAGAAATTAAACATACTTTGATAACTGAAACTGTAACATTAGTTCCCAAAGGCACTGCAACTGTTCCATTTGGCCTAAAAATATAAGCTCCTGAAGCTCTAAAGTCGAACTCTGTGTTGTTACCATCCATTCCGCGGTACCAGTAAAAAGACTGATTGACAGTTAGGTTTGTTCCATCAGTAAAATGCAGCTCTCGAAGTAAACCTGTTTTGCCATCCACAACAACTTGTACAAACTGAAAAGGATTTTGCAAAACAATAAAAAATATTTTTGCATGAAGTTTATTTGAATTTGTAAAAAAGTATACATGATTGTAAATAATTTACTAAAATCAAACAATTACACACACTTCATTAATGTATAACAACTAGCATATTACTCCATTTTTCAAAACATTTCAGACTGCTACGGAAATAAATGTAATTCTCCTCCACTGCCCCATGTGGTACACAACTACAAAATGGAAGCCAAACTGAGTACTGGAAAACAGTATTTTAAAACTTAAAAGAGAATAACAACTGATATTTCATCAAGCTATATTCTTTCTTACCAATGCTGTTAAAACAAAAGTAAAATTATATTTAACAATACAATAAAGAAAACACAGAAATATATTAACTACTGCAGTCAAGAATACTGACAGAATAAAATGGCTCATCTGTTCAGATGACATGCTATGAAATCAACAAAAGTGAAATTACCAAAAGTCCCTCAAATCAGATATAATCAAAAGAGAGAAAAAAAGGAAAAGAAGAATGATAGCCTGAGTGGTTAAACTTAAATAATAATTAAAATTACAGGGCATAAGTTAAAGTTTTTTCTCTGATATAAGAATTCCTTGGAAAATCATTTTTATTTTCTTTGTTTATATTACCCTACTTTACAGTCATTTGCAAAAGTTGTCAATTTATTGAAAATTAAAATTTTGAAAGAAACAACTAATTACTAGTCAGATATTTGAAAAAATGACACCACATATCAATACTTACATTCTTTAGAACACAAAAAGACCGAAATCAGTACTTTGTGTGGCCACCTTTGCTCTTTTATAATGGATAGAATATGATGTGACATACTCTCAATGAGGGATTTGCAGTAGTCATTTGAAATGTCTTTGCACCACATGTACTTTTATGTGTCAATCAAAGCTTGGGAATTTGACGGCTATTTTTTTGTTACCTTGTCTTTTAAAATGGCCCACAAATTTTTGGTTGGGACTCTTACTAGAGTCAAGCACAGTTATGTTTTTCCTCTGCAGGTAGTCCTTTACTGTCTTTGATCTGTGGCATGGAGCACCATCATGCACAAAGATTGTGCATCTGTGCACTTGCATATGAGTTAACAGTTTCTCACGTAACATTTTCACATAAAAAGGACCAGTCATGGTAGTGCCTGTTGGCAAAAAGGATAATGAAGCAGTACCAGATGCTGACATAGCACCACATATCATCTGACTGGGCAGATGTCTCGCGGTGCTAGCAGTGTATTTTTCATCAAACCTTTTGCCTTTTGGTCATTGAACATGTGTTTCATGTGATTCATATTGACGCACAGTTGATTCATTGGAAAAAAGAAGTTGGCTCTAATTTTCAGCAGTCCACGATTGATGACGCTTTGCAAACTGGAGTCTTCTTTTTCATAACAGAGGTTAGCCTAGGTTTATGTGCAGATTTATAAGACTTTAATCCAAAATCTTTGCCAAGATGTTGGGAAACAGTGCTGATACTAATATCAAACCCTTTTGAATGTAGAAAAGCCTTGATTTTCTTGCACAAACTCCTCGGAGAATGCATAACTATTTGCCTTATGGTACTGTCATCACGTGGGGTTGGTTTCCTTGGAAGTCTACTTCTTTTTCGGTCTCTAAATTCACCTGCATCTCGATATTTCGTGATTGTGTTATGAATAGCAGTCTTACATTCATATTTCTGATTATGTCACGTTCGGAGTTATGCTTCATGACATAAAGTTCCTATTTGTGCCCTCTGAGTAACACTCAATGACGTTATTTTGGCTCATTTTTCACTACATGGATAATATGTACGAAACCCCTCAGCATGAAAACCAGAAGCAAACTTATGATCGCACACTTCCTACAACTCTATCAACAGCTGCCTCTGTAAGGTGATGAAACTATGACAGGAAGTTGAGTAATACAGACAGTAGCTGACGCAATCGGCAGAAATCTCTGAATACCAACAGGTGGTCTTAAACTTTTGCAAATGACTGTATATCCTTGGGAGGAAGACAATATGAGTTTCTCATACAATCATTTTGCTTGCCTGTGGTTTTGCTACAGCAACTTTTTATACATGTATAGCTGACTATTTTCTTACCTTCTTTAATTTCCTTCCTTCTTTAATAGGAAACGCTAGATTTTTTAATCTTCATTAAAGAATTCAGATCACATATAAAATGCTGCTTCAGTAGAACTGTAGGTGAACAAAATAGTGATGTGTAAAACAGCAAGCATGAGTTTCTCATACAATCATTTTGCTTGCCTGTGGTTTTGCTACAGCAACTTTTTATACATGTATAGCTGACTATTTTCTTACCTTCTTTAATTTCCTTCCTTCTTTAATAGGAAACGCTAGATTTTTTAATCTTCATTAAAGAATTCAGATCACATATAAAATGCTGCTTCAGTAGAACTGTAGGTGAACAAAATAGTGATGTGTAAAACAGCAAGCAATTTTTCTCGGTATGAGAGAAAGTAGTTTCGTAAAACATGTAGAAAAATATTTATAAAAATTAATCATCTATGTCCGAAATAACTTTGAGTAAATATTTGTCTTTAACACCAAGTTTCATCAAAAGCAATCCAAGTAAAACAAATCTTAGCAACCCAAACTTTTGGAAATAAACAATCTAAACTGGTTCATTCTTATTAACAGGTTGTTAAAAATCACCAAGGAGATTATTGAAATTTTTGCATGTTCTAGTCTATGGAATAGATAAATCTTAGTGCCATTTAGGCTGGCCTTTCAAATGAGAATAAATGATTGAAATAATAATTTCTTGAAAGAACTGAACATTTTTGCACATATTGGTAGAGTAACACTTCCTCTATAGTAACACTTCCTTCTTCATTCCAGGTAAATAATGGATTCCAAGCAGAAGCAACATGCTTTTCTTGATGAAGGAAGGGTGCAGGTTGTCCGACATCCAAAGAAGACTATGGAATGTTTACAGTGATGTCCCTATTGACAAGAGCAATGTGCACAGTTGGATGAAGAAGTTTAAAGAAGGGGAAACCAGCATTGAAGACAAACCACACAGTGGGAGACTATCATCTGCAACCACTGATATCAATCATCAGCGAGTGGATGAATTAATTTGTGTGGAGAGATTAGTCACAATCTGGGAGCTTGTTGCACAACTGGACTGTGGTCACAGTGCCATACAGAAGACGGTGGAAGACTTAGGGTATCGGTAAGTGTGTACAAAGTGGGTACCTCGGCAGTTGACACCCCATTTGAAGGAGAGAAGGGTGGAAGTCTGCTCTGATCTGCTGGAAGTGTTTGCCCCCCCCCCAGTGGCGCAGTGGTCTAAGCGTTGGCTTATGATCATTCATCCGTGAGGGGTCTGGGTTCGAATCCTGGTGAGGCATGGATGTTTTGTTTGTCTTACAGCACTGGCTTTCTCCCTTCCCCGGAACCAGTGACCCTAAATTAGGGGCGGGCAACTACTTATAGCCCACTGAGTTGCTCACAGTGGTCATTTAACCTTCAATAAAAAAAAAAATGAAAAAGGTGTTTGAAGCCAATGAAGACATGTTTTTTTGTTTTGTTTTTATTTGGTGACGGGATGAAATGTGGGTGTATTTTTATGATCTGAAAATGAAGAATCCATCCATGGTATGGCGTCAGACCTCTTTACCAAGGCCTAAGAAGTTCAAGAGTCAGTGATCAGCACAAAAAAGTCATTGTGACTGTTTTTTGGGATGACAGGGGTGTCATTCTCCTTGATTTTCTGGAACGTGGCCGTACCGTGACTAGCGAGCGGTACATTGAGACACTCAAGGAGCTAAGAGAAGCCATAAGGAGAAAGAGACCGAACAAGAATCTGAAAAGGATCCATATTCACCATGACAATGCGAGACCACACACATCTTTGGCAACAAATCAGGCGATCAGCAAATTAAGCTGGTCGGTGGTGCCACAAGCCCAGATCTGGCGCCCTAGGACTTCCACCTGTTTGGTCTAATGAAGGACAGTCTCCCGGGGACAACGATTTGATGACACAGATGAGGTGAAAGTGGCTGTGAAGAAGTGGGTACAACAGTCCACACCTGAATGTTTCAAAGATGGAACAAATGCATTGCTTGTGATGGAGACTATGCTGAGTAGTACCTTTGCAAAAAGAAAGAGTTACTCTACCAACATGTGCAATTTGAACGACCTCTGTCAGCTAATAAAAATGTTATGCCCACTTTTGCATTACTTTTGATACAACCCTTGTATTAATGATAAAAAAAAAAAGGTTGGTAAAATTTGGATTCATTGAAATGATTATAATTTTACACACATACTTAGTGAATTTTAGCTGATGATTCATTTCATAGCTTTGTTCTTTTTTTCCTCCTCATAAATTTTAGATCAATTTGAATCAAACATGCAATTAATAGATGCTTACAGAATCCTACAAAATGGGAAACTGCAGTTGACTAACCTCATTTTCAATTGTCCAGTCTGTAACTTTCTTAACTACCTTGTATTGCTGTTCTTCCACAACTCTCTTATCTGCAATTAAGGAACAGCATGCTAAATTATATGACTCAATAAATCAATAAGCTGAAAACATAATGCCTTTGTTAGCACATAAAGAAAAGAAATGTTAAAAAAATATATTAAATTAAGTGTTTTGCTTGTAAGAAAGAAATTTTGGGGCATCAATCAATTACACTTAATGAACATTCAACATCATCAAATACTTTTCAAAAAATTTATGAGACAGAAAGCAACAATTTTATTTTTATTAACTTATCGCCAATACACATTTGAGACCTTGAGAGGTGATACAGAGTGCTTATTAAAAAGAAACAGTGCACCAACAGTTCAGTGTTTCTGAATTGTATTGATGATAAATGATATTTAAATAGACTAGATTATTCAAAGCAATCAGAATTATGCATGGATTTGCCTGTAGTTTACTGGTCTGCATATAACATCACAGAAAACTAGAAATTACATCACACTGGAGTGGAAAACAAAGCTGCATCTCCCGATTTTCGTTCGAGCATGGTATCTGTTACACCACCCAGGACAATGAAGTTACAAGCAACTAAGGCTAAGCAAGTATGCTCAAATGGAAATTGGGAGACGCAGTTTCGATTCCGGCTCCAGGATGATATAATTTTCAAGTTTTCTGTGGAGATGTTACATGAAGACCAGTAAATTACAGGCAATTCAATATATAATTCTGATTGCTTTGAATAATCTAGTAAACTTCCCAGGTATTTTCTTCTGAAGAATATTTCTTCCATAATTTCTACATTTAAATAGAATTTGGAGGTAAACACTGTTGAGTACAAAAATTCTATGAACAATAAGTTTTGGTTTTGATCAGAAACCTTTCACTCCTGAATGAAGCATTTTTACAGCTGACAATGCATATTTGACAAAACATTGAAGTTCTTCCTAGCATTTGTTTGATAAGTTAATAAAAAAATTAGTTCACTTTTGAACTGGGTTAGGAAAGGAAATTTTGCATAACCATGATATCATTGGTGTACATTTCAACTAACGTTCCAGCTGCGCCTTTGCAAAACAGCTTTTTTCTCTACTAAGGGGCTACATTTACAACATTTTCTACATACATACATACATATCACTAAGCTGTTCTCTGAGATTCAGAGGCTAGCTCCACAAAGAAATACAAACCACCAGATAATTGTTACTTACTGTTGTCGTATCAAACTTCTCAATTTACAGCGATTCAATTTACAGCGATTTTGGCTTCACTGACATCCATCACACGCCTTACACAAGATCTTCTATACTTCATACTCATAATCTTTTTCTCATGCAGACACTCCTGAATCTGATCCTCCCATGACTTCCTTGGCCTTCCTCTGGCTTTCCTTCCTGCCACTTGGGCTAAAAAGATTTTCTTAGTAAGCATTACAACGTTTTCTGGCACAATTATATTTGAACAGCTTGTCTACACCAGTTTTGCTAATTAATATATCACCTTCATCAGGGCAAGTAGTGGGATTTACATGTTGTCCAACATGACCAAACTGTTGATTTTGGCAGTCACAATTCGCAAGCTATTTCCAGGATAACTTGGAAAGAATGGAGTGGAAGCTGAGCCCTTCACAAGGTGTGAATAGCTTTTGAAAATGTGGAATGCTTTCAAGGTGTACGTGGAAACTACTCACAAACTATGACAGTCAATATCACCAGAACCATTTGGGCAGCATATAAATTACAACACTTTCCTGAAGAAGCTATGCATTAAATCAGCAAAACTATATACTGAAGTACCAAAAAAAGAAGAAAAAAACTGGGAAGGGTGCTACCATTTTCATTACATGCCACTACACCTATGTGGTAAATCATATCATCCGCAAACGTATATATAGAGGCAGATATCTGCGCAAGCTCAAGTAGTAGCACTCGCAGTTCAGGTGGCAGCTTATCAGGTTTTAAGCGATTTCGAACGTGGTATGATAGTTGGCGTCCGGGAGATGGGTCACTCTATCTTGAAAATTACCACGAAATTTGGATTTACATGGTCAACAATTTCGAGGGTGTACTTGGACAATGCAAACTCAGGGGGAAATCCAGAGTGCAAGACAGGTGAGGCTGCAGAAAATCCCTGGATGATCATGGACAGCAGTGTCTGGCATGCATTGTAAAATCCACCACGCATGCAGCATTGCCACAAATCACAGCACAATTCAATGCTGGGGCCAGTAGTAGCATCAGCGTTCACACAGTGCAACATTCCCTGTGTTCTATGGGGTTCCAGAGCCGGCGGCTTACTTGGGTTCCATTGCTGACCTGACGACACAAGGCTGTGTGCCTCGCCTGGGCTCAGGAACACTGCCATTGGATGCAAAATGAGTGGAAAAGTGTAGCCTGCTCCAACAAATCATGGTACAAACTGTTTTAAGGCTATGTGACCATCCTTGGGGATCAATTGCATCCGTTCATGTCATGCAGCCACTTGGATGGGTACAACTTCTTTCAACACAACAATGCATCACTGCACACATCCACAGTTGCCCAATTATGGCTGGAGGAAGATTCCACAGAGTTTGGCATTCTGACTTGTCCCCCTCATTCCTGGATTTAAAAGCCATTGAACATAAATGGAATACGGGATTTCATTGTCATCTTCAAAATTTGTATTGTATGGTGTAATCCCGTATTCCATTCATGATTAGGCTGACCATACGTACCATTTTGAACGAGACAGTACCGTTTTTTTCATATTTCCCGGTCATCCCGTCGTTTTAATAAAAGTGTAAATTTTGTCCTGTTTTTAATAAAAACTATAAATATAATTGTATATTGGTCAAGCAATTTTTTTTAAATGGGCACAAACATCTAGAAAACATTCCTGTATCTGATAGATGGGTACAATTTTTTTCTGAAATGAGCAAAAAATCGCCTAGACTTTCAGGACTTTTGTAATATTGCAGAGTTTATTCTTTGTCTTCCAGGGAGTACAGCACCTGTTGAGAGAATATCTTCTGTTATGAACAGTATGTGGTCAAAGGCAGTGAGAGCTACGTTAGTTGTACGATGAAATTGAATCATAGAGTGTGAGAAGTTTTATGATAAGGTGTTGAAAGACCGAACTTTGCTGCATAAGACTACTTCATCGGAGAAATATTCATGGTACGAACGTGGTGAAATACAGTTCCCCGCTAAGTGTACCTAAATTTTGTATGGGTTCTGTCACGGTTAACTACAGAATAATGGTAAGCTCAATATGTTTAAGTAATAAAACTTTTTTATCGTCTTACTTTTTGTCCCGTTTTTGTCATCCCAATGCTCCATTTTTGTCTCAAGGAAATATGGTCACCCTATTCATGATTTATCTGTTCCTCCGGGCAATCATGGGATAGGATACTTAACCTCCAGATTCGCTAAACATGAATGCCGGTTGCTTCCACTAGCGAATCCTGTGATGGTTATATTCAAATTAATCGGAAACTTGAGACTTGGTCGTTCTGGGCAGCGTAGTGGTTAGCATACCAGGGCGCTATCTGGAAGACGAGGGTTTGATTCCCGCTCCAGGATGATGAAATTTTCAAGTTTTCGGATATTATCTGACTTTCCATCCTTGTCACATTACGCCAAAAAACAGTTTGTCATCAAAATTTGTACCATTGAACACGTTTGGGATGCTGTTAAACATGCTGTCAATGCCAGGAATAATCCACCAGCAAATATTACGGAATTGTGGGATGCTCTTCAGGAAGCATGGTGTGCACTGACTCCACAGTACTACAGAGAACTTGTTGAGTCCATGCCCTGTCACGTTGCTGCCATTATCCAATAGCGAGGAGGACCAACGCGGTATGAGATAGGTATCCCAGTATTTTGGGCATTTCAGTGTAGTAGACAAAGTGGAAATTAGGCAACATACAAATTACACCCCTGTCCAGAAGAAGCTGTGCAGTAGACCAGCAAAGTAGACAATCTATTAAAACTTATTTGTACATGTAAACAGTGTATACATAACTTCTTAATTAAAATGCACAATGCTGCAGTCAGCTTTGTTGTTAGTTTTGCTCATAACTGCAAATTAACTCATCAAGTATTACTGTAATTTTGGGTAAATAAGCCACACTGGCATATACACCGCAGCGATAAAAAAAAGGGGTGGAATGAAAATAAAATCACCAGAAACGCTGTACCTCTGTATACGCCGCACCTTCGCAGTAAGGTGGGATAGTACCACGACGGAGTCTTGAAAGCATTACGTAGATAAAAATATAGTACCTGATCTTTCAAATAATAAATGAAAATATCAATTAAACAAGATTCAATCTTAAGGATAACACTTACCTTACTACTTATTTTATAAAAAATTACTCGAAGAATGCACATACATACATACATATCACTAAGCTGTTCTCTGAGATTCAGAGGTTAGCTCCAAAAAGAAATACAAACTTCCAGATATTTTTACTTATTGTTGTTGTATCAAACTTCTCCATTTATAGCGATCATGACATACAACTCGTGCTTCACTGATATCCATTACACGTCATACACAAGATCTTTTATACTTCATACTCATAATCTTTTTCTCATGGAGACACTCCTGAATCTGATCCACCTATGTCTTCCTTGGCCTTCCTCTGCCTTTCCTTCCTGCCACTTGGGCTGAAAAGAATTTCTTAGTAAGCATTTCATCACTCATTCTTTCAACATGGCCAAACCACCGAAACATATTGGTCTCCACCTTGCTAGCAACATTTTGCTTCACATCACACAACTGCAATACATCTTCATTCCTCACACAATCAGATCGTGTCTTGCCACAAACCCCACGTAAGTAACGCATTTCTCCAGCACACAAACGACTCCTATGTTTCTTCTGCAGTACCCAGGTTTCACTGCCAAACATCAGAGTAGGAACAATTACTGTTTCATACACAGCCATGCGGGACTCTCTAGAGAACTCCTCATTCCTGAGAAAACCTCCCAGAGTAGCTATGATTTTCAAAGAAGAATTCACTCGCCTACTGATTTCACCATCCAACTTGTTCTCTCTGTCAAACATGCTTCCTAGATACACAAACTCACTCACCTGGTCAATCACAGTGCCATTTATACTTACATTACATTCAGTGCTACCCGTTCCTCTCTCAAACACCATAACTTTGGTTTTTCCCTTATTATACTCAGTTTGAATTTCATGCAAACTTCGTGCATCCGAGTCAACATACTCTGCAACTCACTTTTGCTCTCTGCCAACAGGACAGTGTCATCAGCATACAGCAATCTGCACACACGGATATCACCAAGACATAAACCACTATTATCTATTTCGGTATGGCAGTGAAACCTGGGTACTGCAGAAGAAGCATAGGAGTCATTTGCGTGCTGGAGAAATGTGTTACTTACGTGGGGTTTGTGGCAAGACACGATCTGATTGTGTGAGGAATGTATTGCAGTTGTGTGATGTAAAGCAAAATGTTGCTAGCAAGGTGGAGACCAATATGCTTCGGTGGTTTGGCCATGTTGAAAGAATGAGTGATGAAATGCTTACTAAGAAATTCTTTTCAACCCAAGTGGCAGGAAGGAAAGGCAGAGGAAGGCCAAGGAAGACATGGGTGGATCAGATTCAGGAGTGTCTGCATGAGAAAAAGATTATGAGTATGAAGTATAAAAGATCTTGTGTAAGGCGTGTAATGGATGTCAGTGAAGCACGAGTTGTATGTCAAGATCGCTGTAAATGGCGAAGTTTGATATGACAACAATAAGTAAAAATATTTGGAAGTTTGTATTTCTTTTTGGAGCTAACCTCTGAATCTCAGAGAACAGCTTAGTGATATGTATGTATGTATGTATCACACATGCATGCGTCCATAAATATATTAAACAGCCATGGTGACATTACACAACCTTGTCTAACTCCTGCACCAATGGAAAACCATTTTGATAAAACACCATTCACTCGTACACAAGCTCTACTGCCAGCATACATGGCTTTTACACTATTAAGTAGATTCCCAGTAACACCATATTCATTCAATACCCTCCACAAAAGTGTCCTATTCACTCGGTCGTAAGCTTTCTCTAAATCTATGAAGACAGTAAAAACTTTCTTCCCAACAGCCAGATACTTTTCAATCATCGTGCATAATGCAAAAATCTGGTTAGTGCAGCCTTTACCAGGCATAAAACCACTCTGAACATCCCACACTTTCAATGATGTAAGAACCTTACCAAACACTTTCCCTGGCACACTCAGTAGGCTAATACCACGATTGTTCTTGCATTCAGTCTGATCACCCTTTCCCTTATACAAGGGAACAATAATAGCATCCTTCCAATCCCGAAGGACCGTTCCTAACTCCCAGCACAACTGGCAAACTTCAGTTAACCAGTCAATTATACAGTCACCTCCATATTTCAACATCTCTGCAGTTATGCCATCAACTCCCGGAGCCTTATCATTCTGAAGAGATTTTAGAGCTTTACACACTTCTTCTCTTGAGATCCCTCCTGTGTTTTCATCCCTCATACACACACAACATTCTGAAAATATCTGCTACACATAGTTTTTCAATCAAATCCATCAAAATCGGAAACTTCACTGTCCAAATAAAAAAGTTTTAAAAGCTCATCATCTAAAAAAACTTCGGGGTCGTCCGCATCACTTTCGCTGTCCTCTGGCGTTTCACCGCAGTTTTTAGAAATAATGTTTGCTTCAGTGAAGCCCGAAATAATCGTCAAAGTTTTGACGTTTTTCAGGATTCGGAAAAACACATCTATTTACTATTAGCTTAAAACTAGAAGTATAACTTCTGCGTTTTGTCATTTTACTTTCCATGATAACGTAGAACCACGTGTAGAGTACTCGAGAAAATAAGATTTGACGAACTGAATGCAACGAACGCCCACGCCACTGACAAAATTTGCACTTGCTGTAATTGACCAATGACAATCGATCTTGGATGGTAGTCGGATATCCCGTTTTAAGAGGGGAGAGAAAGTGTTAGCCTCGGAGCGAAGCTGGTGATGTCATGAGTTCAAAGAGAGTTAGTTGCTCGGGAGCATGAAACAAGGGCACTACTTGCTAACAAGATTGATTCCCTGAAAAGTTTCCCTCAGCCACGCATTTTTTCCGAGTTTTATCGGAGACACCTCTCTCTTGCCTGTCCCACCTCAATCCTATAACCTATTATTTTCATATCTTGTTTTAAGAGGGGAGACACCACAAGAGAGTAATTGGAACAATTAAGAAGCAACTCTGAGTTCTGTGAAAGGAAAATGGAAGTTATTTCACTTCAGTGGAAGGCTTCACTATAATAGAACATGTTTAGATAATTAGATATAAGACGATGTTCTTTTTTAAGAAGTTCTGCATGTTTAGATATAAGACGATGTTCTTTTTTAAGAAGTTCTGCAGCTCATGACTTATGTGCAGTAGCTGATTAATTCTGTGAATGGCAGAAGCATCTACCATTACATGCTCAGATATTTGTGTAAATGGTTATGGTTTTGAAGACATGACTGCTAACTGCAATGGTCCTTCTCAATGGCAGTCTATCACTCAAGTTTCACTACTGGAAAATGTGCAGATATACATGCATCACCACTAATTCTTCATTAGTTCATTAAAGAATTACCAGCTGATTTTAAAACACTTAAAAGACCATCTGCGAATTGTAAAGACAAAATACTGAGATTAAATTCAATTATTATGTCCCTTTGAACCACAAAAATAGACAAAAACAATTCATATTAGCTGTTAATGCATCTATGAACCACATAAGTATGCCCTGCTCACTGGCAAATAACCAAATGGTACAGATCTGGTTAAATTAAAACAAATGTCTGGTGACCATTAGTAACAAAGTGTACTATAATCATCACTCTCAAATTCATGGTGAAAATTTAAAAAAAATTCTTACTTTTAATACTAGGCTTCATGAGAGCATATTTGGTTGTATATCCCATCATGACTGTGACAAAAAAAATAATTATGTATACATTTAAAAACAATTTAACATTCACACTAACCCAATAAGAAAGTATGAATACAGTAATACCCCAACTTACGCGAACTCGGAGTGATGCGATTTCTTATTATCGCACTCCCGCTTCGACCCTTACCGCCCAGGGCGTGTTTCATGCAAATTCATCCAGTTATTCCTCCCGTGTTTGCCGGTGTCACACTTGCAGTGACATGTACGGACGTGTTTCACGCAAATTCATCCAGTCGTTCCTCCCACGTTTGCCGGTGTCGCACTTGCAGTGACATGTACGGACATGTTTCACGCGAAATCATCCATACACGATTTTCACGATCGACGTAACTTGAGATTGTTTTGTTTTAGGTGCAAAATTGTGTCGTTTAAAATAACGTACGTAATACTACCTGCAATTATGTCGTCCAAATGAAGTAAGTCTGATTGTTGTACATCTAGCCAGAAAAGGAAAACATTGACTTTGGAATTCAAACTCAATATCATTAAGGATTTTGATGGCAAAATGAAAATTTGTGAGCTAGCAAAGAAGTTTGATCTACCGGAATCCACAGTAAGAACAATCATAAAAGACGAAGAAAAAATTCTCGCAGCTGTGTAAAAAGACCCAGTCCTTGAATCCAAGCATAATTCGTAAGCGTCATGGGTTTATTGCTGAGATGGAAACAATGCTTAAATTATGGTGTGATAATCAAGTAACAGTGAAGAATTGCCCAGTCGATCAGAACACCATATGTAACCAAGCTAAGCTGATTTTTGAGAGGCTAAGAGTAGAAGCTGGGGAAGCAGCTAAAGGTGAAAACTTCGTAGCCAGGAATGGTTGCTTCAACTGATTTAAAAATCGCTGTAACTGGCACAGCATTGCGGAGACCGGAGAGGCGGCAAGCACCAATAAAGAAGCTGCAACTTCTTTTCCTGAGACACTCAAGGCTATCCTAGAAGAAGGTGGATATAGCAGTCAAACCATATTTAATGTAGACGAGACCGGCCCATTTTGGAAGAAGATGCCTAAAAGAACTTTTATTGCGTGCGAAGAAAAAACGTTTCCTGGCTTTAAAGCTTCCAAGGACCGATTGACAGTGATGGTTGGTGGGAACGCAGCTGGTGATTGTAAGTTAAAACCCCTCTTAACTTATCGCTCTGAAAATCCAAGAGCTCTAAAAAATAAATCTAAAGCTGGTTTGCCAGTGATTTGGAGTCAAATGCTAAGGCTTGGTGACAGCTTCCATTTCTGAAGACTGGTTTGGTCACCACTTCGTAGCTGAAGTCAAACGTTATTGCCAGACTAAAAAATTCTGTTTAAAGTGATGCTCATTATTGACAATGCATCTAGTCACCCCCACATGCCACTCGAGTTGATTTTGACCCACGGGTGAAAGTTGTTTTCTTGCCTCCAAACACAACCAGCTTACTTCAACCACTGGACCAAGGCGTTATCAAAACATTTAAAGCGTACTACATGTATCGTTTGTTTGCACAACTGAATGAAGCTATGAGGCTAAATGATTAACTGTCTGTTAAAGAGTTTTGGAAACAGTTTAATGTTTTAGATTCCGTAAAGATCATCAGAGATTCTTAGGCTGAAATATCTCAAAAAACCTTGAATGGTGTGTGGAAAAATCTTTGCCCATTCTTTTTTCAGTGCGATGCGGAAATGATGCCAGAAACCGATCAAGTCACTGAGACAATAGAAGAAGTTGTCCACCTTGCTAGGCAATTGGATTTGGAAGTCGACAGTGAAGATGTCAGCGAGCTGTTAGATTCACATAGCAAGGAGCTTATAATTGATGAGCTCATAGAGATGCGTAAGCAAAGTGCTGCTGAAGAAGCCGACACTGTACACCCAGTTCCATTAGAACAACACATGACAATTGCAAACTTAATAGAAGGTCTCAGCTTAATTGAAAAAGGGTTAAAGATTTTGGAGAACACGGATTCTAATGAGGACCGGATTGCAGCCACAAGGCAAGGAATAAAAAAATCGTTAGCTTGCTACGAAGAAATTTTGCGTAAAAAGAAAAAGGCATTGTGGCGTCAGACGAGTCTGTTAGATTTTATGGAGACATCGAAATAACTTTCTTTTATGTAAGTTTTTTATGTTTTAATATATGTATTATGTAGGAATAACTGCAATTTGATTACATTTTTAACAAAAGAAAGTGTTTTTGTAAACTTTTGGTCCCAATGAACTAATATTTATATGCATTTGTATGCAAAATTGTACCCCAACTTATGCGAATGTGACTTACGCACTTATTGTCGGTCCCACCTATCGTGTAACTTTGGGGTATTACTGTTTTGATATTATTCCATGTACACAGCTATTAATGAGAGCTGAAAACAAAAAGCAATAAAAGGAACCATGGGTGAATGAAATGAACTATCACTTACTTGGAGTTGAGCGTATAAGATATACAGCATAGCCAAGTTGTGGGAGATCAGCCTTAAAAACCACCTCTGAATTTGCTTTACTAGATCGTCCAGGTATGTTAGCAACACCAGGAGAAATACTGATGATCTGTGATTTAAAAAAAAAAGTGGGTAAGGAGAGTAAAAACATTCACGTGATATGAAAACAATAAGCAATAGTTCACTATCACTTATGTGTACACAACATTATAATTTATCTCAGGAGTTTCTAAATCAATGAAATAAAGTAACATAATGACCTATATACATATTATGAAGGTCATTAAATTAAATAACCTCATTTTAAACATGCATTTATGATTATTATTTGAATTTAAGGCACCAGTTTTTACCTTCTAATCCTTAACATAAGTGGCATGTTTATCTCTGCAGAACGTGCTCCCACTGCGACTGAGCCCTAACATCATGTGGTTACACATTACTAAAACTACATATTTACAAGTTAAAATGAACTATTATAATTTGTTATTTACATAGTTCATTTTAATTCAATATGTCAAACATTCAAACTTTTAAAATGCTTAATGTTAAAAACACATGAAATCGCCATCTCCTCAGGTAAGGGAGACATCATTTGCACAGACACTCAACCACCTCTACGAGCCCTTTCGTCAACCTATGGTCAACATTCTCAGGAAGTTCATGACTCCACACGAGGATCACCTTGCTTGTGCTCAATTCCAAATTGCATGTCGGGAAGAGGAAGGAGCGTGGTGCACTCATTACATATATAGAACGTTTAATACTCACAGTGCTGCCATTTATTGGAGGCCAGTTTTATCATTCGATTATAAATGTAAAAATGCCATAATATGTATACTATATTGACAAAAGTCACTGGACACCCCTTCAAAAGCAAATGAACGGATCCGCTGCATTGTTAAGATGCGCAGTACAGCAGCAAACGGTATAAATATAAGCCTGCAGCTGACCGCGATCATATCGCACTGTGAGGTTGAGTGAAAATGTCGCGGCAGGAGAGAACTGACTTTGAGAAAGGAAAGACTGTTGGGTGTTATATTAGTGGGTTTTCCATAAAAGAAACCGAGAGGCATTTAAACATACCTAAGTCAACTGTTTTGGATGTACTGAATAAGCGAAAGACACATGGTATGCCTGAAGCAGCAAAACATACCAGCAGCTCAAAGAAAACCACTGACAGAGGATGTCAAAGCCTCAGGAGATACATTACAGCTAATCGACGGAGTACTGCACAAGTCCTCAGTGTACAGGTGAGTAAAAATGCTGGAACCTCGATATGTACACGTACTATTTGCAGAGAACTTCATTCCATGTGTTACCATGGTCGTGTGGCTGCTCATAAACTTTTCATCTCAACTCGGAATGCTACTCATCGTTTAGCATGCTGTACAACATTTATAGTGGACCATAGATCAATGGAAACGGGTTCTATAGACTGATGAATCCAGATACATGATCCATCAGTCTGATGGCCATGTGTGGGTATGGCAGCATCCAGAGGAATTATATTTACCACAGTGTACTGTTCCTACAGTCAGGTTGGAGCTAGAAGTGTACTCGTGTGGTGGTATTTTTTGTGGTATGGTCCCAACCCATTGGTTATCATGGACAAAGCTGTTAACCAGCACGTCTACCTCGATATTCAGGACAATTATGCCCTACCAACTCTGTGACAATAATATGCAACCAAGACTTGTTGGTGCCAGCAGGATAATGCACCGAGCTATAAAGCAAGGACGGTTACAGCATGGTTTGACGATAATTCTGTATCGTGTGTGGGCTGGCCAGCATTGAGCCCTGATCTTAATCCCATAGATCACCTATGGGATGAATTAGAGCGCTGCATAAGAAGCATAAGAAGTTGTGTTGTGTAACTGTTGTCAATACAGTGTATATATATATATATTTTTTATTGTCAAAAATTTTCCTTTTGTACTAAAATAAAATTTATTATTTTTCAGTTATTTATATATGTATTGTAAAGATCTTTTCTTGTGTGTGTCTTATAATGAGACAAAATTCTATTTTTTTTTTTTTTTTTTTTTTAATATGAAACAAAATTCTCTTTTTTTCTCATAATGACCTATTGGTTTGTTCACTGCAGCTCAACCAACACATAAGTTCCTTTACATCATCCGTGCTCAAATTAAGGTTGTTTTACTATGTATTTATTTCTTCTCTGCACAATGCTGCCACAAAACAACTGGTTACAATTGCAGATGATGAAAAGCTGACAGTTTTGCAATTATACCTGTACTTGAAGAAATTCTTGCATTTATTCTACTACATGAATCCACAAATTGATGAAAACTAGGCTAAATCTTCAGTATTTCACTTTATTGTTTTCTGCCATGCAGCTTTAAAAGACAGTGAGACAGTGCTACATGTTCTCACTGAATAGTTAACAGACTAGAAACAAATATTTAAAAAGCAGTAGTATGTTAAAAAAAAATCACTGTTCTGGTGTGCAGTGCACTGGAAAATTAAAATAAAGTACTTCATCAGCACATAAAAATTCCTGTAACAGTCATTTTCAAACTATTGACATGCTGTTTGAGCACACTTGTATTGTATAAACCATTTAATAAGAATACACAGAAGTTTATTTAAATATAATATGAGTGAAGTACTCTCTGCTATGAAAGTAATAATTGGAAAGCTAAAAGTAGCTAGTTACTACTACAACTACTTTCTTATAACAGTAGCATGCTACAGCTACTATTTTCAAAAAATACCTAGCTACATTATTTTTGCTACTTTTCAGCAAGTCTTCTTTTAAGTTCTAGCTTAAGTTAAAAGTGCAAATTCTGAGGACGATCTTTATTTGTATATTCTTATGTATGGCGTTCAGAGCAAAATAATAAGGTACATTACACAATTAATTTATTTATGTTACAGTAATTTATCAGAGCTGTGATCATCATTTGTAACACATTCAGTGGTGTACATTCCAGGCCAGTTAGACTATCTGGGCAGCACAAGGAATTCATGCAATTTGAATATTTATGAGCCATTCATCCTGAACAAGCTGAACAAGTTAGTAAAATCATGCAATGCATTGATTATTATACGCTTTCCAACATACCAGAGATTATTACTCAAGTTATAAGGATTAATGGCTGTGGAATAAATCTTGCCCCTGTGTCCTGACCTTTGATCCCATTTTAATGGTATTCAACAGAACCAGTTAAGCATACTTGCGGAACAACATGATAAAGTTTTGTCTCAATTGAAGCAATTTTAGTCAAGTTATGATGCATAAGGGCAATGAAATGGATCCCGCTCCTATGTCCTGATCTTTGACCCCACCTCACCCAATTTCAATAAGATTCGTCCCCAGGTGGTCCTCTACCACACCACATACTAAAATTTCATCAAAATCGAACCATTTTTACGCAAGTTATCGTGCGGACAGACAAGACAGACGGACAAAGCTGGAGCATATGCACTTCTTCAACCTATGGTTGGAAAACGTAAAAAACACAGTATAACCTTGGCTGACATGTAAAATAGAATGATTTTAAAATAATGTTGTTTTCTTAATCTTATAATTATATCAAAAAATATCTACACAAATTCATTCTCCTCTACTAAGATACTTGAATCTCTCAATCAACAGCCCTCAAAAGAACTGCTAGCATGATTGTTCCATACACGCTGCCTTTGCTGGCTGATTGAAAAGACTTCTGAGTTAATAGTTTGGCTAGTTTTCACAATGCAAGTCAAATTAGGTACATGATTGTAGGCAGGGTATACTCAGCCTCCCATCCCACCCAATAACACTTGAGAAAATCTTGAAATACTACGTGTAAGAACGGGCGTATTAACGATGTTAATTTATAATAATGCTGAACATTATATGAACTTTTTCATGAAGAAAAAGACATTACAAGCCCAAAAAGGCGACGGAAGATTCGCGAACATTTTTATTTTTCAGATGTCGAGAGCCTCAAACAAAGAACTTTAGTTTCTCATGCCTTAGAAAGGGAGAGGCCTTTCGACAAACTGATAACATCTTCAATGATACCGCGAATTTTGCTGTACATTGTCAGCATCACCCAGATGACTAAAAGTCTGGAAAATAGCCATCTACCTTTGCGCAAATGTAACAATGTATATTGTGTTAGTGTAAGAATGTACTTCGGCGGTAGGATTACTTTCTCAAAGGGACCCTTCCTAATGGCCTAGATCTGACAGAACCGCAGAGACACGAGAGGTAGGATTAAAACCCATCAGCGAGGCACATCGAGCCAACGCCCAGGGTGTGGTCGGCTAAGGGCATCAAAGGTGAACCACATGGCCGGAGAAGGCGAGCGACATCAACAGGTCAGCGAGAGGGAAGGTCAGCGCCGAGGTCTTGGCGCATGCGTAGCGCAGAGGAGGGGAGACGAGCAGGTCCCTTGAAGAGGAGCTGTCAGTCAGTCTGTTTTCGTCCAACGGAGAGAGCAGTTCTCCGGTAAAAGGGGACGCGAAGCGTTTGCCTTTTTATTTTGTGAGCAGAAGGACGCTCCAAGTTACGGAGGTCTGACGCTCTGGTTGAGTTTACCGAGCATCTATCCTAGAAGAGATAGAGTGCTCGGCTACAGCGGTACAGGTCCCGGTCAGGACTCCCGCTGGTGTAGTAGATATTTCTCTACAGTAAATTCGATCTTAGCACAGGCTAAGATTGAAACGTATTGACAGAGGAGAATAGTTAGACTACTATTCATAATAGTCGCAGAAATATAGACCTACTTTAATAGTAGGTAGATTCTTTCTAGAATGCCAACTCCGAGAGAAATTTTCTTCGAAGTGGATATCCTAACTTTCATGTCCATGCCACTGTTTCAGATCAGATCCTTAGGGTAGCCGGATGTTAGAGAAAGAGTAATCCACCGCCGTCAGGAACCTAACTGATTATATAATAAATGTTTGTGTTTTCAATAGTAACTCCTCTTGATTATCATTATATCTTAGTGTGAGTATTATTCTGTCCGTTCAGCTGTTCTCGATCCGCCTTCCCGAATCACAGATTTCATATTAAAGTGGGGAAGGCTTCGTTTGTTAGCTCGAACAGAGTTTGGGGAGTGTTTCAGAGAAACACAAACACTTCCTTGTGTCTGTGAGAAGCTGTATAGCGTGGACGCCTCAGATCCATAAATAGGAGGCGGAGCCACGACACGTGACCAGTATCTTCGCTCTCACACTAGGTGATTTAAAGAATATTTTTAACATTTTTTTTTCTAAAGTAGTGTGATTTGTTGCATGATTTTCCACTACAAGCTACTTTATTTTGTAGAATGCTACAGCTACAACTACATTTTCCAGTAGAGTCACTTGCAGTTCTGAGTTTACAAAAGTAGTGGTTAATCAATGCTGAAAAGCTTCTAAGATTTGGACAATGTTTTGGTCCAAATAATAGGTAAGTATTTAACAACCTTTTTTTGGTGAGACCATTTCTAGCAGTTTTCTATCTCTTGAATTCACAGAACCAGACATACAAATTGCATTACAGTTTCCAACAGAAGCATATCTTTTTCATTCAGTTTTTGTGAATGTTGGTAATTCTTCACCAATGGCAGAAAACCATCCTTAACTATTCATGGAAATATTGTGAATCATCCAAAGATTTTTATTGCATATTTTGAAGATGAGAATCAAATTTTTGGTGTAAATATGAGATGGATGGTAAGTCAGATAATATCTGAAAACTTGAAAATTTCGTCGTCCTGGAGCGGGAATCGAACCCACTTCTCCTGGATAGTGCCCAAGTATGCTAACCACTACACCACCCAGAACAACCAAGTTTCAAATTTCCATTTTAAATTTTTGGATATTATCTGACTTACCATCCATGTCATATTTACACCAAAAAACGGATTCACATCTTCAAAATTTGTATTATATGGTGTAATCCTGTATTCCATTCATGATTCTTATTGCTTTTACAAGCAACATGTAAAGTTGTCATAATAATGCACATAAAGTATCAAATACCTTGGGTTTTACCTCTACACAGTGATATCAGCTTCTGACTTTCCACTTTATTTGTGTAGATCATTCAGATCACTCTTTCACACCTGATTTATTTCTTTGATTCCTAATACTTGACAGAAGCTTTCTACATATAATTAAGTTTCATCAGACCTATTCAGCTATTCTTTATCACATTCACACTTATAATCCTGCAGCTTATATGACTTAGTGGTCAGAGTTGCCGATTGTTTACAAATTGTCCAAGTTAGGCCTAGGTTCATGTCCTGAAAGGGGCATGGGTGGTGTGCTAGTTATACACCATTGGTCTTATCATCTCTGTGGAATAAGTAGTGACATATTCGGGACAGGCGACTCCTCATGGCCTTAGATGCTCAAGAGAACAGTTAGATTCTTTCCACCCAGAAAAATCCTATAGTCCAGGTGACCAAGTGGTTAGAGGCACAAGTGTTGGGTTTCTGACTATCTCAGTTAGGCCTATGTTTGTGTCCTGAATGAAGCATTGCTTGTGTGCTTGTTCTAAAGCATTGGTTTGATGACATCCCTGAAATAATTGGCTCTAAATTTCGGACAGGTGATTCCTCACAGCCTCAGAAGCTCGCAAGTCACTAACCCCAAAATAAAACAACAACAACAGCAAAAATCATGCAGTCCAGGTGACCAAGTGGTCAGAGGTGCTGGCTTACGACCAATTGTCTGAATTAGGCCTTGGATCATGTCCTGATTGAGACATCAGTGGTATGCTTGTTTTACAACACTGGTTCATCACCTCCATGGAATCAATGGCTTTAAATTAGGGACAGGTGACTCCTCACAGCTTTAGATCCCACATTTTATCCCCACCCCCTCCCCAAAAAAGAAAAAAAAAAGACTGAATGACCTATATAAGATCTGTCAGAACTCTTCTGCACTGTCACTGGAATAAGATTACCTTAAGCTCACTTCCATCATCTTATGCAGAATTACCAATCTCAATAACGAGTCATTAGATGCATTAAAATTATAAGTGCAACCAATTTTCTAATGAAATTTAACAATCTATGTCTGAGAAAGTTGTTTAGATAATAGCATATCACCACGTTTCTCTAAAAAATCTTGTATACAAACAGTTGTCAAATTATGTGTCACTATATCTCGCTTTTATTGTTGTTGCTGTCAAGGAATATTTTATCATCCTCCTAATTAACAAATAATTGTAATTTATTGTTTGCATTCAAAAATAAACTGCAACTTCAAAAACATCAAATTTTCAGTATACACTAGCTTTTTTAGATTACTGCATTTCACTCAAAAAATTATATTTTTCATCAGTTATCCAGTTATCAAGTAATCTGTAGAAATCAAGTAGTAAAGGTGTTCCTACAATAAAAAAAATATTTGAAATATTTGATATATTACTATATTTCTCAAATAAAACTTATCTGCTCACTTGTTCATTTATTTATTGTATTTGACCTCCCTTTCATATAAATGCACTGAATAAGATATAGGGATACAAAATAGGAAAGTAATTTCTGAAGTTTTTCTCACAGGACATTCAAATAGTAGGTTATCTAGCTTTACTAGTTTTCATATATGATATATTCTTAACTTTCAGACTTCCATCAATGCTCTGGACATTCTGCAATGTATGAAATTCATTTCTCACTCAGTGGTCATTCATATTGTCACAGACCAATGCTCATCTTATTATGTGAGCCCTGCAACTATATTTTTCAGATTCTTTTTGGTGATTCTTCAATATCCACCCAATTTTACTTGAAATTAAAAATGTATCCATTATTCAATTAAGTACTAAAAGTTTTTTTTTCTATGATTAAGGAATTTAAGCATTGTGGTCTTATGAAATTCCACTTTGTGAATAATATAAGTTATACTGTCTTGAATTACCACTTTTTAAAGTTTTCACTCAAATTTAACTGAGATCCACTGACTCCTGTTACTGCTTCCAAGCACAAGAGGCATCAAAATCAGAAAATAGGACAGATCATCCCCCTTTAATGGCATAATTCTACATACATACATACAAATCACTAAGCTGTTCTCTGAGATTCAGAGGTTAGCTCCAAAAAGAAATACAAACTTCCAGATATTTTTACTTATTGTTGTCGTATCAAACTTCGCCATTTACAGCGATCTTGACATACAACTCGTGCTTCACTGATATCCATTACACGCCTTACACAAGATCTTTTATACTTCATACTCATAATCTTTTTCTCATGCAGACACTCCTGAATCTGATTTACTCATGTCTTCCTTGGCCTTCCTCTGCCTTTCCTTCCTGCCACTTGGGTTGAAAAATTTTTCTTAGTAAGCATTTCATCACTCATTCTTTCAACATGGCCAAACCACCGAAGCATATTGGTCTCCACCTTGCTAACAACATTTTGCTTTACATCACACAAATGCAATACATCTTCATTCCTCACACAATCAGATCGTGTCTTGCCACAAACCCCACGCAAGTAACGCATTTCTCCAGCACACAAACGACTCCTATGCTTCTTCTGCAGTACCCAGGTTTCACTGCCATACATCAGAGTAGGAACAATTACTGTTTCATACACAGCCATGCGGGACTCTCTAGAGAACCCATCATTCCTGTGAAAACCTCCCAGAGCAGCTATGACTTTCAAAGAAGAATTCACTCGCCTACCTATTTTCACCATCCAACTTGTTCTCTCTGTCAACATGCTTCCTAAATACACAAACTCACTCACCTGGTCAATCACAGTGCCATTTATACTTACATTACATTCAGTGCTACCCGTTCCTCTCTCAAACACCATAACTTTGGTTTTTCCCTTATTTATACTCAGTTTGAATTTCATGCAAACTTTGTGCATCTGAGTCAACATACTCTGCAACTCACTTTTGCTCTCTGCCATCAGGACAGTGTCATCAGCATACAGCAATCTGCACACACGGATATCACCAAGACATAAACCACTATTATCTATTTTGGCCTCACGCATGCATGCGACCATAAATATATTAAACAGCCATGGTGACATTACACAACCTTGTCTAACTCCTGCACCAATGGAAAACCATTTTGATAAAACACCATTCACTCGTACACAAGCTCTACTACCAGCATACATGGCTTTTACACTATTAAGTAGATTCCCAGTAACACCATATTCATTCAATACCTTCCACAAAAGTGTCCTATTCACTCGGTTGTAAGCTTTCTCTAAATCTATGAAGGCAGTAAAAACTTTCTTCCCAACAGCCAGATACTTTTCAATCATTGTGCGTAATGCAAAAATCTGGTTAGTGCAGCCTTTACCAGGCATAAAACCACTCTGAACATCCCACACTTTCAATGATGTAAGACCCCGTACTTTTTCAATAACAACCTTACCAAACACTTTCCCTGGCACACTCAGTAGGCTAATACCATGATAGTTCTTACATTCAGTCTGATCACCCTTTTCCCTTATACAAGGGAACAATAATAGCATCCTTCCAATCCCGAGGAACCATTCCTAACTCCCAGCACAACTGGCAAATTTCAGTTAACCAGTCAATTATAGAGTCACCACCATACTTCAACATCTCTGCAGTTATGCCATCAACTCTTGGAGCCTTACCATTCTGAAGAGATTTTAGAGCTTTACACACTTCTCTTGAGATCCCTTCTGTGCTTTCATCCCTCATTGTGACATCATCTGCATCTGTCTCAGAATCATTTTTGCTCTCCTGATCTAATAACTCACAGAAGTATTCACCCCATCTTTCACTTAACTCATTGGGCTCCCATATCATTTCCCCGATCTCATTCTTTACACAACTTACAACTTTGTTTCCCCTATTTTTCCTGAGTCTCATGTACTTCCAGAAGGACTTTCTATCTTTCCAAAAAGCCAGTTCATGCCTTTCCACTTTCTCCTTCCTATCTTTTGCCTTACTGTGGCGAACCAGCTTAGCAGCTTCACGCTTCTTACAGCGATATTCATCCACAGAGACTCTACCTTGCAACATCCCCAAATAGGCTTCCTTCTTTTTCTTTACTGCCTCATCAATCTCACTATTCCACCAAGCATCACCTCTATTGTTACTCACTATTGTGGTGCCACAGACCTCTTTAGCAGCAGTGACAACACAGTTCTTAAAACATTCCCACTTCTTTTCTACATCCCTCTCACATGGTTTCACATCCTTCAGTCTTTCTCTGAGTAAGTCAGAGTACCGCTGATGATCTTCAAGGAGCCTATCAACCTTTATTCTTTCTATCCTGGGTCTCTTCCTATTCCTTTTCCTCCAACCAACATTAAGTTTCACTCGTAACACTACCAAGTAATGATCAGAACCAACATCCGCCCCTCTCATCACACGGGTGTCAACAACTAAGTGTTTCAAACGCTGATCGTAAACAACAAAATCTATCACACTCTTTTGACCAAGAGTACGATTTTCCCAAGTATATGTGTGTATATACTTGTGGGTGAAAAATGTATTAGATACACACAAACCATTCTCAATGCACAGTTCAATTAATCTTTCATAATTCTAGCCTTCGAAATTAATAATTCTGAACCAGTACCCATTTCTTGTGATGTGTTATTTATTCATAAGACTAAATCATTTGGTATAGCTTTAGAAAACTAAAAAAGTCAACACATAGTTTTCATTATACTGAATTTTCTGATACAAGTTTAAGATGGCTCCCTACATCATGAAATTATTATGATTATCTGTTTATTCACAGGTCAGCATATCTGGCCAATATGGGTCTCCAAGGCAAACCTATAAAAACACCACCTGTCAGGAGTTAGGTGAGCTCTGTGGGGATGATAATACAGGGGTAATGAGCAACTGGTGTACGTTACCTTGCTGTGGAGAGCAATGAAACAATAGACTAATCATGTCTTACCCAGGATTCAAAACAAGGTCCAGCAGGCCTACATTAAAGACCACTTGACCAGTGAGACAATACTGTCATTACACACAACAATTATACAAAAATTTTCTTATGGTTGTCTACAACTTCAACTTTCAGTAGTTTCACTAATTTTGTATTAACTAGATGAATACTTCAAAGTTCAGAAATGTTATACAGATAACTCACTCCAGCTTCAACTGAACTTCCATCTGGTCCAAATACTTTATATGCTTTACCAGTAACTGGCAATCTTATATATGTAGACAGCGGCCAAGGCAGAGGATTGTAAACAGTAACAGCTACCTGAAAAACATAAAAGAGAACAAAAAATGTCACAAACACCAGTTGAATTCACATTGTCACAGTTTTATAGAAGGTCAAGTAAAACAAAAAACACTACTGACTGATGAGGCTGTTGATATATGATGTACAACATATAAATATCGGGTTCTAAATTCAATATTTTTTATTTTCAACAGAAGCAGACTACACCAAAAATTATTTAATGCCTTCCATTAGCAGCTAGAGCACCATATATTGTAGATTTCTATATACAAGCTTTCCAACAGATTATGTACCCAACTTACAATGATGGGAAACACTGGAAGAGGTTGCAAAGTTAAAACAGCAAAATACATACACATTAAAAGACAACTAAAAGATTAATGCGTGTTAAATTCAAGCAGAAAAAAAAAACCTCAAACAAGCTAAAAATATCACATATTAATGTGCTGCTAAGCATTCTTAATAGCTCTGAAGCTTAGTTACAGAAACTAACTCACCTCAGCATGACTGTTTCAACTTGACATATATATGCAAGTATATTCCCAAAAATTTTCGAGGATTTTATCAACTACACTTTATGCACTAACTTATAGAAATTAAAACATTTCAGAATTTATAAACATATTATTATTAAAGAAACCTCATGTAACTAAGATACTTTTAAATTTTTATTTAGAAAAGATTATAGTGCACCAAACTGTGTGGTCTTCTGAGCCACAAAGTTTTACACACACACACACACACACACACACACACACACACACACACACACACACACACACACACACACACGCATCGAAAATTTAAAACTGCTGTACAGTATGTACTATTTACAAAACATGAAATTCAAATACTTAAAATTATGAAAAATTAAAAACAAAGCATACAGCTTGGTCTTTCGTTGGAAAACCTTAAGAAAACTTGCTTTGAAATAAATAAAACAGCAGTTAAAAACTTGAAGAACGAAACTGCACAAATGTAAAACATACTTTTTGTGAACAACTGTTGGAGTTTTATAACACACACAGTTTTTCTTATGTAAAATGCAACAAAAGATAAACAACTAAAACTAAACTGCAACACATATGTTACTACGTATATCAAATATGCCCACAAAGCAACAGGTAAAATAAAGCACATCAAATAAAAATAAAGTAAAATACTTACAGGGTTGCTGCCTTCTGTAATAGCACACTGACTAAGGTTCAAATAGTTACAGAATATCTGTTCTGGGACTTGAGTTGAATTAAGAGGCATCAGCTTCTGGTAGGCATCATTAGTTACATTCTAGAAAATCAAAGTAAAATTTCAGGGATACAGAATGAAGTAATAAATAAAATGCACCATTAGCTTCACATTTATAGTGTGAAATACGAGGTCTGATCAAAAAATATCCAACCTTAGGCCAAGAAAACAAAATCTAGCTCACATATTTAGTTCAAATACGAATCTCCTTCAAAATAGGAACCTTCCAAGTTCACACACTCCTCCCAGCGGTGTTGCCACTGTTGGAAACATTTTTCAAAGTCCTTTTTTGGAATGTTGATGAGATGCTTCATCGCATTTCTGTTTATGCCTTCTGCATCTTGAAATCTCTTTCCTTTGAGTGGCATCTTGAGTCTGGGAAATAGTCAAAACTCGCACGGGACCATGTCTGGAGAGTAGGGAGACTGCTGAACCTGTGTAATGATGTGTTTCACTAGAAAGTTCTGGATGAGGTGCGATGCATGGGCTGGAGCATTATCATGATGGATCAACCAGTCGCCACTCTGCCAGAGTTTAAGTCTCTTGCGTCTAACAGCATCTCGTAGATGGCGGAGAACAGACAGGTAGTACTCCTTGTTGGGGGTCTGTCCTTGTGGAGTGCACTCATGATGTACTATACCCCGGTAATAAAAAAATATGGTCATCATGACCTTCACATGACTTCTTTGGCGGTGGAGACTCTGGCGCTTTCCATTGAGATGACTGTGCCTTTGTCTCAGGGCTGTAACCGTAGACCCAGGACACATCTCCAGTTATGATTTTTTTCATCGCTTTCCATTGAGATGACTGTGCCTTTGTCTCAGGGCTGTAACCGTAGACCCAGGACACATCTCCAGTTATGATTTTTTTCATAAAATCAGGGCCATCATTGAAGTATTCCAGCATGTCACGTGCAACTTGCAGACGTTTTTCCTTCTGATTATTAGTGAGGACTTTTACGACAAAATTTGAGGCGACACGTTGCATGCAAAGATTGTCAGTCAGAATTGCTTGTGTTGTACCAAATGAAATTCCTACTTCATTCTCAATCTCTCTAATTGTTACTCTATGGTCTTCCATCACTATTTGGTGCACTTCCTCGATTTTTTGGGAATTTCTGCTGGTTGAAGGCCTGACAGAACATTCGTCACTCTCAACTGATGTTAGGTCGTCTTTGAAAAGACGATACATACTAAGCTGTTCTCTGAGATTCAGAGGTTAGCTCCACAAAGAAATACAAACTACCAGATAATTTTTATTTACTGTTGCTGTATCAAACTTCTCCATTTACAGCGATCTTGACATACAACTCAGGCTTCACTGACATCCATCACATGCCATGCACAAGACCTTCTATACTTCATACTGAAAATCTTTTTCTCATGCAGACACTCCTGAATCTGATCCTCCCACGACTTCCTTGGTCTTCCTCTGCCTTTCGTTCCTGCCACTTGGGCTAAAAGATCTTCTCAGTAAGCATCTCATCACTCATTCTTCCAACATAGCCAAACCACGGAAGCATATTGGTCTCCACCTTGCTAACAACATTTTGCTTTAATGTGCATAACACCCACAGCAAAAGCTAACCAAAAGCTGTCTTTATCTTTTCAATTGTCTCCGATTGGATGTCACAAAGTTTTTGGCAAAATTTAGAGTAGATCCTTCGTTCCACCCTTTTCACTCCAAACACGAATGCGACGAACACATGGTACAAATACTATTATCACAATTGCCTGACAGTGACTGAAGGGCAGAGCGGTCACAGAAAAATTACACACATGTGTAGAGTCCAAGGTTAAATTACGTGTTAGGCACGTTTGTGCGCTGCAACAAAAAAACAAGGTCGGATACTCTTTGATCAGACCTCGTATTTGCTTTATCTTAGCGAATGGCATATTGCAAACTAGTATTTAGGATATGTTTTAGATAATTTCAAACAATATACAAATCCACACAAACACAAACATTGTGGTTATCTTTTGTGTATCTTTTCTTTGTATATATTCTCTAGGTAGTATGCTTGTGTAATACAAGCTGTGTTCAGTAGTGGTTCATTTGAGCAGTTGGTGAAATGGGTGACCTGTTAAGACTTCCAACGAGGACAAATCATGGGAGCCCATTTAGCAGAAGTATCTGTATCCATAACAGCCAAACTGTTTGTGTTTCAAGGACAACAGTCACCACAGTTATGACTGCGTACACAAAGCATGTTAAGACTTCATCACTGAAGAAGAACAGCGGGTGAAAACTGAGATTGAATTAGAGGTACCATCAAATGCCATAAAGGGTTGTGTCCAAACAACACAGAACTACTGCAGCAAAAATGTAACAGAAGAACTCAATATCCACCTGGAGGACTGTTCCCACAAAAACAGTCCATAGAGAACTTTACAAAGCCAACATCTGTGGAAGAGCTGCAATTTCTAAATCAGGGTTCCCACTCAAAAGTAATAAAAAAATTCCCTGACTTTTCCAGGTTTCCCAGGTGGTTTTTAAAGTTTCCAGAGTGGCATGTTGCAAAGAATTGTTACATTCCATTCATTTTTCTCACCAAAGCACACACTTGTAAATTCTTTACATAATTTGTCTTTATAAAATTACCTGCTTTTCATTAATAACAACTAACTGCGCACATTATTTTCTGTACCAAAGTTCTGTGAACTTTTGTGAATACTACCCACACGGAATTTGTAAATACATTCCCATAGAAGCAGGTCATATGTAAGGAAAAATCTGTCAGTTGAATAGTTTCAGTTTTTCTATAACACAATGCAGCTAAGCTTAATGATGGAATGGCTCTGTTCAAAGAAACATGTTTCAAGAGAACCAACAGACAAAGGACTTTGATCCCTCATTTGGTTGGTTCTCTTGTGAAGTGTTTCTTCAAGCAGAAGCCATTGTGTCTAATTGTTCCATGTTATAACAACTGCCTCCAGAAATTGAGCAAAAGCTTAATAACTGGCAATTTTGAAAATTCAATTTTGCATCTTTTTTTAGAGAATTAAGGAAATACTTAATATAACTGAAAGTAAGATCTACCAAATTCTAGGCAGGCAGTAATTGCAAACAAAAGTTTGAAGTCCTGAAAAAATAAGGTTTTTTTGGCAAAATAAAAGTATCCATTGATTTTTACAAATAAAAAAGGGTAATTTTCCCTGGGTTTTCCCTGACTTTTACAAAAAAAAAAAAAACGGTAATTTTCCCTGATATTTGGAACTATTTTCAAATTCCCTGAGAATTCCAGGTTTTCCCTGTTTTCCAGGTTGAGTGGGAACCCTGTAAATCTTTAATCACAGACATCAACACAATGCAAAAAAGATGGTGTCATGAGCATATAAAGCCTGGTCAGCTGATGACTGGACACGTGTGATACGGTCCACAGTCCTCATTTACATTATTACCAACAGAAGATCAAGTGTGTGTATGGTAGGGATCCCAGACGTCCCATAAAATATGGGATTGTCCCATTTTTGGCTAATGTGTCCTGTTGTTCCAAGAAAACTCTTCGGGACAGCTTTTTGTCCTGTATTTTAGAGTTCAAGACTGAAAACAGCATTACCTTGGGAAAATGTTCTTCAAACAGTCCAAACTATTAATCTGACTGCTGCCATATCAAACGTTGAATCTGATCTGTTTGATGAAGTAATGGTAGTGAATACAGCTCTGAAATCCAAACATTTAAATGAAATCTGGGTGGATCTCTTAAAAAGGTTGAAGGAGAACTATCAAATTTAAAGAGATTAGTGTAGTTCGGTATGTGTATCCCTGGAACAAATGCGTGTGTCAAAAGATTATTTTCTCGCATGAATGCACTGTGGACTGATGAGAAAAACAAATTGTCTGTAAAAACTGTAAAATCAATACTTACTGTAAAATCATTCTTCAATGAGGATTGTGTAGCTTTTCATGACATGATTCTCAAAAACAAACAATTGTTAAGTGAAATTCATTCTTCAGAAAAGTATTGCAAAATCATTCTTCAATGAGGATTGTGTAGCTTTTCATGACATGATTCTTAAAAACAAACAATTGTTAAGTGAAATTCATTCTTCAGAAAAGTATTGCAAGAGTGAGCAAGACTGATTGATTAATAAGAATAGTTAAAATCATTTTCTAAGACTGGCATATGTGCTGAATGTGCATACTAAACTTTCACCCTCAATCGTAAGTGTCCCGTATTTTTTTTCAATGTATCTGGGATCCCTAGTGTATGGTCATACCCCAAGAAAGCATACGATTCAGAACGTCTGGTTCCAACTGTCAAACATGGGGGTTGGTACTCAGCTGGCCACATCATTACCCTATATGACTGAGTTACTGTCAGCAAGTACTTGAACATTCTAGGTGATCATGTGCACCCAATGGTCCAAATGCTGTTTACCAACAATGATGCCATTTTTCAAGATGACAATGTGCCCATACACACAGTTAGAACAGTTCAGTCTTGGTTTGAGGAACCTCAAGATGAATTTCAACATCTGCCCTAGCCTAGCTCAGTCAATTGACTTGAATATCATCAAACCATAGACATTAAGACCTGATTGGGACAATGCGAACTTACTATCGACTGCTTCTAAAAAATGCTCTATGCTTTTTACCGAGAGTCTACATTTGGACCAAAATGCTGTAATGAGGATGTGTCTGTATACATTCCCTCTACCTGGAGAAACCTGATTTTGCAGTACTCACGGGAGGAAGAATCTGAATGATTATACGGAACTTTTAACAATTTGTAGTGAATGGCAATGACTTGTGTGTTCATTTACATAATGTGTATTACTTGTGCTCTTATCTGTCACTATTTAACCTTGTGCCATTCTAATTTGGTTTCACTCATCGGCCTGATGATGCGAAAGTGCTCCCCAGAGCTTTTATCTAACATATTTTTAAATGTAAATAAAACGTTTTTTAGATCCTACATTTTTAAAAAGGAAATTTAAAGTGTGATGTGCGTGCTTTGGCAGCTCCAGAAAAGTTACAGTGCTTCGACAGCTTTCAAATCTTCTTGTCTACTTTTTGGAAAGACAATGAGAAACAGATTCCCACTTCCAACAATTCTGAAGCAATTACCTAATGTTCTAATTGACAAATGGTATAACATTTCACAGAAGACAATTCAAAAGTGATATGAATTTATTCCAACAAGGTTGGAAGCTGTATTAAAGGCAAATGGTGGTCCAACACCTTATTAATAAAGGCATATCACCTATTTTCCAGGTGCTCACATTATTTTGTCAAACTCCCTGTATTTGCTTTATTACAATGAACAGCATACTGAAAAATAGAATTTTGTGCAAGAAACGTTTTAATGGTTGTTTTAAAGACAACAGAGTAGATGTACCAGACAATCTTTAAGTGGATATTTGACAACGATCTGCTGCCCCAAATTTCTGGACTAAGTGCACAATTTAATAGCAAGTCTGACAACTTTCTGTGTTGTGATTGAAATGCTAACACCCCATTTTGCCCTGCCCTCCCCAGAGTTTTCCCTCACTGAGCAACTCTGGGATATCATCCCAAGGGCATCCAGATCCAGCACAGACATTCAAGTGTTTGTGCTGGAAGAAGAATTGTGGAATACAACATAAGAGACTCTTGAGAACCAACTTGCATCAATGCCATGATACCTTGTTGCATAAATCTTAGTTTCAGTTTAAAAATGGAGGAAACTATTTCCGAAAATGAAAGTTAGACAGAGCCCTGTAATCTTAAATTCTTTTTCTTGTGATGACCCCTCTGCTCTACATGGTCGTTAAATACAGGGTGTCCATAAAGTCTTTCCCACATTACAAAAATTAATATAAAAAAATGTATTACAGGTGCAAGAAAGAGATTGCACAACAATGATGGTGCACAAGTCAAGTTTTTTTTCCAGTGTCAGTACACCTCCTCATGGGCACAATCTGTGGCCCGGAGGACATCTAAGCAATATTTGATTTCCTGCCATGTTTTATTTAACATCTCAGCAGAGACAGAATCAATGATTTCCATTATTCTGCTCTTCAATGTCTTGACATCTGAAACACTGATAGAGTAAACTTGATCTTTCACATAACCCCACAAGAAAAAATCCAGAGGCGTTATGTGGGGCGATCAAGGTGGCCACGTCACAGGACCATCGTGGCCAATCCATCTGTTCAGAAATGTGGCATTCAAGAACTCACGAACCATTGTTGACCAATGTGATGGGGCACCGTCTTCTTGGAAAATAACCGAAGGTTGGAGTGCATGCAACTGAGGTGCTACAAAAAGTTCCAGCATGTCTAGGTACACGTTACATCTTACTGTGGGCTCTGTAAAAAAGAAGGATTCGATGATTCTGTCATGTGTCGGGTGGCACCATACATTCACTTTTGGGCTAGCCCTCTGTTGTTCGGTGACATGATGGGGATTTTCCGATTCCCAGATTCACACATGGTGCCTATGTGGAATGTGGCTTCATCTGAGAAACAGACACAGTGCAGATAATCACTATCATGAGCTATGAGCTGCAACATCTACATTGCAAATGCAGCACGGCGAGGCCGGTCATCAGGCTGAAGAGCTTAAACGATCTGTACCTTATACCGATGAAGATGTTTGTGTAAAATTTTGTGAACCGTGGCACAGGAAATGCCAGTTTCCAGTGAAGCAGGACGAATGGATTTCCTGGGGCTTTGCATAAATGTCTCCTGAGCAGCTGTAGCTGTCTCTTGTGTAACCGGTGGTCGACCCACTTGGGGGAGATTGACAACACTACCCGTCGCTTTAAACTTTTCATACCAAGCTTTTATGCTTTTTTGGTCAGGTGGTGATCGTCTGTACTCTTTTCTGAAATGATGCTGGGCAGTAACCACCGATTTGGGCTCATGGAACCACAACACGCACACTGCTTTTTCTTGCATGGAAATGAAATGCTCCTCTTATTCAGCAGTAGTGATCACATAAAGAACAGCAAAAATAACCATGAGGGCTGCTATATTATGTTGCCAACCATTTTACTTTAACTAACACATATATTTTATATTAATTTTTGTAATGTGGGAAAAGCTTTATGGACACCCTGCATAATTTTATTAGTTATATGTATATATTTAAGATTGGAAACATAGGAACATTTTCCAGAAACAAAAACTCGATGGAGCAAAAACTTCTCCCATAATTGTAAAATGGAGACTAAAACATTCGACAACGGAAGCTAAAGGCAGTGAAGATTTCTTCCATAATCACCCCTTCCCGTCGATTTTCCCTGCACTGCATTTAATCATCGTTTAATTACCTAAATGTTTTTTTGTTTTGTTTTTTATTTGGGGTTTAACGACCACTGTGAGCCACTCAGTGGGATATAAGCAGTCACCCATCCCTAATTTAGGGCCACTGGCTCCAGGGAAGGGAGAGAGCTAGTGCCACAAGACAAACACAACATCCATGCCTCACCGGGATTCAAACCCGGACCCCTTTTCGGAAGAATGATCAGAAGCCATCGCTTAGACCACTGCGCCACCGGGGAGGCCCTAAATGATTGTATTTGAGATTGCAAATAGAGAACAAGTTTCTGAAAATGAAAGTAGAATAGAGTGCAGATTTCTCCTGTAATCATACTTTTTTTTTTTTTTCCAAAGATGGCTCTCCTTTTTTGTCGTTAAATATAATTTTATTCCATAAATCTTTGTGTTTCAGCTTAAAAATTGTGGCAAAATTCCAAGTGTAGAGTGCCAGTGTTCTTGATCCTAGTTATCATTGCAATTGTGCTGTAGTACCTAGGTTAGGCCTGTTTTTTGGTTGTTTTTTTTAGGTCAAGAAATATAAGGTGATTAGTTTCTCTCTCTCTCTCTCTCTCTCTCTCTCTCTCTCTCTCTCTCTCTCTCTCTCTCTTTTCTAATTTCTACCTGTGCATTTTTTTCACATCTGGAAGTTGTTTAGCTCAGAAACCAACCGCAGAATATTTTTAGACACTATGTTATCCATCACGAGAGGCGTAACTATGGTGGAACAGATGAGGCGGCTGTCCCAGGTGCGGCTCAAGAGGGGGTGCAAAAATCACTGCTTGCAACCTGATTAAAATTGGGATTGAAACTTCTACACCAGATACTGTTACACTTAAAATGCGAATTTCTTCCTTCAAATGTTCAGAGGATGACAGTTGCTCACATTCAGAAATGAAGACACGGTTCTATAGTTCATCCAACTAAAGAAGAACCAAGGCCTTTGTCAACAACAACAGGGCCTAGCTTTCTTTAGTATGCTGCAAGATAAGGATGCCGTTCACATTGCTCAAGATTCTTTTGGGGCTATTCGATCAATACCGTGGCTGCGTGCCATGACTTCCACATTCGGCTGGTTTGATGTGGTATTGAAGGTTGAACTTTCCCCAAGCAGTTGCGAAAAGCCATACAAACATACACTATCTACCAACAAGTAATTGGACACTTGTGATACCAAAGGAAAACGAAGTTTATTCACCTTCAATAAATGGTGGAGCCTACACGAGCGGCGATTACAGCTGCGACCCTCCGGGGCATACTCTCAACCAGGCGTTGTACGACGGCTAGCGGTATTTTCTTCCACTCGGCTTGGAGAAGACAGGTCAGTTCCTTCACCGATTTCAGACACTGGGGGCACCCCTTAAGTCGACGCTCCAACTCGTCCCAGAGGTGCTCGATAGGGTTAAGGTCTGGGCTCTGCGCAGGCCAGTCCATTCGATTAACCCCATTGTCACCATACCAAGCCATGGTGGACCTTGCAACATGACAGGTGGCATTGTCATCCTGAAAGTAACATGGGTCCACCCCGTAAAACTGCCACAGCGTAGGAAGCGCATGGTCATCCAAAATGGTGCAGTAGGTCTCGGCGTTGAGTCTACCAGGAATTGCGACCAAGGGTCCCGTGCCATACCAGGAGAAACACCCCCATAGCATAATTCCACTGCCGCCGAACTTCACAGTTGGCCCAATACATTCCAGCAGGAGGCGTTCTTCAGGCAGACGCCAAACCCAGACCCTGCCATCCGAACGGTAGAGGGTGAACCTTGATTCGTCGCTCCAGAGAACCTGTTTCCACTGTTCAACGGTTCACTGTCGACGTTCTTTGCACCACGTTAGCCGAGCAGCACTATTGGACTTGGTGATCAAAGGCTTGTGGGCGGCAGCACGTCCATGATAACCGAGCAGATGGGCTTCCTTATGGATGGTATTCATCGAAAGAACACTCCCGGATGCCTGTTGAAACTCTTCGCGGATGTGGCCTATCGATTTGGTGCGGTTCTTCCGAATTTCTCTGGCCAGCACCCGTCGGTCTCCCAGTTTTGTGGGTCTATTGGGTCAGGGCTCATTCCGACAGTCAGCTCTCATCTTCCACTTGCCAATCACGTAGGCCACTGTCGATTTTGGGTATTTCAACTCGCTGGATATGTCACATAGGGATCGGCAATTTCTGTGATACCCGAGATTCGAAAGCATGCCGGTGTGACATGGAAGAGACTGGCTCAAGACAGTCCATTGTGGAAGAAACTTGGGGAGGAATTCATCCAGCAGTGGATGATAATGATTTACGATGATGATGATGATGATGATATAAGATAGAAAGACAGATGGGGAACTAATATTTTGTGGTTTTCCCCGGGTACAGAAATGTTCAGTTACACCTCTGTCTATCACAGACTGACCAGGAACTTACTGCTATGGGGCTGCCCAGCACTATTCTGGGCAGTTTAAAATCTCACGGATAAAAAGGCATCAAAGAAGTGAATGATGGAATTCTGGATTGATTTGGCCAAAGAGTTACCAAATTAACTTTCCCTCCCACTACTCCTAAAAGAAAAAAAATGTCTATAGTTTACCTACACTGTCAGATTGGAACAACTATATCCTAAACAATTAACAGAGCAGCATTGCTGTGCATATATCAGAAAAAAAAATTCACCTAAATTATGAATCTATGCATGGCTATAAGCATGACACTGAACTACATTTGGTATAAGTTGCTTTACTGAAAGTTTAACATCTTTTACAGATGCATTATGTAAAAAACCTGCACCTGCTATGAGTGAAATATGCAGTATGACAGAATCAGCTATTTCACATTCTCCACGGCAAATAAACAAAAAACAATAAATGACAGTAAGATTTTATCCATTCTCTGTAGCAAATGACAAAACAAGTGTAATGGGTGTAAGTGATCTACCTCAAACCACTGTAACTTTTAACTAATATTTCTAAATCAATGAATTACTCAGAAAACAAAATAAAATATTACCTGGCAAGTAACAATAGCTTCAGTTAGAGTTTGTGCATAATCTTCACTCACTTGCTGTTTTTCTGTACCCCTGAAACAATTTACAAAAATTCAAAGACATAAGATAGCCATGTGAATCATAAAATTTACAGAAGAAATATTTTTGCATATATACACCCCATTTTGAAGTTCACTTTAGCCTGACTTCAACAATAAAAATTGCTTTCCACATACATCTAATCAAAAGCATCCAGACATTTGCCTATCCACAAACTCCCTGTATCAGGAAAGGAATTAATATTGAGTTGGTACACCCTTTGTTGCTATCACAGCCTCTATTCTGCTGGAAAGGTGGTCCATTAGATTTTGTACGTTGATGAGGAAATCGCCCTCCATTCTGCCACAAGAGCATTGGTCAGGTCAGTGACTGATGTTGGGCAGTTTGGCATGGCTCACAATTGACATTCCAAATCATCCCAATGGTGATCCATGAGATTGGAATTGGGGCTCTGTGCAGGCCAGTAAAATTCTTCCACAACAACCTCATCAAACCATTCCTGCATGGACCTCACTTTGTGGACAGGGGGATTGTCCTGTTGGTAAGAGAAAGGGCATTCACCAAACTGTAGCCAAACATTCAGAGCACAGAATTGTCGAGAATGTCATTACAGGCTGCAGTGCTGAGGTTCCCAGGCACTAGAACAAGGGGGCTCAGCCCAAACCATGAAACACATCCCCAGAGCCTGATGCCTCATCCACCAAACTTCACAGTTGCCATTACACAGTCAGGCATTTAGTGTTCATCTGGCATTCTCCATAACCAGACTTGTCCATTGAAATATAGCTCCAGAGCATGATGCCTCATCCAACAAATTTTCACAGTTGCCACAACCCAGTCAACCAGGTAGTGTTCACCTGGCATTCTTCATACCCATTGAAATATAGCTCCAGAGCATGATGCCTCACCCACCAAACATCACAGTTTCCACAACACAGTCAGGCAGGTAGCATTCACTTGGCATCTCCCGCACCCAGACTTGTCCATTGAAATACAGCCCCAGAGCATGATATCTCATCCACCAAATTTCACAGTTGCCACAACACAGGCAGGTAGGTAGCATTCACCTAGCATCCTCCACACCCAGACTTGTCCATTGAAATACAGCCCCAGAGCATGATGCCTCATCCACCAAATTTCACAGTTGTGACAACACAGTCAGGCAGCATTCACCTGGATTCTCCATATTCAGACTTGCCCATTGAAATACAGCTCCAGAGCATGATGCCTCATCCACCAAACTTTACAGTTACCACAACACAGTCAGGCAGGTAGCATTCACCTGGCATTCTCCATATCCAGACTTGTCCATTGAAATACAGCCCCAGAGCATGATACTTTATCCACCAAATTTCACAGTTGCCACAACACAGTCAGGCAGCATTCACCTGGATTCTCCATATTCAGACTTACCCATTGAAATACAGCTCAAGAGCATGATGCCTCATCCACCAAACTTCACAGTGGCCACAACACAGTCAGACAAATAGCATTCACATGGCATCCTCCACACCTAGACTTGCCCATTGAAATACAGACCAAGAGCATGATACTTCATCCATCAAACTTCACAGTTGCCGCAACACAGTCACACAAGTAACGTTCACCAGATATCCTCCACACCTACACATATCCATTGGACTGACAGATCGTGAAGCATAATTCACCACTTCAGAGAGAGTGTTTTTACTGCTCCAGAGTCTACTGGTGCCAAGCTTTCCACCACTGCAACCAATGCTTGGCATTGATTTTGCTGATGTTAGGCTTGCATGCAACTGCTTGGCCATGGAAACCCATTTCCTTCAGCTCTTGATGAACTGTTATGGTGCTGGTGTTGCTTCCAGAGACATTTTTGAACTCGGTGATGATTGTTGCAACTGAAGACAGGCGATTTTGTCCCACCACCTGCATCGACATTTGGCAGTTTTGCTCTATTCTTTTACGTAGCCTGCCACGTCGTGATCACACTTTTGTTGCTCTTAGGCATTTGCACTTCACAATGACCACTTACATTTGATCTGGGTAGATGCAGCAGGCAGACATTTTCTGACCTGTCTAATTGCTAAGATGGAATCCTATGACCATGCCACATGAAAATATGTTGATGATGTTTGCCAGGCCACATGCATCTTTTTTTACCTGTATAGGCCATGGCTGTGAAGTATATGAGCAAATCCACTACTTATAAATGTTTTCCTAAAACTTTTTACCATATAGTGTATCTTTTCAACATGGACAATTACAAAAAGCATGAGAAGCAACAGGACTTAATAAATATTGTTTTAGATTGCAGTCATTGAGGATGTTTTGAGACTTTTGAAGAACATCTGCAAACTCGATGTTCCTTTTAAGTCATTAGTGTTCCTAATATCTTGACGAAACTACTCTGCAATGTGTGCAAAATGAAGCAGTGTGTAAAGAATCACACCAATTTTATTAATACTACATGGTACTAAAACTGAAGTGCCGTGAACTTAATGAGGCAATAACTTTAGATTAGTGAAATGCACAAGACACATTATGAAGAGCAAGCACCTTAAGCAGGACATGGACATGAGCAAAACATCAATGTTGTTTGCCCATCAAGAAGAATATCAATCTCTAGTACTAATAAAAGAGCAGTGATTGGAAGTAGTGCTGTGCTATTCTGGAATACTACTTTTACAGTAGCCATGGCACACAGCATTGCTACAAATAGAAAAATGTACTTGTAGCAGTAGCAAGCAACAAAATAAAATAGCTTGTAGCAATCACAGTGCCATTTATACTTACTGCCGTAAGTATAAACGGCACTGTGATTGATCAGGTGAGTGAGTTTGTTTATTTAGGAAGCATGTTTGACAGAGAGAACAAATTGGATGGTGAAATCAGTAGGCGAGTGAATTCTTTTTGAAAGTCACAGCTGCTCTGGGAGGTTTTCACAGGAATGATGGGATCTTAAGAGAGTCCCGCATGGTTGTGTATGAAACTGTAATTGTTCCTACTCTGATGTATGGCAGTGAAACCTGGGCACTGCAAAAGAAACATAGGAGTTGTTTGTGTGCTGGAGAAATGCGTTACTTACGTGGGGTTTGTGGCAAGACACAGTCTGATTGTGTGAGGAATGAAAATGTATTGCAGTTGTGTGATGTGAAGCAAAATGTTGTTAGCAAGGTGGAGACCAATATGCTTCGGTGGTTTGGCCATGTTGAAAGAATGAGTGATGAGATGTTTACTAAGAAAATCTTTTTAGCCCAGGTGGCAGGAAGGAAAGGCATGGGTGGATCAGATTCAGGAGTGTCTGCAAGAGAAAAAGATTATGAGTATGAAATATAAAAGATCTTGTGTACGACGTGTAATGGATATCAGTGAAGCCCGAGTTGTATGTCAAGATCGCTGTAAATGGAGAAGTTTGATACGACAACAGTACGTAAAAATATCTGGTAGTTTGTATTTCTTTTTGTAGTTAATGTCTGAATCTCAGAGAACAGCTTAGTGATATGTATGTAAGTATGTATGTATGTAGAAAAATAAATTATGAATCATACTATATAAGAACAAAATGTGAAAAAAAATATTCTTCAAATTGTGTGGCATCTCCTGAAGTGTTTTTGGTTGGTACAGGTGAGCTAAGTAGGACTTGTCTACAATACACTGTGAAAACTAGATAAAATGTTAACCATTAAGTAAATCTTCCTCACTTTATGTTGTTAACTGGGAAGTTTTCTCAGTAAACCTGCAAATATGGCACATATGAGTCGATCATGCTAGCAGTTTTGTCGAGGATCTTTGAATGCAAGATTTGATCCTCTTAGTCAAAGAGAATGAACTCACAGATATTTCTTATGGTTTTCATTTGAATTCCTGGCCCGTACCTTGGTATTTGACTCTAAATAGTATATGTAAAATGTACATGTGAAGATCAAATCATCCTCAGAATTAACACTAACTTAAACCTAAACATAAATAAGTAGCTAAGAAGTATTGAAAAATTGCCAATTAAAAAAAATAGTTGTAGCAAGCTGCTTTTTCAAGAATGTAGTTGTAGCAGTAGGTACCTACTTATAAAAAGTAGCTTCCTAATCACTATAAAGAGGTCAGAACAATGCACAATATAGCAAACTATCAGTCAGATAATCTACATTTTTGAGGTTACTCACCTTTATTCCAAAAATCATTTAGGAGGTTTTCGTCTCTACACATTTCCAACACGTATTTTTCTTAGTTACATCATGGTTCAAGGCATCCCTACCCCCCAAAAAAACGTCTTTTTCAACTCCCGCAAACTTCTCTTTCCCTCTTATCTATTTTTTTCCAATGACCAAATGCAGATTCAAAATAATCAACCTCAAGTATACACAATTCAACTCCCTAAAACACATAATAGCTAATTAAAACTTATTTTACACATTTCCTAAAACGTCAAAAGTTAAAAAACTGTAACCCACAATTATTTACAACTGCACACCAGCAACCAATTGAAATAAACCTAAAACCTGACACAACCACTATACTCGACAATCTCTCGGACCTCTCCCCACTCAGAAAAAGCATACTATCCTAGCACTTTCAGCTTCAGCTCAGGCCATTCTCAAGGAGTGGACGCAACAGATGAACCACCCGTCACCACCCTCAAAACGTAGCGAATGTTCCAGTGCTCACACAACATCATCCCATTCTTCGCCGCTCAGGCGCAGTGGCGCCATCTATCAGATGAACTAATAGCCTTCTTTTCCTTTCGTACTTATACATATCTATTCGATAGCTGATCGTAGTTGATTCTTGAAATTAATAATCTTATATTCTATCATAATTTTTTTTTATATTATATTACATAATTTTTTCCCATTTCCTTTTCCTCTCTGTTCTTCTCTACAGCTTTCCATTCTGATCAAATCCTTCCAATACGTGTTTACGCTATTAGAATAATTAATGTTACATAACCTGTGTCTATTTTTTTTCAATCAATACTGTCTCTGCTAATCTTAAATGCCTTTCTGCACAACAGTTCTTAATAATTTTTATTTCATCAAACTTTGGGTATTGCTTTTGTTCAATACAGTACTGGACCAATGCAGTTTTTGCTTCTTTTTTCTGCCAATTCCATAAGTGCTGTTGTAAACTATATTTTAGTTTATTTTTAGTGCTTCCTATATATGATACTGCGGGATTGTTACTTATAGGAATTTCATAAACACCAGCTCTATCCAAGCACTTCTTGTTTTCTTTTGTATTGAGTACAATATTTTTAATGGTGTACACTTTATTGCCCAATTGAGAATTATACTTATTACACAATTTATTAATTTCAGCTGAAATTCCTTTTATGTACAGAAACGATCCAATATATTTAATATGTTTACTATTATTTCTTCTTATGTTTGAAGAATTAATACAATTGTTCTGTACTTCATTAATCCATTTTTTTATTTTTTTATTGGGATACCCATAATTTTTTTATTGGGATACCCATAATTTTATGTAATATATGTTTTATTTTTTTATTGGGATACCCATAATTTTTTTCCAACATCTGTAATATATTACAGATGTTGCAAAAAATTATGGGTATCCCAATAAAAAAATAAAAAAATGGATTAATGAAGTACAGAACAATTGTATTAATTCTTCAAACATAAGAAGAAATAATAATAAGCATATTAAATATATTGGATTGTTTCCGTACATAAAAAGAATTTCAGCTGAAATTAATAAATTGTGTAATAAGTATAATTAAATAAAACAATTAGGTTATATTATTATCAGTTCAACATTCATTTGCCTAATCAAAGCGTTTTAAATTTACTATTAATTAAAAAGATTGTATTAGAAAAGTTATACTCATCGGGAGACATCTCTCAAGAGGTTCTTCGTCACGTTGTTACGGCGAGTACTTTCGGCACTTCCTGAGTGCCATCGTCAGGCCTCAAGCGCTTTCGCCACTCAGTAAGTGCCGAAAGCGCCCGCTGTAACAATGTGACGAAAAGCCTCTTGAGAGAAGTCTCCTGACCCAATGAGTATAACTTTTTCTAATACAATCTTTTAATCAACAGTAAATTTGAAACGTTTGATTGTGCGAATGAATGAATGTTGAACTGATAATAATATAACCTAATTGTTTTATTTATAAAAAAAGTTTAACTAACCAAAAAACCTGTAACATAATTGACCTCTCTCGGGCTGGGGGCACGTGCCTCACGGAGCAACAAGTTGCAAAATACTTTGCCAATATCAGGTAAATAATACCTAAGATATTATGTATATTTAGTTTGAGAACCACTGTGTTATAGTATATCACATGTGGGTTAAGTGAGACCACTGCAGTCTGTGTATTACCCCAGCTAAAATTCATATTCTACATGTTAAAAAAACCCTAAACTATTTACAACAAAGTTAAAATTAAAACAAACAAAACCTAGAGAACAACAACTCCAGTTTAAATGCACACTGTAATGCCAAGCCCTTTCACAACACTGTGTTGCATCACAGGGGCTATTCTGACAGGCATGTTCACACCTTACTAGGTGAGGCATGTGTGCTTCTGTGGAGTTCAATGAATAGGTTTCTCCTTCCTGAAGCCTGATCATAATATGTTGACCAATAACATGCAGTTTAGTTCTTACTCAATACTGTTACAGACTTTTCAGAGGTATCTAAATATTTAAAAAAATTATATTATTGGAATTTTGTAATAATTCATATAGATTTTGGAGGATTCGTTCTTTATGTACCAAAAATGGAACATGCAATGTTTAAAATAAGTTCATTCCTTAAAACGTAATTTTTTTTTAAATTTTGTACACAAATAAAATGGAAATCATATTTCTTTATTTGCATTTTGCTCTTAAAATGAAAACAGAATTTTTTTTTATTTCCAGTTTCTTCTTAAAATGCTGATATTACAATTGCTAGTGGTTACGGCTCTCATAAGGTGCAAGCAAAGACATCACAGAACAGTGGTCATCACGCATGATAATAGATGTCCCAAATTTTATGGATGGGAATCTGAAGAACCTAACTGACATGACAGAATTCATATATCATATAAGCAATACATTATGCATGCAGGAATTACCTTGCTGCTGGAGATATCTAAAATATTCTGGAGAAAACTACAGTATATTTACTTATTTTTGAATTATAAATTCTGCATGCTGTAACTTAAGTCCTGGTGACTTTAACACCTGACTACAAGCGCACTTGCAATTCCACAATGAAACATCAAGGTAAAGTGTGCAAGCATCATCTAATGAGGTTCCATACATTTCAATGGGCGATAGATCTATAGAACTTGCTGGCAAAGGAAGCAAATGAACTCCTCATAGGCACACTCAGGAAATGTTACCAGCAGGTGAGCATTATCTTGCTGGAAAACATCCACTATGATACCACTCAGAAATAGCAACAACATGAGCTATAAAACATCATTCATGTATCCCCAGGCAATCATTGTACCCACTACGTGTATCAGAGGTGATTGGCTACAGCGATAAATGGCATACTATACAAGGATACCTGGTTGGTAAGCAGTGTGCTGTTCATGGACAACAGCTGAATCCTCCCTGTGGCCACCTTGTTGCCAGATTACATTAGCCTGACTGCACTGGTCCCACTAAAGTGACTGGAAGAGCTTTCTTGCAACCATTGTTGCCAACAATAACCAACTCTTCCGAAATCCAGATGCACATGGAATGCAATTTGGCAAAATCCACTAACCAGCTTTTTGGAAGTCTACGCTCCTGCCTCTGTCAAAAGCATCCAGCTGGTGATAGGGTTAGCAACAAGGAATAAGATTCATCTTCAGTCTTTGTATATGGTGCAGCAGCCTTCAATACTCAATTGCTTTCTTCCACATGACCTGAAACATGACATGGCTTTGGTGGCCCGTGTTTGCCCTTTCACATCATGTACATCATGCATGATTGGTTGCATACTCAAATAATTTGCATATCACACCTGGCTGCACACGCCTACCAATTTATTTGCATGGCAACAAACCAACTCTGTCTGGAAGGGGCAGTTTTTTCATTATTGGGGGTTAACAACTACTGTGAACAGCTCATCTGTAATTTAGGATTTCAGTGAAGGGAGAGAGCCAGTGTCATAAGACAAACACAACATCCATGTGTCACCAGGATTCGAACCCAGACCCATCTCAGACAAATAGTCAGGAGCCAGCACTTAGACCACTGCGCTACCGGGGTGGCCGGGGGGCAATTTCAATGTCAAGCAGTGTATTTTTAATCTGAATATGGAGCAGTGATAGATTGAATTTCTGTGTTGATTTCCGCCGTCTTTACACGATCATTATTCTAAAAACAGAATCAAATAAACACATTTGACTGTTTAGATGATATATTGTGATGAATATAATTATTAAATTCATATGGAAGACATTAGAACTTTCAGGCCCGCAATGGACCCATCTTCAGATGTTATTAAGAGAATGGAACTGAGCATGATTTAAATACATTAATGTTATGTGGTTTTCTTGATATTGGGACCTGCTCGTGATGGACATCATATCTCCTGAAAGGTTTGTTAACATCGATAAATATATTACGTGTCAAGCAACGTATAAAAAACTATGTTTGAAGGAAATAATTGGTGTAAGTCTCTACATGTTATAACTCATTAAGCACCGTTTTCCAAGGTAAAGGGATGTGACAAGGAGTATCATCATTGCAGCAGTCTTCACCATATTTGTGAATAAATAGACTTTCTAGTAGTAGGATTGATGCTTTTGAGTAAGGCGCAGCGAGGATGTTGGCTTCGTTCCAGCATGGGTAATGAGATCCTTTGCATGATAGCCTTGATAGGGAAGTCCTTGATGAGTTTGTCTTTATGTTATATTGGTGCTCTTTTAAACGAGTTTTTAATGAGCGAAGTGTAGATCCAACATATATACGATCCTCATCTTCAATGTCTATTGTCTTCGTTGGGATGATATATACTCCATATCGGTTGTCCAAAGGAACAACGTCTCTATCATTTTTTATTCCTGAAAGTACATTGTGTGTTCGTACACCGAAGCCAATATTGTGACGATGACAAACATTTTTGAGTATATTGATGATGCTGGGAATGTATGGACGTGATCCCACATATTTAACTGGTCTGTGATCTTTTGATAATGTGGTATCTAATGTGCGATTCATTTTCGAATTAACAATGTCACCTGAGTAGCCATGATGAGATGCAGATATTTTAATTTTGGCTATTTCTTGATTTTGTAACGTTACTGTAGATGAGTGGCTAAATGCTCGTCATACTTGGAATTGGATGGATGCAAGTTTCTGGTTTAATGGATGAGATGATTGAGATGGAATCATGACGGTAGAGGATGTGGGTTTTTGATACACTGAATATTGAACAGTTTGTCTATGAAGGTCTCGTTTTAAATAAAAATCCAAAAATGGTAAGGTATAATTCTTTTCAAATTCCATGGAGAACTTAATAGATGGATATTGAGATGATAAGCATTCTGTGAACTGGTTCAACTCTTCTTTAGTGGAATGCCAAAAAACGAGAACGTCATCCACGTAGCGTAAATAAAGTCCAGGGGGAGTTGGAAACGATTCAATTACATAATTCTCCAATTCCTGTAAGAGAATTTCTGCTAAGATAGGCGAGAGTGGGGAGCCCATTGGTGCGCTTCCAGTTGACAATATATATTGCCATTAAATCAGAAAAACGAGCAGTTTTGTATTAAGCGTAAGGCAGAAATAATGGCTTTAATCTCCGATGTAGAGAAAGCTGCTTGTGATTCTAGTTTTGATTCAATAATATTATGCACCGTTTTTATTGGAACATTCGGAAAAAGGGATATAACATCTAATGAAGCCATCATGAAATTTGTTCCTTTAGATGAAAATTCTTTGATTTTGGCCAGGGATTGACATGAACTGGAAACTGAGAATTTAGAACATTTTGTTGATGGTGAGAGTAATTTAGCTAGAGTATCTTCTAATGTCCTAGTTGGGCTGGCATAACTAGACACTAGCGGTCTGACAGGATGTCCTTCTTTATGTAGTTTTAATTTCCCAAAGAGTTCAGGGACTCTAGGACCCGGAGGCGGATGCATATTCATGATTCCATGATTCATGATTCCATCTCAATCATCTCATCCATTAAACCAGAAACTCGCATCCATCCAATTCCAAGTACGACGAGCATTTAGCCACTCATCTACAGTAACGTTACGAAATCAACAAATAGCCAAAATTAAAATATCTGCATCTCATCATGGCTACTTAGATGACATAGTTAATTTGAAAATGAATCGCACATTAGATACCACATTATCAAAAGATCACAGACCAGTTAAATATGTGGGATCACTTCCATACATTCCCAGCATCATCAATATACTGAAAAATATTTGTCATCGTCACAATATTGGCTTCGGTGTACAAACACACAATGTACTTTCAGGAATAAAAAATTATAGAGACGTTGTTTCTTTGGACAACCGATATGGAGTATATGTCATCCCAATGAAGACAATAGACATTGAAGATGAAGATCGTATATATGTTGGATCTACACTTCACTCATTAAAAACTGGTTTAAAAGAGCACCAATATAACATAAAGACAAACTCATCAAGGACTTCCCTATCAAGGCTATCATGCAAAGGATCTCATTACCCATGCTGGAACGAAGCCAACATTCTTGCCGCGCCCTACTCAAAAGCATCAATCCTACTACTAGAAAGTCTATTTATTCACAAATATGGTGAAGACTGCTGCAATGATGATACTCCTTGTCACATCCCTTTACCTTGGAAAATGGTGCTTAATGAGTTATAACATGTAGAGACTTACACCAATTATTTCCTTCAAACATAGTTTTTAATATGTTGCTTCACACGTAATATATTTATCGATGTTAACAAACCTTTCACGAGATATGATGTCCATCACGAGCAGGTCACAATATCAAGAAAACCTCATAACATTAATGTATTTAAATCATGCTCAGTTCCATTCTCTTAATAACATCTGAAGATGGGTCCGTTGCGGGCCTGAAAGTTCTAATGTCTTCCATATGAATTTAATAATTATATTCATCACAATAAATCATCTAAACAGTCAAATGTGTTTATTTGATTCTGTTTTTAGAATAATGATCGTGTAATGACGGCGGAAATCAACACAGAAATTCAACGTCAACACGAAATCAACATTTACTTAGTGATAGATTGTTTTATAGGGTGAACACCAGTGCCCGGTTCAGGCTCAATTTTAGGAGCATAAGCCCGTCTAAGCCCCAAAACTATGACCAACCTGTTTAAGCATTAACAATTAATAATAAAAAAATCTTCTCTTCTTGAATTCCACTCCTTACTCTGCCCTGCAATCAACCAATCAACAGAATCCTGCAATCAACCAATGTTATTCTCAACTGGGGAAGGAAACTCTGTTTCTATATTACAGCCACATGATTTTTTTTTTTTTTTTGGCCATTTGTTTCCTCCTGAAATGGTTTGGGCATCTGGAAAAATCGAGCAGTACTGCAATCTAATGTACATTGCTCAACAGAATTAACAGGGAGCTACTGCATGGAGGTAGGCAGCAATATTTCATCAGAGTTATATCTGGTATCTGTAGCTCCTGACTAACGCATGGCCTACGGCATTTGCTGCCAAAGCTTGGAAAAAATAGCCTTACCCAGACCCAGATGCTGAAGAATTTACTTTCTAACCAGAAAGTGTAAGCAAAGTTTTGTGTGCTAAATCATACAAAATCACATTTAAAGAAAGCAAAGAAAATGTGCAATCTTGTTCCTCACAGCCTGTGCCTGCCTGAGCCCAAACTGCAGTAAGTACCATGCAGCCCGAACCCTTTTCGGGACCAAGCTTGGCTTCGAGCTCAGCCCACCTCATCACTGGTCAAAAACATTTTTCTCACATGGAGACACATTTTCATGATGGATACCAAACATTATTTCTTCAAAATGCATTTGCATATTATTAATGGCATACCAGTTCCAAAGAATCACATTCAACGAAAGCTACCTTTCTGCAAATCTCGTCTGAAGTTCTACATTCAAGAAAAATTTAATACACATCAAAGAAAAAAAGGGGTTTTCAAAGGTACAAATTTGTCTAAACGATTTGTTTTGGAGCCCAATTGTGCACTGACAGTATTTTGGCAGGATGACAATCACCAAGGTGCTACCACCACATCAGCTGATTTCTCTTGAGACCTCATAAGAAAAGTGCATGCAGCATAAGTATAACAACATGCATCATAATAATGCAAAATCCATAGCACAAATAATTCCAGTTTTGCTGTTAAGTACTTACGTTACAGCATCATGATGTTGCATAATTCCCATGGCCTCCCCTAAAAATAAAACATGTACAAATTAAAAAAGAACAAGCCAAAAATAAAAAAAATGTTAGCTGGTAAGAGTTAATTTGCAGTAATTGTACAGAATGAAATAAAATTAAAATACAGGCTGTACATAAAAGAATGTCACAAAAGGAAAAATTAATATCTCGTAACAAAATGTACAAACCTTGTTGGCTGTATACAGACGCAGAAGGGAGTTTTTCCGACTTAATAAGATTTCTACGTGAGCACCTTTAGTTGAGCGAATGACATTTAGATAATATTCCAGTTCATTTGAAGTGCATTTAAGAACATCACGCATGATCACAGCTATGGCACTAGTGATTCCGATCCTTAACTGGAGTGGAGTACACAATGACTTTCACATATCCCCGCAAGAAAAAATCCAGTGGGGTTGAATCTGGAGAACAAGGTGGCCAAGGAACTGGCCAGCACTCCAATCCATCTGCCCAGAAACTTCTTATCATAAAGCTCTCTCACATAGAAAGGCCAGTGTTGAGAAGCCCTATCTTGTTGGAATAAGATGTCATGTTACAGTTCCTGAAGCTGTGGTAAAATGAATTGTTCAAACACATCAAGATAAACAATCCTGTTTACTGTCTTTTTGATGAAAAAAAAAGCCTGATTATCCGCTCATGCATAGCAGCATACCAAGCATTGATTTTTGCACAACTTATCTCAACCTCATGCTAGACATCTCCATGTGAGGGATCAGGACCCCATATTGGAATGTATTGGAAGTAAACATGGCATGAAAAATAAAATGTTGCTTCCTCCAAAAACATTTTGTGCTGCAGAAATGTGTTATTGTTATCCCCCATGACAGAAGGTTCCTGGTCAGTCTGCAACAAATATCATGATGCCACAAAATAATCTGCAGATGGTCACTAGGCGAAATATAAGTAACTACTAGATGCAAAAAGCAATAAAAATTTGCACAGACAGAAATTTAAAAAATGGAGAAAAGAACTGACCATCTCATATTTCAAATATACATAATACATAAGGTATTTTACCTGATATTGTCAAAGTATTTCGCACATTGTTTGCTCTGTGAGGAAACGTGAGGAAATATGCGAAATAATTTGACAATATCAGGTAAAATACCTTAGATATTATGCATATGTTTTAATCAAAAGCACGTTTATAACATAAGGCAACCCATATTGGTTGCCTCATGAATTACATTTTTCATAATATCTCATACACTATCTACCAACAAGTAATTGGACACCTGTGATAGCAAAGAAAATCAAAGTTTATTCACCTTCAATAGTTGGTGGAGCCTTCACGAGCGGCGATTACAGCTGCGACCCTCCGGGGCAAACTCTCAACCAGGCACTGTACGACGGCTAGCGGTATTTTCTTCCACTCGGCTTGGAGAAGACAGGTCAGTTCCTTCACCGATTTCGGACAGTGGGGGCACCCCTTAAGTCGACGCTCCAACTCATCCCAGAGGTGCTCGATAGGGTTAAGGTCTGGGCTCTGCGCAGGCCAGTTCATTCGATTAACCCCATTGTCACCATACCAAGCCATGGTGGACCTCGCAACATGACAGGTGGCATTGTCATCCTGAAAGTAACATGGGTTCACCCCGTAAAACTGCCACAACGTAGGAAGCGCATGGTCATCCAAAATGGTGCAGTAGGTCTCGGCTTTGAGTCTACCAGGAATGGCGACCAAGGGTCCCATGCCATACCAGGAGAAACACCCCCATAGCATAATTCTACCGCCGCCAAACTTCACAGTTGGCACAATACATTCTGGCTGGAGGCATTCTCCAGGCAGACGCCAAACCTAGACCCTGCCATCCGAACGGTAGAGGGTGAACCTTGATTCGTCGCTCCAGAGAACCTGTTTCCACTGTTCAACGGTCCACTGTCGACGTTCTCTGCACTATGTTAGCCGAGCAGCGCTATTGGACTTGCTGATCAAAGGCTTGTGGGCAGCAGCACGTTCATGATAACCGAGCAGATGGGCTTCCTTACGGATAGTATTCATCGAAAGAACACTCCCGGATGCCTGTTGAAACTCCTCGCGGATGTGGCCTATCGATTTGGTGCGGTTCTTCCGAATTTCTCTGGCCAGCACCCGTCGGTCTCTAACTCCCAGTTTTGTGGGTCTGCTGGGTCAGGGCACATTCCGACAGTCACCTCTCATCTTCCACTTGCCAATCACGTGGGCCACTGCCGATTTTGGGTACTTCAACTCGCTGGATATGTCACGTATGGATCGGCCATTTCTGTGATACCCAACGATTACACCTTTCTCGAAATCAGAGAGTTCCGAACTGCGTGGCATCTTGCATGCGACTGGTTGCGTTGTTGTTTCCCACACGATATTTAACGGCGGCAGCCGTGACGTGTATCAGGACCGCAGATATCGTCGATTGCAGGGGTGTCCAATTACTTGTTGGTAGATAGTGTATTTCTTCTACCTGAAAAAATATTTAACCTAGGTACTACAGCAATTGCAATGATAACTAGAATCGAGAACACTCTGGCTCTCTATAGATAGAATTTTGCCACTATTTCGAAACTGAAACACAAAGATTTATGGAATAAAACTATATTTAACAACAATACAGGACAGAGGCATCCCTAGAAAATAAATTGCGATTACAGGAGATATCTTCGTTTCGTTTTACTTCTGTTGACGGAAAGATTTCTCCATTTTCATTCTCAAACAAACATTTATGTAATTAAATGATGATCAAACAATATTACCATGAAGGAAAAACACAGCAGGAAAGGGGGTTATGGAAATCTTCACTGCCTTTAGCTTCCATTGTCAAAAGGTTTTGCTTCCATTTTATGATCACGGGAGAAATTTTCGCTCTACCAACTTTCATTTTCCGAAAATTTTCCACCACTTCCAATTTTAAATACAATCATTCAACTAATAAATGATATCGAATAACAATGCAGAGCTGAGGGAACATCACGAGAAAAAGCATTTAACCCTTAACTGCCCAGGGAATATGTTTGTCACATATCAACCCACATCCAGTTTCTCAGACAGCCACATTTTTATCATTTACTTCATGTTAACTGTTGTATATGATAGAGAGGGGGACAACTACATATGCGCATGGGCTCAAACCTTTCCTGAAAATAACCTAGAAGAAAATTTGTTTCCAATGCGGTTCATGAGACTGGACCTGGGTTGTAAAGGGTTAAGATTACAGGGCTCTGTTTAACTTCCGTTTTTTGAAATCGCTGCCTTCCATCTTCAAACTGAAACACAAACATTTATGCAGTAAAATGATATTTAACAACAATACCAGCCAATGCTATCTTGAAACATCAAGGGAACATAGCGAGAAAAAAAAAACACGATTACGGGAGAAATCTTCATTCCATCTAATCTCCGTTTTCAGAAATTTTGAAAGACAGAAAACTTGCATCCATGATTGGGAGTCTGCAACAGGATTTAATAGGGTTCTGGGGATATCATTTTGCCTGCAAAACCAAAATAAATCTGTGACATATGTTACCTGTTGCTGTGATTCTGCTATGGAGTCATTATCAATTTTACCCAAAAGCTCTACTGTTAATTCCATCTGTTCAGGCTTGTCCTGTGTGTGTGGACAGCTTGTAAAAATTACATTTTCTAAAGAAACAATTTAATCTTTTAAGAAACATTTTCTGAACAGTTGAATGTGATATTTGAAGTTCCCAAGATGCCCCCCTTGCCGATTTGCCTCAGCTGCATTGAAATGCTTGCTTAATGGATTCCACCTTTGCATCAGCAACACGTGGTCCTTCCTGAGAAGGAATTTTTCAAAACACTATCTGTTGCCATAAAGGAATCACACCAGTTGATAGTGGATTACATACCACATGCATTTGAATAAGATTCTGCTGTATTTGAATTATTGATTTGGTCTTGATGAACAATTTCACACACATCGCCTTCTGCTGTATGAGTGACATCATTTGTACTGGAATGTTCGTCAGCTTCTTCTTCATTTTACTGTTTTTCTGATACATGCAAGTAATAAAGCAAGAATGGGAAGAAAACTACCATTCTTGCTTTATTACTAGCAAAAAACCACATAATGATAGTTACAACATTTTTTTAACAAATTTTTCCTTTCATAACATACTTTTATATCATCATCATCATCATTGTCAACCATTATCAATCCACTGCTGGACGAAGGTCTCTCCAAGTTTCCTCCACAACGGTCTGTCTTGTGCCAGTCTCCTCCATGTCACCCCTGCATACTTTCGAATTTCATCCACCCATCTCCCATGTGGTCTTCTTCTGGGTCTTTTCCTGTCCCTTGGAATCCAATCTAAAATTTCAGCTGTCCATCGATGATCTGTCCTTCTGGCAGTATGTCCAGCCCATTGCCATTTCAGGGATTTAACTCTGATCATGATGTCTTCCACTCTTGTCATTTTTCGGATCCACGAGTTCCTCTTCTTATCTCTCCTAGTTACACCAAGCATGCACCTCTCCATGCTTCTTTGAGTTGTCTGCAGCCTTTGTATGTCTCTTTTAGTTAAGGTCCACGTCTCTGCACCATACGTAAGCACTGGAAGGATGCATTGATCAAACACTTTTCTTTTAAGACATAATGGCATATTGCTCTTGAAAATTATGCTGTTTCTTCCAAAAGCTCTCCAGGCAAGTTTTGTACGCCGATTAATTTCTTCATCAATGTGACCCTCACTTGATATCTGCTGTCCAAGATAAATGTACGTGTCTGTTATCTCCAGCTTTTCTCCATCAATCGATAAATCTTCATTTCTTGTAAAAGCATTGAACATCACTTTTGTCTTCTGAAAGTTCATTTTTAATCCCACTTCTTTACTCTTGTCAGCAAGTTCCTGGATCATACTCTGCAGCTCTGATGGGGTAGTTGCAAAAATGACTACGTCATCAGCAAAACGAAGGTGGGTTAGATAATCTCCATTAATCTTTATCCCTTTGTTTTCCCAGCTCAGCGACTGAAAAACACCCTCCAATGTGGCATTAAAGAGCTTCGGAGATATGGTGTCACCTTGTCTCACTCCCTTTCCAATTTTTATGTGTGTTGTGTTTTCAAACAGCCGAATCTTTGCACTTGCATTTTCATAGATGTTATTAATAATATTAATGAATGCATCTTCAATACCGCAGGTTTTCAGAGCCATTGTAACTGCTGATGGTTTCACCGAATCAAAGGCTTTTTCATAATCGATAAAAGCCATGCACAATGGAAGTTCATATTCCCTCGCTCTTTCAATTAGTTCTCTCAGTACGTGGATATGATCTATTGTGCTGTAGCCACTCCTGAATCCAGCTTGTTCTCTCGGTTGAGCCATGTCCAGTGTTACCTTCAAGCGGTGTGAAAGAACTTTAGTGAAGATTTTATAAACTACTGATAGGAGGCTGATAGGTCTGTAGTTTCCGAGATCCTCAATGTCACCTTTCTTATGTAGCAGGATCATTGTAGCGGTGTTCCAATCCTCAGGAATCTTTCCTTCATTAAGGCATCGAGTGAAAATTTGGGCGAGTACTGTTTCGATTTCTCCACTTGCTTCTTGTATGATGTCTACAGTAATTCCATCTTCTCCTGGAGCTTTTCCCCGCTTCATGTTCTTGATTGCATGTGCAACTTCTGCTGGAAGGACTGGAGGAACTATGGTACTGGTATCTTTCATGATGTCTGGAGTGCATGTATCATCCCTTTCATATAATTTGGAGTAGAAATCTTTCACCCTTGTCAAAATTTCGCCTCTATTTCTTGTTACAGAACCATCTTCTTTTCTCAGTGCCATAATCTGTTTTCTTCCCTTACTGAGATGTCCCTTTGCTATCTTTAGGCTTTGGTTGTTTTGGTTGTTGGTATATATGTTGGTTGTTTTGGTTGTTGGTGTATACTTTTATATACACACTGTAAAATCAAAAAAGATCTATCTTTCAATACAAACACAGTCTTTGCACGATAATTCAATGTTTAAAAGATGACAGATATTTACAAAGTTAAAAGATTAAAAACCCATAAGCACTTTCGAGTCGAAAGTCGTACCCGTCTTCAGATGGAAGAGAGTGATTGCTGCTAGTGTACTCCAATACATACATCTGAGCGTGATAACGTGTTAAGTGTAGAGCAGCATCGCAAGAGTATCGTACTGTTGCCATTGCATCATGGCTGAATTACAGATTAAACTAAACCGAAGTAAGAATATGTTAAACAGAGTGCATATTATACAGAATGTGTGCATTTGTCAAAGTTCACATGTTAACAATCAATATTATTATTTAAGTTCATAGGTACAATGTATCATTTCCATATTCTGGGTAAGTCAACTGGGGAGTTGTCATTGCAGTAGCGGTCCCCATAGGCTTCGATATACTGTATATGCTTTCAGTGATATATAGTGAGTATGTTGATGTGGAGGTGTGTAGCAACTGAATGTTGTTCCAATCTGGATGCTGTTCTACACTTAACATGTCATCACGCTCAGATGTATATATTGGAGTACACTAGCAGCAATCACTCTCTTCCATCTGATGACGGGTGCAACTGTCGACCCGAAAGTACTTATGGGTTTTTAATGTTTTAACTTTGTAAATATCTGTCATCTTTTAAACATTAAATTAATGTGCAAAGACAGTGTATGTATCAATGTATTGTATATAGCACGAAGTTTCACTTGTATGATCTATCTTTCATATATCAATAAATACATTAGTTTTACAAGCCACTAAAAATGCAAAAAAACTACTTCCACAGGAGCCACTATCTAAAGAGTGTACAGTACCTTGCATTGTTTGGTACATAATAACGAAACTAGATACTATTAGCATGCTCTGGGTAAAAACATACATTGTAGTTAAGAAAAATTAAGATGTCTTGATACACTGAGCTTACATCATAACAAATGCATGCCATGAGTTGACAACTTTTATTTTAAAAAAATCACTTATCTTCATTTATTTTCTTATTGCAGTATTGCTCAAAATTAGCATATCACATTTTTGCAATCCAACCAAACACTTGCACTTCATTTGCTTTTGCACCTGCAAGGACACTTATAAGTTTTTAATCTTTGATATCATATCTATAGTTTATATACTATTAAGGTTCTAAGTTAGATAGAGCAGGCTCTTCTCCTTTGTTGCTGTTTCTACTGCCTTCTGATAACAGTCTCTCTCTCAGCATCCATGTTGAAAACAGTCTGTCTTAAAATCCAATCCCTGTAGTGGGACTTCAAGGGAAATGAAGGATTTCTCGGTCTAAGCAATGGAGCTTGGAGGTGGTGTTTAAAGATAGGTATAAAAGCTGAATGACATTCAGCCTGATAATTATCCGACTGAATGTCACTCAAGTTGTTACAATGACTTTGAGTGATACAGTTGAAGAGCACAAAGAGGATCTTGCTCCCTTGTAGTTTCATGTCTGATAACAGTCTCTCTCCAGTGATAACACTACTGCATTCTGATAGCAGTCTCTTTCTCCTGATAACACTATTGCCTTCTGATAACAGTCTCTTTACTAGCATCCATGTTGAAAACAGTCTGTCTTAAAATCCAATCCCTGTAGTGGGACTTCAAGGGGAATGAATGATTTCTTGGTCTAAGCGATGCAGCTTGGATGTGGTGTTTAAGGGCAGGTATAAAAGCTGAATGACATTCAGTATGATGATTATCAGACTGAATGTCACTCAAGTTATTACAATAACTTTGAGTGATACAGTTGAAGAGCACAAAGAGGATCTTCCTCACTTGTAGTTTCATATTTGCTTTGAATAATTGCAACAAGTTTCAAAGATTGCTAAAGCCATCCATGCTTTCTTACTGGATTGGTAATTCATTGAGAAAAGAGTCAACACATTTAAAATTGCATGCTTGTTTAATTTCCCAATTACAACAAGCTTTCTTTTGCCAAAACCATCTATGTTGAAGGTTAAAACTACAGTAAGTTGATTTTTATACCTCCCCACGCTATGCCATTTTTGAAAGACATGCCCTTTTCAGCATCATCTTAAGAAAAAAGGTCAGTTTTCTCCATATTATGGATGTCTTCGTCGGCATACTCTTTAGTGATAGGCCAAAATGTGAAATCTGACAACCACTGAACCACTGCATTGGATGAAATAGAAACAGCAGCATCTCTTAATTGATGACAAATAATTATGTGGTGAACTTTGAAACAGTACAACCATCCACTAGCTAGCCTTAAAATCCACATGACTAGGAAGCTGGGGAGCTTGTCTTCTCCTCTAGAATGGGGCCACTGTTCAGTAAGTAACATGCCTGCATGCCTTTAAACTACAGAATAAAAGAGCATTTTCAATGTCAGAAAATGTTGGGGCCCAGGAGCCTTTTGCAATCTTGCTTCATGTCCTCAGTAATAGTGGCTTTGATCTTCTTTCACACTGACAAAATGCTGGAGAGAGTGCTGGGTGGAATACCAAACTTCTCAATAATATCTTTCTTCTTTCAGCTATTATCCACTGAAATGGATAATTTTCAATTTCGTCTCAATTGATAAATAAAAGCCTCCTGTTTGGTTTCCATGATGATGGGATTTTAAAAAAATGGCCAAGACAAACACTGAACATTGATGAACAAGTCTATATACCAATCAGAAAAAGTCCACAAACAGCATCAAAATTAAACCTCCCATGTATGCTGTCCTACTACATTTGTGGAGCTTTTCCTTGGCCCTACCCCCAATTCCACAACTGTCATACACATTTGGAATCATGCCACATGACTGCTTTCCCAGATGTGGAAGCTCACCATGCGACTGCAGCAAGTTGAGACTTCTGCTCTTCTATGCACACCACATGCCCACCCCTAAGTTTTCTGGTGTTGTCAAGGAAGTGGAAGGGGGTGAAGTTTACTCCTGCTGGGTATCCCAAACTCACTAGGAAGCTTATGTGCAACGGAGAAGATAGTCAAGTTATGTTTACTGTAAATGCATTACAAAATAAATAAATAAATAAAAATTAACAGCCTTCTTAGTATGTATTGATACAAAGTTTCTGTAATGAAGTACTATGATATTATATGAACTGTCTTATGTCACATACATTATCAAAAAAATTCTCCATAAGAAATACACTATCTACCAACAAGTAATTGGACACCTGTGATAGCAAAGGAAAACAAAGTTTATTCACCTTCAATAGCTGGTGGAGCCTCCACAAGCGGCAATTACAGCTGTGACCCTCCGGGGCATACTCTCAACCAGGCGTTGTACGACGGCTAGCAGTATTTTCTTCCACTCGGCTTGGAGAAGACAGGTCAGTTCCTTCACCGATTTCGGACGGTGGGGGCACCCCTTAAGTCGACACTCCGACTCGTCCCAGAGGTGCTCGATAGGGTTAAGGTCTGGGCTCTGCGCAGGCCAGTCCATTCGATTAACCCTATTGTCACCATACCAAGCCATGGTGGACCTCGCAACATGACAGGTGGCATTGTCGTCCTGAAAGTAACATGGGTCCACCCCGTAAAACTGCCACAATGTAGGAAGCGCATGGTCATCCAAAATGGTGCAGTAGGTCTCGGCGTTGAGTCTACCAGGAATTGTGACCAAGGGTCACGTGCCATACCAGGAGAAACACCCCCATAGCATAATTCCACCGCCGCCGAACTTCACAGTTGGCACAATATATTCCAGCAGGCGGCGTTCTCCAGGCAGACGCTAAACCCAGACACTGCCATCCGAACGGTAGAGGATGAACCTTGATTCGTCGCTCCAGAGAACCTGTTTTCACTGTTCAACGGTCCACTGTCGACGTTCTTTGCACCACACTAGCCGAGCAGTGCTACTGGACTTGGTGATCAAAGGCTTGTGGGTGGCAGCACGTCCATGATAACCGAGCAGATGGGCTTCCTTACGGATGGTATTAATCAAAAGAACACTTCCGGATGCCCGTTGAAACTCTTCGCGGATGTTGCCCATCGATTTGGTGCGGTTCTTTCGAATTTCTCTGGCCAGCACCCGTCGGTCTCTAACTGCGAGTTTTGTGGGTCTGCCGGGTCGGGGCACATTCCGACAGTCACCTCTCATCTTCCATTTGCCAATCACGTAGGCCACTGTCGATTTTGGGTACTTCAACTCGCTGGATATGTCACGCATGGATCGACCATTTCTGTGATACCCGACGATTACACCTTTCTCAAAGTCAGAGAGCTCCGAACTGCGTGGCATCTTGCACACGACTGATTGCGTTGTTGTTTCCCACACGATATTTAATGGAGGCGGCCGTGACGTGTATCAGGACCACAGATATCATCGATTGCAGGGGTGTCCAATTACTTGTTGGTAGATAGTGTATATGCACGGCCAGCAAAATTTTCAATTTCTATGATGCAATCAATTATTTTATAACAAGAACTGGCTGTGCTATTTTTTTTACTATGGTTAAGAATAAAAACACGAAATTACAAATGGATACACTGACTTGGAAAATGAACACAGCATGCAGCCACTAATTTCTACCATAATTTCTTGAAGCAGAAACTGCTTGAAAATTCATTGGCAAATGAGGCTGTGACCCTTTAATCTCCATACCCTTTATCTTTTAATTGCTAGACATTATAGATCATCATGAACATATTCTTTCCAAGAATAGTGTAATGGTGATGCATATGTAAGGGCATAAAATTTGTTTACTTTAGAGCTTTCAAAGGTGTATATACAGGGTGATCATAATTAAAGTATTCCTAGTCAACACTCTGTGGAGAGATATCTAGCAGTCCAAACGCAACCAAATTTGGTATGCTGACAATTGAGGACATGTGGAAAAGATTTCCGAAAAAAAAAAAAAAATTCCGAAAGTCACCACTAGGAGACTTTTGGCACTGCAAGCTGTGATAATATAGACAATTTTCGGCTCTACGTGGGAAACGACACAAAAATCGAAGCAGAAATCAACACACATGTTGCGGTCAAGACATTTTATTATATCCGGTATTTAATTGCACAAGGGAGAGATTGTGCAATTAAATACCGGAGACACTTTAGCGGGGCAACCAGTACTGCTCAATGTGGGCGCCATTGTTAAATTGCAAAACCTGAAGTCGATGAGCAGCGTGTTCAACGGTCGAACGTAACTGATTATTGTCTTTCATTTCAACAGGGAATCTGTTGAAATGCATGAGAATTTTGCAATGCCCAAATGCGACAGTTATGCGTGTTGACTGTTCCATTGAGGTGAAAATGTGCCTCGTCACTCCACCAGATCTCCCATGGCCACACATCGTCCACTTCCATTCTATCAAGGAAGGTCAATGCAAAGGTCAGTTGGGTGTCCTTGTCACCGTCAATCAACTGTTGGGTGTGACTGATCTTGTATGGAAAAAAATGCAGCGCCTTTCTCAGTGCCTTCCACACGGTGGTGTAGGGCACATCCAGCTTCCATGACACTGCACATGCATCACTGAAACCTGGTACACATTATCCATGGAGCAATCCACAAGCGCTGTGGTGATATCTTCAACCACTTCTGGAGCTATAGGTTTGCGCCCTCGCCCTGGTTGAACACGTAGACGTCCAGTTTCCTCGAAACAAGCAATCATTCTTCTGAGATCACATGGAGTCAATGGACCCCGGGGCAAATTCTTACGACGTCAGAATTCTCAAAGCGCAGCGGCAGCATTGCTCACGTTTTCATAAAACAGCTTCACAAGAAGAGCGCGTTCTGGCAAGGTGATACCCATTGCAGTTGATGGAATATGAATGGCATTCACCATGCCTAGGACAGTTTTACACCATGGAGTCGCCTGTAGTGCATGTGCCTTATGCAAATGATATGATTTCTTGTCGCTCATAGCGCCACAAAGACTCATTTCCCTCGTAGAGCCGAAAATTGTCTATATTATCACAGCTTGCAGCACCTGAAATCCTTTGGTGGTGACTTTTGGAACTTTTTTTTTTTTTTTTTGCGAACATCTCTTTCGCAAGTCCTGAATTGTCAGCATACCTAATTTGGTTGCGTTTGGACTGCTAGATATCTCTCCAGAGAGCGTTAAATAGGGATACTTTAATTGTGATCACCCGGTGCTTTATTATAAATCACAAGGGAGAAATTTCGTAATGTTGAGAAGCATGCTTTTAATTTTTTTATATTCAATGACATCCCTCAATAAAGTCCAATTTTTGCCCCTAAAACTGCTCTTTGTTCAGCTCATGTTTAACATAATTTTTCCATGCCAGGTATGATTTTAGAGCAAATTAAATTTATACATAATATGAAAATTATAAGACTTTATGGGCAAAGTTATTCATTGCATGATTTGCCTGAATATGTGAAACCAGCATTTTGCTTTGATGTCCATATGCATTATCAGAACGAATAATTTCATTAGTTTAAAACAATTCATTCAAACAAATCACACACAAATCTATGATGTAGTTCCCTGAATCATGCAATGAGGAACTAATGACTCACACAGCATGGAAAACCGCTCTAAGTTTAGGATAACTGAAATTATATTAAATATCACATAATGCAGTACACATACACATATATACATATTAACCGGCAACAAGCAAGTTTTGAGTAAGATAAAAGCAAACAGTAGAATCAAAAAGCTACTCTAATATCATATTGTTATATCTGCATACTTACTAAGAACTGTAACATCAAAATCATCAAGATCTGTCAATGATGCTAACTGCTTGCAAATCTACAGACAAACGGAAAGGTAAAAACAGTTAATTACATTAATGATAGGGAGAAAAAACAACCACTGAAACTCAATGAATTTTTAACTTTTCAACATAAATTAATGGTCATTTACACAACCTCACTAAGATTCAATGAAAGGTGACTCATGTTTCAATAGAAACTGAAAAAATATATACAGTAAAACTACTTTATCAGCATCTAAATAGAAGAAATACTGAAAGAGGAAAACATTTTTCCTGACATACACTTATTTTAACATGCACACACACACACACACACACACACATCAAAAATGGTACTCAAAGTGAATGTAAAATTTGCCAAAAGTAAAGACATTCACCAAAGAGCTAAAATCTACACAGGCCGTTAATGTGCTTCAACTCATAGGCAAAAACTGAAAACCAAGTGGAAAGTTTTTGAAAAATTTTTTCTCTTGCTTTGATTGTTTATTACGCTCTATTTCTTGAAAATGACTGTCAAGGCCTGCTATCAAAAGTTGCAACATTCTGAGCATGGTATTCAGCTAGCCAATACATGCAGCTACCTCGATTAACAAACTTCCTAAATGCTTTTGCACACATATCACAAATTTCGGTTCCATAATTTAGGAAACCAAAACTGAGGACAAACTGAGGACCTGGCATTACTTGGCACTAATTTTAAATTTATTTTTTCCAGGACACTGCCAGTTTTTGGATCATTCTGGATCCATGCCACCTGATAAAAGAAAGAGAGAAATTTCACACTGCACTACTGTATATGTTCTTATAAAACACTCTGACCATCACTGTGGCATATAAAATATTTCTATTACAATACTTAACACAAGCTAGGTTCAAAAAGTTCCAAGAATTGTCCCCAAGTACAGGAATGGGAACTTTTGGGTTTCAGAGGTTATCAGTACCCATGGGCCATCTGATAGCATGTCTGTGTGGAGTATCAATAGTTTCTTTGTTTAACAGGCATTTAGTAACATCACAATTGAAAATGTCAGCAACTGAGCAACATGCAAACATGAAATCTTATGTTTTGCTGTCCACGAGCAAACCCCCGAAAATAAGGACATTCGTGGGGTTTTGCACAGTGAATTCCTCCCCCGGGGCCAGACTATCGCCGCCCCTTTTTTACTGCGATGTTCTGCAGCATCTTAGTGAAGACATCCGCTGCAAATGACCTGAAATGTGGCCCAGAGGTGATTTCCTGCTCCATCACGACAATGCAACAGCTCACAGAGCGTTAGCAACACGCCAGTTTTGCAGCCGCAACAGCATGACTACCCTTCCTCACCCGACTTACTCTCGGATTTGGCCTCCTGTGACTTCTTTCTGTTCCCGAAGAGGAAGCTGAAGTTCCAGGGTCACCGTTTTGAAACTGTGGACGAGTTCCAGTGTGAATCGCAGACATTGCTCGACACGATTCACGAACAGAACTCCCAGGGTGTGTTCCAACAGTGGTAAAAATGCTGACAGCGATGTATCACTGCCCAAGGAGATGAGGAAGATAATAGCAAGACTTAAGTAACATAAGTACTTTGTTGTATATCAGCCTAGTCTCGGAACTTTTTGATCAGGCCTCGTACATAATGCAGGAGAAAAAAAGTTTTCATTCATTCATATTTGGGTGCAACTAAATATATAAAGCAAGAACAGAAAGAAACAAAATGGCTGAAAGAAATTTCATGATCTATTTTTTTCTGTATGATGGAACACATAAAAATATATAAATAACTTCAAATTAAGAAACAAAGAAACATATAATTTTTCATTGATTCCCCCTTCCAAAAAAAAAAAAAAAAAAAAGAGGAGATACAGACATCAATACCTGCATATACACAAGAAAATATCAGTGATCAGAAACAATATATGAGAATATAAAAGAAAGCTGTCATCAATAAAATGTAAAACAACTTATTTGTAGCTTATTATTTCAAAGTACAACATAAACAGTACATGAAACAATAAAAAAATGTCATTAAGAAAATGAAAAATGGGCATACTTGTAGTTTGTTATTTCCAATTCTTTCAAATCTTTTAATGGCTGGTCGACTTGTAAAGTAACCAGTCCAATAAGCATGTGGATCACTTGCATAAGGTAGAAAATCATCATCTTTTGTTGTCCATGTCCGATTCGCTTTGTTTAGAGCATAAAGGTAACAAGAAGGTGTTGAATAAAAAACATTTACTTTACTTCCATTTTGTTTCTGAAATGGCAAAAAATAACTTAAGTCAGTTTGATTCATTATACACAACAAATATTTATTTCTATTATATTCTACAATAAAAACTTATGTCTGTATCACACAAAATAATGTTAGACTCTTAGAAAACTTTAGAATACCTTAACATGCAACCACTTAAAAAGTGAACATCTATCTTAACTATATAACAGGTGATAGAAATGAAATAAAAGAGACAAATTGAAATAGTTAATCAAAGAAAAATATAACATGGAAAACATCAGCCAAAATACTATGAATTGCCTCATAAATGAGATATGAGGTTAACTCTTGTACAACAATGAAACTATGTAAAGATTCTATAAAAAGGCTAGATACATTCAAAATGTGGCCAGGAGAACACTGAACATACAAAGAACAACAAAAACAGCAAAGGAGTAGACTTGTGGAAATAGCAGAAACATAAAAGTCTCATGTAAACTACATTAAAATAAGAAAAAAATTCAAGAATGCATAATGAGACACTACACATGTCAACAAAATCTCCAAAAAAGAAAATGGAAGAAGAAACTAAATTGAGAACATTCTTAAATGGAGAAGACTGCCATGTGAAACAATACAACAGGAAAGTACAGAAAGGAATTATTTCAGAGACATGGCATTCAATCTTCTTGAAGTAAAAGACACTTGAAGATCTGATGGCAATGTCATAACTGTTTTACATAAAAATGTGTGCTTGCTTGTTTATGATGCCATTTCTTTAGTTTGTAACCAACAAAGTGAAAATAACTGTGCCTTGTTTTCAAAATTACTTTCTGCATTTTATTAATGTAACTCATGAAACAACTTACTCTTTGATTTACGTGAAATATTAACTTGTCCAAATTCTTGAACCAGGGTGAAGCAGCTTGATAGTTGAAATCATTCCCCATTGTCATAACTATATGATTTGTTGCAAAGTACTGGGCCTGTAGGCAAACAAAACACATATATCAAACTAAATATCTGAATATCATATTTAAAAAAGTAAGGAAACAAATATAGAGAAAAACCCAAAAAACACATGATGAATATTTAGTTTAATGAAAGTTTTACTAATGAATTCAGTGTTTTACAAATCGCAATCTAATGCTACTATCAGATACCTACCCAAAACAGGTCATGCTTCAATTTATCAGGGCACTCTACTGGAACTATTAGGTGTGCAACTTAATTCTCGGCCACAGGCACGACACATTGACAGCAAATTATAGCAAATCGAATACGAACCTAATCAGGGAAATAATCCTTGTCATGTTGGATGCATTTGAGCCATCGGTCAGGGAGCTGCCGAATGCCACTGTGGAAAAAAGAGAGCTGTTTCGAATTAATAAAGTCGTCAATACTTGTGTGGACCTCATCGACAGAAGTGAGTGCGTATCACTCAGGTGATGTTGCAGGGAGCGAAAGAGATCATAATCCGATGGGGCGAAGTCTGGAGAATACGCCAGGTGGGACAAAATCTCCCATCCAGGTCGGTGATCGTGATTAAAGTCGTTTTCACGGTGTGAGGATGCGCGTTATCCTGAAGCAACAGGACTGACCTTCTGCCCTTGCCGGTGTAGGGCCTTTTCGCCTACATTGCGTCACTCACACGAATGAGTTGGTGACAATAACGCTCAGCATTGACTGTTTCACCAGATTTGAGCAACTCATAGTGTACGACACCGCACTGATCCCACCATATGCACAGCAACAACTTCCTGGCATGGATATTCGGTTTGGCAGTACTGGTGGTAGGCTGACCTGGATAAACCCATGATTTGTGCCACTTAGGATTATCATAGAGGATCCACTTCCCATCACAGGTCAAAATCTTGTGGAGGAAATCCTTCTTCTAGAATCTGGAGAGCAAGGACACAGCAACATCGTAGCGCCTAGACTTGTTCACAGCTGTGAGTTGGCGGGGCACTCAAGGGCTCTCCTTGTGAATCCGTCCAAGCTTGTGCAGGTGCTTTGCAATGGCTTGCCGTGTTACTCTAAGTTCCTGGGTGAGCTGTGACTGTGTGCGACAGGGATCTGCGTCCAACAGTTGTTCCAGTTCCTCATTGTCAACTTTCTGTGGCTGTTCTGGACGTTCTGCATCACGGAAATCGAAACTTCCCTGCTTAAACTGCTGGACCTGGATAAACCCATGATTTGCGCTGCTTAGGATTATCGTAGAGGATCCACTTCTCATCACAGGTTAAAATCTTGTGGAGGAAATTCTTCTTCTTGAATCTGGAGAGCAAGGACACAGCAACATCGTAGCACCTAGACTTGCTCACAGCTGTGAGTTGGTGGGACACCCAACGGCTCTCCTTGTGAATCCGTCCAAGATTGTGCCCAACGGCTCTCCTTGTGAATCCGTCCAAGCTTGTGCAGGCGCTTTGCAATGGCTTGCCATGTTACTCCAAGTTAAAATTTCCCTGCTTAAACTGCTGACCTGGATAAACCCATGATTTGTGCCGCTTAGGATCATTATTGATGGGCTTTCACCTATATCCAATAAATAAATAATTAAAAAAAATTGCTCTGGATATCTTATTTTTTTCCCGTCATTATTCATGGGCTTTCACCTAGTTTAGTATATAAATGATTCCATGATTCCAAAGCATCTCATTTTGAATGCAAAGCATAAACAAAGCACATACAGGGTATCATCCTTAACTTTTTTTACCAAGGAAAAAATAAAAGATTTTGTATACCTTATATTGTCAACAAGTGCTCTAGAGAGTGCTACTATTTTTTTTTTTACAGAAAATTTAAATTACCTGATCTTTAGCTAATGCAATGAATTCATTAACTCTTTCATCAACATTGTAACCTTTCAAACGGGGATCATCCTGTAACAAAGAAAATAACATAAGCCACGTGATAACTTTGAGAAAAACAGCAATAAAATGTGTCAAGAATTCAAATCATAGAAAAAACTAATACAGGCATATGCAACAAGAAAAACTGAAGTTAATATTTTCTTTGATTAAATTGGTTTTATCAGTCACTCATAAGAATAACGAAAGATGGTGAGGAGAGAAAGATTTAAGCCCATCTGCTCGGTTATTAGGGAGCTGAGGTGTTCAACTACTGCAAGATGTATTGATGCTGACAGGATGATACAATAAAGATGAAAATTCTAGAAATTAAATTGTAATGCCAATGTCCACAATCATACATAACATTCAATAACTCTAATTAATTTTACATTTTCTTTTCAGGCATAAATGAAAGTTTATCATTAGATCTTGTTTGTGCATAATCATAAAAGTAAATGCCAAACATCATAGTGCAATACTAATTGCTCTTAGAGTACATAAGCTTTCTATAATTAGCTATAGGTATGTACAGTATCAGCTAATTCTTCATTGCAATATTATTATCTTTTTAGTGTGATATTTCTCCCTTTTGCTTCTATGTACGCAATATAATAATTACAGTCAACTCTGGATATAGTGAACTCTGTTATAGTGAACATTCAGCTATAGTGAACCTAAAGCATTGTTCCCGACCCGAACAACAGAAATGTACATTAAAATTTTCGTTTATGGTGAACCCTCAACTTCAGTTATAGTGAACCTAAAAAACAAAACTTCAAAGAAAAGAATGTACTTATTACATGAAATTGTAACTTATTTTAAAACAAACCTTCTTGTAAAAACTTAAAAGAATGTGGAGAACAATATTACAGGCCTACTACTCCTTAAGTGCATTGAAGCACAAAGCTAGGATTAAAAACCTCAGCAACATCAAGTTGGTGCTCTGCCTGCCAACACCACGTCAGTCCTCCAACCCATGGATCAAGGTGTGATTCGCAGCTTTGAAACCTATTACAGAAGGAAAGTAACGCTTCATTTAATCCAAGCCTTAGAAACAAAGCAGAACACATTAATAAATGTTCTGAATGCTGTACGTTTTGGAAACAAAGCCTGGAGGAGTGTGTCAATTGTCACTATACATAACTGTTTCCAGAGGTCTGGTTTGTCTACTGGATGTGTGGCATTCGAAGAGGAGGATGATGTGCCTCTCAAGGACCTGCTTCAGCACATCGGTGCGAATTCCACTGAAGCTGAAGATCTTATCGATGCTGACTGTGAAGTTATAACGAATGAAATCCCATAGGATGAAACTATTATTGAGGCTGTGAAAGGCGGTTCCAGCACGGAGGAAAACGAGGCTGAAAATGACGAGAACAATAATGAAGAACGTGTTCCAACAGTGAAAGAGGCGTTGGAGGATGTCAGGACTGTGCTAAAGTTTCTAGAATGTATGGAAAATGTAGAATCAAGTGCAGCAAAAGCACAGACTCTAGAAAAGGACATGGACAAAATATTTATTAAAACTGTTTGCAGCAAGCAGTGGCACATAACAGACTATTTTCATGTTAATTAAGGTAATGTAAAATTAATTGTGTTTACTTAATTTAATGAATATACACTACGTACATAAACATATTATTTTTAGATACATATGTACATATTTTATTTTCTTGCTCACCATTCCACTCAATTCACGTTAACGGAAGACACTTTGGTTTTAGTGAACCTCTGACATAGTGAACGAAATATACAAGTCTGCAGAGGTTCACTATAAGTGGAATTGACTGTATATTCTTTTGGAGCAGAGATTCAGCCATTTCATTTCTGCCATAGCATTTTGTTGATTTTGTTTTGATGAAAAAACAATTTTTTTCAATAACTGTAAAAAGAGAAATTTTGATCAAATTTGTTTCTTCCAGTTTAAACTTGATATCTTGGTGCAATCCATTGAATTCGTTCCAAGGATAAGCATCATGTTTCAAACTATTGATTTTGCTGAAAGAAAGACATTTTTTTGCACAGTTATATACTACACAAAAGTTTTACATCATGGCGATACACTGAGTGGACAGAAATCATGGGATACCTATCTAGCAATGGGTGAGCCAACCTTTCGCCCGAAGAAGGGCAGTAACAATGCAAGGCATTGAGTCCACTAGGTGACAAAAGCATTCTACAGGTATCTCCACCCAGGCTTGCTGCACCACTGTTCACAATTCCATCACATTCCTGGGTGAAAGATCGAAAGCTTGAATGGACCTTTCCATAGCATCCAAAAGGTTTTTCACAGGGTTCATGTCTGGTGAACAAATAGGCCATTCCAGAGTGGGAACTTCTGCAGAATTCTCTTCTAACCATGTTCTAGACACCATGGTTCTGTGGAGTGGTGCATTGTCCTGCTAGAAGAGTCTGTTGCCCTATGGGTGTGTGATGACCATGGACAGATGCAGATGGTTTGCAAGAATGGACAAATAGCATGGAACATTCAGAAATACATCTAGATGTACCAGAGGTCCAATATGTGACAGCTCAGCACACCCTAGACTGTAACGGAGCCTCCACAAGCCTGAACAGTTCCTTTCTAACATTACAGGTCTATCGCTTCATGCAGTTTCCACAAGATCCACACCCTCTCGCCTGCACAAAATAACTGGGAAAAGGACTCATCAGATCATGAGACCTGTTTTCCAATCACCCAATGTCCAGTGCCGATGTTCTTTCACCCAGATGAGGCGTACAGTCTGGCAACATGGCATTAGCAATGAGACTCTGGTAGGTCGGTGGCTCCCATAACCTATTGTGGCTAATGATCACCTGATGGTCTTGGTCGATATGTTTCTGAGTTTTCAGTAAATCCCTCATTGAAGTCGGTGGTGATTTGTTGCACTGTTGCTCTCTGGTTGGTTGCAATCACGCAAAAGAGACAAAGACATCCACATTCATCCAGAGCCTTTCTCCACTCACAGCGCTGCCCATGACAAGATCTTATTCCAGAAATGGTGTATTCCCGACACTTGATACTGTCAAACAGGGATACTGCAATTCCTGTACCACTTCCACAATAGAGTGGCCCATGTGTTGAGTACCCACTATCATCCCTCTTTCAAACTCTGTTGACTCACGATGTTTCTCCATACTAACACCAAACTGCCATCTATATGAATGCAGTATAAGTTGTTGCCCATCCCTAATTTAGGGCCACTGGTTCTATGGAGGGAAGAGAACCAACACTATGGGACAAATACATTACCTATGCCTCATCTGGGACTCGAACCTGAAACCAGCTCACTAACCACCTAGCCACTGGGGTGCTGCTGGTAGAATGCATCATACATTATATAGGATTTTTTTCCTACAGAGGATTTTCACACATTTTTGGAATCATTTTCCAGTAATATAATTAGTGTTTAAAATAAAAATATTTCATAGTGAGAATAATTGGCAGTGAGACACGTAACATACAAAACATTAGAATAATTCTTGATGAGGACATATCACGCTTCAGTTACGTAACACTTGTAATTTTTATGTAACTGAAGGGTGATATGTCGTCATCAAGAATTATTCTAAAAATATTTCCTTCTTAAATGGTTCTATCTGATAGGCCTTCCTCTGGACTATGAACCTATGTCTAGTTTCCTTATTCCACTCCTCTTCCACTGCTTTCCATGGTCTAATCATTGTTATAGGTCTGCATTTAGAAAGTGCTCTCTTTTAGCCATCTGAAGGCACAATAGTCCATTGGTGACACATCAGGGAACTTTGAAGGGATATAAGCAAAAGGTATAGACTTGATACCTGTCTCTTTTTTCATATTTTCTAGATATAGAGAGGTAGATTTGGATGTATGACTGGTAGCCTTATCCTAATGGAGTTCTACTCTTTAGAGGCTCTGTGGATAAAGGAATGGCATTTCCTCTTTAAATACAGGAGTTAAAACATTATTTTGGCAATATGCAGAATTGATTTTAACATTCTTTTCAACTTTTCTTAATTTTAATTTCCCATTGTACGGGAAAGCAGCAATAATCATGAATCCTTTACTGAAACTTTCTTTCGATTTTGAAACCAAGTTTGTGAGTCTTTTTCTGCTCTTTTGTGATAGTAAATTGACCTTTTTTTTTTTGTTTACAGTTGTTTAGGTAGATCCTTGCTTCACCAATAGTTATAATAAATTTCCATCTGTCTCTGGCTAAATGATTTTCATAAAGAAGTTTACATTGCACTCTGCACTCAGCCACGTGCCTAAGAAAAAGGGGTGAACATCATTTCTTTTGTTGCTGTTTCTTCATATTCAAATCTTTATTTATATTACTTTGTTTACAGTTGATACAGAGATTTTTAATGACTTTGCAATTGCTCTTTGGGTCAGTGGATTTACTTTTAAGACCAGAGACCTTACTTTTGAAACAGTTGTAAAAATACATACCTTTAGTATTTGTTTGGTGTTTTTTTCCTGTTAAAAGTAATGGTTGATGATTTTTCCTCTTATTATTAATAACATTGCTTATTTTACATTTAGAAATGCAAATTCCATGATTTTCACAGCACTTTTTAATTACAGAATATGAATATTTATATTCATAAAGAGCAAAAACATAACCTTCTATCCACAGCTTGTTTATGTGCACCATTTTCATAGCAGATGACATTTAACTGCAACAAATGCTTCTTTTGTGTTCATCTAACACGCTGTTGCCAGTTTTCAATTCTTTGAACGGTTAATTTTCTGTAACTTATCAAAAAGTAACCAAAATGTTCTAAAAATCTGATCAAAAACATTCTAAAAATGTATGAATATGCTCTGTATTAATCATATTTTACAACAGTGATCATAAGTTATAATAGAATAGTGCAGTGCCTATTGTTATGTTGTCTCCCTTGAGGAAGCCATAAAATGGAGAGGGAAAGCTTGGCCCCTATGTTTTCAATGTACACCAATAAACATATTTATTATACTAAATTGTAATCAAGTAAATTTTCCAGATAGATTCAAGGTGTTTACCATTATGGGCTCATCATCACACAGAAGATCAAAGCAAAATCCAGGTGGAGGACTGTAATTGTTTGCAAGAGCACCAGTGAATAGATGTGCTGCAGGACCTGCAAAAATTAAAGTAAAGAAATCTCAGGATCATATGTATTTTTCAGTCATTTCATTGCAAGTGTTTACTCATGCAACACATGGCAGTTACAATTTTTAAAAGCCAAGGAAAACATTTCTCAGATGCACACGGTTTCACATGGACTAAAATTAGTTACATTGTGGTCTATGGGAAACAGATCTACTGTTAAAAAATATGTGTCTCTCACAGTTGGAGCTAGCAATCTACTATTACCATCTACTTAAAATAACATATTGAATGACTGACACAATGTCTAATCATTTCTCTTTGATCCATGTTTAAATTGCTTTTTATCAGGGACTCCTCAACCGATGTAATGATATTGGATATTGGTACCTTTTTTGAAATCGCAAAATTTGAATTGCAATATAAAATCCGTTTTTTGAGTTTTGCTCAGATTAAAACCAAGAAAGGTTAGATATTACTTCATTATCTGTAAAGATATCCTCACTTTGTGAAGTAGAATTGTCTTTATTGTTGCTATAATTTGATAATTTTTTCAAATTTTCGTTCTAATGTCATTTTATGAGTAAGCAACATATTGAAACTCCAAGACCACACTTTGCCACCCACGTCACAAAAGTTGCCACCATCCAGGTCATCAACATAGCCATATCTAATGCTTCGTTTGCACTATTAAGAGCTATTATTAAATATACGAGAAAGAATATTGCAGACGTTGAGGTCGAACTGTATGACCTACACCTTTTACTGGATAAAATGTTACCAGGTTTTTCTGACATGGATGGCAAAACATGGTCTAGGAGTTCCAATACGTCATTTACTCATAAAATGGCATTAGAACAAAAATTTGAAAAATTATCAAATAATAATAGCAACAATAAAGAAAATTCTAAGTGAGGATATTGCTTTAATCTGAGCGAAATTCAAAAACAGATTTTACATTACAATTCGAATTTCGCAATTTTGAAAAAGGTACCAATATCCAATACCGTTGTGTTGGTTAAGGAGGCCCCGATAAAAAGTGATTTAAACATGGATCAAAAATAACATATTGAAGTCAGCAGACACATGGGGATTATGAACAAGTTTCACAACTTATGGGACCCAACAGTGTTATCTTACCTCAGTATTAGAAGATCAATAATAGCATACAGCTGAAAGCATAAGATTACAAAGTGAAAATGCTATGCACTGATTTTACATATTCTCAAAGTAAAAAAAAATAATAATAATCAGAAATGACATGGTTTTTTTTTGTTTTTGTTTTTTGTCTGTGGGTTCCATGATCACCATGAGCAATCCTGAGGTAAATCAGCAGGAACCCATCTCTAATTTAGAGCCACCAATAAAAAATGCAATGGAAAAACTGCGCAGTTATTGGAATCACTGTCCCATGTTTGTTCGAAGGTAGAGTTATTATTATTATTTTACAAAAGTAAATAATGAATTTTCATGGTGCTCAAAGCAAAAACAAAAATCTATGGTGACCCGCCACTGGACTTTCTTATATGTTTTGTGGGAGGCGAATGCAGAATCAATTAGTTTGTTAAAAATATATTTTATATACTAATGCATGAGACTAATTTCAAAGACAGCCAAGTTCCCCCAATGCATAGTCACATGACCAAGATATTTTAATAACATTTCTCAAAATATCTTCTGAAGAAAGACTCTGAGCAATGCAGGATTTTCACTGTTGCTATCTCCATAAAATGTTGCTTAAAACAGCATTTTACTTGATAATTTTTACTTAAATTTGTTTTGTGCTGTACCCAAACTGTCCCTATCCAAATATCTCAAGAACTAAGACTCCCTGTAATAAATGGCTTTCACCATTGCACTCTAAACTAGTTTCCACTTCCAATGAAATCTTAACCAATAATATGTAGCTTATTTTGGTTTTTACACTCCAAAACAGCCCTCACCATGAAATATCACATGGTTTTCTTACCGAAATGATGAAATCTTGTTTCTTGAATGCCAAAACATGTAAATCTGGAAGTCTGATTTTGACTGATCACTATACTTTCTTATACTATAAATAAAAGAAAGTAAAAAGACAAGAGATGAAGTCAGGGGGGGAGGTAAGACGATAAAGGTATTGAAGACATAATGACATTGCACATTCCTGTACTTTTTAAATTAGCACTACACCACTGATTTTAAGGACATTTTCTAATCTTTTTGCATTGCTTTTCTCATAAAAAATTCATGAGTTACTATTCATGACTACTTATACAGTCCCAGAACACATACGAACATTTTTGTATCTGTTGTGAACATAATTTTGAAGTGACACTACATACCCAAATTAGCACTTCCCCTCCAAACATGTTCCATAGTTTTTGTTAACTTTCGCAGATCTTTATCTTGGTAGTCAAGACGGCCAAAAAACAATCCATCAAAGTACATCTAGAAAAAGAGGAAAAAGTAAAGATAAGCATTAGAAAAAAATACACATGGACCTTACAGAGTTTGCATAAAATACTAGCAAAACAAGTCAAGGACTTTTCAAGCACCTCCATTTGTTTTTTGTTTTGTACTTCCAAGGCTTCATCCAGCATATAATTTTAGGCTTTGAAAATTGCATAACAACCCAAATACAGAGTGCAAGTATCATTTCATGTGCTGTTCATAACCTGATAAATTTAAAAGTCATCAAAATGACAAATGTAAGGAACATCCAAATTGCAAAGATAGTACCAATTATTCAATTGATCAGTATTTGCAAAGTTCTTCATAATGTAAAGCTTTCTGTTTGGCTATTGCTTTACCTCTACAGCTTTCTGTTTAGCTATTGCTCTACCTCTACAGTTTCACTGAAATCAGTGAATAAATTATTAATCTTCAGGAACACATGGCATACAATAAAAATTATTTCGTATGTGTCGAGTGCGTTTACTTGGATTTGTATGTTCTAGCAATAGGGTTGAAGGTGACAAACATTAATAATAATGTGTGCCTACATTTACTACTTGTGTATCCAGTATCCCCTATAATAATAAATTTACACCTATTTCACATTTAATTTTGTCATATCTTGTAATGTGATGTTCTCTCCTTCTCCACTGACTATATTTTTTTTTACTTTGTGGAAATACAATTTTGTCACTTTTTGTTGCTTATTTGTGATTGGTCATGATGATAAAATATGACTACAGATATGATAGGTAAGTACCAAATAGTCAACATAAGCAAACACTATAAGACAGTAAGTACAATGCAAAAGTAAAATAAGCATTTCTCCACTTCCTGTGAAATACCAACAACACAAGTAATGAAGAAAGTAATTTTTCATTGCAATTTAAGTAGCAATTATTTACTTATAAACCTCAAATAGAATGTTTCAGCCCCTCAAGCATTCAATTCATGTTCAGTCTTTACAATTTGTATGGTTTTTTTCCTTACAAGTTTTCTTTTAAACTTTGATTTGATAAAACCCCCAAATCAACATCCTAATTAACATGATTCTGAGTCAACTCTGCTAAAACCTGGCTGAAAAGATTTCTTAATGCCCAAGCAATGAGTTCTTTTAAGAAATCTTCACAGAAGGGTTAAAGCTAATGAGAGAGAAACAATTACTTGCAGTGAATGGTAATAAGAAAAATCAATAGGTGCAAACAATGAGCACAATCAGTTGGAATCTTTGAAATATGGACACTTCCAACAACTCATATGTGAAAATTGCAGGTAAAGCTTTACAATATGGATATGAAGTATTGGTGAAGAAATCACAGTGTAAAAAAAAAAAAAAAGATACATGTTGAAGCATGCAAACTTACACACAAACTGGTGCAAAAACCACAGCAATAAAATTGCTTCAAAGATTTACACCAGAAAACTTTCCTGCAACCACAATTCTACTGCTACTCTATATTGCCAGCTAGATAATATCCCATCACCAATTCCACTTCAATTTCAGGCTTAGAAATCCTCAAAAATATGTTATGCTGATTCTTCCTTGGCACCAGTAACACTAAACAGTCATGGGACATTATTATTCTTTATAATAATGGCCTTAGATGCTCATTATAAATTAGTGTTGAGATACCAGCTAGTTCTATGTGACATTGGCCAAAAGACCCCAACTGACTGGGTTTTGTTCCATAATCCTTAGGTGGAATAACCAAGTGCAACCATCAGCTGTGGGCTAATATCCCACACTGGTGTACTTTTCTGATTAAAAAGACACAAAGAAATAATTTTACAGAATACTGGTTTACGTCTTGGTAATATCCATGTGTGCAGATTGCTGTATATTGATGACACTGTCCTGTTGGCAGCAGGGTTGGTCATTTTGCCGGCAAAAAGGTATTTACACTGGGACAGTGGCGAAAATGGCAAAATGGAAAATACGTTAGACTAAACACAATAATGCACTTTACATAGCAATGACTTATAGTCATATCAACAGTGAAATGCTTTTTTATATATCACTCAGTATCATTTATTAATTTTGTAAATTAAAAACATAATTATAAATACAATTTTAATGTTGAAAAAAAATTAAAGTGTTCCAAGAATCTGTTTCATCAGTGGATGAAACTGATTCTTAGAAATTAATAAGAAACCATATCAGTAGTTGATTAAAGTAAATTATTTTGGGAATTAATTATAATTTATGCTAGGATTTCCATTTCATTAAAATATTTTTAAAAAAGGCAAATTTTTGCCAGTCATCAATTTTTTACGAGATACAAGGATTTATATAGCACTGGGTGATACATCGAAAAAACCGATGTACTTCTAACATCAATGTTAAGTTCTGAGAATATCGTGACCACAATGTTCCATGTAGAATCGTACAAACACTGGGAATCACCAATTCTGCCAGCGATGTGAGGGTTACGATGTTCCATGAAGAAATGTACAAACCCCGGGAATCGCTGATGCAGTCGGTGATGTGAGGGACACACGTGACAATTTGTAGCTTCGATCTCACGTCAGCCAATTCGGTCTGCGCATAGCCGCATACGGCAGCAAAATATCGGATGATCTCGTGATGTTTCGTTCAAGACTCACGAGGTTCAGGGGAGCTATGTTGAACAGATTGCCAAAACGGCAGAACAACGGATGATCTCGTGATTTCTCACTCGAATGAAGCAAGAATTAGTCCAAATTACTGATAACTTCAGCACTGTATGACATACAAGGGAGGGCAACATCGGGGATCTCACGCTTTGTGCTTTACGAAGCGCGCATGAATCCCTGATGTCACATGTTAGCAATTTATAGCCAGTTTCACGTGCGTCGGCGCAGGAAGAGAATGGTATTATTGCTAAAATATTGCGACAGTATTATGAATTATTTTGGCAATATTATTACCTCTAAATTATTGTAAAAGTTACCAGCAGAAATGTAAGTACCAAGTCTGCATTTTATTATAAAAAATGCCTGTAATATTTAAAAATTAATCATCATAAGCAACCTGGAAAGCAACTTCTGCAATTTTATTTTACAAAAGGCTTCTCAACTTAATAAATTGAAAAGAAAAGAAAAACAAACAAACATTTTAAAGCAAATAATGTACAAAGGAGGCAGGAGAGAAGGCCCTATTTGGGAATCTTTTGATGAAGTATCTATCAATGAAAAAAACTGCTGCAAAGTGCAAAAGATATGGACATGTACAGAGTAATAAAGTAGCCAGGATGAAAGTACATGTTTCTAGGAACTGTGTGAAAAGGGCTTCAAGTGAATGTGTGAAAGTACTTCCCTTGTCCATGCCAACAGATGTACCTAAGAACAATGGTTACCTTAGTAATTCAGAGACAGGGTGTGGGGAAGAAGTTGATGAGCCACCTCCAAAGATACTGTGTTTAGGAGGCAGTATCAACAAGTTTGTCTCAAAAACATCAGTTTGTGATAAAGTAAAAATTTATTTGATGGTTACTAAACTATCCTATGCCTGCAATATTCTATTTACTGTTGTGGAAAGTGAAGCATTTAAAAACGTAATTCACATCTTGAGGCCAGGCTATAAATTACCTTCATGTAAAGAACTGGCAGATGGCCTTTTAGATGCTGTTTATAATGAAATGGAACAATCACTTAAAGAAAATTTGAAAGGAAAAGAAAGAACTCTTGTGATTGATGGATGGAGTCACATTCATAATGAACCAATAACAGCTTCATGTATTCAAGTTTGTGGAACATCATATATTGTGGATATAGAAGCTACAGGCACAACTAAAAAGACAGCAGAATTCTTGATTGAGAAATGCAATAAGGTCATTTCAACTGTTAAAACCAAGTATGACTGTTAAATTAAAAGCATTATTACCGATAATGCTATGAACATGAAAAAATTAGATCTGAACTTGAAAAACAAGATGAAAATTCTACATTGATATCATACGGATGTGGAGCTCACTAGTTGAACCTTCTAGATGAAGATATAACACCTAGTAGTGAGTTAAAGCATGTAGTGGAGGTGCATAAATATTTCTGAAATCATCATGCTCCTGGATCATGGCTCTGAGAATGTAGTGGTCATGTTTCTCCTCAGTTATCTGGGAAAACTAGGTGGAACAGCCAATTGACTTGTCCAGAAACTTTTGTGCAAAACCACAGCTCATACGTAAAAATAGCAAATGAACATTTTGAAGAGATGGATCAAAACACTGTAACTCACATATGTGATTTTATTCTTTATCAGCAAGTTAAGGATCTTATTAAATAATTGAAACCAGTATCAAGTGCCTTAGATATTCTTCAGTGTGATTCAACAACATTAGCAGATGTTTGCCATACATGGTGCAATCTATTGAAAAATGATAATTTGAAGCCACATTTTTCTACAGTAAAAAAACGGTTTGCACAAGAAATTCTGCCATGGCATTTTATTGCATATTTGCTGCACCCTAAATATAGAGTTGAACACCTAAATTTTGCACAAAAGGAAGATACAAAAGCATGGTTGGGAAAAATTAATCCTGACTATGTATCATGCACCATTAGCTTTGAGCTTAAGGGAAAAACCTTGTCCTAGTACATATTTTATGGAACATATGATAACAACAATCAATGTTCATAAGTGGTGGAAAAGCGTGGCAAAATCATGCAAAATTTCTAAAGGCTTTTGTATGTTAATCGCTCACCTTCAAACATGTCCATCAAGTAGTGCTGCAGTAGAAAGAATATTTTCAAATTTTTCATTTGTGCGCTCCAAAATACCAAATAGGCTTTCAACAGAAAATGTTTCAAAACTTGTTTTTTGTTATGCAATGCTGAAACAACAAAAATTTGGCTTTGATGTAGGAGATATTGCTGAATTAGATGATGAAACTGATTACTGAAGTATGAAATGTGCCTTTGTATCCTTAAAATGAAATTTGAATTTAAAAAGTAGAGTCTTTTTCATTTATTTCAATTTTATATATTTTTTATTTATATTTCTTATTTGTGCATGGGCTATAAGATTTGTTAGGTCATCTTCATCAAATTGGGTGTAAATTGTTTGGGTTTTGAAATATTGTTAATAATTAATTTCTCAGTATAAACATGAGCAATTTGTTAATAGCTTTTGATTTTGATAATTGTTTTGAATGGGAATGATTTTCATTCCTATGAATTAGGTAAACAAAATTATACCTTTATGAACACATAATTTGTATTTTGTTCTCATATTTCCTTAAATCAGTTTTAAAGTGATCAAAATGTAATTTATGTCAAAAAATAGTACTTAACCCTTAAATCAAGGTTTAAAAATTCAAAATTATTTAATTTTCCTTTAAAAACATTTGTAGAAAACAAAAAAATAACTTGATTATATGCCCCGTAAGTAAACACAGTAAATCCCTATTTTTGCCACTTTGGCAAATTTGGCAAAAAAATTTTTTTTTTTTGCCGGGACAGTTTTTTTTTCAGTTTTTACTGCGGTTTTTTCCATCTGTGGCAAAAACTTGCCAACCCTGGTTGGCAGAGAGCAAAAGTGAGTTGCAGAGTATGTTGTTGCAGATGTATGAAGTTTGTATGAGATTCAAACTGAGTATAAAGAAGGGAAAACCCAAAGTTATGGTTTTTGAGCAAGGAACTGTTAGTACTGAATGCAAGATAAGTCTAAATGGCACAGTGATTGACCAGGTGAATGAGTTTGTGTATTTAGGAAGCATGTTTGACAGAGAGAACAAATTAGATGATGAAATTAGTAGGTGAGTGATTTCTTCATTGAAAGTCATAGCTGCTTTAGGAGGTTTTCACAGGAATGATGGTTTCTCAAAAAGAGTCCCAAATGGCTGTGTATGAAAGTGTAATTGTTCCTACTCTGATGAATGGCAGTGAAACCTGGTTCTACAGAAGAGACATAGGAATCGTTTGTGTGCTGAAGAGAAGCGTTACTTATGTGGAGTTTGTGGGAAGGCACGTTCTGATCATGTAAGGAATGATGTGTTGCAGTTGTGTAATGTGAAGCAAAATGTTGTTAGCAAGGTGGAAACTAATATTATTAAGTGGTTTGGCCATGTTGATAGAATGAGTGATGAGATGGTTTCCAAATAAAGTTTTTCAGCTCAAGTGTCAGGAAAAAAAGGAAGAGGAAGGCCAAGGAAGTCATGGGAGGATCAGATTCAGGAGTGTATGCATGAGAAAAAGATTATGAGTATGAAGTAGAGAAGGTCTTTTATATGTCATGTGATGGATGTCAGTGAAGCCCAAGTTGTATGACAAGATTGCTGTAAATTGAGAAGTTTGATATGGCAACAGTAAGTAAATAATCAGTTAAAATTTTATCTCGTGGTTTGTATTTCTTTGTGGAGCAAACCTCTGAATCTCAGAGAACAGCTTAGTGATATGTATGTATGATGCTTAGATGATCATCTGAACATTAAGTCTTCCAAACAAAGAAATAAATTTTTACCTTCACTTGAATACCCATTCAGATTCTCTTCAGTGCACCAGCCCAGTGATACATGCCATATAGATATGATCGAGCCTTGCAAAACAGGGAACAGGACATTGTCACCAGGACAACTGAGTAAAGTGATAGCATTGTGCTTGCAGGAATATTCCGTAGCAAAAATATCCCTAAAACATTTTATAACTACAAGTCTTACACTACTTTACACAAATTCACATACTTAGAAAGACAGGCATAATCTCTTGAGACAAATTCAAAATTGATGTGCCAAGGAATACCAGGACCACAATGTTATAGAGCCATATTTCATACATGCAAATCAATTAATATAAGTTCTTTCTTTATTAGAAACACACTAATATCCTAATATCCATTTTCAACTGCACATCCTGAAATATTCACAATAATACAATTTGAGAAATAAAATAAAATGTTGACAAAGTTATATTGTTTTGTACGGATCTTGAAAATATTCATAATACGAGACTGTGTGATCAGTTACAAGATACAATAGTGCAAATATCTTGAAAACAGTAATGTGTAATAAGACCAGAAACACACAAGGGATTGGAATGACAAAAAACCAAGAACCTCAATTATTCAATACTTCCTCAAAAGAAATTTTGAACCTATTGGGGATACCTCGTTTCTGATCATAATAAAAAATATGAAATCCTTATTGCAGAATTGATCTGTATCAAAAGAACCTATGACCAGAACTGTAACAACCATAATACTCTTCATTAAACTCTCACAAACCTCGCATCACCTAATAAAAGAAGAAAAAGAAAAATTTAATGGTCACAAAAAAGGAAAGGGGGAAAAAAAAGCATACTCAGCAGTTAGTCTCAGTTCAACATCAACCTGACCACCAAAATTCGTGAAATTTTCAAGACCTAATGACATGTCGTGATACATACTAATAAAATGACATAATAACAAGATGCACAATGAAATGTAACACATTAAAGACAACCAACAGAAATATAACCCAAGATAAACAGTGCCACATGAACCTCTATGATTGATACTCACCATAACAAAGGTGATTTCACATCACTTTAACAAAAGCTCTCGCTGATGATGGCTGGTTTGACCCAGCAGAAATGCATACAGCAACATTTGAAGTTTAACGATTTTAGAGCAAAGCATGTGATAAAACCCAACAAAGTATTCCAATCAAAATGGAGATTCCCAAATGTTTTTTTAATTATGTATACGAGCCTGTATTCGACCTTACACCTTTGAAAGGAAGCAACTACGAAAGGAGTCATTAGACAGACGACCCTAAACTGAAGCAGTTGTGAGATGGATTTCTTACAAATTCCTCTACTGGACTCTAGTTATTATAAGGAATATTACAACAGGTGCGATAATCTGGACTCGCCGAGCTTTGTAATGCCTAGAAAATATGTGAAGAACAGATTAACTTTATGAAAATACACATTATTGTTTTCAAGATATTTGTTGAAAAAGATTTTTGATTTAAAATTGCATGCATATCAGACTTCTTTAATGAGAACTTTGTTATAACTGACTTGTGCAAAGAGAGATGCTTGTTCCCTTGAATGTCCAAAGGGATCAATTTGCCAAGCTACTTTAGGGACCCCACAAGACCCAAAGGTGTCATTCAGCCTTCTCAAGCCCCATGTCATTTGATCAATGATGGAATTATAATGAGTTGCAGCTTCATCGTTCATACTCCAGCCACCTCCAATGAATTCCAGTTGCCCTGCAAACAGATAAATGAAAGATTTTAAATATAGCACAGGAAATTTATATATCCACTTCATACTTTACATTTTATGGATATAATAGCAAAATATTTCTAACTTTTCAAAAAATTTAGAAACATACTCTTAATTTGCTGCATTTTTTTTTCATGCAAAGAACACATGCTGTATTGAAGAGACAAAATCACAATGCTTTTTGTTTTGTTTGTTTATTTTTCTATCAAGTGTGTGCAACAAATACTGTTTGTTTTTTATAGTCATTTTTAGTACAGCTTTTTTAATCAGATGGTTAAGGTGACCCCATAAATTTTAAGTTGCACTACTGTAAAAGCTTTTAAGTTGGTCAGAAGTGCTTACATGCGCACACACACACACACACACAACTAAGCTGTTCTCTGAAATTCAAAGGTTGGCTCTTCAAAGAAAGACAAACCACCGGGTAAATGCTTAACTGATGGAATTAGAATTTACAGAGGGTGAGTCGAAAGTTTCGCAATATTTGCATAAGCACATGTACTGCGGAGGGTATATCACACGTTTAAACTAGTTCAAGTCATGCACTGCAGTCAGTCAAAAGGGATATAAAAAGTGGTAGTTGTTGCTATGAACAGCTTTGCATGTCATTGTTCTGTCTGTGGTTACGACACTTAAAAGATGAACAGCCACAACCAACTAATTAGGGAACTTTTGCTTTACGAGTTTGAACTTGGCCATAACGCTGCTCAAGCAACATGAAACATTTGTCATGCAAAAGGAGAAGGTTCTGTGGACCACAGCACCGCAACCAGATTTTTCAAGAAATTTCACTCCGGTGACAGAAACCTCGACGATTAGCCAAGGTCAGGAAGGCCACGAACCGTGGATTCTGAGGTCGTGCACCAGGCTGTAGAGGTAAATCCAACAACCAGCACTTGGAGATTATCAGGTGAGCTGGGCATATCACAAACCACCTTGGTTCGTCACCCTCAGGACTTTGGCAAGGTCTACAGGAGCTGCTGCATTGTCCCTCACAAATTGACACCAGCTGAAGCAAACCGCCAAGTGGAAGTGTGCACGAAACTCCTAAAAAACCCAGATGATGTAAGTTTTATCAAGAAAATTGTTACATGGGATGAAAAGTGGGTCTATTTCCATAATCCTAAAACACAACAGCAGTAGTTGATGGGCTAGCTTCCAAAACCTGTCGCCAAATGTGGGCGCTTTGAGCACAAAGTGATGCTCTGCGTCTGGTGGAATTTCGAGGGGATAATCCATTATAAATTTGTTCCAGATGGGCGGACCATTAATGCCAACTTCTACTCTCAACAGCTGGAGCTGATGTATGCCGTTTTGGAGAAGTACCCGGCACTGGTAAACAGATAGTGTTCTCTCCTACAGCAGGACAACGCACGGCCTCATACCGTGCGAACTACCCAGGCAAAACTCCAGGAACTTTAGGGCATCGAACTGATGCCACACCCAGCATATAGTCCGGACCTTGCCCCATTGGATTATTACTTGTTCCGGTCCATGGCCCACTTCCTTCGCTGGCAGCACTTCAACAACCAGGAGGAGGTGGCAGCTGGGGTGAAGAAGTTCTTCGCTTTGAAGGATAAGAACCGGTACTGTCACAGAATCGAAGAACTGGCAGACAGGTGGCTAAAGACAGTGCAAGACGATAGCCTATACTTTGAATGCTAGTCAGCTTTTGTCGTAAAGGTACGTATGAAGACATAAAGTGATACAAATAATGCAAAACTTTCGACTCATCCTCAGTACAAAAGACCCAAGTACATGGTTTACATTTAGTATAAAGAAATGTTCAATACAGGGCGAGAAAATTTTCAGAATTGTAACATGCCCAGCCATGAATGTTAAAAAAAAATACAGGCCCAAATGCATGTATATATACTCATATATTATGCACACACTGTACTATTTCTTCTAATTATTTCAAAAACAATATAAGAAAGAAAGTACTTTTATTGCATTTCATAAATTGTCTCCCAGCAATGAAATTTGAACCAAACTCTGTTTAATCTTGTTTCTTAAATTATACCTACCAGTGAAATATGAGCTCATGTATGGGATCCCACATCAAATCTGTACAAATAACATTTTTGACCAAAACCTTTTATGAAACCCGAGAATGCGACTGACATTACAGGTGCTAATTTGTCGAAGAATATGCATGATTCAGCTGTCTATGTTGCACTCGCGTTCCCCACGTTTCAGCAAGATATCACACGATTGGCTTGCATAATGTCGCCAAAGTATATTAAACTTTTAACTTACAGACAGCATGTGAACATGTTTTTTAATCGTGCAGTGACAGCATCATTTCTACAGATTAAATTGTGTGGTGCACGAATTGTATATCAGATTTATTCCAATAATAAGTAGCGTGGATATCGTTTTTTTGATTTACATGAAATTTGGGGAACTTGTGGGTTTTATAAAGAAACTAAACTAATGAGTGCAAAATTTCAGCCTTATGTTAAAGCAGCACAAAAATGTAATATTTCTGACCTGAATCCTTTCGATTTTCATGAAACTTAGTGAACTTGCAGGCTTAAAATAAAGAAACCAATCAGTGCAAAATTTCAGCTTCCTAAACACAATATTTCTATAGTTATAGCACTTCGAAATCTACGAAAAAGACATTTTTGTGTCTATCATGCCTATCAAAAATGGCGTATGGGCAATTTCGTTTTCAATGTCATCTATTTTGAACTTTAATATCTTAAAACACACATCATTAATTTTGTTAAATAAAGAGGAGGGAAGGGGCCTGTGAGTAAAAACAATATTGACAGGAAATATGTTTTTAAACATTTTTATCCTATGAAGAGCAAAATTTAGGAATGTAGGGAAAAAAATAATGCATGCAGGGATAGAATTTTTACATGCCCTGGGCATGTCAGGTAACATGATTTTTGAGCTCTGGTTGAACAATGATCATTTTTGTTACTATATTATAAACTTTGTTTTTTGCAACTTCATAAAAATGGTCCAGAATTTGTCACATCAGAAAAAAACATAAAATTATCATAAATACCATTGCACACCAGTTGCTTCACTTGATGCCTAATGGTATCATCTTGTTCATTCCACCACCGCCAGAAAAATGCAGTCTCAACATAGATGAATTTTTTCTGGCGAGTCACATCATGGCGCAAACTTTCAATCACAGAATCAAGAATATACTGAACACTTGCTCTCTGAATGGACTGATTACCTAATGGGGAAATTGCAAACATTACTAAATGAATTGGAAAAACTTTTAGTACCAAAATCACAAACAGCACAGGTCATAAACTTTATAACAAATCCCCATTTTCATACTTCATAAAAAGCCAAAGTATTCAACAAAGATCAGTTCAATATTCAATTTACATGTAGCAAAAATAAGCAAACCACATGAAAACAATATGACAAAATGGTGATGATTATACAGCAGTAACACAGAATTCCATACCAATCAAATTACTGTGCAGTGGTTGCTCTGGCTTTTTTTGAAGTTTTCACCAAGCCAATCGCCAAATTCAATTTTTTGTTGTTGTTTTTTTGTTTTGCCAAATGTAATCTGAAGTCGTCATTTTTTTTTTTTTTGCATGCTCCATTAGAAATACAAAAACCATAAAGTGTTATAATAGTACCAAAACAATAGGTTATAGGTACCTTACAATTAAGCAGCAAAATATTGTGTTATAGATACTGAATCCTAATACGAAGAAATATAGACACTTATTTTCAATTTTGAATTTATTACTACCTATGAAATTTCTAAACAAAAAATTATTGACAGGATAAATTTTAAATAAATTGAAAAATTGGGTATTACATTTATTCTGTGGCTTGGCCCTAAAAAGGCCAGTGTAAAACAAAATACAGATGTTGAAAAATTGCATTTTATCACTTATAGAACTTTCATCTAATAAGTATTTTCATATAAGTTGTGCAATATTTGTTGATGGTTCATATCAAAAGATGGCATGGGACCAGTTTTGGTGTGCTTAATTTTTATTCTTCTGTTGTTATATTTTGCAGACTGTTAAATTCCCTGAAGGGCACAAACACTTTTCAGGCACACTAACAGCACTTTAAAATAAATATAACAGGAGGTCTAGAAATAAAAGAGCAACTACATTAAATGAACACAAGGGTTGGACTTAATCACAGGAGTGGCAACACCTTCTGAATCTTGATGATGTGTAAGTTCAACTGTCCAAAATTTTGACAAGTGGGTGTAAAATAATATATTGCTAAGAAACTCCATAACATACTCAAAATTCATACACAATAACTTCTAGGAGTAACCATATTATCCTTTAAAAAGTAAAAGGATTTTTAAAGTTATCTGTAATCACGTATTCAGTATTAGCTGGCTACTGTATAGTTCCCATTTAATGCTTACATATATGTTTATGTTCTTTTTGTTACTCATACATTTTGTACCTTATTTTTCTCATTGTTTTATTTACTCTATCTTTATAACATGGTTATAAAACCTGTTCAGATGTGAAAGTCAGTAAGTAAAGAAATCAGAGAAATTCTCACAACCAATACTAACAGTATGTTCTGGAACACACATATTACATGAAATAACTTTATTTTTTCAATAATTTTTCATTGTACATACCACCATAATAATACTGATCAACAGTTTTTAACCAGCCAACATCATCATGAGTGTGGCATACCAAATGAATATTGAGCATTCCTTCTTCTCCAACTGGGCATGACTGAAACAGTGAAATAAAATACAGTTATGAATATTTATAACAATTTTTACTCACAAAAATGCTTAAAGAAAAGATTCAAGCAACCATTTCTGTAAGCTGTGCAACAAAACAAAACAAAAAATGTGAGAAAACTAATAAAGAAATTACCATAAAAATTAACTTTTATATAATATCCTAATTAAATATCATATTTCATGCAATGGTTTTGGTTTTATGGATTTTTCAAACCTCAGGCTGGGGGCTTCAAATTTTAAGGGCCACTATAATACAGAAATTTAGGCAGGTTTATGAGATCTCATGAAGTTCACTTTTTCGTGAAGACTTGTGTGATATAAAAAAAAAATCATCTGTTGAAATGGTGATATAAGAATCTGCTTTCTGTTAAAATGATCAATTCTCTCACAAAGTTTCTGAAAAGCTGTTTCCACAACAAAATCTCTCCAACTGCCATAGCTTTGTGCTCTATAGGTTAAAAACTCTCATACTAGCTAGTGGTAAATTCTAGAGGTTACTAGTAATGCAGGGGAGGCTAGAAAATTTTTACTTACTTCAGTAAGTTAATTTTAACCCAATATAGCAGTATTTATTGAAAAATTAATAAGCACATACAATATATATATATATATATATATATATATACTGAAGAGCAACGCTGAAGACTAAGGAAAAACTTTAGAATTTAAAACGAAAGTTGCAAAAAAACCCGAAGATCAAAACGCGCAACGCAGCAGTTTTGAAAATTCAGAATTCACATTCTATTAAGAAGATACCTAAGCAAAAAAATACATATATAATTTTGACTCACACCAAGCACAATATAGAAAGGGTTATGTATCTACCTGTGTGAGTAAAAGGAGAAAAGATAAAAAAACAAAACAACTGAATGTAGAAGGTGTCGAGAATACTGAGCCTTGGCTTTATCAAGGACCAGCAAAAACTCTGCATTTTCTCACTTCCACAAAGACCTAGTTGGAAATGGGTTTCTGCAAGGCCATAGATGCAAGTAACATTCCCACCTAAAATTGTTTTAAAATATATATATATATGTCATGTCCTCCGCAGAGTTGTATGACCTAGCACTAGTTAACAATTTCGCCTTGCAGAAACCCATTTCCAACTAGGTCTTTGTGGAAGTGAGAAAATGCAGAGTTTTTGCTGGTCCTTGATAAAGCCAAGGCTCAGTATTCTCGACACCTTCTACATTCAGTTGTTTTATTTTTTTATTTTTTTTTATTTTTTATCTTTTCTCCTTTTACTCACACAAATAGATACATAACCCTTTCTATGTTGTGCTTGGTGTGAGTCAAAATTATATATGTATTTTTTTGCTTAGGTATCTTCTTAATAGAATATATATATATATATATATATATATGGGATGTAAGGTCAGGTGATGCGTAACATCACAGCCTCTCCTTGACAAATGTCAACCCCGCCTTCTCGTGGTGCATCCTGTTCCCACTAAAGGGGCTCTGACGACCGCCAATAGCGGTATAACTATACCATCGGGATCAGAGGAAATGCTATCCCACACTCACCAACCCGCTTGGCCAGCGTGGTGAGTTATGGCCAAACACCTCCAAAATGACTCTACAACTTAAATCTTGGCCCTCAGTCTCCGGCAGCTGGAATGTACCTGGCCAAGGCAGCGGCCAGTGCGACATGAAGGCAGAGGGTGCTAAGAATCCCCGGAGGACCGGACTAGGCTGCCATTTGATGCTGACCTTGGCTACCTACAACGGACGCTCCCTATCTTCTGATTCAAGGCTTCTTGAATTGGAAGAGGAACTACAAAGGATCAAGTGGGACATCGTCGGGCTAAGTGAGGTAAGGAGAAAAGGAGAAGATCTCATTGAACTGAAAAGTGGACATCTCTTCTATTATCGTGGGACAGATACTGGTAGAACTAGTGGTGTTGGATTTATAATAAACCAGAAACTGAAGGATAAAGTGGTAGAAGTTGAAAGTTCCTCTGACAGAGCTGCACGACTCGTTATCCAACTATCGAGAAGATACCAGGCTCAGATTATTCAAACTTATGCACCCACCACAAGTCATCCTGAAGAAGAAATTGAAGAATTTTATGAGGAAATTCGTCATCTAAATAATAAAGGTAAGCAGCACTTGAAGATAATTATGGGAGATTTCAATGCAAAAATAGGGCAACGGCAACAGAATGAAACTTTAGTAGGTAAATTCGGTCACGGCAACAGAAACCAGCGTGGAAATACTCTCGTTGAGTTTGCAGAGGCAGAAGGATTTTTCATCTTGAATTCCTTTTTCAAGAAAAAGCCACACAGGAAATGGACATGGAGACATCCAATTGGGACGACAAGTGAAATTGATTTTATTATGTGTAACAAAAAATTCTTCATCGAAGACTGCAGTGTGCTGAACAAGTTCAACACAGGTAGTGACCATAGATTGGTGAGATGTAAGATGCACCTCAACACTAAACTTGAACGTGGCAAGCTCATAAGACAAACAAAATCTATTGACATAACCAACCTTAAAAAACACCATAATACTTTCAAGTTGGAACTGAAGAACAGATTCTCTGCTTTAGAAGGCCTAACATCGGAAGAAGTGGATATTTCGGAAGTTAACAGAAAAGTAACCAAAGCTCTTATGGAAACAGCAACAAAATTAGCTGGGTCTAAGAACAAGTTGCATGTGAACAAATTATCAGAAAAAACCAAAATGTTGATGCAAAAAAGAAGAGAGATGAGGACAACTAAAGAAGATGTGACTTCCAAAGTGGAATATATAGAGCTATGCAAGACAGCACGAAAAAGTATCACTGAAGACGTAAGGAAATTCAACTGTGAGCTAGTGAGGAAAGCAATTGAAAACAACCAAAGCCTAAAGATAGCAAAGGGACATCTCAGTAAGGGAAGAAAACAGATTATGGCTCTGAGAAAAGAAGATGGTTCTATAACAAGAAATAGAGGCGAAATTTTGACAAGAGTGAAAGATTTCTACTCCAAATTATATGAAAGGGATGATACATGTACTCCAGACACCATGGAAGGTACCAGTACCAGAGTTCTTCCAGTCCTTCCAGCAGAAGTTGCACATGCAATCAAGAACATGAAGAGGGGAAAAGCTCCAGGAGAAGATGGAATTACTGTAGACATCATACAAGAAGCAAGTGGAGAAATCGAAACAGTACTCGCCCAAATTTTCACTCGATGCCTTAATGAAGGGAAAATTCCTGAGGATTGGAACAATGCTACAATGATCCTGCTACATAAAAAAGGTGACATTGAGGATCTCAGGAACTACAGACCTATCAGCCTCCTATCAGTGGTTTATAAAATCTTCACTAAAGTTCTTTCACACCGCTTGAAGGTAACACTGGACATGGCTCAACCGAGAGAACAAGCTGGATTCAGGAGTGGCTACAGCACAATAGATCATATCCACGTACTGAGAGAACTAATTGAAAGAGCGAGGGAATATGAACTTCCATTGTGCATGGCTTTTATCGATTATGAAAAAGCCTTTGATTCGGTGAAACCATCAGCAGTTACCACGGCTCTGAAATCCTGAAGATGCATACATTAATATTATTAATAACATCTATGAAAATGCAAGTGCAAAGATTCGGCTGTTTGAAAATACAACACACATAAAAATTGGAAAGGGAGTGAGACAAGGTGACACCATATCTCCGAAGCTCTTTAATGCCACATTGGAAAATGTCTTTCAATCACTGAACTGGGAAAACAAAGGGATAAAGATTAATGGAGATTATCTAACCCACCTTCGTTTTGCTGATGACGTAGTCATTTTTGCAACTACCCCATCAGAGCTGCAGAGTATGATCCAGGAACTTGCTGACAAGAGTAAAGAAGTGGGATTAAAAATGAACTTTCAGAAGACAAAAGTGATGTTCAATGCTTTTACAAGAAATGAAGATTTATCGATTGATGGAGAAAAACTGGAGATAACAGATACGTATGTTTATCTTGGACAGCAGATATCAAGTGAGGGTCACATTGATGAAGAAATTAATCGGCGTACAAAACTTGCCTGGAGAGCTTTTGGAAGAAACAGCATAATTTTCAAGAGCAATATGCCATTATGTCTTAAAAGAAAAGTGTTTGATCAATGCATCCTTCCAGTGCTTACGTATGGTGCAGAGACGTGGACCTTAACTAAAAGAGACATACAAAGGCTGCAGACAACTCAAAGCAGCATGGAGAGGTGCATGCTTGGTGTAACCAGGAGAGATAAGAAGAGGAACTCGTGGATCCGAAAAATGACGAGAGTGGAAGACATCATGATCAGAGTTAAATCCCTGAAATGGCAATGGGCTGGACATACTGCCAGAAGGACAGACCATAGATGGACAGCCGAAATTTTAGATTGGATTCCAAGGGACAGGAAAAGACCCAGAAAAAGACCACATGGGAGATGGGTGGATGAAATTCGTAAATATGCGGGAGTGACATGGAGGAGACTGGCACAAGACAGACCGTTGTGGAGGAAACTTGGGGAGACCTTCGTCCAGCAGTGGATTGATAATGGTTGACGATGATGATGATGATGATATATATATATGGTCTTCTTCTGGGTCTTTTCCTGTCCCTTGGAATCCAATCTAAAATTTCGGCTGTCCATCGATGGTCTGTTCTTCTGGCAGTATGTCCAGCCCATTGTCATTTCAGGGATTTAACTCTGATCATGATGTCTTCCACTCTTGTCATTTTTCGGATCCACGTGTTCCTCTTCTTATCTCTCCTGGTTATACCAAGCATGCACCTCTCCATGCTTCTTTGAGTTTTCTGCAGCCTTTGTATGTCTCTTTTAGTTAAGGTCCACGTCTCTGCACCATACGTAAGCACTGGAAGGATGCATTGATCAAACACTTTTCTTTTGGAAGATGGGTGGATGAAATTCGAAAGTATGCGGGAGTGACATGGAGGAGACTGGCACAAGACAGACTGTTGTGGAGGAAACTTGGGGAGACCTTTGTCCAGCAGTGGATTGATAATGGTTGACAATGATGATGATGATTATATATATATATATATATATATATATATATATATTACAATATACACTGAGTGGCCACTTTATTATGACCACACCCTCAGTACTTCGTTGGGCCACCTTTTGCCTTTAATACTGCGTCGATTCTTCGTGGCATGGTCTCCACGACATGTTGATAGGTGGTTTGTGGAATCTGAGACCATGCTTGATGAAAAGCACTTTCCAGGAATGTGAGATTGCAGGGTTGTGAATCCAGCTGTCTGATGGCTCATTCAACTTCATCCCACAAATTCTCAATGGGGTTGAGATCTAGAGATTGTGGGGGCCACCTAAGCAAAGTAAACTCACCGGCATGTTCCTGAAACCAATCCTGTACAACACGAGCACTATGGCAGGATGCATTATCTTGTTGAAAGTAGCCATCACGATTGGGATAAACCATCCACATGACAGGATGCACTTGATCCGCAACGATGTTTAGATATGATGTGCCAGTCAGACGTTGATCAACACGAATTAAAGAGCCCAAAGCATGTCAGGAAAACATCCCCCAAACCATAACGTTGCCTCCACCAGCTTGATGGGTTGCAGCAATGCATTTGGGGTCTATGCTTTCGTGCTGTTTCCGCCAAATTCTCACTCGGCCATCGGCATGGTGCAACTGAAAACGTGATTCATCGGACCACATAATTTGTTTCCAATTATCGACTGTCCAATCCTTGTGCTCCTGTACGAACTGGATACGTTTTCTCTTGTTAACTGCGGACAGCAAAGGTGTTCGAACAGGCCTTCGGCTGCCAAATCCCATCTGAAACAGTGTACGGCAAACAGTGCATGCAGAGATCATTTGAGGGGATCCTTGATTAAGAGGGTCTTTAATTTGCTGCACTGTTGCCCTTCTGTTGTCTGTTACCAGTCTGGACACTCTCCGTTCCGCCCGAGCAGTCACTAGTCGATGACGACCACACGTTGCACGTAGAGACCCAGTTTTTTGGCTGACAGTCCAGTCTTTAAACACTTTAAAACAACTGCTCTGGAACATTTCACGAATGCGGCTGTTTCGGTGATACACGCTCCATGGCTCCGAGCTCCTACAATCATCCCACATTGAAAGTCCGTCAATTTGCATTTTTTACCTATCTCGTCACCCAAAAATCCCTTCTACTACTGTCGCAAGCACTAAGCTTTCCGTTTTTGTACTAGCCTTGCCCTCTGGTGGCAACAGCGTGCAGCCATAGCTCATTTGCTTAAAACTGTCAGGTGGTCATAATAAAGTGGCCACTCAGTGTATATATATATATATAAAAAGAAATATATATATATTGTTTTTCTAGACCGAAACAACTCAAAAGCTGTTTAACAAAATTTAATATTTTCAAGCTTTGTCTAAAATAATGTTGTTGATAGTCGATTTGGTGAAACTGAACAAAAATATCCTTTATATAATGTGATACCGTTGCTTGCTTCTGGTGATTTCAAATTGAAATTCAGACAAAAATGTTTTTGAGAACTCCAAAAGAGAGACGACCAAAAACAACATGCTGATTAATTTTCTAAACTTTACCCAGAGATTCTTCCAAACAACAATTGGTTTCAGAATACCTCATATATTGGACACCTGTCCAATACCCAAGGTTGAAATTAACGTGCAATACTGTAATAATAGATTTTGGGCACCTTACCATTCTCTGGTTTTTGCTCCATATTTCACATTTCCAGCATGTGAGACAGCCGTGGTCATAGTGTCGCGTGTTTCGTAGAGGTAGCATTTGGGCTCTTTAAACAAAAGTGAATGACTTCAGCTGAAAAAGTTAAAGAGCCCACATGCTACCTCTACGAAACATAGGACACTATGACCACGGCTGTCTCACATGCTGGAAATGTGAAATATGGAGCAAAAACCAGAGAATGGTAAGTTGCCCAAAATCTGTTATAACAATTGGTTTGTTTATTTCCTATATTTATGAAATATGGAGATCATGTAAATTTAAGCTTCATTATTTATCAGTACGATGATTTTTTTTTTCACATCGATGAATAGTTAATGAACTATTAATTTAAAATTGTATTAATGGAAACTCAACAGAATTTAATTTATTCCACAGAGAAACATGTTTTTAAATTGATACAGGTACGTGTCTGTAAATACCATATACCTAATAATGGTATCATTTGCATTACATTTCTGTTGTATTTACTTTTGAGACATGATGATACTTCTCCTTTCATGCCATAACTATAGGTAGCTATATCTACTGCATGTATTGGTTTTCCATTGTATAGTGTCACAGTTTGAAGTGTTTCACTTGCTTTTCAATGTTTGTGTTCCTTTCTTTCATATTTTTATGTTTCAGCGGCAATATTTTTTTCTTTCCTTTTCCTTTTTTTCATGCCTAAACTTTCGTGACAAATTTCATTAAATGCAAAGCGTTTCAAAAATGAATAATCGTAATGAGTTCGGGGCATACGGTGGCACAGTGAACGGGCATACAGTGTACAATTGCAACAGTTTGTCATAGAAGTCAGAATGACAAATTGTTCTAAGAACCTTATAAGAGAAATTCTTGAGTGTTTTAAACCTTCCAATTTCCACGTTGATAGATCAGTGAACATGATCTTCAGTAAGCTATTTTATGGGATTTTCTTCTCAGTGGATATTGAAATTGGTTTTTCTGCAAAGTTCAGTGAGCGAACTCACAAGTCATGCTATAGAAATGATCCTACAAAGATCATAATTGAAAACCTGTGAAACCACACTGGACGTCATCTGCAATGAAATCGGCTTGTGCACGATCTAGATGAATTAAGGGAGCAAGTCAACAGTGCTTGGTGTTCCATTCCTCAAGATGATATCTGTCGACTGTATTGCTGCCTGTACAGTTGTTGTACCCATTGTGCTGCATTATCTCATTTGATAAACACTGTACATGGCTGAAAATAACATCAAGGTAAACCCTTATGTATTCCTATCTGCATGCTCAATTTCACCCCTCTATCCTCACTCTAAGTGGGTGGAGTAATTTCTATGTCAAGCAATGTTTCTCAGTGTTAAGAGTCAGAACATTGTCATTTAAAGGCTAGGTTCACTGGGAAGAGGGGAGCTTGAAGCCCACTCCTTCATGGGCTTCAAGCTAAGACAATTACAGATCGAACACATGTACACTCTAATTAACATATGACTATACAGTTTACAAACAAAATTTTAAGAACTTTAGATACCTCAAGGACCATCGACCATTCACAAACTCATGAAGCAGTGATGCACCCAGTGAGGTGGCACAGGGGGGCTCGGCCCTCCCCATGGGTATCACTTCGTCTTTCATTCTTTGTTACTGGCTGCTTATTTACAAATATACAGTCAAATCCCTATTTAACAGACTGCAATTTAACGAATTCTGTGATTTTATATGTCACATTTTTTATGGTGTGGATGGAATCACACTGAAATTAATGCTTGGTGTTTCCCAATTTAACAAACACCTTTCCTCAATTTAGCAAACATTTTTTTTTTTTTAACCGCCAAACTAACTAGGTAGCACAACCTTGCAATCTAACATAAGCCAAACACTGAGCCACTGACTTTTAGGAATACACTGAAGAGCAATTGAATTAGAGATACCTGTCTAGTAACGTGTAGCACCAACTTTCGCCATGATGACGGCAGCAATTCGTCTCGACATGGACTCGACGAGTCACCGGAAGCGTTGGGAAGCCATACGGATCCATGACCCCTGAACCAGCTCCCACAGTTCACGTAGATTTGATGGAGGGGAGTCAGAGCCTCCAACATCTCTCTCGATGGCATCCCAGATGTGCTCCATGGGATTGAGGTCAGGTGACCTAGCTGGCCAAGGAAGCGAGGTCACATCGGTGGAGTGTTCATCCAACCATTCCGATACAATTCGGGAGCGATGGTACGGTGCATTGTCTTGAGGGCCCCAGTGGGATGTTAAAGAAGCACAAACAGGAGTAAATGGTCGTCCAGGATATCCCGGTAACGTTGACCTGTGAAGGACAATGTCACACATACCAGGGGTCCCATTTCAGTCCATGTAAACAGTTCCCAGACGAGAAAGCCACCCCCACCAGCTTGAAGAGTACCCTGCTGGCCAGAAGGATCCATTGCTTCATGTGGTTTGCCCTGTACTCGTATCCTGCTATCCGCATGCACCAACGTGAATCTCGACTCACCAGTCCAGGCAACATTTTCCCACATGTCTAGGGTCCAGTGGCGATGTTCCCGCGCCCATGCTAATCTTTGCACCCTGTGATGTGCGGTCAGCAGCGGTACTCTCGTGGGACAATGGCTTCTGTACCCCATAGCGAAGAGATGGTTCTGGATGGTGTGGCTGCTTACACGCTTTTGTGCACCAGCGTTAAACTGCCGAGTGATTTCTTGCACTGTGGCCCGTCTATCCGCTGTTATAATGCGAGGTAGCCGACGATGACGCCGCACATCCACATGCTGTTGTCCACGGCAGTTGGCCCTTGCAGGAATGGTTTTACTGGATTCGATGTACTCACGGTGCACCAGTGACACAGTGGCTCGTGAAAATCCCAGTGCCAGCACGACTTCTGAGATGGAGTGACCCATTTGTCAGGCCCCAACAATTTGCCCACGATCAAATGCACTTAGATTGTTCGTCTTACCCATACTGCGTCCAACTCTTACTGATTCCCATCGCATCACTCCTTATATTGTCGGATCGCTACATACATACGTTATGTCATTTCTGTTTACAGGGCCGCCCACAGCACCACATTTGCATAATGCCAGCTGTCTCTAATTCAATTACTCTTCAGTGTAGAAAGCGGTGGCTCAGCATTGGGCCTACGTTAAATAGCAAGACTGTGCTACCTGGGTATGTTAAACAGCATTTTCACATTAAAAGTTAGCTAGAAAGAGAGCATAGCGTAACAAGAAAATTTTACGCATGCAGTTAATCAACGTTTCAAAGAACACTTATCTGCAACACAGCTTGACGGAATCATAAATCAGTCCGCCTTTTCTGCGACTACCAAGCATAAACTTCTTACAAGAGGAAGCAAATGACCAAGTTCCAAAGGAGCGCAACGTTCTCTTGCATGGGTGGGAAGCAGGAAAAAGAAAGGCGCTGTGGGGGAGGAAATGTAGGGTACCCTGGGACATTCTTGTTCTCAGCTACAGACAGAACAATAGCTTTGTGTGAACCCAGGGATCACACATGTTACGCACCCATTCCTGAACCTCTGAAATTCTTCCCCAAATTATCTTTCTTCTTTTCTTTTCAATGTTAAATCTACAGGTCAGATTAAACAACACAGCTCATTATGCAACTTATAATAAATACTGAAATCATTATTTAAGAAGCTAAATGCTCGAAAAAAATCAACTATCATTTTTTTCTCGCAATTTTAAAGAATGCTTAAATTTTGATGCTACATATTAAAATCTAATATCTACGAATTATGTATGTAATAGTGTTACATATTGAAATCTAATATCTATGAATTATGTATTTAATAGGCAAAGTAAATGTGTACATACTATAACATTTTTATAATAAATTTTGCAATTAAAAGTACTATAAATAATTTAAATTTCACTAGAAGAAAGAGAACTTAGCTGCTTTTGTATTGTTATGAACACTAGCTTAATTTGAATACTGCATTCGAAAGGATTCCTTGACTTAGCGAATTCCACGATTTTACATACAAGACTGTTGGTCTCTTGAAGTTCGTTAAATCGAGGTTTGGCTGTATTTGTATATGTTCTCAAATACATATTTTACTAATAACTGGAAAAGCACTTTAATATGGTGAAGATATTTTTATTAGTTACCAATATTTGGGGAAATGCTTTCCCTGGGGTATTTTTATTTCCATTATCAATATTTTGGGCCATCCCACAGATGGCCTAGTGGTCAACGTTCATGACTGCCACGGAGAAACCTCAAGTTCAATCCCAGACAGGTACGAATGCTCGAACCACTAACTATCCACCGTGAGTCGGATGGGCACATTAAGTCGTCAGACCCCAAGTACTCACTCCCGGTAATAAATAAGGGCATCTTTCTCCCCTTTTCTACCTTGTTTCCGTGTCACTTTCCTATCGGGTACTCTAGTCCAAATCTCCTAGCTTCCTATTTCTAAGGGTTGTTTAAGACCTGGGGTCAGACACTCCCTTCCCAAAACCCTCTACATATGATCTGGTCTGATCTGATTTTGGGTCATCTACTTCAGGAAATTGAGGGTGCACCACTGGTTAAGGTTCCACTGGTTAGGATCAGTATATGATGAGCAATAGAAGTCTAAGTCTATGTGGTTCTTGATTTGGGAAGGCTGGCCAGGCACATACCCCAGCCAGAGGTACACTAAGTGGGGAGACAGGCCCTTCGCATGAGGTAGCAGTTAGTCCTTCATACTTTGCTACTTATTTTTAAGTATATTTGTATAAATTTTATGAATAATTGGAGATGCACTTTAGTATGGCAGAGATGGATGTTATTGCTTCTCAATATTTTGAGAGATGTTTTCTCCAGGTTACTTGCATTTGCATCAAGTTTTGGGCCACCCCCAAAAAAGAAATCCTGGGTGCACCAATATCAGGAAGAGTAGTGACAGAGAGAGAGAAAAAAGAAGCAGGTGTTTCTTTTTCAATTATCTCCCAAGATGTTTCATATTTTTAAACTCACAGCCTTTTCGTTATCTTTCTAGAAGTTGGTAACCATGAAATGCAGGTACGTATATTCTCTTATGCATTTAAAAAAATGGCTACCATGGCCATGTCACATAGGTGGCCACCAAATAAAGGATTCTTATTCGTTGTTTCTATAGGCTATAATAATGTCCATGCCAGACAAAACTGCCTTCTTTGGCAGGTGAGTGCAGAATGCAAATGATTGACAACACAGGTTTGACTATATCCTGAAAATGTTTTAGAAAAGCACCATTGAAAAACGAAATTACTGTTTTTTTAGACTAAACTTGTAACAGCATCATGGTCGGTGGTTCTGGTTAAGTTTTTGGACAGGGAGTAAAAATACTTCTCACATGATTTTCAAGAAGTATTTTGCGATTTTTTTAGAAGCACCCCCCCCCTCCCCTTCCTCTTCCTCATTTGCAAACAACTGCCATAAAAATTATCACTTCTACAAAACTGTTTTTTAATTCTATTAAATATAAATATATTACAGTCAAAAAATCTTCTCTGTAGACATGGTTATTTTAATTATTATTTTAATAAGTATAGCAAAATTTAAAACAGAGTAATAATTCCTAAGGTTAAAAACATGCATCTCTGCGACAAAGATGAAAATTCCTTATCTCTGCGATAAAGATGAAAATTCTGTGATATATGTACGCACAATTCTTCCTACACATGTAACTCAATATTGCATCAGGCTGCAATTGATAATAATCTCTTGTATTTTTAATGAAAAATGCAGTCTGCTTTGTTAGGTTCTGTTCATTTGCAAGAAAAAGTCACATATCTGTACACTGAGAATTAAAATCCATATCATATTCACACTGTTCTTTTAAAGGATATAACAGAGTGTCATCAGTAAGTTTCACTTTGATTTAGTCTTGTAATTATTCAACAACGCTGTTTCATAAATCTTCGGAACTCTTGAAAAAAATGTTACCTTTTCCCCTCCCTATTTCGTTTGGGCTTGCATGCACATGCGTCCTACAGCTCTTTTGCAGCTCTGTTGTTCACTGGGCTGGTAGAGCATGGGTAGGGAACGGCGGAGGAATCACGTTATTGATGGCACAACTGTTGTGTTGAACAGTCAGGGGGGGAGATAAATGTGTAGATTAGCGTACTAAATTATTTCGTCGGAAAAATTTTAGTACCTGGAAAAAGAGCGACGTACAGATTTTAGAGTATGGAAATTAATGGCAAATGGTGCAGAAATTTCATATTTTAAATGTCTTTTAAAGATGTTTATCGTAATATTGACCTGTAAGCACGATGCTTTGAAGAGATGCTGCGGTAGGCCTACCACAATGAGGTCGAACTTTGCTCTGTTAAAAGGAAGATTCGCTGCGCTGTGTAATTCATGTGCGGATGACTACAAGTGCAGCCACGTAAGTTCTTGCCAGGTGAGCAAAGCATCGTGTACTCATATGCTACAGAATATAGTTCAGTCATGTTTTGTCATTATTTTTAAAGCAGATGTTGAGAAATGTTTCATTCTTTCGCACATGATTCCCTGATTCCAAATAGAAAGTACAAATATGCCTTCCTATGTTGTACAGAAAATGGGGAAGCATAACTTTCGGTTGTGCTTTGAACGGTTTTCATTCGTAGCTGATTTGCTGTGGCAGTGTGCTTTTGGTTCTCCTGTTAATACTTCGTTCGCAGGTCAGTTTCTATCTCACTGATACATATCTTTTGCAAATCTAACAGGTTTTTTCCAGTTTTTCCTGCCAACAATGTACAGTATACAACAAAATAAAGGGTGGATAATGTGGACCTTTTTTTTTTTTTTTTTTTTTTTTTGTAGTGTCACTACAAGGGTAATGTGGACCTTTTTTTGTAGTATCACTACAAGATCTATCACTCTCCTGCCAACAACATAACCGCTTTCTCTTGTACTCTTCCGCCCGTCATTTCAGTACAGCATTGGACCTTCCTTTTAAGGTGGACGTCAAGTAATTTTGCTTCCTATACTTCCAATGGAAAAACATCTGTACACATTTTCTTCACAATTAATGCGTTCCCAAGGATGAAAATTTGAACATCGATTAAAATAGCTTCATTTTATAACTTGGAATACTTAATATTTTCTAAAACATAACCATAATTATGCAATCCAACATTTGTTTGTCTACTGACATCATCAAAGTACAGGTCGCATACATACTTACATACATATCACTACGCTGTTCTCCGAGATTCAGAGGTTAGCTCCAAAAAGAAACACAAACTACCAGATATTTTTACTTACTGTTGTCGTATCAAACTTCTCCATTTACAGCGATCTTGACATACAACTCGGGCTTCACTGATATCCATTACATGCCGTACACAAGATCTTTTAGACTTCATACTCATAATCTTTTTCTCATGCAGACACTCCTGAATCTGATCCACCCATGTCTTCCTTGGCCTTCCTCTGCCTTTCCTTCTTGCCACTCGGGCTAAAAAGATTTTCTTAGTAAGCATCTCATCACTCATTCTTTGAACAAGGCCAAACCACCGAAGCATATTAGTCTCCACCTTGCTAACAACATTTTGCTTCACATCACACAACTGCAACACATCTTCATTCCTCACACAATCAGAATGTGTCTTGCCACCCCCCCCCCCCCCGTAAGTAACGCATTTCTCCAGCACACAAACAACTCCTATGTTTCTTCAGTAGTACCCAGGCTTCACTGCCACCATACATCAGAGTAGGAACAATTACACTTTCACACACAGCCATGCGGGACTCTCTAGAGAACCCATCATTCCTGTTGCGCCATCTTTTTTCTGCTTTCAACATCACCAAAGGAAAAGTTATTGATTTTTAATATAATTATGGTTATGTTTTAGAAAATATTGAATATTCCAAGTTATAATAGGAAGTTATTTTAATCGATGTTCAAATTTTCATCCTTGGGAACACCCTAATTGTGAAGGAAATGTGTACACAAGTTTTTCCATTGGAAGTATAGGAAGCAAAATTACTTGATGTCGACCTTAATGGAGCAAAGCTTAACATCTTCGTGGCAGCATTGCTTTAGGCCTACCGCAGCGTCTCTTCACAGCATCACACTTACAGGTAAATATCACGATAAAAATCTTTTAAAGACATTTCAAATATGAAATTTCTGCACCATTTGCCATTAATTTCCATACTCTAAAATCTGTATGTTGCACTTTTTCCTGGTATTAACATTTTTCCGACAAAGTAATTTAGGACACTAATCTACACATTTACCAAAAAAAAAAAAAAAAAAAACCCTAGAGGTCAGTTTTTATATTAGGATGGATAATTTTTGAAGCAGTGAAAATATGTCCCGATTTTTTTAGGAGGTAATTTTCATTTTTGATGTGTGAAATGCGCCTGTCCAGGCGTTAACGTGATCTCTGATCATGATACAACAGCGAAACCCCTTGTTGAAAAATTATTCCTCATTAGACAATGATGGTAATCAAACGAATCCACTGCCGATCAAAAGATATACTTTCATTTTACTCTCCATTAAGTAACTGCACCAGCAATGTGAATGTTTATTTATGTAAGAAGACCACAGTTACCAATATCCTAACTTTTTTCTTGTGAAGGTTCATGCTTAAGATGAAACATTTCCTGCGCATCAAAACCCATTAGCCATAAAAATTGTTTATTGAAAGTGGCACCAAACTCTTAGCAAGAGGGAAGGCAAGCAGCTCATGACAAGTTTACTAGAGATATGGTACAAGGTTAGGTCTGCTACAAAGTCAGCCTACCACTACTGGCTGTTGAAATCAGATCATGAAGTGCATGTACATCATGGCTCTCATTTTTTTACGCACTGTAAGTAACCCCCCCCCCCAACCGGTGCATGGGGATAGGGCAAGAGGCACTTCTCAAAAGTCGTGCAACTTTTTCTATTGGTATTTCACGAATAAGCAACTGGACCTACTGTATGTGTAATTAAGTTTTATACAATACACTCCCGTTATAAGAAACTCGGATATACAAAAAATATTTATGGTTATAAGAAAGAAATTTATAACTTTGGTTGGCCCAATGTTAAAGTATAGAAACATTTCATGTTTATAAGTAAACAAAAAAAAAATGACAAATTTCGATTATTTCTAAGAAGGTTCCAAATAATTTACTTCCAAAATAATTTTTTTTTCGACCTGTATTGCAGTGTTTCTTCTTTTCCTTATCTCTCATGGAATTTCAAGGCGCCATTTTCGGAGCGACTTCCACCAGATAACGCATGTCATTTTTTTCATGATAAACATTTTCTTGGAAGGGGTAAATCCCATTCTGACTTGCCCCTTCCAAGAATTCTAGGTCATCACCTACGCGTTCATAGATGAACATCAGTACATTGCTACATACAGTGCATATGTATTCTTTGTTCTCATCCTTTCATTTTGCACTGCTTTTGAGTTCTATTTCCTCCTGTTTGCATCAGCAAGCGAACTAGTGTTCTGACTGTTTGATATGAAAGGATACGCCTAGCATTGCGTGCCAAAGATTGGAACGACCTTGGAAGTCATGTTTGAATGATGTAGCTAGTACGAGTGCAAGTGGAGAGAGCTCATTGGGGACATTTGCTGGTGTGCAGGGAGAAATTGGTGTACAGTTAACGGGGCCCCTGATCGTCATGTTGTCTAGCCCGATCAGACATCACATGAAGCATTAGAGAGTTAGATTTTTCAGTTGCTCATGCACAATGACACCACAGCGTAAAGCTCTGTCAATCAAGCAAAAGATAAAGGTTTTCGAAGCTGTTGATAGCGGAAGGAAGAAGGTGGATATTGACGCAGAATTCGGAATTCCACACTTTCCAACATTCTAAGCGCACGGGGGAAATGCTGCCCGGTACCATAAAGCAAGATTGGGAAAAGGATTCAAGTTCCCACATACCCTGATGTCGACAGCACATTACTCTCATGGTTCAAAGACATGAAGGGCCATAATGTACATATTAGCGGAGCTATTTTGGAAAAGAAGGCTAGAATCTTTGCCTTTGGATTTGGACATACCGATTTCAAGGCTAGCAGTGGTTGGATTAGCAGATTCAAAGATCGATACGATATTGTTTGCCATGAGCTGTGTGGTGAGTTCACCTGAGTTTCCAAAACCACTGCAGAGGAATGTATGACCAAGCTAATACTGATAATTGCTAAATATGATGAACAAGATGTCTACAATGCAGATGAAACAGGATTATTTTTCCGAATGATGTCAGATAAAAGTTTTGTATTCAAAAACGAAAAGTGTCATGGCGGTAAAAAGTAAGGAGCGCTTGACACTTCTTCTTGCGTGCAATATATAAGAAAGCTTGGGTGACTTCTTCTATCTTTGAAGCCTTTTTAAAGGAATGGGACAATGAAATAAAGACACAGAAGAGGAAAATTCTGCTTGTTTTGGACAACTATTCCACCCATAGATGTTTCATAAAGCTGGATTCAATTTAGGTGTTGTATCTCCCTCTAAACACCACTTCTCAACTGTAGCCTCTTGATCAGGAGATTGCTGGATGCCAAAAAGAGCATTATCGGAAGAGACTAGTAAGGCTGATAGTTTTAAACATGGAGACAAGATAGGAGATGAAAAGTGATGTGAAAATTGCCACTGATTTTGTGCGCCACTTGGAATTCAGTGGACTCTAATTAAGAACTGCTTTCGGGAAGCTAGATTTTATAATGAAGAAAATTCTGAACTGGAACAAGACTTTGAGAATGAAGTTTCCCTTGATGAGGGGTTCAATTGGATGTGGATGGTGTTTCTTTTGAGGATATCGTCACCACAGATAACGGTGTGCAAACATCGCCTGAGATGATAGACGCCAAAATTTTGGCCCAAGTGAATCCTGTTGAAGAAACTGGAAGCAGCAGTGAAGAAGAGGATGGCAACTTTTCTTAGCCGCAGCTACCGACGCAGTGGACGTCAAGGATATGATTCAGAAGGTGAAGGACTATGTGAGTAGGATTCCAAGTTCTCAAGAAGCACAGAAAGAGTAATGTTTGATTGGACTCCAAAAATGTGAGACAATTGTAAAGGTAAATGCAAAAAAAGCAAACTTCTATAATGTTGGATTGGACTCCAAAAATGTGAGACACTTGTAAAGGTAAATCCAAAAAAGCAGACTTCTATATCTTCACCGCAGATAACGGTGTGCAAACATCGCTTGAGATGACAGATGCCAAAATTTTGGCCCAAGTGAATCCTGTTGAAGAAACTGGAAGCAGCAGTGAAAAAGAAGATGATAACTTTTCTTAGAAGAATCTACTGAGCGGGTGGAAGTCATGGATATGATTCAGAAGGTGAAGGACTATGTGAATTCGATTCCAAGTGCTCAAAAAGCAGATAAAGAGCAATGTTGGATTGGATTCCAAAAATGTGAGACAATTGTAAAGGTAATTGCAAAAAAGCAGACTACTATATCAGATTTTTTTAATTTTTTTTTAATGTAGGTTTAACGACAACTGTGAGCAACTCAATGAGCTATAAGCAGTCACCTGTCCCTAATTTAGGGTCACTGGTTCCATGGAAGGGAGAGAGCCAGGACCGTAAGACAAACACAACACCCATGCCTCACCGGGATTCAAACCCGGACCCTTCTTAGACGAATGGTCATATACCAGTGCTTAGACTACTGGGCCAGCCTTTTTTTTTTTTAAATAAAAGGTATGTATTGATGTAAACCTGTTTATTCATGAAATACATGTACTGTATGTTATGTATCTGCTTTAATTTTGAAGTTTTAACCATTTTAATCCAAATTTGGTTATAAGAAACTGAATTTCACTCCCCTTGAACTTTCTTATAACAAGAGTCGACTGTATTTTCATTGATCCATCAAATGCAGATGAAAACGATCTGTGCAGTGAATCTGAAGGATGATTGCTGACTGGTAACTGCACCACATTGTTTAATAAGCCAAAGCATGTGACAGCATGAGACTGAATAAGTTAGTGTCAACAGATTTTGGTCCAGATGTATTTACAACAAATGGAATGATATTGTTTTGTAAAGTGGGAGAAAAGCCTGTTTGCAGTGAAAAAAGAGAAAGAGATATAACATTTCCTAACATTTCAAGACAACCGAGTATAAGTTTTTGGCTAACTGGAAGCCAAAATGGAAGATATGCCAAATTTTGAAACTTGAGAAGGTCAAATAAATGCAAGTCTTTGGCTAGCCTGGAAGTCAAAAGGGAAAATACACAAAATTGGGGAAAAAAAAATCTTCAAATAAGAAATATTGATTGTGAAAGTATGTCTCCCACTTACATTCTGTGCTTTACTAAAAAAAACTCTGAGTTGGCAGAAAGGACTTTTTCTATACAAGCATTTTTTCACCAACAGAAGGCATGCTTTTCTTTCAAAAAAATTAGTTATCATGTGCAATAGGGAAATTATTCAAAAGCAAAATGTATATACATCTACATTATGTAAATTATATGAATCTCACAGTAAAATTCCCAGGTATGTTGAATGCATATTTCTCCTATTTTAGTGCACATTTCTTGATTTTTAGTTATTAAATGCTTGCTTATTTTGGAGGTTTTTAATGCCTGAACATTCAGACTTTAATGCTAACTTGCAGTCAACAGATTTGCCTGGTGTATATAACTAGATGCTAGAACACTTTCTTTTTTTAAAACACCCTCCGGCTATAATGCAAAATGATACAGCATTGGGAAACTTTGCAACACTGAACAAAGTAGCACAGTATCAAAATGCTTTCACAGATAACATTCTTCACTTTTCAATAAACAATAGGCCTAATATGAGAATAAAATATTTTTAACGTTGCACTGGGCTAAGTTTTCTGTTACCAGAATAAAACTGCTATCTTGGATTACATTGATTCATCAGATAATCAATACGTTTAACACATCAATTTTTTTTTTGTATAGCTGATAGGGGGCGGGGGGGGCTGCATCCAAATTTTATGGATATGGCTGTCAAACATTTTAGTAAATGTACAAGATGCTAAAATACAACAAAAATAATTGATACAATCAATCATTAATATCTTATTATTTTTAAAAATGCTTTAAAAAAAGGTTTACATAATTTATTTTAGTGTTTTAAATTTATCAAAAATGTGGCTATACCAACGGCTAGGGGGCTTGAGCCCCCTCCCCCTCCCCGCACTTTTGTATATCTTTTTCAAAGATAAATTTTTTTGCGTCTGTTCGTGCTTTAGTAAGGGTTATTCATTGCTGTGTTGTGTACACATACAGTCAAAGCTTTTGTGTGATAGAGTTGAAATGAATAAAAAATATTATATAATTAGAGCTTAGTTCCACAGGTACACTTCAGCTTTTTTTCCTCCCAATACTTACATTAACAGAGGTGATTGATTAAAAGTTTAACATGCAAAAGATATCCAGTTTGCACTTAAACACTTATTTTCCAAATGCAAGTAAATCACTTTGATGTTTTCTTTCACTGAGTTTTCCCAGTTGCCTGCTGGTTTATTTTCCAGTTTATATATGAAACATTATTAGCTGACCCCCATTGGGGAATATTTATGCTACACTGAGGGCTAAATGGCTTGGGACAAACGTCGAACGATGGGAGTTTGATTTATTGATAACGAGGAGTCGTTATCCCCGGACTGCAGGCTTAACATCACTTCCGAACCTCGCCGGGTCTTCATCGGCAACGAGACTCGAACCCTTCAAGTTGGGAGGCGAGCACGCTGCCATTGGGCTACCTCGGCCCAGCACACTCCACATTGGAATGTTGGCAGTTATATAACTTTCCACTGCTTAAGGGATATCGAGAATACATTTTGTAACAAAAACACATGGTTTGCGCAATTTACTGATATTCAGCGGAAGCCATGGAAAATTTGCAATGCAAGCGGGAGATGTCAATAATGCCAAATTTAACAGTTTCTGACTTCCATCGGGTGCTTTAAGAATTTTTAAACTGTTCTTAATATTAATTAAAGTAATACAAAATTTACTTCCTAGCATCAAAAGTGAGAAATGACTTGCAGTGATAGGGTAGGGGATCAAAATGACATTTTTTTAAATTGATTAATAAATATGATACAAAGGAATTTCAGCACACCTAGAAGGATAATTTCACCGTAATTAAAACTTCAGTACTGCTTAAATTAGTAAATTCATGTTTTACGAAGTACATGCCAGATGCTAACGAACTTTTAAAGCAGCGAAGATTGTTTAGAAGTTTTTTTTTTTTTTTTTGATTGGAGGTTTAACGACCACCGTGAGCAACTCAATGGGCTATAAGCAGTCGCCCGTCCCTAATTTAGGGTCACTGGTTCCAGGGAAGGGAGAGAGCCAGTGCCGTAAGACAAACACAACATCCATGCCTCACCGGGATTCGAACCCGGACCCCTTACGGACGAATGATCAGAGGCCATCGCTTAGACCACTGAGCCACCGGGGCGGCGTTTAGAAGTTTAAAGATACAAGAATGCAAGATCACTCCTAGGGAGAGTTTAAGAACTACTTGAAATGTTACCATACCAAACAAACTGTTATTGTGCTTCATGATCAACCATGCAGATAATTTTGGATTCACCTTAAATACCTGTTCTAATGTGACTTAAAAAATTTCTAATTTCCTTTATGAAATATGTTGCAAATTTAATTGTACCTAAACATTATGATTTTTAAATGTTATCGGTCACAAAAGAATTTCTGTAAATTTTGGAACAAAAAAGGTGTTCTGTTTGAGATATAAAATATTAAACATGTTAAAATAGTGATCAACACCAAACGTGGCACTACCCTCTCCGGAGAAACATGGAAAGAAATATATTGGAGTGACCGCCTTCCCTACTCTTTCATGCTTCCAAAGCTTAAGACGAATTGCAGAATGGGTTCTGAGCGGGACACTTCTCTGTTCACCACCCTTGCCCGCCCTACCCGTCCAGCTTACCCCCTAGGCGATCGTCACCACGAGGATTGTTTTTATAACAGCAAATGAAAACGGATTTAGTACTAAGGGCTGCAGGAACTGCAGTCTCTGATGAAAAACAAGGAATGCGTTGAAACGACCCCTGCTCCTCCCCACCTATCCACCCACACCTTTCAGTCTTCCAAAGCTTTTGGGAAATGGGAATTGCAAAGGGGGTTCAGAGAGGGACACTTCCATTCACTACACTTTCTGATTCCTGCCCAAGTTATCCCTACCCCTAGGCGATCGACATCACGAGCTACAAAGTGTGATTTTACTGCAGCCAGTGAAAAGAGATTTCGAAGCGAGGGCTACAGAGATACCAGTCTCTGTGAAACTGTAGCCCCACTTTGTATGTTTAAACACACAGACGTTACATACGGGAATTTCAGCCCCTTGCCACACTCTTTAGATAAAGAGCTGGAAATTTTGCAGTCCCGCACATTGCATATATCGCAGTTGTACAATGTACAGGGAAACTAAATAAGGTTAGGCCATTAGGGAACTATGAACGGCAGAAAGGAGAGAAAAAAATTATAACATGTGCTTCGTAATATCTGGGGGGGGGGGCAGGCTTAGCAGGAGCCGCCCCTACTTTCAGCTCTCATCAATAATGAAATTAAATTTCACAACCACACTGAAAATGGCCGTCCCTGTGGGGCAGTGGTCTACGTGATGGCTTCTGATTATTCGTCCGAGGTGGGGTCCGGGTTCAAATCCCGGTGAGGCATGGAAGTTCTGTTTGTCTTACGGCGCTGGTTCTCTCCCTTCCCTGGAACCAGTGGCCCTAAATTAGGGACGGGCGACTGCTTATAGCCCTATAAATTGCTCATGGTGGTCGTTAAACCTTCAATAAAAAAATAAAAATAAAATAAAAACCCAATCGAAAATGCATTACTACCGATGAGATATATAGTACATAAGATCTAATACATGCACTCTAAATAAACTTTCTGCAATACCTCATATCCTGATCTTGAGGACGCATGAAGTTTCTCTGAGGCAGGGAAACCACTGCAACCAAAGAATGCGATGACAACAAATATAGATCTTAAATTCCACATGCTGACAGTAATGTACCTCCCGATTTACAAGAACTGTCAGAACTCTAAGTCACGGAAACGATTATTCGTCTGCAACATCAAGCAAGGAAACTTCACCGTGTTGCTACTTTGCGTGCCCAGAAATAAGACGGTAACACCCACAGTTTTTAAGGAAGATCAATAGTTGATATCAGTGATCAAACTGGGCAAATCACCTCAAAGTGTTTTATCGCATGACAACCGGTGATTGTTTCTAACATCACATGTTTTCGTTACTGAATGAATCATAGATATGCAGAACGTAAACACAACGATCGACTTTCAGTTTAGAAATCAGCTGTTGCCAAAGGTATCGATATACATTGAAAATGTGGGGCAAACCTAGAACGATTGCGTATCGGATTATTTATTTATTTATTTTTATTGGAGGTTTAACGACCACCGTGAGCAACTCAATGGGCTATAAGCAGTCGCCCGTCCCTAATTTAGGGTCACTGGTTCCAGGGAAGGGAGAGAGCCAGTGCCGTAAGACAAACACAACATCCATGCCTCACCGGCGGGATTCGAACCCGGACCCCTTTCGGACGAAGGTATCGGATTAAGAACTAAAATAAAAATTAAGCCGGGCCTGTCGTCTCTTAAATTTCTTTTTTTTTTTTTTTTTTTTTTTGATTGGAGGTTTAACGACCACCGTGAGCAACTCAATGGGCTATAAGCAGTCGCCCGTCCCTAATTTAGGGTCACTGGTTCCAGGGAAGGGAGAGAGCCAGTGCCGTAAGACAAACACAACATCCATGCCTGACCGGGATTCGAACCCGGACCCCTTACGGACGAATGATCAGAGGTCAGCGCCTTAGACCACCGCGCCCCCGGGGCGGCCTTAAATTTCTTCTCGAGCAAAACTGAATACATGAGTTTTATCAACGGAAAGATTGGAATATAGTAAAACAGTCATAATTTCTTTTTTTTTAATGGGGGTTTAACTACCACCGCGAGCAGCTCAACGAGCGATAAGCAGTCGACTGCTCCTAATTTAACCCTTGAATTTAACACCACTGGTTCCAGTGCCAGGAGACAAACACAACATCCATGCCTCACGGGATTTTTTTTTTTTTTTTTTTTTGATTGGAGGTTTAACGACCACCGTGAGCAACTCAATGGGCTATAAGCAGTCGCCCGTCCCTAATTTAGGGTCACTGGTTCCAGGGAAGGGAGAGAGCCAGTGCCGTAAGACAAACACAACATCCATGCCTGACCGGGATTCGAACCCGGACCCCTTACGGACGAATGATCAGAGGCCAGCGCCTTAGACCATTGCGCCACCGGGGCGGCCCTCACGGGATTCGAACCCAGACTCATCTTGGACAAATGGTCACAAGCCAACACTTAGACTACTGCGCCATCGGGGCGGCACCATAGATCATATCATAACCTGACCAGAAGTCCCGAATTCTTGAGGACAGTCCTCGATATTTTTTCTTTTTTTTTTTGATTGGAGATTTAACCACCACAGTGAGCAACCAGAGCCAGTGCTATAAGATAAACACAAAATCCATGCCTCGCCGGGATTCGAACCCGGACCGCTTTCGGACGCCCTCGCTTAAACCACTGCGCTACCTGGGCGGCCTTCGAATTTAGTTTACTGTCCCCAAAAACGTCTGATGCCTCTGAAGACGCAAATTGTTCTCAAATTTTGATGTTTGTCGTCAGTGTCCTCGCATTTACACTTCCTCATTAGCTCGTTAGATTTCTAATGAAAAATGTCCTTAAAAATAGTTTTCGTTGTATCAATTTTCCGACATGCTTTTTGTGAAAACGAATTTTGACTATTTTTTTTGTTTTTTTTCCTTTTTCTGAGTCTAACGAACACCGTGAGTAACTCTAAAGTTTATAAGCAGTCACCAATTCCTAATATGGAAACATTCGTTCTAGGGAAGGTGGAGAGCAAGCGCTGTGTAAGACAATCACACCAACTATATAAGATGACCAGAAATCCCCGATTCTTGAAGACAGTCCTCGAATTTAGTTTACTGTCCCCAAAAATGCCTGATGCTTTTGGGGACGCAAATTGTCCTCAAATTTTGATGTTTGTCCTCAAGTGTCCTTGAATTTACACTTCCTCGTTAGCTCGTTAGATTTCTAATGAAAAAAGTAGTTTCTGTTGTACAAGTTTTCCTACATGCTTCTTCCGAATACAAAATTTGGCTATTTTTGTTTTTCTTCTTTCCGAGTTTAACGACCATCGCGAGCAACTCGAGGACTATAAGCAGTCACCGGTCTCTAATTCAGAAACATTCGTTCTAGGGAAGGAAGAGAGCATGTGCTGTAAAACAAACACACCACCCATGCCTCAGTCGGGACTCGAACCAGTGCCAACTTGTACGAATCATCGTCAGTGACCAGCACTAAGACATTGCACCACCGGAACGGTTAAATTTCGACTGATCTTGTTTTGAGTTCCTCGAAGAACTTTGGCAAAATGAAAAATTCGCCATGCAATTACTTTGGTGTGGTGTGCAGTTTGATTTTAATTCGGCACATATACCTAAGGTAAAGCATTTTACTTTTGCTAATATGTTCTCGTCATCATAGTTCTGCTTTGTCAGTATAAATTATCAACATTCTGCAAAATATACTCTGTTTAAGACATAAATTTTTATATGTGATATCATACTTATATAAACAATACAGTTTTGTGACAAAAAAATTTGCATATTTATTTTGAGTACATATGTGTTTCCCAATGATCTGCTGATTTGGGGACATCACGCCCTTTTGTCCTCAAATCAGTGTTCCAATATTTGGTCACCTTAGTTATATAGCTACACAAATATATAATACTGAATTCTTCTGAAATGTTGCCCGTACTGAACTTAGGAAGAGAACCAGCGTCGAAAACTAAACTTACAACATGGGTGCATCATTTGGAACTCGTAACCGGGACCAACCAAAACGAATAATCCAGAAACACATGCCTCTCACCACTCGTACACAACGGAAACTAGATGTGCTGAACGCCGCCCTGGTTGCGCAGTGGTCTAAGCAATGGCTTATGATCATTCGTCCGAGATGGGTCCTGGTTTGAATACCGGTGATGCTTGAATGTTGCGTTTGTATTACGGCACTGGCTATCTCCCTTACCTGGAACCAGTGAGCCTAAATTAGGGACGGGTAACTAAAGTAAAAATGGCCCAGGTCTAAGTTGGGGCTGTAAGGCGGATATTCAAGAAGTTCTTAGACCAGTTGTTAAAATTTTTGCTGCTCTAATCGAGCCACATGAGGTCTGGCGTTGTCGTGATTGGGCAGTACTCCTCTAGTCAGTAGGGCTGGAAGTTTCCTTTGAATTGCATCCCACAAGACAAACAGAGTTTCACAGCACGATTCAACATTCACATTCGTACCTTGCTTCTGGAAAATGGATTAACAGGACTCCTCGAGAATCCAAACAAAAAATTTAAACATAACCTTCCTAGCTGGTAGAGAAATTCGGATTTTCTTGCTTGAAGATGAAAAGGCATGTTTTCCATTGCATTGAAGCACACGCTTGATTCAAGTTGGTGCCGCCCCGGTGGCGCAGTGGTCTAAGCGATGGGTTCTGATCATTCGTCCGAAATGGGTCCGGCTTCGAATCCCGGTGAGGCATGGATGTTATATTTGTCTTACGGCACTGTCTCTCTCCCTTCTATGGAACCAATGGCCCTAAATTAGGGACGGGTGACTGTTTATAGCCCATTGAGTTGCTCGCGGTGGTCGTTAAACCTCCAGTAAATCAAAAAAAAAATCCGAGTTAGTAGTGAAGCACTCATGATTCGTTCCAGAAACAATACTGTTAAGCATGTTTTCTCCTTCACATGCATACCGAGAGATGTGCAAGGACAGGTCCATTCGGTTCACGTTGTGTTCTTTTTTTCTTTTGATTGAAGGTTTAACGACCATCGTGAGCAACTCAATGGGATGTAAGCAGTCACCCGTCCCTAATTTAGGGCCACTGGTTCCAGGGAAGGGAGAGAGCCAGTACCCTAAAACAAACACAACATCAGTACCTCACGAGATTCAAACCCTGACCCTTCCCGGACAAATGTTCATAAGCCAGCGCTTAGACCACTGCGCCACCGGGGCGGCTTCTGTGTTCTTGAGTAGTGTGCCACCTGTGCGGCTTTTGTGTTCTTGAGTAGTTCTCAGCAACCATGTGCACACTTTCCAGAAATTCAAACGGCCATGCATTAAGCTGTAGGCTAAACCATGAGAACACCATATTGCAGTTTCTAAATTGTCATCGTTACTCGCCTGTCAGCTCGATTAATCTTCGATATCCGCCCTACAGTTGTTTCTGTCGCAATCTGAAAAAGACGACCAGGTCCGTCTTCATCAGCAACTTTTGAGCGTCCCTGAGAGAATTTATCGACCCTGTTGTGTACCGTTTTATCAGGCATTTCAAGTGTGAACTCTTTATCAGAAACATTTCGATGTGAATATCCTCTGCAGAAAGTCCTTTTACCCCCCCCCCAAAAAAAAACAACGTACAACATGGGTCGTACACTCCTCGAGCACGGCAGCCATTCACAATCAGAGCTGGGCATGCATGCGATACCAAGCATCTGATAGGTCGAAACACGAATAAATTAGATTGTGCTGCCATTTAATGCATCTTCAGAAACTAATAACGACCATTATCAGCTATCTCATAACTTTTTGTGAATTATTTACTGACTTTTCCCTCGTACATTGAAATTGTTGTGTTTGGATTAAGAGGTTTAGTAGATACGAGCACACGCACACGCGCAGAGAGAACCATATGCTTCTATTATGTACTTACTCGATAAATTTATGTTATCGTAATAAATAATGGTCTTTCAATGCCTCCCACCTTTGCTACTCATACGTAAAAAAAAAAAAAAATAGAAAGAAGGAATGACTGGAAACTACCGAAGCATCATTTATAAATACAGGGGTTTCATCAGAATAATGGAAACACCGATTGCAACTGGAATATACGCAATGCGCCGTATGCAAATAACAGGGATGATATCACCCGCGATGTAAGGGGTATATGCAAAGGGATGCAATATGATGTCGGCTATCACGCAGCAGTGCTACAGTCGCAGTTCAAACAGCTGTTGTGCAAGGACGGCACTAGACTTCGAAATTAGCGTGGGTGGGCGAGTATTAGTTTTGTTGGGGCAAGTCAGATAGCAACTTTATTTACGAAACACTGAAAGAAAGAATCTGTTTTGCTTTTCTACAGGTTGCAAATGTATTTGTGCAATATCCCCTGCTCGTCCTGGATGCATACTCATTAATTTTGGAGCTGTCATGCAGTTTTTGTACTTTTTGGAATACAAAAGAATCTAAAGTTTGGAGTCATTTTTTGCTAATGTACCGACCATCCATTTTTACTAAAATCAGAAAAACCTAATGAGTTATATACCCGTAAATTAAACATGACACACTACAACCAGCACCAGTAACACGCTCTGATTAAAAGAAAATTTCATGCCTAGGAAAAAGACCTTAAAGCAAATGTTTTCGTGAATTAGGGTTCAGAGAAAATGTTCAAGTTAATAAGATTATTTTGCACATTTCCCCTCGACAATTCAAGTTAGAATGATTCCAACACGTAGACAATACATTTCCCTCCTCAACTCTTTTACTTCAAGCAAGCAGCCTTGTCGTTGCACTCATCTTTACTAAAGCAGTCGTTAGCCTCGTCCTGGTCCCTCATTGTCCTGGGGCAGCCTTAAGAGCCCCCCTTCCCCAGACTTTTACCTAGGTTTTTTCACCTCAAAACCGTCGTACGCGCTTAAATCTGTATGGGGGATAGGGTTAGGCGCCCTGAGGCAACGCGCGGAGAGGGGTGTGGACGTTCTTCAGATTCGGGGCGGTGTTCGAATTTTTGACCCTGAGAGTGACCAAACCCGAGTTTTGAACGCGTGTGTGTGGACAAATCCCTCCAAAGTGAAGTTTTTTTCAACACTCGCAGTACAGGCAGGAGATAGGTGCTAGCAAAGGATTTTTGTTTAATTTTCTTCGTTAGATGAAGATGCAAGTGCATATTTTTAGTTACATACGTTCCTTTTTTTAGAAAAAATAATCCTTTTTTGAAAAATTTAAGTTGAATCATGGAAATAAAAATAAATAACACAGAATAACAACGAATAGTATATAATCGGTGTTATATATATAACATCATCATCATCATCATCATCGTCCACCATTATCAATCCACTGCCGGCTGGATGAAGGTCTCTCCAAGTTTCCTCCACAACGGTCTGTCTTGTGCCAGTCTCCTCCATGTCACTCCCGCATACTTTCGAATTTCATCCACCCATCTCCCATGTGGTCTTCTTCTGGGTTTTTTCCTGTCCCTTGGAATCCAATCTAAAATTTCGGCTGTCCATCGATGGTCTGTCCTTCTGGCAGTATGTCCAGCCCATTGCCATTTCAGGGATTTAACTGTGATCATGATGTCTTCCACTCTTGTCGTTTTTCGGATCCACGAGTTCCTCTTCTTATCTCTCCTGGTTACACCAAGCATGCACCTCTCCATGCTGCTTTGAGTTGTCTGCAGCCTTTGTATGTCTCTTTTAGTTAAGGTCCACGTCTCTCCACCATACGTAAGCACTGGAAGAATACATTGATCAAACACTTTTCTTTTAAGACATAATGGCATATTGCTCTTGAAAATTATGCTGTTTCTTCCAAAAGCTCTCCAGGCAACTTTTGTACGCCGATTAATTTCTTCATCAATGTGACCCTCACTTGATATCTGCTGTCCAAGATAAACGCACGTGTCTGTTATCTCCAGCTTTTCTCCATCAATCGATAAATCTTCATTTCTTGTAAAAACATTAAACATCACTTTTGTCTTCTGAAAGTTCATTTTTAATCCCACTTCTTTACTCTTGTCAGCAAGTTCCTGGATCATACTCTGCAGCTCTGATGGGGTAGTTGCAAAAATGACTACGTCATCAGCAAAACGAAGGTGGGTTAGATAATCTCCATTAATCTTTATCCCTTTGTTTTCCCAGTTCAGTGATTGAAAGGCATTTTCCAATGTGGTATTAAAGAGCTTCGGAGATATGGTATCACCTTGTCTCACCCCCTTTCCAATTTTTATGTGTGTTGTATTTTCAAACAGCCGAATCTTTGCACTTGCATTTTCATAGATGTTATCAATAATATTAATGTATGCATCTTCAATACCGCAGGATTTCAGAGTCATTGTAACTGCTGTTGGTTTCACTGAATCAAAGGCTTTTTCATAATCGATAAAAGCCATGCAAAATGGAAGTTCATATTCCCTCGCTCTTTCAATTAGTTCTCTCAGTGCGTGCATATGATCTATTGTGCTGTAGCCACTCCTGAATCCAGCTTGTTCTCTCGGTTGAGCCATGTCCAGTGTTACCTTCAAGCGGTGTGAAAGAACTTTAGTGAAGATTTTATAAACCACTGATAGGAGGCTGATAGGTCTGTAGTTCCTGAGATCCTCAATGTCACCTTTTTTATGTAGCAGGATCATTGTAGCGTTGTTCCAATAATCAAGAATCTTCCCTTCATTAAAACATCAAGTGAAAATTTGGGCGAGTACTGTTTCGATTTCTCCACTTGCTTCTTGTATGATGTCTACAGTAATTCCATCTTCTCCTGGAGCTTTTCCCCGCTTCATGTTCTTGATTGCATGTGCAACTTCTGCTGGGAGGACTGGAAGAACTCGGGTACCTTTCATGATGTCTGGAGTACATGTATCATCCCTTTCATATAATTTGGAGTAGAAATCTTTCACTCTTGTCAAAATTTCGCCTCTATTTCTTGTTACAGAACCATCTTCTTTTCTCAGTGCCATAATCTGTTTTCTTTCCTTACTGAGATGTCCCTTTGCTATCTTTAGGCTTTGGTTGTTTTCAATTGTTTTCCTCACTAGTTCACAGTTGAATTTCCTTACGTCTTCAGTGACACTTTTTCGTACTGTCTTGCATAGCTCTTTATATTCCACTTTGGAAGTCTCATCTGTTTTAGTTGTCTTCATCTCTCTTCTTTTTGGCATCAACATTTTGGTTTTTCCTGATAATTTGTTCACATGCAACTTGTTCTAGACCCAGCTAATTTTGTTGCTGTTTCCATAAGAGCTTTGGTTACTTTTCTGTTAACTTCTGAAGTATCAATTTCTTCCGATGTTAGGCCTTCTAAAGCAGAGAAGCTGTTCTTCAGTTCCAACTTGAAGGTATTATGGTGTTTTTTAAGGTTGGTTATGTCAATACATTTTGTTTGTCTTATGAGCTTGCCACGTTCAAGTTTAGTGTTGAGGTGCATCTTACATCTCCCCAATCTATGGTCACTATCTGTGTTGAACTTTTTAGCACACTGCTGTCTTCTATGATGAATTTTTTGTTACACATAATAAAATCAATTTCACTTGTCGTCCCATTTGGATGTCTCCATGTCCATTTCCTGTGTGGCTTTTTCTTGAAAAAGGAGTTCAAGATGAAAAACCCTTCTGCCTCTGCAAACTCTACGAGAGTATTTCCACGCTGGTTTCTGTTGCCGTGACCGAATTTACCTGCTGAAGTTTCATTCTGTTGCCGTTGCCCTATTTTTGCATTGAAATCTCCCATAAAATTTCAATCCATAAAATCTCAATGCAAAGATTTCAATGCAAAAATAGTGCTGCTTACCTTTATTTTTTAGATGACGAATTTCCTCATAAAATTCTTCAATTTCTTCTTCAGCATAACTTGTGGTGGGTGCATAAGTTTGAATAATCTGAGCCTGGTATCTTCTCGAGAGTTGGATAACGAGTCGTGCAGCTCTGTCAGAGGAACTTTCAACTTCTACAACTTTATCCTTCAGTTTCTTGTTTATTATAAATCCAACACCACTAGTTCTGCCAGTATCTGTCCCATAATAGTAGAAGAGATGTCCACTTTTCAGTTCAATGAGATCTTCTCCTTTTCTCCTTACTTCACTTAGCCCGACGATGTCCCACTTGATCCTTTGTAGTTCCTCTTCCAATTCAAGAAGCCTTGAATCAGAAGATAGGGAGCGTCCGTTATAAGTAGCCAAGGTCAGCATCAGATGGCAGCCTAGTCCAGTCCTCCGGGGATTCTTAGCAAAAAAAAAAAAAAAAAAAAAAAAAAGACTAACCGTCGATTTTGACGGGTTTCACCTAATAAGGTTTTTAGAAGCAGAAGTACAGCAGCAAACAGAAGTACATAAACACCGCCCAGCAACAGAACTGTGAACTACAAAACTCCTGAAATGCAAACTTAAAGTGTTTCACGAGGTAAATGGTTTGAGGAGTTAAAAGTTTTTTTTAAATCGCACATTTAGAGGCAGAGTATTGAAATAAACAGATAAAAAATTTGCTCCCCTTGACGGCAAAATCGTGCATTAATTTGGGCCCACCAATGAATTTTTTAATCGGGTTTTCAGAAGCTCAGATTTTGCTGTAAACACATCAGAAGCAGAAATAAGCACTTGATGACCAAATCACTTTTTACCAAAAATTAGAAATCATGTTCAAAATATTTTTCATCAGGAGGAGCATCCAATGCAGGAAAAAACGGATGTTCTTCAGACACGCGGAAGATTGCGAATCCCACCTAAACATTGCTTATGACGTTGTTATCCCCATAAATGGCGAAGCTTCTGTACGTTGAGTTACAACGGTGTACTGGAAATGACGAAGCGTCTGTATGTTAAGTTTTGATGGTGTACTGGAATTTCTTCAGGTTGTGCACCGAAGTTGTTAAAGACAGGCAACCACGTATTACGTGGTGTGAGAACCCCTGTGACAAAGAAATACTCAGAAGGACACGACATGAAATTGTATTCCAAAGAGCATGGACTTGGAATGTTCAGATGTACGAACTATCATGTTAATGACCATCATAGAGAATCTGCATCTAGGCAAGAGGAACGTGGTTTGCTAAAACAGTATTGTCTCCTCAGAAGGCACTACTAATAAAGTACAGCTTTGCTTGTGATTTAGACTATGATTCGGCTGTAAGGGAGATGGCATCCATTCACCATGGCTTGAAATCTTCCTCGGAAACAATAAGTTATTGGTATAACTACTGTAGAGAAGTAATAAGTTCACATACACAGTCGAGTCACATTATTGTGACCACCTCCTACTTTTGACGTCAACAACGCGTAGCCAATGAAGGAAAGCACGTGTCGTGAGCTAGCTTGGAGGGTATATAAGGTGTGCTGTAGGCATTCTGAAAACATATCACTCGTTACTGTCATGGATAAAAGGAGCGATTTATCAGATTTGCGGAAACGGATGAATATCGGCTTTCGGGCTAAAAGTGGCAGTATTTCAGAAACAGCGCAGTTTGTGAACTGCTTACGTGCTACTGTGGTTAAGTGTATCGTGATTGGAGAAATGGCACCAATGCGAATAAGAGACGTGGAAACAGCGGAGCACCATGTGCCATTGATGCGAGAGGTGAATGTCGGCTTCGAAGGTGCGTGAGGGCCGATCGGCACGCTACAGTGGAGCAACTTACTGGCCGAATGAACCAGGGGGCTACCGGAAGTGTGTCTAAAATGACAGATCAGCAAACCCTGCTGCGTATGGGGCTCCGATGCAGACGGATGGTCACTGCACCTATGTTAACGAAGGTGCATTGGCAGAAAAGGTTTACATATGGCAGTATCGGAATTATACCTTCGCTGATTGGCAAAGGATTGCCTTCTCCGATGAGTCACGTTTTCTGCTTCATCGAACGGATGGACGTTGGGGTATAAGTTGAGAAACATCGGAGAACAAACACTCTTCAACCATTGCTGGAAGAACACAAGCTGGTGGGGGGGGGGGGGCGTTATGGTCTGGGGAATGTTTTCATGGCATTCTCTAGGCCTACTCATACCTGTGGAAGGCACTATGGACCAAATTCGTTATGAATCCATCCTTGCAGACCACGTACACCCATACATGGTGATTTTCTTCCCTGGGGCGAATGGGATCTTCTAGTACGACAACGCGACGTGCCACACAGCTAGAAATGTCCAAGAGTGGTTGGAAGAGCACGATGGAGACTTTAAAGTACTTCCCTGGGCCCCTAATTCCCCAGACTTAAACCCAATTGAGCATCTGTGGGACCACCTCGATCGTGTTGTTCGCTCTGTGGATCCTCCACCACGCACCTTCCAGTAGCTGTCAGATGCACTGCAGTTAGCATGGCTCCACATACCTGTGAACACCTTCCAGCACCTTATTGAGTCACTTCCAGCCCGTCTAGCTGCTGACCGCGCTGCATATTGCGGTTACTCTGGATATTAGCTGGTGGTCACAATAATGTGACTCGACCGTGTATGTTGCAATTTGTGGAAGAGAGGGGGACAAACCAGAGTAGTAGGGAAAACAGCTGAGATTGATGAGACAAAAATTGGAAAGAGAAAAAACTAGGAGTATGTTGCATCGTGTGTTGATGGAACTTGGACCCTTGGAATGATTGAAAGAGACGCAAAAGAATTTCGATTGGACATATGCCTGGAGAACAAACTTTCTGCGGAATATCTTAGCCCCATCATAAAAATGTATGTAGTAAAGGGAAAAACAACAATATCTGATCAGTGGAAGGCCTATGCCCATTTGTCTAAAGAAGGGTATTTTATTCACGAAATTGTGAATCACTCTGAAAATTTTATTAACCCAGATTCCGGTGCTCATACTCAAGACATTGAGTCCCACTGGCGTGCATTGAAACGTTCCGTACTGGAAAAGGTGCTAAAGAAGCTCTGTCTGACCGACTTCTGGAATATCTATTTAGAAGGAACTGCAGAATGAGTAAGACTGAAGTTTCCCAAAAATTGTTAACGGTTATGAAAAGACATTACTGGAATATGTAAAAACTGATTCCCAATGAACACAACGCAAGTTTTTTAGTTGAACTTAAACACACGGAAATGGTATTGAATTTGTAGAATATAGAATAAGAAAAAAAATTCTCTCTGCTATTCTGGAATAATTGCTGTTGTACATTAACGATATTCTTAAAATGATCGTCTATACCAATAATATGTATTTCATTGTGTATGCTGTAGGTGGGGTTTGCGAAGTTTCACGCGAAAACACCCGAAAAATTTTCAAATCGGACTTTTAGAAGCAGAAACATCGGTAAAAATGCAATTTATGCGCTTACGCCCCCTAGCAGAAAATCTATGCATTATTTCTAAAAGGGACTGCACTTAAAAGAGTATTCGATGTAAATGGAATCGAGAGAAAAAAGATTTTTTCTATCGGATATTTCTAAGCTAATATATGGAATAAAATGCATTTTGAATTCGATATAATCTGCATTAACGCTCTCTCGCGGCGAAGTAGCGCATCGAAAAAAAAAAAAAAAAAAAAAAAAAAAAACGGAATGCAAGGATGATCATTCTCACATTTCAAGCTTCCCAATCCAGAAAGAATTTATCAGATAGGACTAACTGTTGCAGAGATATGAGACAGACGGATGGACGGACCAAGTGATATCATAGGCTAAAAATGATGGGAGGAATAAAGAGAAAACTTCTTTTTTTTTTTTTTCAAGAATAACTGATAAAGTGGGAGGGAGCGGCTCAAAGCCAATGCTGTGCACAAGCCCAGGCAAATTTAAATCCTTTACTTTCGACACAGTAGCTATTTATGTTCCCCATTCACTGTAATCCCGTTTTACAAAACTGAAGGTCGACATGTGCTCAGTGCACGTTCAGTGCATCATTCCAAAAACTTGAGAAGAGTAGTAATACACGTGCACCAACACTTCATGATTCTTTGGAATGGGAGTTACCCTTAAGCTCCGTGCATACTGTAGCAACCAGAACGACCAACATCCGTAACCTACGTTACAATCAGTATCATATTCTAATCAACAATACCGCTCTTTGAACAATGTTTAAAACTTACTTCTATTATGACCTCATTAAAAATGTAAAACCTCCTCCTTGGGGTCTTTTTTTCACCGTGTTTGCCTGGTGTCCAAACAAGAAACAGGTCCAAGTTGGGGTCCTACCTGCCCTGGGCGCCGTTGATGTGTGGATTCCACGGTGAGAGGTTTTCACTGTTTTTACTAGATATTCTCATGCTATCTTAAGAAAAAAAACTCCTTGGAATATGCATGCAAATGCTTCATAAATTAATTTGAGATAAACACATCACAGCGTGACTTTCTCATCGCTATTTTCATACATATGGGACGTGTAGTTCAACGCAATCGTTATAGCGTCCATGAGGCAAGATATCGTTAAAATTATTAGAAGTCTGCCATGCAAAACCGGTGGAATTATTCTAAAAAAAAAAAAAAAAGTCAAAAGAGAATCAGAATCAGATTTAGGTGTTTCACTAATAAAATTGTTTTCCAAAATCAGAGTTGTACTCCGGTTGTTGTTTGTCCTTAAACGGCTTAACTAGAGAAAGTGTGGCAGGACTCCGAACTATTACGTGTATCTATCCGCCAGTTGTGGAAGGGTTTGTTACGTTTGAGATCGTGACACTCCGTGTGCGACAACGCGATATAAATAATTCCCCAATTAAATTCAAAAGAACGCCACTGCGAACGTGCGTGTAGAGGAAGACCGTGATATCTCACCCGTGAAGCCTATAGCGTTTTTACTCGTTTGGACGGTCTTTACTACGCAGTTTAATCGAATTTCCTAACTGCGCAATTTTAGATGACTTTTGTAATGTTCTGTTGTAATGAGTAGAGGTGTGCACGGTGTTGCCCCTATCGTGGCTGTCCCTTTCTTTTCTCATCAGTTAAGTAAAAAATTCCGGGTCCAGCATTAAAAAAGATCTTTTCGTCTCACAAATCGAAGACTGATGCGCTAATATGAATAATCAGATAGTGAAGTTCACTGAGTGAGACGAATCTGCCAGTTAATGTATTCATTAATGACAGCTCAAACCGACAAATCGGTCTGTAAGATGAGAGTCTGACACGGGGTGGTTTATTTGTTTTAAGATTGAAATCAAATTCCGGTTTGACTTTGTTGGTTTTGACGGCCAAAACACGCGGCTCTTTTTCTTTTCCGAGTAATATTCACTCGATCAGCTTCTCGGAACCAAAGCGAAAACGAACTTTTGGCACCATTCGTTGTTATAGTGGAGATCAGGAAGTTTGAAGTATTTTTTTACATATTTAGAGATCAAAGGCCAACTTGTTTGTATTTAAGTGTAGAAGAAAAGCATTTACATTTGCAGCAGATGTGTGTGTTTAGGACTGAACTACATCCATGAGAGGAATTCTTACGAGAAATTGCACGTCTCTTTGCGTGACATTCCCTCTGCAATGTATTTTCTTCCATTTTAGAATTTCTGTTGCGGACAGCGTCTCGGGGGCCACTAAAAAGTGCTCCGCGGGTCACTGGTTGAAGACCCCTGCTCTAAATGAATAATTACGTTATTTGCAATTAATGGCGGAGAACTCTTGACGCAGGTCTAATACGGTCTGCGCTGCATCGTAAAATGGAAGTTCTTCACCGGTCCATGCCGGGCTTTCCAAGTTAAACCCGCGCAGACCTTCAGTTGTTTGTAAGATAATTTAGATGATGTAATTTTGATGTGTTTGGACGATCACTCAATTGGTGTCGAATTTTCGTCGCCTTCTATTTGAAGTAACGAAAGTTTTCGAAACTTGTTTCCGATGGTTGGAAGAGAATGCCAACTTTCTAAACAAAAATTGAGCTTTGAAGGTCATAGGACGAAGCTTTTTCAAGGTCGTGTTCATAAGGGTAGATGCTTGCGTTATTCATGAAGCTGTAAACCATTCAGATAATTTTGTGGGCCAAGATACCGATACCAGTAGCTACCCTGAATGTTGAATCTAAATGGAAAGTACTTAAGAAAAAGCCTTCCGCGAAAATACCTAATAATGAAAACTTTGCTGATCATTCTTGGGATTTCTGTATACTCGGAGATGCAAAGAAAAGAAAATTGATCCGTTTTATGAATTTATAAATATAATTATAAAGCAACTGAATGGGAGAAGTAAGAAGATAATTGTTATTTCAGATATTTCTGACGTTTGCCCATTGATTTATAGACATTTCAGATATTTCAGATGTTTGCATTTGATTTATGTTTGAGTGAAATATATTTATTAATTTTCGTAATAGATATTTTCCTTTCTTGATTTTCGTTGTGGAACTATTTATATCTCGCAGTGGCATAAAGAGCCGCGATCTCCAATGCAAATAAATTCGACAGTAACAGTCGCGGAAGGATACACGCATCACTTTGTCGTAACGCATTTACTCAAAGTGCTTAACTAGCAAAAGTGTTATTCACAGTGATTAAACAGAGTAGTGTTTCGTAATCATACACACTGACGTATTTCCAATAGATGTGCAGTCATTTAATTGTCCTCGTGTTGTGTATGTTCGGGCATACACTACTTCGAATTAATGCTATTCGAATTCAACTGTTTGTTTTCAAGGTAACAAACTTTATTAACGCAGTGTTATAGTGTCACATTTTTCTTTGTTTTCTCTTTTCTCTTGCAACTCTTGACTAAAAGCAGTTTAGGAAAAGCATTTTCATTAAATAGGAAGATTTCTTTCATTTCCGTTCATTCTTAGCTCGGTATTTTACGCACCTCTTGGAATAGAGACTTATTAGAAACACTCAACACCAATCAGACACGTGTCATCCGCAAATACGAATGCAATTATGACGTAGAGAAGCTTTTACAAAGGCCGTTCCATAAAAAATTAAAAGTAATTTTTTTTGAGTTGGCAACAGTGCAAAGGGAGAAAATAACCACGCAGATGACTAACTGAATTAAGGAAGTATCTATAACAACATTTATTAGCAGTGGCAGACGATTCTGGTTTAGTTATTGCGCAGTTATTTAAGGCGCGTCTGCATTTCGCCATACAGCTATGGAGCTGAGTGATTCAGAGTTAAGAAGAAGAAGAAAGCCGCCCCGGTGGTGCAGTGGTCTAAGCGATGGCCTCTGATCATTCGTCTGAACGGGGTCCGGGTTCGAATCCCGGTGAGGCATGGATGTTGTGTTTGTCTTACGGCACTGGCTCTCCCCCTTCCCTGGAACCAGTGACCCTAAATTAGGGACGGGCGACTGCTTATAGCCCATTGAGTTGCTCACGGTGGTCGTTAAACCTCAAAAAAAAAAAAAAAAAAAAAAAAAAAAAAAGAGTTAAGAAGTGAAATGTGTTGTGCGATAAAGTTTTTTTTTTATCGTTTGGGTAAAACGGCTCCAGAAACAGTTGATTTAATGAAAAAAGCTTACAAAGATAAATATTTGGGTGAGTCAACGATTTTTAGATGGCAATATGTTTTCAAAAAAGGTCGTTCGCCAACAGAACTCGCTCCTAGTCCTGGTCGACCTGAAAGTTTTGTTACGGAGCGTATTGTTGACACTGTTTGGGCAATCCTGCGACGAATGACGGTGGGAAGATATAGCGGCGTCAACTGATATTTCAAAAACGTCGGCATTCCGCATTCTACGCAACGAATAACTGCTGCATCGGGTGTGTTCCACATGGGTACCTCATCCCCTGACGAGAGAACAATTGTTATCCAGAGTTCAGGTGTATCATGAGTGAGGACAAATGATCGCAAAGGATACAAACTTTTTGCACACAGTAATAACAGCCGATGAAACATGGGTCTACTATTTCGGTCCCCTAACGAAACGCGCAACAAGTGCGTGGAAACACACAGACTCGACTCCTCCGAAAAAAGTCCGCCAAACCAAATCAGCTGGGAAGGTGATGATGATCATTTTCTTTTTTTCGTAAAGGTGTAGTCTACCAGCATGCCATTCCTCCACAACTGTCCCTGCTGAGTACTATATTTCAGTCTTGAAGCGTCTGCGACGACACATATCGATTAAGCGACCGAAACTGGTGGGCAAGTGGACACTACACCATGATAATGCCCACCCACATGTGGCTGCTTGTGTTCAACCGTTTCTTACGAAATGCAGTATTGAAACCATGCGGCAGCCTATCTACAGTCCTGACTTCGCCCCATGCGATTTCTTGTGGTTTCCAATAATGAAGGAAAAGTTCCGTGGTGAAAAAATCCGCACAGATGCTGACGTTATTAAAGCTGTACAGGGGTCGCTAAAGTAGCTTCTACAAAATGTCTTCGCCACGTGCTTTGAAACGTGGACTGAACGATGGGACCACTACATATCATACGAGGGAAGATACCTTGAAAAAGAATAATATATGTTTTGCTGTATCAATATTTTTTCATTTTGTTTGTTTTTACTGTTAGTTTTTACGGAACGGTCGTTGTATATATAAGCATATATGTATTAAGAAGCATTTCGGAAAAAAACTCGTAAAACAAAATCGAATGACACATCATAGATCCAAAGATATACATAAAATGCAGCACTATGGAACTACCAAAAACCAACAAAGAATAAAACGTAATACAGTATATATATATATATGGGATGTAAGGTCAGGTGATGCGTAACATCACAGCCTCTCCTTGACAAATGTCAACCCCGCCTTCTCGTGGTGCATCCTGTTCCCACTAAAGGGGCTCTGACGACCGCCCATAGCGGTATAACTATACCATCGGGATTAGAGGAAATTCTATCCCACACTCACCAACCCGCTTGGCCAGCGTGGTGAGTTATGGCCAAACCCCTCCAAAATGACTCCACAACTTAAATCTTGGCCCTCAGTCTCCGGCAGCTGGAATGTACCTGGCCAAGGCAGCGGCCAGTGCGACATGAAGGCAGAGGGTGCTAAGAATCCCCGGAGGACCGGACTAGGCTGCCATCTGATGCTGACCTTGGCAACGTACAATGGACGCTCCCTATCTTCTGATTCAAGGCTTCTTGAATTGGAAGAGGAACTACAAAGGATCAAGTGGGACATCGTGGGGCTAAGTGAGGTAAGAAGAAAAGGAGAAGATCTCATCGAACTGAAAAGTGGACATCTCTTCTACTATCGTGGGACAGATACTGGCAGAACTAGTGGTGTTGGATTTATAATAAACAAGAAACTGAAGGATAAAGTTGTAGAAGTTGAAAGTTCCTCTTGTAACGTACTAGGAGATGTGACGTACCTGCCAGAAGGACGCACACGGCATAAAGGCAGATAGGAATCAGAATAAAACGTCCGCGTAGCTTAATTGGTAGAGCAACTTATTCCGGAATGAGTGGACCCGGGTTCGAATCCTGGCGCGGATAAAAATGACGGAGAAATTCACTTCGTTATAATGGCGCCCGAACTATCCGGATGACCCGACCGTTCACAAGCTCGCAATGGTGTGATGTTATTTCCACACCGCGAGATAGGAAAAATACGAGCAGCACTTCGAAAAAAAAAAAAAAAAAAAAAAAGAAAAATAAGGGGGAGATGATGTAACGTACTAGGAGATGTAACGTACTAGGAGATGTGACGTACCTGCCAGAAGGACGCACACGGCATAAAGGCAGATAGGAATCAGAATAAAATGTCCGCGTAGCTTAATTGGTAGAGCAACTTATTCCGGAATGAGTGGACCCGGGTTCTAATCCTGGCGCGGATAAAAATGACGGAGAAATTCACTTCGTTATACTCTGACAGAGCTGCACGACTCGTTATCCAACTATCGAGAAGATACCAGGCTCAGATTATTCAAACTTATGCACCCACCACAAGTCATCCTGAAGAAGAAATTGAAGAATTTTATGAGGAAATTTGTCATCTAAATAATAAAGGTAAGCAGCACTTGAAAATAATTATGGGAGATTTCAATGCAAAAATAGGGCAACGGCAACAGAATGAAACTTCAGTAGGTAAATTCGGTCACGGCAACAGAAACCAGCGTGGAAATACTCTCGTTGAGTTTGCAGAGGCAGATGGGTTTTTCATCTTGAACTCCTTCTTCAAGAAAAAGCCACACAGGAAATGGACATGGAGACATCCAAATGGGACGACAAGTGAAATTGATTTTATTATGTGTAACAAAAAATTCGTCATAGAAGACTGCAGTGGGCTAAACAAGTTCAACACAGGTAGTGACCATAGATTGGTGAGATGTAAGATGCACCTCAACACTAAACTTGAACGTGGCAAGCTCATAAGACAAACAAAATCTATTGACATAACCAACTATAACGAAGTAAATTTCTCCGTCATTTTTATCCGCGCCGGGGTTCGAACCCGGGTCCACTCATTCCGGAATAAGTTGCTCTACCAATTAAGCTACGCGGACATTTTATTCTGATTCCTATCTGCCTTTACGTCGTGTGCGTCCTTCTGGCAGGTACGTCACATCTCCTGGTACGTTACATCATCTCCCCCTTCTTTTTCTTTTTTTTTTTCTTTCGAAGTGCTGCTCATATTTTTTCCTATCTCGCGGTGTGGAAATAACATCACACCAATGCGAGATTTTGAACGGTCGGGTCATCCGGATAGTTCGGGCGCCATTATAACGAAGTAAATTTCTCCGTCATTTTTATCCGCGCCGGGGTTCGAACCCGGGTCCACTCATTCCGGAATAAGTTGCTCTACCAATTAAGCTACGCGGACATTTTATTCTGATTCCTATCTGCCTTTACGTCGTGTGCGTCCTTCTGGCAGGTACGTCACATCTCCTGGTACGTTACACAACCTTAAAAAACACCATAATACCTTCAAGTTGGAACTGAAGAACAGGTTCTCTGCTTTAGAAGGCCTAACATCGGAAGAAGTGGACATCTCTGAAGTTAACAGAAAAGTAACCAAAGCTCTTATGGAAACAGCAACAAAATTAGCTGGGTCTAAGAACAAGTTGCATGTAAATAAATTATCAGGAAAAACGAAAATGTTGATGAAAAAAAGAAGAGAGATGAGGACAACTAAAGAAGATGTGACTTCCAAAGTGGAATATATAGAGCTATGCAAGACAGTACGAAAAAGTATTACTGAAGACGTAAGAAAATTCAACTGTGAACTAGTGAGGAAAGCAATTGAAAACAACCAAAGCCTAAAGATAGCAAAGGGACATCTCAGTAAGGGAAGAAAACAGATTATGGCACTGAGAAAAGAAGATGGTTCTGTAACAAGAAATAGAGGCGAAATTTTGACAAGAGTGAAAGATTTCTACTCCAAATTATATGAAAGGGATGATACATGCACTCCAGACATCATGAAAGATACCAGTACCAGAGTTCCTCCAGTCCTTCCAGCAGAAGTTGCACATGCAATCAAGAACATGAAGCGGGGAAAAGCTCCAGGAGAAGATGAAATTACTGTAGACATCATACAAGAAGCAAGTGGAGAAATCGAAACAGTACTCGCCCAAATTTTCACTCGATGCCTTAATGAAGGAAAGATTCCTGAGGATTGGAACACCGCTACAATGATCCTGCTACATAAGAAAGGTGACATTGAGGATCTCGGAAACTACAGACCTATCAGCCTCCTATCAGTAGTTTATAAAATCTTCACTAAAGTTCTTTCACACCGCTTGAAGGTAACAATGGACATGGCTCAACCGAGAGAACAAGCTGGATTCAGGAGTGGCTACAGCACAATAGATCATATCCATGTGCTGAGAGAACTAATTGAAAGAGCGAGGGAATATGAACTTCCATTGTGCATGGCTTTTATCGATTATGAAAAAGCCTTTGATTCGGTGAAACCATCAGCAGTTACAATGGCTCTGAAAACCTGCGGTATTGAAGATGCATACATTAATATTATTAATAACATCTATGAAAATGCAAGTGCAAAGATTAGGCTGTTTGAAAATACAACACACATAAAAATTGGAAAGGGAGTGAGACAAGGTGACACCATATCTCCGAAGCTCTTTAATGCCCCATTGGAGGGTGTTTTTCAGTCACTGAGCTGGGAAAACAAGGGGATAAAGATTAATGGAGATTATCTAACCCACCTTCGTTTTGCTGATGACGTAGTCATTTTTGCAACTAGCCCATCAGAGCTGCAGAGTATGATCCAGGAACTTGCTGACAAGAGTAAAGAAGTGGGATTAAAAATGAACTTTCAGAAGACAAAAGTGATGTTCAATGCTTTTACAAGAAATGAAGATTTATCGATTGATGGAGAAAAGCTGGAGATAACAGACACGTACGTTTATCTTGGACAGCAGATATCAAGTGAGGGTCACATTGATGAAGAAATTAATCGGCGTACAAAACTTGCCTGGAGAGCTTTTGGAAGAAACAGCATAATTTTCAAGAGCAATATGCCATTATGTCTTAAAAGAAAAGTGTTTGATCAATGCATCCTTCCAGTGCTTACGTATGGTGCAGAGACGTGGACCTTAACTAAAAGAGACATACAAAGGCTGCAGGCAACTCAAAGAAGCATGGAGAGGTGCATACTTGGTGTAACCAGGAGAGATAAGAAGAGGAACTCGTGGATCCGAAAAATGACAAGAGTGGAAGACATCATGATCAGAGTTAAATCCCTGAAATGGCAATGGGCTGGACATACTGCCAGAAGGACAGATCATCGATGGACAGCCGAAATTTTAGATTGGATTCCAAGGGACAGGAAAAGACCCAGAAGAAGACTACATGGGAGATGGGTGGATGAAATTCGAAAGTATGCAGGGGTGACATGGAGGAGACTGGCACAAGACAGACCGTTGTGGAGGAAACTTGGGGAGACCTTCGTCCAGCAGTGGATTGATAATGGTTGACAATGATGATGATGATGATGATATATATATATATATATACACGGTCGGGTCACATTATTGTGACCACCAATTAATATTCAGAGTATCTGCCGTGTGCAGCGCGGACAGCAGCTAGACAGGCTAGGAGTGACTCAATAAAGTGCTGGAAGGAGTTCACAGGTATGTCGAGCCATGCTGACTGCAGTGCGTCTGACAGCTGCTGGAGGGTGCGTGGTGGAGGATCCAAAGGGCGCACAACACGATCGAGGTGGTCCCACAGATGCTCAATTGGGTTTAAGTCTGGGGAATTAGGGGCCCAGGGAAGTACTTTGAAGTCTTCATTGTGCTCTTCCAACCACTCTTGGACATTTCTAGCTGTGTGACACGTCGCGTTGTCGTGCTGGAAGATCCCATCCGTCCCAGGGAAGACAATCAGCATGTACGGGCGTACGTGGCCTTGAACGATGGATTCATAACGAATTCGGTCCATAGTGCCTTCTACAGGAATGAGTGGACCCAGAAATGCCACGAAAACATTATCCAGACCATAACACTGTCCCCACCAGTTATGTTTTCCCAGCAATGGTTAAAGAGTGTTTGCTCTCCGATGTTTTTCGTCTTATACGCCCACGTCAATCCGTCCGATGAAGCAGAAAACGTGACTCATCGGAGAAAGCAATCCGCAGCAGGGGTCGCTGAACTGTCGTTTTAGACACGCTTCCGGTAGCCCACTGGTTCATTCGGCCAGTGAGTTGCTCCACTGTAGCGTGTCGATCGGCCCTGACGCACCTTCGAAGTCGACGTTCGCCTCTCACATCAAAGGCACGTGACGTTCCGTAGTTTCCACGTCTCTTATTCGCAATGGTGCCATTTCTCCAGTCATGATACACTTTAAACACAGCAGCACGCGAACAGTTCACAAACTGCGCTGTTTCAGAAATACTGCCATGCTTGGCCCGAAAGTCGATAATCATCCCTTTTGTGCAAATCTGATAAATCCATCTTTTTATCCATGAGAGCAACGAGTGATATGTTTCTAGAATGGCTAGACCACACCTTATATACCCTCCAAGCCACGTCACGACACGTGCCTTCTTTCATTGGCAACGCGCCGTTGAAGTCAAAAGTACCAGGTGGTCAGAATAATGTGTCTCGACTGTGTGTGTGTGTATATATATATATATATATATATATATCATCATCATGATCATCATCATTGTCAACCATTATGAATCCACTGCTGGACGAAGGTCTCCCCAAGTTTCCTCCACAACGGTCTGTCTTGTGCCAGTCTCCTCCATGTCACTCCCGCATGCTCTCGAATTTCATCCACCCATCTCCCATGAGGTCTTCTTCTTTCTATTATTTTTATTTCTCTTGTTCAAAATTTTTGCTTTGTTTTGCCCTATATATATATAGACATAATGACACGGTGCCTCGGAACTACCATCTCGGGAACGGGCGGCTCCTGGGTTGTTCACGTGACGCTGTAGTGAGTATGCATCAAAAGCACAAATGGCCAAAAGAGGAACCGTCGTCCAGCAGCGTGACGTCCGCAGCTCATTGATGCCAGTGGGGAGCGGAGACTGTCGCGCATTGTTCACAGCAACCGCAGGGCCACAATGCGACAAATCACCCGCAGCTACAACAGTGGTGATCAGGGCAATGTGTCACAGCACACAGTTCGTCGAAGCCTTCTGCGCATGTGCCTGCGTAGCCGAAGACCCAGTCGGGGCCCCATGCTCATTGAACGCCATAGCCAACAACGCATCAAATGTGGGCCCACGACCATGGAGATTTGACAGTGGATGATTGGAAGAAAGTGGCCTGGTCTGACGAATCAAGATTCCTGGTGCATCACGTAGGCTGCCGAGCGCGTATACACCGATTACCAACGGAGGCAACGAATGGCACTTAGAGGCACTGTTGGACGGAAACAGGTTGGAGGCGGCGGTGTTATGCAGTTTGCAATGTTTTCTTGGGACACTTTAGGCCCTATTATCCCAATAGCACAATCCCTGACAGCTGTCAGGTATCTGAACATCGTTGTGGGCCAAGTTCACCCGTTCATGGCAACTGTGTTCTCGGCATGCGATGGCCATTACCAACAAGATAATGCGCCATACCACACTGCCAGAATCGCCAAGAAGTGGTTCGAGGAACATGTTGGTGACTTTCTTTTAATGCCCTGGCCTCCAAATTCACCTGATATGAATCCAATCGAACATTTGTGGTTCGACTTGGAAAAGCGAGTTCGCGCTAAATCACCACCGCCCCAGAATGTACGGGAACTGGATGATCTGCTGTTGACATTATGGTACCAGATACCCCAGGATACCTATCGCGACCTCATCAAATCGATACCTCGCCGAGTGACCGCTGTTTTGTCGGCTAAAGGGGGTCACACAGCTTATTATGTAGATGGTCATAATGCAACGGCTCAACGGTGTATATCTGTATGCTCCTCTTTAGGGGTGTTAGCTGGTCTATCGAGCTCGTGCTGTTCGTCGACTCATGGAGTTGCACGGAATAATTTTCAGTTGTAATCTTAAAGCATTCCTAGAATACTATGTAAATATTGCAACTTTTATTTTCAACTATAAGTACCTTTTCCAATGCATTATACACTGAGTGGCTATTTTATTATGACCACCTGACAGTTTTAAGCAATGGCTGCACGCTGTTGCCGCCAGAGGGCGAGGCTAGTATAAAAAGGAAAAACTTAGTGTTTGCGACAGTAGTAGAAGTGATTTTTGGGTGACGAGATGGGTAAAAAATACGATTTGACGGACTTTCAACGTGGGGTGATTGTAGGAGCTCGGAGCCATGGAGCGAGTATCACCGAAAGCGCCGCATTCGTGAAATGTTCCAGAGCAGCTGTTGTTAAAGTGTTTAAAGACTGGACTGTCAGCCAAAAAACTGGGTATCTACGTGCAACGTGTGGTCGTCATCGACTAGTGACTGCTCGGGCGGAACGGAGAGTGTCCAGACTGGTAACAGACAACAGAAGGGCAACAGTGCAGCAAATTACAGACCATCTTAATTAAGGATCCCCGCAAATGATCTCTGCACGCACTGTTCGTCGTACACTGCATCGGATGGGATATGGCAGCCGAAGGCCTGTTCGAACACCTTTGCTGTCTGCAGTTATCAAGAGAAAACGTTTCCAGTTCGCACAGGAGCACAAGAATTGGACAGTCGATAATTGGGAACAAATTATGTGGTCCGATGAATCACGTTTTCAGTTGCACCATGCCGATGGCCAAGTGAGAATTTGACGAAAACAGCACGAAAGCATGAACCCCAAATGCATTGCTACAACCCTTCAAGCTGGTGGAGGCAACGTTATGGTTTGGGGAATGTTTTCCTGGCATGCTTTTGGCCCTTTAATTCGTGTTGTTCAACGTCTGACTGACACATCATATCAAAACATCGTTGCGAACCAAGTGCATCCTGTCATGTGGATGGTTTATCCCAATGGCGATGGCTACTTTCAACAAGATAATGCGTCCTGCCATAGTGCTCGTATTGTACAGGATTAGTTTCAGGAACATGCCGGTGAGTTTACTTTGCTTAGGTGGTCCCCACAATCTCCAGATCTCAACCCCATTGAGAATTTATGGGATGAAGTTGAACGAGCCATCAGAAAGCTGGATGCACAACCCTGCAATCTCACACTTCTGGAAAATGCTATTCATCACGCATGGTCTCAGATTCCACAAACCACCTATCAACATCTCGTGGAGTCCATGGCACGAAGAATCGACGCAGTATTAAAGGCAAAAGATGGCCCAACGAAGTACTGGGGGGTGGTCATAATAAAGTGGCCACTCAGTATATTACGTGTTTCTGTCTTCTGGCATTCCGTTTTTTCGTGGGAACTGTATGTAAAACGTTCCTATTTGCTCCCGTGGTCTCTGTTTTTATTTTTTATTTTTCTTTAATTTTTTTGGAAGTTTTTTCCCCAGGGAATGACACTTTTCAAGTGTTTTTTTTTTTTTTGGTTCCCGTTTGGAACTTTACTTGGGCGGTAAGGTTGCTTACCACGTGTCAAACCTGTTGTTTTCTGGGCGTTGCTCAGTTTATATATTTTTCTTTGAAGTAGGTTTTGTCTAGTTTTCTGGGTCTAAAGTTCTCAACCCACAATTTTTGTGAGCTTTTTGCCAATGTTTTTCGGATTTTTGTAGGAGATGATGTGTATGGGTTGGGCCACGAAAGTGATAGATGTATGCAAAACTTTTGCTTAATTATTTAATTTCCGCACCTTTGAGGGCGGTTATGTAATTCTAAAAAAAAATATTAGAGGAGAGGGGCTTATACTTGCATCTATGACTTTGCAGAAACCCATTTTCAACTGGGTCTTTGAGGTAGTGAGAAAATGCAGAGTTTTGCTGATCCTTGATAAAGTCAAGGCTCGGCATTTTCGACACTTTCTGCATTTAGGTTTTGTTATTTATTATTAGTTTTTATTCTCTTTGCCTGTTGGTTTTTGAGATTTTTATTGCTTATTTTTGGTCACTGTTAAAAAAATTTTTTGTTGCAGTTTCTGATTTGTAAGTTGTTAGTTCTGAGTATTCATCACTGCTGCGCTTGCGCGTCGTGATTTTCAGAATGTAAGTTCAAAAAGATTTTTTTTAAATTTTTGTCTTTACTCTGCTTTTGGTTTTAGGTGTCAAAATTTCTATACTAAGATCCGAAAAAACGTCTAATCGCCTTTCGAATCCAATTTCAGAAATGGAATTCTTTGTTAAAATCACTAAGACCAAAGAAAAAGGAAAATGAAACGTACCGGCAAAGGGGGAAAGAGTTAAAAGTCAAAAATCTATTAATCACCTTCAGTGAAAGAACTGACACCATCTACAAAGCAAATTTAAACAGTAAATCAAAACATTTCCATTAAATTGATACTTAAAAGCCATAAGAAGTAAAGTATATTACAAACATTAAAAAAAATATATATCACTTATTTATTTATTTACTGAAAAAACGAATGTATTATAAGCATAAAGAGTAGATTCTTTTTAGCTTCACCGAACCTCACATGTGACGTAACAAGAACTACGTATTTATACAAATAACCCGTATCTATAGATTCCCCTCAGACAAGGTGCCTTCCTACAGGATGCCTCCTTAAATTCCAAAGGAGGCACATCGAGCAGAGGTAAAGGAGCAACATGCTAAACCAGGAGCAACTGAGACGCATTTTTAAGCACAAGGTAGGAGACTTGCCGCAAGGACTTCTACAAAAGAGCAGACCTCTGGGAGTCAGGTAACGGTTCAACAGCACGAGCATCAATGGAATCAGGTGAGACGTTTTCTACCGCCCGCGATCGGACCAAATATGGGCCGATGATTCCAGCAAATGAGAAGGAGGAGTCTCGGTCCGAGGCAACGGTGTCTCTTCGCGAATATCACTGCAACCCCGTGTGATACCGTTTCTCTCCCGGTTGGAACCTTGCCGCCAGATGCCTCCTGCAATCGTGGAGGAGGCGTCTCGGTCCGAGGCAACGGTGTCGCGTCGTGAATATCCCTGGAACCCCGTGTGATGCCGTTTCCCTCCTGGTTGGAACCTTGCCGCCAGATGCCTCCTGCAATCGTGCAGGAGGCGTCTCGGTCCGAGGCATCGTTGTCGCGTCGTGAATATCTCCGGAACCCCGTGTGATGCCGTTTCCCTCCCTATTGGAACCTTGCCGCCAGATGCCTCCTGCAATCGTGGAGGAAGCGTCTCGGTCCGAGGCAACGGTGTCCCGTCGTGAATATCCGTGGAACCCCGTGTGATGCCGTTTCCCTCCCTATTGGAAACTTGCCGCCAGATGCCTCCTGCAATCGTGGAGGAGGCATCTCGGTCCGAGGCAACGTTGTCGGGTCGTGAATATCTCCGGAACCCCGTGTGATGCCGTTTCCCTCCCGGTTGGAACCTTGCCGCCTGATGCCTCCTGCAATCGTGGAGGAGGCGTCTCGGTCCGAGGCAACGGTGTCGCGACGTGAATATCCCTGGAACCCCGTGGGATTCCGTTTCCCTTTCTATTGGAACCTTGCCGCCAGAAGCCTCCTGCAATCGTGGAGGAGGCGTCTCGGTCCGAGGCAACGTTGTCGGGTCGTGAATATCTCCGGAACCCCGTGTGATGCCGTTTCCCTCCCGGTTGGAACCTTGCCGCCAGATGCCTCCTGCAATCGTGGAGGAGGCGTCTCGGTCCGAGGCAACGGTGTCGCGACGTGAATATCCCTGGAACCCCGTGGGATTCCGTTTCCCTTTCTATTGGAACCTTGCCGCCAGAAGCCTCCTGCAATCGTGGAGGAGGCGTCTCGGTCCGAGGCAACGGTGTCGCGTCGTGAATATCACTGGAACCCCGTGGGATGCCGTTTCCCTCCCGGTTGGAACCTTGCCGCCAGATGCCTCCTGCAATCGTGGAGGAGGCGTCTCGGTCCGAGGCAACGTTGTCGGGTCGTGAATGTCTCTGAAACCCCGTGTGATGCCGTTTCCCTCCCTATTGGAACCTTGACGCCAGATGCCTCCTGCAATCGTGGAGGAGGCGTCTCGGTCCGAGGCAACGGTGTCGCGTCGTGAATATCCCTGGAACCCCGTGGGATGCCGTTTCCCTCCCGGTTGGAACCTTGCCGCCAGATGCCTCCTGCAATCGTGGAGGAGGCGTCTCGGTCCGAGGCAACGGTGTCGCGTCGTGAATATCCCTGGAACCCCGTGGGATGCCGTTTCCCTCCCTATTGGAACCTTGACACCAGATGCCTCCTGCAATCGTGGAGGAGGCGTCTCGGTCCGAGGCAACGGTGTCGCGTCGTGAATATCCGTGGAACCCCGTGTGATGAAGTTTCCCTCCCTATTGGAAACTTGCCGCCAGATGCCTCCTGCAATCGTGGAGGAGGCATCTCGGTCCGAGGCAACGTTGTCGGGTCGTGAATATCTCCGGAACCCCGTGTGATGCCGTTTCCCTCCCGGTTGGAAACTTGCCGCCAGATGCCTCCTGCAATCGTGGAGGAGGCGTCTCTGCCCGAGGCAACGTTGTCGGGTCGTGAATATCCCTGTAACCCCGTGTGATGCAGTTTCCCTCCCGGTTGGAACCTTGCCACCAGATGCCACCTGCAATCGTGGAGGAGGCGTCTCGGTCCGAGGCAACGGTGTCGCGTTCTGAATATCGCTGGAACCCCGTGGGATGCCGTTTCCCTCCCTATTGGAAACTTGCCGCCAGATGCCTCCTGCAATCGTGGAGGAGGCGTCTCGGTCCGAGGCAACGTTGTCGGGTCGTGAATATCTCTGGAACCCCGTGTGATGCCGTTTCCCTCCCTTTTGGAACCTTGCCGCCAGATGCCTCCTGCAATCGTGGAGGAGGCGTCTCGGTCCGAGGCAACGCTGTCGGGTCGTGAATATCTCTGGAACCCCGTGTGATGCCGCTTCCCTCCCTATTGGAACCTTGCCGCCAGATGCCTCCTGCAATCGTGGAGGAGGCGTCTCGGTCCGACACAACGTTGTCGGGTCGTGAATATCTCCGGAAACCCGTGTGATGCCGTTTCCCTCCAGGTTGGAACCTTGCCGCCAGATGCCTTGTGCAATCGTGTAGGAGGCGTCTCGGTCCGAGGCAACGGTGTCTCGTTGTGAATATCCCTGGAACCCCGTGGGGTGCCGTTTCCCTCCCGGTTGGAAACTTGCCGCCAGATGCCTCCTGCAATCGTGGAGGAGGCGTCTCCGTCCGAGGCAACGTTGTCGGGTCGTGAATATCTCTGGAACCCCGTGTGATGCCGTTTCATTCCCTTTTGGAACCTTGCCACCAGAAGCCTCCTGCAATCGTGGAGGAGGCGTCTCGGGCCGAGGCAACGTTGTCGGGTCGTGAATATCTCCGGAACCCCGTGTGATGCCGTTTCCCTCCCGGTTGGAACCTTGCCGCCAGATGCCTCCTGCAATCGTGGAGGAGGCGTCTCGGTCCGAGGCAACGGTGTCTTGTCGTGAATATCCCTGGAACCCCGTGGGATGCCGTTTCCCTCCCTATTGGAACCTTGCCGCCAGATGCCTCCTGCAATCGTGGAGGAGGCGTCTCGGTCCGAGGCAACGGTGTCTCGTTGTGAATATCCCTGGAACCCCGTGTGGTGCCGTTTCCCTCCCGGTTGGAAACTTGCCGCCAGATGCCTCCTGCAATCGTGGAGGAGGCGTCTCGGTCCGAGGCAACGTTGTCGGGTCGTGAATATCTCTGGAACCCCGTGTGATGCCGTTTCCCTCCCTATTGGAACCTTGCCGCCAGATGCCTCCTGCAATTGTGGATTAGGCGTCTCGGTCAGAGGCAACGGTGTCGCTTCGTGAATATCCCTGGAACCCCGTGAGATGCAGTTTCCCTCCCGGTTGGAACCTTGCCACCAGATGCCACCTGCAATCGTGGAGGAGGCGTCTCGGTCCGAGGCAACGGTGTCGCGTCCTGAATATCGCTGGAACCTCCTTGGGATGCCGTTTCCCTCCCTATTGGAACCTTGCCGCCAGATGCCTCCTGCAATCGTGGAGGAGGCATCTCGGTCCGAGGCAACGGTGTCGGGTCGTGAATATCCCTGGAACCCCGTGTGATGTCGTTTCTCTCCCGGTTGGAACCTTGCCGCCAGATGCCTCGTGCAATCGTGGAGGAGGCGTCTCGGTCCGAGGCAACGGTGTCTCGTTGTGAATATCCCCCAAACCCCGTGTGATGCCGTTACCCACCCGGTTGGAAACTTGCCGCCAGATGCCTCCTGCAATCGTGGAGGAGGCGTCTCGGTCCGAGGCAACGTTGTCGGGTCGTGAATGTCTCTGAAACCCCGTGTGATGCCGTTTCCCTCCCTATTGGAACCTTGACGCCAGATGCCTCCTGCAATCGTGGAGGAGGCGTCTCGGTCCGAGGCAACGGTGTCGCGTCGTGAATATCCCTGGAACCCCGTGGGATGCCGTTTCCTCCCGGTTGGAACCTTGCCGCCAGATGCCTCCTGCAATCGTGGAGGAGGCGTCTCGGTCCGAGGCAACGGTGTCGCGTCGTGAATATCCCTGGAACCCCGTGGGATGCCGTTTCCCTCCCTTTTGGCACCTTGCCGTAAGATGCCTCCTGCGATCGTGAAGGAGGCGTCTCGGTCCGAGGCAACGGTGTCGCGTCGTGAATATCCCTGGAACCCCGTGGGATGCCGTTTCCCTCCCTATTGGACCCTTGCCGCCAGATGCCTCCTGCAATCGTGGAGGAGGCGTCTCGGTCCGAGGCAACGTTGTCGGGTCGTGAATATCTCTGGAACCCCGTGTGATGCCGTTTCCCTCCCTATTGGAACCTTGCCGCCAGATGCCTCCTACAATCGTGGAGGAGGCGTCTCGGTCCGAGGCAACGGTGTCTCGTTGTGAATATCCCTGGAACCCCGTGTGGTGCCGTTTCCCTCCCGGTTGGAAACTTGCCGCCAGATGCCTCCTGCAATCGTGGAGGAGGCGTCTCGGTCCGAGGCAACGTTGTCGGGTCGTGAATATCCCTGGAACCCCGTGTGATGCAGTTTCCCTCCCGGTTGGAACCTTGCCACCAGATGCCACCTGCAATCGTGGAGGAGGCGTCTCGGTCCGAGGCAACGGTGTCGCGTCCTGAATATCGCTGGAACCCCGTGGGATGCCGTTTCCCTCCCTATTGGAAACTTGCCGCCAGATGCCTCCTGCAATCGTGGAGGAGGCGTCTCGGTCCGAGGCAACGTTGTCGGGTCGTGAATATCTCTGGAACCCCGTGTGATGCCGTTTCCCTCCCTTTTGGAACCTTGCCGCCAGATGCCTCCTGCAATCGTGGAGGAGGCGTCTCGGTCCGAGGCAACGCTGTCGGGTCGTGAATATCTCTGGAACCCCGTGTGATGCCGCTTCCCTCCCTATTGGAACCTTGCCGCCAGATGCCTCCTGCAATCGTGGAGGAGGCGTCTCGGTCCGAGGCAACGTTGTCGGGTCGTGAATATCTCCGGAACCCCGTGTGATGCCGTTTCCCTCCAGGTTGGAACCTTGCCGCCAGATGCCTTATGCAATCGTGTAGGAGGCGTCTCGGTCCGAGGCAACGGTGTCTCGTTGAGAATATCCCTGGAACCCCGTGGGGTGCCGTTTCCCTCCCGGTTGGAAACTTGCCGCCAGATGCCTCCTGCAATCGTGGAGGAGGCGTCTCCGTCCGAGGCAACGTTGTCGGGTCGTGAATATCTCTGGAACCCCGTGTGATGCCGTTTCCCTCCCTTTTGGAACCTTGCCACTAGAAGCCTCCTGCAATCGTGGAGGAGGCGTCTCGGGCCGAGGCAACGTTGTCGGGTCGTGAATATCTCCGGAACCCCGTGTGATGCCGTTTCCCTCCCGGTTGGAACCTTGCCGCCAGATGCCTCCTGCAATGGTGGAGGAGGCGTCTCGGTCCGAGGCAACGGTGTCTTGTCGTGAATATCCCTGGAACCCCGTGGGATGCCGTTTCCCTCCCTATTGGAACCTTGCCGCCAGATGCCTCCTGCAATCGTGGAGGAGGCGTCTCGGTCCGAGGCAACGGTGTCTCGTTGTGAATATCCCTGGAACCCCGTGTGGTGCCGTTTCCCTCCCGGTTGGAAACTTGCCGCCAGATGCCTCCTGCAATCGTGGAGGAGGCGTCTCGGTCCGAGGCAACGTTGTCGGGTCGTGAATATCTCTGGAACCCCGTGTGATGCCGTTTCCCTCCCTATTGGAACCTTGCCGCCAGATGCCTCCTGCAATCGTGGATTAGGCGTCTCGGTCAGAGGCAACGGTGTCGCTTCGTGAATATCCCTGGAACCCCGTGTGATGCAGTTTCCCTCCCGGTTGGAACCTTGCCACCAGATGCCACCTGCAATCGTGGAGGAGGCGTCTCGGTCCGAGGCAACGGTGTCGCGTCCTGAATATCGCTGGAACCCCGTGGGATGCCGTTTCCCTCCCTATTGGAACCTTGCCGCCAGATGCCTCCTGCAATCGTGGAGGAGGCGTCTCGGTCCGAGGCAACGGTGTCGCGACGTGAATATCCCTGGAACCCCGTGGGATTCCGTTTCCCTTTCTATTGGAACCTTGCCGCCAGATGCCTCCTGCAATGGTGGAGGAGGCGTCTCGGTCCGAGGCAACGGTGTCGCGTCGTGAATATCCCTGGAACCCCGTGGGATGCCGTTTCCCTCCCTATTGGAACCTTGACGCCAGATGCCTCCTGCAATCGTGGAGGAGGCGTCTCGGTCCGAGGCAACGGTGTCGCGTCGTGAATATCCGTGGAACCCCGTGTGATGCCGTTTCCCTCCCTATTGGAAACTTGCCGCCAGATGCCTCCTGCAATCGTGGAGGAGGCATCTCGGTCCGAGGCAACGTTGTCGGGTCGTGAATATCTCCGGAACCCCGTGTGATGCCGTTTCCCTCCCGGTTGGAAACTTGCCGCCAGATGCCTCCTGCAATCGTGGAGGAGGCGTCTCTGCCCGAGGCAACGTTGTCGGGTCGTGAATATCCCTGGAACCCCGTGTGATGCAGTTTCCCTCCCGGTTGGAACCTTGCCACCAGATGCCACCTGCAATCGTGGAGGAGGCGTCTCGGTCCGAGGCAACGGTGTCGCGTCCTGAATATCGCTGGAACCCCGTGGGATGCCGTTTCCCTCCCTATTGGAAACTTGCCGCCAGATGCCTCCTGCAATCGTGGAGGAGGCGTCTCGGTCCGAGGCAACGTTGTCGGGTCGTGAATATCTCTGGAACCCCGTGTGATGCCGTTTCCCTCCCTTTTGGAACCTTGCCGCCAGATGCCTCCTGCAATCGTGGAGGAGGCGTCTCGGTCCGAGGCAACGCTGTCGGGTCGTGAATATCTCTGGAACCCCGTGTGATGCCGCTTCCCTCCCTATTGGAACCTTGCCGCCAGATGCCTCCTGCAATCGTGGAGGAGGCGTCTCGGTCCGAGGCAACGTTGTCGGGTCGTGAATATCTCCGGAACCCCGTGTGATGCCGTTTCCCTCCAGGTTGGAACCTTGCCGCCAGATGCCTTGTGCAATCGTGTAGGAGGCGTCTCGGTCCGAGGCAACGGTGTCTCGTTGTGAATATCCCTGGAACCCCGTGGGGTGCCGTTTCCCTCCCGGTTGGAAACTTGCCGCCAGATGCCTCCTGCAATCGTGGAGGAGGCGTCTCCGTCCGAGGCAACGTTGTCGGGTCGTGAATATCTCTGGAACCCCGTGTGATGCCGTTTCCCTCCCTTTTGGAACCTTGCCACCAGAAGCCTCCTGCAATCGTGGAGGAGGCGTCTCGGGCCGAGGCAACGTTGTCGGGTCGTGAATATCTCCGGAACCCCGTGTGATGCCGTTTCCCTCCCGGTTGGAACCTTGCCGCCAGATGCCTCCTGCAATCGTGGAGGAGGCGTCTCGGTCCGAGGCAACGGTGTCTTGTCGTGAATATCCCTGGAACCCCGTGGGATGCCGTTTCCCTCCCTATTGGAACCTTGCCGCCAGATGCCTCCTGCAATCGTGGAGGAGGCGTCTCGGTCCGAGGCAACGGTGTCTCGTTGTGAATATCCCTGGAACCCCGTGTGGTGCCGTTTCCCTCCCGGTTGGAAACTTGCCGCCAGATGCCTCCTGCAATCGTGGAGGAGGCGTCTCGGTCCGAGGCAACGTTGTCGGGTCGTGAATATCTCTGGAACCCCGTGTGATGCCGTTTCCCTCCCTATTGGAACCTTGCCGCCAGATGCCTCCTGCAATTGTGGATTAGGCGTCTCGGTCAGAGGCAACGGTGTCGCTTCGTGAATATCCCTGGAACCCCGTGAGATGCAGTTTCCCTCCCGGTTGGAACCTTGCCACCAGATGCCACCTGCAATCGTGGAGGAGGCGTCTCGGTCCGAGGCAACGGTGTCGCGTCCTGAATATCGCTGGAACCTCCTTGGGATGCCGTTTCCCTCCCTATTGGAACCTTGCCGCCAGATGCCTCCTGCAATCGTGGAGGAGGCATCTCGGTCCGAGGCAACGGTGTCGGGTCGTGAATATCCCTGGAACCCCGTGTGATGTCGTTTCTCTCCCGGTTGGAACCTTGCCGCCAGATGCCTCGTGCAATCGTGGAGGAGGCGTCTCGGTCCGAGGCAACGGTGTCTCGTTGTGAATATCCCCGAAACCCCGTGTGATGCCGTTACCCACCCGGTTGGAAACTTGCCGCCAGATGCCTCCTGCAATCGTGGAGGAGGCGTCTCGGTCCGAGGCAACGTTGTTGGGTCGTGAATGTCTCTGAAACCCCGTGTGATGCCGTTTCCCTCCCTATTGGAACCTTGACGCCAGATGCCTCCTGCAATCGTGGAGGAGGCGTCTCGGTCCGAGGCAACGGTGTCGCGTCGTGAATATCCCTGGAACCCCGTGGGATGCCGTTTCCCTCCCGGTTGGAACCTTGCCGCCAGATGCCTCCTGCAATCGTGGAGGAGGCGTCTCGGTCCGAGGCAACGGTGTCGCGTCGTGAATATCCCTGGAACCCCGTGGGATGCCGTTTCCCTCCCTATTGGCACCTTGCCGTAAGATGCCTCCTGCGATCGTGAAGGAGGCGTCTCGGTCCGAGGCAACGGTGTCGCGTCGTGAATATCCCTGGAACCCCGTGGGATGCCGTTTCCCTCCCTATTGGACCCTTGCCGCCAGATGCCTCCTGCAATCGTGGAGGAGGCGTCTCGGTCCGAGGCAACGTTGTCGGGTCGTGAATATCTCTGGAACCCCGTGTGATGCCGTTTCCCTCCCTATTGGAACCTTGCCGCCAGATGCCTCCTACAATCGTGGAGGAGGCGTCTCGGTCCGAGGCAACGGTGTCTCGTTGTGAATATCCCTGGAACCCCGTGTGGTGCCGTTTCCTCCCGGTTGGAAACTTGCCGCCAGATGCCTCCTGCAATCGTGGAGGAGGCGTCTCGGTCCGAGGCAACGTTGTCGGGTCGTGAATATCCCTGGAACCCCGTGTGATGCAGTTTCCCTCCCGGTTGGAACCTTGCCACCAGATGCCACCTGCAATCGTGGAGGAGGCGTCTCGGTCCGAGGCAACGGTGTCGCGTCCTGAATATCGCTGGAACCCCGTGGGATGCCGTTTCCCTCCCTATTGGAAACTTGCCGCCAGATGCCTCCTGCAATCGTGGAGGAGGCGTCTCGGTCCGAGGCAACGTTGTCGGGTCGTGAATATCTCTGGAACCCCGTGTGATGCCGTTTCCCTCCCTTTTGGAACCTTGCCGCCAGATGCCTCCTGCAATCGTGGAGGAGGCGTCTCGGTCCGAGGCAACGCTGTCGGGTCGTGAATATCTCTGGAACCCCGTGTGATGCCGCTTCCCTCCCTATTGGAACCTTGCCGCCAGATGCCTCCTGCAATCGTGGAGGAGGCGTCTCGGTCCGAGGCAACGTTGTCGGGTCGTGAATATCTCCGGAACCCCGTGTGATGCCGTTTCCCTCCAGGTTGGAACCTTGCCGCCAGATGCCTTGTGCAATCGTGTAGGAGGCGTCTCGGTCCGAGGCAACGGTGTCTCGTTGTGAATATCCCTGGAACCCCGTGGGGTGCCGTTTCCCTCCCGGTTGGAAACTTGCCGCCAGATGCCTCCTGCAATCGTGGAGGAGGCGTCTCCGTCCGAGCCAACGTTGTCGGGTCGTGAATATCTCTGGAACCCCGTGTGATGCCGTTTCCCTCCCTTTTGGAACCTTGCCACTAGAAGCCTCCTGCAATCGTGGAGGAGGCGTCTCGGGCCGAGGCAACGTTGTCGGGTCGTGAATATCTCCGGAACCCCGTGTGATGCCGTTTCCCTCCCGGTTGGAACCTTGCCGCCAGATGCCTCCTGCAATGGTGGAGGAGGCGTCTCGGTCCGAGGCAACGGTGTCTTGTCGTGAATATCCCTGGAACCCCGTGGGATGCCGTTTCCCTCCCTATTGGAACCTTGCCGCCAGATGCCTCCTGCAATCGTGGAGGAGGCGTCTCGGTCCGAGGCAACGGTGTCTCGTTGTGAATATCCCTGGAACCCCGTGTGGTGCCGTTTCCCTCCCGGTTGGAAACTTGCCGCCAGATGCCTCCTGCAATCGTGTAGGAGGCGTCTCGGTCCGAGGCAACGTTGTCGGGTCGTGAATATCTCTGGAACCCCGTGTGATGCCGTTTCCCTCCCTATTGGAACCTTGCCGCCAGATGCCTCCTGCAATCGTGGATTAGGCGTCTCGGTCAGAGGCAACGGTGTCGCTTCGTGAATATCCCTGGAACCCCGTGTGATGCAGTTTCCCTCCCGGTTGGAACCTTGCCACCAGATGCCACCTGCAATCGTGGAGGAGGCGTCTCGGTCCGAGGCAACGGTGTCGCGTCCTGAATATCGCTGGAACCCCGTGGGATGCCGTTTCCCTCCCTATTGGAACCTTGCCGCCAGATGCCTCCTGCAATCGTGGAGGAGGCGTCTCGGTCCGAGGCAACGGTGTCGCGACGTGAATATCCCTGGAACCCCGTGGGATTCCGTTTCCCTTTCTATTGGAACCTTGCCGCCAGATGCCTCCTGCAATGGTGGAGGAGGCGTCTCGGTCCGAGGCAACGGTGTCGCGTCGTGAATATCCCTGGAACCCCGTGGGATGCCGTTTCCCTCCCTATTGGAACCTTGACGCCAGATGCCTCCTGCAATCGTGGAGGAGGCGTCTCGGTCCGAGGCAACGGTGTCGCGTCGTGAATATCCGTGGAACCCCGTGTGATGCCGTTTCCCTCCCTATTGGAAACTTGCCGCCAGATGCCTCCTGCAATCGTGGAGGAGGCATCTCGGTCCGAGGCAACGTTGTCGGGTCGTGAATATCTCCGGAACCCCGTGTGATGCCGTTTCCCTCCCGGTTGGAAACTTGCCGCCAGATGCCTCCTGCAATCGTGGAGGAGGCGTCTCTGCCCGAGGCAACGTTGTCGGGTCGTGAATATCCCTGGAACCCCGTGTGATGCAGTTTCCCTCCCGGTTGGAACCTTGCCACCAGATGCCACCTGCAATCGTGGAGGAGGCGTCTCGGTCCGAGGCAACGTTGTCGGGTCGTGAATATCTCTGGAACCCCGTGTGATGCCGTTTCCCTCCCTATTGGAACCTTGCCGCCAGATGCCTCCTACAATCGTGGAGGAGGCGTCTCGGTCCGAGGCAACGGTGTCGCGTCCTGAATATCGCTGGAACCCCGTGGGATGCCGTTTCCCTCCCTATTGGAAACTTGCCGCCAGATGCCTCCTGCAATCGTGGAGGAGGCGTCTCGGTCCGAGGCAACGTTGTCGGGTCGTGAATATCTCTGGAACCCCGTGTGATGCCGTTTCCCTCCCTTTTGGAACCTTGCCGCCAGATGCCTCCTGCAATCGTGGAGGAGGCGTCTCGGTCCGAGGCAACGCTGTCGGGTCGTGAATATCTCTGGAACCCCGTGTGATGCCGCTTCCCTCCCTATTGGAACCTTGCCGCCAGATGCCTCCTGCAATCGTGGAGGAGGCGTCTCGGTCCGAGGCAACGTTGTCGGGTCGTGAATATCTCCGGAACCCCGTGTGATGCCGTTTCCCTCCAGGTTGGAACCTTGCCGCCAGATGCCTCCTGCAATCGTGGAGGAGGCGTCTCGGTCCGAGGCAACGGTTCTCGTTGTGAATATCCCTGGAACCCCGTGTGGTGCCGTTTCCCTCCCGGTTGGAAACTTGCCGCCAGATGCCTCCTGCAATCGTGGAGGAGGCGTCTCCGTCCGAGGCAACGTTGTCGGGTCGTGAATATCTCTGGAACCCCGTGTGATGCCGTTTCCCTCCCTTTTGGAACCTTGCCACTAGAAGCCTCCTGCAATCGTGGAGGAGGCGTCTCGGGCCGAGGCAACGTTGTCGGGTCGTGAATATCTCCGGAACCCCGTGTGATGCCGTTTCCCTCCCGGTTGGAACCTTGCCGCCAGATGCCTCCTGCAATGGTGGAGGAGGCGTCTCGGTCCGAGGCAACGGTGTCTTGTCGTGAATATCCCTGGAACCCCGTGGGATGCCGTTTCCCTCCCTATTGGAACCTTGCCGCCAGATGCCTCCTGCAATCGTGGAGGAGGCGTCTCGGTCCGAGGCAACGGTGTCTCGTTGTGAATATCCCTGGAACCCCGTGTGGTGCCGTTTCCCTCCCGGTTGGAAACTTGCCGCCAGATGCCTCCTGCAATCGTGTAGGAGGCGTCTCGGTCCGAGGCAACGTTGTCGGGTCGTGAATATCTCCGGAACCCCGTGTGATGCCGTTTCCCTCCAGGTTGGAACCTTGCCGCCAGATGCCTTGTGCAATCGTGTAGGAGGCGTCTCGGTCCGAGGCAACGGTGTCTCGTTGTGAATATCCCTGGAACCCCGTGGGGTGCCGTTTCCCTCCCGGTTGGAAACTTGCCGCCAGATGCCTCCTGCAATCGTGGAGGAGGCGTCTCCGTCAGAGGCAACGTTGTCGGGTCGTGAATATCTCTGGAACCCCGTGTGATGCCGTTTCCCTCCCTTTTGGAACCTTGCCACTAGAAGCCTCCTGCAATCGTGGAGGAGGCGTCTCGGGCCGAGGCAACGTTGTCGGGTCGTGAATATCTCCGGAACCCCGTGTGATGCCGTTTCCCTCCCGGTTGGAACCTTGCCGCCAGATGCCTCCTGCAATCGTGGAGGAGGCGTCTCGGTCCGAGGCAACGGTGTCTTGTCGTGAATATCCCTGGAACCCCGTGGGATGCCGTTTCCCTCCCTATTGGAACCTTGCCGCCAGATGCCTCCTGCAATCGTGGAGGAGGCGTCTCGGTCCGAGGCAACGGTGTCTCGTTGTGAATATCCCTGGAACCCCGTGTGGTGCCGTTTCCCTCCCGGTTGGAAACTTGCCGCCAGATGCCTCCTGCAATCGTGGAGGAGGCGTCTCGGTCCGAGGCAACGTTGTCGGGTCGTGAATATCTCTGGAACCCCGTGTGATGCCGTTTCCCTCCCTATTGGAACCTTGCCGCCAGATGCCTCCTGCAATCGTGGATTAGGCGTCTCGGTCAGAGGCAACGGTGTCGCTTCGTGAATATCCCTGGAACCGCGTGTGATGCAGTTTCCCTCCCGGTTGGAACCTTGCCACCAGATGCCACCTGCAATCGTGGAGGAGGCGTCTCGGTCCGAGGCAACGGTGTCGCGTCCTGAATATCGCTGGAACCCCGTGGGATGCCGTTTCCCTCCCTATTGGAACCTTGCCGCCAGATGCCTCCTGCAATCGTGGAGGAGGCGTCTCGGTCCGAGGCAACGTTGTCGGGTCGTGAATATCTCTGGAACCCCGTGTGATGCCGTTTCCCTCCCTTTTGGAACCTTGCCGCCAGAAGCCTCCTGCAATCGTGGAGGAGGCGTCTCGGTCCGAGGCAACGGTGTCTTGTCGTGAATATCCCTGGAACCCCGTGGGATGCCGTTTCCCTCCCTATTGGAACCTTGCCGCCAGATGCCTCCTGCAATCGTGGAGGAGGCGTCTCGGTACGAGGCAACGTTGTCGGGTCGTGAATATCTCTGGAACCCCGTGTGATGCCGTTTCCCTCCCTATTGGAACCTTGCCGCCAGATGCCTCCTGCAATCGTGGAGGAGGCGTCTCGGTCCGAGGCAACGGTGTCTCGTAGTGAATATCCCTGGAACCCCGTGCGGTGCCGTTTCCCTCCCGGTTGGAAACTTGCCGCCAGATGCCTCCTGCAATCGTGGAGGAGGCGTCTCGGTCCGAGGCAACTTTGTCGTGTCGTGAATATCTGTGGAACCCCGTGTGATGCCGTTCCCCTCCCTATTGGAACCTTGCCGCCAGATGCCTCCTGCAATCGTGGATTAGGCGTCTCGGTCCGAGGCAACGGTGTCGCTTCGTGAATATCCCTGGAACCCCGTGTGATGCAGTTTCCCTCCCGGTTGGAACCTTGCCACCAGATGCCTCCTGCAATCGTGGAGGAGGCGTCTCGGTCCGAGGCAACGGTGTCGCGTCCTGAATATCCCTGGAACGCCGTGGGATGCCGTTTCCCTCCCTATTGGAACCTTGCCGCCAGATGCCTCCTGCAATCGTGGAGGAGGCTTCTCGGTCCGAGGCAACGTTGTCGGGTCGTGAATATCTCTGGAACCCCGTGTGATGCCGTTTCCCTCCCTATTGGAACCTTGCCGCCAGATGCCTCCTGCAATCGTGGAGGAAGCGTCTCGGTCAGAGGCAACGCTGTCGGGTCGTGAATATCTCTGGAACCCCGTGTGATGCCGTTTCCCTCCCTATTGGAAACTTGCCGCCAGATGCCTCCTGCAATCGTAGAGGAAGCGTCTCGGTCCGAGGCAACGTTGTCGGATCGTGAATATCTCCAGAACCCCGTGTGATGCCGTTTCCCTCCCTATTGGAACCTTGCCGCCAGATGCCTCCTGCAATCGTGGAGGAGGCGTCTCGGTCCGAGGCAACGGTGTCGCGTCGTGAATATCCGTGGAACCCCGTGTGATGCCGTTTCCCTCCCTATTGGAACCTTGCCGCCTGATGCCTCCTGCAATCGTGGAGGAGGCGTCTCGGTCCGAGGCAACGGTGTCGCGCCGTGAATATCCGTGGAACCCCGTGGGATGCCGTTTCCCTCCCTATTGGAACCTTGCCGCCAGATGCCTCCTGCAATCGTTGAGGAGGCGTCTCGGTCCGAGGCAACGGTGTCGGGTCGTGAATATCCCTGGAAACCCGTGTGATGTCGTTTCTCTCCCGGTTGGAACCTTGCCGCCAGATGCCTCGTGCAATCGTGGAGGAGGCGTCTTGGTCCGAGGCAACGGTGTCTCGTTGTGAATATCCCTGAAACCCCGTGTGATGCCGTTTCCCTCCCGGTTGGAACCTTGCCGCCAGATGCCTCCTTCAATCGTGGAGAAGGCGTCTCGGTCCGAGGCAACGTTGTCGCGTCGTGAATATCTCCGGAACCCCGTGTGATGCCGTTTCCCTCCCTATTGGAACCTTGCCGCCAGATGCCTCCTGCAATCGTGGAGGAGGCGTCTCGGTCCGAGGCAACGGTGTCGCGTCGTGAATATCCGTGGAACCCCGTGTGATGTCGTTTCCCTCCCTATTGGAACCTTGCCGCCAGATGCCTCCTGCAATCGTGGAGGAGGCGTCTCGGTCCGAGGCAACGGTGTCGCGCCTTGAATATCCGTGGAACCCCGTGGGATGCCGTTTCCCTCCTTATTGGAACCTTGCCGCCAGATGCCTCCTGCAATCGTTGAGGAGGCGTCTCGGTCCGAGGCAACGGTGTCGGGACGTAAATATCCCTGGAACCCCGTGTGATGTCGTTTCTCTCCCGGTTGGAACCTTGCCGCCAGATGCCTCGTGCAATCGTGGAGGAGGCGTCTCGGTCCGAGGCAACGGTGTCTCGTTGTGAATATCCCTGGAACCCCGTGCGATGTCGTTTCTCTCCCGGTTGGAACCTTGCCGCCAGATGCCTCGTGCAATCGTGGAGGAGGCGTCTCGGTCCGAGGCAACGGTGTCTCGTTGTGAATATCCCTGAAACCCCGTGTGATGCCGTTTTCCTCCCGGTTGGAAACTTGCCGCCAGATGCCTCCTGCAATCGTGGAGGAGGCGTCTCGGTCCGAGGCAACGTTGTCGGGTCGTGAATGTCTCTGAAACCCCGTGTGATGCCGTTTCCCTCCCTATTGGAACCTTGACGCCAGATGCCTCCTGCAATCGTGGAGGAGGCGTCTCGGTCCGAGGCAACGGTGTCTCGTTGTGAATATCCCTGGAACCCCGTGGGATGCCGTTTCCCTCCCTATTGGAACCTTGCCGCCAGATGCCTCCTGCAATCGTGGAGGAGGCGTCTCGGTCCGAGGCAACGGTGTCGGGTCGTGAATATCCCTGGAACCCCGTGTGATGTCATTTCTCTCCCGGTTACAACCTTGCGGCCAGATGCCTCGTGTAATCATGTAGGAGGCGTCTCGGTCCGAGGCAAGGGTGTCTCGTTGTGAATATCCCTGGAACCCCGTGCGACGTCGTTTCTCTCCCGGATGGAACCTTGCCGCCAGATGCCTCGTGCAATCGTGGAGGAGGCGTCTCGGTCCGAGGCAACGGTGTCGCGACGTAAATATCCCTGGAACCCTGTGGGATTCCGTTTCCCTCCCTATTGGAACCTTGCCGCCAGAAGCCTCCTGCAATCGTGGAGGAGGCGTCTCTGTCCGAGGCAACGTTGTCGGGTCGTGAATGTCTCTGAAACCCCGTGTGATGCCGTTTCCCTCCCTATTGGAACCTAGACGCCAGATGCCTCCTGCAATCGTGGAGGAGGCGTCTCGGTCCGAGGCAACGGTGTCGCGTCATGAATATCCCTGGAACCCCGTGGGATGCCGTTTCCCTCCCGGTTGGAACCTTGCCGCCAGATGCCTCCTGCAATCGTGGAGGAGGCGTCTCGGTCCGAGGCAACGTTGTCGGATCGTGAATATCTCCGGAACCCCGTGTGATGCCGTTTCCCTCCCGGTTGGAACCTTGCCGCCAGATGCCTCCTGCAATCGTGGAGGAGGCGTCTCGGTCCGAGGCAACGGTGTCGCGTCGTGAATATCCCTGGAACCCCATGGGATGCCGTTTCCCTCCCTATTGGAACCTTGCCGCCAGAAGCCTCCTGCAATCGTGGAGGAGGCGTCTCGGTCCGAGGCAACGTTGTCGGGTCGTGAATATCTCCGGAACTCCGTGTGATGCCGTTTCCCTCCCGGTTGGAACCTTGCCGCCAGATGCCTCCTGCAATCGTGGAGGAGGCGTCTCGGTCCGAGGCAACGGTGTCGCGTCGTGAATATCCCTGGAACCCCGTTTGATGCCGTTTCCCTCCCTATTGGAACCTTGCCGCCAGATGCCTCCTGCAATCGTGGAGGAGGCATATCGGTCCGAGGCAACGGTGTCGCTTCGTGAATATCCCTGGAACCCCGTGGGATGCCGTTTCCCTCCCTATTGGACCCTTGCCGCCAGATGCCTCCTGCAATCGTGGAGGAGGCGTCTCGGTCCGAGGCAACGGTGTCGCGTCGTGAATATCCCAGTAACCCCGTGGGATGCCGTTTCCCTCCCTATTGGAACCTTGCCGCCAGATGCCTTCTGCAATCGTGGAGGAGGCGTCACGGTCCGAGGCAACGGTGTCGCGTCGTGAATATCCCTGGAACCCCATGGGATGCCGTTTCCCTCCCTATTGGAACCTTGCCGCCAGAAGCCTCCTGCAATCGTGGAGGAGGCGTCTCGGTCCGAGGCAACGTTGTCGGGTCGTGAATATCTCCGGAACCCCGTGTGATGCCGTTTCCCTCCCGGTTGGAACCTTGCCGCCAGATGCCTCCTGCAATCGTGGAGGAGGCGTCTCGGTCCGAGGCAACGGTGTCGCGTCGTGAATATCCCTGGAACCCCGTGGGATGCCGTTTCCCTCCCTATTGGAACCTTGCCGCCAGATGCCTCCTGCAATCGTGGAGGAGGCATCTCGGTCCGAGGCAACGGTGTCGCGTCGTGAATATCCCTGGAACCCCGTGGGATGCCGTTTCCCTCCCTATTGGACCCTTGCCGCCAGATGCCTCCTGCAATCGTGGAGGAGGCGTCTCGGTCCGAGGCAACGGTGTCGCGTCGTGAATATCCCAGTAACCCCGTGGGATGCCGTTTCCCTCCCTATTGGAACCTTGCCGCCAGATGCCTTCTGCAATCGTGGAGGAGGCGTCCCGGTCCGAGGCAACGTTGTCGGGTCGTGAATATCTCTGGAACCCCGTGTCATGCCGTTTCCCTCCCTTTTGGAACCTTGCCGCCAGAAGCCTCCTGCAATCGTGGAGGAGGCGTCTTGGTCCGAGGCAACGTTGTCGGGTCGTGAATATCTCCGGAACCCGGTGTGATGCCGTTTCCCTCCCGTTTGGAACCTTGCCGCCAGATGCCTCCTGCAATCGAGGAGGAGGCGTCTCGGTCCGAAGCAACGGTGTCGCGTCGTGAATATCCCTGGAACCCCGTGGGATGCCGTTTCCCTCACTATTGGAACCTTGCCGCCAGATGCCTCCTGCAATCGTGGAGGAGGCGTCTCGGTCCCAGGCAACGTTGTCGGGTCGTGAATATCTCTGGAACCCCGTGTGATGCCGTTTCCCTCCCTTTTGGAACCTTGCCGCCAGATGCCTCCTGCAATCGTGGATTAGGCGTCTCGGTCCGAGGCAACGGTGTCGCTTCGTGAATATCCCTCGAACCCCGTGTGATGCAGTTTCCCTCCCGGTTGGAACCTTGCCACCAGATGCCTCCTGCAATCGTGGAGGAGGCGTCTCGGTCCGAGGCAACGGTGTCGCGTCCTGAATATCCCTGGAACCCCGTGTGATGCCGTTTACTTCCCGGTTGGAACCTTGCCACCAGATGCCTCTTGCAATCGTGGAGGAGGCGTATCGGTCCGAGGCAACTGTGTCGCGTCGTGAATATCACTGGAACCCCGTGTGATACCGTATCTCTCCCGGTTGGAACCTTGCCGCCAGATGTCTCCTGCAATCTTGGAGGAGGCGTCTCGGTCCGAGGCAACGGTGACGCGTCGTGAATATCCCTGGAACCCCGTGTGATGCCATTTCCCTCCCTATTGGAACCTTGCCGCCAGATGCCTCCTGCAATCGTGGAGGAGGCGTCTCGGTCCGAGGCAACGGTGACGCGTCGTGAATATCCCTGGAACCCCGTGTGATGCCATTTCCCTCCATATTGGAACCTTGCCGCCAGATGCCTCCTGCAATCGTGCAGGAGGCGTCTCGGTCCGAGGCAACGGTGTCGCGTCGTGAATATCCCTGGAACCCCGTGTGATGCCGTTTCCCTCCTTATTGGAACCTGGCCGCCAGATGCCTCCTGCAATCGTGGAGGAGGCGTCTTGGTCCGACGCAACGGTGACGCGTCGTGAATATCACTGGAACCTCGTGTGATGCCATTTCCCTCCCTATTTGAACCTTGCCGCCAGATGCCTCCTGCAATCGTTTAGGAGGCGTCTCGGTCCGAGGCAACGGTGACGCGTCGTGAATATCCCTGGAACCCCGTGTGATGCCGTTTCCCTCCTTATTGGAACCTTGCCGCCAGATGCCTCCTGCAATCGTGGAGGAGGCGTCTCGGTCCGAGGCAACGGTGACGCGTCGTGAATATCCCTGGAAACCCGTGTGATGCCGTTTCCCTCCCGGTTGGAACCTTGCCGCCAGATGCCTCCTGCAATCGTGGAGGAGGCGTCTCGGTCCGAGGCAACGGTGACGCGTCGTGAATATCCCTGGAACCCCGTGTGATGCCGTTTCCCTCCTTATTGGAACCTTGCCGCCAGATGCCTCCTGCAATCGTGGAGGAGGCGTCTCGGTCCGAGGCAACGGTGGCGCCTTGTGAATATCCCTGGAAACCCGTGTGATGCCGTTTCCCTCCCGGTTGGAACCTTGCCGCCCGATGCCTCCTGCAATCGTGGAGGAGGCGTCTCGGTCCGAGGCAACGGTGACGCGTCGTGAATATCCCTGGAACCCCGTGTGATGCCATTTCCCTAACTATTGGAACCTTGCCGCCAGATGCCTCCTGCAATCGTGGAGGAGGCGTCTCGGTCCGAGGCAACGGTGACGCGTCGTGAATATCCCTGGAACCCCGTGTGATGCCATTTCCCTCCCTATTGGAACCTTGCCGCCAGAAGCCTCCTGCAATCGTGGAGGAGGCGTCTCGGTCCGAGGCAACGGTTTCGCGTCGTGAATATCCCTGGAACCCCGTGTGATGCCGTTTCCCTCCCTGTTGGAACCTTTCCACCAGATGCCTCCTGCAATCGTGGAGGAGGCTTCTCGGTCCGAGGCAACGGTGACGCGTCGTGAATATCCCTGGAACCCCGTGTGATGCCATTTCCCTCCCTATTGGAACCTTGCCGCCAGATGCCTCCTGCAATCGTGGAGGAGGCGTCTCGGTCCGAGGCAACGGTGTCGCATCTTGAATATCCCTGGAACCCCGTGTGATGCCATTTTCCTCCCTATTGGAATCTTGCCGCCAGATGCTTCCTGCAATCGTGGAGGAGGCGTCTCGGTCCGAGGCAACAGTGACGCGTCGTGAATATCCCTGGAACCCCGTGTGATGCCGTTTCCCTCCCGGTTGGAACCTTGCCGCCAGATGCCTCCTGCAATCGCGGAGGAGGAGTCTCTGTCCGAGGCAACGGTGTCTTGTCGTGAATATCCCTGGAACCCCGTGTGATGCCATTTTCCTCCCTATTGGAATCTTGCCGCCAGATGCTTCCTGCAATCGTGGAGGAGGCGTCTCGGTCCGAGGCAACAGTGACGCGTCGTGAATATCCCTGGAACCCCGTGTGATGCCGTTTCCCTCCCGGTTGGAACCTTGCCGCCAGATGCCTCCTGCAATCGCGGAGGAGGAGTCTCGGTCCGAGGCAACGGTGTCTTGTCGTTAATATCCCTGGAACCCCGTGTGATGCCATTTTTCTCCCTATTGGAATCTTGCCGCCAGATGCTTCCTGCAATCGTGGAGGAGGCGTCTCGGTCCGAGGCAACAGTGACGCGTCGTGAATATCCCTGGAACCCCGTGTGATGCCGTTTCCCTCCCGGTTGGAACCTTGCCGCCAGATGCCTCCTGCAATCGCGGAGGAGGAGTCTCGGTCCGAGGCAACGGTGTCTTGTCGTGAATATCCCTGGAACCCCGTGTGATGCCGTTTCCCTCCCGGTTGGAACCTTGCCGCCAGATGCCTCCTGCAATCGCGGAGGAGGAGTCTCGGTCCGAGGCAACGGTGTCTTGTCGTGAATATCCCTGGAACCCCGTGTGATGCCATTTTTCTCCCTATTGGAATCTTGCCGCCAGATGCTTCCTGCAATCGTGGAGGAGGCGTCTCGGTCCGAGGCAACAGTGACGCGTCGTGAATATCCCTGGAACCCCGTGTGATGCCGTTTCTCCCGGTTGGAACCTTGCCGTCAGATGCCTCCTGCAATCGCGGAGGAGGAGTCTCGGTCCGAGGCAACGGTGTCTTGTCGTGAATATCCCTGGAACCCCGTGTGATGCCGTTTCCTCCCGGTTGGAACCTTGCCGCCAGATGCCTCCTGCAATCGCGGAGGAGGAGTCTCGGTCCGAGGCAACGGTGTCTTGTCGTGAATATCCCTGGAACCCCGTGTGATGCCATTTTCCTCCCTATTGGAATCTTGCCGCCAGATGCTTCCTGCAATCGTGGAGGAGGCGTCTCGGTCCGAGGCAACAGTGACGCGTCGTGAATATCCCTGGAACCCCGTGTGATGCCGTTTCCCTCCCGGTTGGAACCTTGCCGCCAGATGCCTCCTGCAATCGCGGAGGAGGAGTCTCTGTCCGAGGCAACGGTGTCTTGTCGTGAATATCCCTGGAACCCCGTGTGATACCGTTTTCCCGGTTGGTATCTTGCCGCCAGATGCCTCCTGCAATCGCGGAGGAGGCGTCTCGGTCCGAGGCAAAGGTGTCAGTTCGTGAATATCACTGAAACCCCATGTGATACCGTTTCTCGTTAGTCGTGTGGGCGCGGCATGATGGCGCATCTTCTTCAGCAAAAAAGTATGTTGGGGGAAGCATTTCTCCTTACTGTGTATTAGACTTAGTGTGAAACGAGGCTTTATTTTTTTTATGGTGAAATTTAACCCTTCGTCCCACATCTGGAGTTAAGCTAAGTTTTGTTGGTTCTCGTGTATAATTTCTAAAAATTTTCTTTACTTTTTTTAAAATTTTATTTGAGATGTTTTGGAAAATAGGCCTGGTAACATGCTAGACCGTTACGGGAAAGTTTTAACGCTCTGCCATGTTGCTGGGGAATCCCGCCATGAAAGGGGATAACGCATGGTGCTCCGTACCTCATGGGTCATGTGGAAACCGGCGCTCTCTTTCTTTGTAACATGTGTGTGTGTGTGTGTGTATGCTGGACCGGTGCTAGAGTGCTTTGTGCCCTAGGCTGCCGCCTACTTCGCCCAGTGGTTGAACCGGCCCTGTGTGTATGTGTGTGCGTCTGTCCATCTGAAGGGGTAAATTTTTGCTTTGAACTGAAATGAAATGTTTCAAGTGCCGAGGATGGTAATTTGACAAGCAGATGATGCTGTGCTATATTGAAAAAGTACATAATGTGGATTATGGCGGTTTCAAATCGTACAGACAGCGACAAAGAAGCGGAAAAAATGTGTGAAAATGTGTACTGTGTTTTGAGGTCTAGTCCGGCAAAATCATTCAACACATCTCTACAAATGTATTTTTTTCTTTTTGCGTCAAGTAATTAATAAAGATTCTTTTGTGGCGCACAATCAATAACTCAATAACTGACCAAACGCTGAAGATATTCTTGGTTTTTTTTGGGGGGGGGTTCCCCCCAAGGTTTTCAGGTCATCATTGTACCTTCTTAGGATACCAGATCAAAATCTGTGCTCTGGGAAACTTGGGAATCTCACAATGGAAATTATCAGAAGGAATAAGTTTTTTTTTTTTCCATTATTTCTTAAAAAGGTACTGTACACAGACTAATTTCATGAAAGATTGCAACGTGAAAATTTAATACGTCGTAGCATGTGCACTACTCTGGTGATGACGTCACATAAGGCACGCTAGGAGAAATTTTTTAATCGCAGTGCTTGGAGTGGGTATACTCCTCGAAACGCAAACACCTTCTAGCAAAAAATTGAGAAATATGCAAGAAAAGCAGTCAGATTTTTTTTTTTTTATGTTGAATACAGTCTTTCAATTCATAAACAAGGAAGATGACCCCGAATTTTCAGTTGCAATTATCACGTCTTTCGAATACTTTCTGAGGATAAATAAATTTATCAAAGTTATTTAAAGTCAATAGAACCGGTTAGGAAAACAAACAACCGGTTTCTACAGTAGATAAAACATCCAGAAATAAAAACAGCTACTTACTTCTACCAGCGGCTAAAAAGTGTGCTACGAAAATTAATAAATGGAGCACCAAAGTTTCTCATAGCATAAGGAAGGTATCAGAGACAAAGGGATCTTCAAATCGAACAGCTAAAAGAAGAAATATGCATGTATAAGGAAACATGATATAACTTTACGCCTTCTAGCCGAATAATTTTGCATAATGAAAAAGCTGAAAATACGCGAAAAATATTCTTCATGGAAAAAGCTATGCTAAGGAAAAGGAACTTTTCAGACACGTTTCCCGGAACAGAAACTTGTTTTTTTTTTCTTTTAAATATTCTTCATGGAAAAAAGCGAAAAAAAAAAAAAAGTTTCTGTTCCGGGAGACGTAAGCGAAAAAAATACAAAAAAATTTCGTTCTTTATGCACCTACCGGGAAATCTTTGCATTATTTGAAGAGGATAATACTCCCTATCTCTGTTGCACCGAATGACAAACAGTAAAAAAAGAAAGTTCTCAATAGGGTTTTTAGAAGCTGCGAAACTGAAGTACACAAACATCACCTACCGACAAAAATGTGAACTACAAAATTCCTCATATACTAGCCAAAAGTTTTCTACAAGGTAAAACAGCATGCGGTGTTGAAAGAATTTTTTTAATTGGACATAGAAGCAGAGACAATGAGAAAAACAGATTATGCTTTTGCGCCCCCTAGCGGCGAAACTGGTCTCTGTTTCGGGAAGAAAATACACACCCAGAGTTTGCTTAGTTAGTAGTATCTGACCGAAAAATAAGTTTTTCAATCGGGTTTTTACTCCCAATATTGCTGTAAACGAAATCGTGAGCTTACGTCCTCTGGTGGCAGACTTGTGCGTCAAGAAAAATTTGACATTATATGAGAAACATTTTTCAGCAGAAACGCTGTCCAACAAAGAAATAATTTTTCAAATCGGACTCTTAGAAACAGAGCTATGTAAAAAAAAAAAAAAAAAAAGCTATGTGTCTATGCCCACTGGCGGAAAAAGCATGCATTTTTTAAAGAAGAAAGTATTCTCGAAAGATTTTTCGGTGTCAGTGTTATCGGTCCACGAAAGATATTTTTCAACCGAGGTTTTGGAAGCTCAGATTTTGCTGCAAATGCATCAGAAGCAGAAATTAAGACTTAGGTTGCCAATTCATTTTTACCAAGAATTAGAAATTACATGCAAACGATTTCCCATCAGGAGCTGTATCCGCTTTAGAGATAATTTTCCAAATCGGAGTTTCAAAAGCAGATATATCGAGGGAAACGTAATTTACCTTTACGCCCCTTAGCGGAAAATCTATTCGTAACCTGAAAAAGTGACTACACCTGTAATAGCCTTCGACATAAATGGGATTGAAACGTGAAAGAATTTTTTAAGTCGGACATTTAGAAGCAAATATATCGAACAAAATGTATTTTGAATTCCACGTCATCTGCATTTAAGCCCTCTAGCGGAGAAATTTTGCATCGTATGAAAAACCAAAACCAAATGAAGGATCATCATTCACATATTTGATGCTTCCCAGTGCAAACAGAATTTTTGAAATCGGACTAATAGCTGCAGAGATATGGTGTCCACAGAAGGAAAAACCGGTAACATAAGCACGATCCTTTTTCACAAAAGACGAGCTAAACATGCTATGTCCAAAACATTGTGGCATTACGTTAAGTGTGTTATTTATCCATTCAAAAGTAAATACTTTAATGTATTTTTTATACACTGAGTGGTCACTTTATTATGACCACCTGAGAGTTTTATGCAAATGAGCTATGGCTGCACGCTGTTGCCGCCAGAGGGCGAGGCTAGTATAAAAAGGGAAAGCTTAGTGCTTGCGACATTAGTAGAAGTGATTTTTGGGTGGCGAGATGGGTAAAAAATACGATTTGACGGACTTTCAACGTGGGACGATTGTAGGAGCTCGGAGCCATGGGGCGAGTATCACCGAAACCGCCGCATTCGTGAAATGTTCCAGAGCAGCTGTTGTTAAGGTGTTTTAAAGACTGGACTGTCAGCCAAAAAAACTGGGTCTCTACGTGCAACGTGTGGTCGTCATCGACTAGTGACTGCTCTGGCGGAACGGAGAGTCTCCAATCTGGTAACAGACAACAGAAGGGCAACAGTGCAGCAAATTACAGACCATCTTAATCAAGGATCCCCCTCAAATGATCTCTGCACGCACTGTTCGCCGTACACTGCATCGGATGGGATATGGCAGCCGAAGGCCTGTTCGAACACCTTTGCTGTCTGCAGTTAACAAGAGAAAACGCCTCCAGTTCGTACAGGAGCACAAGGATTGGACAGTCGATAATTGGAAACAAATTATGTGGTCCGATGAATCACGTTTTCAGTTGCACCATGCCGATGGCCAAATGAGAATTTGGCGGAACAGCACGAAAGCATGGAGTGTGCAGCACTATTTTTAACGCGGTAATGATTTCAACTGGGACCAAGGTTTGTCACTGGCGGTAGGCCGTAATTTGCCCCATATTATCCGCGGCGTTAGACTTAGTCCTACGTAAAAAAAAAAAAAATTACCGCGAAAGCCACAGAAATAATGAAAGAGCCTTTGACTCTAATCAGAGTCAAGTCTTCACATACTAAACCAGATTCCTCACGAATATAATCGCAAATACCTCTTTTTTTTTTTTCGGGGTTTAACGACCACTGCGATCGACTCTAGACACCTTTAAAATGGTCATTTTATGCCCTGTCGTCCGTTTAAGCTGCCGTCGCGTTCTGAAAGACATGTCGTCGTGTCCTACATAACGTCAGCGGCAAAAGTCGCGCCACTTTTCTAAGTATCTGGCACCTTAATGGGTCAATTTATTTTCAAACGGATCCATCTTCCGCTCAACAACGCGAAAAGGCACTAGCAGCACTGATATGATTTATCCACCCCCACTACTTTGACAGACGACAAATGTCGCATGAGTAAAATAAACCTACAAAACACGAGGTAATCTGCCGTCGTGTGTCGCGCGACACTAAAAGCGTTCATAAAAGACGAAATGTCGCGTGCACAAAATAAAGGCCCTTTTATGCACGCGTTTAGTGTCGCGCGGCACACGACGGTAGATTGCCGCCTGTTTTGTAGATTTATTTTATGCAGGCGGCATTTGCCATCCGTCAAAAGAAATTATTAGCGCGTGTGGACAAATCGTATCACTGCTACCACTACCAGTGGCTATTCACGTTGGAAAGTGGAGATGGATCCTTTTGCATAAATAGACCCATTAGACACCATGCGCTTAGAAAAGTGGTGCTACTTTTTGCCCCTGGCGTTCTGTAGGACACGACGGCATGTCTTTCAGAACGCGACGGCAAGTTAAACGGACGACAGGTCATAAAAAGGACCCTTCTCTTCTGTTTCCGGTGATTTACAGAAGGGACGACATTTTGCCGTCGTGTGTCGTGCGACTCTAAACACGTGCATAAAAGCGGTCTCAAAGGCTGTAGGCAGTCCAGGAGCCGCGGATGGCTTAGTGGTTAGCAGTTCAGACTATCGATGCAAGGTCCTCAGGTTCGAACCTGATCTGATCTTTCAGAGATGGTGTGATTTGCTAACAATCGCTGAATATCCGCCGTGTATCGGACGAGCACGTTAAGTGACGGCCCCCAAGCTGGACCCACTGGTTAAATGGGCATATTTTCCTAAGCCCCCCCCCCCTGAAGTTCTCTCACCCCTCTATGTGCAACATCGTACTTGTACGGTGGCGCCATCTCCTGTACTCTAATCTCACTACAAACTGTTCTGTCAAAGTCGCTAGACTTGCTCTCATTCCTTCCGTTTCTGTGTCCTGCCTAAAAGGCGAACTCACTGTACACTGTAGGTGGCTGGGACCTAAAATCTACTCACTGTGGACGGAAGTCCTACAAGAAAATGACAAATACTGTAGACTTCTGCAGCTTGTGTCTTGTTGTAGGCAGTCCCCGCTTCTCATTTGGGGTCACTGGTTCCGAAGGGGATGGGGGTGAATAGAACTAGGGCCGCAAGACAAGTGCACTACATATGCTACATCCAGGGCTCGAATTTGCTCTGACCAAAATGCTTGGCTACTGGGGCGGCACCTAAAACACGTTCGTAATGCGATGAGGATTTTTTTCTCTTCGGGGAATTTTTATCTTTTCCTATAACTTTAAAAGGTACTTTTATCGGTAGATATTCTTATCATGTGCTGTTTACGTCAGTCTAGGAAAAGGGTGCAGGCGCCAGAGATGGAAACACGTCAGCGGGCCGACAATTTCTTGCGAGTCAAACGGGTGTGGGACAAGGTGCTCCTGACCCGATTTTATTTCCGTTTTATTTCTGAAAAGAAAAAAATATTTCAAAGAAAAATTCATACTGTGGAATTTTGTGCTCGATGCTGGTGCCAAGGGAGTGAAAAATAATTTGTCATACAAAAATACTGCCGTATCTTTCCCCAGCAAAAACACAAGTGTTGGGAAACTGCTGGCCACCAGCTGGCAGTGATGGGTCACTGCTGGCTGAAAGCTGCCACTCACGGCCCGGTAGCGGTCAGTTGGTGGCAGCGCCATCAGCTGGCGAGCCATTGATGGCCCTGCAGCATCGCCGTGAATTGCGAGCCGCCAAGCAAGTGCCACTAGTGGCCCGTAGCTGGCAACCGATGAAACCCCAACACCAGGTGGAAGCAACGGGACTGCGTATACGCAAAAGCAACACGTGCTGTTTCTCTCGTGGTACCAGTTAGTTGAAGACGACGCTATCGCTTTCGTGTTATTTTAGTGGATGTTAAGAAAAAAGAAGCATATGTAGAGAGGCGAATTAATTTCCTAATGAAATGCCAAGTCGACGAAGATATCAGATTAAGCCATGAAATACTAGATTACAGCCGTGAAATACACCCACTCCATTTCCATGAATAACAAGAAATAATTTGAAACCGCTTGAAACTACAGTCCTGGAAAAACATTAAAAAAAACGTTTGTTGAAAAAAAAAAAAAAGAATTATACGCGTACAAAATTTATCAATTATTTGAAAGAAGGGGAAAAAAATTACAACGCTATGTGGGTGTAATGTACTCATCCATGGGTTGAATACACAAGACCGGGAGGAATTTGCTTCTAAAAATAACGACAAATAAAGTAAAATATCTTTCCTTTTTAAAACAAATGTATTAGCTTCGGACAACGGAAAGAAAATATACAACGTTTAAAATGTAACAGAATGTGACATGAACGGGTAAACATATTAATTCAACAATCGCTTTGAAGACAAGGACAGCACAAAACTTTGGAAAGCGCCTTTAAGTTGGTACACTCCTCGAAAATGAGTGAAGTTCCCTTAAGGTAAAAAAAAACTATCGTCACGTTGCAAAAATAAATTTATGAATTACATGAAACTGACATTTATGAAAAATACCTCGCAATATTGTAAAATTAAAGACAGAAACATTCGTTTACACATTCCGTAGGAAAGAGACAGCTTCAAGCACACGCTCAGCGTGGCAAATCAGTACCGTCGGTAGAGCGTTCGCCTCACACGCCGCCAGCTCTGGGTTTCCACCCAGATCCGAAATGGAGTTTTTCCGGTCTGTTGAGAATATTTCTCCAGCGCAGGGCTGTAATGCAGAAGTTCCGTAAGGCGAAAGAAAGTATATTTGCAGCTTTGGGAAACTGGGGTTGTCGTTTTTTTTTTTGTGGCTACTACTGGGAAATTGGCGGACAAGATTCAGCAAGCCATCAGTTACGTCACGTGATTGCCGGCTGCCACTGCCGAGAAACTAGCGGACAACATTAGGCTATCCATCATTTATGGCACATGCTTGCAGGGCCGCTGAAGGGCCACTTGTGGCAGCTGCTGCTTGTGATGGATAACTGATGGTCCTGTTGCGGCATATGACAACTGATGGGGGTGCCAACTGTTAGCCTGAAATGCTGGCCCTTCTGTTGGCCGCCCGGACATTTTATTGACGGTTCCTCAGCGGCAACATAGTGCTGGCTGCCAGCAATGGCCCAACAAGACTGTTTTTGCTGGGTCTTAAAGCAAAGAAGATTTCAACGACTAACGATACCATATCGTAAAACGATACTTCTTTTGCGTTTGTTTTCAATACGATTATCCGGAGCAAGATAGAAGAGGATTCCTGCTTACTCTGAAGATGTGACAAGCGGGGTGTGAGAGAATGAATCACCAGATAAGCCTGTCGCCTGCTTCTCTGGTTATTCATTCTCCCACACCCTGCTTGTCACATTGTAAGACTGAGAATTACTTTTCACATCGTATCTTTTGCATTGGGCATTCAGAGGTTTTCGTTTGACGAGCTAACACCCCGTTCCAATACACGTCGTCCTATTTGTTAATATGGATGAATCTTTTTTTAATATTAATGAAGTTGAAAAAGTCGTCGAGGTCAACTTGTTGAAGACACAAAGGGGAAGAGTGAATGCTGGAAGTTGTTTTCTCTCATTAAAGAAACAGGATATGATTCACAGCGACACCAATTTTCACAAGCTTCTGATGAATTGAAAGTTTCCAAAATGTGAATTTTGATTTCCTGAGTGTTCCTACCTCCTGAGGGGCAATGATGAAAACTTTCAACTCATCAGAAGTTGGTGAAAATTGGTGTTGCTGTGAAACATATTCTGAAGCTTGATATGTTATCAAGTAAACAGCAAAAACCGAAATTAAACATACAACAAGTTACTTAATTCAAACATTTGGACTGTAGCGCCAGCAAAATTCAGTGGCACAGCCTTAACATTACCGCGAGGGACTTTTGACTTTTGCAGATGTGTTTGGAAACATGTGTAAAACAGTTAGGTTATGTGGAAAACGCAGTTTCAACACTTTCTGTAAGTCAGCGAGTAAATTACACGTTTCCATAATACATTTATATGATTTTATATATATAATTATATGAACTTCCATTGTGCATGGCTTTTATCGATTATGCAAAAACCTTTGATTCGGTGAAACCATCAGCAGTTACAATGGCTCTGAAATCCTGAGGTATTGAAGATGCATACATTAATATTATTAATAACATCTATGAAAATGCAAGTGCAAAGATTCGGCTGTTTGAAAGTACAACACACATAAAAATTGGAAAGGGAGTGAAACAAGGTGGCACCATATCTCCGAAGCTCTTTAATGCCACATTGGAAAATGTCTTTCAATCACTGAACTGGGAAAACAAAGGGATAAATATTAATGGAGATTATCTAACTAACTTTCGTTTTGCTGATGACGTAGTCATTTTTGCAACTACCCCATCAGAGCTGCAGAGTACGATCCAGGAACTTGCTGACAAGAGTAAAGAAGTGGGATTAAAAATGAACTTTCAGAAGACAAAAGTGATGTACAATGCTTTTACAAGAAATGAAGATTTATCGATTGATGGAGAAAAGCTGGAGATAACAGACACGTACGTTTATCTTGGACAGCAGATATCAAGTGAGGGTCACATTGATGAAGAAATTAATCGGCGTACAAAACTTGCCTGGAGAGCTTTTGGAAGAAACAGCATAATTTTCAAGAGCAATATGCCATTATGTCTTAAAAGAAAAGCGTTTGATCAATGCATCCTTCCAGTGCTTACGTGTGGTGCAGAGACGTGGACCTTAACTAAGAGAGACATGCAAAGGCTGCAAACAACTCAAAGAAGCATGGAGAGGTGCATACTTGGTGTAACCGGGAGAGATAAGAAGAGGAACTCGTGGATCCGAAAAATGACAAGAGTGGAAGACATCATGATCAGAGTTAAATCCCTGAAATGGCAATGGGCTGGACATACTGCCAGAAGGACAGACCATCGATGAAAAGCCGAAATTTTTGATTGGATTCCAAGGGACAGGAAAAGACCCAGAAGAAGACCACATGGGAGATGGGTGGATGAAATTCGAAAGTATGCGGGAGTGACATGGAGGAGACTGGCACAAGACAGACCGTTGTGGAGGAAACTTGGGGAGACCTTCATCCAGCAGTGGATTGATAATGGTTGATAATGATGATGATGATGATGATGATATAATTATAAATTGAGTTTCTAATTTATAGTTCAAAGCAGATTTGTCCGGATCGAGTCCAATTATGTGACTTCCGGGTCAAAATTTTCTGACCTGTTCTCAACTCTGGTGGGCGCCGCAGAGTTGAGAACGTCGCACATACCGAAAAAATGGCTCCGGCTTGACCATTTTTTTTTTTTTTTTGTTCCTCAGTGTGCAATCCTGGAAAAAAAATCTGGCTACGCCACTGCAAACTGGATTCCAAAGTGGAGGAAAGTAGCTCCAGACAAAAAGTTGTATGGGAGACTTGTGGAGACCTTCATCTAGCAGTGGATTGATAATGGGCAATGATATGATGATGATAAGAGGTCAAGAATTCTTCATTTGTATGCGCTTTTGAAATAGTTTTTCAGCTGTAAGTTATTCTTGCACCCATCACGTTTTTCAATGCAGATTATATTCCAATGAAAACACTTTTCACAGTGCTCAGAAATTACAGTTGTTTAATTATCAATATAACAGTAACAGCAAAAAAAAAAAAAAAATTATGATAATGGCTTTTGTTACTTTATTGCACAACATGTCCTCCTTTTCAGTTTCCAGAAGAAAATTAGAGCAGACAACAGATCTTCAAAAATTATATTTGGCAAGTTAGAAATCACGCGTTCTGAGAAAACAATAACTTGACGTTTACGAGACATCGTAATATTCTCAACCATTTCTAGAAATCCGGTTTACTGATTGATAGGTCTCAGCCTTTTTGGGATCAAACTAAAAAAAATAAAATCGGAAACACAACAATGCTCTTGTGACTCTATTCAAAGAAAGACGAATTTCTGTGAGGAAAATACTTCAGAATAGCACGAATGCTATTGTCATTTCCGCCAACGCATTCACTTCGAGGAAAGTTCGAGAAAAAGCTAAGACCTCGCAAGATTGTTTCACGGCTTTAATAGAAAAATCGGTCATCCGAGACTTTAACTTATTATAGCTGAAAAATCCTTCCCTCGCTTGTTGCGAATTTTTAGCGGATGTGCATTCATAAAAATTAAAGAAAATCTGACAGTTATCAAGTAAAAACTAATTATTGTTATTTTCTAATCGTCACTTTTATTGTCCTTCTGAAATATTACGACATACAACATTCACACAAAAAGGATAAAAAAAAAAAAGTATGCAAAGAAAACGAAGGTAATAAAATCACTGAAATAGGGAAAAGTTTTCCTGTATGGTCAGTAAGCTTTTCCGGCATGTATGACGGAACAGTCATGCATGCAAGATTGACAATCGTTAAGAATCTTTGTTCCGACGGAGAAGGAAATATTTTCACGATATCTCCCTAATCTACGCTGCCAAAACTAGACTACTATGTAGAACAATACTGAAAAATATGTTTATCAGGGGCGTATTTTAGGTATGAGACATGGGATATATGGGAATACCTCCTCCCGCCAGTACTGGTTTTTTTAATTGCGAAGTTTTATTTTTAATTGTTAAGTAGCAGAAGTAACTTTTTTCTAAATTTTAGGTACATGGCATTGCTGACATGATACCAAATAATTATGAGAATTAGGATTTGAACACTTATTTGTACATGAACGCTATTTTTCTGAATACGTTATTTGTACATGAACTCCATTCTTGTTTCCTTTTGTTTGAACTTGAGTGTTACGTTTTCACAGACATGTTACTTCCGAGCAGGGGCGCAACCAGGAATTCTTATTGGAGGGAGCTGTATATATATAGTATACGTACACAATGTGTGTATATATATGTAGTATACGCTTATAGTTTATATACGGTTGTGACGTACGTCGCTCTTAATCTCTTTGGAAAGACTACCCCATGTAATAGAAAACCCTAATTTTTTGAACATGTAAAATAATATTTTTGAATGTTTAATTTGTGACGTACGTCGCTATTAATCTCTTTGGGGCTTTGGGAAGAAGATCCCGTGTAATAGAAGACGCTATGTAATTTTTTTAACATGCAAAATAATATTTTTGAGTGTTTAGTTTGTGACGTACGTCGCTCTTAATCTCTTCGGGGCTTTGGGAAGAAGGTACTATGCAATTTTTTGAACATGTAAAATAATGTTTTTTTAATATTTAATTTGTGACGTAAGTTGCTCTCAATCTCTTTTGGGCTTTGAGAAGAAGACATTATGCAATAGAAGACACTATGTAATTTTTTTTAACATGTAAAATAATATATCTGAATGTTTAATTTGTGACGAACGTCGCTCTTAATCGCTTTTGGGAAGAAGACACCATGTAATAGAAGACACTATATCAGACACTATGTAATTTTTTGAACATGTAAAATAATATTTTTGAATGTTTAATTTGTGACGTACGTTGCTATTAATCTCTTTGGGGCTTTGGGAAGAAGATCCCGTGTAATAGAAGACACTATGTAATTTTTTGAACATGTAAAATAATATTTTTGAGTGTTTAGTTTGTGACGTACGTCGCTCTTAAACTCTTCGGGGCTTTGGGAAGAAGATACTATGCAATTTTTTGAACATGTAAAATAATGTTTTTTAATATTTAATTTGTGACGTACGTTGCTCTTAATCTCTTTGGGGCTTTGGGAAGAAGACACCATGTGATAGAAAACACTATATCAGACACTACGTAATTTTTTTAATATGTAAAATAATATTTTTGAATGTTTAATTTGTGACGTACGTCGTTCTTAATCTCCTTGGAGGGGACTTAAGCCCCCAAAGTCCCCTCCGTGGGTGCGCCAATCTTCCGAGTACTTTTTCATATTTAAAAAGAATGTTTTTCTCTATTGACAAAACAGCCAAGTTGCTCGAATATGCATGTCCTTGTGTGGCTCTAAGACATATCTTGATTCTTTTTAATACAGAAAAACTTCTTCCAGCCGTTGCAGTTGTTGATGGAAAGTTTAACATTAGGTCTGCTAATTTGTACATCTCACTAAACACTATTTCCAATTTATTGAACTTTATGTAACAAGTAATGCCTCTTACTGAATTGTTTTGTATTCATCAAGGGAATAAAACACTTTCAGTTCATTTTTTAGTCGAGATGTATCAAAATTTGAAGCATAGAGTTCTTTAAGCTCTGATAGTTCAGGGAAGCTTTCACAAAATTCATCAAAACGGTTCGAATTCAACAAAGCCAGGAATTTAGGATATAATATCACTGATTTTAATTCATTGACACTTCACATAAACTGAAACACCTCTCGCGAAACACGCACTGTTGCAGGCGAAAGCATTCCAGTGACTGAGCTAGTCGAAGTCTTCACCTTTCTGAGCGAACCGTTGCGCAAAGCAATGGTCCATTCCCCACCATACGCTCATTCATGCTGTCATGGAAACGCTAGCAGGCTATCGAATCGAAGTTCTTCGAATCGGAACAGCGAAGACTCTGGAAGACCTGCTTACGTTAACCGTTGTCATCGCTCGCCAGACTGATTCTCTTAATCGAAAGAAGCGAATCCGCTTGTGTTTTTTTTTTTTTTTTTTTTTTTTTTTGCACTGAAAGCATCAACATATCTTAATATCGTTGATTTTTATTTGTGTATATTTAATTGACTTTTATTTGTGCATTCTCTGGGCTTCGCAGCTAGCCTACCTAGCCTTGAATATAAGCCACCGATGTTTACTTATTGATAAAACTACAGGGTTGCGCTATACTGTGATTTGTGCTATACTGTATATACTATAGTACACTGCTGGACAATTGCTAAGGACGGATGACAATAGCAACGATAGCAACCATAAAATGGAAGGCAGGAAAATGTGGAAATTAGCATAAGTGCGGGATACAGTAAGACGTGTTGTGCGTATGCAAAGTTTGGATTGCCGAACTTGTTCGTGACGTCATAGCGCTGATAAGAGATATAAAGGATTTGACGCGTATTGACCGTTGTTGTTCAAACGCAAAGTTGAAAGGGAAAGAATCAATTGACGAACTTGCAATTTATAGTATGTCTTCCCGACATCACCTAGATGATTTTACGCGTGGCCGTATTATTGGCAAGATTGAAGAAGGGCGAAAAATAACAGATGTTGCCAGGGAGTTCGACGTCAGCCACAGTGTTGTTTCAAGGCTTTGGAAATCATTTCAAACAAATAGAGAGTGTAGCAAACGTCACGGGGAGGTCGTGTTCGCAGTACGACACCTGCAGAAGATCGGTACATAGTGCTATCAACAAAAAGACACCGGCGCAGCACAGCTAGTGAGGTAGCAAATCAGTTTATGGCTGCTACTGGCAAGCGGATCTCCCGAAAAGCTGTCGCCAGACGTTTGCATGAAGGAGGAGTATACGCCCGCCGTCCTGTTGTGTGCATCCCATTGTCCAGACGTCACCGTACCGCCCGTTTGTAATGGTGCCATCAACATCGCAATTGGACTGATAACGACTGGTCTGCTGTCCTCTTTTCAGATGAGAGTAGATACAGTCTATCGTCTGATTGTCGACGACAACTGATCTGGCGTGATAGTGGTACTGCATATTGTCCAGCAAACATACAGGAAAGGGACCGATATCCGACATGTAGTGTCATGGTATGAGCTGGCATCATGATCAATGGCCGTACGTCCCTCTATGTGCTTCCAACTGGGACTATGACTGGCCAACGATACATTAATGATGTTCTGCTACCTCATGTTCGCATGTTCCGTGGTGCTGTCGGTGATAGATTCATTTTCATGGACGACAACGCAACATGTCATCGAACAGTCGCTGTGCAGAAGTGTCTTGAGAGCGAGGATATTCAACGCCTCGTATGGCCAGCACGTTCTCCAGATCTGAATCCCATTGAAAATGTGTGGGATGCTTTGGGGAGGAGTCTTGCTGGTCGCCAATGCCCTCCAATAAACAATGACACCCTCATCCGTGCACTGACAGAGGAATGGGATAAATTACCCCAACAGCTGCTTGATAATGTTGTGCAAAGCATGACACGACGTGTGGAATCTTGCATCGCCCTCCATAGTGGCCATATCCCGTATTGACATCTTACGCCGGAACGCCTGCTGACGGTAATTGCATTTTTTTTCACGTTTACGTATTCTGCACAAAATGGCCTGTTTGTCCCTTGAACACGTTCCAAAGCCTTCTGGATTTCAGAGCACAATAAATTGTCTTTCTTGTAATGTCCTGGCATTCTGACATTATTTTATTTCACTTGGCATCCAACCACACTTACTTTTTTATGCGCTATATAGCCGTTTATGATCCGTCCTTAGCAATTGTCCAGCAGTGTACAACCCTACACCGATAGTGTGTAGAGTTGTGCTATTGCGTCTTATTGATTTTTAGTAAAACAGTGAACACTTTTCGATTATGAGTAATATAGCGTAGTGTTTTTAAAGTGCCAAATTGATATATTAAGAAGGAACGTCGCAGACGTCTCATCAATTTCTCTTGAAAATTTCATTTTCCGGTGTGTCCGTGTTACTGTGGTCGAAAGGCAGGGCCGCAACTTATTTTCAGAACGGGAGAATTTGTTCGATTGTGGCTGAATTGTATGGTCATTATCGATGGAAGAAAAATAACTTCCAACGAGCACGAAAATTAAAAAAAATAAATTTTTTTTTAGTTTACACTTCTGCTTCCTTTCCGCGGATCAACGCAGTGGCATCGAGGAATTATTAATGCCGAATTTCGGCTCCTTTTTACGCTTTCCAACCGTAGGTTGAAGAAGCGTATATGTCCGCTTGTTTGTCTGCCCATCCGCACGATAACTCGCGTAAAAATAGTTCGATTTCGATGACGTTTTAGTATGTGGCAGAGGACTACTTGCGGACGAACCCTATTGAAAATGAACGAAATGGGGTCAAAGGTCAAGTCATAGGAGCGAGATCCATTCCATTGCCCTTATGCAACATAACTTGCGTAAAAATGGTTCGACTTCGATGGAATTTTAGTATGTGGTAGGGGACTACCTGGGGACAAACTCGATATAAAATGGACGAAATGGGATCAAAGGTCACGACACAGGAGCGCAATCTATTCCATTGCCCTTATGCAACATAACTTGCGTAAAAATGGTTCGACTTCGATGGAATTTTAGTATGTGGTAGGGGATCACATTCGGACGAACCCTATTGAAAACGGACAAAATGGGGTCAAAGGTCAGGACATAGAAGCGGGTTCAATTATGCGTCATTACTTATGTAAAAATGCTTCGATAGCGACAAAAATTTATCATGTTCTTCCGGAGATATACTAAACGGTTCTGTTGAATATAATCAAAATGGGGTCAAAGGTCAGGGCTCAGGAGCGATATTTATTCCACAGCCATTATCCTCATAACTTAAGTAATGATTTCTGGTATGTTGGAAAGCGTATCATGATCAATGCATTGCATGATTTTACTAACTTGTTCTTAATCTTTAATTGAGCATTTTCCTTCGTTGATGTTCGGAGATAGCCTCTTCTTACCGTGGTGAACAGTAAAATATCCCTTCCCCACTCAAAAACAAAAGCCCTCAGGCAGTGTTTCTTTCAGGACTTTTTGGCGTGGGGGAGGGAGCAAATGGAGCCTTAGAGGGGGCAAGTTTTCCATTTGCTATATATTTATATATAATTTGAACTACTATATTTATATACACAGAAGTAATTACTATATATCAAGCACAGGGGCGCATTTAGAGGGTCCTCCCCATCCACCGGAAAATGTTTCATTTTTTTTGTTTTTGGTTAAAATGCGACTTACATTAGAAAAAAATGCCTTAATTTATTAAAAATGTATCAACTTATATAAAACTACCCTTTTTCGCCCCCCCTCCCCCGAAGAAAGTTTTCTATACATCCCTGATATAGTAATTACTTCTTCAAACATTTCAGGAAAAACAAACTTTTTTCAGCTAAAGGAGGAGGAGGAGGAGGGAGGGTGGGGGGGGGGAATGTTCCGCAGGCTTGATTTTTTTTTATCTATTAAAATGCATTCAACGCACTCTTGGTCCTGAATCACGATTCCCAGACAATTAGGTATGATTAGTCTACTTATTGTATTTTGAAGAATACCATGCGTCGTAATACGCTTTTTAATAAAATAAACTATAACTAGTACCATTTGAACAAACATAAAAAAAATATTTAAAAAATATATAATTGCAGAAGTATTTGTAGCATAATAAAAAACGAAACTTCCTTTTTCATGATAACCTGAATTTATTAAAATTTGGCTCGGTAACCTAAACTGTCTCGGAGGGGGGGGGTCGTCGTTTACAGGAGGGCTCCGCCCCTGGATGTATGCCTGAAAGAAACACTGCCCTCAGGGATTCCCACCAATGCTGAGACGGACCGAGATCGAGCCCGAAAGCCAGAAGAGGAGCCAGGGCCCGACCGAGCTCGGGCTGTACAATATTTAACACAATTCGGGCTCGGCGACAGAGAGAATTAAAGAAAGGTGATTTATTTTTTAAATGTAATTTTTGTACGTTTTAGCATACGAGACTTTTCTTACACTTTCTAGTTAATAAAGAGAATTCTTTGGCAACTGGATCCGGGTGGGGAGTGAAAACTCAGGAAGGCTATTTATTGTGGGCATAGATAGAAAAATGCCATAGGCAACGTATTAGTGGATTTGTACAGAGGAAGAAAAGCTTCCTCAAGAACCGTAGATAGTAGATAGCACGCCGACGAAATTTTGCCCCCTACCTCCACGCTTCAGCTCCCTGCTTATTCTATTGAGCAAAGTACGTAGATTTCAGTGCCTCCCGATATTCCCGGCCGTTCGAAACATTTCAGGAAGAAACGAATGGCAAAAAAAAAAAAAAAAAAAAAGTGCAACTATACTATTGAAACAGATAGAGGCCCCCTGTCCACTTCCCAGTTGAGAAAGACACTGGTTACTTTCAGGGGAAGGTAGTGGAAATCTGGAAGATATTTTTTTTTCAGTAACGCCCAAACAAGTTAATCATAGTTTACGGGCTCGTTAAGGCCCGGGCTCTATCTTTAAATATAAAATTCGGGCTCAGGAGAGCTCAGGCTGATACACTTCGGGCTCGGACGGGCTCTGGCTCTTAAAGTTGAGCCCGAATTCAGCTCTGATTACCACCAATAAACAGTTCTTCTTCACACATGCTTTGTTAAACCATTATTACTGACGAGCAGAAAAACCAATGAATAGGAAGGAGTTGAAAGCTTTGTTGATGCACCGGTGGCGCAGTGGTCTAAGCAATGGCTTCTGATCATGCGTCCGAAAGGGGTTCGAATACCGGTGAGGCATGGATGTTGTGTTTTGCCTCACGGCACTGGCTCTCTCCCTTCCCTGAAACCAGTGACCCTAAATTAGGGACGGGTGGTTGCTTATAGCCCACTGAGTTGCTCATGGTGGTCGTTAAACCTCCAATAAAAAAAACCCAAGAAAGATGACACAGAATTTTCGGGTGTAATAAGCACGTCTTTTGAATCCGTTCTGACGCAAATTAAATTTATCAAAGCTATTCAATGTCAATGGAACCGGCATGGAAAACAATAGATCTGACGAAAGAAAGAAGATTTTCAATCGGGTTTTTAATCCCTCAGATATTGCCGTAAACGGAATCTTGAGCTTACGCCCTCTGGTTGCAGACTTGTGCGTTAAGAAAAACATGAATTTATATGAGAAACATTTCGCACCGGAAACGCTCTCCATAATCGAAAGAAGTTTTCAAATCGGACTCTTAGAAACAGAGACATCGACAAAAATAAGATGTGACTTTACGTCTTCTGGTGGGAAACCATGCATTATTTTAGGAAAAAAGTATTCTCAAAAGGTTTTTTTATATGAGCGCTATCGGTTCATTAAAAAAAAATTTAGTCGAGTTTTCAGGAGCCCAGATTTTGCTACAAATACATCAGAAGCAGAAATTAACACTTATACCCCTGGTGGCCAAACCATTCTTTACCAAACATTAGAAATTATGTGAAAAATATTTCACATCAGGTCTTGTATGCGATACACGAATAATGTTTCAAATCGTTGAAATTTTGAATTTATAGGAAAAACATTTCGCATCGGAAACACTATCCAAAAAAGAAGGAATTTTTCAAATCGGACTCCTAGAAGTAGAGATATTGACAAAAATAAGATATACATCTACGCCCCGTGGCGTAGAAACCATGCATTATTTCAAGAAGAAAATGTTCCCAAAAGGTTTGTCGACATGAGTAGTATCGGTCAAAAAACGACTTTTTTTTCAATCGAGATTTTAGAAAATCATATTTTGCTGCAAATACATCAGAAGCGGAAATTAAGACTTACGCCACCTGGTGGCCAAATCATTTTTTTACAAAAATTAGAAATTTCGTACAAAGGATTTCCCACCAGGAGCTGTATCTGGTGCAGAAAGAATTTTTCAAATCGGAGATTTAGAAGCAGAGATATAGAGGGAAATGCAATTTACCTTTACGCCCCCTAGCGGAAAGTCTATGAAATACTTGAAAATTTTGAAATTATATGAACCACATGTCAGACTGGAAACACTATCCAACAAAGAAGGAATTTTTCAAATCGGATTCCTAGAAGAAGGGATATTGACAAAAATAAGATATACATCTACGCCCCTGGCGGAGAAACTGTGGAATATTTTAAGAATAAAATATTTCGAAAAGGTTTATCGACGTGAGTGGCATCAGTCCACGAAAGAATTTTTTCAATCGATATTTTAGAAGCTCATATTTCATGGCAAATACATCCGAAGCAAAAATTAACACTTACGCCCGCTGGTGGACAAAGTATTCTTTACCAAAATTTTTAAATTATATACAAAAGATTTTCCATCAGGAGGTGTATCCGCTTAAGAAAACATTTTTCAAATCGGAGTTTTAGAAGAAGAGTTATCGGGAAAAATGTTATTTAATTTTACGCCCTCTAGCGGAAAATCTATGCATATTTTGAAAAAGTAACTATATCTAAAATACTCTTCGACATAAATGGAATCGAAAGAGAAAAGAATTTTTTCAATCGGATGTTTAGATGCAAATATATGGAATAAAACGTATTTTTGAATTCGACATCATCTGTATTTACGCCCTCTAGCGGCGACATTGTACATCGTAAAAAAAAAAAAAAAAAAAGAAATGAAGGATCATCTTTCGCATATTTTAAGCTTCTCAATGCAAAAATATTTTTTTTTAAATTGGGACTGATAGTTGCAGAGATATCGGGGGTACAGGCGAACGACAAAGCGATAACATAAGCACGATCTTTTTTTACAAAAGACATGCTAAAAAAAGCTTTGTCTCTCTTTCGCACAAAGATCTCTCTTCAGCACTGTTCCCTAGAGGTATACATTTAGCTAAAGCGTCCCTATGTCTCTCTTACATTTCACGGATCTCCAAAAAAAAAAAAAAAATAAATAAATAAATAAATAAATAAATAAACAAGAATTCTTACTTCTTTGACACAAGACCTATGATCAAGTGGCAGAGAATCATTGGCGCATCAATTCTTACTCATTCACTCCGAGAAGTAATTTCCTTTGAGTTATCCATCGTTTGTGCTTTAAATTTAGACTTTTTAGAAAAAAAAGTGCTTTACCTTATTTATACACAAATAATTAAGGAAAAACATTTACGCTTATAATAAAATACAAAAGAAATTTTCATATGCTACCGAAAATAAAAGTTCAGAGAATTTACGTTGCCCATTTTCGAGGGGGTCTGAGCCCGCTTTAGCTCCCTGACAGCTACGACCCTCTTGTAAGGGGATTAGCCACTTTGTTGTAAAGGAACACGAGCAGTGGCGTAACTCCGAAAATTATATTACAGGGTTAGTAACGTGATTGTAAAGGAACACGAGCAACGGCGTAACTCCGAAAATTATATTACTGGGTTAGTAACGTTATTGTAAAGGAACATGAGCAGTGGTGTAACTCCGAAAATTATATTTCTGGGTTAGTAACCTTATTGTAAAGGAACACGAGCAGTGGCGTAACTCCGAAAATTATATTACAGGGTTAGTAACGTTACTGTAAAGGAACACGAGCAATAGCTTAACTCCGAAAATTATATTACTGGGTAAGTAACGTTATTGTAAAGGAACACGAGCAGTGGCGTAACTCCGAAAATTATATTACTGGGTTAGTAACATTATTGTAAAGGAACACGAGCAGTGGCGTAACTCCGAAAATTATATTACTGGGTAAGTAACGTTATTGTAAAGGAACACGAGCAGTGGCGTAACTCCGAAAATTATATTACAGGGTTAGTAACGTGATTGTAAAGGAACACGAGCAACGGCGTAACTCCGAAAATTATATTACTGGGTTAGTAACGTTATTGTAAAGGAACAGGAGCAGTGGCGTAACTCCAAAAATTATATTACTGGGTTAGTAACATTATTGTAAAGGAACATGAGTAGTGGCGTAACTCCGAAAATTATATTACTAGGTTAGTAACGTTATTGTAAAGGAACACGAGCAGTGGCGTTTCATTCCTTAAGGAAAATTATAACCCCCAACCCTCGCTTCTGCTCTATTTTCAAAACTAACCAAGCAAGTCAAAATAAGAATGCAGTACAACCCGTTTACAGCGAGCCCGTATTTCGCAAGATCGTGGATTAAACGAGCAACACGGAAACTTTTGTTTGGTACCATATTAATTCAAAGCTAATTTGATCGTTTTTAAGGAACAGAATTCGATGAAATTACCGGATTTAACGAGGGAGAGAAAAGTTAAGATGATCACTTTTAACAACCGAAGTAAAAAAAAAATAAATAAAAAAAAAATCCATATTTAACGAAGCAGAGAAAATCTTGTGAGTACTCTCCTGGAGTGGAAGAATGGAAATGTTGGCATACAGGACAAAAGTTGCAAGAGCGCAGAGGAATTTCGGAGTGCTAGTGGAAGAACGTTGATAAGAGAGCAATTGGAAGAGAGTACATCAAATCCTTAACGAGCGAATTTTGCAAGAGAACCTTCGCCAGCCACTCCAAGGGGCTATGCCTTGAGAGTATCACCCCACCTGTGACGTACTACAGAGGTAACGCACATATCAAGCCGACAAGTAGCAGTTATCAGCCCTTGTGGTCGGCGTAGCTTAATTGGGAAATTATTCGGCTTCGGAGCAGAAGGATGTGGATTCGAAGGCGCCACTGGCAGAGAGAGAGAGAAAGAGGGAGAGAGAGCTTGTTTCGGTATACAGTAGAGTTGCAAGCAGACGTTCCACTCATAGGAAAAAAGAGGATGGGTGGGGTTGATGCACATGTATTAAGTGGATTTCTGGACGACGATTGCAGAGAGGAATATGCGAGTAATAGAATGGAAATGTGGCCTGAAGAGAAATATGAGATAGCAGTTCTTGGAATTGTGTCCACTGCTCCTTTCACCCTCCGAGTGAGCGTTGCTTTGGGAAGATCAGTGCTGCTCTTGCTTCGTGGATTTCGTTCAACAGTTGTATATCTCATTTAGCGGTGAAGCATGGCCCGATTCACGTAGGGTTTGCACGCACAGAGAAGGTTTAAAAACAACTATGTCTCATGACGCTTTTGTGCTGGTGTACGAAAAGTTTTATTAGATTCAACAGCAGTTCAACAGATCAGAGAAGTAAAAGGGCCAGCTTGAAAGTGCGAGTCATCCAACATTTTTATAAATGACAAAATATCCAAGAGAAAAGTGTTATCCGTAAACGGTATATGGTTAAAAAATGCTGCTATATATTATTATATATCATCATCATCATCATAATTGTCAACCATTATCAATCCACTGCTGGATGATAATGGTTGTATCTTCCACAACTGTCTTTCTTGAGTCTGTCTCCTCCATGTCACTCCGGCATGCTTTCAAATTTTATCTTCTTCTGTGTCTTTTTTCTGTCCCTCGGAATACAGTCTAAAATCTCGGTGCCGCCCCGGTGGCGCAGTGGTCTAAGCGATGGCCTCTGATCATTCGTCCGAACGGGGTCCGGGTTCGAATCCCGGTGAGGCATGGATGTTGTGTTTGTCTTACGGCACTGGCTCTCTCCCTTCCCTGGAACCAGTGACCCTAAATTAGGGACGGGCGACTGCTTATAGCCCATTGAGTTGCTCACGGTGGTCGTTAAACCTCCAATCAAAAAAAAAAAAAAATCTCGGTTGTCCATCGGTGATCCGTTCTTCTGGCAACATGTCCAGCCCATTGCCATTTCAGCGATTTCACTCTGGTTATGATGTCGTTCACTCTTGTCATGTTTCTTATCCACGAGTTTCTCTTCTTATCAATCCTGGTTACACCAAACATGCACCTTTCCATGGCTCTTTCAGTTGTCTGCAGTCTTTGTACATGTATGTCCTTTTTAGTTAAGGTCCACGTCTCTGCTCCGTATGTAAGCACAGGAAGGATGCGTTGATTAAACACCTTTCTTTTAAGACATAATGGCATATCGCTCTTAAACATTGTATTGTTACTTCCAAAAGCTCACCATCCAAGTTTTATATTTCTTCATCAATGTGATCCTTGCTTGATATCTGTTGTCCAAGGTAAATGTAAGTATCGGTTATCTCCAGCTTTTCTCCATCAATCGATTAATCTTCATTTCTTGTTAAAGCATTGTACATCAGTTTTGCCTTCTGAAAGTTCATTTTTAATCCCACTTCTTCACTCTTGTCAGTAAGTTCCTGGATCATACTCTGATTTTCAGAATCTGTAGGAACATACACGGTCAAGTCACATTACTGTGACCACCAGCTAGTATCTAGAGTAATCACCGTGTGCAGCCCTGACAGCAGCTAGACGGGTTGGGAGTGACTCAATATGTTGATGGAAGGTGTTCACAGGTATGTGGAGCCATGCTGACTGCCGTGCATCTGACACCTGCTGGAGGGTGCGTGGTGGAGGATCTATTGAGCGAACAACACGATAGAGGTGGTCCCACTGATGCGCAATTGGGTTTAAGTCTGGGGAATTAGGGGGCCAGGGAAGTACTTTGAAGTCTTCATCGTGCTCTTCCAACCACCCTCGAACATTTCTAGCTGTGTGACACTTCGCATTGTCGTGATGGAAGATCCCATCCGCCCCAGAGAAGACAATCAGCATGTATGGGTGTACGTGGTCTGCAAGGATGGATTCATAATGAATTCGGTCCATAGTGCCTTCCACAGGTATGAATGGACCCAGGGAATGCCACGAAAACATTCCCCAGACCATAACGTTGTCATTACCAACTTGTGTTTTTCCAGCAGTGGTTGCAGAATGTTTGTTATCCGATGTTTCTCGCTTTATACGCCAAGTCCATCCAATCGATGAATCGATGAAACAGAAAACGCCTGCAATCCATCCAATCGACGAAACAGAAAACGTGACTCATCGGAGGAAGCAATCCTTTGCCAGTCATCAGAGGTCCAATTCCGATACTGCCGTGCAAATGTAAGCCTCATCGAACACAGGTCATCGCTCTTTCCACGTTTATAAGTGAGTCACGGAAAAATTCTCATTAGCCGCCACCGGGAGTCGAACCCAGGGTCTTCCAGTTACGCGCCGGATATGCTTCCGCTGCACCACAGCGGCCTCGAATTCCTCCAGACTCACACACGCTAACTGCGAAGCCAAGTTGGCAGGTTGCTTCTTGGAGCCCCGCACAATGCTGGGGATTCACCAAAGACGGTTAGCAGCAACTGAAGAAATAATTAGAAGGCCAATGAGTAATTAATACAGACATTTGACGTGGACTAGGAACATCAAACAGAGGTCATCGCTCTTTCCACGTTTACAAGTGAGTCACGGAAAAATTCTGATTGGGCGCCACCAGGAATAGAGCCCAGGGTCTTCCAGTTAAGCGCCGGGCATACTTCCACTGCACCACAGTGGAAGCATGTCCGGCACTTAAATGGAAAGCCATCCGGCGCTTAATTGGAAGACCCTGGAATTGCCATGTCCGGCGCTTAACTTATAAACGTGGAAAGAGCGATAACCTCTGTTTGATGTTTAGTCTACGTCAAATGTCTGTATTAATTATTCATTTGCCTTCTAATTATTTGTTCAGTTGCTGCTAACCGTCTTTGGTGAATCCCCAGCATTGTGCGGGGCTCCAACCTGCCAATTGGCTTGTCAGTTTGTGTATGTGAGTCTGGAGGAATTCGAGGCCGATGTGGTGCAGTGGAAGCAAGTCCGGCGCTTAACTGGAAGATACTGGGTTTGATTCCCGGTGTCGGTCAATGAGTATTTTTCCGTGACTCCCTTACAAACGTGGAAAGAGCTATGATCTCTGTTTGATGTTCCTAGTCCACGTCAAATGTCTGTGTTAAACATAAGCCTTTTCTTCCGATGCATCTTCGTTAGCATAGGTGCAGTGACCATCCGTCTGTTTCGGAGCTGTCGTTTTATCCGTCTGTTCGCTGAACTGTCGTTTTAGACACACTTCCGGTAGACCCCTGGTTCATTGGGCCAGTGAGTTGCTCCACTGTAGCGTGTCGATCGGCCCTCATGCAGTATCTTCGAAGCCGACGTTCACCTCTTGCATCAATGGCATATGGTGCTCCGCTGTTTCCACATCGCTTATTCGCAATGGTGCCATTTCTCCAATCACGATACACTTTAACCACAGCAGCACGCGAGCAGTTCACTGAATCGAGTATTTATCATTTTCTTGTAGGACTTCCGTCCACAGTGAGTAGAGTTTTAGGTCCCAGCCACCTACAGCGAGATCGCCTTTTGGGCAAGACACAGAAACGGAAGGAATGAGAGCAAGTCTAGCGACTTTGACAGAACAGTTTGTAGTGAGATTAGAGTACAGTAGATGGCGCCACCGTACAAATACGATGTTGCACACAGAGGGGTGAGAGAATTTCAGGGGGGGGGCATAGGAAAGGATACCCATTTAACCTGTGAGTCCAGCCTGGGGGCCGTCACTTAATGTGCTCGTCCGATGCACGGTGGATATTCAGCGATTGTTAGTAAATTTCACAATCTCTGAAAGATCAGCCCAGGTTCGAACCTGAGGACCCTGCATCGATAGTCTGACTTGCTAACCACTAAGCCATCCGCGGCTCGCGAGCAGTTCACAAAATGCGCATGTTTCAGAAATACTGCCACCCTTGGCCCGAAAGCCCACAATCATCCCTTTTTGCAAATCTGATAAATTTCTCCTTTTATCAATGGCGGCAACGAGCGATATGTTTTCAGGATGATCAAATGTAGAGGATTTTAGGAAAGGAGTGTCTGATTCCAGGTCTTAAACAACCCTTAGAAATAGGAAGCTAGGAGATTTGGGCTAGAGTGCCCGACAATAAAGTGACACGGAAGCGAAGTAGAAGAGGGAGGAAGACGCCCTTATTTATTACCGAGGGACCAGTGCCCGGGGTCCGACGCACGGCAGATATTTAGTGGATCGAGCGTTCGTACCTGCCTAGGATCGAACCTGAGGTCCCTTCCGTGGCAGTTACGAACGTTGCCCACTAGGCCACCAGCGGCCCTGTTTTGAGGATGCCTATATAGCACACCTTATATACCCTCCAAGCCAGCTCACGGCACATGCCTTCTTTGATTGGCTACGCACTGTTGACGTCAAAAGCAGGAGGTGGTCACAATACTGTGAATCGATTTTTACATGGTGGAAATTTTCACCCCGAAACGAATTTAGCGAGCGCCCGAATTCAAAGAGGATTTCCGTCGTACCCGAGCTCCTCGTTATAAGCGGGTTCTGCTGTACATATACACTGAGTGGCCAAATTATTTTGATCATAAGACCATTTTATTCAAAGTAGCTATCCTGTAGATGCTTCTGACGCAAGGTGGCTGAATTGGTATAAAAAGAGAACGCTGAAGGCATGCAGAGAATAATGAACTGCATTGCGCAAGAAATAATGGGTAAAAGATGCGATCTGACGGATTTTGAACGCGGGCTGATCGTGGGTGCTCGAAGCATTGGTGCGAGCATTAGTAAATCGGCGGTGTCTTTTATTTAGTTTTATTTTTTTAGCTGTGACATGAAATATTACTACAATCAATACAAATATTAACATATCAATCTGAGAATGCTGAAACAGCACGGGGAATCAAGGAAAAGGCCTACATAGTAACCTGACTTAGCCTTGAAACCCCGAAGTCATAGTCAAATAGAGCCCAGCGTTTGACAGACCATGAGAAGAAAATCGAAATATTAGGATGAAAAAGGCAATGTTCATTTTACATTATTCACCCTCCCTTTTAGGGCTTGTTGTTTACCTCCCCCCCCTTTTAAAATAATAATAAGATGTGCAAGTAAGTACAGTAGTAGCCAAAATTGTGGAAACCTTTTGGAAAATGTGTAGTTTTGAGGTTTGATGGCTCATAACACCACTTTTTCTGGTGTAATACCATAAAATGATATTATCAATGAAAAGATAACTTCATCAAGAACGTAATGCAACAAAGTTTGTTCAATTATCTGTACTCTATAAAAAGTTATAACCAAATAACTAAAAAAAGGAAGCACAACTTGCTTAGGTTGATATGAAGTAGCTGTTCTTCCTTTGAATGTAGCCAGTGAGCATGAGTGTTTAGAGAGCCAATCAGGTGTCGTCTTGTTTTTGCAATGAGGCAATCAGGTCACGGATTCAGCTATCGATGTCATGTATTGGAGCTCAAAGGAGGACATTTGTCAGTGTGTTATGTGATTGCTATAAAGTTGGTCGGGTTTTTTTTTTGTTTTTTTTGTTCTTTCATTTAGTGAGCTTGTAAAACGTAATAAAATTAAAGAAATGGCGCAAAGAGTTGACTAGTCACCCAGAAAGCGATGTAAAATAGTACTATTAAGTGAACAAGGCTTCAGTTATAAAGAAATTAGAAGCAACATTGGTGGAAACTTAACCAAAGGTGGCATTTCTAAATGTTTGAAGAGGTATAAGGAGACTCAGTCACTACAAAACCAGACTGGTAAAGGCAGGAAAAGGTGCACAACAGCAAGTGATGATAGAAGAATTAAGAGACTGTGCCTAGGTGACAGAAGAAAATCAGCTGGGTGTATACAAGATGAAATGGCGCAATGCAATGTGAAGTTGAGTGCAAGGACTGTTCGGCGCAGACTGCAAGAATTTGGTCTAAAAGCTAGAATTCCACGAAAAAAGCCATTTTTATCTCTCGAACAAAGGTTGAAAAGATTAAACAGCTAAAATCCATGTTAACTGAACAGCGGAACAATGGGACAGTGTTATTTGGAAAATACGTAAGGAGAAGAATCGGAGAAGATTTGCTTCCTGAATACATGTACCGTGAAACACCCAGTTAGTCTTATGATCTGGGGTTGTATGACATCAAAAGGTGTGGTCAGAATTTGCGTGATTAATGGGAATATAAATGGCCCAAAATACATTAATGAAATACTTCAGCCCGAACTGAAGCCTTCCGCACATGATCTTTTCCAAGATAAGGAAGCATTTATATTTCAACAGGATTCCGCTCCATGTCATGCTGCTGCTGTGTGCAAAAAGTGGTTTCAAGATAATCATATTCCACTGCTGGAATGGCCTGGGAATAGCCCAGACCTTAACCCCATCAAAAATCTATGGAGCCGACTAAAGAAACTTGTTAGTCAGAAGTAACCCAGCAATAAAACCCAATTAACAGAAGCAATAATTCAATCTCGGGTTCACATTATAACAGCTGCAGAACTAAAAAACTTAGTTCACTCCATGAGAAGGCGTTGTAAGGCAGTAATTAACGCTAAAGATTACCCAACTAAGTATTAACTGACATGGTGAGAATTTTTGTACATCTAATTTTTTCTATGTTTCACTTTTCTTCTTTATAACTGCTGTTCTAATACAAAATCATTCATAAATGTTATTGCATTACATTCTTGATGAAATTATCTTTCCATTGATATATAATTTTATGGTAATACCCCCCCCCCCAAAAAAAAAGGGGGGTTATGAGCCATCAAACCTCAAAAATACACTATTTCCAAAAGGTTTCCACAAATTTGGCAACTAATGTAGCTATTTAGTTTCTTTTTAAATAAATTATAATTGTTAATTATATTTATTTTAGAAGGTAAATGATTCCAATAGTGTGGGCCCTGATAGTTTATGCTTTGCTTAATCAGTTCAGTTTTTGGCTTACATGTTTTAACAAGAGTCTTTTTTCTAGTACCGTATTTATGTGTAACACTACGGATATCAATTATTTAACAATTGATATTATTCTTTATTCTATTATACATATTTAGTCCAAGGTCATAGTTAATTAGTTGTTTAATATTTAATATACCATATTTATTGGGATTAACGTGCGTGTGAATGTGAAGATCAGCAAGATATGCCATATTAGTGTTAGAATTATATTTAAGATCCATTAGTCTGATTATTTGTTTTGTAGAACTTGTAATTTTTTAATATTTGATTTCGTTGTTTGTCCCCATGATGAAAGACAATAAATTAAATGCGTTTGAACTAATGTATAATATAATAGAATTAAAGGTTTAATAGAAAGGTTAGATAATATGTGACTAACAATTCCAAAATTTCTAGAAATTTTATTACAGATTAGATCAACGTGTTTATTCCATTTTAAATCATTCTGCAAGTAAATTCCCAAGTATGAAAAATTATCAGTAATATCAATTTTTTTGTTATCATAATATATCGCTGCCTTGTAAATTAGAGATGAGTTCGGGCTCAATTTTAGGAGCCCGGGCCGCCCGGGTCCAAAGACCTAGAGCCCGAGCCCGAGCCCGGCCCCGGATTCTTGGAAAATTTTGCTTATCAAGGCTTGCATTTATGCATTATACACTGGCCAAAAATATGGCTCAAGCAAGGATTAGTTTAAAAGTCATTAGTTTAAAAAGTTTAGTTCAGTTAATCCACTTCACAATATTAATATGTTTTTAGAAATACTACGCATAAAGCCAAATGTTCTAAAATGTGGATTTGAAAATAAATAAATAATCAACGTGCCCTTCGGCCGTATCAGGGGAATCAGTAATTTTGGTAAAAGCTGAAGAAAGAAAATCGTTTAGAAACAAAAAATTCCATTCGTTATTTCTTTTTGATTTCTACATTTACTTTTATTTTGAATAAATTGCATTATAAAACGTACAACGCCGTACAGACAGTTGCAAGTGTTTGACTCTATAAAACTAATCTTAGCAATATAATTTACATATATGCTAATTGGTAAAGGTAGTTTAGAGTGACGTAGTAGAATATAAAACAAGAAAGATGACACAGAATTTTCGGGTGTAATAAGCACGTCTTTTGAATCCGTTCTGACGCAAATTAAATTTATCAAAGCTATTCAAAGTCAATGGAACCGGCATGGAAAACAATAATGATCTGACGAAAGAAAGAAGATTTTCAATCCGGTTTTTAATCCCTCAGATATTGCTGTAAACAGAATCGTGAGCTTACGAACTCTTAGAAACAGAGATATCGACAAAAATAAAATGTGACTTTACGTCCCCTGGTGGGAAAACCATGCATTATTTTAGAAAGAAAGTATTCTCAAAAGGTTTATCCGTATAAGCGGTATCGGTCCAAGAAAAAAAAATAAATTGTCGAGTTTTCTGGAGCCCAGATTTTGCAACAAATACTTCAGAAGCAGAAATTAACACTTATGACCCCTGGTGGCTAAACCATTCTTTACCAAACATTAGAAATTATGTGAAAAATATTCTCCATCAGGTCTTGTATGCCATACAGGAAGAAGTTTTCAAACCAGAGCTTTAGGAGCAGAAATAACGCAGAAAACGCAATTTACCTTTGTGCCCGTAGCGGAAAGTCTATGATATACTTGAAAATTTTGAATTTATAGGAAAAACTTTTCGCATCGGAAACACTATCCAACAAAGAAGGAATTTTTAAAATCGTACTCTTAGAAGCAGAGATATTGACAAAAATAAGATATACATCTACGCCCCCTGGCGTAGAAACCATGCATTTTTTCAAGAAGAAAATTTTCCTAAAAGGTTTGCCGACATGAGTAGTATCGGTCAACAAACGACTTTTTTCAATCGAGATTTTAAAAGCTCATATTTTGCTGCAAATACAACACAAGCGAAAATTAAGACTTACGCCACCTGGTGGCCAAACCATTTCTTGCAAAAATTAGAAATTATGTGCAAACGATTTCCCATCAGGAGCTGTATGCGGTGCAGAAAGAATTTTTCAAATCGGAGATTTAGAAGCAGAGATATACAGGGAACGCAATTTACATTTAGGCCCCCTAGCGAAAAGTCCGTGAATTACTTGAAAATTTTGAAATTATATGAACCACATGTCACACTAGAAACACTATCCAACAAAGAAGGAATTTTTCAAATCGGACTCCTACAAGTAGAGTTTTGACAAAAATAAGATATACATCTATGCCCCTGGCGTAGAAACCATGCACTATTTTAAGAAGAAAATGTTTCTAAAAGGTTTGTCGACATGACTAGTATCGGTCAACAAAAGACGTTTTTTTCAATCGAGAATTTAGAAGCTCATATTTTGTTGCAAATACAACAGAAGCGGAAATTAAGATTTACGGCCCCTGGTGGCCAAACTATTTTTTTACAAAAATTAGAAAATATGTGCAAATGATTTTCCATCAGGAGCTGTATCCGGTGCAGAAAGAATTTTTCAAATCGGAGATTTAGAAGCAGATATATAGGAGGAAACGCAATTTACCGCTACGCCCCGTAGCTGAAAGTCTATGAATTACTTAAAAATTTTGAAATTATATGAAAAACATGTCACACGGAAAACACTATCCAACAAAGAAGGAATTTTTCAAATCGGACTCCTAGAAGTAGAGATATTGACAAAAATAAGATGAATATCTACGCCCCCTGGCGGAGAAACTGTGCAATATTTTAAGAAGAAAATATTCCGAAAAGGTTTATCGATGTGAGTGGCATCAGTCCACGAAAGAATTTTTTCAATCGATATTTTAGAAGCTCCGATTTTATGGCAAATACATCAGAAGCAAAAATTAAAACTTACGGCCCCTGGCGGCCAAAGTATTCTTTACCAAAAATTTAAAATTATATGCAAAAGATTTTCCATCAGAAGATGTATCCGCTGAAGAAAAAAAATTTTCAAATCGGAGTTTTAGAAAACGAGTTATCGGAAAAAATGTTATTTAATTTTACGCCCCCTAGCGGAAAATCTATGCGTAATTTGAAAAAGTAACAATACTTTTCGACATAAATGGAATCGAAAGATAAAAAAAAAAATTCAGTCGGATGTTTAGAAGCAAATATGTGGAATAAAACGTATTTTTTGAATTCGACATCATCTGCATTTACGCCCTCTACCGGCGAAATTGTACATCGTAAAAAAAAAAAAACGAAATAAAGGATCATCATTTGCATATTTCAAGGTTCCGAATGCAAAAAGAATTTTTCAAATCGGACTAATAGTTGCAGAGATATCGTGGGTACAGACGGACGGACAAACCGATAACAGAAGCACGATCTTTTTTTACAAAAGACGTGCTAAAAAAGCATGTAGGGAAATTTCCAAAATTAAAAAAAAAAGAACGTAAAAGCATTCCAGACCAGATTATTCTGCATTTTGTAACATTAACAAAGCTTTGCGCTTAATAGTATAATAATCACACTATTATCATATGTGTGTGCAGTTTTCAGATCAAGTTCATCATGAAAAAAGAGAGAGAGAGAGAATTGCATCTAATGCCTTAGCGCTTCAACTTGACCTTCTTTTCTCTAAAATTCGACCTGCTGCACTAAAAACCAACCCACAAATCGATGGAGTGAGGAAATTTTAAAAATATAAATAACAATACTTCTAACTGCACAATTTTGGAAATTAATACATCATTTTAAAGATAAGATTCTTGATTTTTAATAAAATACAAAAAATGGGAATGTGATTTTTTCCCAGTTTTTCGATACTAGACCTCCTTAAACTAATCCTTGCTTGGGCCATAGCTTTGGACAATGTATAATGCAAGTCTTGCTAAGCAAAATTTGTCTTGCAGTGGTAGGCAGCTAGCTTAGGAAATTGAAACTCCTTCCACCATGGTAATAAATCCACAATGAAATTCAACACGTGTAATTCAACCGGGCTCGGAATTACACGTCTCGAATTAATTACAGTAATGAAATTCAAGACGTGTAATTCCGAGCCCGGGTTTTTCGGTAGTTAATGAATTCTGAGCCCGTCCGAGTCCGGACCGTGCCCGAGCTCATCTCTATTGTAAATATCACAGCCTTAGATTTGTTAGTAATGATTAATAGTTCATTAGAGGTTATCCAGTTATAAAATTTGTGTATTTGATTATTGCAAGGAATCTGGTGATCGTGTACTTGTGAAATGTTCGAAGGCAGCAGTTAAAGTTTTCAGAGAATTTACCACCAGTCAAAAATACGGGTCTGAGCGGAAGGCGTGTAATCGTCAACGTCTACTCGATGCTCGAGCTGAGCGGACAGTAGGCAGACTTGTTCAGTCCGAAACACTTCGTCGGATCTGAATCAGGAACCAAATCTGATGGCCTCTCAACGTACAGTTCACCGCACTTACATCGTATGGGCTACAGAAGAAGACGGCCTGACCGTAGTAAGCCATTACTATCTACATCGAACAAGAAGAAACGCCTCCGGTTCGTTCACGATTGCAAGAATTGGCCAGTACGTGATTGGAAAATGGTAATGTGGTCCGACGAATCACGTTTTCAACTGCACCATGCAGGTGGAAGGGTGAAGATATGGAGACAGCAGCACGAAAGCATCGACCCATATTGCATCGTCACAACTCTTCAAGCTGGCAGAGGCAACATTACGGTGTGGGGGCATGTTTTTGTGGGAGTTTTGGGACCCTTTGATTCCTGTGGAGCAACGTCTGACCGTCCAAAGGTATTTAAATATCGTTACCGACCAAAGCCACCCAGTTATTTTAATTGATGGTTTATCCCAATGGAGATGGATACTTCCATCAGGACGATGTTCCATGTGTTCACATTGTACGCAAATGGTTTGAGGTGCATCATGGAGACTTTTCCCCTTCAGCGATGGCCTCCTAAATCACCGGAACTCAATCCAATGTAGCGCTTGTGGGATGTAATCGAAAGGGGCATCTGACAGCTAGATCCGCTACCATAAAATCTTCAAGAAGAGCTGGAGGATGCAATTCATTGCATTTAGGCTAGTATACACTTACCGACATTTAATGGAGTCCATACCAAGACGAATTCAAGGCGAAAAGTGTCCCAACAACGTACTAATTAGATGGTCATATTTATTAGGCCACTCAGTGTATTTTAACTTGTTAAAACCTTTATTTCATTAAAAGAAATTCTTGTGTTTTTATAGATAGATAGATAGATAGATAGATAGATAGATAGATATTCAAATAAGGTTATCTTCCTTCCTACCTTTTCCATTGGCAAAGCCTGTAATTAAATCGTCGGCATTTCGTTTATCTGCCTCTTGTGCTTCAGTGGTAATTATATTACGGTATGGTAATAGGGGCATCGTCGTTACAACACTTTCCTCTAAATTTATGAATCAATAGATTTTTGTCAAGAGAAGTGAGGAACATGGGGTTGGCGTGTTAAGTATAGCTACATCTTGCCAGATAGGTTGGTGTCGACTCTCCAGGCATAAATTTGAAAGGGCGGTGGAGGGGAAATATGATTTGACACGGGTACGGAGAAGTGGCCACCGGAGAACTGTCCACAGGAGAACTGGCCACCGGAGAACTGTCCACAGAAGAACTGGCCACCGGAGAACTGTACACACGGAGAACTGGACACATTGGAATTTCAGTGCCATAAAATTGTTCTGCATAAACAAATTTCGTGTAGCTATATTCCCCACTACTTGAGCAACTATTGTTCATAATTTTTTTTTAATATTCCATTTTCAGTAAGAAATTTATACATTTCCATGATTCTCAGGCCTAAGACTAAGCGGAGAACAGGCCACCTTGGAGAACTGACCACCGGAGAACTGGCCAACCGGAGAACTGGCCACAAATTTTTAAGGGGCCGTATAAAAATTGCGTTCTGGCTGCTCCGAGGCTACGTCTGAGTTGTAGTTTGTAAACGCTGAAAATCTCCCGATGTGAAGACCAGAAATTCTTTGTATTTCATATTTTCGGCATCGTCCCCCCTCCCCTCACAGGTTTGCTGAGTAGGCACATACCCTCAGATAATATGTCGAGTTGTAGCTTGTAAATGCTGAAAATCTCCCGATAGGACGAGAAAGTTTTCATATTTTACACTTTTGGTATTAACCCACCCCCCACCCCCTCTAGGTTTCCTGAGTCAGCACATGCGCTCAGATAATTTGCAGACTTGTAGTTTGAAAACCCTGAAATCTTTTGCTGTGATGTAGATCATAAACATTTGTTGTAAAGAATTGCATTAATTATCGCAATTAAGAAAAGACGAAATTACGGAAACTTTATATGACTCAGATTACCAAGCTCTGGGGATCGTGGGCACGAAGCGGTCAAAAAACGTAATTTTTATACGGCCCCTTAAAATTTTTGTGGCCAGTTCTCCTACACCCGATTTGACATTATACGTATTTATGTTCAGATACACGTAAACTAAGATTGCGATGGGTCGATCCTATGTATATCTGGTCGGAGACATCATCGTTCATGGCTTTTAGTGGAATTGCATAAACACCGAACTTGGAATCAGGGTGGATCTGATCCCTGTCTTTCTTGATATAGGCGAGGATGTTATTCGCTTTTAAACCAAAGTCGATGTTGAAAGGTCGACATGCGTTTTTTAGGACATTTATGCTTACGGGGATGTATGGCATTGTGCCCACATATGAGGTAGTTGATCTTGTTTTCTGTAATGTGGAGTATGAGGCAATAAAAACTCGTCGTATTATGGCATTAACAGAGGCAAATGGGTAGTCATATAATGCCGCAATATCATTGATTTTTGCAATTTCTTCATCTCGTTGTGCTGTTGTGGACGAATGTGTTACTTCCCGATGAAACATAGAGTGAAGAGCTGAGAGTTTTTGCTTGAGTGTGTGGGATGAGCTGAAAGGAATCATGGATATAGTAGAATATTTTTAATTAATTCTCTCATTGCGACTCCGTTCATTTTACATGATAAGATCACTGGAAGGCACTTGAGGTGTTGAAAGAAAATGCCGAAGAAGCTGTTTCTTTTTTAAGTCGAATAACTGGGTTTCCACCCACTCACCATGATTTAATTTTCTCTGTTGTCTTACCTTCATTCTTCTTTCTTTGCATGTTCCAAATATATGCACAAGTTCATTCATCATTTTCAATTTCCATATTTTAATTGCCCTTACGAAACCGTAAAAATATAAATCTGTTAAGTACCAGCAAAGCTTTTATTTGGTTTTAGCAATTTACTTCTAAAAATGCTTGGGATTGTACCAACAAAGGAGTTTAATTAGCGTTGACCTCAGAACCGCACGAACTAAAATCCCTTGGGCGAGATTACCCTTGCCTAGTTAGGAACCTCGTGATCATGCCTATAAAAAAAAAAAAATATTTCGGATCTTTATCAAACTGTGCTCTTCTATTCACTTATCAAAGTCATGCTGCTAAGAAGATGGTATCAAGTAAACTAAAATGTACGTAATTACAGCAAGACGACTTTTCTTCCCCCTTTCGATCGTTGCGAATATCTCGCCCCTGGTCCAAGAATACAAAAGAGCTTCCACAGCCAAATATTTTGAAGTACGTCTCAACCTTTAACATATAGAGTTGTTAGAAAGCGCAAGTTAAAAAAATTTTCTTTGCGCAAGAAGAGCTCTTTCATACTCAAGGTTAGAACTCCAGAATGTAATCTAGCGGGCAAATCGCGGAGAGCAATTTCTCCACAAACCTACTTTTGGTTTAACGGCTCGTCCGCCTCATTCTCCCTCCTTTCTCTCTTTCACACACACACACACCTTAGCCCAGTAAACCCTAACGGCCATGTGACCACGCCCTTTGACCTTTGCGGAAGTTTTTAAGAGAGCCGGCAACAGCCATCGGTGTGTGCAGACCACTTTATTTTGTGAAATTGTTCCGTTACTCAACCAGTGTGGCAGTTTGAGTGACGAAACGTCTTTTAATCTTCCGTCAGATGCTTGGAAAAAAAAAAAATCGAGGAAAGAAGGCGCTTCGGTATGTCTCATTCTTCTTCCCCCAACTCCCCCACCCCCGGAAATCAGTCCATAAAACGTCCACATACTAATATGGAAACGTTCATGAATTTTTTCCTTTGAACAGAGCTTTCATCAAGTTACATCATTCAAGACACGTTTTGAATGGCAAGTGTGATAAAAACGAATTCCTCCCTTTGAGACTCCACTCATTTTACACGCTGCGAGAATTGGAAAGCGATTGAGATGCTGACAGAAAATGCCCGAGAAACTGTTTCAGCAAGGATGTTCAATAAATAAAACGTGTGCGAACTAAAATCAAATGAAAATAAAGTTTTCCGCAACAAGTTTTAATGCATCTGCCGAAGCGTGAAAACAAAAAATAATGAAACAATTGATTTTCTGTTTCCACGTTGTGAAAACACATGTGAATCGAATCCCCCCCCACTCCGGAGTTCAAGTTCAAAATATCTTTATTGGTATAAAAGCACTATACACAACGAGACTAACACTTATGTCTCAAACCAAAAAACTTTATGACAGAAATTAAAATAAACAAAGTGATGACTACATAAAAGGATGAACAGATAAAAGCACGATAAAACCATCTAAAAAAAGGCATAAAAAGGCACTAGTCACAAAACGTGTTGTTTGAAATCAAAAGGTAAATAAAATATGTTACAATGCAACTCAAAAGTCGACAAAAAGGAAGAAATGCAGGAAAAAACAATAACATAATTAGCTTGGGGAGACCTTCATCCAGCAGTGGATTGAGAACAGGGGCGGATTGGCCCACCGGAACACCCGGTTATTTCTCAGTGGACCCCTCAAGGAATGGCCCACTTTCTCGTATCCTCTTTGTCGGGATTGTTTGGAGAGAAGGATTAATTATTTTGGTACTACAAATGAAGCTCACATAAGAATCGTGAGCTTCATTTGAGTTTGAAACGTTATTGTTTAAAAAAATGGCGTTCTCTTCTCTCTAAATATACACTATATTGACAAAAGTCACCGAACTCCCCTTCAAGAACAAATGAATGGATCCGCTGCGTTGTTGAGATGCGCGGTACAGCTGCAAACGGTATAAAAACAAACCTGCAGCTGACTGCGATCAGTCAGCTGCAGGCTTGTCGCGGCGGGAGAGAACTGACTTTGAGAAAGGAAAGATTGTTGGGTGTTATAGTAGTGGGTTGTCCATAAAAGAAACCGAGAGGCATTTAAACATACCCAAGTCAACTGTTTTTGATGTACTGAATAAGTGGAAGACACATGGCGTGCCTGAAGCAGCAAAACGTACCGGCAGAGCAAAGCAAATCAGTGATAGAGGACGTCGAAGCCCAGGAGAGTCGTTACACCTAATCGACGGAGTACTGCACAAGACCTCAGTGTACAGGTGAGTAAAAATGCTGGAACCTCGGAATGTACATCTACCATTAGCAGAGAACTTCATTTTATGAGTTACCGTGGTCGTGCGGCTGCTCATAAGCCTTTCATCTCCTCTCGGAATGCTACTCGTCGTTCAGCATAGTGTAAAGAACATTTATCGTAGACCGTCGATCAATGGAAACGGATCCTATGGACTGGTGAATCCAGATGCACGATCCCTCAGTCTGATGGCCGTGTATGGGTATGGCGGCAGCCGGGGAACGCTACTTAACACAGTCTACTGTTCCTACGGTCAAGTTTGGAGCTGGCAGTGTACTCGTGTGGGGGCGTTTTTTGTGGTACGGTCCTGGCCCATTGGTTATCGTGGACAAACCTGTTAACCAGCACGTCTACCTCGATATTCTGGACAACTATGCCCTACCAACTCTGTGGCTATACTATGGAACCGAGCCTTGTTGGTATCAGCAACATGCACCGACCCATAGAGCAAGGACTGTTACGGCGTGTAATTCCGTATCGTGTGTGGACTGCTCAGCACAGAGCCCTGAGCTTAATCCCATAGAGCATCTATGAGATGAATTAGAGCGCCGCATAAGAAGTATGTAAGCAAGGCCTATTACTAAGCAACAGTTAGTGGCAGCATAATGCACTGAATGGAAGCGCATACCTATCGCTGTGTTCCAAAACCTTAAATATATATCAAATACGTGGAGATAATGAAAATGGACGATGTCATCGCTCTGTCCACGTTATTTTATAAACAACGCATAGCGACTGAAAAATTGTGTTCCGACACCGCTGGGATCGAACCCCAAAACTCTCGATAACTAGTCGAGTGCGTTCGCATTTACGCTACGGCGTCAACAATTCTCAGCGCCACGCGTGGTTTATCAGTCAGCATCTGACTACACGAATCCGTATTGATGGTCTCAGCAACTGAGATGTCGTCATCTGGTGGCATTTGACTGATAAACCACGATGCTGCTTGATAAACCACGCGTGGGGCTGAGAATTGTTGACGCCGTAGCGTAAATGCGAACGCACTCGACTAGTTTTCGAGAGATCTGGGGTTCGATCCCAGCGGTGTCGGAACACAATTTTTCAGTCGCTATGCGTTGTTTATAAAATAACGTGGGCAGAGCGATGACATCGTCCATTTCCAAAACCTTGTCAAAAGCATGTCTCAAAGGGTCAGTGCATGCATTAAGGCCAAAGGTGGACCGATACCATACTAATGTATGTCAATAAATGCTATGTTGTGTTTCTCTTCTAGGTGTCCGGTGACTTTTGTCGATATAGTGTATGTTGCGAGTTTGCTCTAAAATGACGAAGTAGCATTCTCTTTATTTCGGTGAAAAAATCTGCCGCCGAACAAAATTTGCCACACTGTTTTAAATAAACTAACTGTTATAAATAATTAATCTTGAAGCCAAAGAGACATTGGTAAGCCCTAAGCTCTTTTTGCAATAATGAAGGAGTTACTAGTAACAATTTTGATGGTCCATCATCTCCATCCACACCTCTATCATAATAATAACAAGAAGTTACTAGTAACAATTTAGATGGTCCATCATCCCCATCCACACCTCTATCCACGTACAGACATAGAGCACAAAGCGATTCTTCAGTAGAGATGTTTCGAAATCCGTGTCCCACTCACATTTATCTTATAAGAAACAACTATTTACCGGTACTGGCTCTTGGATCAAAACAGTAGTTCATGAGTCAAAATTATGGGTAGAATTAAACAAGTTAGTAAAATCATGCAATGCATTGATTATGATACGCTTTCCAACATACCAGAAATTATTACTCAAGTTATGAGGATAATGGCTGTGGAATAAATCTCGCTCCTGTGTCCTGACCTTTGACCCCATTTCGATTATATTCCACAGAACCGGTTCAGTGCACCTCAAGAATAACATACTAAAGTTCTGTCGCAATAGAAGCAGTTTTACGCAAGTTATAAGAATAATGGCTGTGGAATAAATCTTGCTTTTGTGCAATGAACTTTGACCCCATTTCGTTGATATTCAACAGAACCGGTTCATTATACCTCCGGAACAACATGATAACGTTTTGTCGCAATCGAAACATTTTTTGGTAAGTTATGATGCACAAGGGCAATGGAATGGATCCCTCTCCAGTGTCCTGACCTTTGACCGCATTTCGCCTATTTTCAATAGGGTTCGTTCCCAGTGGCTCCCTACCACATACTAAAATTTCATCGAAATCGAACCATATTTACGCATGTTATGACGCATAAGGGCAATTGAATGGATCCTGCTCTTATGGCGAGACCTTTGACCCCACTTCACCCATTTTCAATAGGGTTCGTTCCCTGGTGGTCCCCTACCACATATTAAAATTTCATCGAAATCGAACCATTTTTACGTGAGTTATCGTGCCGACAGACAGACGGACGGACGGAAAAAGCTGGAGCATATATACGCTTCTTCAACCTACTGTTGGAAAGCGTAAAAAAGACGTCCATTCCAGGAAGTGGTACGAATACCGTTGGGCAGTAGACAATCAGTGATCAAATAAATACCTGGTCAGGTAAAACACTCCGTTTTGAGCATGGTTGTTTTAAAATTCTTTCATTCTGAAATTGCTTCGTCATCCTTAAATGTATTAAAATCATGAGTGGAGTTTTAGAATTCTTTCATCCTTAAATTGCTGTTGAAATTTCTTCACGACTGAACTCGTTTTGCAATGCATGTTTCAACAATTCCATTTCATCTAGGAGCTAACAGAACTAGTCGAAATCGACGGTTAGTTTTTTTGAAAAGAATAAACTCATATCAGGCAACAAATGTAAACTTTAGTAGCTGTATTATAAGGGTTGCTAAACACCAAAAGAGAATAAATCTAGTAAATAATTCCGTTCATTGGCATAAAGAGGCAAGAGAATACATTTTTCCGCAAGCTATCGCCGCTTTCGGACGGCGAAAGCTTGCGGGACATGTATTCCTTTGCCTCTTTATGCCAATAAACGGAATTATTTACTAATGGTAAACTTTATTTGATTGATAAAAAAATGTTACAAATTCATTCACACACTTCAGTAAAGACAATATTTTGAGTCCATCCATTTGCGACAGGTAATCTAGGTGCGTCTTCGTGAGTGATCTTTAGTGCAACAGAATCATTTGATCTTGGGGCGTATCCAGAAGTTTTCTCTATGGAAGGGGGGGGGGGGGGTCGTCGGGTACAAAAAGGGGGCAGAAGCCATTGTGATTTTTTTTATATATATAACGTTGGTATATACACTGAGTGGCCACTTTATTATGACCACCTGACAGTTTTAAGCAAATGAGCTATGGCTGCACGCTGTTGCCGCCAGAGGGCGAGGCTAGTATAAAAAGGGAAAGCTTAGTGCTTGCGACAGTAGTAGCAGTGATTCTTGGGTGACGAGATGAGTAAAAAATGCGATTTGACGGACTTTCAACGTGGGATGATTGTAGGAGCTTGGAGCCATGGAGCGAGTATCACCGAAACCGCCGCATTCGTGAAATGTTCCGGAGCAGATGTCGTTAAAGTGGGATTTCCACGAGCCACTGTGTCACCGGTGCACCGTGAGTACATCCAATCCGGTAAAACCATCCCTGCAAGGGCCAACTGCCGTGGACAACATCGTGTGGATGAGCGGGGTCATCGTCGGCTATCTCACATTGTAACAGCGGACAGACGGGCCACAATGCAAGAAATCACTCGGTAATTCAACGCTGGTGCACAAAAACGTGTAAGCAGCCACACCATCCAGAACCATTTCCTCGCTATGGGGTACAGAAGCCATCGTCCCACGAGGGTACCGCTGCTGACTGCACATCACAGGGTGCAAAGATTATCATGGGCGCAGGAACATCGCCACTGGACCCTAGACATGTGGAAAAATGTTGCCTGGACTGATGAGTCGAGATTCACGTTGGTACATGCGGATGGCAGGATACGAGTATGGCGCAAACCACATGAAGCGATGGATCCTTCTTGCCAGCAGGGTACTCTTCAAGCTGGTGAGGGTGGCATTCTCGTCTGGGGACAGTTTACGTGGACTGAAATGGGATCCCTAGTACGTGTGACATCGTCCCTCACAGGTCAACGTTACTGGGATATCCTGGATGACCATTTGCTCCCGTTTGTGCGTCTTCAACATCCCACTGGGGACCTCATCCTGCAACAAGACAATGAACCGGCCATCGCTCCAGAATTGTATCCGAATGGTTGGATGAACACATCACCGACGTGACCTCGCTTCCTTGGCCAGCTAGGTCACCTGACCTCAATCCCATCGAGCACATCTGGGATGCCATCGAGAGATATGCTCGATGATCTGACCCCCCTCCATCAAATCTTCGTGAACTGTGGGAGTTTGTTCAGGGGTCGTGGATCTGTATGGCTTCCCAACGCTTCCGGTGTCTTGTCGAGTCCATGCCGAGACGAATAGCCGCCGTCATCAGGGCGAAAGGTGGTGCTACACGTTACTAGACCGGTATCTTTAATTCAATTGCTCTTCAGTGTATGTCTTCATGCCGTACGTACCTTTACGACGAAAGCTGACTAGCATTCAAAGTATGGGCCATCGTGCTGCACCGTCTTTGGCCATCTAACTGCCAGTTCTTCGATTCCGCGGCGATACCAGTTCTTTTCATTGGAGGCGAAGAAGTCCTTCACCCCTACTGCCACCTCTCTCTGGGTGTTGAAGTGCCGTCCACGAAGGAAGTGGGCCATGGACCGGAACAGGTAATAATCCAACGGGGCAAGGTTCGGACTATATGCTGGGTGTGGGGTTTGAAGTCCTCAAATTCCTGAAGTTTTGCCCGTGTCATTCGCGCGGTATGAGGCCGAGCGTTGTCTTGCTGTAGGAGAGGGTGCTTTGTGTTCACCAGTCCCGGGTACTTCTCCTCCAAAACGGCATACATCCACTCCAGCTGTTCAGAGTGGAGGTTGGCGTTGATGGCCCGACTGTCTGGAACAAAAAATTCGTAATGGATTATCCCCCAAAATTCCACCAGACGCAGAGCATCACCTAGTGCACAAAGCGCCGACGTTTGGCAACAGGTTCAGGAAGTTGTCCCGGGCTCAGCCACTGCCGTTGTGTGTTGGGATTACGGGAATAGACCCACTTTTCATCGCACGTAACAATTCTCTTGATGAAACGTACATCGCGTGGGTTTTCTAGAAGTTGCGTGCACACTTTGTGGCCATGCGTGCGCCGCAGGACGCACATGAGGAAAAGGCAGCTAACAATGAGAGCAGATGTCCACGTAGCTCAGTTGGGAGAGCGACTTACTCCGGAGTGAGGGGGGCCCGGCGTGGACGAAAAGGCGCCCGAACTTCAAGGATGACCTGGCCGTTACGTCTCTCGCAATGGTGTGATGTTCTTTCCGCACCGCTAGACAGGAAAAATAAGAATCCCTTCTTCAGTGCTTCGAAAAAATAAATGTGTGTGATGTTACGTTCCACACACCAAATCGTCTGGGATTTCTCAAATGCACGGTCTTCAGTGGATGACTGCCTACAGCGACACATGGTCCCGGCTGACCCGTGGGACATGCCCCCGGCCCTCTTTCGGCGGGGGGGTATGAGGTGCCTGCGCCGCAGGATGCACATGAGATAAAGGCAGATAGCAATGAGAGCACATGTCCTCGTAGCCCAGTTGGGAGAGACTTACTCCGAAGTGAGGGGACCCAGCGTGGACGAAAAAGTATTATCAGAACTTCCACTCGACGGTTTGCTTCAGCTGACGTCAGATCGTGAGGGACAATGTGGCAGTTCCTGTAGACTTTGCCGAGGTCCTGAAGGTGACGAACCACGGTGGTCTGTGATATGCCCAGCTCGCGCGTGCTGGTTGGTTGTCGGATTTGCCTGTACGGCCTGGCGCACGGTCTCCGAATACACGGTTCGCGGCCAACCTGACTTTGGCTGATCGCCGAGGTTTCTGTTACCTGAGAGAAATTTTTTGAACCATCTGGTTGCGGTGTTGGGGTCCACGGAGCCTCCCTCTTTCTCATGACAAATGTTTCGTGTTGCTTGAGCAGCGTTATGGCGGAGTTCAAACTCGTAAAGCAAAAGTTCCCTAATTAGCCGGTTGTGGGTGTTCATCGCATAGGCATCCCCACCACAGACAGAACGACGACATTCAATGCTGTTCACAGCAACGACTACCACTTTATATCTCTTTCGGCTGACTGTACTGCGCGATTTGAGCTAGTTTAAACACGTGACATACCCGCCGCAGCACATGCGTTTATGCAAATATTGCAGAACTTTCGACTCACTATCTGTAATAAATGTTTTGCCTTAAAAGAAATTGAAAACCATATACTGACTCTTAGTATTGACCGTTCAGCGAAACCAGTGGCCTTAAATTAAAGATGGAAGACTCATTATTACATCTTCAGATGTTCATCTGGGTCGCAACACACCGAAGCAGAAAAAAAAAAAAAAAAAAGTGTTTCCATTACTTTGATAAACCTCTGTAACTAAGGAATAAAAGATAGCAGGAGCGATGGAATTACACAACGAAACGACGGACTTATCCACTTTCGAATAAAAGTTCACGCTTTTTCTTTATAACCGATAATGGGAAACCAGTAACCAAAAATGAGAGCATTAGAAAATCGATTAGTTAACACTTATTCAATTGAACGCAAAATCGGTGAGGGGTGACCCTGCTTTTTATTTTATTTTTTATTTTCTTATGAGGAAATATTTTTAAAGTTAAATTTTATTTTATTTTTTATTTTCTTATGAGGAAATATTTTTAAAGTAATATTCACAGACTACGAATTCGAACTACTTCAAAACCAGGAGTAGCAGAATCTGATGTCAAAGCTGCTCTCTCATTCTAGCAGTCGACAAGACAAAGAGCGGATATATTTTATTTATTTATCATTTCTCTAGGCGGTTTGGGATTTACTTTTCATTCCATTCATTTCTTCAAAGGAAGCAGACCTCAAGTAGACATGCAACTTACAATAGGAATAAATTAGGGCACACGCCTTTGAAAACGCCCTGCGACACCTGGTAGTGGATTGCCATCAAAAACTAATGCCAAATGTTTTCTTTTCGTACGATTCTAAAATTAATTCACACAGATAAAAATTATGTTACGATGTTTAAAAGCGTTTCCAAAACATTCAGTGTTGTACAAATTATGTGTTATCTACCTCTAAGCTTTCGTGTGCAAACGCTTGTAGTTGTCTCCATTCTAAGCTTTCGTGTGCAAACGCTTGTAGCTGTAACAGCATAGTGAGGAATTCTTTATTGTGAGAATTCGAACTGTGGTTTTTCAAAATGTATACTAATGTCATTACTTTATGACCAATCACCTAAAAAGCTGTAAGACCCCCTTTTAGCCTGCAACACAGCGGCTACTAGAGGAGGCATCGTTTCGATGAGGTGGCGATAGTTATCCTGGGGTATCTGGTACCGTAATGTCAACAGCAGGCCCTCCAGTTCCAGTATATTTCCGGGTGGTGGTGATTTAGCGCGAACCCGCTTTTCCAAGTCGGACCACAAATGTTCGATTGGGTTCATATCAGCTGAATTTAGAGGACATGGCATTAACAGAAAGTCACCAGCATGTTCCTCGAACCACTCCTTGACGATTCTGACAGGGTGACATGGCGCATTATCCTGTTGGTAATGTCCATCACCAGCAGGGAACACAGTTGCCATGAATGGGTGAACTTGGTCCGCAACGATGTTCAGATACCTGACAGCAGTCAGAGATTGTACTATTAGGATAATGGGGCCTAAAGTGTCCCAAGAAAACATTGCCCACAACATACCACTGATGCACCAGGAATCTTGATTCGTCAGACCAGGAATCTTGATTCGTCAGACCAGGAATCTTGATTCTGCCCAACACTGCATCCGGGTGTCATAGTCTCCGTTGGTAATCGGCGTATCCGCGCTCGGCCGTCCACGTGATGCACCAGGAATCTTGATTCGTCAGACCAGGCAACTTTCTTCCAATCATCCACGGTCCAATCTCGATGATCTTGGACCCATTTCATGCGTTGTTGGCGATAACGTGCAGGGAGCATGGGGACCTGGCTGTGCTTTCGACTACGCAGGCCAATGCGCAGAAGGCTGCGATGAACTGCGTGCTGTGACACATTGCCCTGATCACCACTGTTGTAGCTGCGGGTGATTTGTCGCACTATCGCCCTGCGGTTGCTGTGAACAATGCGTGGCACTCTCCGCCCTCTTCTGGCACCAATGAGCTGCAGACGACAAACGACTGGATGATGGTACGTCATTTGGCCATCTATGCACCACTTTTGACACGTACTCACTACAGCTGCACGTGAACAAGCCACGCCGTTTCCGATATCATAGTTCCGTGGCGCCGTGCCAGTACAGTTTGTCCTTTATCAAACTTCGATAAATCGGCAGCTTTCCCTGACTCCGAACACTCTACTAACCGAAAGCCGGTCCTCGGGTTGTATATATACCTCTGTGAACTTCACCTGCACCACCGTTCGGTCTCCAAGCGCGCTCACTTCCCTAGGCTGGGGTTGGTCATCATGTGATGGCCCATTGGTATAAGTATAAAGCCTTGTACGAGTACTTAAAATTTAACATTGTTTTGGTCTGGATGGCTATTCAAGTCAGCACATCAAAACAGAATTCACTTCGTACGTACGTAATCATCTAGTTCTTCGACCGAGAAATGCAAAAGGCTCTCAATATACAAAGTACTTCTCAAGTCTTTTATCAACTGAACAACAGTTTTAGGCTTCAGTATCAACGAAGTGCCATATTCAACGTGAACAAATTAATCGTTAACAGGCAGGATAAACTCTCTTAACATCTCTCTCGAAAGCAATACAGCGATCTCACAGTCTATTAGACTTCGAACGGGAGCGAGCCTCATACAATCGTAAACATCAATGTTATCTGTCTCATTAACATACGCCATTAAAATTTTGACCTCAAGTCAGGTTGCCACAGAAATGTTCAGCGAGAGATAAAATGAATACTTAAGGAGAATAAATTACATAAGATAACAGAGCAGTGGATTGAGAACGGTTGATGAACACGATGATGATAGGATATGTGTATCAACCTGATTATTTTTCTTTCATCACGTATGCCTACCGAATCGTAACTCGTTAAGTATGTGTATGTTTTTATGCATGCCTTGCAAATTTTTATCCTTCGGTTATACTGACTTAACAAACAAATTACATCTGTGGTGTAAGTATGAGTGACTCCAGGGGCGTACTCACAGCCCCCGCAACTTCCGCATTCCGGAAAGGGCTCACGGCTAAGAGAGCCTCTAGACTCAGCAGAAATATTTTACAAAATTTTTAGAGGAAATTTCATATGAAGCTGGTTAAGAAATAACAATATAGCCGAGAATTTTGACTGCAGCTTTTAATGAAGTATTAAAAAGAAAAGCATTTTTTTTTCAATAAATAAGTAAAATATTTATAAATCATTTCGCAGTTTAGTTTATAAAAACTCGATGACGGGAAAACAACTATTCCACAGGACTTGAGGCTTCTTTTCACAGCCAGAGCAATGGTTCCTGTACATCCACATTAACAAGGTAATGCTGAAGAAATATCAGTTCAATGAATGAAATTTTTATGCTAATAAGGAAAAAGAGTTATGTATTACAGTCGTTTGTTTGCAGATAACTACGCATCCTTCAGAATATAACGAACTAAATGATATTATTCGCGGGGACTTTTTACTACGTGCAAAACATTGTGGCATGATGTTAAATGTGTTTTTTGTATTCAAGAGTAAATATGCACTTTCCAAAAAAAAAAAAAAAAATTACGAAGCACCTGGAAAGGATCATGAAAATTGGTATGCGCAATTTACATGTACGGGAAAGAAACACTGTTAAAAAAAAATCTACTTAAAAATGTTAACCTGAACCAACTCATTTTTTTAAGTACAATCCTATCATAAACGAGTACATGACATGCTCAAATACACTGAGGGGCCACTTAATTATTACCACCCCCTCAGTACTTCGTTGGGCCACCTTTTGCCTTTAATACTGCGTCGATTCTTCGTGGCATGGACTCCACGAGATGTTGATAGGCGGTTTGTGGAATCTGAGACTATGCTTGATCAATAGCACTTTCCAGGAGTGTGAGATTGCAGGGTTGTGGATACAGCTGTCTGATGGCTTGTTCAACTTCATCCCACAAATTCTCAATGGGGTTGAGATCTGGAGATTGTGGGGGCCACCCAAGCAAAGTAAACTCACCGGCATGTTCCTGAAACCAATCCTGTACAATACGAGCACTATGGCAGGACGCATTATCTTGTTGAAAGTAGCCATCGCCATTGGGATAAACCATCCACATGACAGGACGCATTATCTTGTTGAAAGTAGCCATCGCCATTGGGATAAACCATCCACATGACAGGATGCACTTGGTCCGCAACGATGTTTAGATATGATGTGCCAGTCAGACGTTGATCAACACGAATTAAAGGGCCCAAAGCATGCCAGGAAAACAATCCCTAAACCATAACGTTGCCTCCACCAGCTTGAAGGATTGTAGCAATGCGTTTGGGGTCCATGCTTTCGTGCTGTTTCCACCAAATTCTCACTCGGCCATCGGCATGGTGCAACTGAAAACGTGATTCCCCGGACCACATAATTTGTTTCCAATTATCGACTGTCCAATCCTTGTGCTCTTGTGCGAACTGGAGACGTTTTATCTTGTTTACTGCAGACAGCGAAGGTGTTCGAACAGGCCTTCGGCTGCCAAATCCCATCTGAAACAGTGTACGGTAAACAGTGCGTGCAGAGATCATTTGAGATGATCCTTGATTAAGATGGTCTGTAATTTACTGCACTGTTGCCCTTCTGTTGTCTGTTACCAGTCTGGACACTCTCCGTTCCGCCCGAGGAGTCACTAGTCGGTGACGACCACACGTTGCACGGAGAGACCCAGTTTTTTTGGCTGACAGTCCAGTCTTTAAACACTTTAACAACAGCTGCTCTGGAACATTTCACGAATGCGGTGGTTTCGGTGATACTCGCTCCATGGCTCCGAGCTCCTACAATCATCCCACGTTGAAAGTCCGTCAAATCGTATTTTTTACCCATCTCGTCACCCAAAAATCCCTTCTACTACTGTCGCAAGCACTAAGCTTTCCTTTTTTATACTAGCCTCGCCCTCTGGCGGCTACAGCGTGCAGCCATAGCTCATTTGCTTAAAACTCTCAGGTGGTCATAATAAAGTGGCCACTCAGTGTATAAGTAACCATACGTACTTACAAATAACAGCGTCAATAAATATAATCTCGTATTACTTCATTTTAGATATTAGAGATTTCAAGAGAAATTGTTTAATAAATGTGTAAAATGGCACACATAAATAATTAGTACAACAAAATCACTGATCCCATTAATTTAAATATGCATAAAGTATCTTTGTGTGCGTTTTTGCATTAACTATATGTGTCAATCTCATAAATAATATATTGTCTCTTCATCACTATATTTGTCATAAAATTGTGCGGTTCATTTGCCCAGCATGTGACAACGAGTATATCTATTACCCCAGATGTGCCATCGAATAATATACTTCCAGTTGATTCTATGAATAAATGAGTATGTATGGAGTACACACGTATTCCAAATTTTATATCAAGGGCCGCGGGTGGCCTAGTGGTCAGCGTTCGTGACTGCCATGGAGATAACCTCAGGTTCGATCCTGGGCAGGTAAGAACGTTCGAACCACTAAACACCTGCCCTGCGTCGGATGGGCACGTTAAGCCGTCGGACTCCAGGTACTGGCCCCCGGTAATAAATAAGGGCGTCTTCCTCCCCCTTTCTACCTCGCTTCCGTGTCACTTTCCTATCGGGCACCCTAGCCCAAATCTCCTAGCTTCCTATTTCTAAGGATTGTTTGAGAACTGGGGTCAGACACTCCCTTCCTAAAATCTTCTACATCTGATCTGATCTGAAATTTGAATCCAGCCGTGGATGTCTTAGTGGTTAGAGAGATTAAGACTACTGATGGAGGGACCCCAGGTTCAAACCTAGCCTGATGGGCGCGCTCGTCCGATGCGCAACGTTAAGTGACGGCCCCTGGGTAGGAACCCCCCCCCGGTTACATATAAAGATGTTCATTCCTAAGCCGCTCTTTCCTAATTTCTCAATGCCTTCTACATGCAAAATCGTACGCTTGTACGGTGGCGCCATCAAGTGTGCTCCCTCTAACTTACAAACTATCCTGTCAGGGCTCGCTTTAACTTCCTTCAGTTTCTGTGCCCTATCCTTAAGGGCACAGGAACTGAATGAAGTTAGAGCACATGTATTTGAATTATACGGACTTTTTTTGAGTACATATATTTCAAATTTGAAATACCAGATATACTCACAATTGATTCTCCTTATGTACTCAAAAATGAGTACGTGTCTTTTTCAAAAATGAGACAGAAGTACTCGGATCTATTATAAGCCCAGAATGTACTCAAAAACGAGTAGATTTTGCTTATTTGTAAGAACCAATTTTTAACAGTGAATGATTGCAATTCTAGAGCAGTTGGGCATTTGTTCGGATAAAACATCTACACAAGTGGAACAAGTGAGTATTGTAGCTCCACCTCTGGCTCGGATACAAGTAGTTACCTGGTGTGGCATAACCGCACACAGTTCACGGATACTCTCCTGAAGTATAGCATGCCAAACGGTGTCCAAATTGGAGGCTAAGTCGACGACATTCTGGGATTGGCGTAGATGGCTTCTCATCATGTCCCAAACATGTTCGATAGGTGATAGATGGAGCAATCGGGCTGGCCATGGAAGAATGTTGACATTACGAAGGCAGGTCTGAGGGAACCTTGCCTTGTGTGGCCGAGCTTTATTCTGGCGAAAAATTGGTCGGTGAAACTGCGACAGGAACACAACAGTTCGTAGAATGTTGTCGATGTACCATTGAGTAGTGAGAGTGGTACGGAGGACTATTAAGAGTGTCCAGCTACCGTTGGAAATGGCTCCCTATACAGTCACTCCCGGTTTGCCAGCCGTGTGTCGTTCCACGGTAAAGGTAGAATCAGTGAGCTGGCCGGCTCATCTCCTGACACGCAGATGCTGGTCATCGGCGCCAAGTACAAACCGTGATTTATCACAACACCACTGGACACTATCTCACTTTGATAGGGCCCGATACCATTGCACCCGGTTCCGGAGATATCCGCTGGTCAGTGGTAGGTGGCGGAGTGGTTTCCTCGAATGTAATCCGTGCAGCAAGTTGTCAAGTCGTCCGAATGGCCACTTTCATACCTGTAGACGACGCCACGGATAGTTGAAAGCTACGAATTCAGTTCTGCTTGTGCGGCTCTCATAATCGCTTGATCCTTATGTTCTGTCGTTGCCCTCGGCCATCCTCTACCTGCGTATCGCTCGGTTGTGCCCTCCTCGACCCCATTGGCGCCAACATCGTCCGATTTTCGCGTTGCTCCGCACCGAATGGCTGATTATACGGCGACTTAACAAACCAGCATCTTTCAGCTCAATTATACACTGCTGGCCACCAAAAATGCAACACCAAGAAGGAAGCCTCCAATCGGCCTGAAATTCGCAGCATGCGTCGCCCGCGTTAGGGCATGCAAACGATTAGCATTGCAGGGCATACGCAAATCATGTGCGCCCGGTACGCCACCGAGAAGCACTATAAGAAGGGTGCACAGAAGGCTGGGTGTAAGTAGTGGAAGTGTCTTGTGCTGCCGGACCTGTGCGTGGGAAGCTTCCTGATGCCTCGTCGCAGAATACGGCAGTCATTCCAGCACGTTTCGGAGTTCGACAGAGGACGAATAGTGGTTTATCGCGACAGCGGTTTATCGTACCGAGACATCAGCGCCCGTGTGGGACGACATCCAGCCACAGTGAGGCGAGTATGGATCCGGTGGGTGCAAGTGGGACTGACGGACCGACGTGAGCGATTGCCGCAGCCGCTGCACACCACCGAACGAGAGGACCGGCATGTTGTGCAGCGGGCATTGACGGCTCGCACCGCCACATCACGAACGTTAGCGCAGGAATTAGGGTGTGTTGCGCAACAACCTGTGTCAGCACGTACCGTTCGACGCCGTCTCCAAGAGCGGGGGACTTGTCGCACGGCGCCCATTGCTCCGGTTACCACTGACGTAACACCACCGGCGAGTGCCGCGGCAATGGGCCGTTGAATGCCACACCTGGACTACGGAATGGTACGGTATTGTCTTCTCCGACGAATCCCGCTTCTGCCTGCTACACCACGATGGTCGGATCCGCGTGTGGCGGCACCACGGCGAGAGACTGTAGGACGCCTGCATTATGCATCGCCATACCGGTCAGTCGCCTGGCGTTATGATTTGAGGCGCAATTGGATATGACACCCGCACCCCTCTGATACGCATCGCCGGTACATTCAACAGCCACCGCTGCATCTCCGACGTTTTGGAGCCTGTAGTCCTCCCTTACCTGCAGGACCTTGCAGCGGCCACGTTTCAACAGGACAATGCGCGCCCGCACGTGGCGCGCATCGTGAACAATTCTTCACGGCCTACGAGGTGTCACTGCTGCAGTGGCCAGCCTGTTCTCCCAATATGTCGCCCATCGAACACGTATGGTCGCTGATCGGCAACCGAGTGGCCGGGCAAGCACCACCCGCGGCTACGCCTGATGAACTGTGGCAACGTGTGGTAGCAGCCTGGACCGACATACCCCAAGCCCACATCCAAAGCCTCTTTCGTTCGATGCCGCGGCGTGTAGCAGCCATTATTGCCAGCCATAGGGGCCACACGAGCTATTGATGTCTGCGTGTTCCACAAGTCGCACGGGCCTGTAATCTCAATCGTTTCATCTTTGTATCTGTTATTATGTGCCCAGTAAATCTGGCTTTGCTATCTCGTGTCCTTCTTGGTGTTGCATTTTGGGTGGTCAGCAGTGTATGTCCTCTGTCAAACTCGCTCAACTACTCGTATTGTGAACAGATCCGACGTCGACCCATAATCAGCTGTCACAATTGTCCCTGTGTGCGAGGTTTAGTCTTGATATACCCTCCTCGATGCGTGGTTGCCATGCGCTGTGACGGCCCACTATTTCGTCATTCGTCGTAATTGTTTAATAATTTGCATATTCGGCCCTGAGGTACTTGCATACGGAGTTCCATCAGGATCGAACAACTTTCTCGGGGTGCTTCTTTTTATTTTATTTTTGGCAAAGAGTGTAATTTAAAAATTTTTTTTTTTTTTTCTATTCGGGATGTAACCACAATGAGCAACTCAACAGGTTATGTACAGTCACTCGTTCCTAATTTAAGGCCACTGGTTCCAGGAAAGGGAAACAGCCAGTGCCGTAAGACAAACACAACATCCATGCCTCACCGGGATTCGAACCCGGACCCACCTCGGACGAATGGTCATAAGCCAGCGCTTTGACCACTATACCACCAGGGCGGCGTGTCATAACTCGTGATTGTTAATTATTTATTTGCTTACTTATGTTCCATATTTTCGTATAAATCGGAAAAGGTCCTTAGACACTATCACGCAGCAGTTATGTGTTTCATGTACGTAATCTTGAGACATTTTAATAGTGGCATACCTGAAAACTTCCCCCCCTCCAAAAATAATCTTTGAGGCCCTTTTGAGAAAATCCATTTGCTTTTAATTACTGAAATTTTTAAATTAATATTACCCTAGGTTTTACGTGCGTTCTGTAATTCAGATTCTTTGGAACTTATATGTATTTTTTTGTAAAAAAACAAAATTGTTTCACTTTATTGCGTGCAACACAAATGTACACGTTATAATTAAAATAACAGGCCTAATTTTATACCAATACAAAGTATTTCAAAACACTTACGCCAAAGTTAATGACATCATGAAAATTTTATTCTTTTAGAGAACTAAGGCCAGCCTCTTTTAAATGCCTTACGATCACACACGTAAAGCACCTATAACTGCCGTGTGACCTTTTTCGATTTATACGAAAATACAGAACATAAGCAAGCTAATTAAGAAGTAACAAGAATTGTGGCACAAAAAGATTAAAATTACTTAATTTTTTCAATATAAAAAGCATACTTAACATACGTTTTGCACATAGTAAACGTCTTCTTTTGATTCTGTTAAAAAATTACACAGGTCTCCGGTTTTGTATTCCCGCGAAGAACACCGTTTACCTCATTATATTCTGAAGGATTCGTGGTTATGTACAAACAAGTGTAATATATCTTTTTCTCACTGAAATATAGTTATAACGCCTTTTCCTCATTGTGATAAAAATTTCATTTATTCAACTGATATTTCATTTATATTCTCTTGTTAATATACATGTATAGGAACTATCGCTATGGAAAAGAAAAGGGGCCTCAAGTCCTCTGGAATCGATACTTTCTTGTCACCCGGTTTTTACACTCACTGTCATAAAAATCCGCGCACCAAGAAAAAATCGTACGATTAACACGAAACTCGGCGAATAGCTACGGGGAGGGCAGACATGCAAATGAGTAAAGTTTTGTACGATTCCGCGTACCCGCGCGTCCAACACCGGCGCTGTAATCGGGGCTTATAAGGCGCAGCGCTGGGTACTCCACATTCGCGCCGAAGTGCACGGGAAGAGTCAGGTGAGATCTATTGACGGAGTTTGAAAGAGGCTGTATCGTCGGGATGAGAAAGCCAGGGTGGCCGACGCGCCGAATCTGCCGCCATTTTGGACCGATCGGACAGTGCGGTGCGATCGTGTTGAGAGCAATGGACACGGGAAGGCACCCAGTCACGGCGGACTGGCTCTGGACGATCCAGACACCCCACCAGCAGAGAAAACCGTGGGATCATGCGAGAAGCACGCACAGATGCATCGACGTCCGTGTCCAATATCCAGATACATGTGGCGGCTGTAGAAGGGACTCCTGTGTCCACAAGAACCATTTCCAGACGCTTGGCAGTGGCGAATCTATAATCTCGAAGGCCCTTACGTTTTCTGCCATTAACACCTAACCATCGTCGGCGTCCATTGCAGTGGTGTCAGCAGCAAGCAACGTGGAATGCTACGGACTGGCAACGTAGAGTGTTCAGCGACGAATCCCGCTTCTGTATGGGAACGGACAACCATCGTGTCAGAGTGTGGAGGACCGCAGGTGAGCGCTACAATCCTAACCTCACTGTACAGCGGCACACGTTCCGAACTGCAGGCGTGATGGTGTAGGGAGCCATCGCGTATGACAGCCGGACTTCCCCAAAAACCCCAGCACACAGCAATAAACTGACCGTTTTTTTCTCTGTACTTTGTATCCTTAGATAACATCAAAGGATTAGATCCTTAGCTGTCATTTATTTTCTCAGTTTCCTGCAATGATATCTGTGAATTGGGGAATTCCAAAATTTTACTCTTGTGCTAGGAAACGATTTCATGTACGAGTCTTAAAACTAAATATTTCAGGAAATTTTTCCTTTAGTCTTAGTTTGGCTAAAGGAACACAAACATAATAGTTTTTTCACGCATAACATGAAAAGCCCAACATTTTACGTTAAGCATTTTTGCAACTATGATTTTTTTAAGTGCGTGAATGGCAAATTTGTAGGACTTTAGGAACATAATCATTTCACTTAAAACTTCTAGAAATTCCCTTCGCGTTCGATTTATTCATAAAAAAAAAGACCGTTCTCTAATTACGTAACGAACGCGAAAGCAAAATTTCTGATTTAGTGAGTATATTTCCTGAAAATACGGTGAGACGTGTTTTCAGATATTGCAACTACTTCTAGAAAGTTGAAAAAAAAAAAAACATTATAAATTAAAATCACTCAAGAAAAATGTCTTCGTTAGATGAATATGGAAGGTATTAATTTGGATATCTTCGAATTTATGCCCACAACATTGAAAATTTTATGCTGGGAAATCAGAATGTCTCATTCTTTTTTTTTTTTTTTTTTTTCCAATTTTGTGAAAACATATTTTACACAAAATTACATAAAAGGTATTAATTTTCTCCAGCAGTATATTCATTGTAAGGCAAACTATTTTTTTTTTTTTCATTTTTCAACTTTAACAGATATTGAAAATATCAATTAACACATTAACAGACTCCCCAAAAAACGGAAAACACAAGCATCAACAAATGTGTTCCTTCATTATGCACAAGTACTTTCTTTTTTGCACGATGTGCTTCTTGCAGAGAGAAACGTTCCACTGCCAATACTCTTGAAGCTATCCTTATACATGTGAATGATGTGACTATGAATTCAACTAGGAATTAAAGTGCTACTTTGTAGAAGAGTTCAATGTAGGCAATTTAAGTTCATAATTCTCTAATTGGAACCTCAATCTCTATCACAACTTACTTTAACTTAAATTGTACGCAGAGCATTCTATCGTGAGAACAATTAGATTTAACTAAACTTTGAATTCACGGTGGGTTCAAAATCCTTTATTGGTACGGAAGAAATCCATCTTCTTCGAAGGCTTTCATCTTTAGGAAAGCTGAAAACAGTAGATTTTGGACGTGCTTTGTAATTAGATCTACATAAAGACACCCAATATTTTCCACGTATGTTGTATAAAAACGCTAATTCGCGTGCACGACAACCAAAAGCTCAACGCTGACCAATGCCGCATGAACGCGAAGCCCTTACGTTTGCCCTTTGACCCCTCTGGAGAGAGGGATTGCGATGGCCCTCTGACCGTGACGTCACACCCCTTCGCATTTCGCTCGCTGGGGCTTTCTCTCCAGGGTTTTTGACTTCCCTCGCAGTGATCCTAGGGACGTTGACAGCCTAGCACTACGTACAGGAGATCCTGTTCCTCATGTATTGCCTTTCCTGGCGGAGCGGGGCCATTTTCCAATAAGATAACGCCCGTCCGCACATCGATAGGGTTTCCCAGAACTGTCTACGTCATCATTCGACGCTTCTGAAGCCAGCCTGCCAGATCGCCTGATCTCTCGCTCATTGAGCACCTGTGGGAACCGATGAGACGCCAGCTTTCTCCATGTCCCAGCGTTCGTGATTTAGAGCGTCAGTCGCAAGAAGTATACCAATCTGTCCCAGGATAACATACGGCGTCTCTTTGACTCCACGCCGGTCCGTACTACTGCACGTATCTAAGCACGAGGCGGTCCGACGGGGTACTAACGCTGACCGGAATGTGTACCGTATGTCCGCGGGAAATCGTCCTGCTGCTGTGATATAGTAATCAGTTCTGTCCTTGGTATGTACCATCTTACTACTAAAATCTCATTTCAATCCGACACCTCCTTCTTGGTGCGCGGTCTTTTATGACAATGAGTGTATAAACTAAAACGAAAATGATTTCTTCAAGATTTTACTTATTTACTGAAAAAAAATGCTTTTCTTTTTAATACTTCATTCAAAGCTGCCGTCAAAAATTCCTGGCTATTTAACCAGTTTCGTATGAAGTTCCCACAAAAATTTTGAAAAATCCTTCTGCTGAGGCGAGAGGATCTCTTAGCCGTGAGCCCCCTACCCCCCCCCCCCCGCTAAATGCGGGGGTTTCGTGGGCTATCAGTACGCCCATGATTTCAAAGAGGACCGCCTTACTTCCCTAAAAGAATAAAATTTGCATATGATTAACTTAGGCATAAGTGTTTTGTAGTACCTTGTATAAAAGTCGGGCAATCATTTTAATTGCAAAGTGCACATTTGTGTTACACAGAAAAATGTGTACTAACTTTTGTTTTACGAAAAATACCTGTAGGTTCCAAAGAATTTGAACGATTAAAACGCTCATAAAACCTAGTTATTAATATGGAATCTAAAAATTTCGGTAAATGAATGTTAATAGATTTTCGCAAAAAGAGCCCCGAAGATATTTTTGCTGTGGGGCCCCGAGTTTATCGCGTACCCCACACTGTAACAAATAAGTGGTGTGAATTCACAGACAATTTCTGAAAATAACGTGCAGCAAAGTTGCAGGTAGGGGTCTGCCTTTTAATGGTATTTCCGATTTTAAAAGATCCCTTTCTTTTTTCACTTCCGTATTTTCACAGATTTTCCGAAGTCAGTAATTCCGTTTATTTCGGAAAAGTCAATTCCAGGTTTTTCCTGCTCGCAAGAGTGTGACGTCATAAAACTTTAATAGGATCCACACACAACGCGGGACGTAATGAAACAGATGGCTTGACCGCGCGCCAACATCTCAATCGCGAGATTGTGACGTCATAAGATTTCTAAGCATGGACAACATTAATGGGACGACGCCATGACACTAAAAACGTGGTAATTCGGGGTGGTTACTTAACACACTAAACGAATTTTCCTAAGTCGAGATCAAGCTAAATCAACTTCTAGTACCAAAAAATAGTAGGTTAACGACTTTCATCAAAATTCTTGGAGCCGTTTTCAAAATAAAATTTACATACATACAAGAATTGCTCCTTTAATAGCATGGGATAAGGGCGATGGAATGGATCCCGATTCTATAGCCTGACCTTTGACCCCATTTCGTCCATTTTCAATAGGGTTCGTCCCCAGGTGGTCCCCTACCACATACTAAAATTTCATCGAAATCGAACCATTTTTACGTACGTTATGACGCATAGGGGCAATGGAATGCATCCCGCTCCTATTCCTGACCTTTGACCCAACTTCACCCATTTTCAACAGGGTTCATTTCCAGGTGGTCCACCTATAATATACTAAAATTTCATCGACATCTAAACATATTTACGCAAGTTATGACGCATAAGGGCAATGGAGTGGATTCCGCTCCTATGCCGTGACTTTTGACCCCATTTCGTCCATTTTCAATAGGTCCACCTTCGTCCCCAGGTGGTCCCCTACCACATACTAAAATTTCATCGAAATCGAACCATTTTTACGCGAGTTATCGTGCCGACAGGTGGACAGACAAAGCTGGAGCATATACGCTTCTTCAACCTTACGGTTGGAAAGCGTAAAAAACGACAATTTACCGTCAATATCAGAAAGGAATTGTGAAAAAGTTTCTGAAAATTCAGAATTTTCCTGGCATACGAAAAATCTGTGAAATCCAGGTTTATTTCCGTCTTTTCACGGAAAACGTTGTCTCAAAAATATGATTCGTTAAGGTGGATCCACCTAAAATCTTTGCCTTGTATTTCCAACGGGCAAACTTTTGTAGCCATTTCTATCACAATTAATGCGTTCCCAAGGATGAAAATTTGAACAACAATAAAAATAACTTCATATTATAGCCTAGTTTACTTAATACTTTCTAAAATTTAACCAAAATTAAGCAATCCAACATTTGTTTGTCTACTAAAGTCATCAACGTACAGGTCGTGCCATCTACTTTCTGATCTCAACAACACCAAAGGAAAAGTTATTGATTTTTAATATAATTATGGTTAAGTTTTAGAAAATATTAAGTATACTAGGCTATGATATGAAGTTATTTTTATCGATGTTAAAATTTTCATCCTTGGAAACTCATTAATTGTGAAGAAAATGGCTACAGAAGTTTGTCCATTGGAAATACAAGGTAAAGATTTTAGGTGGATCCACCTTAATTCACAAAAAAAAAAAAAAAAAATCACGGAAAATGGCAGGTGTATCTCAGATTTTTTTTTTTTTTTTTGGCAGTGCATTGTGTCAGTGCCTCTGTTTACCAAGTTACTGCAGTATGCATGCAAGCGTCTCTACAGATATCTAGCACGTTCGAGTTATTTATAGACTTCATGGTCATTGATGGTTATTTAATGTAAATAGCTTCGCGCACGAGGCGAAAGACAAAATTTCTAGGTTCCTTAATTTTTTTCTAATAACACCGCAGAACCAATATTGCGTCTAGTGTGGCCTTTCTAATGCTTCTAAACCACGGGTAATATCTCGGTTGAGTGATTATAATTGGTGCCGCGATGTGTGTTGCGGAACTTTTCTAAAGGTTTACACAAACAAAATCACATTTGCATCCCAGCAAGAGGTCTGAAGCAACAGTAAATTATGGCGGACATCTTTAAGGCATTGTAGAAAACTACCTTTGGTGTCGAGAGATCAGCATGTCAGTAGTACTTTTTTCCACGTTCTGTTCCGCAACTGCTTTGGAACAGCAAAAAATCTGAATTGGCCATGAAAGAAAACAAAGAGATAGACATGTGAACGACAAATCCTTCCCACCTGCTGAAAACATGTTCAAGATTATGAGTTTGCAGCTGTTAGTTTCAAAATGAAATTATGTTTGCAAGACGAAACATATTTAGTCTATTTCATTAAAACCAATGTGATATTACTGCGCACTAAAATGTAAACACATAAAGCATATTCTTTTGCGAAATGTTAAATGAAATCTGCGTACCAGTTTATGGCAAAATTATTTCAATGCCACGATTCCATATCATATCCTCACTGTATTTTAAGTCAAAGACCAAGAGAAGTTGTCCATCTCTAATTTATGTTGTATCTTTATGCAAGAGAGTGAACTTGAGCAAGAAAACAAAGACAAGATCCATGTATGATCAGGCGCTGACTAGGCCTCCGGGACACGGGGAGAATTCCCGGTTGGCCGCCATATTCCGGGCAGGTAGACTTTATGGTAACTCAGGAGAAAAAAGTACATAAGTAATTGTACTTCAATATCCTTCAAGAAGACCAAGTTGTACTAAATAAAACTGCAAAGTGTGTCTACCCCAATGAACGAAATACGAGATTACACCATTGTACAATACAAATCTGGAAGTTGTGAATCCGTTTATTGATGTAAATACACTGAAGAGCAATTGAATTAGAGACAGCTGCCGTTATGCAAATGTGGCGCTGTGGGCGGCCCTATAAACGGAAACGACATGACGTATGCAGCGATCCGACAATATAAGGAGTAATGCGACGAGAATCAGTAAGAGTCGGACGCAGTATGGGTAAGACGAAGGATCTAAGCGCGTTTAATCGTGGACAAATTGCCGTTGCACCGTGAGTACATCGAATCCGGTAAAAACATCCCTGCAAGGGCCAAATGCCATGGACAACAGCGTGTGGATGAGCGGGGTCATCGTCGGCTAGCTCGCAATTGTAACAGCGGGTAGACGGGTTACAGTGCAAGAAATCACTCGGCAATTTAACGCTGGTGCACAAAAACGTGTAAGCAGCCACACCATCCAGAACCATCTCCTCGCTATGGGGTACAGAAGCCATCGTCCTGAAGCCATGCAACCTGTGATGTGCTAACCGCACATCACATGGTGCAAAGATTAGCATGGGCGCAGGAACATCGCCACTGGACCTTAGACATGTGGAAAAATGTTGCTTGGACTGATGAGTCGAGATTCACGTTGGTACATGCGGATGGCAGGATACGAGTACGGCGCAAATCACGTGAAGCGAGGGATCCTTCTTGCCAGCAGGGTACTCTTTAAGCTGGTGAGGGTGGCATTCTCGTCTGAGGACTGTTTACGTGGACTGAAATGGGACCCCTGGTACGCGTGACATCGTCCGTCACAGGTCAACGTTACCGGGATATCCCGGACGACCATTTGCTCCCGTTTGTGCGTCTTCAACATCCCACTGGGGACTTCATCCTGCAACAAGATAATGCACCGTGCCATCGCTCCCGAATTGTATCCGAATGGTTGGATGAACACTCCCCCGACGTGACCTCGCTTCCTTGGCCAGCTAGGTCTCCTGACCCCAATCCCATCGAGCACATCTGGGATGACATCGAGAAAGATGTTCGAAGCTCTGACCCCCTCAATCAAATCTTCGTGAACTGTGGGATCTTGTTCAGGGGTCGTGGATCCGTATGGCTTCCCAACGCTTCCGGTGTCTTGTCGAGTCCATGTCGAGACAAATCGCCGCCGTCATCAGGGCGAAAGATGGTGCTACACGTTACTAGACAGGTATCTCTAATTCAATTGCTCTTCAGTGTATATATGACACGAAAATTTGAAAATTTCGTCGTCCTAGAGCGGGAATCGAAATCGCGTCTCCCGGCTAGCCCCCGAATAAGCTAACCACTACACCACCGAGAACTACCAAATTTCAAGTTTCCGATTAATTTGAATATATCCATCACAGGATTCGCTAGTAGAAGCAACCGGCATTCATATATAGCGAATCTGGAGGTTTAGAATTATTCCCGAGATTGCCCGGAGGCGCAGAATATCAATGAATGAAATACGGGATTACACCATTGTACAATACAAATTTGGAAGTTGTGAATCCGTTTATTGGTGTAAATATAACATGAATGGTAAGTCAGATAATATGACATGGTGGTTATATTCAAACTAATCGGAAACTTGAAACTCCGTCGTTCTGGGTGATGTAGTGGTCAGCATACTCGGGCGCTATCCGGGAGCCATGGGTTCGATTCCCGCTCCAAATTTTCAAGTTTTCGGATATTATCTGGCTTACCATTCATGTCATATTTACACCTATAAACGGATTCACAACTTCCAAATTTATAGTGTCTACCACTTTGACGGCTTCAGAAATAAATAAATAAGCCTACGTAGCAAATGCTCTGTTAAGCGAAACACTGTTTTTGGCACGCATTCTTTCCCTTTCTCGACTTTCTTTTTTTTTTTTTTTATTGGAGGTTTAACGACCACCGTGAGCAACTCAATGGGCCATAAGCAGTCGCCCGTCCCTAATTTAGGGTCACTGGTTCCAGGGAAGGGAGAGAGCCAGTGCCGTTAGACAAACACAACATCCATGCCTCACCGGGATTCGAACCCGTACCCCGTTCGGACGAATGATCAGAGGCCATCGCTTAGACTACTGCGCCACCGGGGCGGCCTTTCTCGACTTTCAAATTTAAGCTTCTTCCATTTGGGGTGATATCCTCTACCTTATTTCGCTTTTGCCAATTACGTTTGCAGTTAAATAATCAATACAATCTAATCAAATTTAGGATAAAAACTCGAAATTTGTTGGGTACGTTAATGCATTGAGATTCATCTACAGTCAACATTTTTGGGTTGCTGCTTTTTATACATATATGTTTTTGCTTTTTTAACTAGATCTGTATCTAATTTACTATTTTTGGTCCTTACGGTTACACTATTTCTTAAACTGCGGTTCGGAAAAGTCTGGTTCAGCTACAGCAGAACTACTTTTTTCATTTGAAAGCAATTAAGTAAAAATTAATTTTCGCATTCTTTAATTTCTCATACTTTATAAATTTGCACTGAAGTTCTTTCAGTTCTGTACATTTTCAGTTTTTTCAAGAAATTTTTCGTAATTATTTTATTAATAATAAGAAAGTCTTGAAAAATAAAATTCTTTGAATCATTTGGATTTCCGTTCTCTCTAAAACCGAAGAAACTCTTACAAATTCTGAATTCTGTTATCGCAGTTAAATTCATAAGAATGGAATAAAGTCATCGATATTCTCTTTCAGAGAACATATCTTTCTTGCTTCTCAGCAATTGAAATAATTTAGTTCTTACATCAAATTTTACTACGGATCTGCGGTCCACAAAAATGGGTATTATATTATTAATTATTGCCTCAATACAAAAAATTGCAATTATGTGGATTTGTGTTGAAAAAATGTTTAAACATTAAACGGTGACGCTGATGTATCTTTTTTACGCTTTCCAACCGTAGGTTGAAGAAGCGTATATGCTCCAGCTTTTTCCGTCCGTCTGTCTCTCGGCACGATAACTCACGTAAAAATGGTTCCATTTCGATGAAATTTTGGTATGTGGTAAGGAACCACCTGGGAACGAAACCTATTGAAAATGGGTGGAATATGGTCAAAGGTCAGGACATAAAAGCGGGATCCATTTCATTGCCTTTATGCGTCATAACATGCGTAAATATGGTTAGGTTTCGATGAAATTTTAGTATGTGGCACGAACCCTATTGAAAATGGGCGAAATGGGGTCAAAGGTCAGGCAGAACATAAGAGCGGGATTTGTTCCATTGCCCTTATGCGTCATAACTTGCGTAAAAATGGTTCGATTTCGATGAAATTTTAGTATTTGGTACGGAACCAGCTGGGGACGAACCCTATTGAAAATGGGCGAAATGGGGTCAAAGGTCAGGGCATAAAGGTGGAATCTATTCCATTGCCTTTATGCGTCATAACATGCGTAAATATGGTTCGATTTCGATGAAATTTTAGTATGTGGTAGGGAACCACCTGGGCACGAACCCTATTGAAAATGGGTGAAGTGGGGTCAAAGGTCTCGCCATAAGAGCAGGATTCATTCAATTGCCCTTATGCGTCATAACATGCGTAAATATGGTTCGATTTCGATGAAATTTTAGTATGTGGTAGGGAGCCACTGGGAACGAACCCTATTGAAAATGGGCGAAATGGGGTCAAAGGTCAGGACTCTGGAGTGGGATCCATTCCATTGCCCTTGTGCATCATAACTTACCAAAAAATGTTTCGATTGCGACAAAACGTTATCATGTTGTTCCGGAGGTATAGTGAACCGGTTCTGTTGAATATCAACGAAATGGGGTCAAAGGTCATTCCACAAAAGCAAGATTTATTCCACAGCCATTATTCTCATAACTTGCGTAAAACTGCTTCTATTGCGACAAAACTTTAGTATGTTATTCTTGAGGTGTACTGAACCGGTTCTGTTGAATATCATCGAAATGGGGTCAAAGGTCAGGACACAGGAGCGAGATTTATTCCACAGCCATTATCCTCATAACTTGAGAAATAATTTCTGGTATGTTGGAAAGCGTATCATAATCAATGCATTGCATGATTTTACTAACTTGTTTCTTTTTTTAAGAGATGGGATACTTTGATAATAATTTTTCCCAAACATGTGCAGCACAAGTTAGCCTCCAGGGACGTTTATCAATAGTCAGTCTGCTACTGTGTATGATTTCGGACTCGAAGCTAAGCGCCTGAAGTTAAAGAATATACCCAATCTTCTGGCTTTGGCGACCATAAATGATGTTCATTTATATTCATTCATTTATTTTTTGATGTATACTTAATCTTTGTTTCATAGCTTATTTCTTAGCACAGATGGCTAAGAAAAGTGGCTCAGGAGGATTATATTTTAATTCCCAAATCATAAAGGGCGGCCACCTTTGGAGATTTTTTTTTCCTGTGGGAAGAAAAACAAGTTAGTAAAATCATGCGATGCATTAATTATGATACGCTTTCCAAAATACCAGAAATCATTACTCATGCTATGAGGATAATGGCTGGGCAATAAATCTCGCTCCTGTGCCTCATTTCGATGATATAAAACAGAATTGGTTCAGTATAGCTCCGAAACAACATACTACAGTTTGTCGCAATAGAAGCATTTTTAGTCAAGTTATGAGAATAATGGCTATGGAATAAATCTCGTTCCTGTGCCCTGACCTTTGACCCCATTTCAATGATATTCAACAGAACCGGTTCAGTGTACCTCCGGAACAACATGAAAAAGCTTTGTCGTAATCGAAGCATTTTTACGTAAGTTATGACGCATAAGGGCGATGGAATGGATCCCGCTGCTATGTCCTGACCTTTGATCCCATTTTTCCCATTTTCAATAGGGTTAGTCCCCAGGTTGTGACATATTATATACTAAAATTTCATCGAAATCGAATCATTTTTACGTGAGTTATCGTGCTGAAAGTTAGACAGACAGACAGACGGACAAAGCTGGAGCATACTGTATACGCTACTTCAACCTAGGGTTGGAAAGTGTAAAAAAAAAAGAACAACCGGCATCCATGTCCAAAACCAGATTCCTGGAGCAATACTGATCCATTTCAAAACCAGATTTCTGCAGGATTTTTGGCCCTCTTCAAAAAAATTTTGCTGTGGTAAATTGATTCTCTTTAAAACCAGATTTCTGTTGGAATATTGACCAAAACAAGGCTACTGTCCAAATACTGACCTTCTTCAAAACATATAGACCTACACCAAAACCAGAATGCTGCATTAATACTGATACTCTTCAAAACCATATTACTACAGCAATATTGACTTACAAAACTAGATTGTTGCAGGAATATTAACCTCCTTCAAACCCATATACCTGCGGGAATATAGACCCACTTCGAAACCAGATTGCTGATGGAATATTAACTCTCTTCAAAGACATATTACTGCTGGAATATTGACCCTCTTCGAAACGTAATTGCTACAGGAATACTAACCACCGTTCAAAACCAAATTACTGCAGGAATATTTATCCTCTTAGAAACCAGAATGCTGCAGAAATAATAACCCCGTTTAAAACAATATTCCTGCAGAGATATTGGCCCTCTTCAAAACTATATTACCTCAGGAATTTTGATGAGTTTCAAAACCATATTGCTGCAGGAATTTTGATGAGTTTCAAAACCATATTGCTGCAGGAATGTTGACATTCTTTGAAATCAGATTGCTGCAGGAATATTGACCCTCTTCAAAATTATATAGTTGTAGAAATATTGATCCTCTCCAAAACCAGATTGCTGCAGGAATATTGACCCTCTTCAAAATTATATTGCTGTAGAAATATCGATCCTCTCTGAAGCCAGATTGCAGCAGGAATATTGACTCTCTTCAAAACCATATTGCTGAAGAAATATTGACCCTCTTCGAAACCATATTACCTCAGGAATTTTGATCAGTTTCAAAACCACATTGCTGCAGGAATATTGACCTTCTTTGAAATTATATAGTTGTATAAATATTGATCCTCTCCAAAGCGAGATGTCTGCAGGAACATTGACCCTCTTCAAAGTTTTATAGTTGTAGCAATATTGATCCTCTCCAAAACCAAATGGCTGCAGGAATATTGACCCTCTTCAAATTATATAGCTGTAGAATTATTGATCCTCTCCGAAACCAGATCGCTGCAGGAATATTGACTCTCTTCAAAACCATATTGCTGACCCTCTTCGAAACGAGGTTTCTGCTATAAGAAAACTGAACACACGGCTGGATTTATTTCAGGGACTGTTTAACCATTTGGCGAATTTTTACTGAAGGTTTTCAACTATCAAGACATTGCAGAAATAAGTACCAGGTGGTACATTCAGGAAATATTTTCTCAATCAAACGAATTATATTTGAATTAAATGGGCTCGTCTATAATTGTTACAGAGAAGCTTCGAAGACAGTTTATTGCCAAAATGTTCAAACGGTATGTGCGAATAAAAAATTTTTCGCCAAAGATTGAAATAAATGAATCCTATTTTCTACAATCCCTGTGAGTATTTAAGCAAAAGGGATATGACCTAAGAATATATGTAATCTAAGAAATATCATGAAAGTCTATGGAAAAGATTGAGAAGTACCATCGTCGAGTGGTGTCAAATATTTTTGTTTGACAAAATTACGCATTCAGAGGACATCACAGCATAAGACAGGTGTGCTGAAGGAATTAATGGAATCAAATTCCAAATATATTAATTGTTAACTCGCACCTAGTGTCTCAAGCGCAGCACGGATGCGGAAAAAAAAGTTTAAGTTCAATCGATGCGTCCTATAAGTCACCGTAGATTTATAGCATAATTCCAAAGAAATCTTAAAAAACAACAACAACAGGAAACAGAAAATGCAGAAATAATAGATCAATTTCTTCTTGATTTCTTCGCAGTTACGTACATAATATTTCGCTCAAAGGATCTTTAATAAATGCCAAATTATTCGTGCTGAATGAAGACCTCGTACAAACTCGTCACGAAAACACATTTTGTACTGGGATTGCGTAGTATCCTTAATAAATAAAAAAAGTGAATATGACCTACGCAAATATTCACCTTTCTTATTTAACCTAGAAAGTTCCTTTTGTTGCTTTTGGGAATGCACTACCTATCAGGCAGAAGGTTCTCATGACCCTGAAAGAGCTGTCTTAAATAAGTTCCTGCAAATAAGTACTGCATATTGCATACACCACAGTCTGAGGCAATTTTTATATGTAATGAATAATGGCATGTCTCTTTTTGACCAAATATGTCCTTTGTGCCAAATAAATTCAGTAAACAAACAAATACACTGTCAGAAAAATAAAAAAAATTGGAAACATTCGAAAAGCTTTAAATAACTTCACGTTTTCAATTATTTAATTGATTAAATATATTTTGCTTTTTGCAAATTTATTTTTTAAATGGTTTAACGCTGCAGAATTCTGAACCAATTTCTTTTAAGAGGAAGCTGTTAAAAATTTAGTAATCCTAATTAAGTTTTTCCAAACTAAAAAAAGTAAAGCACCTCTGCAAAAAATAAAATAAAAAACCGAAGCACACTAATGTTAATTTTAAACGTGTGCGAGAACAAAGGACAAGTAGGGATAACTCGACGGCAAGTATATTAGCTCACAGATTCCATTTTGCGATTAGCAGGCAGGAGTTCAAGGCTCAGTGATTCTATGATGTCTTGGCGTTCCACAAGACATCTCTTTGTTTCTTTCTATTATTATTTATTTTTAATCTCTTCTTGTTCCTAAACCTTCATTTAAAAACTTCACTCTCTGCTGTATCGGGATTTCTCTTATCTGCGCCATTCGTTTTTCAAAGACATGTAATGGTTTGAAACCACACAAGAGATCAGAAGTCAATATGGAAGACAATATTAGCATTTCTTAACACTACTTTTTGTCTTTGTTTCCGCAAAGCAGTCTTTTACACTGAACATAAGCCATCAGCTGTTTTTCTTGATATATCTAAATAGAGAGGACCTCGACCTACTATTAATAAAGCCAACAGAAGCGCATTTCGGCACGTTTCTATAACGACACTATTGATTCTAAGCATCGATCAAGTTTTCACATTACTCAAAGATGGATGACCCCAAAAGTGATGTCCCTCCCCGGTGGATGGCCGAATTGTCAGAAGCTTAGGTTTCTAGCTAACCCCTCCGAACAGGGCCCTGGCTGAAGTTCCGAAAGAGGCATGGATGATGTGGTAGTCTTTCGACGTTGGCTTCATTCCTTTCTGGAGCCAACTGTCCTAAATTAGAGACCGGCAACTGCGTATAACCCTTAGCTTAGAGTTGCTCACGGTGGTCGGACCCCCCCTCCCCTTCCAAGCTCAATCGTAATCGACGCAACGGATCACAGAAGGAATGACAGCATTCCAGTGGCAAAGAACCAGAGCCCGACGGAATCCTATCTCTTCTGCAGTTATTTTAAACTATTGTAATTTATTATAATTATACACTCAGTAGACAAAGCATTAAAGATGGGGGTGATGGGCAGTTAGTATCAGCATCCCCTGCGCACAGTGGAACAGACCCAAACCGAGTGCAGGCGATAAACAGGCGGATAGCAGGACTTCTTAACTGTGTATCGCAATTGACGAACATATTAGGTGCTTGAATTAATTCCCGCTGTTTTTTGCCACACAAACACCTCAGTGTTGCCACAAAATGGTATAGGATAGTCTATTCAATGTAGTGTTCGTTGGCAGCTACGACCCTTTTCCACCGTTGGGGTAACAAATGGATTCCGCGGTAGAAAAATGCAGGTTCTTTCGAAGCGAACCATTCATCGAGCTATCTTTGGATGTCCGCGACAGAAAGGAAGTGCTGCTCTGACAGGTCATGTTGTAGCGACCAAAACAAATGGAAGTCCGAGGGAGCAATGTCCGGGGAATAAGGCGGGTGGAGTAAGAAGTCCCAGCCGAGTGCCTCCAAGAGTTCCTTCACGGATTTGGCGACATGAGGTCCAGCGTTGTCGTGGAGAAGAATAACCTTGTCATGTGGGATCCATTTTCCGAGCTTCTGGATCATTCCCGTTGTCTTTAAACGTTTGCTAACCGTTGACTCATCGACCCGTAGTGTTTCAGACAATTCGTGGAGCGTCTGACATGAACCCTCGTCCAATAAGGCTCCAATGCGCCATCTTCGAACTTTTTCGGCTGCCCAGGGCGCTCTTTGTCCTTCACGCCATATTCGTTGGCTTTGAAGCGTCGGAATCACTCTCTGCATGTTGTTTCCGATAGGGCATGTTCTCCATAGGCGTGCACTAGCAAACGATGACTTTCCGATGCAGATTTCTTGAGACGAAAGCAGAAGAGTAATGCTTCCCGCAAATGCTCCTTTTTCGGTACGAAACTCGACATCGTGAATGCGATACAAACTCGTGTTTTGTGCCCACCGATCGCGTGTCATACACTGCTTTGCCCAGACTACGGACGGTACGTGCGTATGCAAGGGAGGTCACGTGTGGCCCGGGTCACAGCGCACCACTGCTGCGCTCTATTGGGCAACAGGTGGAATTAATTCAAGCACCTAATAGGTAAAAGTGGTGATATGAGCGATTTTGACCGTAAACGCACTGTGGGCTCAAGGCAGATGGGTCATTTTATCACCCAAGTGGTAAGAACCAAGGGCGTCCGTATCAAGGGTGTACTGCGAGTATACCAACGATGGACGTCCAGCGCCTAGAGAGCAAGCGGTGACCGACCACACGCCATTGATGACCGGGGTCGACGTTGACTATTCAGGCTTGTACAGACCAAGTGGTAAGAAGCTTAGGGTTCCCGGTGTACTGCGAGTATACCATCGACGGACGTACCAGCGCATAGAGTGCAAGCGATAACCGACCATACGCCATTGATGACCGGGCTCGACGTAGACCATTCAGACTTGTACAGACCAAGTGGTAAGAAGCTTAGGATTCCCGGTGTACTGCGAGTATACCCTCGACGGACGTAGCTGCGCCTAGAGTGCAAGCGGTGGTCGACCACACGCCATTGATGACCGGGGTCGACGTAGACTATTCAGGCTTGTACAGACCAAGTGGTAAGAAGCTTAGGGTTCCCGGTGTACTGCGAGTATACCATCGACGGACGTACCAGCGCCTAGAGTGCAAGTGATAGCCGACCACACGCCATTGATGACCGGGGTCGACGTAGACTATTCAGGCTTGTACAGACCAAGTGGTAAGAAGCTTAGGGTTCCCGGTGTACTGCGAGTATACCATCGACGGACGTACCAGCGCATAGAGTGCAAGCGATAACCGCCCATACGCCATTGATGACCGGGCTCGACGTAGACCATTCAGACTTGTACAGACCAAGTGGTAAGAAGCTTAGGATTCCCGGTGTACTGCGAGTATACCCTCGACGGACGTAGCTGCGCCTAGAGTGCAAGCGGTGGTCGACCACACGCCATTGATGACCGGGCTCGACGTAGACCATTCAGACTTGTACAGACCAAGTGGTAAGAAGCTTAGGATTCCCGGTGTACTGCGAGTATACCCTCGACGGACGTAGCAGCGCCTAGAGTGCAAGCTGTGGTTGACCACACGCCATTGATGACCGGGGCTGACGTAGACTACCCTGGCTCGTACAGACCGACTACTTGCCAACGGCGGCGCAAATCACATCCAGGTTAAATGTCGGAGGCCCAAGCAACGTCAGCGAGTGAACGGTATGGCGCATGCTGTATACATTGAGCAACGGGAGCCGACGCCCTACTCGTGTGTTACTGTTGATTGCTCCTCATCGGATATTTAGCCTCGCCTGCTGACGGGAACATGAAAACTGGACGTTTGCAGAGTGATGCCGCGTCGTGTGGTCAGATGAATCCCGTTTCCAGTTATACCGAGCTGACGGGAGGGTGTGGCGTCGACAGCATGAGGCCATCGCCCCTCTCTGGGATCTTAGACCGTCATCTTGACCGTCACATCCTGGGGAAGTTCTCTCATCTTAGATCGGATCTGAGAACGTCGGTCTAAGATCCATCTTAGACCGACGTTTCGGGCGGTGTTGTGGACAATGCTGCAACATTCATGGCCGGAATTACCTCCCGAAACCCTCCGGCATCTGGTTGGGTCGATGCCTAGGAGTGTACAGGCTGTTATTCACGCTAGAGGAGAACCAACATGCTTATATCAGACATGGATGGTGTGATTTTTCTTCAAATTTCGTTCTCTCCTTTTCCTGAATCGAGCAACCCTAAATTGGGAATTGATATAGTATTTTCTAAAGTCATATCCACAATCGGTGCAGGTTGTCACCATCCAATGTTTTCAAATCTGCATTATATTCTAACCCGTCAAATTTGAAATTTTACAGAAGAAATCCAAACCCAATCCAAGAACTGGCGCTCTACTCTGAACACATCTAATTTATTTTTCATTTCATTTATTTATTTATTTCATTTATTTATTCTTTCAGTTGCCACTACAGCAACTAGAAAAAGGAGGGAAAAGGCCGTGAGGCCTGACATAGCCCTCCTCTCCCCAGAATACAAAAAACATAAAGCTTAGCAGAAAAGGCAAGCCAACACATATATGGTAGGTACACGTACTTGCTCACAACCAAGACATATAACAATGTGTTCCATCAACATAGTCTTCATTATATCTAAACAAATAAGTATCATATACACTTCACTACATAGTCACATATATATTTATAAATAAACAACAAATAACGTTTGCACCTCACTCTATAATCATACCAACCCACATTTCTTCCATTTAGTCGAAATTGCCTATTGTTTACTAATTATTTCATAAGATATGCCTTTAGTTTTATTTTAAATAAGTTAAAATTATTAATTGATGTTAATTCTTGGGGCAATGAGTTCCAGAATTTTGGGCCACTGTAATTTATATTCATTTTAAGTTTCTCAGTTTGTGGGAACATTGGAATTAGTAGTGATCTATTCCTAGTATTGTGGTAATGAGTATGTATATTTAGTGTTATTATATCATTGTGTATACCATTTTTAACTCTTTTATACATTATTTTTCCCAAGTAATAATCATATAATTGCTTTATCGTTAAAATATTATATATATTGGGGTTCACTTTTGACCGAATATATAAGATTGGTTGAAAATTATTTGATGTTTTAAGATCTATTAGTCTTATAAATCTATTTTGTAGCTGGAATGTACCTGGCCAAGGCAGCGGCCAGTGCGACATGAAGGCAGAGGGTGCTAAGAATCCCCGGAGGACCGGACTAGGCTGCCATCTGATGCTGACCTTGGCAACGTACAATGGACGCTCCCTATCTTCTGATTCAAGGCTTCTGAATTGGAAGAGGAACTACAAAGGATCAAGTGGGACATCGTGGGGCTAAGTGAGGTAAGGAGAAAAGGAGAAGATCTCATCGAACTGAAAAGTGGACATCTCTTCTACTATCGTGGGACAGATACTGGCAGAACTAGTGGTGTTGGATTTATAATAAACAAGAAACTGAAGGATAAAGTTGTAGAAGTTGAAAGTTCCTCTGACAGAGCTGCACGGCTTGTTATCCAACTCTCGAAAAGATACCAAGCTCAGATTATTCAAACTTATGCACCCACCACAAGTCATCCTGAAGAAGAAATTGAAGAATTTTATGAGGAAATTTGTCATCTAAATAATAAAGGTAAGCAGCACTTGAAAATAATTATGGGAGATTTCAATGCAAAAATAGGGCAACGGCAACAGAATGAAACTTCAGTAGGTAAATTCGGTCACGGCAACAGAAACCAGCGTGGAAATACTCTCGTTGAGTTTGCAGAGGCAGAAGGGTTTTTCATCATGAACTCCTTCTTCAAGAAAAAGCCACACAGGAAATGGACATGGAGACATCCAAATGGGACGACAAGTGAAATTGATTTTATTATGTGTAACAAAAAATTCGTCATAGAAGACTGCAGTGTGCTAAACAAGTTCAACACTGGTAGTGACCATAGATTGGTGAGATGTAAGATGCACCTCAACACTAAACTTGAACGTGGCAAGCTCATAAGACAAACAAAATCTATTGACATAACCAACCTTAAAAAACACCATAATACCTTCAAGTTGGAACTGAAGAACAGGTTCTCTGCTTTAGAAGGCCTAACATCGGAAGAAGTGGACATCTCTGAAGTTAACAGAAAAGTAACCAAAGCTCTTATGGAAACAGCAACAAAATTAGCTGGGTCTAAGAACAAGTTGCATGTAAATAAATTATCAGGAAAAACGAAAATGTTGATGCAAAAAAGAAGAGAGATGAGGACAACTAAAGAAGATGTGACTTCCAAAGTGGAATATATAGAGCTATGCAAGACAGTACGAAAAAGTATCACTGAAGACGTAAGAAAATTCAACTGTGAACTAGTGAGGAAAGCAATTGAAAACAACCAAAGCCTAAAGATAGCAAAGGGACATCTCAGTAAGGGAAGAAAACAGATTATGGCACTGAGAAAAGAAGATGGTTCTGTAACAAGAAATAGAGGCGAAATTTTGACAAGAGTGAAAGATTTCTACTCCAAATTATATGAAAGGGATGATACATGCACTCCAGACATCATGAAAGATACCAGTACTAGAGTTCCTCCAGTCCTTCCAGCAGAAGTTGCACATGCAATCAAGAACATGAAGCAGGGAAAAGCTCCAGGAGAAGATGGAATTACTGTAGACATCATACAAGAAGCAAGTGGAGAAATCGAAACAGTACTCGCCCAAATTTTCACTCGATGCCTTAATGAAGGAAAGATTCCTGAGGATTGGAACACCGCTACAATGATCCTGCTACATAAGAAAGGTGACATTGAGGATCTCAGAAACTACAGACCTATCAGCCTCCTATCAGTAGTTTATAAAATCTTCACTAAAGTTCTTTCACACCGCTTGAAGGTAACACTGGACATGGCTCAACCGAGAGAACAAGCTGGATTCAGGAGTGGCTACAGCACAATAGATCATATCCATGTGCTGAGAGAACTAATTGGAAGAGCGAGGGAATATGAACTTCCATTGTGCATGGCTTTTATCGATTATGAAAAAAGCCTTTGATTCGGTGAAACCATCAGCAGTTACAATGGCTCTGAAAACCTGCGGTATTGAAGATGCATACATTAATATTATTAATAACATCTATGAAAATGCAAGTGCAAAGATTAGGCTGTTTGAAAATACAACACACATAAAAATTGGAAAGGGAGTGAGACAAGGTGACACCATATCTCCGAAGCTCTTTAATGCCACATTGGAGGGTGTTTTTCAGTCACTGAGCTGGGAAAACAAGGGGATAAAGATTAATGGAGATTATCTAACCCACCTTCGTTTTGCTGATGACGTAGTCATTTTTGCAACTACCCCATCAGAGCTGCAGAGTATGATCCAGGAACTTGCTGACAAGAGTAAAGAAGTGGGATTAAAAATGAACTTTCAGAAGACAAAAGTGATGTTCAATGCTTTTACAAGAAATGAAGATTTATCGATTGATGGAGAAAAGCTGGAGATAACAGACACGTACGTTTATCTTGGACAGCAGATATCAAGTGAGGGTCACATTGATGAAGAAATTAATCGGCGTACAAAACTTGCCTGGAGAGCTTTTGGAAGAAACAGCATAATTTTCAAGAGCAATATGCCATTATGTCTTAAAAGAAAAGTGTTTGATCAATGCATCCTTCCAGTGCTTACGTATGGTGCAGAGACGTGGACCTTAACTAAAAGAGACATACAAAGGAGCTTCAGACAACTCAAAGAAGCATGGAGAGGTGCATACTTGGTGTAACCAGGAGAGATAAGAAGAGGAACTCGTGGATCCGAAAAATGACAAGAGTGGAAGACATCATGATCAGAGTTAAATCCCTGAAATGGCAATGGGCTGGACATACTGCCAGAAGGACAGATCATCGATGGACAGCCGAAATTTTAGATTGGATTCCAAGGACAGGAAAAGACCCAGAAGAAGGCCACATGGGAGATGGGTGGATGAAATTCGAAAGTATGCAGGGGTGACATGGAGGAGACTGGCACAAGACAGACCGTTGTGGAGGAAACTTGGGGAGACCTTCGTCCAGCAGTGGATTGATAATGGTTGACAATGATGATGATGATGATATAGAAATTAATATTTTTGGTGTTAAGTTTGGCAAAGCACTACTGACCATTCCGATATTTCTAGAAATTTTGTTACTTAAATTTTCAATGTGTTTGTTCCATTTCAAATCATTGTGTATAGTTGTACCTAGATAAGAGTGTGTTGAGACCGTATTATTCCTGACTCCATTCATCAGAATCGGTAAATCGTATAAATGTGAAGCTTGTGAATTAGAGAAAATCATAAATTTAGTTTTATTAATATTAACAACTAATTCATTTGCATTCAGCCAATCTGTTATTAATTTTAGCTGAGTATTAGTTCTTAGTGTAAGCTCATTCATATCAGTTCCCTTTAAAATAATAGTTACGTCATCAGCATATAGAATTGTATCATTATCTTTTAATACTGCAAATAAGTCGTTAATATATAAATTAAAAAATAAAGGACCAAGAACTGATCCCTGGGGTACCCCACAGTTTATGATTTGTAATATTGATCGATTCTGATGAATCTGGGTGTATTGCATTCTTTCTGACAAGTAACTTTTGAATAAATTATAGCTAGATCCCCGGAGTCCTATAATATTTAACTTATGAAATAATATATCATGATTTAGGGTATCGAATGCTTTTGATAAATCAAGAAAGACTGCTATTGTTATTTGTTTTTGTAATAGATTTTGTTAAATTATATTTTGTGTATGTAATAATGCTAGTTCAGTTGATTTATTTGGTACAAATCCGAATTGTCTGTGATGAAATATATTATGTCTTTGAATGTATGAAAATAGTCTGGTATTAATTAATTTCTCTAGTATTTTTGCGAAAATTGATAAGTTTGCGATTGGACGATAATTATTTATGTCGTTTTTTGACCCATTCTTATATTTCGGAGTGATTTTGGAGATTTTTAAGGCATCTGGAAATATTCTGGTTTCAAGTATAATGTTATAGATCTGCAACAATGGCTGAAGTATGATATCTGCCACAAATTGTATGGCTATTGGAAAAAATTCATCGTAGCCAGGTCCGACATTTGTATTGATTTGGTTTAAAGCATGAGTAAGTTCAGTCCTTGTAATTTTCGACATATGAAAAGTATTTAGTCTTGAAAGATTTTGTAGGTATTTTGTAAAATGGATTACTGAGAATATAAGTTGTTGCTTGGTCAATTGTGGTGACAATATAAAGTGACTGTTGATCTCATTAGCTATAGCCTGTTTATCAGTTATTTTATAAGTTGATTTGGTTAAATATTGCGGCGTAACTAGGCTGATATTTATCCCCAGTAATAGATTCAGATGTTTCCATGTTAATTTAGGGTTATTTTGAGAGAATATATTAGCGTAGTAATTTCTTTTTAACTTCCGAATATCTGAATTCAATTTGTTTCTATATGTTTTAAAATTCTGGAAGTCGACTTGTAGTTTACTTTTAATAAATTTGGAATACAGTCTATTTTTCTTATTTATTCGATTTAAGAGATTCCGTGTTATCCATGGTTTCCTATTTTTTTTAATTTTATTACTTTTCGTTATTATTGGAAAAGCTTGATCGTATGAGTCTTTTAACAATATTGTAAATAAGTTATATGTTATATTTGGATTTTCCGCTGGTAGGAAATTTAACCAATTTATAGTTTGAAGCAGGTTCCGAAATTTTTCCAGATTATTAGAATTTATTAATCGTATTTGTTTGTTTATTAACTGTTTCTCCACTACATGTGTATAAGTGTAAACTCTGAAGATTGGTAAATGGTCACTGATATCATAATTTATAACTCCTGATAAAACTGACTCTTGTTTAGCATTTGTGAGTGATAAATCAATAATCGTTTCTGTGTTAGGTGTAATTCTCGTTGGATGTAATATTGTATTGATAAATCCAGCAGCAGTTAATATTTGAACAAAGTACTGAGTCTGTGAATTAGTAACAGAAATATTAATATTGAGATCTCCCAATAAAAATCCCCTTTTCCCGGTTAAATTCACATAATTGAATGCCTTAATTTTTCGAAGAATTGAGTTGTATTTGATCCTGGAGGGCGATAGCACACCATTATAATAGTGTGTTGATCTTCTATTGACAAAATTTCTATGGTAGAGTCAGTAAATGTTAAGTTTTTATTAATTGTATAATCATGATAGGTATCCTTAACGTAAATGGCCACTCTACCTCCTCTTGAGTGGGTTCTATTTTGATAAAAAACCTTATAGCCATCCAAGCCAACACTATAATTTTCACTGGGAAACCATATCTCTGTTATACATAAAATATATATTTGCGAATTAGTAACCTGAATTAGTGCCTCAATAAGAGTTAGTTTATTTAGTAAGGATCTCGCATTAATATGAAAATTTTCAATGAATTTGTGGAACTACAAGAAAAGATATTATTTATTTGTTGTGTTGTATATAAATTATCTTGCATTAAATTTGTCTATTTGCTTGCTATTTGTTAGTAGGAATTATAATCTTAAGTTGTAAGAGTTCAAAAGCCACTCCCTGCAACATCTATAAGAACCATATGTGTGATTTCCTCTTTTTATCAATAATAGGATAATGTCCGTACTTCTGGGTATATAAATTAAAAATAGTTCTCCCTGTAACATCTATAAAATAGATATGTGTGATCATCTCCCTTTGTATATCAATGATAGGATAGTATATCACAAAGTCAAGCACAATGCAAATCATTTCACCATAAGCACAAACACTAATCATTCTAACATTTCAGGTAAGTATCATATCTCAATTTGATACACAAAAATATTCATTATATACAAGAAAAAAAAATAATAATAATAAAAGAAAATGAAAAAAGAAGGATAGTAGAAAACCTATCTACTCTGTTTTATTAAAAAAAAAATAAAAAAATAAACACAAGTCAAAATTTTGTTGGAGACCCAAGAAAGCTACCCTCATAGCATTTTCAAGGAAAATAAATGCATATTCACAGTGTAATGTTCTGCCAAGATATTTCTAATCAGAAATGAATAGGAAACTCAAAAACCAGTTCTTGAGGCAATTACCAAAATAGAGTCGTTCCTCTATTGAAGATTGAGTGTAAATCATAGTGTTATAAGCACAATGTTAGATTTAAAGTAGGCATATATATTATTAGCACCCTACAAAAAGAACATACACACACAAAGAAACAGTAGGTATATTTCCCTTTTCTGGCAGCATCAAATTACATTAAAAAATCATACCTAAGTTTTAGTTACAGTATATCATAGACATCCCACGAACCATCACACTATTAACACAATGGAAATTATTCTACCAAATTAAAAAAAAAAAATCCTACCATATTCTCAAACACAATATAAGACCTTCCATCAAGGAACCAGACCAAATTCATATAATTCTTCCAAGAAATAAATTTTTTTCTAGGGTCATGGTCACTCTTCTTTATAAAAACACTGCCATTTTTCACCCATGCATATTTAATTTTCTCTTGCTGCAGTAATTGTCTTGCACTCCAGAATAAATGTCTGTAAACTGGGATTAAATTCTCATTGATAAATATTTTAGGTGCTGGCAAAGTAGTATTTATTTCTGAGTTCAATATGACAGTCTTTTTCTTAATTAGCCAACTGTCTCTTGCTGTTCGAGATTTGAATTGTATAATTACAATTGCATTTGGCTTTCCAAAAGCATCATATTTGAGTGGGTGAATAACATCAATATCTGTTGGGTGAAAATTTGTAATCCCAAGTTTATCAGCATATTTATCAATGTAAGTCCTCAACTCAGATTCATTATTGATTAGTGTTAAGTCAAGCCCATGTAATTCTAAATTCTTGTTTCGGTAATATTGACTTAGTTCATTGATTTCAGAGTTTAGTAAATGAAATGAAACATTCCAGCGAAATATTAGCTGCGTGTGACCGCTGGAAATTTGCTTGCATTCTTGTACAGTAGATGGCGCCACCTGTACATGGCTGGCATGGCAACGAAAATGAATTTTCGTGTTACTGATTTAGAAACGATGTAGGTGTGTGTATGTGAGATTAAACACGACCTTTTTATGTATTAAGTTAATCTGTCTTTTCATATAATAAATGCACGTATTGTACTTCCGATTATCTCTAGATGCATTGTGTATGCCCTATTTTCAAGATATGATTTTGTGTAGTGTAATGTTACTGAAAGAGAACTTCAAGTAACCGTGCAGTGAACGTGAGTCTTATTGCTTCCAAGACTTCATTGACCGTGCGGTCAGAGTTTCCTCACATACACACAATAGAGGCTTTCGGCTATCATGTTATTTTATCACCCTCAAAGCCACAGTTCGAGCAATGTGTTGTTGGATGGTAATAACTGGACCTGACCACTAACCGTGCATGTACAGGACAGATGTACAAAAGGTTCTCGGCCCGATGATGAAGGAATCGTCTTGGGAAAATAGGACAGGCATATTTTTTTGCATAGTCCCTTGAGGATGCACACACTTTTTCTAACCATGAAGCAATGAACATATACATTGAAGAGCAATTGAATTAGAGACAGCTAACGTTATGCAAATGTGGCGCTGTGGGCGGCCCTGTAAACGGAAACGACATAACGTATGCAGTGATCAGACAATATAAGGAGTGATGTGACGGGAATCAGTAAGAGTCGGACGCAGTATGGGTAAGACGAAGGATCTAAGCGTTTTTGATCGTGGGCAAATTGTCAGGGTCCGACGAATGGGTCACTCCATCTTGGAAGTCGTGCAGGCACTCGGATTTTCACGAGCCACTGTATCGCGAGTGCACCGTGAGTACATTGAATCCAGTAAAACCATCCCTACAAGGGCCAACTGCCGTGGACAACAGCGTGTGGATGAGCGGGGTCATCGTCGGCTAGCTCGCATTGTAACAGCGGATAGACGGGCTACAGAGCAAGAAATCACTCGGCAATTTAACGCTGGTGCACAAAAACGTGTAAGCAGCCACTCCATCCAGAACCATCTCCTCGCAATGAAGTACAGAAGCCATCGTCCCACGAGGGTACCGCTGCTGACCGCACAGGGTGCAAAGATTAGCATGGGCGCGGGAACATCGCCACTGTACCCTAGACATGGGGGAAAATGTCATCCTGCAACAAGACAATGCACTGTGCCATCGCTCCCGAATTGTATCCGAATGGTTGGATGAACACTCCACCGTCGTGACTTCGCTTCCTTGGCTAGCTAGGTCCCCTGACCTTAATCGAGCACATCTGGGATGCCATCGAGAGAGATGTTTGAGGCTCTGACCCCCTCCATCAAATCTTCGTGAACTGTGGGAGCTAGCAGGGGTCGTGGACCCGTATGACTTTCCAACGCTTCCGGTGTCTTGTCGAGTCCATGCCGAGACGAATCGCCGCTGTCATCAGAGCGAAAGGTGGTGCTACACGTTACCAGACAGATATCTCTAATTCAATTGCTCTTCAGTGTACTGTATAGCCGTATTTTGCTACGTAATGCATTTGAAGGTCCACACCCTTTTTCCAACCATGGAAGAATGATCATCGAGAAATATGATAGACCTTTTGTTTTATGTAGTTCCCTTGAAAGCCTACACACTTGTTCATACCATGAAGGAATGATCACGGAAAAATATGGTAGGCATGCTTTTGTACGTAGTCCTCTTGAAGGTCCACACACTTTTCCAGAGGTGTTTCGAGGTTCCTATACCCTCCAAATAAAATTCTTTGTGAAGGCCATCAAATTTGGCTTACACAGCATCAATAACGTCTTCGTCAGTCCCAAAATGCACACCAGAAAAGTTCTTTTTGACATCAGGGAGCAGATTATAGCCCAAAGAGAAAATGTCAATTGAGTGGGGAGTGTTTGGTAACAGTTCGAACCCACATTCATAAAAGCCAGCCGTTGATTTGTGTCTTGGAGCGTTACTCTCGTGAAACAACACTCATTTTGTCAGTTTTCCTCAGCGTTTATCCTTCAAATGCTGTCGAAGTTTTCTTAATAGGTTAGCGAAGTGTGCTCCAGTGATGGTTTGGCACTCCGCAAGGTAACCCAACACCATCACCCTCTACGCATCCCAGAAAATTGCTTCCAACACCTTTCCAGAAGGATTGACATGCTTTGCCGTCTTTAGAATGGATGATCCACCGTGCATCCATTGTTTTGGCTTTGGAATATAGTGGTGGGCCCACGTTTCATCCACGGTTATGAATCGTTGCAGAACTTTTTCCAGATTGGCTTCACACAATGTAGTATTATCTCTTGACATATTCCCTGTGATCGGCTTTTTCTCGGGTGTCAGAAGTTTTGGAAACCGAATAGGCTTCAACCTTTGTCATTGCCAGATGTTCTGTCAGAATGCAATCAGCTGTTGTTTTTGACATGTGCAGTGTCTTACTAATCTGCCTGATTGTTAAACGTCTATCTTGCAGCATTATTTCATGCACCTTGTCCACATTTTCTAGATTGATAGCCTCAGATGGTCTACTGAGCGAGTGTCATCTTCCACATGCATTCTCTCATGCTTGAATTCTGCTTCGCACTTCTTTACAGTACTGTATGTAAAGGACATCCGCTCCTAGTGTTGCCTCCAAATGTCATGACTGTCTTTTGGTTCCAACCCATTTTTTTATAGTTACTTTATCACAGCTCTGAGCACTAGCTTCTCTGTTTTTCTTTCCTAGGTTCACCTAGTCACCTTTCATAATAAAAAAAAAATAAGAGAGAGAACGTAACTGTGAAATTAAAAACTGGTGTCTAGGCATGTAAAGACTTGTATTATTTACGTTCAAGAACATCGGTAACCTACGACCCTTCCTTCATGGTCAAACTTCTGGGGCACCCTACGTTTGTGTCCATCACCGGCTCTTTGACAAAATGGCGTCGAAGATGACAAGATGCCATTCAGTATTCCAATTTGTTCCAGTTCTGGATCAATCTGGGAGCTTCAAACAGAGATCATCGCTCTTTCCAAGTTTATAAGTGAGTCACGGAAACATTTTCATTGGCCGCCATCGGGAATTGAATCCAGGGTTTTCCAATTACGCGCCAGATATGCTTTCACTGCATCACAGCGGCCTCGAATTCCTCCAGACTCACACACATTAACTGCCAAGCCAATTTGGCTTACTTATAAACGTGGAAAGAGCGATAACCTCTGTTTGATGTTCCTGGTCCACGTCAAATGTCTGCATTAATTATTCATTCGCCTTCTAATTATTTGTTCCGTTGCTGCTTACCATCTTTGGTGAATCCCCAGCATTGTGCGGGGCTCCAAGAAGCAACCTGCCAAATTGGCTTGGCAGTTAGTGTGTGTGAGTCTGGAGGAATTCGAAGCCGCTGTGGTGCAGTGGAAGCATATCCGGCGCGTAACTGGAAGACCCTGGGTTCGACTCCCGGTGGCGGCCAATGAGAATTTTTCCGTGACTCACTTATAAACGTGGAAAGAGCGATGACCTTTGCTTGATGTTCTTAGTCCACGTCAAATGTCTGTATTAATGTGGGTGCTGTTGACGCAAAAACTTGTTTGTTGCGCCATGGAATGACAAAAGGCAGGAGTAATACCTCCACTGATGACGGGCCGCGAATGGCCTACTGGTCAACGTTCGTGACCGCCACGGATGAGCCACCATGTTCGATCAGGGGAAGGTACGAATGCTCGAACCACTAAATATCCGCCGTGCGTCGGATGGGCACGTTAAGCCGTCGGATCCCGGGTACTTCCCCCCGGTAATCAGTAAGGGCGTCACCCTCCCCTTTCTTCCCTTGCTTCCGTGTCACTTTCCTATCGGGCACTCTAACCCAAATCTCCTAGCTTCCTATTTCTAAGGGTTGTTTAAGACCTGGGGTCAGACACTTCCTTCCTAAAATCCTCTACACATGATCCGATCTGATCTGACCTCTACTGATGACGTTGCCGTCGGTGCGGAGGATGCCAGAAGTAAAATCATTCGCTCCACCCACAGTTTTGCCTTCCGGTGTACACCATATCACTGCTGACGAATGTGTTTGTGCGTGGTTTCCCACTACTACTGTTGGCAACATTCGAATGATTACACTATATTGGCAGCAGACATGTTTCACAAGAAGCCAGCTTGACGACATCGGCTCAGGGAGTTGAATGTTCTGCCGTAGTTCAAACATCGTAAGTTAGCAATATGGTTGACGTACCCGTTTCTTTGGAAGTACACTCGTAGTACAATAGTTTCAAGGGCTTCCTCCAGTGACATCGCTCAGTGGGTCTACCTGCTGCGTTCAGACCAGGCAGCTACACCATCTTTCCTTCTAACACTCATCTTCTCCGCCTGAGTTGTCCGTAAATGGATTCCCTTTCATATCCAGCTGCGGATTTTCATTCAAATCAGTCTATTTATTCTCGGGAGTGGAATTTCAGTTCCACAGAGTGCATTCATTCGTTTGCAATGGAAACTCCCAGAAACCCTTTATCCGAAAATCCTAAAGTGCAGTCCAGTGCGAAAAAAGTGATGCACCCGTTATATTTGTTTCGATGAAATGAACCGTTTAGTACCATGATCGGTCAGTGAAACAAACAATTCTGTGTAAAGTGAATTTTACGGTGAAACAACCCTTCAGCACAGTGACCATTCGATTAAACAACTTTTCGGTGAAGTAGCTATTCGATCAAATGATCTATTCGGTAACACGACTTATCTGTGAAATAAATAATTCGGTAAAATGATCTTCCGCCGCTTCCGTGGAGCAGTGGTCTAAGCGCCGCCCTCTGATCGTTTGTTTGAATGGGCACGGGCTCAAATTCCGCATGAAGTATGGGGGGAGCTCTTGTCGGGTCTGGTTCATTTGCCCGACGTTTACTTCACCGAAGGGTCACTTGACCGAAAATCACTTCACCGAAAAGATTGTTTCACCGAAAGTTTACTTGATCGAAAAGTTCATTTCACCGAAGGTTCACTTGATCGAAAAGTTCATTTCACCGAAAGGTCTCTTTACCTAAAAGTTCATTTCATCGAAAGGTCATTTCACTGAAGGGTCAGTTTATCGAAAGGTCATTTCACTGAAGGGTCAGTTTATCGAAAACTTTGGATTTCATTACAGGATCTGTTAAAGCATGGTGCAAGTTCGGCAGACAGACCACCGAAACGTTAGGGTCTTATTCTCAAATTGCACTTTTGATTTCTCCGTGTCACAGAGCGTGCAAAGATTTAGTTTTAAGACAAATCTTTTTTTCCTCGGCTTAGACCTGTTTAGCAAATTTTAATCATGTTCATAAGGTTTACATAAAAGTCATGTTCAGTGCTCATTATCATAAGGTTTACATAAAAAGTAAAATGAATAATGTTGTACATTTTTTCAAGCAAAAAGAATAACTTTTAGGTCATTAGGCCTTGGCTAAGGCCTTTTTACCCAATATTAATCGCGTGAACTCGTGTTCATAAGGTTTACATATAAAAAGTGAAGTTAATAATGTCGCACATTTTTTCACGCAAAAAGAATCAATTTTAAGGCCTTAGATCTCGACTTAGGCCTTTTTAGCAAATTTTAACCGTGCGTGCTCATGTTCATAAGGTTTACATAAAAAGTTAATTTACACTTTAGGTAATGCTTATGAATATGAGTAGGGTTAAAATCTGTTAAAATGGCCTGCATCTAGGCCTACGGTCAAAAAATTAATGTTTTGTGATGGTTGAGTAAAAGTGGAACATTATTTACTTGATTTGCTATGTAACCCTTATGAATATGAGCTCGGAGGATTAAAATTTAACAAAAAGGCACAGATCTAGGCTTTATAATTAATATTATACACTGACGGAAAAAAATCCCAACACCACGAAAAAATAGTTGTAGTGGAATGAAATGGCGGCAATACATTTGTATAGGTAACATATTTAATCGATTAAGGTTTCAAGATCACAGCTTAATGTAAGCGCGAGAAGAGCCATTTTAAATGTGAAATGCTGGTACATTAATAACCGGTGTAACCGCCAGAATGTTGAATGCAAGCACGCAAACGTTCATGCATTGTGTCGTACAGGTGCTGGATGTCAGTTTGTGGGATGGAGTTCCATGCCTGTTGCACTTGGTCGGTCAATACAGGGACGGTTAATGCTGGTTGGGGGTGACGCTGGAGTTGTCGTCCAATGATGTCCCATACGTGCTCGATTGGAGAAAGATCTGGTGATCTAGCAAGCCACGGCAACATGTCGACACTCTGTAGAGCATGTTGGGTTACAACAGCGGTATGCTGGCGAGCGTTATCCTGTTGGAAAGCACCCCTGGAATGCTGTTCATGAATGGCAGCACAACAGGTTGAATCACCAGACCGACGTACAACTGTGCCGTCAGGGTGCGTGGGATAACCACGAGAGTGCTCCTGCTGTCATAGGATATTGCTCCCCAGACCATAACTCCAGGTGTAGGTCCAGTATGTCTCGGCCGCAGACAGGTTGGTTGCAGGCGCTCACCTGGCCTCCTTCTAACCAACACACGGCCATCACTGGCACCCAGGCAGAACCAGCTTTCACCAGAAAACACAACACATCTCTACTCCGTCTTCCAATGAGCTCTAGCTTGACACCACTGACGTCGCAAACGCCAGTGGTTTGGAGTAAGTGGAATGCACGCTACAGGGCTTCTGGCTCGGAGCTGTCCTTCAAGTAACCGATTTGCAACAGTTCGTTGTGTCACTGTGGTGGCAACTGCAGCTCGAATTGCTGCCGCAGACGCGGTACGATGTGCCACGGCCATACGCCGTACACGGCGGTCTTCCCTCTCAGTAGTGCCACGTGGCAGGCCGGAACCCGGTCTTCTTGAGGCAGTACCTTCCCTTGACCACCGCTGCCAACAATCATGCACAGTGGCTACATTCCTGCCAAGTCGTTCTGCAATATTGCGGAAAGAAAATCCACCTTCTCGTAGCTCTATTACACGACCTCGTTCAAACACCGTGAGCTGTTGATAATGGCTTCTTCGTCTTCTTAAAGACATTCTTGACTAACATCAACACCCTACGTCGAATCTCAACGATAACTAACGCTCACGAACGTTACAGCGCGTATTTACAGCAAACCTGCTTTGCATGTTCCGAGGGGCGCTACTAGCGCCACACGTATGCGCCGAGCGCGAAATTTGCATAGACGTCATCTTACAGATGTACTCTCAACGCCTACCAACTGTCGTTTATCTAACACAACCCCTTCTTGGTGTTGGGATTTTTTTTTTCCGTCAGTGTATTTCGAACAACCTACTCATGGGAAGGCGTTTCATAGAAATTAAAAGTGTATTTTTTATACAATCCGATAATGTTTTGGTGGCCAGTTTTTCAAAAACCCGCACCACACTCCAACAGATCTCTAACAACGAAATTCTAAGTTTTCGATGAACTGACCATTGGGTAAAATGATCTTTCGATATAATGAACTTTTAGGTAAAGTAATCCTTCGGTGAAATGAACTTTTTGATCAAGTGTCCTTTCAATGAAATGAACTTTTAGGTGAAGTGATCTTTCGGGGAAATGAACTTTTCGGTCAAGTGACCCTTCGGTGAAATGTATCTTTCGATCAAGTGATTTTCGGCGAAGTGATTTTCGGTCAAGTGACCTTTCGATCAAGTGAACGATACCCACTCTTGTCTTACGGTACTGGGTCTGAAGCTAGTAACTGGAACTAGTGACCCAGAATGAGGAACGAACCTTTAGAGTGACCATTCATTGCTCACGGTGGTCATTAACTCCCCCAATCTTTCGGTTAAGTGTATTTTTTGGTAAAGTGATCATTTCGATAGAAAAAGACCTTTCGATGAAATGAATCGCTCCATAACATGACTGTTAGTGAAGCAAAATTCGGTAAAATGATCTTTCGGAAAAATTATATTTTTGGTGAGACAACCCTTCTGTAAAGTGATCACTTCAATAAAACAATTTTTCGGTGATGTGATCGCGGTGAAGCAGTTGTCGAAAAACGGCAGTACACCTCTTTGTTTACAGCACTGATTCTCTTGCTGTCCTAAATTCGGGAAGCGATGCTCATCTTACCCTATGACCTTAGACGGCTAGGTAACAGTCGTTAATCTCCACCCTCTTGTCAAACATGTTTCCACCCTATAAGGATTTTCCTCCACTGCAAAATTAGTTGGGCTTTTATATTTGGGTGAACTCTTTTGCCAACTAGCTTGTTTCTCACATTTTTTTTTTTAAGTTGTGAAAAAGGTGTCTCCAGTTTTTTCGAAAGACATTTCTGATTGTTGCATTCAATACCGATCAAATATCTTTTATATGGTAGAACCAAACGCCGTTACAGTGTACATGAGTACTGGTGTCCATTCTCAAATTTCAAGTGACGTACCATGAAACAGAACTTGTTAATATGCAGCATTTCTACATGAAAAAAATTGATAGAGTACCCTGGCTCTCTTTGTAGATAATTTCTGCTCTTCATCTTTCGCATGCCACGATCTTTGTGGGTATGAAATAAATTAACTGATTCGAGAATATACATTTATTATCCTACTCCACATTGTATTTATTCGTGTCACTCACGATAACACCAAGAAACAACGCGGTACATACTGAGTGGAATTAAATCGCAACAAAAACAAACAAAACAAGATTTACTTATTTCTGACATTTAGCAGTACTTAGGTAGGTGGATCAATGAATGTTATTGTCATAAAACCAATGAAAGAAGATATGTGAGTCGTAAAAGTAAATATTTACTAAACTATGGTGGCGGCAATATCAAGTATTTTGACTGTTTAGTTTTTCAAATACAATATTTGTTTTTATTATTATTGTCACATTTTATTCAGATTTAGGCGAGTGTAGGAAACGATCCTGACACGGAAAAAATGTGATGTAGCTATGAAAGTCCATGTGCGCATGCGCAAGCTAAATAGGAGCACGCCAAGGGCATTTGCCGCCAGGGTGTAAGCAGAGATTTGCCGCCCCCTTGCACGAGAATATTTTTCAATTTTTATTCATTTTTATGTGAAATAAATATCTTTAGCAACATTATTTTCTACTTCCCGTAAATTGAGAGTTTTCATAAAACACAATTGTCTCATATAAAACTGAAGGAAAAAAAATGTCAAACTGTAGTTCAGATGACACTGCAAATTATACAAGAAGTCAGCTTTTCTCTATACATACACTGAAGAGCAATTGAATTAGAGATACCTGTGTAGCAACGTGTAGCACCACCTTTCGCCCTGATGACGGCGGCGATTCGTCTCGGCATGGACTCGACAAGACACCGGAAGCGTTGAGAAGCCATACGGATCCACGACCCCTGAACAAGCTCTCACAGTTCACGAAGATTTGATGAAGGGGGGTCAGAGCCACGAACATCTCTCTCGATGGCATCCCAGATGTGCTCGATGAGATTGAGGTCAGGTGACCTAGCTGGCCAAGGAAGCGAGGTCACGACGGTGGTGTGTTCATCCAACCATTCGGATACAATTCGGGAGCGATGGCACGGTGCATTGTCTTGTTGCAGGATGAGGTCCCCAGTGGGATGTTGAAGACGCACAAACGGGAGGAAATGGTCGTCCAGGATATCCTGGTAACGTTGACCTGTGAGGGACGATGTCACACGTACCAGGGGTCCCATTTCAATCCACGTAAACAGTCCCCAGACGAGAATGCCACCCTCACCAGTTTGAAGAGTACCCTACTGGCAAGAAGGATCCATCGCTTCATGTGGTTTGCGCCGTACTCGCATCCTGCCATCCGCATGTACCAACGTGAATCTCGACTCATCAGTCCAGGCAACATTTTCCCACATGTCTAGGGTCGAGTGGCGATGTTCCCGCGCCCATGCTAATCTTTGTACCCTGTGATGTGCGGTCAGCAGTGGTACCCTCGTAGGACGATGGCTTCTGTACCCCATAGCGAGGAGATGGTTCTGGATGGTGTGGCTGCTTACACGTTTTTGTGCGCCAGCGTTAAATTGCCGTGTGATTTCTTGCACTGTGGCCCGTCTATCCGCTGTTACAATGCGAGCTAGCCGACGATGACCCCGCTCATCCACACGATATTGTCCACGGCAGTTGGCCCTTGCAGGAATGGTTTTACCGGATTGGATGTACTCACGGTGCACCCGTGACACAGTGGCTCGTGAAAATCCCAGTGCCTGCACGACCTCCGAGATGAAGTGACCCATTCATCGGGCCCCGACAATTTTCCCACGATCAAATGCGCTAAGATTTTTGTCTTACTCATACTGCGTCCGACTCTTACTGATTCCCTGTCGCATCACTCCTTATATTGTCGTATCGCTGCATACGTCATGTCGTTTCCGTTTACAGGGCCGCCCACAGCGCCACATTTGCATAACGCAAGCTGTCTCTAATTCAATTGCTCTTCAGTGTATATATAACCAAGAAAGATAAGAAGAGGAACTCGTAGATAAGGAAAATGAGAAGAGTGGAAGACATCATGATCAGAGTAAAATCCCTGAAATGGCAATGGGCGGGACATGTTGCCAGAAGTATAGACCACAGATGGGTAATCGAAATTTTAGACTGGATTCCAAGAGACAGGAAAAGACCCTAAAGAAGACTACGTGGGAGATGGGTGGATGAAATTCAAAAGCTTGCGAGAATGACATGGAGGAGACTGGTCCAAGATAAACCGTTGTGGAAGAAACTTGGGGAGACTTTCATCCAGCAGAGGAGAGAAATTTTCGTCGTATTTACGACCCGATTAAAAGGATGAGCCGCTCAAAGCACATAAAATGCATGAGGGTTTTAGGTCCAAAAAATTATGTTTTTTGAAGTCCATTGTGTTTTTTCTTCATATTGGTCCCACTGGCATAGCGCTGGCCACGCATACCATGAGTGCTGAAATCTTCAAGATCTGAAAAAAAAAATTAGAAAAATAATTGTTAGTCCTCTGCCCTGGGTATCCGTTACTGAACGAAACATTACAAATTATTCTCTGATTTCCAGACGTTTTCTATTGAATTATATAATGACAAAAAATAAATGTGCCGCTACGATTTCTTACAGTAAAACGCTTCCTTAACTTCTCTCACGTCACTAATATTAATTTATCAACCGGAAAATTTGACTGGGGCGTCTTGACGCCCCCGGAAGCTGGCTTCCCGGTGCTTCGCACTCGTTAAACCCCTGCTTGGCAAGTCCCTGAAGCTAAAGTCTGACCTCAAGATAGAAAGAAAGTGTTAAGTGGGGAAGAGTAGAGGGGGGGGGGAGTAAATCTTAAAGCTTTCGTCAATAGCAGGTAATCGCCCTTGGGGAGTGGGGAGTGGAGAGGAAGCCAAATTTCGGTACGGCGAAATTTGGCTTCCTATGAAAACGGTACGGCGCACCGTTTTCATAGCATCAAAAATGCATTTTTAAAAGGCTTTTATTACATTTAGCACCAGTTTCTCGTAATTTTCGCAGATTACAATGGGATACCGTATTGTTACGTTTTTGTAAAACGTGATGAAATAATGTTGATAGTTTAGTAAAATATATTGTTGAGTAACAATGAGATTAACTATTGTTGCATCAGGATCAGATTTCAATGATGGTTTTGACTACTTCCGTTACCCATTTTCGTTACATCAAAACTTTTTTCATGAGATTTACCTTACTGCTGTCGGGAAAGAAGCATAGAACAAAAAAAAGCCTTTTTACAAAAAGAAAATTTACAAACGATTCGGCGAATTCTCGAGTGAGTCATGCATGGCTTGCCTAATGCAATTACAAATATCCAAATGGGTCTCTTTGTACAAAAGCATCATTTCCAATGGCGAGAATTCCATATCTAAGATTTTATCAGAATCCACTCTCGACAAGCCTAATTAAAGCTCTTCATCTTCTTGGTCTAATTACATTCGGGCTAATAACTCGGTTGAGCAAAACTTGAAATGTAATGTGTATTATTCTGAGGAGGGAATTCCGTTTGTGTGCCGCTTTACAAAGAAACGATCGGCAAACGAAAAAACGCTAAATCTCGTGCTGAATCCTGTTAAAAAAAAATAAACGACCGAACTTCTTGAATACCTGTTTTGAACATTTCCTTCGCAAAAGATTGCTATAATTTTCTGTTGTAGGCTTTCAGGGATTTTACCTTTATTTTTAAGTAAAGGTAAGCTACGCACTCTTTTGCGACTGCATCCCATTTGCTCCGGCTGAATCTGCATTTTAACGGCATTTTTGTTTAGCTTCTTTCGGTAGCCGCTTTCATTGTTTCCTCTACTAAACGCTCTTTTGCCTTCTGTGACGTATATTCTAAATTAAATTTCCTTTTTAGTTTCTTTCCCTATGTAAATCTTGAGTTTATTCTCAGTTATACTTCTCACTTAACGTGATATCTTTTCTCTCAAACGAATACGTTTGGCAACATAATTGAGGTTGAATGAACGTGACGTATGCCTGGTATTAGATAAGAATCAGAGATATGTATAAGCTACGTGAAAACAGTTGCTCGTGTGGCGTGGCGTGGTGAGTTGCTTGTAGAGCTGTGTGGAGCGTTTATTGTAGAGCTTGTGTGGAGCGTTTAATGTAGAGCTTGTGTGGTGCGTTTAATACGAAGTGCTATGTTATGTTACGATGTGTTGGAAAAAGCATCTTGAACAAAGCATCTTGAATAAAGCATCTTTTTCGTAAGTTTGACTTCTGTTTTTAAGTGTCTCGTCTGGCCGTTAAGGTTAAATTTAGGAACTTTTTCATCGTATAGTGATGTTTTCAAAATAACGTAGAAGTAAGAAAAGACGTTTACGTTTTACTTATAGGTTTGTTTAAGCTGGACAACTGAAAGAAACATTGTGAGAGGCATTATTGATGTAACCAAGAAAGATAGGACAAGGAACTCATGGATCAACAAAATGACAAGAGTGGATGGCGTCATGATCAAAGTAAAGACCCTCAAGTGGCAGTGTGCTGTATGATATTTGCTACACTGGGCAACAAACTCTGACTTTTTGTGTGTATCTGAGATTAAACCAAGTTACCTTTAGTTGGCTGAATATGAAAATGGCAGTTAAAACATCAGAATAGCTCTAGTTTTTGAAATATCTATAACACAAGTTTTACACATTTGCATACACAACGTACGTACATACCCTATGATAATCGTCATAGAAGAAATGATTAACAGCGATGCCGCTTTGCCTGTCACTTGTAATGAGTTTCTGGAGCATCTCTCAGAAGGGTCCAACAATAGCCTGCTAGCATTCCACTCCCGTGGTGCTTTTTTCGAGGGTAGTCATGTCCTTATGAAGCCGTTTCCTGTGCTCGTAACTGACAGCACCGCAGTTAGCCTGGAAGAAATTCAGAAGAGAATGTAAAAACTGTGATTTCAATGCCATATTGCACCCCTATCGTAGGCGTCTTGGGTGCCTCACACTCTCACCGAGGACAACAAGAATCAGCGTGTTGCCATATGTGGCTCCTTGCTCGCCCGTTATCGCGAATGTTCTCAGCAACAGAAACCCTTTCTGTCACGTATTGTTACTGGAGATGAAAAGTGGTGCTTGTACGTGAATTTCAGGCATCGGAGGGAATGGTTAATCCCAAACAAGACGCCCACGCCACGTCCAAAACATGACCTTCGTCCTTCGAAGATCATGCTGTGTATCTGGTGGGACATGGAAGACATTGTTCACTGGGAAATGCTGCCGAGGAATCGGACCATCAACGCTGCACTGTGTTGTGAACAACTCCGCCGTGTGGAGGGGAACAATTCAACAGAAACGGCCACATCGGCGCCATGGTGTCCTTCTCCAACATGATGACGCACGCCCTCACAATATAAACATGAGCAAAGTGGCCATTCAGGACATGAAATGGGAGATCTTTCCACATCCGGCCTATTTCCCAGATGTCGTCCCTTCAGACTGTCACCTGTTCCGATCTCTGTCGGATGCACTCCCTGGCAGAACGTTTAACAATGATGATGATCTCCAGAATTTCCTTACTGATTTCGCAGCACGTTTTTTCAAGAATGGCATTGCAGACCTATCTAGACGTCGGGCACCATCTTAAACAATTGGGGGGGGGGGGGTTCTTAGTTGATTGATTCCGTTTTCCCTTCTGATGTAATACATTCCTGTTGAGCGGTAAAAAAACCCGGCATGAACTAATGCATCAAACTAATATTTCCATGTGATATATCTTATTCATAATTTCAAGAAAACTCTGAAAAAAACGCTGGCCTCATGTTGAGAGGCCACCGTTTTTTTCGAGTACGTTTGGAAACAAAATAACAAGAAAACGTCAATTAAAAGACACTATAAGCCCCATTCTCGGTTTATTTCTAACGCAGTATATCAAAATAGAAATTGGATTTGCTTTCTCGGACATTTCTGCTATCGGAAATTGGGCTTTCCTCAAGCTAACTGCTCTGAAACACCCAGGATTGGAAAATTCTTGATCGCTTGTTTCCCTTATAAGCGATTCTCTAGGAATTACCGAAATTCTTTCTCACTGGCAGTCAATTTTTTCGGGTGGCACATTCGCAGTTCTCTTGCTGCTAGCTAACGAGCAGTAATTTTTGGTAAAAAAAGAATCCTACTTAGTAGGTAGGGATCATATCTATCTGTAAAGAATTTGCTCAGAATTTAAAAAAAAAAAAAAAAAAAGTAGCTAAATACTTTTGCTTAGATGGAACCCTGTACACCAGCTAATATAATTTTCGTTAAACCCGTGAGACATCACACACGCTGAGATTCCTAAATAGTCCGTGAACCAGACGCGACACAAGCACACCCAACTTTTCTTTGAGCCCACCCTTTAGATCCCTAAAATGTTTAAGCAGTTAGAAAACATAGGGAGTGCAACATCTAAGATTTTAGGGAACTACACATGTATTTTTCGAATTCACAGAAATTTTGTGATGCAAATGAATTTTTTGCTAAACTTCTGTTTGTACTTCTGGGTAATGGAGGGAGTTTTTCGAGGGATCGCCAAAGAGTGTCGTAAAAATACACCGTGTTTGAAATGAGAGAGAGAGAGAGAGAGAGAGAGAGAGAGAGAGAGAGAGAGAGAGAGAGAGAGATGGCAGAGTGAGAGAGAGAGGGAGAGAGTATAAGTGGGTGAGAGAGAAAGAGAGAGTGAGAGAGAGAGAAAGGAAGAGAGTGTGGGAGAGAGAAAGGAAGAGAGGGGAGAAAGAGGGAAAGGGCGAGAGGGAGAGAGAGAAAGAGCAAGAGAGAGGGAGAAAAGAGAGAAAGGGAGAGAGAGAGAGGGAAAGCGCGAGGGGAGAGAGGGAAAGGGCGAGAGGGAGAGAGAGAAAGAGCAAGAGAGAGGAAGAAAAGAGAGAAAGGGAGAGAGAGGGAAAGCGAGAGAAGGGGAGAGAGAAAGGGAGAGGGAAAGAGCGAGAAGGAGATATATTCCTTGTCAGGCTACAAACTAAAATTCATAAACAGCCTTATGACAGCAAATATTTTAAAAAATAAAAAAAATGACCCAAATAAACTAAAATTGCAAATAAATAGTAACTTCTTAAAGGTTCGTATCCGTGGTTCCCAGTACTACATACATTGAATAAATACTCAATATGTACTTGAAAGTTTTTTTATACTGGGAATAACATCATCTGTGACGTACTACAGAGGTAAAGCACGTGTCAAGACAACAAATCGGTGCACAGTGGTCTAAGCGATGGCCTCTGATCATTCGTCCAAAAGGGGCCCGGGTTCGAATCCCGGTGAGGCACGGATGTTGTGTTCGTCTTACGGCATTGGCTCTCTCCCTTCCCTGGAACCAGTGACCCTAAATTAGGGGACGGGTGACTGCTTATATCCCATTGAGTTGCTCACGGCGGTGGTCGTTAAATCTCCAATCAAAAAACAAATCTGCAGCGACGTATTCCGTCCGTGTAGCTTATTTGGGAGAGCAACTTACTCCGGAGTGTGTGACGTACCTGCGAGCAGGACGCACACGACATAAAGGCACATAGCAATCAGAATAACTGTCTGCGTAGCTCAGTTGGTAGAGCGACTTGTTCCGGAATAAGCGGCCTCGGGTTCGAATCCCGGCGTAGACCAAAAGTGACGGAGAAATTTACTTCGTTATAAGTGTCACGGGCAAAATCCACATGAACCGATTTTTTTGGCCAAAATTTCTACAACGCACTTAAAAAAAAAAAGTGTCCCCCACTGTGTGATGCTTAGCCCCCTCCTTCCCTTCAGATTTATTTGAACTGCTGGTGTCGCCAATGACATGGAGCCGTTCAGATAAAAATATCGAAAACCAGAACTTTTTGAGAGCAAAGATTACAAAAAAAAAAAAAAAAAAAAGACGAGGCATTTACGATACTAACAATAGAGATTGTATGTAAGCCTTGACACTCTCTGCATTCTGAAATAAAAAGAAAGCCAGAGAAGGGGTGAAAAAAAAAAAAAAAAAAAGAATGAGATCGGCTTTCCTTTATCTCGCATCTTCAATTCTCTCTGTTCCTCCTCTTCCGATGAATACTGAGTAACCGGCTCAATGCATCATTAAACAATGCTCGAATGGCTTAATTTTAAACCTTCCCAAAGTACTAGCTTTTCAAATAGCCAGTTATTTGGAGTTTGTGAATGGCCACAGCCGTGAAGATTTTTTTTTTTTTTAAATCTTTGCGTGGAAAATTCGTGTGGGGTCTTTCCTTTTCGCACAGTAGCCCACTTACAACTTCTTTTGCTAATCGGTTCGTTTACCCGTTCTGAAAGGAGAAAGTAGAACTAGAACGGCAAACAGGACTGTCAGGATTGTGGAAGGCGGAAAAAAAAAGAAGATGAAGAAAAGAGAACCGGCAAACTGTAACCAATCATTGTTTTGAAGAAGAGAACGAACACGTCACTGGCTGTTGGGCGGGAGGGTTGGATTCGAATGGGGGTCAGCTCAGTAGTGCTACTTCGGTTAACCCCAAGGGAAAGGTGTAGACTGAGATTGCGAAACCTTCTTTCGCTGCCCTCCCCCCAAATCCCTACGAAGTATATAAACAACGGGCGCATGCCGTAACCTAGTTTTTTGGAGCTCTTTCATTCCAAAAAGGATGGACTACAAACTGGTAAGTGAAGTTTCGTTCGATCGATTCTGGAGTGTTTCATTTGCCTCCCGGTGGATTTTTGAGATTTCCGTTTCCTGAGGCTACAAGGAAATAATTCAGAGGTCGTGCATTCAGAAGGGTGAGGGGTCGAATGTACTCCCGCAGTTTTCTAAATTACCTTTGAATGATGATTTCAAAGTCGAAAGGATTTTGTGACAAAAATTGAAAATTTTGCTCATCTGTTCATCCAGTGTGTGTGTGAGTACACGAGCGTCGAATCGTATGGTTTGTCGCTTTAGTTTGTTGCCCAACATAGTATACCTCCCTAAATTTTAAACTTCGAAACTCATTATTTCCAGAATTTAAATTAAAATCCAGATCCTTGTGTGCTGCCTCGGTAGAGCAGTGGCCTAAGCGTTGGCTGATGACCATTCGTCCGAGATGAGTCCTGGTTCGAATCCCGGTGAGGCACGGATGCTGTGTTTGTGTTACGGCACTGGCTCTCTCCCCTCCCTGAAGGCAGTGGTTCGAAATAAGGGATGGGTGACTCCGCCTCCCTATTGAGTTGCTCACGGTGGTCGTTAAACCCCAAAACAAAACAAAAAAAATAAGTACTACATTTCTTTACTACCAAAAATGTATCATTGTGAGGTTATTTTTGACTTCATACTAATGTGTGCAATGTAATCGCAAGGGAATGGGATTTGCTGGATGACGTAGATGGGCAGGGCATGATCTAGCTCTGAGCCTCCGGCATTGCACCCTTTCTAATCCTCTTTGCTTGCTCCGGATGTGTTAGGAAATCTGTAGACCAAGAGTGGCCCTCCTATTTCACGGAATTTCATTCAGTTAGCCTCTCTGTTCGAGGATCTCATGGGCTGCTGATGGTCTAGTGGTCAACGCTCGTGACTGCCACGGAAAAGTCTCAGGATGAATCCCAGGCAGGTACGAACGCTCAAACCACTAAATATCCGCCGTGTGTCGGATAGGCACGTTAAGCTGTCGGACCCGGTGTACTGACTCCCCCCCCGGTTATAAATAAGCGCGTTACCTTCTCTCCTACCTCGCTTCCGTGTGAATTTCCAGTTGAGCACTCTAGGGAAAGTCTCCTAGCCTCCTACTTCAAAGGGTTGTTTAAGACCTAGGGTGAGACACTCCCTTCCTAAAACCCTCTACATAAATCTCTGTTCCATGATCTCATTGTGAACCACAACGAGAATGACCGCAGGCCACAGTGGTCATTTTCACTCTTTAATTAAAAAAATATAGATTTACATGATATGCGTCATAACTGTTGATGGTTTCGCGGAATTAAAGGTCTTTTCAGAATCAATAAATGCCATACATAATGGAATATGAACTCCCATTATATATAGCTTTTTATTAATTATGAAAAAAACCTTTGATTCCGTGAAGCCATCAATAGTTATGATGTTTCTCAAATCCTGCGGTATTAATGATACATACATTAGCATTATTAATAACATCTACCAAAATGCAAGGGCGAAGATTGGGTGGCGCAGCGGTCTAAGCGCTGGCTTATGACCATTCGTCCGAGAAGGGGTCTGGGTTCGAATCCCGGTGAGGCATGGACGTTGTGTTTGTCTTACGACACCAGCTCTTTCCCTTCCCTGGAACCAGTGGCCCTAAATTAGGGACGGACGATTACTTATAGCCCATTGAGTTGCTCACAATGGCCGTTTAACCTTAAATCAAAAAAAAAAAAAAAAGGTTCGGTTATATGAGAATCCAGCACCAATAATAGTTGGGAAGGAAATGAGACAAGGTGACACCGGTATTTCCCAAACCCTTCAATGCCACATTGCAAAATGTCTTTCAATCATTGAACTGGGAAAACAAGGGGTAAAGATTAATGGTGATTACTTAACTCACCTTTTCCTTTTGATGATGCCACTGTGATTTTTGCAACTATCTCTTCAGAGCTGCAGAATATAATCCAGAAACTTGCAGACAAGAAGTAAGGAAGTTGAATTAAAAATGAACTTTCAGAAAACAAAATTGATGTACAATGTTTTTACAAGAAATGATGATTTATCGATTGATGGGCAAAATCGGGTGGTAACCGATATCTACATTAACCTCGGGCAACAGATATCAAGCAAGGGGCGCATCGAAGACGAAATCATCAGGCGCATAAAACTTAAATAGTGTGCATCTGGAAGGAGCAGTTGTGATGTTCTTACCACGCAGGACGCACATGAGATAAAGGCAGCTAGCAGCGAGAGCATACGTCCGCGTAGCTCAGTCGGGGGAGCGACTTATTCCGGATTGAGGGGACCTGGGTTCGATGCCCTGCGTGGACAAAAATGACGGAGAAATTTACTTTGTTATACAGTACAATTTTAAAGAGAAATTTACTATTATGTCTTAAAAGAAAAGTGTATAATAAAGCATCCTTCCAGTTCTTATTTATGGGGCAGAGACATGGGCCTTAACTAAAAAAAGCATACAGAGGCTGCAAACAAACTGAGAGAAGAATGGAAGGATGCATGCCTTGTGCAATTAGGAAAGATAAGAAGAGGAACTCGTGGATGAGGAAAGTGACAAAAGTGAAAGACATCATGATCAGAATAAAATCCTTTTTTTTTATTTGATTGGAGGTTTAACGACCTCCATGAGCAACTCAATGGGCTATAAACAGTCGCCCGTCCCTAATTTATGGCCACTAGTTTCAGGGAAGGTAGAGAGCTAGTGCCTTAAGATAAACACAACATCCATGCCTCACCGGGATTCGAACCCGGACCCGTCTCGGACGAATGGTCAGAAGCCATCCCTTAGACCACTGCACCACCGGGGCGGCAATAAAATCCTTGAAATGGCAATGGGGTGGACATATTACCAGAAGAACGGACCACCGACGGACAACCGAAGCTTTTCACTGGAAACCTAGGGACAGCAAAAGACCCAGATGAAGACCACGTTGGAGATGGGAAGATGAAATTCGAAAGCATGTCGCAGTGACATGGAGGAAACGGGCTCAAGACAGACCATTGTGGGAGAAACTTCGGGAGACCATTCAGCAGTGGATTGATAATGGTTGACAGTGATGATGATGATATAAAAATTATTCTTTCATAAAAATAATTATATATATATTTAATAAGATTAGTGCAACTATCTGCTCAATAGTGCTTTCCGTGGCCTCTAAGGCGAATATAAGGGCAGTATCGTTTCGTATCATCGGGGGCAGACAGCTAGCACACTGTTTTTTGGTGGAGCTACCATCTTGTGACTACATGTACTTGGGATCTGAGCCACAAAACCCAGTACCCACTTACTTAGCTGACGTTCATAGCTCTACATTCTAGCTTTATTTGTAACCTGTCTTGAAAGGTTTCAATATAATATGGACCAATTAATTCCCACAGGTCAATAAAGTATGATCAAGCTAAGATGGCTGCCGCGGTGGCGCAGTAGTCTATTGTTCGCTTGAGATACGCCAGGCATTGGCTCTCTCCCTACCCTGGAACCAGCTGTCCCAAATTAGGAATATACTGGATAGCCCATTGATTGCTCATTTAGGTGGTCGTTAAACCCCTAAATAAATAACACAATATAATATAGCCTTATCCACGAGAAAGAGCATCTTTATACACTGCAGACCGATTGAGTTCTTTGTGAGATAGGGAAAGGAAATGCGTGGCAATTAAAACCACACGGAAAGGTTTGTTAATGTTAAAGGTAAACGTTTTGAAATGAAAATCACACAAGTATACTGTTCTATGTTTTCCAAGGTACAGTAATTTGCGAAAGTAATTGATATTTATCGAATAAATTTCTAAGGGTTGGTTTTTCTTACTGAAAACAATAAAAATGAAATAATCGCAGGAAACGTATCTTTTAAGGCCTTCTTAAGGGCAAAGTACTTTTTCAAAATTTATGTAGTGAGAAAATGGAAAAGATTGCATTCCAGAATATGTGAAGGAAAATTTTTTACGTATTCTTGTGCTCACTGTCATAGTTCACAAAACTTTGGAAAAACATTAAAATTGGAGCAAAATGTTACTGGGTTTTCATTATTTTTAACTTTATTTTAAGTTAAAAAAAGGTTTTCATAAAATTCAAAAATACCATTTTGTTTTGGAACTGCATTTATTAGGTCTACGTATAAGTTTCCGGAGTTTTATGGTCGAATAGATGTCTTACTTACTCACGTAGATTGCATTTAATCATCATCAACACACACTGAAGAGCAATTGAATTAGAGACAGCTGGCGTTATGCAAATGTGGCGCTGTGGGCGGCCCTGTAAACAGAAACGACTGACGTATGCAGCGATCCGACAATATAAGGAGTGATGCGACGGGAATCAGTAAGAGTCGGACGCAGTATGGATAAGACGAAGGATCAAAGTCCATTTGATCGTGGGCAAATTATCGGGGCCCGACGAATGGGTCACTCCATCTCGGAAGTCGTGCAGGCACTCGGATTTTCACTAGCCACTGTGTCACCGGTGCACTGTGAGTACATCGAATCCGGTAAAACCATTCCTGCAAGGGCCAACTGCCGTGGACAACAGCGTGTGGATGAGCGGGGTCATCGTCTGCTAGCTCGCATTGTAACAGCGGATAGACGGGCCACAGTGCAAGAAATCACTCGGCAATTTAACGCTGGTGCACAAAAACGTGTAAGCAGCCGCACCATCCAGAACCTTCTCCTCGCTATGGGGTACAGAAGCCGTCGTCCCACGAGGGTAGCGCTGCTGACCGCACATCACAGGGTGCAAAGATTAGCATGGGCGCAGGAACATCGCCACTGTACCCTAGACATGTGGGAAAATGTTGCCTGGACTGATGAGTCGAGATTCACGTTGGTACATGCAGATGGCAGGATACGAGTACGGCGCAAACCTCATAAAGCGATGGATCCTTCTTGCCAGTAGGGTACTCTTCAAGCTGGTAGGGGTGGCATTCTCATCTGGGGACTGTTTACGTAGAATGAAATGGGACCCCTGGTATACGTGTGACATCGTCCCTCACAGGTCAACGTTACCGGGATATCCCGCACGACCATTTTTCCCGTTTGTGCGTCTTCAACATCCCATTGGAGACCTCATCCTGCAACAAGACAACGCACCGTGCCATCGCTCCCGAATTGTATCCGAATGGTTGGATGAACACTCCCCCGACGTGACCTCGCTTCCTTGGCCAGCTAGGTCACATGACCTCAATCCCATCGAGCACAACTCAGATGCCGTCGAGAGAGATGCATGAGGCTCTGATCCCCCTCCATCAAATCTTCGTGAACTATGGGAGCTTGTTCAGGGGTCGTGGATCCGTATGGCTTCCCAACGCTTCCGGTGTCTTGTCGAGTCCATGCCGAGATGAATCGCTGCCGTCATCAGGACGAAAGCTGGTGCTACACGTTACTGGACACGTATCTCTAATTCAATTGCTCTTCAGTGTATATCTCCGCTCTGAACGGCCGAATGGGATTCAAACCTGTACTCTGCATTTCCTTCGGCCGTGAGTTCCGCTGCTTGTCCTCCACGCTTCAATCACCACTTCTGAACATCACAAACTATTCACGACACTGCCACGCATTACAGAGGTGAAGCACGTGTCAAGACGACTAATGTGCAGCTGTACATTCCGTCCGTCTAGCTTAGTTGGGAGAGCAACTTACTCCGTAGTGAGGGGGCGCGAATTTGATCTCCGTTACGGACAAACTTGTGTTTTCACAACACGTTTTTGCACATACAGCGTTCTCGCCTTAGCCAAAAAAATCATTTCTCGCGCTTCTGCCGAGGTTTTCCTATGATTAAATACGAACAGACAGTGATGAGTATGTAATTAAGTCCAACTGTGGGTTGTCCACCAACACGTGTCGCTCGGTGCAGTGTTGCCACCTTACCCTCATAGCACGAAAGTTTGAAAAAAATGTAACCATTTAGCTTTTATAGCCTGCTACATGGAGCGCAGGAAACTTACGCATATAAAACTAACATATCTAAGCTACTAATACACAATTCAATCAAGTTCATTTCATACATTTCGGAATTTGTTCTCGCTGATTAAAATCAGTTACCCATACACTGCACTTGCAATTTCTATATTCGAGATCGGTTAGTTATCAACCATCGATAGGGAACCGCTTATGATACAAAATGGCAAAAATGCCCTTCACGCAGCTCCGAAGATTTGTTTATTCCCCGAGACCAACGGCTCAACGTAACTTTCGAACCTCGGCTGGAATTTGGCATCAGCAGAACACGAACCAAGAACTGTTTAGCCCAAGGTATTGTGCATTAATCACTAAGCCACCCGCAGTTCCAGAGTGTAAAAATCATTATTCTGAATCTGTATTGATCAATGTAAACATATACAACACCATGTTTATTGTGCTGTCTTCCTTTGATTCCTCAGTTTTTCGCGCTCATATCCACCAAAATTGGTTTGCAACTTTCGGGGCTGATAATAGGTTACGCCTTCCTAAAAAGGCATTCGTTCATTCATTGCTTAACTTAGAAAGAACACCTAAAAACAGCAACAAAATCGCATTAGGTTGCAAGGATAAGCACTCAACGGCCGAACTATTTTCTTAACTTGACCTGGCCTTCTTCCCAGAGTAGCCACACCTCGTTTTTACGAATTACCTTGAACTGTTTAGCATTGTTCCCGTGTCAAGGAAATTATGTAATCACACTCCTTTCAGTGAATGCAGTTCTTTTATGAAACCATGTCCGGTTTTCTCCTAAAGCTGTCTGACCCCAACGCAAACGGTCCTGCGTTGAAAGAGGTGCACTGTTTTGAATGTTTTTTTGTTACATTTTTTTACGCAGTTTGTTTGTATACCTACTTACCAGATGTCAGCAGTTACAAAGCTGACCCTGGAAGATTATGAAGTCCCTATGCCAATCTTGGGCTAAAGGATTGAGCGCAAGACTCTGAATTCAGTTACATTGCAGTTTACTGAACTTCTTAGCAGGGATAATACATAGAGTACTCTGTCACATAGCGTCTGAAGCAGGATGGAAAATAGAGCTATAATTCTTTTCGGATGAGCTTACAATGAACTGTAATTAAACTTTAGACGTTTTTTATTATGAGTAACAGAGTTTAGTTAACCGTGACGTTGTACCCAAATTATTTATACCCGTAAAGAGCAGAAGAAACTGATCTTTCTGGTAATACTCAAAATAGCAAAGCCGGATTCTCAAACCTATCGATATCAAATCCTAAGTTCGGTTCGTTTTCATTTTTAGGGGAAAGGGACAAAGGCCATTGTGAGGAACTCTAAGGGATATAAGCAGTCGCCCTTCCCTAATTTAAGGTCACTTGTTCGAGGAAAGGGAGTGAGCCAGTGCCGTATATGACAAGCGCATCTCTCAAGCTACATTTGGGACTCGAAATTGGGCACACTAGGACAAGCAGTCAGAAGCCATCGCTTGGACCACTATACCTTTTGTGCAGCTTGATACCTTAGCCAGTTTAAAGTTTTTTTATTGAAGGTTTAACGACCACCGTAAGTAACTTAATGGGCTATAAGCAGTCGCCCGTCCCTAATTTAAGGTCACTATTTCCAGGGAAGGGAGAGAGCCAGCGCCGTAAGACAAACACAACATCCATGTCTCACCGGGATTCTAAAGCCGAACCCTTTTCGGACGAATGATCAGAGGCCAACGCCTTAGACCACTGCGGCACCAGGGCAGCGCATAGTTTCACTGAATCAATAGATGTCATTTAAAAAGTATTAATTAGCATTTTTTTTATTGAAGGTTTAACGACCACCGCGAGCAACTCAATGGGCTATAAGCAGTCCCCTGTCCCTAATTTAGGGCCACTGGTTCCAGGGAAGGGAGAGAACCATGGAAATAAGACAAGCACAACATCCATGCCGCAACGGGATTCGAACCCGGACTTTTCTCGGACGAATGGTCATAAGCCATCGCTTAGACCACTGCGCCAACGGGACAGCTAGTGGGATTTCCCGTGGAGTGGGAAAACAGTCAGTTACCTAGGATTACGTGCATGAAAGGCGCCAAAGTTTATTCACAACAGCCACAGATCTGCTATGTGTAAGAGGGTGATTTCTTCAAGTGATTTATTTTAGTTTTGGACAAAACAATTACACGTATTGTCAAATCTATTACTTAAGAAGTTAATACTATAGGGCTTTAGGTACGGCCCTTACTTTTCTAGACACTCTCCCTGACTTCCTATTCCCCCCACCCCTCCCCAAAAAAAAACTACCGCGCACACACACCACGAAAAATGCATCCTCCTTCGTGTTCGAAATTCTGGAAAAATTACTGTATTTAGGGCTGATGAAGTAAATCTTGCGCGCGGGGGAGGGGGGGGTCGCACGTTGTGCTAGTTACGGCACTGCCTGGAACCAGTAAGTAACCATAAATGAAAGACGGACAGACTACTTTATAGCACATTAAGCTGCTTTTGTGTGGTTATTAAACCTAAAAAAAAAAGTATATACATCACGGGCGGTAATGTTTTCCTGCTCGTATATAGTTTCATAAAAAGGTGACGAAATCCTAATGCGTCGTCCTGCACCCAAAGTTTACTCGAAATTCCTATTAAGAACAATTAAATTTTTTTTTGATTGAGTGTTTAACGACCACAGTGAGCAACTCGATGTACTAAAAGCAGTCGCCCGTCCCTAATTTAGGGCCACTGACTCCAGCGAAGGGCGAGAACCTGTGCCGTACGACATGCCTCACGGGATTCGAACCCAGACCCATCTCGTACGAATGATCGGAAGCCATCGCTTAGACCACTGTGCCATCGGGGCGGCAAAAACTAATTACAGATCATATTGATGCAAAATCGAGAAGCCGCCCCGGTGGCGCAGTGGTCTAAGGCGTTGGCCTCTGATCATTCGTCTGGAGGGGTCCGGGTTCGAATCCCGGTGAGGCATGGATGTTGTGTTTGTCTTACGGCACTGGCTCTCTCCCTTCCCTGGAACCAGTGACCCTAAATTAGGGACGGGCGACTGCTTATAGCCTATTGAGTTGCTCACGGTGGTCGTTAAACCTCAAAAAAAAAAAAAATCGAGAATACGGCTTCCGTGTTTTGAAAACATTTAACCGTATAGCGTGTGTAAATTTTGCCTCCGTAACTCTTTATGACTGCATAAAGAGGAGATACAGAAACATGCCATCCAAACAAGAAGGCCGCCCCGGTGGCGCAGTGGTCTAAGCGATGGCCTCTGATCATTCGTCCGAAGGGGTCCGGGTTCGAATCCCGGTGAGGCATGGGTGTTGTGTTTGTCTTTCGGCACTGGCTCTCTCCCTTCCCTGGAACCAGTGACCCTAAATTAGGGACGGGCGACTGCTTATAGCCCATTTGAGTTGTTCACGGTGGTCGTTAAGCCTCCAATAAAAAAAAAAAAAAAAAAAAAAGATGAGATACAGAAACATGCCAAAACAAGAAGCTCACTGGTGAAATGCCAGCTTTCCTCATATCTGGTCTAGGACGGGGATTTTGTGCCTACTTCTACTGCTGGGTCTGATTTCGAATCCGGGGTATGATATGGATTTTGTGTTCATTTCTATGGCACTGGTTCCCTCCTTTCCTGGGATCAGGGGACATAAACTATATATGGGGGACCTCAACCGAGTTCAAGTTGTTCACAAGAGTCGTTAAACTAAATAAATTGAAAAATTTCCGTGAATGCCATGTTTTCGGTAAAACATGAATAACACTCTAATCCAATGAACCTAAACCGGCATCGATCATAAATATGCTTCCTCTTACATCGTGCAGCGATAAGGTAAGGACTAGCTGATGACCATTGACCTGCACCGTCCAATTGCGGACTCCACAGGGTTAAACAAACTCTCTCGAAATTAAAAGTGACGGCGTTGCGAGTAAACCTGCCAAGATCCGACAGTTCTTCACCCGGACAGGATCGGTCAGTTGACCCGCAGCTTGTTGGTGCCCCGTGGGCCGGCACTTCTCACCTCCCCGTCATGACCCGCGTGTTCGTGTCATTTGGGCAGGGGTTAGAAAATATCTCACCCCTGTCTGGAAGAGTCGATCGCTAGCGCGAACTGTTTGGGGCGACTTCCCTTTATTCAAACAAATAGATACATGCACATTTATATACACTGAGGAACCCATCTCCACGTGGAAAACCAATCATTTGCTCAATGAGCCCTCTCACACTGAAAACACATTAAAACTATTTACATTGAAATTATTTACACTGATACTTACTCTGCCACAGGACTAGGGCCAGTTCTGTGTTGATGACTCTGGGCTCGAGTCATCCGTTCCTCTTCTCCGTCTTTATCCCTCTTCTGTCTTCTTTCTTCTACGGTCACCCCTCAATTAGGTAGACCGTCTGCTGCTGTATGAGGTGCTTGACCAACTCGATGATCCCCTGTCGCGCTCTTGGGTACGCGAGCAGAATCGAGAGGTCCCTCGTCTTTGCAAAATTCTGGCACCAAAGTTGTTCTCTTACCTGACAGAGAAGCACATTCTAGAATCATGTGTGCGACATCTGCAGTCTGGGCACCACACATGCACACTCGCTCCCTAACCGCAAATCTGCGGAAGTACTCCGGCAAAGCACCATGTCCGCTTAGTACCTGGTTAAGGAAAATATTACTCTCAATGCGCCTAATCGAGATTCGGGGGAAGATACGGTTTGTTCTTCTACCCGTATAACCTTCATCCCATCTCTGTTGCCACTCCACTAATGTGGCTTTTTCAGTTGCGTCCGAACGCTTTGCAACGGCGTTCGTATCTGAAAATCTATGCCATCTTTTCCAGCCGCTTCCTTCGTAACTGCATTACTGAATTATTGATTTGCGTTTCTATAGAGACTAATACGTGCTGAGAGGAGGAAGTAAGAAGGTCATTTCAAAAGTTTTGCACACTGTGGGTTATCTCTTAAAAAACGAATTTGTTTCACAACATTCACACACATGTGTACCTTTACAGGTCTTCGAAGTAATCTCCATGTTTCTTTATGACAGCGGCCCAACGTTTGCGCAAGTTTTGTATTCCAGTCAGGACACCTCCATTGTTGAGGCTTCTGATTACTCGGGTCACCTCATTAGAAACATCCTGAATCGTATTGAATCGTTTCCCGTGGAGTGTCTTCTTCAGCTTTGGGAACAAGTCATATTCTGGTGGGCTCATTTCAGGACTGAACGACGCATGAGGAAGCAATTCCCATTCATACTTTTCCAGAATGTATCTTACTGTGCGGGCAACATGCGGACTCGCGTTGTCGTGCAAAATGACGACACCAGCTTCGAGCATGTCGGATCTTCTTTGGCGAATCTTTGCACATTTTGCAGAAACCTAATATAGTATTTCGTTGTTATAGTGGTCCCCTCGGGCACTCTGTCTGTTGCTATCACTCCAACCTTGTCATAGACCATAAACATCATCAGCTTAACCTTCGATTCTGGGCGCGGAATTTTTTCTGAGGAGGTGATTTTGGATATTTCCACTAAGCGGACGGCGATTTCAGTTCTGGTTCAAAATCTCGTATCCACGTTTCGTCTTCAACAACAATTCTGTCCAAAAACTTCTTCTGCGATCCCTTTACGAAATGCTTGCAGCTCTTCACTGAGATTATGCGGAACCCATTTGGCAGCCACTTTTCTCTTCTGTAATTTTTCAGTTAGGATTCTGAAAACCGAAGCGGTAGACATATTTGATTCCTATGCAATCTCTTCACATGTTTTCCGTCGATATTCTTCCAAAATGCTGTTGACGATAACCACAGAACAGATGGCCGGCCGCTTCGTGGGTAGTCTTCGATGCTTTAACGACATTGGTGGAAACCAGTGATGTAGTTCTAAATAAAAAAACTGCCCTAGCGCTGAACGGATTAGGAACCCTCGACTCTGGAAGAATACCCTCAATTTTTTATGATTTGTTATTTTCATTATTTTGTAATTTTTATTAAATTTTCATTACAAATTACTTTTATCAAAATTATATTAAAATTCCATAATTCGGGAAATTTTAAATGAACCAAAGACAGTTGCGCCCGAGTCATATGTTAAGAATACTAATTTTTTATTTAAACACCGCTCTGTCGTTCTGCTAACTTCATTGTGAATAATACATGTTCCAAATATTTATTGTGAATGATACATATTATGCAACTAACATAATTACATCAACTCAGTGTGACTAATGCTCAGTTCTTCCTAAGGCTATGTGTCTGATGAAGGATATGTCTTTTATGTTGTCCATAAGGAATCAGAGAGGGATCTCAGGGAATAATTCTTATTGCAGCCGATATGGAGCACTTTCATAGAAATGACCTTCCCTACCGTTTTCTCTCGGGGGAGTGTAGTCTTTACCCCACGAAGTATCCACCACCTATAACTTTATTTAGACTTGACTGTCGTCAAGAAGAAAAGAGCTCACATTGTCTTTGCACTCTTGAACCCTTAAAATCAGTGTGACCCCTGCTGTGATCAAACTGTATCGTTTCAGCCACACAGTATTTTTTTACTTTATCACCATGAGTAACTCGTAGGGCTATAAGAATTCGCCTATCCCTAGTTTCGCGCCACTGGCAAAGCGCATCACCAATGCCTCTTCCTGGACTCGAGCCAGGCCCTGGTCAGTGAGAATAGCCAGAGACCAGCGCCTCAGACCACTCGACCACCGGGGCGTGTATCTCTGTAGTTTAAACATTTTTTTAAGATTGGAATACATTTGTATGCAGAACACGCAGATTTCCGTATTTTTGAATACACGATCATCTACAAGAAAATCCTTTGCCCAGCTTCTTTTACCGTCTAACTATGAAAAGTGGGTTAGCGCCGCTAAGCCTCAAAAAATAGTTCCTTAGCGCCGCTAAGCCTTAAAAAAATACACTGCTGGCCACCCAAAATGCAACACCAAGAAGAAAGCATCCGATTGGCCTGAAATTCGTAGCATGTGTTGTTCGCGAGAGGACATGCAAACGATTAGCATTGCAGGGCATATGCAAATCATGTGCGTCCGGCACGCCACCAAGAAGCACTATAAGAAAGGTGCACAGAAGGCGGGGTGTAAGTAGTGGAAGTGTGTTGTGCTGCCGGACCTGTGCGTGGGAAGCTTCCTGATGCCTCGTCGCAGAATACGGCAGTCATTCCAGCACGTTTCGGAGTTCGACAGAGGACGAATAGTGGCTTATCGCGACAGCGGTTTATCGTACCGAGACATCGGCACCCCTTTGTGTGTGACGACATCCAGCCACAGTGAGGCGAGCATGGATTCGGTGGGTGCAGGAGGGACGGACGGACCGATGTGAGCGATTGCCGCAACCGCGGCACACCACCGAACGAGAGGACCGGCATGTTGTGCGGCGGGCATTGACGGCTCGCACCGCCACATCACGAACGTTGGCGCAGGAATTAGGGTGTGTTGCGCAACAACCTGTGTCAGCACGTACCGTTCGACGTCGTCTGCAGGAGCGGGGACTTGTCGCACGGTTCTCATTGCTCCGATTACCATTGACGTTACACCAGCGGCGAGTTGAACGCCGCACCCGGACTACGGAATGGCACGACATCGTCTTCTCCGACGAATCCCGCTTCTGCCTGCAACACCACGATGGTCGTATCCGCGTGTGGCGGCACCGCGGCGAGAGACTGTATGATGCCTGCATTATGCATCGCCATACCGGTCCGTCGCTTGGCGTTATGGTTTGGGGCGCAATTGGATATGACACCCGCACCTCTCTGGTGCGCATCACCGGTACACTCAACAGCCACCACTACATATCCGACGTTTTGGAGCCTGTAGTCCTCCCTTACCTGCAGGACCTGCCAGCGGCCATGTTTCAACAGGACAATGCGCGCCCGCACGTGGCACGCATCGTGCAACAATTCTTCTCCCCCCACCAGGTGTCACTGCTGCTGTGGCCTGCCTATTCTCCCAATATGTCGCCCATCGAACACGTCTGGTCGCTGATCGACAACAGAGTAGCCCGGCAAGCACCAACCGCGGCTACGCCTGATGAACTGTGGCAACGTGTGGAAGCTGCCTGGACCGACATACCCCAAGCCCGCATCCAAAGCCTCTTTCGTTCTATGCCGTGGTGTGTAGTGGCCGTTATTGCCAGCCATGGGGGCTACAGGAACTATTGATGTCTGCGTGTTTTCCGCAAATCGCTGTAAGCTCAATCGTTTCATCTTTGTATCTGTTGTTATGTGTCCAGTAAATCTGGCTTTGCTATCTCGTGTCCTTCTTTGTGTTGCGTTTTGGGTGGCCAGCAGTGTTGTTTCTTAGCACCGCTAAACCTCAAAAATAGTTTCTTAGCGCCTCTAAGCCTCAAAAAATAGTTTCTTAGCGCCTGTGAGCCTCAGAAAATAGTTTCTCATAGCCGCTAAGCCTCAAAAATAGTTCCTTAGCGCCGTTAAGCCTTAAAAAATAGTTCTTTAGCACCGCTAAGCCTCAAAATTAGTTCTTTAGCGACACTAAGCCTAAAAAAATAGTTCCTTAGCGCCTCTAAGGAACTATTTTTGGATCCTATCCACGGTGACACTGTATACAATCCACTACACTAACCGCACAAACTTCCCACAAAGCTTTATGAATTTCGGTAGGGGATTTTCCTCGCAAAGTTTCAACTTTAATGTAGGATCGCTGGTCACTACGTGAGATCCGACCTGACCCACTTTCTTCCTCCATTTCTAGGCGGAATGTTTCGGAACAGGATCAGATTAGCCATCACACGTAGACATGACTTTGTTTACTGAAGTCTGACTCACAACTGACTCAACGATTGAAGCGATTGCATCATCCTACGGGCAGCGCTTGCGCAGTGTGCAAAACTTTAAAAATGACTTACGTAACAAAAATATCATAAGCATAAGAGTTATAATCCACAGAACGTAATGAACCGTACCCGAGAAAGAAGTTAGAATTAAAATAAAGCAAGAATATGCGCCGGTACAGTCATATTCCGTGTAAAGTCGCAATGTATTGAATTCGAAGTACAGGTAAAAAAAAAATAGAACTTTAGAGACGGAAAAATCGTCCCGGTTACAATTGCGGCCTGAGGCGCTGGCTTCTGACCATTGGTACGAGATGGAACCCAAACTGGAGTCCTCGATCAGGCATGGGTGGTGCACCAGTTCGATGGCTCTTCCCTTTCCCTGAAACCAGTGGCCTTAAATTAGAAACAGGCGATTACTTACAGTATATTCCTCAGATTTGTTCACGGTGGTCGTTAAAAGACGGAATATTCAATTAAGAATGCTAAAAGCCAAAGATAAATGATCAAGAGCTTATGTTATCTGTAACATTCTGTTTCCCTATGTCGGAAACGTAAGTGTTCATCGTGGAATGATGAAAAGCTCTTTTCACCAAAAAAGTTAAGAATATTAATGTGATATACACTCTTCAACAGACAAAACATTAGAGATGCCTACCTAATAGCGTGTTGGTACTCCTAGCACGAATAACAGCCTGTACATGCCGAGGCATGAACAACTCAACCAAGTGTTGGAGGATTTCCGGAGGAAATGTCAGCCATGCCTGTTGCAGTATTGTCCACAACACGTCGCTCCAGGACCATGGATCTGATGCTCCGCGTACAGCATTCCAGAGAATATCCGCAAGATTTCAATCCTGGGACCTTAAGGACCACTGGATGTTTCCAAACTCAGATGAGTGTTCCTCGAGCCATGCCTGTGGGATTGCGGCCCGATGCGGTGGCGCATTGTTCTTCTCAGACAGTCCGTAGGTAGCAGGATGCGCGAAGGCCACGAAAGAGTATAGATGATTGGTCAGAACATGTTGGGAGCCCGCAGCGGTTAAGGACATTTTCAGACACACTAAGAGACTTAATATGTCTCATGAGAAGGTTTCTCAAACCATCACAGAGCCACCACCGCCTTGAACTGAACCAACCTGGCACGACGGGTCTATGGCCTTATGCTGTCGACGCTACATCCGCACCCTCCTGTCTGTTCGGTGTAGCTGGAAACGGGATTCATCTGACCACACGACGCCGCGCCACTCTGCAAAGGTCCAGTTTGATGTTCCCGGCAATATGCGAAGCGTAATTTCCGATGATGAACAGTCAAGAGTGGTACAAGAGTAGGGCGTTGGCTCCCGTAGCCCAGAGCACGCAGTGTGCGTTGTAATTCGGTCGCGGACGCTCCTACATATCACCAAACAGAAACCATCGCTCTTTCCACGTTAATAAGTGAGTCTCGGAAACATTCTCATCGACCGCCACCGGGAATCGAATCCAGGGTCTTCCAGTTACGCGCCGGACATGCTACCACTGATAACCTAGATGTGATTTGAGGTTGGTCTGTACGAGCCTGGATGGCCACGAGCCTGGATAGTCTACGTCGATCCAGATTATCAATGGCGTTGATGCCGGCCACCGCTTGTTTTCTGATACGTTGGTTCGATGCTATACTCTCGATACACGCTTGATACAATTGCCCTCAGAATCCCTAGGGTTCTTGTCACTTGGGAGGGTGGAATGACCTATCCATCTTGTACCGACAATGCTTCCAAGATCAAAGTCGCTCAGATCACGATGTTTATCCATGTTCGTCGATTGTGACACTCTATTGGAAAAGCATGCTGTGGCGCTGTGCGCCTATTTATCGCCTGCTTTCTGTTTGGGTCTGTTACACTCTTCCAGGGGTTGACCATATCAACTGCCCATCACTCCTATCTCTAATGCTTTGTCTAAGTGTAAAAACCAAAATGTTACATATCTTTAGGGTCACCTGTCATTAAAAAAACAACAACAAAAAACAAGGAATTCTAACAACACGATATTAAAATTTTAACATTGTACATATCCGTAATCGTGAGACAGAGCCATTCGTGAAACCGTAGAAATGTTCCAAGACCCCTAACCTTGGAATGATAACATTTCGGGTCATTACAGCACTGAATTATACGCGAACCTGTTATCGAGAAATATTACAGCAGCACCGTTCAACATTCGGTATTCCTACAGCAACAGTTTTAATTGACTTTTGAACGCCAATTTCCCTTTCAATATTAATCGATTTTCGGAAATGCAAGACGCACTTTTTATTCGTACTTGGAAAACTATGAAGAAGTTTCTTCAAAGCACGGAGAAAGCTAAACTATTGCTGAGTGAAAAGTATTTTGTATTTTCCAAGTTACATAAAAATGCATTTCACCTCCTCCTTTCCGGCAGCTTTATTGCAAAGCATTCCCAGTATATACACCTATAAGCCATTCTATTATGACCACCCCAGCCTAGAGAAATGAGCGCGCCTGAAGACCGAACGGTGGCGCGGCTGAAGTTCAGAGAGAAGTATATTTACAACCCAAGGACCTGCTTTCGGTTAATAGAGTGTTCGGAGACAGAATGGGAAAACCTGCCGATTTATCGGAGTTTGATGAAGGACAAATTGTGATGGCACGACCCCTCGGAATTACGATCTCGGAAACGGGGAGTTTTGTGGGTTGTTCACGTGCCTCTGTAGTGAGTACGTATCAAAAGTGGTGCACAGATGGTCCAATGACGATCCGTCGTCTAACCGTGAGTCGTCCGCAGCTCATTGATGCCAGAGGGGAGCGGAGACTGCCACGCATTGTTGACAGCGACCGCAGGGCCACAGTGCGACAAATCATCCGCAGCTACAACAGTGGTGATCAGGGCAATGTGTCACAGCACACAGTTTATTGCAGCCTCCTGAACATGGGCATGCGCAGCCGAAGACCCAGCCGGGTCCCCATGATCACTGCACGTCATCGCCAACAACGCATGAAATGAGCCCAAGATCATCGAGATTGGACCGTGGATGATTGGAAGAAAGTGACATGGTCTGACGAATCAAGATTCCCGGTGCATCACGTAGACGGCCGAGCGCGGATACGCCGATTACCGACGGAGACTATGGCACCTGAATGCACTGATGAGGGGGAAACAAGTTGGCAGCGGCGGTGTTATGCTGTGGGCGATGTTTTCTTTAGGCCCCATTATCCTAATAGCATAATCCCTGACAGCCCCATTATCCTAATAGCATAATCTCTGGCAGCCCCATTATCCTAATAGCATAATCCCTGACAGCTGTCAGGTATCTGAACATCGTTGCGGGCCAAGTTCACCCATTGAAAGAGTGGTTCGAAGAACATGCTGGCGATTCTTCTGTTAATGTACTGGCCTCCAAATTCAGCTGATATGAACCTAATCGAACATTTGCGTTTCAACTTGGAAAAGGGGGTTCGTGCTAAATCACCACCACCCCGAAATGTACGGGAACTGGGGGACCTGCTGGTGACATTATGGTACTACTGTAGATACCCCAGGATACCTATTGCCACCTCATCGAATTGATGCCTCACCGAGTGGCCGCTGTTTTGTGTGCTAATGTAGTTAGTTATAATGTAATGTCTCACCGTGTATTTTTTGCTCGAACAAGTCTTTTTTACTTTTTTTCTTTTGTTTCTTGTTCATCCTCCCTTTTTACTTTCACTTTCTCAATAATGTCCTCAGTTCCCTGTCTTCCAAAACCTCAATTTCCTCCTTTTTTTTTTAGAACTGGTCTTTCCTTTTTCCTTTCTCGAGGTATGCCTTCCCCGTCTTAAACAACTCCGTGTTATATTTTCAAAAAATTTTCTTATTCTGAACTCTTTCCTTATGTCCTCATTTCTTCAGCGTTCTGTCCGTGATTTCGTCCATCCTCATATCTCTTCTTCCTAGGTGATGATCTCCTTTTTTCCTGGTTGCGCAAATTTCTGACCCATAAAAAAACAGCAGGTCTCACAACCGTCAAGTATATTTTTGGCTTCACTTGGGGCCTTTTTTCTTTGCCAAATTTTACTGCTGACGTCTTTTTCTTTGAATAAAGCTCATGTTGAGAAATGGCTTCCTAGTTTCTTAATTCAATTACTAATCTAAAACAACTATTATGGGAATTTTACTAGGAAATTTTTTCATTTAAATTGCAAATTTTCGGAGAAAACTCTTCTCCTTCTTCAGGCTGTCTTTTTGTTGTCACTTATTCCTGTCACTATCGCGGTTACGGTTAACCTTGTTATTTTTCATCAAATCCTGCCAGATGTTAGGCAGGGAAAATCCTTTGCAGTCATTGATGATGGAATTTTGATTTTTCTCAATCTCTATTCCTTCTTTCAGCTTTCTTTTTGAAAATTGCTTTGGAAACTGATGACTTTAAGGGAATTCCAGTCCATGCTGTGACTAGTTTCTCTAACATGCCTATCTAAACCATTCTTGTTGGAGCAATTCTTTATAGCAGCTTTATGCTCTGCTATACGAATTTCTAGTCTGCGACCTGTTTCACCTATGTAAGATAGTCCACAACTACATTTTACTTCATAGCCTACTCCTTGCATTTTTAAAATATCTTCTTCTCTTTGAACTATTTTAGGGAAAATTTTTTTAACTTTGTTCTCTAAACTTGGAGCCAGCCTAATATTGTACTTCTTACTAATTCTCTTTAAAGACTCAAATAAACCTTTGTGATAAGAAAATGTTTTAGTGAATTTTACTTGTTGCTTTTGCGGGTTCTTCGTACCATTAAAATTCAGAAGCTTATCAATTTCTTCTTTAGGATAGTTATTTTCTGCAAGTATGACTTTAAGTTCTTCTTTATGGGCTTCTTTTTTATTTGCTGTAGAAACTATTTTATTAATTTTTTCTAAAAACTGACTTGCTACATTTTTCTTAATAGAAACTGGATGATAGGAATTGAAATCCAATAGCCTATTAGTATTCATTGGTTTTTTAGACCAACTAGTGAGGAATTTTTCATCTTCATAATAGATAGTAATATCTAAGAAGTTAATTTTTCTTTCTTTTTGAAGTTCAATACTGAACTTAAGGGAATCATCTAATTTATTGAATGAGTCTAGAATTCTTTCTGGAACAATTTCTGAGCTATCTATTATAAATAAGATGTCATCCATGTATCTGCTATATAAGCAGAAGTATGTGGGTTGTTTATTTACTGCAGCCTGCTCTCGCACGTCCCTCACAGCCGTCTCTCGGGCACACTTCTTTTGTACATTTGAGCCTGGATATTTATTTAAACTCTTTCACTTCCGTTAGCCGTCTGCATTTTCTACCATGTATCAAATAATTTTCCTGCTCATCACTTAAACCGACCGTTGATATTTCTATTTCATATTCTTAGGTGATTTCCTATGGATAAGGTAAGCTACAGTATATCTGTTTTTGGAAGGCGAGGTTGTTCAAATAATCCTGATTAAAAAAGGACCAAGGATTTATCGCGAAAAAAATTAACGAAAGTATAAATATTTTGATGTTGTTTTTGAATGATGTCCTTAACTAAACGCTTGTTAAACACGTGACAATAACTACACTGATTTCCATAAATTAAGAAAAAACTGTGTCACATCTTAAGCTAGAAAGATCCTAAAACATTTCATAAGAAAAAATTCATTCCGACAAAACCCTCCACATTCAGTACCAGGTAAAAAAAATAAGGTGTCGAAATGAAATAGCTAAAGTACGTCAGTAGGCAGTGTGGTAACTCGCACAGTAATGCAGGCTTCATAGCGAGTTCCATGCTGTTGAATATTGTGTTTGGGAGCTCAGTAGGTAGCAGTCACCATTTTTTGTTAAAAGTTTGTCTAAGTCCCTCCAGGTCTTGCGCAGAGGGTTGAGGGCAGCAACACACGCAGACATGCTCGATCGGATTAAGATAGGGAGACCTGGCTGGCCAATCCATACGAACAATGGTCTCCTCTTGAAGATATTTTTCTACCTACCTCATTCGTTGGGGATGAGCATTATCGCTGCATAAGGACGAACATAGGAGTCCAGAACATCGTCACGAGCGATTCGGACGGCCGTGGTCTTCTACGATTACTGCCGTTTGGGGGCGGTGTAGTCGTTAAAGGGTTGTGACTAAAGTTATTTTGATCGGCGAGGTATTCGGTTTTATAACAGGGTTGTACTAAGGCCGTCTAGAAAACACAAGGTCATAACATTAGAGAGATCAGTTCCCTCTATCAGTGACGTCAGGCTGAAACCAAGGCTTCCTATTGGCTTTCAACGCTATCGTGTATGACGTCAAGCACGACACCGACCTATGAGCCCGTGTAACATGATAGTGACGTCACGAACGGAGGGAACTGATCTTTCTCTCTCTCTCTCTCTCTCTCTCTAATGTCATGGTCCTGTACCTTCTAGGCAGCCTTGTCTGTACCCGAGAGAGGTGTTGTCTTTGTGAGCAGAAAGCGACGCAGGCCATAGGGAGAAAGTTTGTTTAGAGGCAGCAGCTTCGTGGTTTGGAGGATGAGAGAGACAGAGAGAGAGAGTATTGCTTTTCGCAATGGAGATAAGGAGACACGGAGAACTAACAGAGAGAATCGACACTCGAAAGACAAAAGAGTCCGTTAAAGATGCTTATACTTCGATGATCCTGGAATTCGAATAAAATAGAAAAAAATCAACAACTAAACGACAAAGTCTTATAATACTTATATAATGACTGATAACAGAAAAAAATGTTATTAATCGAATTTTTCATTGATTAAAATAAAAAGTGCTCCAAAAAATAATTTCTGGGTATGCCCCTCAGTATCTGAGAGACATTTTAAGGGCAGTAAAGAGGTTTCCTAAAGACTTATATACTGAAACTCTTAAAAGTATTTTTACACAACCTAGAGATAGACAGAGAGAGAGAGAGAGAGAGAGAGAGAGAGAGAGAGAGAGAGAGACTGACTGACTGACTGACTGACAGACAAACAGGCAGACAGAGAGCAATGAAACTACGCACGGATCAGGAAAGTAGAAGAGTACGAATTATCATTCTCCGATGCCAGCAAATTAATGCGGCAGAAATTTCTCGAATCTGATTTTCAGATGTGAGAATTCTGAGTGCGTATACAACCAGACAAAGTACAAAGTAAAAAAAAAATGCTATGTATTTACATCTTGTCTTTTGTAAGAAAAAGGAGCGTGCTTTAGTCTGTCTGCCTGTGGACACCATATCTTTGCAACTATTTGTCCCATTTGGAAAAAAATATTTTTGCATTGGGAAGCTTGAAAGCTCTCTGAGAACTTTTTGAAATGTGAAAACGACGATCTCTTCTCTCCGATTTTTTTACAATGCATGATTTCGCAGCTAGATGGCGTAAATGCAAATGCTGTCGAATTAAAAATATATTTTATTCCATATAATTTCTTCTGAATATCCGATTGAGAAAAATAGTTTCTTCCATTCGATACCATTAATAACAAAGACTATTTTGGGTACACTTTCTTTTTCAAGTAATGCGTACTTTTTCCGCTAGGGGGCGTAAAGTTAATTTGCGATTTTCCCTATATCTCTGCTTTGAAAAGTCCGATTTGAAAAATTCTTTTTGCATCGGATATAGTTCCTGATGGAAAATGCTCTGCTTATAATTTCACATTTTTGGCAAATAATTGTTTGGCCGCTAGAGGGCGTAAGTAAATATTTCTTGTTTCTGATGCATTTACAGCAATATCTGCACTGAAAACTCGATTAAAAAATTATTTTCCGGTTAAATACCCTTCACCACAATTTTTTTTTTAGAATGCATTCTGTTTAGAAAATAAGATATACGCCTACGCCAAGGGGCGTAGGCTTATATCTTATTTTTCTCAATGTCTCTGCTTTTGATAATCCCTGTTGAAACATTCTTTCTTTGTCGGATAGCGTTTCTGTTGCGCAATGTTTTTCATATAGTTTCAATTTTTTCTTAAGGCACAGTGTACCACTACAGAGCATGATCTCACATTTCCGTTCACAGCATATAAGCACCAACGTCTTCGCGTCTAAAAACCAAATTTAAAAAACCTTTTTTCGGCCATATACTACTAATTGCTAAAATATTTTGGGTACATTTACTACTGTGCGCAATTTCCCCGCTAGATGGCGCAAAGGTAAGATCTGCTTTCATCAGTATATCTGCTTCTAAAAGTCCGGTTTGAAAAATTGTTGGCCCCGGGTGGCCTAGTGGGCAACGTTCGTGAATGCCACGGAAAGGACCTCAGGTTCGATCCCAGGCAGGCACGAACGCTCGATCCACTAAATATCCGCCGTGCGTCGGATGGGCACGTTAAGCCGTCAGACCCTGGGTACTGGCCCCCGGTAATAAATAAGGGTGTCTTCTTCCCCCTTTCTACTTCGCTTCCGTGCCACTTTCCTATCGGGCACTCACTCTAGCCCAAATCTCCTAGCTTCCTATTTCTAAAGGTTGTTTAAGACCTGGGGTCCGACACTCCCTTCCTAAAATCCTCTACATATGATCATGATCATGTTTGAAAAATTGTTTAAACACCGCATACCATTTTCCTTCTGGAACACTTTGTTGCCTGTACTCGTGGGCTATATTGTGTTAGTGTATTTTTAGTTTGCCGACGTACCTAAGCTTCTAAAAATGCTGGGTTTTTTTTCGGAGGTTTAACGACCACCTTGAGCAATGCAATGGGCTATAAACAATCACCCGTTCCTAATTTAGGGCCACTGTTTCCAGGTGAGGGAGAGAGCCAGTGCCGCAAAACAAACACAACATGCATGTCTCACGGGATTCGAACCCGGACCCATCTCGGACGAATAGTCAGAAGCCATCTCTTAGTTCACTGCGCCACCGAAACGGCAAAAAAAAAAAAAAAAAAAAAAAAAGATGCTGTTGAAAAATGCATTTTTTCCCTCTATGATATTCCTTACGGTAAAGACGGAGAATATTATCTTCTTTAGATAACACACAGTTTTCTTGCAAGGGGACAGAAATGTGAAAAACTTTTTCTTCCTATCTCTGCTTCCAGAAGACGTATTTGAAATTTTTTCCATTAGCATAACTTTTCTCTGAAGAACACTTTTCGCACAGTTTTCATTATTCATAATTCTTGCGCTAGGGGGCGAAGAGTTATATATTGTGTTTCCTTCTATATCTGCTCTTCTAACTGTTCGATTTGAAAATCCCTTTGTTTCTGATATCTTCCTTTAGGTATGAGAAAGTTTTTGTGCGAAATTTGCTAATTTTCGTAACATATTTTTCAGCCGCTAATGGGAGAAAAGTAACTGTTTCTATTTCTAGGTATTTTATCGATTGTACAAGGGTGAACAAAAAAAATAAGGTCAATGCTCTCGTTACGTAAGCAAGCAGAGCTGCGGCAGATTGCTCTTTGGGGAGGGGATGGCACGTGATCTTGGCACGTGGCGGATGCAATCGCTAATCTTCTAACCGCAGTTGCCCAGCAGTTGTAAGGGCGTAAACATGGCCACTCGTTTATCGGAATGCTCCATCGTTGAGCAGCGAAGTGTAGTGAGATTTTTATGGGCTGAGGATGTGCAAGCCGCTGAAATTTGTTGTAGGACTCTTGTGGAATATGAGGAGAAGAAGTGTATGAGCCAGAGACATGTGAACAAGTTGATAGAAAAGTTTCAAGCCGGTAGAACGAATATGTTTGATGAAGCTCGCTCGAGCCGTCCGTCGACCTGTCGCACAAAGGACCATCTGGATCGCATCGATGCGCCCATTAAAGAAAATCGACGGGTTACTCTGTGTGAGATCGCCCAAAAGGTAAACATTAGCTATGGTTCTGCATTCTCAATAGTGCATGACGATCTAGGAAATCATAAAGTGTGTGCCAAATAGGTGCCACGGCATTTGTCTGATGCGCACAAGCAGCAGCGCGTGGAAATTGGCGGATTTTTTTTTTTGCAGCGGTATGAGACTGATCCCCAGTGTTCTGGAGAGGATTGTCACTGGGGGCGAAACATGAGTCCATCATTACGTCCGCGAGAGAAAAAGGCAAAGCATGGAGTGGAAACATCCGAGCTTCCCATGCAGCCCTTGAGAATGTCGGCATCCAGTGGCCAAATGCCGACCAGATATTTTGTAGTGGCTAGTAAATGTTTTAATATAGTAGCCGACAATGGCCAGTAGATTGTTTTTCCCCAAGTGAGCAACTATTTTGTCCACCCCCCCCCCCCCGCCAACTTGTGAATGAATATCGAGTTCAGTTTTCCCGCCCGTGTTCCTGAAGCTGCTTAGAAAATGAATGGAAGTGAAGGTGGGATTCGAGAGAAACTTAATCTGTCGACAGATCAGCCTGGAGCAACCAAAGGGTCAAGGTTTGGCCATGCCAACCTTTGCCATGGTATTCTTTGCACCAAGTATTATGTCATCTACAGGTAAAAGAATTATCTTTTAATCTCTGTTTAGCTGCATATATGCTGAACAAAAATAATCAAACTGGTACAGCATTATTTTTAAGATGATGCAGCTAATGCCATGTAGTACTGCTCCTTGTGAGCGTGGCTTTTCAGAAATGAACCTCCGTGACGTATATTCTAGATTAACTTTCCTTTTTTAGTATCTTTCCCTATGTAAATCTTGAGTTTATTCTCAGTATTCTTCACGCTTAACGAAATATCTTTTCCCTCAAACGAATACGTTTGGCAACACAATTGAGGTTGAATGCACGTGACGTATGCCTGAACTTGATAAGAGCAAGAGATAAAAACGACGACTGATCTATTGCAAGAGAGCGTTGTAAGTTAGCGTTGTAAGAGAGCGATTATTACGAGCGTTGGGTTGTAAACTGATTATTGATAGGAGTGTTGTAATAATGTGTTGTGTGGGGAGCGTTTACTGCAGTATGCCCTATTACGATGTGTTTTCTACAGCCTGAATAAAGCTTTTCCGTAAGTTGACTTCTGTTGTTTCGTCTGCCCGTTAAGGTTTTCTTTCATTTAGGAATTATTTCTTAGTGTATTGATGTGTTAAAACAGCGTAGAAGTCAAAAAGACTTTTACGCTACACCTCATAAAAACGAGTAATTGGGCATGTCTGAATAGTGACACTTTTCTGACTTAATGATGATTAGATGCAATTACCCTTCAATTAAAGATTTTGACAGTGGCGGCCCTAATCCCTTCGGGGCCCCGGGAATTGGCTCTTCACGAGGATCTTCGCAATCGTAAAAACTCAAAACCATCGCAATAACATCTTATATACGTAAAAAATTACATGTTGCTTACTTTGACCGTAAACCAGTCGGTCGATTTTTTCCTTTTTTTTTTCTTCACACAAACCCTCACTTGGGGTGAATGTGATCCCACAGCGATTGTTTTTTTTATCGGGAATTATGGTATTGATTTTTTTGAAACAAACACGATGCAATACAATACATTGTTTATTAATATAAATAGGAATCCAAAATATTACCTTTCCAAAATTACCTGTTACTAAATAAACAAGGCTAGCTGTATAATTATAAGATAAATCTATTATTTAAAGAAGAATTCTGCGACATTTCTTGTATCTGAAGTCTTCAATCCAATCATTCTAGTCCAGAGTAGATGCCACGTCGTTTTCTATGGTCACAAGAGCGAATACATTGCAACTCACTACTTGTACCCAAAATTGCGGCAAAACTCATGAAAAATATCCTAAAAAAAATTAAATTTAGACATTACTCCACAATTTTCCCGCTGAAAAAATGTCTCTGACCAAAAAATAAAAATTTTTCTAACAGAGTAATTTTTTGATGTCACTAATTAAAAGCAGTAAACAAATATTAAAATTGGTCATTTATTTGTATATGATAGTGAACTACAGCCACGATATTTTAGGTGACGCCAGGCAAAAACTACTAATTTATCGGCGGTGGTGCGGGGCCCTGTGCGGTTGCCCGGTATGCCCGTACCTGGAGCCGCCACTGGATTTTGATGCTCAAAATGCTATTCAATCAGACACAGTGCATATCAGTGGTAAACTGTACCAACAGTATTACTGCCATTTTATACATGTATATCCTAGCTTTTTACATCCCAGCTAGGATATACATCTAATCCTAGCTGGGATGTAAGGTCAGGTGATGCGTAACATCACAGCGTCTCCTTGACAAATGTCAACCCCGCCTTCTCGTGGTACATCCTGTTCCCACTAAAGGGGCTCTGACGACCGCCAATAGCGGTATAACTATACCATCGGGATTAGAGGAAATGCTATCCCACACTCACCAACCCGCTTGGCCAGCGTGGTGAGTTATGGCCAAATCCCTCCAAAATGACTCCACAACTTAAATCTTGGCCCTCAGTCTCCGGCAGCTGGAACGTACCTGTCCAAGGCAGCGGCCAGTGCGACATGAAGGCAGAGGGTGCTAAGAATCCCCGGAGGACCGGACTAGGCTGCCATCTGATGCTGACCTTGGCTACGTATAATGGACGCTCCCTATCTTCTGATTCAAGGCTTCTTGAATTGGAAGAGGAATTACAAAGGATCAAGTGGGACATCGTTGGGCTAAGTGAGGTAAGGAGAAAAGGAGAAGATCTCATTGAACTGAAAAGTAGACATCTCTTCTACTGTCGTGGGACTGATACCGGCAGAACTAGTGGTGTTGGATTTATAATAAACAAGAAACTGAAGGATAAAGTTGTAGAAGTTGAAAGTTCCTCTGACAGAGCTGCACGACTTGTTATCCAACTCTCGAAAAGATACCAGGCTCAGTTTATTCAAACTTATGCTCCCACCACAAGTCATCCTGAAGAAGAAATTGAAGAATTTTATGAGGAAATTCATCATCTAAATAATAAAGGTAAGCAGCACTTGAAGATAATTAATGGAGATTTCAATGCAAAAATAGGGCACCGGCAACAGAATGAAACTTCAGTAGGTAAATTCGGTCACGGCAACAGAAACCAGCGTGGAAATACTCTCGTTGAGTTTGCAGAGACAGAAGGGTTTTTAATCTTGAACTCCTTCTTCAAGAAAAAGCCACACAGGAAATGGACATGGAGACATCCAAATGGGACGACAAGTGAAATTGATTTTATTATGTGTAACAAAAAATTCGTCATAGAAGACTGCAGTGTGCTAAACAAGTTCAACACAGGTAGTGACCATAGATTGGTGAGATGTAAGATGCACCTCAACACTAAACTCGAACGTGGCAAGCTCATAAGACAAACAAAATGTATTGACATAACCAACCTTAAAAAACACCATAATACCTTCAAGTTGGAACTGAAAAACAGATTCTCTGCTTTAGAAGGCCTAACATCGGAAGAAGTGGATATTTCTGAAGTTAACAGAAAAGTAACCAAAGCTCTTCTGGAAACAGCAACAAAATTAGCTGGGTCTAAGAACAAGTTACATGTGAACAAATTATCAGGAAAAACCAAAATGTTGATGCAAAAAAGAAGAGAGATGAGGACAACTAAAGAAAATGTGATTTCCAAAGTGGAATATATTGAACTATGCAAGACAGTACGAAAAAGTATCACTGAAGACGTAAGGAAATTCAACTGTGAACTAATAAGGAAAGCAATTGAAAACAACCAAAGCCTAAAGATAGCAAAGGGACATCTCAGTAAGGGAAGAAAACAGATTATGGCACTGAGAAAAGAAGATGGTTCTGTAACAAGAAATAGAGGCGAAATTTTGACAAGAGTGAAAGATTTCTACTCCAAATTATATGAAAGGGATGATACATGTACTCCAGACATCATGAAAGGTACAAGTACCAGAGTTCTTCCATTCCTCCCAGCAGAAGTTGCACATGCAATCAGGAACATGAAACGGGGAAAAGCTCCAGGAGAAGATGGAATTACTGTAGACATCATACAAGAAGCAAGTGGAGAAATCGCCCAAATTTTCACTCGATGCCTTAATGAAGGGAAGATTCCTGAAGATTGGAACAACGCTACAATGATCTTGCTACATAAAAAAGGTGACATTGAGGATCTCAGGAACTACAGACCTATCAGTCTCCTATCAGTGGTTTATAAAATCTTCACTAAAGTTCTTTCACACCGCTTGAAGGTGACACTGGACATGGCTCAACCGAGCGAACAAGCTGGATTCAGGCGTGGCTACAGCACAATAGATCATATCCACGTACTAAGAGAACTAATTGAAAGAGCGGGGAATATGAACTTCCATTGTGCATGGCTTTTATCGATTATGAAAAAGCCTTTGATTCGGTGAAACCATCAGCAGTTACATTGGCTCTATAATCCTGCGGTATTGAAGATGCATACATTAATATTATTAATAACATCTATGAAAATGCAAGTGCAAAGATTCGGCTGTTTGAAAATACAACACACATAAAAATTGGAAAAGGAGTGAGACAAGGTGACACCATATCTCCGAAGCTCTTTAATGCCACATTGGAAAATGTCTTTCAATCACTGAACTGGGAAAACAAAGTGATAAAGATTAATGGAGATTATCTAACCCACCTTCGTTTTGCTGATGACATAGTCATTTTTGCAACTACCCCATCAGAGCTGCAGAGTATGATCCAGGAACTTGCTGACAAGAGTAAAGAAGTGGGATTAAAAATGAACTTTCAGAAGACAAAAGTGATGTTCAATGCTTTTACAAGAAATGAAGATTTATCGATTGATGGAGAAAAGCTGGAGATAACAGACACGTACGTTTATCTTGGACAGCAGATATTAAGAGAGGGTCACATTGATGAAGAAATTAATCGGCGTACAAAACTTGCCTGGAGAGCTTTTGGAAGAAACAGCATAATTTTCAAGAGCAATATGCCATTATGTCTTAAAAGAAAAGTGTTTGATCAATGCATCCTTCCAGTGCTTACGTATGGTGCAGAGACGTGGACCTTAACTAAAAGAGACATACAAAAGCTGCAGACATTTCAAAGCAGTATGGATAGGTGCATGCTTGGTGTAACTAGGAGAGATAAGAGGAACTCGTGGATCCGAAAAATGACAAGAGTGGAAGACATTATGATCAGAGGTAAATCCCTGAAATGGCAATGGGCTGGACATTCTGCCAGAAGGACAGACCATCGATGGACAGCCGAAATTTTAGATTGGATTCCAAGGGACCGGAAAAGACCCAGAAGAAGACCACATGGGAGATGGGTGGATGAAATTCGAAAGTATGCGCCAGTGTCATGGAGGAGACTGGCACAAGACAGACCGTTGTGGAGGAAACTTGGGAAGACCTTCGTCCAGCAGTGGATTGATAATAGTTGACAATGATGATGATAATCCTAGCTTTTGTCCCTTTGTTTTAAATATTATTAAAGAAATTAGACATCTAACTTCAATGGCCTCTCGAAAATATCCAACTTAAATGGCCTCTCGAATATTATTAAAGAAATTAGACATCTAACTTCAATGGCCTCTCGAAAATAAATCATGTGTAAATTAACATAGACTAATGATGTTACAGCACTGAAAGTAAATGGTAAAAAAATCAATCATTTTGGAACAAAAGCATATGCACTATTTATGGCCAATCAAATGATCCTATGCAGTAACAGCTCTGCGTCTGTTTTTATGACGTTATAATGGGGATGGGTATCTCATTAGAAAGAAAAATAAAACATTCACCTATTAAATTTCATAGAAACGTAAGTAGAGAAGTAACTGAACTATATATTTTTTTAACTTTGCATGACCAGTAGATTTTGTCATTTTGCTAGTAAAATTTTTATTCCACTAGCCGCATTGGCTATAGTAGAAATTTAGCAGCTTCGCAAGGGCTGTAATCCCATGCAAAAAGAAGTTCAAAGTTGTCTCTTCGGTACAAAAATGAATGCTGAATCTCTTTTCTGACATGAAAGGGCCCATCCTTGAACACTATCAAGCGCAGGGTTACTCAATTAACAGTCGTTCATATTGGGACTTGCTGAACGACAAATTAAAACCAGCAATTCGCACAAAACAACAGGGAATGTTATCTAAAAAAGTGCTGTTGCTGCACGACAACGCTCGTCTTCATACGGCATTGGCAACTCAACAATTACCGAGCTGAAGTTTGAGGTGTTACCACATTCTGCTTACAGCCCCGATCTGGCGCCGTGCGACTTTCATGTCTTCGAGCCTCCGAGAGACGCTTTGCGAGGCCGCCGTTTTGAAAATGATGTCCAGGTACAAGGAGCGGTGCATTCGTCGCTGCAGTAACAACCCAAAACATTCTTCTCTGCAGGAATCCAGCAGCTTGTAGACAGATGTAAAATATGCGTTGAACAACAGGGGAACTATGCAAAAAAACAAGGTAATTTTTATACTCTTAGTTTCTTTAATTTACGACATTGACCTTACTTTTTGATTTACCCTCGTTGAAATGCGGTTGATTTTAATTGATTATTTTTGGAATGGGCGCTATTGACTACGAAGAACTTTGAAATATTTTATTCGTATCAGAAAGGATTCAAAAGACGCGCTCATTGTAACCGAACATTCGGTGTCATCCTTCTTGTTTGGTATGCATGTCTGTTTTGAAAACCGTGCTAAAAATAAGCTTGGGATCGTCAAATCTCAAAACACTTAACACGTATGAAAAACAGTAAAAGTTTTGGCATAATGCCAACGAAGTTCTTCAAGAGTTACGTTTATTCGATTTAACCCACGCGCAGGAAATCCCCATTGCACATGTTACAGGTCAACATCCTGTGTGTGTGCATATTGTTTAAAACAGCATGAGGTCAACAAATGCTGCGTTATTACAAAGAAGATTCCTCGTTTATTATTTTTTTTTTAGTTATTCGAATATATTTAGCACTCATCTCCTTCAAAGTTTTTTTCCTTCCAACTTTCAATCTTTTCATTCACGTAATACAATTCTCATTCATCTCCTTTTCACCCATTACATGTCTGCCATCTGATTATGTTCCTCGTCACGCAGTTACAACGACTGTTTTCTGTTATTTGTTTTCGCAAAACAAGTTTATCTAAGAGTTTGTGCGAAACTGAATAGCGATGGATGTAAAACAAACATAACAGCAAGTTTCTTGAACTCACGATCTTCCAGGCAATAAAATGCTGTTAAAATATTGACGAAAACTAATCTTTCAGTCATTAACTTTCTTCTTAGTAGTAATAAATATTTTTAACCTCAAATACTTGAGGAACTTAAAACACTGTTTTTCGTTATTTATAGTTCTACAGAGAAAACATTTCTTCTTTTTCCCCTACGCATGAAACATCTATTGTCGCGTTTTTTTTTTTTGCATTTGAGACATACACTGCTGGCCACCCAGAATGCAACACCAAGAAGGAAGCATCCGATTGGCCTGAAATTCGCAGCATACGTCTCCCGCGAGAGGACATGCAAGCGATTAGCATTGCAGGGGGCTTATGCAAATCATGTGCGCCCGGCACGCCACAGAGAAGCAATATAAGAAGGGTGCACAGAACGCGGGGTGTAAGTAGTGGAAGTGTGATGTGCTGCCGGACCTGTGCGTGGGAAGCTTCCTGATGCCTCGTCGCAGAATACGGCAGTCATTCCAGCACGTTTCGGAGTTCGAGAGAGGACGAATAGTGGCTTATCGCGACAGCGGTTTATCATACCGAGACATCGGCGCCAGTGTGGGACGACATCCAGTCACAGTGAGACATCCATTGCTCCGATTACCATTGACGTTACACCACCGGCGAGTGCGGTGGCTGTGGGCCGTTGAACGCCGCACCTGGACTACGGAATGTCACGACATTGTCTTCTCCGACGAATCCCGCTTCTACCTGTAACACCACGATGGTCGGATCCGCGTGTGGCTGCACCGCGGCAAGAGACTGTATGACGTCTGCATTATGCAACGCCATACCGGTCCGTCGCCTGGCGTTATGATTTGGGGCGCAATTGGATATGACACCCGCGCCTCTATGGTACGCATCGCCGGTACACTCAACAGCCACCGCTACATCTACGATGTTTTGGAGCCTGTAGTCCTTTCTTACCTGCAGGACCTGTCAGCAGCCACGTTTCAACAGGACAATGCGCGACCGCACGTGGCACGCATCGTGCAACAATTCTTCACGCCCCAATAGATGTCACTGCTGCCGTGGCCCGCCTGTTCTCCCAATATGTCGCCCATCGAGCACGTCTGGTCGCTGATCGGCAACCGAGTGGCGCGGCAAGCACCACCCGCGGCTACGCCTGATGAGCTGTGGCAACGTGTGAAAGCAGCCTGGACCGACATACTCCAAACCCACATCCAAAGCCTCTTTCGTTCGATGCCGCGGCGTGTAGCGGCAGTTATTTTCAGCCATGGGGGGCCACACAAACTATTGATGTCTGCGTGTTCGGCAAGTCGCACAGGCCTGTAAGTTCAATCGTTTCATCTTTGAAACTGTTGTTATGTGTCCAGTAAATCTGGCTTTTCTATCTCGTGTTGTTCTTGGTGTTGCATTTTGGGTGGCCAGCAGTGTATATATGTGGCTTATGGAACACCACGCAAAGTTTGTTCTTGCTATTCACTCACTTTAAAGAAACAGAGTCACTCAAATTTCAAGAAAGATTTACTTACAGTTCGTCTTTAATTCAGTCATACTTCACTGATGAAGAAAATTTTAAATCATAGCTCTAATAATAATAGGCACTTAGTCGAATTAACGTGAATTAGTAAGCACAGTGGTAGTTTGAAAAGACTAACACGAAATATAATTATACACCGATGAGCTATTACATTATGACCACCCCCAGCCTAGAGAAATGAGCGCGCTTGGAGACCGAACGGTGGAATAGGTGAAGTTCACAAAGCAGTAGAGGACTGGCTTTCGGTTAGTAGAGTGTTCGGAGTCAGAATGGGAAAAACCTGCCGATTCATCGGAGTTTGATAAAGGACAAATTGTGATGGCACGGCACCTCGAACTACGATCTCGGAAACGGTCTTAAATTCACAGAGCAGTATATATACAACCCGAGGACCGGCTTTCGGTTAGTAGAGTGTTCGGAGTCAGAATGGGAAAAACCTGCCGATTTATCGGAGTTTGATAAAGGACAAATTGTGATGGCACGGCACCTCGAACTACAATCTCGGAAACGGCGCCGCTTGTGGATTGTCCACGTGACGCTGTAGTGAGTACGTATCAAAAGTGGTGCATAGATGGTCAAACGACGAACCGTCGTCCGTGTGTCGTTCGCAGGTCACTGGTGCCAGAGAGGAGCAGAGACTTTCGCGCATTGTTGACAGCGACCGCAGGGCCACAGTGCGACAAGCACACATCATAACCCCGACGGCAAGGCCATATCATCGAGATTGGACAGTGGATGATTGGAAGAAAGTAGCTTGGTCTGACGAATCAAGATTCCTGGTGCACCACGTAGACGGCCGAGCGCGGATACTCCGATTACCAACGGAGGCTACGACACCTTATAACGAAGTAAATTTCTCCGTCATTTCTGTCCACGCCAGGATTCGAACCCGGGTCCCCTCATTCCGGAATAAGTTGCTCTACCAATTGAGCTACGCGGACGTTTTATTCTGATTCCTATCTGCCTTTATGTCGTGTGCGTCCTTCAGGCAGGTACGTCACATCTCCTGGTACGTTACAACCTGGATGCGCTGTTGGGCGGAAACAGGCCTGCGGTGTTATGCCGTCGGCAATGTTTTCTTGGGACACTTTAGGCCCCATTATCCCAATAGCACAATCCTTGACAGCTGTGAGGTATCTGAACATCGTTGCGGACCAAGTTCACCCATTCATGGCAACTCTGTTCCCTGCTGGTGATGACCATTGCCAACAGGATAATGCGCCATGTCACACTAATCGTCCAGGAGTGGTTCGAGGAACATGCTGGTGGTTTTCTGTTAATGCCCTGGCCTCCAGATTCACCTGACATGAACCCAACCTAAAATTTGTTGTTCGACTTGGAAAAGCGGGTTCGCACTAAATCCCCACCACGCCGAAATATACGGAAACTGGATGACCTACTGTTGACATTATGGTACCAGAAACCTCAGGATACCTATCGTCCCCTCATCGAATAGATGCCTCGCCGAGTGGCCGCTGTTTTGCGGGTTAAAGGTGGTCCTACAGCTTATTAGGTAGGTGGTCATAATGTAATGGCTCATGTATATGCATACACCACAGATTATCAAACACTATCGCTTACAGATTAGCACAGTTTCCACGACTACAACTATCGCACCGTACCACACGTTTCGCTGCTTGCTCCAAAATTATATAGCTTGTTCTTAGCTTGTCAACATGTACACTTCATTCAATCATGACATAAAGACTGTTGCCAACATAACACTCAGTGAGTGAGAAAATATAACGGTAAGGCTCAAAGACTAAAAGAGGACGAACTCAAAATTTATATAGAAAAAGACAACTAAAAATGAAAGTTAAATTAGAGTATACCTCATGCCATAATGCAGTACATCTTAGAAGGACCTTCGCTTCCGATTACGAGTAAATCTTCCCACCTTCTTCCTGTTTCAGAATGTCTTTTTCAAATAAATACGTGCTTATATTATCACTACAGCCCTGATAATCAAGCAAAATGTTTATTTTCATATTTAGCTATTTTGAGTAATAAAAACATATTTTTTGATTTTATCTGATGATTTCTCATCCATGGACATATAAGACCTCTGCGTTTAGATATTTAATCCGACGTGCTTTTACCTTATGTAGCACTAATCGCCTAAGAAATGAAGAATTAGATTGGATTTGCAGCACAGAAAAAACATGTGGATATAAAAGTAAAGTTATTGGCAAGTTGATTTATGAGTTCAAACATCCACCACTGACACAAAATAAAGAAAAAGTTACATACTGTGGTAATTTCCCATATTTACCAACCATGGCTACTCTACTGAAAAGAACGTGCCGTAGAGTCCAGAAAGACATTGGACTTAATGTAGCTACCTATGGAGACATTCTTCTTAAGAATACGGCACCAAAAAATCTATTAGAAAAGACAGGGGTGTATCAAATACCAATACTACAGCAAAATGGAATGAAATCTGAAAAAATATTATATAGGTAGTACAAAAAATCAACTATCTTATCGACTTATTAAGCAACATGAAGATAATTGGAGAAAACGTGAAAAGAAAGACTGCATTGGTGGAGTATTGCATTGATAACAACTGCACTCCAGACTTCAATGGTGTTGAAATCATTACTGACCAAGACTCGGAACAAAAACTGAGATTTTCGGAGGCTTTGATTACCGAAAAGACAAGAGATAAAAACTGCAACAAACTTAACCCTATAGATATTCCCTATCCTTGGAGACTGATTGTAAATGAAGAACAAGAATTCAAGCAAAAAAAGAAAACATTAATATCTAAAAATAAGACACATTATAAACAAATACTGGAATTCACAACCCAGGATCCAAACGCTCAAATCATCCTACAACATTTGGGCAACAATCTTCTCATAAAGACGGCAAGACGCAGGGAATGTGGCACTCAAGGAGTTCATAATTTTGTGGAGTTTTATTTGTGGGGCAGTGTAACATAAAATACCCCGTAAAACTGCCGCTGCCCGCATGGCGTATTCTAAAAGTACGAGTGCAAGTGACATCCTCAGCCTTAAGAGAATTAAAGCACTCCACCTGTGATAATAGAAGGAAAGCATTTTAAGAAAAATTTAAAGAATTATCATCCGTAGGTTTCCCAGTAGGAGGTTTCGAAGAACGAAAAACTGGTGAAGAATATGCTACATCGGTGGACTAATCGGGCCCTCTCGGAAATCACATGACCAGCGGGTCGTACCACTTTTGATCAGAGTTGGAAACGGGTGAAAAATTTCGGACCCGACCCGATCCGGACCCGTAACTGACCCGGACAAATCTGCTTTGAACTATAAATTCGAAACTCAATTTATATATATATATATATATATATATTGATCCGGTACCGGGCCGACCTAGGTTATGCATTCACTGCTCGCCACCAATAGATACGAACTCGGCCGCTCTATCAATTGTTGCGGTCTCATGGGTCATTATCCCACCGTTGACCACCAATTGATACAAACGTACCGCAGTCGGCAATTTATCCGCTATTTGGATACGAGACTTGTGGGTTCTTGTAATTCGGGAGCTGGTATAAATGGGCGAGAACGTTAGCGGCTTGCTGAAACACAGGAATTATTTACAACACCAGAGCCTATAGAATGACTAGTGAAAGATTAACACTGAAACTTCTTTATTTGTAGGAGGAAACTCTATCCCGGGGCATTGTCCACGGCGATACAAACACCAGTTATGTTCCTTATTCGGAGCTAATATCATCTGCCCATGGATTCTGGAATTAGACTTCTGCCCCAAAAGGCGTATCAGAGTTCGAATTTAAAGTCTGGGTTCAGTTAATGTTCTCAGTTCTTAAACTCGGCGAAAGGATAACAATAAACAGAAAATAAGTACTAACTTATTGCTTGCAGCTTGTTCTGTAATTCATCCTTACAAAACACTATTCAAATTATTATGAGGCTCTGTTGGCCCCTTCCACACACTGTTGCGCTTTATTTGGTTTGCCACGGCGTTTCACCTGTGTGTGTTAAGCGCAGGAGGATTTTTACTTCCTTCGGTGCGTACCGAAACCGAGAAGCGATTTCACCTGTGTGTTAAGAAAAAGCGCACGAGGTTGGTCGCTTCCTTTGCTTCTCCTTTCCCCGGCGATCAGACCATGCAGTTTCCGCCCTCCGAAACTCGGCTGAAGGGACGCTGTAGAATGGACGGGGGTAGCTCTCTTTTACCCTGTAGGAACTTCGTCGTCGTTTGAAGCGGACGCTCTCATGTGGTTTCACGCAGGTCAGCGATCTTACGCCTCCTCGGAGGAGGAGACGTTTGCCAGTGGAGAACTTGGTAAGAGAAACAGATTATCTTAGCTTGGTGTATTCCTAACTAGAGATTCGTCGTGATTTCTTGGTTGGATGCAGGTTTATGAGAAGATTGACACTATCTACTGGCATCGATTGATCAACGGCTGATGACTTCTGTCAATAAATATAGCGGCTCCCTTCCACGGCGGCTGAATCGCTTCTCTACGGTTCCCAAGTCGGACATACCTGTCGGGCTTACCCCCAGCCACCAAGTATCATTTAATCCTTGCTTTTCCTCGTACCTATGAGTCTTACGGCTGCTCGTCAGGTACCGTGGGCTCTGTCCGGTCTCGCCGGACGTCGGCTTCTCAAATCCCGGGTTAGTACGGCTTACCGCTGCGTCGACCCCTCTTGCGTATTCTTTTTGTAGCCGTTTCTCTCCGTGCGTCTTACCGCTGCGTACCGAGATAACTAACTACCTCTCTTCTTCTGCCTCTTTTCGGCTATCCCCTGACACGTGGCTTTATCTGCCTCTTTTCTGTCGACACTTGAGATTTCTCCCTTGTCTTTCGTACGGAGCGCCGTCGCTTCTGCAAAAATAGGTCCGCCCTGACCCTCGCCCCCTCATAATCGTAATTTTCAGCGTTCCCTAGAGATTTTTGTCACTAATGGGACCCTTGAAGTCGTATTTATGAGGGTCTATATGCCTCTCAGTCACCGACTGGGTGGTCTCCCTGTTGCTAAGCAGGCCCCCCAAAGGCGATCTCCTAATTTCTTTACTTTCACCCAGACAAAGAGAATTACAATACTTCCCCCAATTAAAAATGAATTAATTTTCCAATTAATTTGCAATAGGCAAAATATTTAATTTAATCGTCATCATAATTTAACCACGCCTATCAAGTCCGTCCCCATTTTAATAGTAATTAATTTAGACCCCATTTTCGTATCAATCATCATCATCATCATTGTCAACCATTATCAATCCACTGCTGGACGAAGGTCTCCCCAAGTTTCCTCCACAACAGTCTGCCTTGTGCCAGTCTCCTCCATGTTAACCCTGCATACTTTCGAATTTCATCCACCCATCTCCCATGTGGTCTTCTTCTGGGTCTTTTCCTGTCCCTTGGAATCCAATCTAAAATTTCGGCTGTCCATCGATGATCTGTCCTTCTGGCAGTATGTCCAGCCCATTGCCATTTCAGGGATTTAACTCTGATCATGATGTCTTCCACTCTTGTCATTTTTCGGATCCACGAGTTCCTCTTCTTATCTCTCCTAGTTACACCAAGTATGCACCTCTCCATGCCATCTTTGAGTTGTCTGCAGCCTTTGTATGTCTCTTTTAGTTAAGGTCCACGTCTCTGCACCATACGTAAGCACTGGAAGGATGCATTGATCAAACACTTTTCTTTTAAGACATAATGGCATATTGCTCTTGAAAATTATGCTGTTTCTTCCAAAAGCTCTCCGTATCAATACATACGTATAAATGTAATATATATATTCATCCCAATAACTGCTTGATATTTAATAACTGAAATCCTTTTTTTAATAACAAAATTTGGTTACTTGCTAAATTTTAGTGCCATTTTTAGTGCCACTATTTTGCGTAATCCGGAAGTAATGGCTGGCTATGATCGTGACCATGGAGTATATTACAAATGGGAATCATTATTTACGATTACACAAATGTATTTTTTAAAATGTATTTAGATTGTTCGCTCTTTCCACGCTTGATGGAGGTGCGCATACTTTCATATGGTCCGCTAGTTTTTTGGTTCCATAATCTTTTATTATGCCGTCGACATCTTTCTTTGTAATTATACATTTTCCACATTTTGAAATAAAAGCAAGACCAAACAACACAGAATTATTCACCGGCTCCTTAATGAGACGAAAAAATTTCCAGCATTCACTCTTCCCCTTGTGGTTTTCAACAAGCACGTATTTGTTGCCCTCGACGCCTTTCTCAACCTCCTTAATATTAAATCTATCCATGTCAACAAATAAGGAGTTAATTTCGACATGACATGTCATGGTAACGGGATGTTAGCACATCAATCGAAAACCTCTGAATGCTCAATGTAAAAGATGCGATGTGAAAAGTAACTCTTAGTCATACAGTAAACTTCGCACGGAGAGAGTGAATCAGCTAAGATGCAGGCGAATGGTGTTTGCCTGTACCTTGCCCTGGACAAACGCACTGTAAAAGAACGCAAAGGAAGTATCTTTTTACGATATGGTGTCGGTGTGTCTGACGTCGGTCGGTGGAAATCTTCGTTGCTTTAAAAAAGAGACGACAATATTTTTGTATGGAAAATCATTATTCACTCCGTGGGCACCGGTATCGACTACAGAATTCCACAACGCCCATTTTTCTTTGGAACATATTTTTCTCTTTTCAAAAATAAAACTGAAATAAAGCAGAGTCAAAATCGGATGAGGAACACATTGACCCGACCCGTTGGACCCGCAAGAAATTGTCGACCCGTTGACCCGTGACCCGTTTCCATCTCTGCTTTTGATAGGAGTGGTTATAATTCAGTGATCACCAGGTGTATAATACTGTATAAACGTACAATATATACATATGTTTACATGGTAGGAATTTCCACCGAAAAACGGATCCAGCGAGAGTTTCCGTCGGTACCGAGCTCACCTTTGTAAGTGAGTACTTTCTTCTGTAAATTTCCAACGTTTTTCTTGTTTTTACGGCATACACACGCATCCTTCTGTTCAACAGAAAAATTAGCAATCAGAATTAGCACAAAAACCTTTGACATGCCTTCCAAGAACAGTTCTTGGAAGATTGTATTTCCTGTCAGATTTCCAGGGGAGGGCAATCCCCCTCCCCATGTGGGTGTCCATGGCTACTTCTGAAAGTTCATTCAACAAGCTGAAATTATTAAAAAGTTATTTGCAGAATACAATGAGTCAGGAACTACTGAAATATCGTTCATTAATTTCCATTAAAGACCAAGAGGCAGAAAATTTAAATGGCAAAGATTTCATTACAAACTTTGCCAACGCAAAAGTAGGTATAACGAAGTAAATTTCTCCGTCATTTCTGTCCACGCCAGGATTTGAACCCGGATCCCCTCATTCCGGAACAAGTCACTCTACCAATTGAGCTATGCGGACATTTGTTCTGATTCCTATCTGCCTTTATGTCGTGTGCGTCCTTCGCGCAGGTACGTCACATCTCCTGGTACGTTACATCATCTCCTCCTTATTTTTTTATTTATTATTTTTTTTTTTCGAAGTGCTGGAGAAAGGATTCTCTTATTTTTCCTATCTCGCGGTGTGGAAATAACATCACACCAATGCGAGATTTTGAACGGTCGGGTCATCCGGATAGTTCGGGCGCCATTACAACGAAGTGAATATCTCCGTCATTTTTATCCGCGCCGGGGTTCGAACCCCCTCATTCCGGAATAAGTTGCTCTACCAATTGAGCTATGCGGACATTTGTTCTGATTCCTATCTGCCTTTATGTCGTGTGCGTCCTTCGCGCAGGTACGTCACATCTCCTGGTACGTTACATAGGAAGTAAGTTTTTTTTATTTGAGTTTCTATAATCTATCTGTCCATAAAAATATAAGATCTTTTCTGTTAATGAAATAAATACTTTTACAAATGAAAATATATGTATTTTTTATTTTCTTGGTTAGTTTTGTAAACAGCGCAGAAGCGGGAGTGGGGTTACAATTTTCTTTAAGGGCCAAAAATTTGCAGATCCACAAAATGAGGATAAATAATGGATTCATGCCATGACTGGATACACTATATTGACAAAAGTCACCGGACACCCTACAAAAGCAAATGAACGGATCTGCTGCATTGTTAAGGTGCGCGGTACAGCTGCAAACGGTACAAAAACAAGCCTGCAGCTGACCGCGATCATATCGCACTGTGAGTTTGAGTAAAAATGTCGCGGCCGGAGAGAACTGACTTTGAGAAAGGAAAGATTGTTGGGTGTTATATTACTGGGTTGCCTATAAGAGAAACAGAGAGGCGCTAAAACATACCCAAGTCAACTGTTTAGGATGTACTGAATAAGTGGAAGACACATGGCGTGCCTGAAGCAGCAAAACTTACCGGCCGAGCAAAGCAAATCAGTGATAGAGGACGTCGAAGCCCAGGAGAGTCGTTACACCTAATCGACGGAGTACTGCACAAGACCTCAGTGTACAGGTGACTAAAAATGCTGGAACCTCGGTATGTACACGTACCATTAGCAGAGAACCTCATTCCATGGGTTACCGTGGTCGTGCAGCTGTTTATAAGCCTTTCATTTCCACTCGGAATGCTTCTCGTCGTTTAACATGGTGTAAAGAACATTTATCGTGGACCGTAGGTAGATCAATGGAAACGGATCCTACTGAGTGATGAATCCAGATACACGATCCATCAGTCTGATGGCCATGTGTGGATAAGGCGGCAGCCGGGGGAACGTTATTTACCACAGTGTACTGTTCCTACGGTCAAGTTTGGAGCTGGCAGTGTACTCGTGTGGGTGTGTTTTTCGTGGTATGGTCCCGGCCCATTGGTTATCGTGGACAAACCTGTTAATCAGCACGTCTACCTCGATATTCTGGACAATTATGCCTTACAAGCTCTGTGGCAATACTATGGAACCGAGCCTTGTTGGTACCGGCAGGATAATGCACCGAGCCATAAAGCAAGGACTGTTACGGCGTGGTTTGACGATAATTCCGTATCGTATGTGGACTGGCTAGCGCAGATCACTGATCTTAATACCATAGAGCACCTATGGGATGAATTAGAGTGCCACATAAGAAGTTTGGAACCAAGGCGTACTACTAAGCAACAGTTATCGGCAGCATTATGTACTGAATTGAAGCGCATACCTATCGCTGTGTTCCAAAACCTTGTTGAAAGCATGTCTCGAAGGGTCAGTGCATGCATTAAAGCCAAAGGTGGACCGACACCGTAGAAATGTGTGCCAATAAATGCTATGTTGTGCTTCTCTTCTTGGTGTCCGGTGACCTTTGCCAATATAGTGTATGTATTTGCATTGCTTACGTGAAAGATAAAAGTTTAAAATGGCAATGGGTAGATTGTTTCTATCTATAAATTTCTCTGAAGTCGGTCGAAAAATTACAACTCTGAAAAGCAGGGCGTATTTAGACGAAGCCCCCCCCCCTCCAAAAGTGTTTCATTTTTTTTTTTTTTTTTTTTTTTGTGTTTTTGATTAAAATTCGACTTATATTATAAAAAATGCTTTAATTTAAAGAAAATACATTTAACTTACATTAGAAAAAAAGTGATTTAATTTTTCTTTCAAATTTTCATTAACCTTTAGTTTGTTCTGGTGGATTTCTAAAACTCCCTTTTTTTCCCTCTCCCCCGAAAAAAAGTTTTATATATGCCCCTATTGAAAGGCATTCCGTTTTTCTTCTCGAAAATGCGGAAACAGAGTTACGCACAAAACAGATGAAGTACTCTGTTCATCGCGTGGACTGTTCTTTTTTCTTAATTGTCAGTAGCACACACACACACACAGTTCGGCATTTAAGGTCCGTTCTGCATCAGTTGTTCCACTCATTTCCGCCATGTGTTTGTAGTAGGTTATAGGTAAGGGTGGGTAGAACAGAAAAGATTAGAAGCCAAAATGAGGTGCAACACCTAAAACCACATCCAAACCAAAATGAAAACCGTTGTCTTCTCAGAGTATTCAGCCAGTTTTGAATCCATTGTATATTGTTCAAGACTTCCTCATTGTTTCGCAAATTTAAATATTTATGCATAACGGAAGTGCAATACACGTCTTAGGCTAAATAGTCCTCAAGCTAATGCTCAACCAGATTGGCGTGCCAGTCAGTTGGAGATTAATACCCAGGATGCATCGCTGCTATGATATCACCTCATTTCGAGGAGCACGCATGTGTCTTCGGATGAATACTTTAACCTCCTGCAAACTTACAACTGCCAATGACCTCATCTGATCACTTCCTTTGACACCTGCTTTTCCTACTTTAACTGCGAGACATAATACACAGAGATGTCCCACTGCTTGCGTTGGTGGTGGGAAAGATGATTATCACAGGAAGGCGGATGTAAAGAGATTTCACCGGCGTTACAATGTATGTCGGACAAGGTATTTATCTTTCCCATCGATGAGAATTTTTCTTTTTTACTTTTCAATCCGTATATAATCAAGGAAAAAACCTAAAACCATGAAAACGAAAAAGGAATACGAGATGTTAAAGGAAGAACACCGTTATCTGTGTTTCTGCTAAAAAACAAGCACTGTTTTCCATATGTTAATGCTGCCTGCCTGCCTTTTGATGTTATGCATCTTTGATTGATTGATTGATTATAGGTTTAACGACCACCATGAACAACTCAATGAGCTATAAGCAGTCGCCCGTCCCTAATTTGGGGCTACTGACTTCAGGGAAGGGAGAGAGCCAGTGCTGTAAGACAAACAAAACATCCACGCCTCACCGGGATTCGAACCCGAACCCTTTTCGGACGAATGATCAGAAGCCATCTCTTAGACCGAAGTCATCTCTTAGACCACGGCTTATGCATCTTTTCCGACGGCAGTAAATTCAAGTAAAAAATTTCGATGTAATTAAAAAGGGGTGCCGCCCCGGTGGCGCAGTGGTCTAAGCGATAGTTTCTGATCGTTCGTCAGACAAGAGTCTGGGTTCGAATCCCGGTGAGGCATGGATTGTCTTACGGTACTTTTGTTGTGTTTGTCTTACGGCACTGGCTCTCTCCCTTCCCTGGAACCAGTGACCCTAAATCAGGGACGGGTGACTGCTTATAGCCCAATGAGTTTCTCACGGTGTTCGTTAGACTTTCAATCAAAAAAAGGGGGGAAGGAAGTAGTCGAAACCATTGTTGAAATCTGATTTTTGAATGATGTCCGAATAAGTGACGCAACAACAGTTAATTTCATTGCTGCTTACATTCTATTTTACTAAATTATCGCCAAACATTATTTCGTCACGTTTTACGTAAAGGTAACAATATCTCATTGCAATCTGCGTAAATTATGAGAACCTGATGCTAAATGTGATAGAAGCCATTACAAAATTCATCTTTGATGTTTTGAAATCGTCGCAGAGCAATTTCGCTTCTTCTCCACTGGGGTTATCTCCTATTGACGAGAGCTTTAAAATGATGTATAACGCGATGGTGTATAACCTACAGATATCCTAGACCGAAGTTATCAAACCTAATCATTAACACACTTGCAATTCAGCTTTTTTTTCTTTCTTGAGGTCAGATGTTAGCTTGCGCATGCGCAGATGGACTTCCGTATCTATATCACATTTCATCCGTCGTCCCTTACGTTCATCTAAATATGAATAATGCATATTTAGCAATAATAATAAAAAAAATATTACTTTTGAAAGGCTAAACAGTCGAAATATTTACTATTACTGCCGTTCTAGTTCAGTAAATACAGTATTTACTTTTATGACTCATATATCTTCTTTCATTGAGTTTACTATAGTAAAATTCATTAATCCACCTACCTAAGTACCGGTCAATGCCAGGAGTTAGTACACTTTTCTGTAGTAGTAGGGATGCCACTATAGCCCTAATTTTTTTTCCGATGGCAACACTCTGCCGGTGGGGGCGGGGTGTCCATTATTTCCCCCCGTCATCTTTTCTTCCCGCCGTATTTATTTTCTAATGGTGTTTCAATGAATTTGGACTGTGTTGCGTCACGAGGAAATGTTTTTCAGAGGCAGCGAAAAAGCTCTCACAGACCAGTTTGGAATCTATGACCTTTAGCGTAGGAACTAGGTGCGCTAATCATTCGGCTATACAAGCTGTTGCAAATGAATTCTTATCTGAAAATTCAGTATTTGAAGGTCGGTTTATTACCTTCTGGAATGTTCAAGGGGGAGATTTATACTTTAACTCCACTTAGTATGTTCCGGACATTGGCTCGATGTGGTCGTCAGGGACGCGAATAAATGCAATGTCTTGTACGTATAATAAATGTATACTATCGTGAAAATCCTCCAAATACGTGGCGTCAGTGAATAAACAAAGACATCGCTCTTTTTACGTTTTAGAAACACATAGCAACTGAAAAGTTGTTGTTCGGTCACCGCTGGTAATCCGAATCCCAGATCTCTCGATATCCTGCTGAACGCGTTAGCCTTACAAAAACGGTGGCAAACAATCCACGATGCTATCTATGTGTGTTTTCCTGTCAACTTCTGACATCATAAATCCGTAAGATGGGCTCAGCTACTGAGACGTCTCCATCTGGTGGGCACTAACGACACTGGCTATATACACTATCTACCAACAAGTCATTGGACACCCCTGCAATCAACGATATCTGCGGTTCTGATACACGTCACGGCCGCCGCCTTTAAATATCGTGTGGGAAACAACAACGCAACCAGTCGCATGCAAAATGCAATGCAGTCCGGAGCTCTCTGATTTCGAGAAAGGTGTAATCGTCGGGTATCACAGAAATGGCCGATCCATACGTGACATATCCAGCGAGTTGAAGTACCCAATATCGACAGTGGCCTACGTGATTGGCAAGTGGAAGTTGAGAGGTGACTGTCGGAATGTGCCCCGACCCGGCAGACCCACAAAACTGGGAGTTAGAGACCGACGGGTGCTGGCCAGAGAAATTCGGAAGAACCGCACCAAATCGATGGGCCACATCCGCGAGGAGTTTCAACAGGCATCCGGGAGTGTTCTTTCGATGAATACCATCCGTAAGGAAGCGCATCTGGGTTATCATGGACGTGCTGCCGCCCACAAGCCTTTGATCACCAAGTCCAATAGCGCTGCTCGGCTAATGTGGTGCAAAGAACGTCGACAGTGGAAACAGGTTCTCTGGAGCGACGAATCAATGTTCACACTCTACCGTTCGGATGGCAGGGTGTGGGTTTGGCGTCTGCCTGGAGGACGCCTCCTGCCGGAATGTATTGTGCCAACTGTGAAGTTCGGCGGCGGTGGAATTATGCTATGGGGGTGTTTCTTCTGGTATGGCACGGGACCCTTGGGCGTAATTCCTGGTAGACTCAACGCCGAGACATACTGCATCATTTTGGATGACCATGCGCTTCCTACGTTGTGGCAGTTTTACTGGGTGGAGCCATGTTACTTTCAGGATGTCATGTTGCGAGGTCCACCATGGCTTGGTATGGGGACAATGGGGTTAATCGAATGGACTGGCCTGGGCAGAGCCCGGACCTTAACCCTATCGAGCACCTATGGGACTAGTTGGAGCGTCGACTTAAGGGGTGCCCCTGCCATCCAAAATCTTTGATGGAACTGACTTGTCTTCTCCAAGCCGAGTGGAAGAAAATACCGCTAGCCGTCGTACAGCGCCTGGTTGAGAGTATGCCCCAGAGGGTCGCAGCTGTAATCGCCGCTCGTGGAGGCTCCACCAACTATTGAAGGTGACTAAACTTCGTTTTTCTTTGCTATCACAGGTATCCGATTACCTGTTGGTAGATAGTGTATAAGTATAGCAGTTATATCCAAAGAGCGAGATCCAAAGTGAAAATCCTCCAAACTCGTGGCGTCAGTGAATAAACAAAGACATCGCTCTTTCCATATTTTAGCAACACACAGCAACCGAAAAATTGTTATCTCGAATCACTCGTTTTATTTCACACATACAAATATCATCACATGCAAAAAATGCACAGCATAAATTATCTACAAAGATCGCCTGGGTACACGCTCGATTTTTTTTATTCTGCTATATCTCTTTCTTCGTACAAGGGGACGGAAATATTACTGGTAGAGTATAAGCACATGCACACAAGTTGATAGCTTCAGATTAATATACACTGCTGGCCACTAAAAGTGCAGCACCACAAAAGACCAGAGATATCAAAGCCATATTTATTGTACAGAAAGCAGATGATACAGGAGTAAATAAAATTACAAATACGGCACAGTGAGACAAGGGGAACACATAACAATCAGTATCTGATGTAGCCACCATGGGCGGCAATTACAGCTACTACACGACCCGGCATTGCGAACAAGAGACGTTGGATATGTGTTGGGAAATGCTCGTCCACGCAGCTTTGATATGATGCCACAGATCATTCGTTGTATCCGGGGATGGTCTCTGGTGTGTCAGTCGTCCGGCGATTATGGACCACGCGTGTTCAATAGGAGACATATCCGGGGACCAGGCTGACAAAGAACACGTGGCACATTTTGGCGATCCAGGAAGTATTGGATGTTGCGCGCCACGTACGGTCGCGCTTTATCCTGCTGGTAAATGGTACCAGAGAGTCCCTGAAGATGTGATACAACAACAGGCTGGAACATCTCAATGATGTAAGGATGACTGTTCAACGTACTGGTAATATGGACGAGGAGCGGGCGGGAGTGGAACCCAATGGCACCCCATACAATAACGCCCAGGTCCCGAGCCGTTATGGTGCAGCGTAATGCAGGACTCACTCAGCCAGTCGCAGCTATACCACCAGACACGGATTCGTCCATCATGGTGTGACGTGCCTGCCCCGCAGGACGCACACGACATAACAGCAGATAGCAGCTACAACGAACGTCTGCGTAGCTCAATTGGTAGAGCGACTTGTTCCGGAATAAGTGGACTCGGGTTCGATCCCCGGCGTGGGCCAAAAATGACGAAGAAATTGACTTCGTTATAATGGTGCTGCAAACTGAAGCGGGATTCGTCGGAAAACACGATGACTTGCCATTCGCTTCTCCATGCGCGACGTCCTTGGCATCATTGCAGTCGCAGACGCCGGGGTTGTGCTGTCCAAGGTAACCGAAGCAATGGGCGCAGTGCAAAAATGCCCCGCTGCTGCAGACGATGTCGAATAGTCCGTGCGGGGACTGGGTGGTGTGTTCAAGGAGGTTAGAAGTAGGAGGGGCTGGCAACAGCCTCTCTCCCTGTGCTTCTGGCGCGACGCCACTTTTTTATCAGCTGACTACGCCAATGCGCCCAACCTGAGAATCTCCTGTATATCTCTATGGGGAAATCACGATTTTGAACGGGTTTTTCGGACCCTTACTCTACCCATTCAGGCATGAAAAAAATTGAGGTTGAAATATTCATTCCTATAATAAAAAAATTACAGAAAAAACAGGAGAACATGTGTTGGTATTTCTCTAAAAAATTGAACAAAATAATTATTTTTTGAGCGTAAGTGCATAGTGCGCATGGTTACTTGCATACTGCCCATGTGCAAGTAACGATGTTTAAAATATAACCAAAAGCCTAATGTTAAGAAATAAGAAGTCCGAAATATTCTTTCTTTTCCATCCTTGGTTTACATGCGCTACGCAAAACTGCTTAAGCCACAGGAAGTGACGTCACGTTCCCGAACTCTCGCAGCGCAGACTCCCAGCACCTCAGAGAGAGGACAGAAACAGCTGATCTGTTTTGGCTTCACTCAAAACGGGTCCCTTCACCTCCTCTTCTTCGAACCTCCTTGGTTGTGTCACATACCCGAACGGTGGTCGATGTGGCTGTGCGATCCCTCATAGTCATGCGCACTAGATGTTGGCCCTCTCGTTCGGTGGTGTGACGGGGCCTTTGAGATCCCGCTCGTCGGTGTGCTCGTTCTTCCGCAACCCACTTACACCATGTTCTCCTCATCGTGGCCGCATGCCGTCCCACACGAGCAGCGATGTCACGCAATCCCGATATCCACAATTCTTTCGCGATCGAAGTCGGAGATCTGCTAGTATGGCTGCCGTTGTCTTCGACGGGGCATGCTGCATTTGTCTGTAGCCAGGAACGGCGTGCAAACACTCTTCGAGTGCTTAACAGTTGCTCCTTGTTCATCATTCTTATACGACTTCCAGGAGGCGTTAGTGTCCCACATGATTTCCATATGTGCTGCCCGATTAATTATTTACATGTGCGTTCGTGTTCTGCCCTTCGGCCAACTTTCGATCCCCTAGAATGCGATCTTCCTGGGATTGCACTTTTAATGGCCAGCAGTGTACTTACAGAGAAAAACGAAATCTTGACCATTTATAATTCAAACTTATAAGACAAAACTTCAAACTACATGAAAAAAAAATGCAACCGACGGCAGCTATACCTAAAATACTATTCGACATAAATGGAATCGAAAGATTAAAAAAAACTCACTTATAAAACGTGGAAAGAGCGATGACCTCTGTTTGATGTTCCTAGTCCACGACAAGTGTCTGTATTAATGATAAAAAAAAATTCAATTGAATGTTTAGAAGCAAATATATGAAATAAAATGTATTTTGAATTCGACATCATCTGCATTTACGCCCTCTAGCGGCGAAATTGTACATCATAAAAAAATGAAATGAAGGATCATCATTCACATACACTGCTGGCCATCCAAAATGCAACACCAAGAAGGAAGTATCCGAACGGCCTGAAATTCGCAGCATGCGTCGCCCCCGAGAGGACGTGCAAACGATTAGCATTGCAGGGCATATGCAAATCATGAACGCCCGACACGCCACCGAGAAGCACTATAAGAAGGGTGCACAGAAGGCGGGATGTAAGTAGTGGAAGTGTGTTGTGCTGCCGGACCTGTGCGTGGGAAGCTTCCTGATGCCTCGTCGCAAAAAACGGCAGTCATTCCAGCACGTTTCGGAGTTCGACAAAGGAAGAATAGTGGCTTATCGCGACAGCGGTTTATCGTACCGAGACATCGGCGCCCGTGTGGGACGACATCCAGCCACAGTGAGGCGAGTATGGATTCGGTGGGTGCAGGAAGGACGGACGGACCGACGTGAGCGATTGCCGCAGCCGCGGCACACCACCGAACGAGAGGGCCGGAATGTGGTGCGGCGGGCATTGACGGCTCGCACCGCCACATCACGAACGTTAGTGTAGGAATTAGGGTGTGTTGCGCAACAACCTGTGTCAGCACGTACCGTTCGACGTCGTCTGCAGGAGCGGGAAATTGTCGCACGGCGCCCATTGCTCCGATTACCATTGACGTTACACCACCGGCGAGTGCGGCGGCAGTGGGCCATTGAACGCCGCACCTGGACTACGGAATGGCACGACATTGTCTTCTCCGACAAATCCCGCTTCTGCCTGCAACACCACGATGGTCGGATCCGCGTCTGGCGGCACAGCGGCGAGAGACTGTATGACGCCTGCATTATGCATCGCCATACCGGTTCGTCGCCTGGCGTTATGGTTTAGGGCGCAATTGGATATGACACCCGCACCCCTCTGGTATGCATCGCCGGTACACTCAACTGCCACCGCTACATCTCAGACGTTTTGGAGCCTGTAGTCTTCCCTTACCTTGCTGCCGTGGCCCGTCTGTTCTCCCGATATGTCGCCCATCGAACACGTCTGGTTGCTGATCGGCAACCGAGTGGCCCGGCAAACACCACCCGCTGCTACGCCTGATGAACTGTGGCAACGTGTGGAAGCAGCCTGGACCGACATACCCCAAGCCCACATCCAAAGCGTCTCTCGTTCGATGCCGTGGCGTGTAGCGGCCGTTATTTCCAGTCATGGGGGCCACACGAACTATTGATGTCTGCGTGTTCCGCAAGTCGCACGGGCCTGTAAGCTCAATCGTTTCATCTTTGTATCTGTTGTTATGTGTCCAGTAAATCTGGCTTTGCTATCTCGTGTCCTTCTTGGTGTTGCATTTTGGGTGGCTAGCAGTGTATTTCAAACTTCCCAATGCAACACCAAGAATTTTTTAAATCGGACTATTAGGTGCAGAGATATGGCGTCTACAGACGGAAAAACGGACAAACCGATAACATAAGCACGTTCTTTTTTCACAAAAGACGTGCTAAAAAGTATGGTCTTCTGATAAACTGTGATCACTGCGGTTCGCTCTAAATTTAATTCGATGCGACGGGTATGCAATGTTTTCATTTACGGAGAAAATTCCACTCAAATGCATTGCTAGTAGGAGTTTTGTCGGTGACTTTAGATTCGATTTATTTGCGACTCTTCACTCCATGAAAGAATATGATACGAAAAGTCGATGAAGACGTTTATAATTTTCTATCATGTGTATTCGCATTAAGACTTACAGTATTAACGTACACTGCTGTTACTAGAAATTGCAACACCATGAAGAAAGGCTCAAATTTCCAAGACATTTGCAGGATGGATAGAGAACCGTGAGAGATGCAAATGATTACAATTGCAGCCCAACGCCATCGGAAACACAGGGGGTATAAAAGAAGGCGTACAGTGTGCAGGTTTTTAAACTTGCTATCGCTAAACTCAATCGTACGCAGTTGTTAACATGTAAACATGCAGCGTAGGAGGACCACACAACCATACGAACACTTGACTGTGTTTGAAAGAGGAAGAACCGTTGGACCCAGAGGTGGTAGTTTATCATACCGTGATATTACTGCACTCGTTGGGAGTAACGCAACTACCGTCATGCGTACATGGCGTCAATAGGCAGCAAAATGTTCAACGCATCGTCGTGTAGAGTCTGGAGCCCGAAATCGCACGACCGAGTGGGAAGACAGGCACCTGCACCGTATGGCAATGTCGTCGCGCACAACATCATCCACGACACTTGCGCAGCAACGGAGGATGGTTACACATCGTCCGATGTCTGCAAGCACTGTTCGTCTCCGATTGCTGCAGAGAGGCCTCGTGGCTCGCTGTCCATTGCTGCGACTTCCCTTGACTCTGAACTGTAGGAGCCAATGATTGCAGTGGTGCCGCGAACGTCGAAAGTGGAGTGCTGAATGGGAGCATATTGTGTTTTCGGACGAGTCCAGATTCAATCTAATGCATTACGACGGGCGAATCCTTGTTCACAGATACCGTGGTGAACGGCATCTGGAAGGCTGCGTAATTGTATGCAATTGCGATCTTTTGCAGCTTGTACCATAACTAATCACTCTCATAAATTTCATTGTGATTGCTTGTTTCTTTCTTGGTGTTGCAATTTCTATTAACAGCAGTGTATTTGCAACGATTTGTTCTGGAGTTGACTCAGCCATTAAACCACCCTTCTACTTAACTCACTGTCTGTTCTCTACTTATAGTACTTTCGTACTTCCTAATTTCCCGTGCAACATCATCTTCGCAAGAAGCCACCAAACTCCCTATGCGCGTTACTATTAAGGAAGTCCTCTATTTCTCCTCTTCTTCTCGTAACGTTATGTCATGACATTCAGATTTTTTGCTGGAAACTTTCTTTCGCGCTTCCCTTGTTGTGGAGAAAGCAGCTAGTGACGCCGCAAAGCTTGTAAAAGCTTTACCTACTGTCTAGGTCACTTTCGCTTTCCTAGGCTGCCTTAGATAGAGGTATGACGTACTACTGAGGTTACAGGACATGTCAAGACGACAAATATGCAGAGATAACTTCTGTCGGTGTAGATTAATGGTAAAGCTTCGGCTCCGGAGCAGAGGAATGTGGATTCGATCTCCGTCACGGACAAATTTGTGTTTTCACATTAGCGCCTGTTGTGGGAAATGAATCAGCTGGCCGTTGGGTTCTTCGGAAAATGTGTAATGTTCGTTCCACTCTGCGACTGAAATTAATGAAAAATTTCTTCTTCGCTTAAAAAAAACAAAAACAAGAAAGATGACACCGAATTTTCGGGTGTAATAAGCACGTCTTTTGAATCCGTTCTGACGCAAATTAAATTTATCAAAGCTATTCAAAGTCAATGGAACCGGCATGGAAAACAATAGTATCTGACGGAAGAAAGAAGTTTTTCAATCGGGTCTTTGATCACTCATATATTGCTGTAAACGGAATCGTGAGCTTACGAACTCTTAGAAACAGAGTTATCGACAAAAATAAGATGTGACTTTACGTACCTTGTTGGGCAAACCATGCATTATTTTAGGAAGAAAGTATTCACAAAAGGTTTATCCATATGAGTGGTATCGGTCCAAGAAAAATAATTTTAGTCGCGTTTTCAGGAGCCCAGATTTTGCTACAAATACATCAGAAATAGAAATGAACACTTATGACCCATGGTGGCCAAACCATTGTTTACCAAACATTTGAAATTACGTGAAAAAATATTTTCCGTCAGGTCTTGTATGCGATACAGGAAAACGCAATTTACCATTGTGCGCCCTAGCGGAAAGTCTATGATTTACTTGAAAATTTTGAATCTATAGGAAAAACATTGCGCATCGGAAACACTATCCAACAAAGAAGGAATTTTTCAAATCGGACTTTTAGAAGTAGAGATGTTGACAAAAATAAGATATACATCTACGCTCCCTGGCGTAGAAACCATGCATTATTTCAAGAAGAAAATGTTCCTAAAATGTTTGTCGAAATGAGTAGTATCGGTCAACAAAATACTTTTTCTCAATCGAGATTTTAGGAACTCATATTTTGCTGCAAATACATCAGAAGCGGAAATTAAAACTTACGCCACCTGGTGGCCAAACAATTTTTTACAAAAAATTGAAATTACGTGCAAACGATTTCCCATCAGTAGCTGTATCCGGTGCAGATAGAATTTTTCAGATCGGAGATTTAGAAGGAGAAAACGCAATTTTTCAGATCGGAGATTTATATAGGAGAAAACGCAATTTACCTTTACGCCCCCTAGCGAAAAGTCTATGAACTACTTGAAAATTTTGAATTTATAGGAAAAACATGTCACACTAGAAACAATATCCAACAAAGAAAGCATTTTTTTAAATCGGACTCTTAGAAGTCGAGATATTGACAAAAATAAGACATACATCTACGCCCCCTGGCGTAGAAACCGTGCACTAATATAAGAAGAAAATGTTTCTAAATAGTTTGTTGGCATGAGTAGTATCGCTCTACAAACGACGTTATTTTCAATCGAAAATTTAGAAGCTCATATTTTGCTGCAAATACATCAGAAGCGGGAATTAAGGTCCACGCCCCCTGGTGGCCAAACCATTTCTTTACAAAAATTAGAAATTATGTGCAAACGATTTTCCATCAGGAGCTGTATCCGGTGCAGAAAGAATTTTTCAGATCGGAGATTTAGAAGCAGAGATATAGGGGGAAACGCAATTTACCTTTACGCCCCCTAGCGGAAAGTCTGTGAATTACTTGAAAATTTTGAAACTACATGAAACTAATGTCACACGGAAAACACTATCCAACAAAGAAGGAATTTTTCAAATCGGACTCCTAGAAGTCGCGATATTGACAAAAATAAGATATACGTCTACGCCTCCTGGCGGAGAAACTGTGCAATATTTTGGGAAGAAAATATTCCGAAAAGGTGTATCGATGTGAGTGGCATCAGTCCACGAAAGAACTTTTTCAATCGATATTTTAGAAGCTCAGATTTTATGGCAAATACATCAGAAGCGAAAATTAACACTTACGCCCCCTGGTGGTCAAAGTATTCTTTTCCAAAAATTCGAAATTATATGCAAAAGATTGTGCATCAGGAGATGTATCCGCTGCAAAAAAAATTTCAAATCGGAGTTTTAGAAGAAGAGTTATCGGAAAAAAATGCAATTTACTTTTACGCCCCCTAGCGAAAAATCTATGTGTAATTTGAAAAAGAAACTATATCCAAAATACTCTTCGACATAAATGGAATCGAAAGATAAAAGATTTTTTCAATCGGATGTTTAGCAGCAAATATGTGGAATAAAACGTATTTTTTAATTCGACATCATCTGCATTTACGCCCTTTAGCGACGAAATTGTGCATCGTAAAAAAAAAAAACGAAATAAAGGATCATCATTCGCATATTTCAAGCTTTCAAATGCAAAAAGAATTTTTCAAATCGGACTTATAGTTGCAGAGATACCGTGGGTACAGACGGACGGACGGACGGACGGACAAACGGATAACATAAGCACGATCTTTTTTTACAAAAGACGTGCTAAAAAGGAAAAGGAGAAAGAAACGATGGAGATGATATGTACTACAACGGTAAAGCACATGTCAAGACGATACATCCGCAGCTAAAACTTCTGTTGGTGTAGATTAAAGGTAAAGGATTCGGCTCCGGAGCAAAGGGATTCGACTTCGTCACCAACAAATCTGTGAATTTCACAGAGGCATGATGTCGATTGCTCGCAGCTGTACTTTACTTCGTAGCTGTAAGAAGTTCTCTAACGGAAAATGCTTGATGATCACTGAACGGTCACTAATAATTTTCATGCATGGCTACTGAAAGGTTAGTAACGGCTGCTGTAAAATTTCCGTTAAGTTGACTATAAGATGGTGACAAATAAACCTACTATTGTATCATATTCCTGGTAATAAATATTTTCTAGAAACAATATTATGGCATTTTGTTTTATGTTTGAAAGTTTAACGATCGATCGGCTATAAGCAGTAGCTCGTCCCCAATTTAGGACCACTGATTCCAGAAAAGGGAGAGAGTTAGTGCCCGAAGACAAGCATACAATCCATGCCTTCAGCACATGGGATTCGAACCTGGACCCACGGACAAGTGGTTAGTAGCCAGCGCTTCGTACTACTCTGTCACTCGGACGGCTAAACAACATATGATATATTTTTATTAGAATTTTTTTTTTTTTTTTTTTTTTTTTTTTGATTCAGGGTTTAACGACCGTCGTGAGCAACTCAATGAGCTATAAGCAGTCGCCCGTCCCTAATTTAGGGCCACTTATTCCAGGGAAAGGAGAGAGCCAATGCTGTAACACAAACACAAGAACCATGCCCTCACGGGATTCGAACCCGGACCCATCTCGGACGAATGGCCATAAGCCAGCCCTTAGACCACTGCGCCACTCGGGCCGACATTAGAATGTTCTGTAACGCTCATAAACATGACGTATTCCAATTTTTTTTTTTTACCCCTGAATTTTCCAGAAAATAATATTGGTCACTATAGTTCGTAGCCAATTTTTTTTACAAAACTGTAGCTCACCGATTGTGATAAACCTACATCGTAAAAGAAATCTTCCGCATGCTTCCATGTTGGAAAGTATGAAGTCAGTTTTGATTTATACTGCATTTTTATCTGCTACAGTTTTTTAAAACCAGTATTTGCATGAAAACGTCGATTTTTCTAGCCCAGTGGAATATTTCCGCAGGTTACACATGGTTAGGTCAGCAAAAGGAAAAAGAAAAAAAAAACGAAAAAAAACGCGAGTTTTCGATATTACGGTTCCGTTTAAGAGTGATTTGGAAAGTCACAGCTAACAAGATGTTACCTCATTTCGTCGTACAACCTGACTCCGAAGTAGTACTTCATGGTGATCATATGTCAGTGTGTTAACAGAACGCTTAATTAGGCGGTCACACACCTCAAGCAGAAGGCCGAGTTGATTACATTTTAGGAATTGGGTTATGTCATTTCGAACGTGATCATTATAAATCAAGTGCCGGGCGAATTGACCACCAAAGCAAAAAACAATATTTCACCACAGCTGTTCATTATATTTAACACAATAAGAGTTTAATTCGATATAGGGTACATGGGGACAAAAAAACAAGGTTTAGATATAAGGTATGTTAACACAAAGAGGAAGCTTATTGCGTGTGAGACTGCAGTTTGGTTCAAAGGCATTTATTATCAGACGCATTATTATCGCAATTCAGGTAACACGCAGTCTAGTTCATCTTCAAGTTACTTGTATTATAACAATTTTTTTTCCGTTCGTACAATAGATGGCGAAAATTGAAAGTATGGCTTATAATGTTTTGAAGGCGTTTTAGGTTCGTTAGTGCGTTGAAATCGTACTAATGTTTAACAATTGCATGACTAGTGATACAGTTCTACGATATAACGATATACAGTTCTACGCTATAACGATATACGATATAAAGCGCCTCATAGCGGTGAACGGATTGGTAAAAGCAGCTCAAATTCTCAAAAGCAATTTAAAATATAACTTCTTGTTTTAATCACTTAGCATTTTCATTAAATTTTTAATACTAATTATTTCTATCAATTTTCGTAAAAGTTGCATTATTTGCGCAATTTTAAGCAAAAGAAAGAACGTTAAGTGGGTGCAGTGTCTCACTCAGGATTTTTTTCACGGGGGTGGCCCAAAATATTGAAGGTGCAAATAAAAATACCCAAGAGAAAACATCTCCCATAATAGTGGGAAAAGATGAAAATATCCCCGCCGTATTAAAGTGTGTTTTAAATTATTCGTAAAATATATATTTAAAACGTGCAAATATATATAAAAATAAACAGCTAGTAGCAAAGAAAGAAGGACCAAGGTCATGGAGAGGGTCCGGGCCCCTGGGCCACCCCCACTGAGTGCGTCACTGCGTAGATGTCAGATGTTGCTCTGTAATTCTATGCTATTTCAAATATTCCGTGTGATTAACATGAAGAGGTCACGGTGACTCAGTGGACTAATTGCTGTCTTCTTATTATTCATCTTGCATGGGTTCGATTCCCTGTGAGGCATGGGTTTGGAAAAAAGTAATATAGTTAACATTTAGTTTTTCTTTTTCTTTAATTGCATTGTACCATTTTACAAATTTTAGTGCGCATTTAGTTTAATTAATTATATGTCAATAGCACACGAACTATATTTCTAATAGGAATAAATGAGCTTAAGTTTAATCCTCGTGCAAGCAGTAACAGAAGTAATCGAAATGGACCGTATCTGCACGATCTATAAAGTAGATGAAAGATACCGATGGCCACGAATAAATGTTTTGGCCCCGCGATCTTCGTGTTAACGATATTCCACTGTACATACACACCAGTGGCGTACCCAGTGGGGTTGGCCCAGGGGCCTAGGCCATTCCTATGGATACCATTTGGTTCTTCATTCTTCCTCATTGGCTGCTTATATTTAAATATATTTGTATGTCTTTAAATATATATTTTACGAATAATTGGAAACGCACTTTAATACGGAGGCCTGTGGCGCAGTGCTTAAGAGCTGGATTCTGATCATTCGTCCGAGATGGGTCCAGGTTCGAATCACGGTGAGGCATGGATGTTGTGTTTGTCTTATAGCATTGGCTATCTCCCTTCTCTGGAACCAGTGACACTAAATTAGGGACGGGCGACTGCTTTATAGCCCATTAAATTGCTCACGGTAGGCGTTAAACCCCCAACAAAAAAAGAAACAAAAAAAAAAAAAAAAAAGAGAAAAAGAAAAGGACATTAATATGGCGAAGATATTTTTATCGGTTCCGAATATTTTAGAACATGTTTTCTGCGGGGTATTTTTATATCTATTATCAATATTTTTTGGGCCACTCCCATCAAGAAATATTGGGTGCGCCACTGCTACATAGCCAACTTTTCTAGCCCCGTTTAATTTCACCATTCTAGTGCTTTTTCAGAACGTTATCTTTCGTAATCGATTTAAGCATTCATTTTCTGCTATTGCGTGCACTAAAAAGAAACATCTTCGTTTCAGGCCGATAAACAAAAGCATACCAGTGGAAGTTTGGGCTAAGAAGCTGAAAACTTCCGGGTAATTCATTTCCAGTGAACGAATAAGTGCTTGCTAAATTGCTCTATACGACAGTAACTAATGTTATTACTAAACTTTTTGGAGCCAAACGAACTGATTAATCTGACTAAGTAGCTTTAGTTCCAGCGTGGTGAGTTTAACGTCTCAGTGCCGCCGAGATTTAAGACCGGTGAATAAAAGATATCATTCCGTAAGTACGTCCGATTTTCAGCTGCACCGCTTCGTTAGTTTTTAATGGGTCTTGCGACCTGGTCTACTGTTTCTGATTTAACGTTTTTATTACATGCATTATTAAATAATAAATAAGTAAGCGAAAGAGAGAGAGAGAGAGAGAGAGAGGAGAATGTTTATGGCTCAAAGGAATATTTTTTCTGACGTGTTTTACAAACGGGGACATCCGATTATGTAACACGCAGATGTTAATCAAAACATGATTTGAGAATTTAAAAGTATGGATGATTAAAATCATTAGTGAAAACTCACTGTGTGTGATCCAGTGCTATGCACCAAACGAAGCATAAAACAGAAATATTCCAGTTCACAAACTGAAGATTTCCCTGACACAATATTTGATTAACATAAATCCAATGGTGCCGGAAAGACGTTCGGGTACCTTTTTTTCTAGAAGGACGATATGCATAAGTGGAAATCATACGAGACAAAACTAAGAACGTTTTTACAAACCCCTCTCTTCCTCTACCTATCTGTCTATTATTTGCCCAGACATGTCTACTGGGCCCATGATCATAGTGGGCCCCAAGGCAATAGCCCCTATAGACTCCCCAAAACCGGCCCTGAGTGCAACCAGTAACCCCCCAAAGGTGGACAGTCCTGTTTTATATCGAAATTAGTTGTGTCTTGGCTGACTTCCAGACACTGCCAAAAGGGAAGAAAAACTCAGGGGTTTAGATGTGGCGTTCAGAACAGGAACATAACAAGCAGCAACAAAACATTTTATAAGGCAACTTATTTGGAAGATTAGGTTTAACGACCACCGTGAGCAACACAATGGGCTATAAGCAGTCGCCTGTCCCTAATTTAGGGCCACTGGTTCCAAGGAAGGGACATAGCCAGCAGTGCCGTAAGACAAACACAACATCCATACCTTACATGATTCGAACCCAGCTGCTTCTCAGACAAATCGTCATAAGCCAACGCTTAGACCACTAATCCCACCGGGGCGGCATCTGGAAAATTAGAAAGACGAAATGTTTATAACAGTGCAATAAGTTGAAAAACCTATGTTTGTCGTGTGTATCTATTAAATTGAAGCATTAATGTGATTCTTTTTTTTCTTTTTTTTTCAGATTATCCTATTGGCCGGCGCCATTTTATCTGCAGCTGCCCCAGCTGAAAAAGCGAAAGAGGACAAAAATGATACAGATTTGAAAGCCGAGGAAGGCAGACAGCACTACACTTTGGCAAAGAGTCAGGATTACCATTCAGGATACGGTGGCCCAGGCCCGTACGGCTCAACACATAATCAGGGATCAGGATATTTGCCAGCTGCTTCTCAACCCAGAGCGTACGCATCCGGCGTGTCAAGCACTTATAACAGAAGAGGCCATTCTTCCTACGGCCATCCGGGAGACTACGCTCAGTCCTCAGTTTATGGACACGGCTATGGCGATCCCGGATTATCCCCAGGATACAAAGCATCAGGATCTGGAGGTTACGGTCACAGAGTTCCAGCCATAAGGGAAACTGCCTACGCACAACCAGACCCTTCCTACGCTCTTCCACCACCATCTTACGGTAGTCCCAGCATTTCCTACGGCGGCGGGCACGGCAGATATGGACCACCAAACGCATATTCCGCAGAATCGCAGCTGCACTCTCAAGACCCAAGTTATGACCCTGCCAAGGATCCTGTTAGCCAATACTCATCGTACATCCCCATCAGAGAATACGGTCCCGACGCCAGCAAGGAAAAGAATGAACTTAGCATCTATGGATATTAAAAACAACTCCCACACTAATGAAATTTGAAAAACAACACTCACAAAAGCGGATTTACTTCTTTTTTTTATTTATTTGGAGTATCAGCACAGCTTTTTTTTTTATTAGAGCCGAGTAATACCTTTTGATATTCGTGAAACAAAGTTTGTTTTTTTTTATATTAGAGGTTTTTTTTTTTTTTTTTTGGATTGGAGGCCCTAATTTAGGGTCACTGGTTCCAGGGAAGGGAGAGAGCCAGTGCCACAAACACAACATCCATGACTCACCGGGATTCGAACCCGGACCCCTTTCGGACGAATAATCAGAGGCCATCGCTTAGACCACTGCGCCACCGGGGAGGGGGCGACTATTAGAGGTTTAACGACCCTCGTGAGCAACTCAATGGGCTATGAGCAGTCGCCCGACGCTAATTTGGGGCCACTAGTTCCAGGGAAGGGAGAGAGCCAGCGCCGTAAGACAAACACAACACCCATGTCTCATCGGGATTCGAACCTCGACCCAACGAATGATCAGAAGCCATCGCTTAGACCACTGCGCCATTGGGGCGGCAAAAACAAAGTTAACTAATCACACAAACTAGCATTTGGTCAACAGAGTTTGTTTCCTACTTACGTACTTTGCCTTTGCTGGCACAAACACACGGAGGGCGGAAAAATATATGAAACATTTTAAATATATTTCAAGGGGTATTAATATTTTGTCAGAAAGCTAACGAAACAGCAAAAGGAAAGCTTAATCAATTAGAACCACATGCCATCTAGATGACCGAGTGGTCTAATGCGCGGACTTCTGACTATTCCTCTGAGATGGGCACGGGCTCGATTCCTCGATGAGGCATGGGTGGTGTGTTTATCTTATGGCACTGTTTCCTTCCCTTCCCTGGAACCAGTGGCTCTAAATTAAGGATTGGCGACTGCTTACAGCTCTACGAGTTTCTCTTAGCTGCCGTTAAACCCCACCTAAAAAGAGAAATCCTAGTGCAAAACTGTTCAGAAAAAAAAATCGGATTTTTAAGATTCGCAAACTTTCAATATCATCCTCAATTAATTAATGTGGTATACATTATAGTTGTGACAGTAAAAATAGAAGTGAGAGCTAATGAGAATATCCCAAAACTGAGAAAAATCGCGTCCTGGGTTGTGATTGATCACCCGGTGCCAGTGGCGCACCCAGGAATTCTTGTTGGAGAGGGGATGTATATATATAGTATACGTACACAACGTATGTGCATATATATAGCATACATACGCAATGTGTGTACATATATATAGTATACGCCTGTAGTTTATATACGGTTGTGACGTACGTCGCTCTTAATCTTTTTGGGGCTTTGAAAAGAAGGCACCATGCAATAGAAGACACTATGTAATTTTTTTAACATGTGAAATAATATTTTTGAATGTTTAATTTGTGACGTAGTTGCTCTTAATCTCTTTATGGCTTTGGGAAGAAGACCCAGTGTAATAGAAGACACTATGTAATTTTTTTAGAAGACACTATGTAATTTTTTGAACATGTAAAATAATATTTTTCAATGTTTAATTTGTGACGTAGTTGCTCTTAATCTCTTTGGGGCTTTGGGAAGAAGACCCAGTGTAATAGAAGACACTATGTAATTTTTTCAACAGGTAAAATAACATTTTTGAATGTTTAATTTGTGACGTAAGTCGCTCTTAATCTCTTTTTTTTTTTTTTTGATTGGAGGTTAAACGACTACCGTGAGCAACTCAATGGGCTATAAGCAGTCGACCGTCCCTAATTTGGGGTCACAGGTTCCAGGGAAGGGAGAGAGCCAGTGCCGTAATACAAACACAACATCCATGCCTCACCGATATTTGAACCCGGGCCCCTTTCGGACGACTGATCAGAGGCCATCGCTTAGAACACTGCGCTACTGTGGCGGCTAATCTCTTTATGGCTTTGGGAAAAAAGACACTAGCATTTTGAACACATAAAATAATATTTTTGAATGTTTAATTTGTGACGTACGTCGTTCTTAATCTCCTTGGAGGGGGCTGAGCCCCCAAAGCCCCCTCCGTGGGTGCGCCAATGCCCGGTGCTCCTTTTTTACTGCAAGAAAGCTGAATCACATACACTTCATTGACACCCCCGATATATGTCGTAAGCGTCGAGATAATATTGAAATTGTAAGACCTTTGTAAAAAAGAGTTTATATTGCATTTAGATGAAATTCTACTGAGTCACATGAAAACAATGGAAAGTGGAAAATTCGCCCCCCCTCCCCCGCGGTTGCGCAATGAGCTAAGCGCTGTCTTTTGATCATTTATCATCCCGGTGAGGCATGGATGTTGCGCTTGCTTTACGGCACTGGCTCTCACCCTTCCCTGGAACCAGTGGTCCTGAATAAGGGACAGGCGACTGCTTATAGCCCATAGAGTTGCTCACAGCGGTCGTTAAACCCCCAAAGAAACAAAAAAAATAAAAGGGGAAAATTATTTCCCTATCATGCACTCGGTAATATTGAATAGTTCAGCCACATATGCCCTACAAAAATAAAACTTTACTAATAATTAGTTAAATTATTCTCACTCACACACATCTCAGCTGAAAAGTACAAGTGATTTATTTTTTTAGTTGAATTTCGGTAATGTAGGCACGCGTTTCATGTACATATATGCTGACATACTGTATATATATATATATATATATATACTGAAAGGCAACATGTACCCCACAGATCCTACAAAACCAATTACTCAAGGTTTTTTCTGCATTCCTTTCCTGCTTATTTTACTACTAGCTCATGTTTTTTACCTGTTTTTTTTATTCTTCACTTTAGGTTATTATACCTACTGTTATTTGCCTCTCTCTCTACACATATAGATACATATAATTAGCTAGGCTAAATTTGAAAAAATGAAATAAATTCCGTAAATCTTCTAAAGAGCTCGAAACACTGATGCGTGTTGAATCTCGAAGAAAAGTAAAACATTAAATATGTATTAACTTGAATCTACTGAATCTAGAGGACAATTTTAAAGCAGGCTGTTTGTTCACAAGGAATTTTAATGCAGAATACAGCGACGCACGAATATCAAAAGTTATGCATTTGCTGCTCGAATTTCTAAAGCGCACCAATTTGTGAATGCTTCCATTGAAGAAAGGATAACAGTTTTAAAACTTCATTTGCTGACATTAGTGTACGTATTGTTCACGTGTGCTAAACTTGAAGGGCAGCACTGTGATCGGCTTCGTCTTCAGCGCCCCCTGTCGCGGCCGTTGGCATCTCATTAAGTTACCTTCTGCTCTGGTCTGGAGTCCCTAACAAAGGGACTGAGTTTCAGAGTTTTGAAAAAAGGGTGGCCAGTTCGTCCACCATTGAAAAGTAGTTAAAAGACCAACGGAATAGAACGCTTCGAGTTGTCAAAGCGTTAAATATTAGGTGCTGTACCTGTAACAGATGGTAACATCTCTTATCTGTCAAAAATTTCTCGTGGCTGATTCAAGTAGATGCGCTTTATGTTTTGCACACTCCGTAGTACTAAAAGAAATTGTTACAAAATTGTGGAAAAAGAATTGTAAATTTTTTGTACAGCTTAAGTTATTTAGAAGAAGATTACTGCTATTGTAAAATATGGTAATTAAATGCATTCGGATGTGAAGCAGTTTTTGTCATGGAGCATAATAAATATATGTTTTGTGTAATTTGCAGAAGTCGTGAATTTTCTGTGAATTTATTGTTTCACCCATTTACACGGCACTCTTAACCCTTTAGTGTCAAGACCCGAAAATTGTGTGTCACCCATTATACCATATGGTCCGTAACTTTCTGTTGCTGCTTTTCGAATTTTTGTTCCTCGTTTTACAGGTTAACAAAAGAAGGATTAAAGTGGGGTCACCACAAAAATTTCCGATCTGTAGACTTGCTATAGATTTACCTTGAGATGTTTCGCGGAACGAATGTGATGTTATGAGAATGAATAATCCGCGATGTTATGACAACGAATGATGTGCGATTTTATGCGGATAAATGATATACGATGTTATGAGAATGAATAATGCGCGATGTTATGACAACGAATGATGTGCGATTTTATGCGGATAAATGATATACGATGTTATGAGAATGAATGCGATGTTATGAGATTGAATGAATCGCGATGTTATGAGAATGAATGATATGTGATGCTATGAGAATGAATGATATGCGATGTTATGCGAATAAATGATACGCGATGTTATGAGAATGAATCATACGCGATGTTATGAGAATTAATGATATGTGATGTAATGAGAATGAATGATATGCGATGTTATGAGAATGAATGATATGCGATGTTATGAAGATGAATGATACGCAATGTTATGAGAATGTAATATATGCGATGTTCTGAGGAAGAATGAATCGCGATGTTATGAGAGTGAATGATATGTGATGCTATGAGAATGCATGATACGCGATGTTATGATAATAAATAATACGCGGTGTTATGAGAATGAATCGTACGCGATGTCATGAAAATGAATGATATGTGATGTTATGAGAATGAATGATATGTGATGTTATGAAAATGAATGATGTGCGATTTTATGCAAATAAATGATATACGATGTTATGAGAATGAATGATATTCGATGCTATGAGGATGAATGATACGCGATGTTATGTGAATGAATGATAGGCGATGTTATGAAAATGAATGATATGTGATGCTATGAGAATGCATGTTACGCGATGTTCTGAGAATAAATAATATGCGATGTTATGAAAATGAATCATACGCGATGTTATGAGAATGAATGATATGTGATGTTATGAGAATGAATGATATGTGATGTTATGAAAATGAATGATGCGCAATTTTATGAGAATAAATGATATGCGATGTTATGAGAATGAATTATACTCGCTGTTATGAGAATTAATGATGCACGATGTTATGAGAATGAATGATAAGCGGTGTTAGGAGAATGAATGATATGCGGTGTTATGAAAATGAATGATATGCGGTGTTATGAGAATGAATAATATGTGGTGTTATGAGAATGAATCATACGCGATGTTATGAGAATGAATGATATGTGATGTTATGAGAATGAATAATACGTTATGTTATAAGAATGAATGATATGTGGTGTTATAAGAATGAATGATGTGCGATATTATGAAAATGAATGATGGGGGTGGGATGTTATGAGAATGAATATTATCTGCTCTAGAAAAACCAACTCCTAAATCAGTACTTTTTCCAGTGAGAAATATGGTGACTGAAGGTGATATTTGTTTATCCTGCAGAAGCCGTGCAAAGTCAAAGAACATGTGGAGATAGGAAATTCTACTCACTCTGGATAGGCTATTCGGGATGACGTGGTTGTTTTCATGTACGGTCTGATTGGGGCTATGATCGTTAAAGGGTTAGACGATTATACTCTGCAAAATAAATGACTGCACATTGATTATGGCGTTTGAGTAAATCGGATTATTTAAATGCATGAGTGTGAGGCAATGCGATGTGATAACGCGATCATTAATTTTTTGTTTCAGATGTGCGAATGAAAATTATGTGCACAGAGGAGCACGATGCAAGTACAATGCAAAAAAATGACATGTGATACAGCAAAAACAGTACTCCGTGATAATGGATATATCGCGTGCACACGCTGACGAAGTCATTTTCTTTTATCAACTATATACTATGCATTACTCATAGTTATAGCAAAAATCTGTTTCTGCGGAAAATCGAAAATCTTGTTTTATAGTTAGGGGTTCTGGTAGTTTAAAATTTGAAAAGAATTCTTTCCATTTCACCTTCCCCAGAAAGTGAAAAATAGTAATTGCATTCACTCATTCCCTCCCTCCCCTCCCCTATTTGTGGGAAAATTGTATGAGAAACCCTCCTTTATGCATACATCGTGATCAAAAGTGTCTGGACACCCCTTTTGAATGCAGACTCCAGTTGTTCCCTGAACCGATCCTGTGCGGGTAAAAGATTTGTTAGATCCTGGCAGGATTGCTCGCGCAACGCCTTCACTATCAAAATTTTGAGAGAGTCCCACATACCCCTGCAGAGACGGCGTTTTTACGGAACAGACACACTCAGAAACTTAGCTTACCCCTTTTGAGTAATGGATTTGCCCATATACGTCACAGCCACGACTCATATAGGTATAAAAAGACGCACATGGCCTGGCAAACATCATAGACAAGCCTGAACAGTAAAATGGGCCGTACGGTAGAGCTCAGTGATTTTCAACGTAGCACGATCACAGGATTCCATCTTAGCATCAAGTCAGTTTGGGAAATTTCTGCTCTGCTGTAACTGCCCAGATCGGATGTAAGTGAAGTTTTTTTTGTGAAGACGAAACGCCTCGAAGCAACAACATCGCAATCGCGACTTGTCAAGCCACGTAAAATGACTGAGCAGGACCCACGAGTGCTGAATCGGGTGGTGCGACAAAATCGCCTATCTTTGATTGCAGCACTCACCACCGAGTTTCAAAATGCCTCTGGAAGCAACGCCAGCATCATAACGGTTAGTCGAGAGCTGAAGGGGTTCCGTGACCGAGCAGCCACACACAAGCTAAACATCAGCAAAATCAACGCTATGTCCCTGTTGGAGTGGTGTAAAACTCGGTGGCTGGTGCAGTGGAAACGCGTTCTCTGAAGTGATGAATCACGTTTCACCATCTGGCAGTCCAAAGGATGAGTCAAGGTGTGGAAAATGCCAGATGAACGCTACGTTCCCTACTGTGTTGTGCTAGCTGTGAAATTTAGTGGAGGTGGCATCATGCTCTGGGGTTGGTTGGGAAGGTGCAAACCTCGGCGGCAGAGGACTCTGGTGCAGTGGAAACGCGTTGTATAGATTGATAAATCACGCTTCACCATCTGTTAGTCCGACGGGCGGGTCTAGGTGAAAAGGATGATAGGTGAAAGCTACCTTCCCGACTGTGTTTTGCTAACTATGAAGCTTGGTGGAGGAGGCATCATGCTCTGAGGTTGGTTGGGGTGGTAGAAACCTCGGCGGCAGTGGAAACGCTGAATGACGAATAACGCTTCACCATCTGGAAGTCCGACGGACGAGTCAAGATGTAGAAGATGCCAGATGAACGTACCTTCCTGACTGTGTTGTGCTAGCTGTGAAATTTAGTGGAGGAGGCATCATGCTTTGGGGTTGGTTGAGGTGGTGCAAAACTCGGCGGCAGTGGACCCTGGTTCAGTTAAAGCGCGTTCTCTGGAATGATAAATCACGCTTCGCCATTTAGAAGTCCGACGGATGGGTCTAGGTGTAAAGGATGCTAGGTGAAAGCTACCTTTCCAACTGTGTTTTGCCAACTGTGAAGTTTGGTGGAAGAGGTATCATGCTTTGAGGTTGGTTAGGGTGGTAGAAACCTCGGCGTCAGTGGACTCTGGTACAGTGGAAACGCATTCTCTGAAGTGAAGAATCACGCTTCACCAACTGGAAGTCTGACGGATGAGTCAAGATGTGGCAGATGTCAGATGAACGCTGATGAACGGACTGTATTGTGTCAGCTGTGAAGTTTGGTGGAAGGAGCATCATGCTCTGGGACTGTTTTTCATGGTTTGGTTTCTTATGATGACATTCTCGACAATTCTGTGTTCCAAAAAGTTCGGCAACTGTTCGGTGGAAGCTTATTCCTTTACCAACAGCACAATATCCTTGTCCGTAAGGCGAGGTCCATTAAAGAATGGTTGGATGAGATGGGCGTGTAAATCTTGACTGGCCTTCACATAGCCGCGATGTGAACCTCACGGAACACCTTTGGGATGAATTGAAATATCGACTGATAGCAAGACTGAACCGTCCGACATCAGAGACCGACTCCACTGATGCTCTTGTGTGAAAATGGAAGACACTTTCCTCAGCAACGTACCAAAATCTAGTTGAAAGTCTACGGAACAGAGTGGAGGCTGTGAAGCAGCAAAGGGCGTGTCAACTCGATAGTAACTCCTTTCTCATTACAGGGAGTTTGTGGATAGGCAAGTGTCCTGGTACTTTTGATCATATAGTGTACATCACTAAGCTGTTCTTCGAGATTCAAAGATTAACTCCTCAAGGCAAAAACAGGAGCATGGTCAAATCAAAGTTACCGATGGTGCTAAATTTTGCTTAGTGTTTATAGTATGTATCGAAGTTTCCAATTACAGCGATCTTAGCACACAATTCGGGCTTCGCTGTCATCCTTCACAAGTCTCACACAAAACCTTCTGTACTTTATACTCATTATCCTTCTCTCTTTAGACGTTCCTGAATCTGGTCATCTCCCTAGCCTTCCTCTACCTTTCTTTCCTTCCCAAGTAGCACATATAACGTAATGTCTTTTCGAACCGATTCTTTGTCGCTCTTCTTACGTTATTTTAAAAACATCACCATAAGATGAAAGAGTTCCTAAATTAAACTTTAACGGCCAGACGAAACATTTAAACAGAAGTCAAACTTACGGAAATTGGCTTTATTCCAGATGTTTTCACCAATACATCATAGCACTTCACATTTTACTTAACAAATCAGTAACATCCACATTCAACACCCCACACTAGCAACTGTTGTCTCGTAGTTTATATCTCTGGTTCTTATCTTATAACAGGCATACGTCACGTTCATTCTACCTCAATTGTGTTGCCAACAGTATTCGTTTGAGAGAGAAGATACCACGTTAAGGCGGACAGCAAGTAATTTTGCTTCCTATACTTCCAATGGAAAAACTTTTGTACACATTTTCTTCACAATTAGTGTCTTCCCAAGGATGAGCATTTGAACATCGATTAAAATAACTTCATATTATAACTTGGAATACTTAATATTTTCTAAAACATAACCATAATTATATTAAAAATCAATAACTTTTCCTTTGGTGGTGTTGAAACCAGGAAAAAGATGGCGCGACCTGCACTTTGATGACGTCAGTAGACAAACAAATGTTGGGTTGCATAATTATGGTTGTGTTTTAGAAAATATTAAGTATTCCTAGTTATAAAATGAAGCTATTTTAATCGATGTTCAAATTTTCATTCTTGGGAATGTATTAATTGTGAAGAAAATGTGTACAGAAGTTTTTCCATTAGTAGTATAGGAAGCAAAATTACTTGACGTCCACCTTAAGTGTGAAGTATAACTGAGAGCAAACTCAACATTTACATAGGGAAAGAAACTAAAAAAGAAACTTAATTTAGAATATACGTCACACACAGCCTTGCAATTTAACGTAGGCCCAACTTACAGCGACCGTCTTTTAGGAATAGAAGACGGTGGCTCAGGGTTGGGGCTACTTTAAATTACAAGGCTGTGCTGTCTGGGTCGGCATTAATAAATTCACTTGCATCTCACCATTCATTCTCTCAACGCAGGCTACCTCCGAATATTCGCTAAAAACATTTTTCCTCACATTACACACCTGCAAAATATCTCCATTACGGATGTGATTGGAACTTGTATGGGATTAGAACACAGGTTCTAATCACATCCGTAATCTTCCCTTCCGTAAGTAACACATCTCTCCAGCACTCGAACAACGCTGCGTCTGTTCTGCGACCTTCAGGTATCACACTCAGCGTAGGAACAATTAAACTTTGATTGCGAAATTCTCCTAAAGCATTTATAACATTCAAAGCTGAATTCACTGAGAAAAGTCTTTATGCGCACAAAAATTACCTGTTTAGTTCATTTTTCCGAAACAAAAAATGCTTTGATACTTGATACTTGCGCTACTAAACAAAATGGCGATTCAGCAGAATGCACGTGCAAAATCATGGTTTTGTACACTGCCGGACAATTGCTAATAACGGATAACAATAGCAACGATAGCAACCATAAAATGGAAGGCAGGAAAATGTGGAAATTAGCATAAGTGCGGGATACAGTAAGACGTGTTGTGCGTATGCAAATTTTGGATTGCCGAACTTGTTCGTGACGTCATAGCGCTGATAAGAGATATAAAGGATTTGACACGTATTGACCGTTGTTGTTCAAACGCAAAGTTGAAAGGGAAAGAACCAATTGACGAACTTGTAATTTTCAGTATGTCTTCCCGACATCACCTAGATGATTTTACGCGTGGCCGTATTATTGGCAAGACTGAAGAAGAGCGAAAAATAACAGATGTTGCCAGGGAGTTCGACGTCAGCCACAGTGTTGTTTCAAGGCTTTGGAAATCATTTCAAACAAATGGATAGTGTAGCAAGCGTAACGGGGGAGGTCGTGTTCGCAGTACGACACCTGCAGAAGATCGGTACATAGTGCTATCAACTAAAAGACACCGGCGCAGCACAGCTAGTGATGTAGCAAATCAGTTTATGGCTGCTACTGGCAAGCGGATCTCCCGAAAAACTGTCGCCAGACGTTTGCATGAAGGAGGACTATACGCCCGCCGTCCTGTTGTGTGCATCCCATAGTCCAGACGTCACCGTACCGCCCGTTTGCAATGGTGCCATCAACATCGCAATTGGACTGATAACGACTGATCTGCTGTCCTCTTCTCAGATGAGAGTAGATACAGTCTATCGTCTGATTGTCGACGACAACTGATCTGGCGTGATACTGGTACTGCATATTGTCCAGCAAACATACAGGAAAGGGACCGATATCCGACATGTAGTGTCATGGTATGGGCTGGCATCATGATCAATCGCCGTACGTCCCTCTATGTGCTTCCAACTGGGACTATGACTGGCCAACGATACATTAATGATGTTCTGCTACCTCATGTTCGCATGTTCCGTGGTGCTGTCGGTGATAGATTCATTTTCATGGACGACAACGCAACATGTCATCGAACAGTAGCTGTCCAGGAGTGTCTTGAGAGCGAGGATATTCAACGCCTCGTATGGCCAGCACGTTCCCCAGATCTGAATCCCATTGAAAATGTGTGGGATGCTTTGGGGGGAGTCTTGCTGGTCGCCAATGCCCTCCAATAAACAAGGACACCTTCATCCGTGCACTGACAGAGGAATGGGATAAATTACCTCAGCAGCTGCTTGATAATGTTGTGCAAAGCATGACACGACGTGTAGAATCTTGCATCGCCCTCCATGGTGGCCATATCCCGTAATGACATCTTACGCCGGAACGCCTGCGGACGGTAATTGCATTTTTTTCACGTTTACGTATTCTGCACAAAATGGCCTGTTTGTCCCTTGAACACGTTCCAAAGCCTTCTGGATTTCAGAGCACAATAAATTGTCTTTCTTGTAATGTCCTGGTATTCTGACATTATTTTATTTCACTTGGCATCCAACCACACTTACTTTTTTATGCGCTATATAGCCGTTTATGATCCGTCCATAGCAATTGTCCAGCAGTGTATTTCTGTGGTTTGTCCCCTAAAGACAAAATTCAGTGAAAAATTTATATGTATCTGCATTTCAGATATCGAACATATTTAACAGAGAAAGGAAGGAATACAGAACCCACTTATAACGAAAAGCTCGGGACCGATGGAAACCCTCGCCAAATCCGGTTTTGGGTGAAAATTTCCAGCATGTAAAAATATGCATATACGTTCATATTACGTATATATCCATAACAAATGGATATACCTAAACGATTTCATTAATTAACTACATTAGCACTATAGTTAATTAAAACTTTCGGATATATTCAACTTGACTGCCACGTGAGACAGACCGCTGTTACTCTACACAATATACACATGAAGCAAAAGAAGCACCTATCCTCCGAGTGCAACGCTCACTTGGAGGGTGAAAGGGGAAATGGACAAAATTTCAGTAATTGTTATTTTCTGTTTCCCCTTCGGTGACAATCCCCATTCCATTGCACCTCTATCGCTGTCTGCAATCGTCCCCCAGAAATCCACTTACATGTGCGACCCATCCTCGTTTTGTCTAGAAATAGGTGGGATCTTTTCAACTCTGCTGACGCGACACACCCAAGGCACAGCTCCTTGGAGTAGCGGACAGAACCTCTTGCGTAACTTGCTTATTCTAATGCACTCTATCCATATTGCTTTTCTATCAACATACTTCCACTAGCACACAAGGATATCCCTGCGCTGTTGCACTTTCGAACTCTATGCCGCCATTTCTATTCCTCTAATCTCGGACAGTGCCCAGCAGATTTTCTCTGCTTCGTTAAATATGGAATTCATTCACCTTTGTTACTTCGTTTGTTAAAAGTGATCATAGCTTTCCTCTCCCTCATTAAATCCGGGGACTTCATTAAACGGTCATATTACCTTTCAATTAACATTATACATTGAAACCTGTTTAGACTGTATCAAAGGGACTGGAACGATTTTCCGTTTTATACGGGTGAATCCATGAAAACCCTTGAAATGTAAACACATGGATAATTGCCATGCTAATAACAGATTCTACATAATTAGTGATTACTTAGGAGAATGTGTTGTTCCTAGTTCATTAATCATCTAAAAATCACAAACTTCAATTTTTTTAAATAATTCAATATTAATTCCTGTACAGTAACACTTACAATAGGACACTCAATGAGAGCAACGTGCGCTGCTCATTAAGTGAAATAATTTAGAGTCACCTTCCATCTCTGTACATTCATTTCTGAACAGTAACAATTGCAATATGACACTCAATGAGAACACGTGCGCTACACATTAAGTGAAATAATTCAGTCACTTTCCATCCCTGTACATTAATTTCCGTACAGTAACACTTACAATATGACGCTCAGCGAGAGCACATGGGCTACTCATTACGTGAAATAATTCAGAGTCACCTTCCATTTCTGCACAGTAACACTTACAACATGACGCTCAGCGAGAGCACGTCTGCTGTTCACTAAGTGAAATAATTCAGAGTCACTTCCCATCGCTGTACATTAATTTCTGTACAGTAACACTTACAATATGGCGCTCAGTGAGAGCACGAGGGCTGCTCATTAAGTGAAATAATTCAGTCACCTTCCATCCTTGTACATTAATTTCCGTACAGTAACACACAATACGACGTTAAGCAAGAGCACGTGGGTTGCTCATTAAGTGAAATAATTCACAGTCACCTACGATCCCTTTACTTTAATTTCTGTACAGTAGCACTTACAATATGACGCTCAGCGAGAGTACGTGGGCTGCTCATTAATTGAAATAATTCAGTCACCTTCCATCCTTGTGAATTAATTTCCGTACAGTAACACACAATACGACGTTCAGCGAGAGCACGTGGGTTGCTCATTAAGTGAAATAATTCACAGTCACCTACCATCCCTGTACATTAATTTCTGTGCAGTAGCACTTACAATATGACGCTCAGCGAGAGCACATGGGCTGCTCATTAAGTGAAATAATTGTCACCTTCCATCCTTGTACATTAATTTCCGTACAGTAACACACAATACGTCGCTCAGCGAGAGCACGTGGGTTGCTCATTAAGTGAAATAATTCCCAGTCACCTCCCATCGCTGTACATTAACACTTACAATATGGCGCTCAGTGAGAGCACGTGGGCTGCTCATTAAGTGAAATTATTCAGTCACCTTCCATCCTTGTACATTAATTTCCGTACAGTAACACACAATACGACGTTCAGCGAGAGCACGTGGGTTGCTCATTAAGTGAAATAATTCACAGTCACCTACGATCCCTTTACTTTAATTTCTGTACAGTAGCACTTACAATATGACGCTCAGCGAGAGTACGTGGGCTGCTCATTAATTGAAATAATTCAGTCACCTTCCATCCTTGTGAATTAATTTCCGTACAGTAACACACAATACGACGTTCAGCGAGAGCACGTGGGTTGCTCATTAAGTGAAATAATTCACAGTCACCTACCATCCCTGTACATTAATTTCTGTGCAGTAGCACTTACAATATGACGCTCAGCGAGAGCACATGGGCTGCTCATTAAGTGAAATAATTCAGTCAACTTCCATCCTTGTACATTAATTTCCGTACAGTAACACACAATACGACGCTCAGCGAGAGCACGTGTGTTGCTCATTAAGTGAAATAATTCACAGTCACCTACCATCCCTGTACATTAATTTCTGTGCAGTAGCACTTACAATATGACGCTCAGCGAGAGCACTTGAGCTGCTCATTAAGTGAAATAATTCAATCACCTTCCATCCTTGTACACTAATTTCCGTACAGTAACACACAATACGACGTTCAGCAAGAGCACGTGGGTTGCTCATTAAGTGAAATAATTCACAGTCACCTACCATCCCTGTACATTAATTTCTGTATAGTAGCACTTACAATATGACGCTCAGCGAGAGCACATGAGCTGCTCATTAAGTGAAATAATGCAGTCACTTTCGTACATTAATTTCCGTACAGTAACACACAATACGACGTTCAGCGAGAGCACGTGGGTTGCTCATTAAGTGAAATAATTTACAGTTTCCTAATATCCCTGTACATTAATTTCTGTGCAGTAGCACTTACAATATGACGCTCAGGGAGAGCACTTGGGCTGCTCATTAAGTGAAATAATTCAGTCACCTTCCATCCTTGTACATTAATTTCCGTACGGTAACACACAATACGACGTTCAGCGAGAGCACGTGGGTTGCTCATTAAGTGAAATAATTTACAGTCTCCTACCATCCCTGTACATTAATTTCTGTGCAGTAGCACTTACAGTATGACGCTCAGCGAGAGCACATGAGCTGCACATTAAGTGAAATAATTCAGTCACCTTCCATCCTTGTACATTAATTTCCGTACAGTAACACACAATAGGATGTTCAGCGAGAGCACGTGGGTTGCTCATTAAGTGAAATAATTCACAGTCACCTACGATCCCTTTACTTTAATTTCTGTACAGTAGCACTTACAATATGACGCTCAGCGAGATCACATGGGCTGCTCATTAAGTGAAATAATTCAGTCACCTTTCATCCTTGTACATTAATTTCCGTACAGTAACACACAATAGGACGTTCAGCGAGAGCACGTGGGTTGCTCATTAAAGTGAAATAATTCACAGTCACCTACCATCCCTTTACATTAATTTCTGTACAGTAGCACTTACAATATGACGCTCAGCAAGATCACATGGGCTGCTCATTAAGTGAAATAATTCAGTCACCTTCCATCCTTGTACATTAATTTCCGTACAGTAACACACAATAGGACGTTCAGCGAAAGCACGTGAGTTACTCATTAAGTGAAATAATTCACAGTCACCTACCATCCCTTTACATTAATTTCTGTACCGTAGCACTTACAATATGACGCTCAGCGAGATCACATGGGCTGCTCATTAAGAAATAATTCAGTCACCTTCCATCCTTATACATTAATTTCCGTACAGTAACACACAATCCGACGTTCAGCGGGAGCACGTGGGTTGCTCATTAAGTGAAATAATTCACAGTCACCTACCATCCCTTTACATTAATTTCCGTACAGTAGCACTTACAATATGACGCTCAGCGAGATCACATGGGCTGCTCATTAAGTGAAATAATTCAGTCACCTTCCATCCTTGTACATTAATTTCCGTACAGTAACACACAATAGGACGTTCAGCGAGAGCACGTGGGTTGCTCATTAAAGTGAAATAATTCACAGTCACCTCGGAGAAGTTCAAATTCTCAAATATCTTGATTATTTTGCAAAGCACTGAACTTCCGATTACCTGTACTAATTAATGCATATCTGTGAATGGAAAACAGGAAAGCACAGATAATCCGATAATTGCACTGTATACCGTAAAAATAAACCGCATGTACATATATATTCAGAAGTTTTAAATGATTGCCCCATTGAATCAGGTCAGCATCGAGGTTTTCATATGATGATTTTTTAACTAACTTTCTCGTATTTGTCATAATGTCATTGCTCCACTGTTACAGCCTCGCGCAAATTATATCAGTTTTTCCTTTTGTTTCTTGGAGTCACAAACAGTTTAAACGCCAATACACAACTCCATGGCTAATTTGTGATCGGACTCCCCTTTCTCTAATTTATCAATTGTGTTCAGTTTTGTTTAATTGTTAAAACTGTCATCGTGTTTTAACGAACGTATATCGAAACACCACACTGAGTAAGTCCCACATTGAGTAGTCAAAGTCACACATTGAGTAGTCAAAGTCACACACTACTTACTTTATTGCTTATGTAACATTGGTAGGGAAATGTTAGAGTTCCTATAGCTCATGGCCGCCGACAGGGGGAAGGGGTCACAGGGGTCACTTGACCCCCTATAGAATTATTTTCCCTTTATTTTATTTTATTTTATTTTATTTTATTTATTACTTTTTATTACACTCACATAACTGGAACACAAGGAAAGATGGAGTTTGGGGCGTTTAATTTAATATCCCAATTTTATTGGAAATTTGGAATTGGAAAACGTGAACGTTAAAGCGGAAAACCTAGCGAACCGTAAGGTAATACGTCCAAACAAGTTCCGCTCAGGATAGTGTATGCTGAACTTAAAAGGCTTGTCGTGGTCCTGCGTGACACTGTTCATTATTTTGAAAACAGTTACATGATAATACATGACAATGTACATGATAATACATGACTATTACTAACATACACTTTCTTCAAGAGTAGCATTAATTAATAATAATAACAGTAGTAGTAGTGTTCTAGTGTAGTATGTAAGTAGTAGTAATAATAATAGTATTAATCTTTCATTTTCACGAATTACTGTTTTCTACATATTAGCCAAACTCTAATTAATTACACTTGACCCCCCATTGAAAAATTTCTTGCAGGCGCCCATGCTATAGCTTCCAAGTAGTAATGAATTGCGGGTGGAACGTTTCATTACAAAGGGGAACAGCGTTTCCCACTTCCGCAGTGGAGGCTACATGAGAAGGGGGACGAGGATCAGTTGCACCCTACACAGAACCTGTCAACCAAATTCCAGGGTGAATTGCACCGGACTCCCCTTCTGTCGCATGGAATAGTTGCACCGGACCACCCACGAGGAAGTTGCAGACTGTTTCGTACACGATTTGATGTCGGATATCTCACAGGATGGAAAGATGCAAAAATACGCTGATTATATGACAGATACATATGTAGCTGAAGAAGCCAAATTCCCGGGCTTCGGATAGAATAGAAGGAGAAAGAACAGCTAATGCCTGTGGATCATTGCATGCAAAATTCATTTCTAATTTTAGTGCACCTAGCCCAAATATTTATGCTTTTGTCGAAGTAATTAAGCAAATCCATTATGCGTTGAAAATTAGTGGAAATGTCATAAAGCAACCACACCAAAATCTGAAGAAGAAGATGGGAAATATGGACAGAAGGAAGGAGAAGTACAAGAATAAAGAACTTACCAGATGTGAATTTTTAAAAGCTATTTCTTATTATGGTTTTAAGAGGGATAAGAAGAAATAAGAAAGAGGTAAAAGACAGATAATAAAACAAGACAAGAAAACATTATCTTGCTTTAAGACAAAGACAAGGGAAACTCATTCCGCAAATTTTTAACACGCCAGAAGCTATTAGCTCCTGCCAGTCCTGGAAAAAGTGTGAAGGGAAAATTATGCGGATGGAAAAATACACCTTATTAACCTTGCTGCATTATAATGGCTCTTAGATTCAGAGTCTTCAGAGCCTTGCTTCATCCTCCCCCCCGCCTTCTTCCGCGATGCGAGTTGCACCGGTGCAACTCGCCCGTCGGTAGAAAAAGCCTGCGGTGCAACTCGCCCGTCGGTAGAAAAGGACTATGCGGTGCAACTCGCCCGTCAGTAGAAAGGGACTATACGGTGCAACTCGTCCGTTTCCCTATCTTTCCGGTGCAACTCGCCCGTTTCCCTATCTTTCCGGTGCAACTCGCCCGTTTCCCTATCTTTCCGGTGCAACTTACCCACTCCCGAGAAGGAAACAACATCTGGTCAGTTTACCAAGTGTCGGGTGCCGGAGAGGAGAAGGCAGGACTTGGGGGTTGTCTATTGACGGTATTAAAACTGAACTGCGGATAATCCGCAAAACGGATTATCGGTGCACGGTTAGTCGGGAATTCAATGTATTTGACGTTGATAACTTACGTATCCAGTTCGAAACTTTTGTTTTTGACGCCCGCTGCTTCACAACACATTTCCTTGAAAGAAATGTTGTGCTTCTTTCGAAAACTCGATAACCATGCTTTTGAAGCGCGAAACTCTTTTCCAAGTTTTCTTTGGCTACATCTCTTGCTCGTATTTGCAGCACAGGGCCTTAAATTGAAAGATTTCTCGACCTTCCACTAACAAACCATTCCCAGACAATCTTATTTAATTGACTTCCCGCCCTCTTTATCTCTGACTTTCCGCATTTCTCTCTTCGTTGAGCTATACCTTTACCTTTACGCCACTACTCCGTTATCTCCAGTGGCGTATCTTAGGTCCGAGAAGTGGGTTATCTTACCCGCCCCTCCCCCTCCCCCAGTACTGTTTTTTTTAAATTGCGCAGTTTAATTTTTAATTGTTAAGTAATATAAGTAACTTTTTTCTAAATTTTAGGTACTTGCCATTGCTAACATTATACCAAATAATTACACTGAAGAGCAATTGAATTAGAGACAGCTGGCGTTATGCAAATGTGGCGCTGTGGGCGGCCCTGTAAACGGAAACGACATGGCGTATGCAGCGATCCGACAATATAAGGAGTGATGCGACGGGAATCAGTAAGAGTCGAACGCAATATGGGCAAGACGAAGCATCTAAGCGCATTTGATCGTGGGCAAATTGTCGGGCCCGACGAATGGGTCGCTTTATCTCGGAAGTCGTGCAGGCACTGGGATTTTCACGAGTCACTGTGTCACGGGTGCACCGTGAGTACATCGAATCCTATGAAACCATCCCTGCAAGGGCCAACTGCCGTGGACAACAGCGTGTGTATGAGCTGGGTCATCGTCGGCTAGCTCGCATTGTAACAGCGGATAGACGGGCCACAGTGCAAGAAATCAATCGGCAATTTAACGCTGGTGCACAAAAATGTATAAGCAGCCACACCATTCAGAACCGTCTCCTCGCTATGGGGTACAGAAGCCATCGCCCCACGAAGGTACCGCTGCTGACAGCACATCACAATGTGCAAAGATTAGCATGGGCGCGGGAACATCGTCACTGGACACTAGATATGTGGGAAAATGTTGCCTAGACTGATGAGTCGAGATTCACGTTGGTACATGCGGATGGCAGGATACGATCACGGCGCAAACCACATGAAGCGATGGATCCTTCTTGCCAGCAGGGTACTCTTCAAGCTTGTGGGGGGTGGCATTCTCGTCTGGGGACTGTTTACGTGGACTCAAATGGGACCCCTGGCACGTGTGACATCGTCCCTCACAGGTCAACGTTACCGGGATATCCTGGACGAAAATTTGCTCCCGTTTGTGCGTCTTCAACATCCCACTGGGGACCTCATCCTGAAACAAGACAATGCAGCTCCCGAATTGTATCCGAATGGTTAAACCAACACTCCACCGACGTGACCTCGCTTCCTTGGCCAGCTAGGTTACCTGACTTCAATCCCATCGAGCACATCTGGGATGCCATCGAGAGAGATGTTCGAGGCTCTGATCCCCTTCCATCAAATCTTCGTGAACTGTGGGAGCTTGTTCACTTGTTCAGAGGTCGTGGATCCGTATGGCTTCCCAACGCTTCCGGTGTCTTGTCGAGTCCATGCCGAGACGAATCGCCGCCGTCATCAGGGCGAAAGGTGGTGCTACACGTTACTAGACAGGTATCTCTAATTCAATTGCTCTTCAGTGTATGAAGATTGGTATTTGAACACTTATTTGTACATGAACTCCATTCTTCTTCTGAATACTTTATTTGTACATGAACTCTATTCTTCTTTCCTTTTGTGTGAACTTGAGTGTTACATTTTCATAAAATGTTTCTTCCGAGTACTTTTTCATATTTAAAAAGAATGTTTTTCTCTACTGCCAAAACAGCCACGTTTTTCGAATGCGTATGTCCTTGTGTGGCTCTAAGATATATCTTGATTCTTTTAAATGCTGAAAAACTTTCGGCGGTTGCAGTTGTTGATGGAAAGTTTAATATGAGGTCTGCTAATTTGTCTCTTACTGATATAGTTGTAACACGTAATGTCTCTTACTGATTTGTTTTTGTATTCATCAAGGAAATAAAACACTTTCAGTTCATTTTTTAGTCGAGCTGTATCAAAATTTGAAGCATAGAGTTCTTTAAGCTCTGATTGTACTTGTTCAGGAAAGCTTTCACAAATTTATCAAAACAGTTCGAATCCAACAAATCCACGAATTTAAGATATAATATCTTTGATTTTAATTTATTGACACTTCACAAAAACTGAAACAACTTTCGCGAAACACTCTTATGGGTGGAAGTATGCGAGCGACTGAGATAGAGTCTGTCTTCTTTTTTCTGAGCGAACCGTTGCCCAAAGCAATGGCCCATTCCTCTCTACCAGCTGATTCATGTTGTCATGGAAACGCTAGCAAGCGATTGTACGGAAGGTTTTCGCATCAGAAATGCGAAGACTCTGGAAGAGCTGCTTGCGTTATGCCGTTGGTTTTCGTTCGCCAGACTGAGTCAAAGAAGCGAATCCGCACGCGTTTTTTTTTTCCCGCACCGAAATCATCGACATATTTTAATACCGTTGATAATTGATTGTTATTTGTGTATATTTAATTCAGTTTTGTTTGTGCATTCTCTAGGCTTTGCAGCTAGCTTAGCTAGCCTCGAATATACGCCAGTGGTCATCTCGTCTGTTCACTTTAAAAGGTCATAAATTTGCATTTTTCTGGAACTGAAATTTCCTGCCAAGTGTTTGATACTCACACTTTCTTTTTCGTGCATTTTAATGACTTTAACTTTTGTATCCAAATCGAGAATACTATTCTTTGGCGCCATGGTAATGGGCAAGCAAACAAACACAACTCAGAACAAGCAAAAGTTGTGAATGACCATCTCAATGAATAGGTTTTGAGAATTAAATCGAAAAGTGTCATTGGAATCCGTACGAAACAGCCAGCTGTGAAGACTTTGGACTTTTTATCCAGCGAAAAGAGAGCAGCGCTGGTCGCATGAACTAAACCTGAGTCTCGGCACATGCTTAAGAAGCCAGAGAGTCGATGTGCTGCAGTTTGTGTACAACTCGAAAGCAATCTCACTCTGATTAATTATATTATTTACAACTCCAGGCCTATTTGTTCGGTGTAAATTCATGAGGTACAGCAGCTACCTTGGTCATCTCAATCTCCAGATCTCAATATTATTGAACATTTGTGGGAATATCTGGAGCAAAAGGTCAGATCACACTTTCTACCTCCAACATCAAGGCACAGATGGAACATATTTTACAGTCTCAAATTCCATTATCAAGTCTATTCCAAGTCGAATTGCTTCTGGTATGAAAGCCTGAGGGGTGCCTACAGCTTATTAATAAAAAGTTCCCTACAAACAATAAGTGTTTTCATTATTTTAATAAACCCGTGTAGTAAAAAGATGCATTTGCTAACAGTTCTGCAAAATAGTAATCATAACGTTTTTTAGCACGTATTTTGCAAAACAAAGATCGTGCTTATGTGGACGGACAGTTTGCCCGCCCGTCCGCCTGTGGACACCATATCTTTGCAACTATTAGTCCGATTTAAAAAATTCTTTCTGCATTGGGAAGCTTGAAATATGCCAATGGTGATCCTTTATTTCGTTTTTTTTTTACGATGTACAATTTCGCCGCTAGAAGGCGTAAATGCAGATGATATCGAATTTAAAATACATTTTACTCCATATATTTGCTTATAAACATCCGATGGTGCCCCGGTGACGCAGTGGTCTAAGCGATGGCTTATGACCATTCGTCCGAGAAGGGTCCAGGTTCGAATCCCTGGGAGGTATGGATCTAGTGTTTGTCTTACGTCACTGGCTCTCTCCCTTTCCTGGAAGCAGTGACCCTAAATAAGGGACGGGTGACTGCTTATAGCCCATTGAGTTGCTCACGGTGGTCGTTAAACCTTAAATAAAAAAAAAAAAAAATGAACTGTTCCATTTTAGGTACAGCCATTTTTAATGAACTGTTCCATTTTAGGTACAGTGTTTTAGGTACAGTCACTTTTTCAAATTACGCATAAATTTTCCCTAGTCGGCGTAAAAGTAAATTGCGTTTTCCCCGATAACTCTACTTTTAAAACTCCGAATTGAAATTTTTTTCTTCGGCGGATAGAGCTCATGAAGGGAAATCTTTTGCATATAATTTCTAATTTGTGGTAGAGAATGATTTGGCCACCAGGGGGCATAAGTGTTAATATCTGCTTCTAATGTATTTGCCTTAAAATCTGAGCTTCTAAAATCTCGACTGAAAAAATTCGTTAGTGAGCCGATGCCACTCACGTCGATAAACCTTTTAGGAATATTTCCTTCTTAAAATAGTTCGTTGTTTCTGCGCCAGTGGGCGAATGTGTATATCTCATTTTTGTCAATATCTCTGCTTCTAATTGTCTGGTTTGAAAAATTCCTTTTTTATTGCGCAGAGTTTCCGATGCGACATCTTTCTAATAGAATTTCGAAATTTTCAAACAATTCGTAGACTTTCCGTTAGGGGGTGTAAAATTAAATTACGTTTCTCCCGATATCTCTGCTTCTAAAACTCCGATTTGAAAAATTATTCCTGTATCGCACGCAGCTCCTGATGGGAAATATTTTTAATGGATGTAGATAAAATACCCCCGGGAAAAATGCCCCGGAGAAAATACCCCTGAAAACTGAAAAGCGGAAAAAATGCCCCCGGAAGAAATACCCCCAGAACAAACGGTTCACTGTAAACTGCCACACAGGAACACTGATGTGTGGCAGTTTTCCAGTGTGGCAATTTACCGGCAACCCTCCCACACACCTTCAGCAACTTGGCTACAAAAGTTCAAGTGGGGGGGGTCTATAAAGATTGCCTTTTCTGGGCCTATATTGAGAACTGAATTGGGAACTCCAAACGAATTTCGCGAAAACGTTCCATGTAAGCCAAGCGACAATTGTACTTTAATTTGAAGAAATAAATTGCCGAGGATCCGAGGTACACTTGGTTAGGGAGGGGCTGCTCTACCCTGAACTTCCGTAATATTATATTCTGGGCCGCTAGAGTCTGCCAGTGTATCCAGGAAGTTCCGCTTGAAGTGTCCGCGAGGTCTATGAGGTTTTTTTTGGGGGGGGGGGAGCTTTCCCCAAAATGTTAAAATGGACGTAGAGCTGTAAACATTAGTACCATGCTTTATATAATGATTCTGTACACGACCACGAATTTTCAGGAGGGTGGGGTAAACCCCCCCCTTTAGTTTCTAAGAGCTATTCAAGAGTAACATCGAAGATACACTGACCGACTCTAGAGGTCCAGAATATAAAATTACGGAAGTTGGGGGTAGAGCCCTCCAAACCAAGCACCTCGTATCCCTTTCACAGGCTTCACCAAATTTCTGGAGGAGGAGGGAAGGGCATACATAGTTTGCTATTAAACACAACATGAAGCATAGAAATTACGAGCAAATCCCTTACCTTGAACACTTGTCTGCGGTCTTAGAAACTTGGGGGAGGGTGAATTCACCCCACCCCGTGGTCGTGTACAGAATCATTAGGTAAAGCATGGTTCTAATGTTTACATCTCTACGTCCATTTTAACATTTGGGGACCCCCCAGCTCACGAACCTCGCGGGCTGGATACGCTGACAGACTACAGCGGCCTAGAATCTAATATTACAGAAGTTGGGGGTTGAGCCCCTCCCCCAACTGTACCTCGGATCCTCGGCAATTTATTTCTTCAAATTAAAGTACAATTATCACTTGGCTTACTTCGCGAAATTCGTTTGGAGTTCCCAATTCCGTTCTCAATATAGGCCTAGAAACGGCAGTCTTTAATGCCCCCCCCCCCGCTTGAATTTTAGTAGCCAAGTTGCTGAAGATGTGTGGCAGTTTACAGTGAACCGTTTGTTCTGGGGGTATTTCTTCCGGGGGCATTTTTTCCGCTTTTCAGTTTTCAGGGGTATTTTCTCCGGGGGTATTTTTACCGTGTACCATTTTTCATATAATTCCTAATATTTGGTAAAGAATGGTTTGGCCACCAGGGGGCATAAGTGTAAATTTCTGCTTCTGATGAACAGTCATTTGCAAAAGTTTAAGACCAGCTGTTGATATTAGGGGATTTCTTCCGATAGGGTCAGCTCCTGTCTGTATTACTCAACTTCCTGTCGGTGCTGCATCATCCTACAGCAGCAGCTGTTGATAGAGTTGGGGGAAGCGTGCGAGCGTCAGTTTTCATGCTGAGAAGTTTGTACGTATTTTCTATACAGCGAAAAATGGGCAAAAAGGTTTCATTAAGTGTTACTCAGAGGGCACAAATAGTGACTTTATATCATGAAGGATACTCCGAACGTGACATAAGCAGAAAGGAGAATGTGAGCAAGACTGCTATTCATAATATGATAATGAAATATCAAGATACAGGTGATATTAGCTACCGAAAGAGAAGTGAACGCCCAAGAAAAACAACCCCACGTGATAACAATGCTATCAGGAGAATAGTTATGTGTTCTCCGAGGAGTTCGTGCAACAAAATCAAGGCCTTTCTACATTCAAAAGGGTCTGATATCAGTATCAGCCGGAGTTGTATAAAAATAAAATGTATCTGCGTACACAACCATTAAAACAGAAAACTTGCTGCAAACCCGTGAATCACGATAACAATAGAATAAGATCATTTAAAGAAAAATTAATATAACAATAAATAATTATTAGAACATTACAGATTCCAGAGAGGACAAAAGTACATTACGACTGAATGCGCAGAAATGTGTGTAAAATGGACCTTAAGGCCAAAAGTTTAAAATATTGAACTATGAACCTCATAAAAACAAGATACTAATTAAAGAAATGTTTTATATCTAGAAAAGCAGTTCCGTTAATGAACCTTCAAAAACTATAAACAGCATTTTCAACAAGTTGATTCAAAAATAGTAGACTTATAAAATACAAAAGTAGTATTAAAAGAAATCCGTCTTGTTGCACGATGATATTTATTCAGCTAAAAAACGAAATCTATGTACAGGTTAAAAAACACATGAGCACTTTCGGTGTCACAGTGACACCTTCATCAGATGTGATTTACATCATGTGGTTACATGCTGGTCTTAAATACGTGGAGCAGATGCATCATGGGAAAGGTAATGTCAGTGTCACATGATACACCAGATAACAAGACAGTCGAAAAAGAATAATTAGCCAACGAAAATTACTCAACAGAAACAATAGTTATTGTGCTATCCTCCCTAATCACATTGCTCCAGAGTTCAGGTAAAACACAAGGATAATAATCATTACAACAACGCGTATTATAAGCCGAAATATAGAGGCTTTCTGTAAAGGAATAAACAGAGTTAGGTGTGTTTATGATCTTAGCGTTGTCCCAGTCTGGAATGGAATTTCCAGCACTTACAGTTCTTGCAAAAGAGGTGCTGTGGTGATTCAATTTTAAATCATATCTGTGTTCATTTAATCTCAAATCCAAATTTCTTTTGGTTGAACCTACAGAATGAGTATTTAGTTCACCAGAAGTAGTGTCCAGCATAGGAATAACATACACACCCCATTTTTTCCCCTTGTTAATTTTGTCACGATCGTTAATACAAAAGTAAAAGATTTTAATTTTATAACTGGCAACTGCAAGAGAAACCTGGCAATAAAATTTAAATTATTTCTGTGTAAACGGAACTTTTGTTACAGTTCCTATATATTGAGAACAGGTCTTGATAAAATCAAGAGGCCAGAAACGTCTGTAAAAACAAAAAACTCACTATCGGAAGATGTGAAAAATAGTTGAACATTCTCACGTTAAGATAAAATTAAATATATTAATCTGAGTAAAGCCTTGAGTAAGTGTTTGAATTGCTGTAAATAACATTCTTATTTTTTAATCGACAAGCCAAAGCTATCTGCAAAATCTGCTAATAATTTGGAAACTATCCGCATACGGCGTACGCGTGTACGTCTATATTCTGCGACTCTGGTATCAGCACTGTTTTCTGACGTCTTAGCAAAGATTTTTAATTAAAGTCTTATATGCCTGCACATAAATCTAGACTAACTTCTGTCATGAAAAAGAAGAGATTCCAGTTTACGAAGCATCATCAATTGTGGACTGCTGAAAATTGGGGCCAAGTTCTTCTTTCCGATGAATCAATTGTGCGTCAATTTCACGTGAAGCATATTCTCAACGGCCAAAAGGGAAAAGGTTTGATGAAAAATACACCGTCATCACCGTGAGTCATCCGCCTAGTCAGATGATATGGGGTGCTATGTGAGCATCCGGTACTGCTTCATAATCCTTTTTGCCGACAAGCACTACCATGACTGGTCCTTTTTATGTGGAAATGTTGCGTGAGAAGCTGTTAACTCATATGCAAGTTCACAGATGCACAGTCATTTATACATGATGGTGCTCCATGCCACAGATCAAAGACAGTAAAGTACTGCCTGCAGAGGAAAAACAAAACTGTATTGAACTGGCCCAGTAATAGTCCCGACCTTAACCCAATCGAAAATTTGTGGACCATTTTAAAAGACAAGGTAGCAGAAAAACAGCCATCAAATCCCCAAGTTTTGATTGACGCCATGAAGTACGTGTGGTGCAAAGAAATTTAAAATGACTACTGCAAATCCCTCATTGAGAGTATGTCGCTTTGTATTATAACAAAACAAAAGTGGCCACACAAAGTACTGATTTCGGTCTTTTTGTGTTCTAAAGAACGTAAGTATTCATCTGCAGTGTCATTTTTTTCAAATATCTTTGACTAGTAACTACTCCTTTTTTTGAAAATCTTAATTTTTAATAAATTGATGGGTGGTCTTAAACTTTTGCAAATGACTGTATTTCCAGAAAAACCTGAGCTCCTGAAAACTCGACTGAAAAAATTATTTCCTGGGACGATAGCGCTCACATCGAAAACCTTTTGAGAATACCTTCTTCTTAAAAAAATTTCCCGCCAGGGGGCGTAAATGCATATCTTATTTTGTCGATATCCTACTTCTAAGGGTCCGATTTGAAAAATATTATTTCTTTGTTGGAGAGCGTTTCCGCTTTGAAATGTTTCTCATATAACTTCAAATTTTTCTTAACGCACAAGTCTGCAACCAGAAGGTGAAAGTTCACGATTCCGTTCATAGCAATATCTGAGGATTAAAAAGCCGACTAAAAAATTCTTTCTTCGGTCAGATAGTACTGTTTTTCATACAGGTTCCATCGATTTTTTTGCTATTGTTTTTGTGTGTGAAGGTTTAATGACCACCGCCGTTAGTAACTCAATGGGCTATAAGCAGTCACCCGTTCCTAATTTAGGGTCACTGGTTCCAGGGAAGGGAGAAAGCCAGTGCCGTAAGACAAACGCAACATCCATGCCTCACCGGGATCCGAACTGGGACCCTTCACGGACGAATGATCATAAGCCAGGGTTTATCGCACTACACCACCGGGGCGGCCTATTGACTTTGAATAGCTTTGATAAATTTAATTCGCGTCAGAACGGATTCAAAAGATGTGCTGATTACACTCGAAAATTCGGTGTCACCTTTCTTGTTTTTTAGCACGTTATATGGATAAACCTTTTGAGAATACTTTCTTCCTAAAATAATGCGTGGTTTTCCCACCGAGGGACGTAAAGTCACATCTTATTTTTGTTGATATCTCTGTTTCTAAGAGTCCGATTTAAAAAATTCTTTCTGTGCTGGAGAGCGTTTCCGGTGCGAAATGTTTCTCACATAAATTCATGTTTTTCTTAACGCACAAGTCTGCAACCAGAGGGCGTAAGCTCACGATTCCGTTCCCAGCAATATCTGAGGGATTAAAAACCCGATTGAAAAACTTCTTTCTTCCGTCAGATACTATTGTTTTCCATACCGGTTTCATTGACTTTGAATAGCTTTGATAAATTTAATTTACGTCAGAACGGATTCAAAAGACGTTACATCCAAAAATTTGGTGTCATCTTTCTTGTTTTTTAGCACGTCATATGGATAAACCTTTTGAGAATGCTTTCTTCCTGAAATAATGGATGTTTTTTTTACCAGGGGACGTAAAGTCATCTTATTTTTGTCGACATCTCTGTTTCTAAGAGTCCGATTTGAAAAATTCTTTCTATGTTGGAGAGCGTTTCCGGTGGAAAATGTTTCTCATATAAATTCATGTTTTTCTTAACGCACAAGTCTGCAGCCAGAGGGCGTAAGCTCACGATTCCGTTATCTGAGGGATTAAACACCCGATTGAAAAACTTCTTTCTTCCGTCAGATACTATTGTTTTTTATACCGGTTCCATTGTTTTTGAATAGCTTTGATAAATTTAATTTGCGTCAGAACGGATTCAAAAGACGTGCTTATTACACCCGGAAATTCGGTGTCATCTTTCTTGTTTATTTTCATTTTCGACTAAATTTGAATCTTTTGTTAGCAGCAGTTACTAGAGTGGGTTAAGTTTGTTAAAAGTGGATAAGATTGGCAGTGTACTTGCTCTTTAGTCAGACATTATCATAGGTTAATTAAAGATCTTTGAGCTGCCCACTTTTATACATTCCCTGACCGTTCTTCGCTTTTATTTTTAACATTCGCATAAAACACATCATATGCAACAGTCATCAGTGAGCACCTTGCGCTCAACATAAACCGGTTGTTATCAATTTAGCATATCACCCCTGGTTGCCACCAACACATTTTCTCAAACTCTAGATGATCTTTAATGCTTTCTTTCACTTCAGTGTGTTGTTAGCATAGCACACGCACTTGTTTAAGGTTTTAATGTCATATGTTAACGACTTTAACTTTCGTAATGACGTTTAACAGCCCGCTTAACAAAATTTTTAGGTGCGCCGCTCCAACGGGTTTAGCACATGTTTTTTTTTTTTTCGTGAATCCTTCAAGTGTCAGCGATTTTAGATGCGATCGTGACTGGTGATTAAAGATAGACTACACGAGAAGGTTAAATGCCGAAGGCAGTAGATTGACCTAGGTAAAATTCGCCACCTACGCATATCAAAAACTAATGTTAACCAATGAAAGATAACCCTACTGACATTTGGTGAGACGTTAAAAGAACTGTTTGCTTCGTGTTGCTGTCAGCGACAATTCCGTTACAACACAGATCTCGCTACCACGAGAACAGGTTAACGCAGAGATCCTCAACTGACCTTTCAGTGTCAGTGGCATGGCTAGGTACGTTCAATTTTCTCGCTTCACACCTGCAAGAATCTAGAACAACCGTTTCTCGAATTGGGTCTAAGCAAAATTTCACTCAGCATGCATAATGAAACTTATTTTTTTCAAGCAAATACCTACTGATCTCATCTTTTATGTCATATGTATTTTAGTTTCAACTTTAATGTCGCCCCCCCCGTCCTTCACATGACCCAAAATCATAAATACTTGGCCAATATATCAATATATTTTATTCGAGCATTTTAGTTTTTATTGGAAATTTATTTTATTTTTTATTTGAATATTTATCTTATTTTTTATTTGAATACTTTTATTTTGAAAATTTTTCTTTATTTGAATATATTCTTAAGTGCACTTCCAAACGAAAATAGAACCTGTAAAATGAACGTTTACTAACTTTCGCGCTGGTTACACTTGCTGTCAAGGTACTTCGACAATAACGTCTCTCTTGTCCTTGTCCACGCGAGAGAAACAGCAAAAAGCAAGCGAGTTTTTTTTTCAGTTACAGAATACATATAACTTTTGCAAGATATGAAAATTTAGCGACTGATGGGGAAAATCTAGAGGTAACCAATACGCACATTTACGTTGGAGAACAATATCAACCCAGGGTAACATTGATCAAGAAATAAATCAGAGTATAAAACTTAGTTGGAGAGCTTTTGGAAGAAACATTACAATTTTCAAGAGCAATATGCCGTTATGTTTCATGTCTTAAAAGAAAAGTGTTTAATCAATGCATCCTTCCAATTTTTGCATATGGAGCAGAGACATGGTTCTTAATTAAACAAGTTAGTAAAATCATGCAATGCATTGATTATTATACGCTTTCCAACATACAAGAAATCATTACTCAAGTTATTAGGATAATGGCTGTGGAATAAATCTCGCTCCTGTGTCCTGATCTTTGATCCCATTTCGATGATATTCAACAGAATTGGTTCAGTGTACCTTCGGAAGAACATACCAAAGTTTTGTCGCAATAGAATCATTTTTAGTCAAGTTATAAGGATAATTGCTGTGGAACAGATCTTGCTCCTGTGCCCTGAACTTTGACCCCATTTCGATGATATTAAACAGAATTGGTTCAGTATACCTCTGGAACAACATGATAAAGTTTTGTAGCAATCGAAGCAATTTTAGGTAAGTTATGACGTATAAGGGCAATGAAATAGATCCCGCTCCTACGTCCTGATATTTGACCCCATTTCCTCCATTTTCAACAGGGTTCGCCCCCAGGTGGTTTCCTACCACATACTAAAATTTCATCGAAATCGAACCATTTTTACGCAAGTTATGACACATAAAGGCAATGGGATGGATCCCTCTCCTATGTCCTGAACTTTGACTCCATTTCGTCCATTTTCAATAGGGTTCGTCCCCAGTGATCCCTTACCACATACTAAAATTTCATCGAAATTGAACAATTTTTACGCGAGTTATTGTGCGGACGGGCAGACGGACAGACAGACAGACGGACAAAGCTGGAGCATATACGCTTCTTCAACCTACTGTTAGAAAGGGTTAAAAAAAGACATACAGAAGTTGCATACAACGAAAAAAAGGCTGAAGGAAGATGCATGCTTGGTATAACCAGAAAAGATAAGAAGAGGAACTCATGGGTCAGGAAAATGACAAGAGTGGAAGACATCATGTTCAGAGTAAAATCCCTGAAATGGCAATAAGATGGACATATTGCTAGAAGAACGGACCACCGATCGGCACCAGGGAGACCTTGTCCCACCCCCGAAAGTGTTTCATTTTTTTAAGTTTTTGGTTAAAATGCGGCTTAGATTAGAAAAAAATGCCTTAATTTAATAAAAATGCATCAACTTACATTAGAAAAAAAGGCTTTAATTTTTCCTTCTATTTTTCATTAACTTTAATTTTGTTCTAGGGGATTTGAAACACTTTCATTTTTTCTCTGCCCCCTCCCCCCTCCCTCCAACAAAAATTCTACCTATGTCCCTGACTGGGTACGAAGGGACAGAAAAGTACCGTCAAGAAGATCAAGTGGGTGACAGGTAGATAAATTTCGAAAGCACACCGGACTGACATGGCGGAGATTGGCTCAAAACAGACAATTGTGAATGTATTTCAAATACGTGGAGATAATGTAAATATACGATGTCACCGCTCTGTCCGCGTTATTTTACAAATAACGCATAGCAACTAAAAAATTGTTGTTCCGACACCGCTGGGATCGAATCCCAGATCTCTCGAAAACTAGTCGGGTGCGTTCGCTTTACGCTACGGTGCCAACAATTTAAAGAGCTATGTGTGGTTTATCAGTCAGCATCTGACTGCACAAATCAATATTGATGGGCTCAGCAACTGATATGTCGCCATCTGATGGCATTAACAAGACAAGGTATTTAATTATAGCTGATAAATCCAAAGCGAGATAGGAATGGTGAATATATTTCAAATGCGTGGAGGTAATGTAAATATACGTCCTGTTAATGCCATCAGATAGCGACATATCAGTTGCTGAGCCCATCAATATGGATTTGTGCAGTCAGATGATGACTAATAAACCACACATAGTGCAGTGAATTGTTGGCACCGTAGCGTAAAACGAATGCACTCGGCTAGTTATCGAGTGATTTGGGGTTCGATCCCAGCGGTGTCGGAACAACAATTTTTCAGTTGCTATGCATTGTTTATAAAATAACGTGAACATAGCAATGACATCGTATATTTATATTGTGAAATAAACTTGGGGAGGCCTTCATCCAGCAGTAGATTGATAACGTTTGACAATGATGACGATGATATGCCAACAGTAAAAATTGTAAACGTTTATATAAAATGAATGTTAATTAAAAGAAGTCACAGAACGTTTAACATAAAATATAAAATCCTTGGGCAATTCCGGTTCCAAAGGTGTCAAAGGCGTCAGTTTCTGACTTGTCGCGCGAGCTACTTTCGGATTCCATTCCCGGATAAGTCATCAGCTGTCTAGGCTTTTACATTATGTTTAACTTTAAAGTTTAATTTCCTTTAACTTAAAACTTAGACCTTGAACCCGGATTACTTCATTACTTTGCAACTGTTTGTAGCAGTTGAAAATCTAAATTAAATATAAACTGCTGGCCACCCAAAATGCAGCACCAAGAAGGAAGCATCCGATTGGCCTGAAATTCGCAGCATGCGTCGCCCGCGAGAGGACATGCAAACGATTAGCATTGCAGGGCATACGCAAATCATGTGCGCCCGGCACGGCACCGAGAAGCCCAATAAAAAGGGTGCGCAGAAGGTGGGGTGTAAGTAGTGGAAGTGTGCTGTGCTCCCAGACCTGTGCGCGGGAAGCTTCCTGATGCCTCGTCGCAGAATACGGCAGTCATTCCAGCATGTTTAGGAGTTCGACAGAAAACGAATAATGGCTTATCGCGAAAGAGGTTTATCATTCAGAGACATCGGCGCCCGTGTGGGACGACATCCAGCCACAGTGAGGCGAGTATGGATTCGATGAGTGCAGGAGGGATGGACGGACCGACGTGAGCGATTGCCGCAGCAGCGGCACACCACCCAACGAGAGGACCGGCATGTTGTGCGGCGGGAATTGACGGCTCGCACCGCCACATCACGAACATTAGCGCAGGAATTAGGGTGTGTTGCACAACAACCTGTGTCAGCACGTACCGTTCGACGTCGTCTGCAGGACCGGGGACTTGTCGCACGGCGCCCATTACTCCGATTACCATTGACGTTACACCTCCGGCGAGTGCGGCGGCAGTGGGCCGTTGAACGCCGCATCTGGACTACGGAATGGCACGACATTGTCTTCTCCGACGAATCCCGCTTCTGCCTGCAACACCACGATGGTCGGATCCGCGTGTGGTGGCACCGCGGCGAGAGACTGTATGACGCTTGCATTATGCATTGCCATACCGGTCCGTAGCCTGGCGTTATGGTTTGGGGCGCAATTGGATATGACACCCGCACCCCTCTGGTACGCATTGCCGGTACACTCAACAGCCACCGCTACATCTCCGACGTTTTGGAGCCTGTAGTCCTCCCTTACCTGCAGGACCTGCCAGTGGCAACGTTTCAAAAGGACAATGCGCGCCCGCACGTGGCGCGCATCGTGCAAAAATTCTTCACGGCCCACCAGGTGTCACTGCTGCCGTGGCCCGCCTGTTCTCCCGATATGTCGCCCATCTAACACGTCTGGTCCCTGATCGGCAACCGAGTGGCCCGGCAAGCACCACTGTCCAGTAATCTGTCCAGAAATGTGGCATTCAGAAACTCATGAACCACTATTGGCCAATGTGGTACGGCACCGTCTTGTAGGAAAATAACTTAAGGTTGGAATGCATGTAATAGAGGTGCTACAAAAAGTTGCAGCATGTCCAAGTACACGAAGGGTCCGATGATTTTGTTATGCATCAAGCCGCACCATACGCCCACTTTCGGGATAGCCCTATGCTGTTCGATCACATAATGTGGATTTTCTGATCCCCAGATTCGCACATTGTGCCTATTTACTGCACCAGAGACGTGAATGTGGCTTCATCTGAGAAACAGGCACGGTGCACATAATTACTATGATGAGCTATGCGCTGCAACATCTCCGTCACAAATGCAGCACGGCAAGGCCGGTCATCAGGCTGAAGAGCTTGAACGATCTGTACCTTATAAGAATACAGATGAAGACGTTTGTGTAAAATTTTGTGAACCATGGCAGGGAGAATGCCAGTTTCCAGTGAAGCACGACGAATGAATCTCCTGGCGCTTCGTAGAAATTTCTCCTGAACAGCTGCAGCTGTCTCTTGTGTAACCGGGGGTCGGCCCGCTCGGGAAGATCGCCAACAGTACCCGTCGCCTTAAACTTTTCATGCTTTTTTGGTCAGGTGGTGATCGTCTGTACTCCTTTCTTAAATGACGCTGGACAGTAACCGCCGATTTGGTCTCATGGAACCACAACACGCACGACGCTTTTTCTTTGCATGGAAGCCATTATCGATGAAATGCTTTTCTTATTCAGCAGTAGCACTCACCTAAAGAACAGAAAAAAATATGAGTGCTGCTATATTATGTGGCCAAGCATTTTATTTTAACTTACATAGATTTTTTACAATACTTTTTGTAATGTGGGAAAGTCTTTATGGACACCCTGTAGGTCCAAGTTTCAGTGATAAAGTCTATTTATATGTTTCCAAACCACTTTCTTTATTAGCATCGAAGCACGTCACCAATAGAAATAAATCACTTTACCTGTAGTAACACATGCATTGAACTTTAATCAACAACTTCGTACAATATACACTGAAGAGCACTACTTTTCGTCTTGATGACGGCGGCGATTCGTCTCGACATGGACTCGACAAGACACCGGAAGCTTTGGGAAGCCATACCGATCCACGACCCCTGAACAAGCTCCCACAGTTCAAGAAGATTTGATGGAAGGGGGTCAGAGCCTAGAACATCTCTCTCGATGGCATCCCAGATATGCTCGATGGGATTGAGGTCAGGTGACCTAGCTGGCCAAGGAAGCGAGGTCACGTCGGTGGAGTGTTCATCCAACCATTCGGATACAGTTCGGGAGCGATGGCATGGTGCATTGTCTTGTTGCAGGATGAGGTCCCCAGTGGGATGGTGAAGACGCACAAACAGGAAGCAAATGGTTATCCAGAATATCCCGGTAACGTCGGCCTGTGTGGGACGATGTCACACATACCAGGGGTCCCATTTCAGTCCACGTAGACAGTCCCCAGACGAGAGTCCCACCCCCACCAGCTTGAAGAGTACCCTGCTGGCAAGAATGATCCATCGCTTCCTGTGGTTTGCGCCGTACTCGTATCCTGCCATCCCCATGTACCAACGTGAATCTGGACTCATCAGTCCAGGCAACATTTTTCTACATGTCTAGGGTCCAGTGGCGATGTTCCCGCGCCCATGCTAATCTTTGCACCCTGTGATGTGCGGTCAGCAGCGGTACCCTCGTGGGACGATGGCTTCTGTACCCCATAGCGAGGAGATGGTTCTGGATAGTGTGGCTGCTTACACGTTTTTGTGCACCAGCGTTAAATTGCCGAGTGATTTCTTGCACTGTGGCTCGTCTATCCGCTGTTACAATGCGAGCTAGCCGACGATGACCCAGCTCATCCACACGCTGTTGTCCACGGAAGTTGGCCCTTGCAGGCATGATGTTACCGGATTCGATGCATTCACGGTGCACCCGTGACACAGTGGCTCGTGTAAATTCCAGTGCCTGCACGACTTCCGGGATGGAGTGACCCATTCGTCGGGCCCCGCAAATTTACCCACGATCAAATGCGCTTAGATCCTTCGTCTTACCTATGCTGCGTCCGACTCTTACTGATTCCCGTCGCGTCACTCCTTATATTGTCGGATCGCTGCATACGTCATGTCGTTTCCGTTTACGGGGCCGCCCACAGCGCCACATTTGCATAACGCCAGCTGTCTCTAATTCAATTGCTCTTCAGTGTATATAAACAAGTTCTTTGTCAGATGGTAGGTCAGGATGTAAAGGTATGCAATATACAGTAGTGAACAAAAGTATTTGGCGAAACACTTTTTCGACCATAATTGTTTTTGTGCTGGACCAAATCTAGATATTTTGGGATATGATATGGACCAAATCTGGATATTTTGGGATATAACATTCATGCCTCACCGGGATTCGAACCCGGACCCCTTTCGGACGAATGATCAGAGGCCATCGCTTAGACCACTGCACCACCTAGCTAAGACTTTAACCCATGGGTGTTTCTATATTAGTGTTTTTATCTTTCTGTGTAAAATGGTATCTATGGTTTCTTTTTTTTTTTTTTTTTTACGTGTTATTCATTTGCTCATTAGGGGGTGTACTTCTTTGTGTCATTTGCGAGTTAAGAAAAAAAGAGAAAAGGAGGGGTGAGTATGTGTGTTGTGTGTGTGTGTGTGGAGGAGAGTTCAACAACCAGTTCATGATGTATGCGTCTGATTGTATGTATATTTCTGCTCTCCGTACTTCGATGGCACTTTCGGCTTGAAAATGAGCTTGGAGCGAGCTCTAAAGATCTCGCCATTTTAAGTTCTTTGACTTTTATCTGTACATATATTTTTAGCGTAAATAAACATCATTTCTAACCACGGCATGTGTATTAGATGGAAATTTTTAGTGCATCGTGCTGAGACAGAAGTGACTTATTACTGAGAAATAAACACTTTCGCTCCAAGGTGGTCAAACCATTCTATACCGAAAATTAGAAATTATATGCATAACATTTTGTGACGTAACAAAGGTAAAGCTCGTGTCAAGACGACAAATCTGCAGCGATACATTCCGTCTGTGTTGGGACAGTATAACGAAGTAAATTTCTCCGTCATTTTTATCCGCGCCAGAATTCGAACCCGGGTCCCCTCATTCCGGAATAAGTTGCTCTACCAATTGAGCTACGCGGACGTTTTATTCTGATTCCTATCTGCCTTTATGTCGTGTGCGTCCTTCTGGCAGGTACGTCACATCTCCTGGTACGTTACAACAGCAGATCGCGAGGGGGGGACTTCGATCCCTGTTACGAAAAAATTTATGTTTTCACATTGGCGCCCGAACCTAAAAATGTATCTACTGGCCACTGGGTTCTTCTAAAAATGTGTGATAATTGTTCCACACATGGTTTTGAATTAATGAAAATTCCTTCGCTTCATAAAAGAAAAAAAAAATAAGAGGGAGATGATGTGACGTACTGTAGAGGTGAATCACGTGTCAAGTCGTCAAATCTGCAGCGGTATATTCCGTTCGTGTAGCTTTGATGGGAGAGCAACTTACTCCGGAGTGAGGGGAAAAGGATTCTTTTCAGATGATCATGTAAAAAGAACACTGATTTGTATGAAAGCATATTCATACCTTAACAGAATGTTCGTATTTAAAGGACGATGCAAAACTGTTGATATCACGCAATAAGGCGTGATCATCCATGTAGACAGAGCGAGAAGTAGTCTACGGCGGCGTAGACTACTCACCGTTCTTCTAGGTGATAGTGGATTCGAGGCATAGGTAGTGTGCTTGTCTTACAGCTCAGATTTGTTCCCTTTCCTGGAGCCAGTGACCCTATAAATAAAGGACGACCTGCTGCTTGTGTATCTCAGACTTCGCCACAGTGGTCGTTACGCCCTCCCCCCCCTTTTCCCCAGATGAAAAGTACTTCATGATTGAGAATGGGTATTTCAGCTAAATTCACCACCGGCTCCAACAAAAGTAATCCACAGAGCCCATTCTATGATTCCTTGTGAGTAACGCAAAAGGACGCTCCGGGATCCGAGTGGTCAGAGGCACTGGCATCTGGCCAATCGCTCGAGCTCCGGGCGAGGCATTGGCGGTGCGTCAGCTCCATGGCGCTGGCCATTTCCAGAACCAATGGCTCCAAATCAGGGTTCGGCGACCAGTGGCGGCTCGTGCGCCTGAGAGTGTACGTGCTGCGACTTATTGATTTACATGCGATCTGCGACCTCCCCCCCCCCTCTACCACTGAAGGACTTAAGAATTGGGCAATGAGATAATCGGGGAAACTACCCGAGAACAGGTTTTGGTAATTACATGTAAATTAAAATGATTATTCATTTTGTTCACCTCTTTGGCGTTAATGGTGTAATCGTATATTCGACAGAGTATTAAGTCTAATATTTTGCGGGGCATACGGCTTGATAAATCTGCCTCGACTTCAGTTGCCTAGGAAACATTATCAGGTCTTGATCATCGTGGGAAATAGCCGAGAGCAAAATCAAAGTTCTGAAAAAAGAACGAAAGCTTATTTATTTACTCATTTATTATTTTCATTTTTTTTTTTCATTTTTTTTTTTTTTTTGAAAATAGGTTTTTATTCAGTTTCACATTTTTTATACAAAACTCTTTTACGGTGTGCTTCAATATACAATCAGTCAATCACTCTTGCAACTTTATTACTTGTTACTTTTAATGCACTTTTGAAGAGCTTAAATACACTATCTACCAACAAGTAATTGGACACCTGTGATAGCAAAGGAAAACGAAGTTTATTCACCTTCAATAGTTGGTGGAGCCTCCACGAGCGGCGATTCCAACAACTCCCCTCAGGGGCATACTCTGAACCAGGCATTGTACGACGGCTTGCGGTATTTTCTTCCACTCGGCTTGGAGAAGACAGGTCTGGCTTGGTATGGGGTTAATCCTTCAGGTCAGTTCCTTCACGGATTTCGGACGGTGGGGGCACCACTTAAAAGTCGACGCTCCAACTCGTCCCAGAGGTGCTCGATAGGGTTAAGGTCCGGGCTCTGCGCAGGTCACTCCATTCGATTAACCCCATACCAAGCCATGGTGGACCTCGCAACATGACAGGTGGCATTGTCATCCTGAAAGTAACATGGGTCCACCCCGTAAAACTGCCACAACTTAGGAAGCGCATGGTCATCCGAAATGGTGAAGTAGGTCTCGGCGTTGAGTCTACCAGGAACTGCGACCAAGGGTCCACCCCGTAAAACTGCAACAACGTAGGAAGCGCATGGTCATCCAAAATGGTGTAGTAGGTCTCGGCGTTGAGTCTACCAGGAACTGCGACCAAGGGTCCCGTGCCATACCAGGAGAAACACCCCTATAGCATAATTCCACCGCAGCCGAACTTCACAGTTGGCACAATATATTCCGGCAGGCGGCGTTCTCCAGGCAGACGCTAAACCCAGACCCTGCCATCCGGACGGTAGAGGGTGAACCTTGATTCGTCGCTCCAGAGAACCTGTTTTCACTGTTCAACGGTCCACTGTCGACGTTCTTTGCACCACGTTAGCCGAGCAGTGCTATTGGACTTGGTGATCAAAGGCTTGTGGGCGGCAACACGTCCATGATAACCGAGCAGATGGGCTTCCTTACGGATGGTATTCATCGAAAGAACACTCCCGGATGCCTGTTGAAACTCCCCGCGGATGTGGCCCATCGATTTGGTGAGGTTCTTCCGAATTTCTTTGGCCAGCACCCGTCGGTCTCTAACTCCCAGTTTTGTGGGTCTGACGGGTCGGGACACATTCCGACAGTCACCTCTCATCTTCCACTTGCTAATCACGTAGGCCACTGTCGATTTTGGGTACTTCAACTCGCTGGATATGTCACGTATGGATCGGCCATTTCTGTGATACCCGACGATTACACCTTTCTCGAAATCAGGGAGCTCCGAATTGCGTGGCATCTTGCATGCTACTGGTTGCGTTGTTGTTTCCCACACGATATTTAACGGCGGCGGCCGTGACGTGTATCAGGACCGCAGATATCGTCGATTGCAGAGGTGTCCAATTACTTCTTGGTAGATAGTGTATAAACTAATTACATATGAATTAACGAAATTACTCAACGTACTGCAAAAGTAAAGAGTTTATGAAATACAAAAAAAAAAAAAGGAAAAAAAAAAGAAGGTAGATAATAATTGCACGTGGATCAAGCTTCAGTCAGCCCCTCCCAAAAAATCACGAATCGCCATGACTCTCTGCTCCATCTCCCCACACAGCATTTTTGTTTTCCGTATAATTACGTGACGGGGAGATGTGGGGATGGGTTGACAAGCAAAACTTACACTGGAGTAATTTGGAATCAGCTTACCTAATGCCGAAAAATGAATTCCACTCTCCTGATTTTCTTATTTGCAAATTTCTCAGTTACCCTTGCATTGAAGTCCTTGATGGCTGTGACAAATCTCTTTTTCGATGGAAAGCATAGCCAAAGCGTTTAACTGATCCTGGGGCAGTTCTTGAGAAAGATCTTAATTCGTTTGAGTGATGAAAAGCACCTCTCAGGCTCTGCAGTTGTCATTGGTATTGTAATAATTATCCTGAGTAGAGTTGCAGTTTCGCAAAATGTGTCCTCTAAGTTATGAGAGAACAGAAACAAACAAACAATCAGATAAGTTTCCCCTCTATTCTATTGGTCATGCTCCCAGTTCCGATGGCAGAAAGAGGGTATGAGATGGGAGTCTTTGGTTTCAACGCCGTTTGCTGCCGGCGATCTTATATTGTGCTGAGAGAAATACAGCACGCTGGAAACCCTTGTGGCCGGTTTGACAAGAGGTGTGTGGTGTAGGAGGCAGGAATGATACGCTGTTGGGGCCGTGCTACTTGGTTTGCAGCACGAAAGACCGAATGCTTAGGCGGCAGCAGAACCACGCTGTTATTCCCGTGTGCTAACCGACACCACAGACCGAATGACGAACAAGAGCCTTGATTACGGCCCGTCTAAAAATCAGTTTTTGTGCTGGTAGCAAATCATACGCATGCACTTTCAGGCTTTCAGCTACAATAAACAATATGAATCTGAATTCAAAATTTTTTAGCATGCTGCAGCACGGTAGCACGTGGTCACCGGCTGCCACTAGCGACTATGGCCCTAGATGATCGTGGTAGTCATTATATCCGGAAAGAAACAAAAAACAAAACAGAAACGCAAAAGATATCCGCCACTGCCACCACATAATCCGAACAAGAGCGGCAGATAAGTTGCATGTGTCCAGTGTGACTAACATATATCAATTACCTTTTTTGGATTTTATGTTGTCAAGGGACCCTTCGTCACATCAAATCAAATATTCAGTCTATAGAAAACCTACGTTTACTCCATGTATTATCCCTTTTGATTATTCACACCCTAATGAACAAAAGGTCTCAGCCCTTCGTTTCATGATAAGACGAGCTTTCACTCATTCTTCTACTTGTAGAGCCAGAAAAAAGGAACTTTCTACTATTAAGGCTATAGCTCGGTCGTTTGGATTTGCAGATCGGGTTTTCTGTAAGTGGTTGAGAAACTTCACAAATTCGAGATTCACGACATTGTCTACGGAGGTCGGGACCCTTAGGTATGTTGGTAAATTGGAATATTTCCCCCAATTATTTCTATCCTCAAAAAGGCATGCCGAAAATATGGCTTGAAATTCGGTGTATGCACTAGAAATATATTTGCGCTAATTCGGAATGATCGTGATAAGGTTTCAGATTTTTGTAGACATGGTGTCTATAGTATTCCACTTATTCATGAGGACCCCAATACCGACATTACATACTATATAGGTTCTACACTTCGGACTTTGGATAAAGAGTGAGTGAACATAAATATGCTCTACGAACAGGGACTATAAACACAGCACTTACTACTGCTGTTGGGCAAGGAGGGTACTCCCCCGACTGGAATAATGTTAAAATTCTCAGCTCAAATGTAACAAAAAGTACAATATTTGTGTCCGAAAGTTTACATATAATTTCATATGGTAATAAATGTTGTAATATTGACTTGCCTATATACCAAACCCATGGAGACGGCTGGTAACCCTCACAGCCATCGAGAATGAAACTTAGATATAACTTTGACTTGTATAATTATTTTTAAACATTATTGTTTGTGTCTTTTAAAGTTGACAACACAGGAATGTTAAACAGATGTGTGACGGGGGCTTTCTTGTGATGTATATATATGGGATAGCTCCTCATGATTCGTGGCACATAGGCCCGATGATGGGGACATGAGATCCCTGAAAGTACTTGCCTTTTATTGTAAATAGTGTTTTTAATTGTAAATAAATGTATTTTAATTTGCAGTTGGAAACACGATTTGAATTAATCGTACGTTTCGACAGCATGTGTATAGTAATTCTATAGTACACTGATGGACAATTGCTAAGGACGGATGACAATAGCAACGATAGCAACTATAAAATGGAAGGCAGGAAAATGTGGAAATTAGCATAAGTGCGGGATACAGTAAGACGTGTTGTGCGTATGCAATTTTTGGATTGCCGAACTTGTTCGTGACGTCATAACGCTGATAAGAGATATAAAGGATTTGACGCGTATTGACCGTTGTTGTTCAAACGCAAAGTTGAAAGGGAAAGAATAAATTGACGAACTTGCAATTTTCAGTATGTCTTCCCGACTTCACCTAGATGATTTTACGCGTGGCCGTATTATTGGCAAGATTGAAGAAGGGTGAAAAATAACAGATGTTGCCAGGGAGTTCGACGTCAGCCACAGTGTTGTTTCAAGGCTTTGGAAATCATTTCAAACAAATAGAGAGTGTAGCAAACGTCACGGGGAGGTCGTATTCGCAGTACGACACCTGCAGATGATCGGTACATAGTGCTATCAACAAAAAGACACCGGCGCAGCACAGCTAGTGAGGTAGCAAATCAGTTTATGGCTGCTACTGGCAAACGGATCTCCCGAAAAACTGTCGCCAGACGTTTGCATGAAGGAGGACTATACGCCCGCCGTCCTGTTGTGTGCATCCCATTGTCCAGACGTCACCGTACCGCCCGTTTGCAATGGTGCCATCAACATCGCAATTGGACTGATAACGACTGGTCTGCTGTCCTCTTCTCAGATGAAAGAAGATACAGTCTATCGGTTGATTGTCGACGACAACTGATCTGGCGTGATAGTGGTACTGCATATTGTCCAGCAAACATACAGGAAAGGGACCGATATCCGACATGTAGTGTCATGGTATGGACTGGCATCATGATCAATGGCCGTACGTCCCTCTATGTGCTTCCAACTGGGACTATGACTGGCCAACGATACATTAATGATGTTCTGCTACCTCATGTTCGCATGTTCCGTGGTGCTGTCGGTGATAGATTCATTTTCATGGACGACAACGCAACATGTCATCGAACAGTCGCTGTCAAGGATTGTCTTGAGAGCGAGGATATTCAACGCCTCGTAAGGCCAGCACGTTCTCCAGATCTGAATCCCATTGAAAATGTGTGGGATGCTTTGGGGAGGAGTCTTGCTGGTCGCCAATGCCCTCCAATAAACAAGGACACCCACATCCGTGCACTGACAGAGGAATGGGATAAATTACCCTAACAGCTGCTTGATAATGTTGTGCAAAGCATGACACGACCTGTGGAATCTTGCATCGCCCTCCATAGTGGCCATATCCCGTATTGACATCTTACGCCGGAACGCCTGCGGACGGTAATTGCATTTTTTTCACGTTTACGTATTCTGCACAAAATGGCCTGTTTGTCCCTTGAACACGTTCCAAAGCCTTCTGGATTTCAGAGCACAATAAATTGTCTTTCTTGTAATGTCCTGGCATTCTGGCATTATTTTATTTCACTTGGCATCCAACCACACTTACTTTTTTATGCGCTATATAGCCGTTTATGATCCGTCCTTAGCAATTGTCCAGCAGTGTAATTCTATATATCATTCACACTGAATATTTGGAACCATACAGAACGGCAGAACAGTGTTTAAAGGGAAACACTTAACATTCTGAGCATCTGACTCCCACGTAACTTTTATCTTTTGTTTAAAATTGCTCCAATTAAGCGATTTTAATAAAAGTTGATAAAAACAATTAGCAATAATTACTAATAAAAATGTTAACTGATAAAAACAAATCAAATTCTAAATTGCTTTTGAAAAATTGAAGATCCTTCTTTCTGGGTTTGCTTCGCCTAACGCATTCACCGCTAAGGCACTTTTTTCTTTGAACTACATCACTAAACCATCATCGCCATCATAACCAGTTGATAATAATTAATTATATTAACAGTTTCACTACGTTATGGCTACTATCACATCACTCTAACACAATCGTCGGAAGCAGCACAGACGCGCTGGACCAATTTATGCGAATCCATCCACGCGTTAGCTCAGAGAAGGAAGTGGAACGGCGGCATTGAGGCATCGAACCCATAACTGTCACATGAAACAGATACAAGACTTCCTTCACTGCTACAAATCAAAAACATGGAAATAAAAAAATTCATACAGTGAAACAGTACAAATAATTCGTATTTAGACAAGCAATATTTTTCCATACATCGCCAAAGATAATTTATAAAGTGAAGTTCTGCAAATACTTAGGTAAGAAACTTTTTTCATATATCTGCTCGTCCTTAGGAATGTATTCCCCAAAATTACGAGGTATTCAGCTAATCCGGAGGAAGTGCGTATACTCATTTCAGTTTGAAGTTGAATGACCTTTGTCGCAAGAAGTAGGAGAAAGCCGTATTTCGTGGAATACTGCTACTAAAACAGAAAACGGAATTTCTCGTCATTGTTTTCTAGAAATATAAATCAATTTATTTCATGTTCTGTCATGACAATACTTATTTTTTTTGCTTCAAGTTCCGTCCACAGCTATCTACATTTTCACCCAGTGGTTGTTTATAAATATTTAAATAGCCTGTTTCCGCGTTATTCCATTGTCATGCGATGATTACAGAATCCAAACCCATTGTTCTTGAGGGCATTTAAAAATAAAACGCAGAAAATAAAACAATGTACTTTTTGTTTTCAAGAAAATGGGTGAGACGTTAGCAGATTCACAGCAGTGGTTTCTCTTTCACTTTTACCATTACAGTACATCACAAAAAACAATACCCGATTTAATTCTCTGCCATGAATGGAAGATAAGAAAAGAATTTAAGAAACGAATAATCGACTGCAGAGCAAAGGCGGTGAAAATAAGCTGTTTCGCTGAAGGGAAAATGGGATGAGGGTTTGTAGGTCAGAAACCACAACCTCGATGGATGTGTTGACCCTTACGAGTCTTGAACCGCAAACATCTGGCTAATTAAATGATGTATACAACTGTGGGAAGGAACACGACAAGATGATGAATGCGACAAAGAAATCATGCAAGAAGGAAATCTCCGTTTGAGACGAGAAAATATATGTAAGTCGGAGAAAATATATATAAGAAGGGAAAATATACAGGGTTTTCCAAAAGTCACTGACTCACTGTGCACGTGGCAAGGCAATATACACATACAACAACTGCAAGCGTACCTGCTATAATAAATGCTGAAATGGACCTCTCCTGTGTGTAGACATGCATCCACGCGTCTGAACATGTTCTCAAAACATAGTGATAGGTCTAACGGAGAAATATTGCTGATTAATGTGATGGTGTCCTGTAGTTCCGGCAGAGAACGGGGGTTGTTCTAGTAAACAGAGTTTTTCAGTAAACCCCACAGATAAAAATCTGGAGGTGTCAGATCGGGCGGTCGTGGTGACCATATTTGCCTTTGGAAATGATCCTGTTTCCGAACACATCTTTTAACAACGCAATTCAGACATGAGCTGCATGGTACATAGCGGAATCCTACTGGAAGTAGCAATTAAGAATTTCCTCCTCGGTTAAGTGCCAGATGAATGGGTACGGAAATATCCTCCACCTTTTCCTCAGTTAACACTCGCAGCAAACCGCTTCTCGGATCATCTCTCACTGGTCCTTTTAAATTAACCACCTCACTGCATTGCGATGAGGTGCTTCAGTATCGGGAAATTTTTCTCTGTTTCACTTCGCCCGTATGTTCACCTCCACTATGGAACACATATTCAATCAGAAACACTCGACCCTCAAGCGACAACACCATGTTCAACCCGCCACTGCGACGCCTCGCTACTGAATGATTCAATCACGGCCAGACGCCAGAAATACCGTCTGCGTCGTTCAAGGTCAGAAGGCAGGATGCGCGTAACCCTTCCCTAAACACACGAACATTCTCCATTCACAATATTGCATGTACGTGCTCGGTAAGTACAATTTATTGATTTCTTATCACAGCACGTCAGGTGCACAGGGACTTTTGGCTCACTCTGTACAGTGGTGGGCAGATCCAGCGGGGGGGGGGGCGATATCCCCCAAACCCTGATGAAGTTTTAACGTTTAAAGTAGCGAAGATCGGAAGTCATTAACTTTGCATATTTTGTTTTCAATTTTTCTAAAAAATGAACTATTAAACTTAGTACGGGAAATTTAACTATTACATTGATTTAGGATCAGTAAAAAAAGAAAAAGAAGGCAATAGAATAGAGAGAGAGATAAAGGGAAAACGGGGACAGCTGGGATAAAAAACTTGGGGATATTCTTTGTTTGTTCTTTGCTACTATCATATTGCGTAGCATTTGTAATGTCTTGGTACTGAAATCAGAGTAGGTGGGAGAAACTGTAAATAACAATCAGATGTATGTACGTATCTTAATTGGGTCATAAAGAAAATTCGTAAAAATGTCCCTACCACTTCCTCCCAGATGGTCTTTTCAGGACTTCATTCTTTTTTCTTATTTTTCCTGCTCCTTCACGCCTCACGGGCGCTTCCCGTTGTTCCACCCACTCCGAAGTCAATCCTTATAATGTTCACATTATTATTATTCTGTCCAATATACAGTAATACTGTATAATGTTCACATTATTCTGTCCTAATGGCTCTGAAATCCCGTGGTATTGAAGATGCATACATTAATATTATTAATAACATCTATGAAAATGCAAGTGCAAAGATCCGGCTGTTTAAAAATACAACACACATAAAAATTGGAAAGGGAGTGAGACAAGGTGACACCATATCTCCGAAACTCTTTAATGCCACATTGGAAAATGTATTTCAATCACTGAACTGGGAAAACAAAGGGATAAAGATTAATGGAGATTATCTAACCCACCTTCGTTTTGCTGATTACATAGTCATTTTTGCAACTACCTCATCAGAGCTACAGAGTGTGATCCAAGAACTTGCTGACAAGAGTAAAGAAGTGGGATTAAAAATGAACTTTCAGAAGACAATAGTGATGTTCAAGGCTTTTACAAGAAATGAAGATTTATCGATTGATGGAAAAAAGCTACAGATAACAGACACGTACGTTTATCTTGGACAGCAGATATCAAGTGAGGGTCACATTGATGAAGAAATTAATCGGCGTACAAAACTTGCCTGGAGAGCTTTTGGAAGAAACAGCATAATTTTCAAGAGCAATATGCCATTGTGTCTTAAAAGAAAAGTGTTTGATCAATGCATCCTTCCAGTGCTTACATATGGTGCAGAGACGTGGACCTTAACTAAAAGAGACATACAAAGGCTGCAGACAACTCAAAGCAGCATGGAGAGGTGCATGCTTGGTGTAAATAGGAGAGATAAGAAGAGGAACTCGTGAATCCGAAAAATGACAAGAGTGGAAGACATCATGATCAGAGTTAAATCCCTGAAATGGCAATGGGCTGGGCATACTGCCAGAAGGACAGACCATCGATGGACAGCCGAAATTTTAAATTGGATTCCAAGGGACAGGAAAAGACCCAGAAGAAGACCACATGGGAGATGGGTGGATGAAATTCGAAAGTATGCGGGAGTGACATGGAGGAGACTGGCACAAGACAGACCGTTGTGGAGGAAACTTGGGGAGACCTTCGTCCAGCAGTGTATTGATAATGGTTGACAATGATGATGATGATAAATATCATCATCATCATCATCATTGTCAACCATTATCAATCCACTGCTGGACGAAGGTCTCCCAAGTTTCCTCCACAACGGTCTGTCTTGTGCCAGTCTCCTCCATGTCACTCCCGCATATTTACGAATTTCATCCACCCATCTCCCATGTGGTCTTTTTCTGGGTCTTTTCCTGTCCCTTGGAATCCAATCTAAAATTTCGGCTAATCCCTGAAATGGCAATGGGCTGGACATACTGCTAGATGATAAATATATATATATATATATATATATAGAGAGAGAGAGAGAGAGAGAGAGAGAGAGAGAGAGAGTTCTTTTACTTTTGCAAATTAATTTATATCATCATCATCAACATCATTGTCAACCATTATCAATCCACTGCTGGACGAAGGTCTCTCCAAGCCTCTTCCACAACGGTCTGTCTTGTGCCAGTCTCCTCCATGTTACTCCGGCATACTTTCGAATTTAATCCACCCATCTCCCATGTGGTCTTCTTCTGGGTCTTTTCCTGTCCCTTGGAATCCAATCTAAAATTTCGGCTGTCCATCGATCGTCTGTCCTTCTGGCAGTATGCCCAGCCCATTGCCATTTCAGGGATTTTACTCTGATCATGACGTCTTCCACTCTTGTCATTTTTCGGATCCACGAGTTCCTCTTCTTATCTCTCCTGGTGAATTCTGAATTTTCAAAACTGCTGCGTTGCGCGTTTTGATTTTCAGGTTCTTTTGCACCCTTCGTTTTAAATTCAAAAATTTTTTCCTTAGTCTTCAGTTTTGATATATATATATATATATATATATATATATATATATATATATATATATATATATATAAATATACAGGGGTGGGACAGAATAATGTGAACACCTAGGAAAAGAAGGTTTTACGTACCTAGTAGGGTGTCGGACCACCTTTGGCATTCAAAAATGCCTGAATCCTCCTTGGAATAGACGCATACAAATCCTGAATGGTGGTTATGTTACATCATCATTCGTCTTGCAGAAACTGCTCCAGGTCCTTCAGAGATGCAGGACGAGGATAACAGGATTACTGTTTTCCAACACAGATCACAGTGGCTCAATCAGGTTTAGGTTTGGTGATTGGGGAGGCTAAGGAAGGTATGAAAGTTTGTCCTCATGTTCCTCAAGCCATGATTGTACATTCCGAGCTCTGTGAATTGGGGCGTTATCATCTTCATAGATGGCATCTCCTGTTGGAAACAATGCTTGAGCCATTGAATGAACTTGGTCTGCCAAAATGGTTTCATACGCCCTGCCAGTCATCCGTCCTTTCAAGGTGATCAGGGGACCTGCTGAAAACCACAATATGACCTCCCAGAGCACGACAGAACAACCATCATGATGCACTGTTGGGAGCAGACAGTCTGGATTGTACGTTTCTGACGGTGTTCATACGTAAACACGTCTTGCGGTGGGGAATAGTGTGAATGTGGATTCATCCGAACACATTACACGCTTCCATGCATTGACACTCCACGTTGTATGCTCCTGGAACCATTGCCATCGCCTTTGTGCATTCATCCGGGCCACCACAGGTTTTGCAATAACAGCTCTGCTGGGAATATCTTGTTTATGCCGTTCCCTGCGCACTGTTTTAGTTAATACTGCACTGTTAAAAATGTTTTGTAGGTTGCGTGGTGCTATACCGGCTGCACCACTATTTTTAGAGACGATACACCATTCTGTGGTGCAAAATAAACCCAACAACATGGTGCAAACTTCTGTGCAACCTTTTACCACAACGTGGTAAAACGTTGTACCACGCTGTTCAGTTTCTTTTCTCAGAAAGTGGTGCAGCTGGAGTGTCACAACGTTTTGGTGCAACCTACCACAAAATTTTTAACAGTGTGGGGTCTGGAGATGCAGATTGAGCCCCGCACTAATTTTCGGCGCTGTGGTCTGCTTATTACGGTAACAATCCTCTTTAAAGAGTGCTCTTCTGTCTCTATCAGTCAGGATCGTTTACCGGCGGCTTTTGCGTTTCGCAGACGACGTTTTGCCACGAACACGGTATGCTGTCATGACGCTACACACAGTAGCTCTCGATACTCCCGCTGTCGTGGCGACTGTTTTGATGGGGGCACCAACTAGCCGGCCACCAACAATTAGCCCTCTTTCGAAGTCCGTTGGGTCGCTCATTTCGTCGTCACCCTGAAAGAAATTTTGCAACAAGACACTTTAAATGCCCTTAAAGAGGACCTTGAGGCTCTAAACAAAGCTGTTACAACCAAAAAGTGGTGGATACCTTTGCGTATAACAACGTACGTACGCAGCTGCATTAAAATTCACGTCTCTGAACGTGGTGTTCACATTATTTTGTCCAACCCCTGTATATACTAACGTTATATCTAAAAAACAAAAACATTTCATAATGGCTTCTCCTCCCTCCCTTTTTATACCCGAAAAACCGCCCACCCCCATAGAGTAAACTTCTGGATCTGCACCTGACCCTGTATGTAAGTCGGGGGGAAAATTACAGTGGAACATCTATTTAACAAAGTCGCATGGTGACTGCCGAAATGTTCGTTATATAAAAAATTCGCTATACGGAAAAGTTCTTTTCAACATGAATACAGAATGAATTTTGGCCATTGTAACGGCTCTCGCACCCTTTCGTCCCCTTACTCAAGACTCGAACAGATTTTGAATCCCCTGAGAGCCATTACATTTGAGTTGATTCGTTTCCTCTGCGGTAGAATGCCGCAAAATCATCTCTTCGATGCTATGCGTCGTTCTCGTCAGTAGTAAGTCCCAAGTAAAAAGATTTTCATGTAACGAAAATGGATAACGGAAGTAGTCAAAACCATTGTTTAAATTTGATTTTTGAATGATGTCCCATGAAGTGACGCAGCAATAATTCCTCAACAATATAATCTACTAAACTATCACCAAACATTATTTCATCAGATTTTACACAAATGCAATAAAATCGCATAGAAATCTGCATTAATTACAAAGACATGATGCTAAGTGTAGTGAAAGCCATTACAAAAATGCGTTTTGGTGTTATGAAAACAAACGTCGTAGCGAAATTTGGTTTCCTCTCGACCCCCTTCCCCGTTGGGCGTGCCTGCTATTGACGAGAGCTTTTTTTTTTTTTTATTGTAGGTTTAACGACCACCGTGAGCAACTCAATGGGCTATAAGCAGTCGCCCGTCCCTAATTTAGGGTCGCTGATTCCAGGGAAGGGAGAGAGCCAGTGCCGTAAAACAAACACAACATCCATGCCTCATCGGGATTCGAACCCGGACCCCTTCGGACGAATGATCAGAGGCCATCGCTTAGACCACTGCGCCACCGGAGCGGCAACGAGAGCTTTAAAATGATGTTTAACACGATGGGGTGTAACCCATAGATGGCCTAGACCAAAAGTTACCAATACCTTACACCAAGGCCAAACTGGATGAAGAACAGGCCTTATTAACCTTGGAGCAAATAGACTTCGCCGCACCGGTGGCGCAGTGGTCTAAGCGCTGGCTTATGACCATTCGTCCGGGAAGTGTCCATGTTCGACTCCCGTTGAGGCATGGATGTCGTGTTTATCTTAAGGCACTAGTTCTCTCCCTTCTCTGGAACCAGTGGCCCTAAACTATAGGGACGGGCGACTGCTAATAGCCCATTGTGTTGCTCATGATGGTCGTTAAACCTTCAATCAAAAAAAAAAAAAAAACTCTTGGTGATTGGCCAAAAAGCGTGAAAAATGACTTCTGCCGTTAGGTGGCACTACGTCCCAAAGTATTGGTATAAACATTCCTTTCCGCGTTGTTTGCGGGGCTGGATTGTGTTTGTTAAAACCAATTCCACTACAGTTTTAGAAACAATTCGTTTGTTTTACAGTAAAATACATAATCTATTAATATAATATATTCATTACGGTTTACTGCTGTTTGCCGATGCGCACGTCTTCTAAAGAGAAAACTGTAAAAATGTCATTCCACGAGTTCCCATCAGATCAGAACCTGAAGTAACTGCTATTGGAAACAATATCTCGGCAGGATTTTCAACCAAATGACAAGTCACCATCAAGTGTTGCTTGTGGTAAGCATTTTCAGTCTGATAATTACGTACCTAACGCAAGGTACGAACGACTGAAGGAAGATGCTGTACCATCTATATATTTCCATATTATCCAGCTTATATAGCCACAAAAAATAGCAGACGTGTTCTTAAGGGATGGAATGATGCTGCAGCCAAACTGTACTAGAACAAAAAATAAAACGAGTATAACATGCTTAGATAACACATCATTATTAGTTCATTTTGTAAACATTGTGAAGAATCACTTTTATGTTAGATTTTAACACGTATAGTTTCTAAAGCAGCCATGTTAGGCTTAGCTAGCCATGGTAATGCGTTTTTGTATTGCCACCTCAGATAGGTTCTTTGGCAAGAGCATCAGTTCTGCCCTGCGCGCTTCTATTGGATAAAATCCATGCCTTCCTCCGATAGAAACACAGATGCCCGTCGATTTTAAGCGGCGTTGAGTCTCGTCTGAAAATCATTATAGGAAGTCATGATCTGGGAACCGGAATTTTCCCTTCTTCGCCCGATCTGCTGCCTGTTGTAATAGAAACGACTTGGACGATTGCCTCTTCAGGAGCTCAGAACATGGTTGTTTCAACCTGCTAGCAAAAAAAGTATTTAAACTTCATAAATTTAATGCTCATGAATTAAGGAATCATTCTCTGGTTGAAGCCTTTTTTAACAAAATTTAAGAATCTCATTGTGAATTTCAGAATTTAATTTAACATATGCAGGAGTTAGAGTAATGTGAACACCTAGGAAGAGAAGGTTTTACTTACCTAGTAGGATGTGAGACCACCTTTGGCATTCAAAACCGCCTGAATCCACCTTGGAATGGACGCATACAAATCCTGGATGGGGGTTAGTGTGGTGTTACACCATTCTTCATGCAGAAACTGCTTCAGGTCTTTGAGAGATGCAGCAGGAAGATAACGGGATCTTACCATGATTTCCAACACACACCCCAGTGGCTCGATGATGTTTAAGTCTGCTGATTGGGGAGGCCAAGGAAGGTGTGAAGGTCCGTTCTCATGTTCCTCAAACCATGATTGTACATTCCCAGCTCTGTGAATTGGGGCGTTATCATCTTGATAGATGGCATCTCCTGTTGGAAACAATGCTTGAGCCATTGGACGGACTTGGTCTGCCAAAATGGTTTCATACGTCCTGCCAGTCATCCGTCCTTTCAAGGTGTTCAGGGATCTTCTAAAACCACGATATGACCGCCCAGAGCATGACAGAACCACCACCACGCTGCACTGTCGAGAGCAGACAGGCTTGGTTGTACGTTTCTGACGGTGTTCTCCACAGGTAAACACCTCCTGCGGTGAGGAATAGTGTGAATGTGGATTCATCCGACCACAGTACACGCTTCCATACATCGGCAATTCAGTTTGTATGCTCCTGGCACCACAGCCGTCGCCGTTGTGTATTCACCCCGGTCACCAAAGGTTTTGCAATAGCAGCTCTGCCATGAATATCTTGTTTATGCAGTTCCCTGCGCACTGGTTTCGTTGATTCTGGTGTTTGAAGATGCAGATTGAGCTCTGCACTAATTTTTGGCCCCGTGGTACGGGTAACATCAAATTCAGTTGCACACCTTCCGGCATCCACTTCCCAGAGCGTGAGAATCTCAGAATCTCTTTGTCATACACCAATACCTTTGTAAAAATGTTCTGGAACAATCCATTGCTCTGTTATACATTTGAACCATTTTGAGTTCATTTAACAATTGTACATATGTATACGGATACTTCATCGTAAGTCCGTCTGAACACACATTAGCACGAAATTGAATAAACATAATTATCTTCACATTGGTCTATTAATGTATGTTTTCCTAACATAATATGCATAATGCTCGGTTCATTATTTTCTTGGGCATAAATAATGCGCCCGCTCTCACACTGAGTATTACATTTCGGTCTTGAAGCGTCTGGGATGACACATATAGGTTAAACGACCAGAACTGGTGGGCAAGTGGACCAAGGAGGATAGAATAAGGGGAGGGAGCATGTGCTCTCAATGGTGAAGCCAGATGGGTTGTGTGGCCGCCATGTTACATTACCTTCAGTTGCTCATTTTTGCTTTGTAAGTTAAGGAAGATTTCAGTTTTTTATTTCCTGTGAGAAAGATGTTAAGCCTATAGGTGACTGATTTATTGAATTGTTTATTTGAAGTTCAACTCGCATTAAAAGCTGATGAGAGATTTATTCGCAAAGGAAGATCGAAAACTTGTGATGGAATAGCAAAAAAATTGCAGTACGAACTAGAAATTTGTCTAGTTTTCAGTAATACATTCCTGGAAGCTTTTTATTAAAATTTTATAAAAATCGGTCGTTTCTAGTGCATAATAAAATCGGTGATTTTTTTTGTTCTTAAAAATTTCTAAATTTTCGCGTTTATTATTGGTACATAGTCATCTATAAACGCAAACGGATTTTATTGTGCGCTACAAACGCTTTTCTGTTTTGTATATTTTGTAGTCTTCGTTAAAATTTTGTAAATTATCGAAGTTTAGCAGGAACTATCGTTTTTAAGGTAATATTTCGTTGCGTTTGTGTTTTCAGAAATATTCACTCGATCACATGAAATAAATCAACTTGTTTTTTTCTTTTTTGTTTTTTTTACTTTAGAGTTGGTGAACTGCTTCATGCGTTACTTTAAACAGTATGTACTTTTCGTGTGATAAGTTAAAGGGATTTTTGTCGTACGCAGTGGTAAAACGTGACCTAACATTGCTTTGAAGAAAAAAACCAGTGGTGTTATTATAGGCTATATCCATAAATATACATGATATTTTCTTCTTTTCACGAGAAGGCTTTCAAAGTATTAACCTGCCTAACGTTGTTAGTTGCGCAATTCGATGGGGACGGAGTCAGAAGGGTAACACAAGATGGCGGCCGCTCAGCAGCGTCGGCTTCAGAGCTTTACATAGGGCTTGCTTGTTATGCTCCTTCCCCTTATTCTATCCTCCTTGAAGTGGACCCTACACCATGATCACGCCCGCCCACATGTGACTTCTTGTGTTCAACAGTTTCTTACGAAATGCAGTACTGAAATCAAGCCACAGCCTGCCTACAGTCCTGAACTTGCCCCGTGCGATTTCTGGTTGTTTCCAATAACGAAGGAGAAGTTCCGTGGCGCATTATTCAACATGACGTTATTCAAGCTGTAGAGGGGTCGCTAAAGCAGCTTCCACAAAATGCCTTCACTACGTGCTTTGAAAAATGGACTGAACGATAGGACGGTTGCATATCATCCGAAGGAAGATACTTTGAGAAAGAATAACATATATATTGCTGTGCCTATATTTCTTCATTTTGTGTGAATTTATCTCAGTTTTGACGGAACGGCCGTTGTATGAACATGCGCGACCGTTACGCGAATTGCAGGTGAGAGTTGTGTTGTAAAGTGATAATGAAGTTTTAATAGGAAGGAGGGAAGGCCCATAATTTTTACACACGTGCCAGCCCAACCGTAACCTCGTGTATGCGAGAGGCGGGGGGGGGGCAGACGGCACGTACCCCCAACTTAAAAATTGGAAAAAAATAACTAGTCGTTTGCTTTTTAAATATTATAAAGTGTGACATACAGCCGAGGGAACAACGCTACGCAATAGCGAGCATTCCTATGACTGCTTTCCAGCAGTCATAGGAATTTTATACGCAAAAACACGTAGCCATCTGATGATGATTTTCATCATCAGATGGCTCAGACTGCATGAGGTGCTTTGAAAGGCATGTCTTTTTTTTTTTTTTTTCATCCACGTTAGGGTGAATCAACGCAAGTCTGGCCGTGACCGACGAGACAAATGCAATCCTGTGCAGCTGGGGCGGGAAGAGCTGGTACGTCACGATCACCTTCCTGATTTCCCGTGTATCGTTCCGCTTTGTTTGCATATAACCTGATCACACAAAACGTGAAAGAAAGTAGTTCACGATAATACACGGAATTGTTTTTACTGTTTTCATCAAAATAAATCTTATTGTGATGGAAATATTTATTTTATTATGGAAAATAATAATACATTTATTTTCTTATCACAGATTTATGTAATCGTAATATCGATAAAGCAAATGCAACGCCCTTTTTACGAAATTAATGTGTCTAACACTCATTTTTTTCCACTCGGTATGAACGAAGTGCTTCAATGAACTGTTGAAATGGATCTAAATTTTGTTTTTTACAAAAGCGTCGAAACAAATATTCCATTAGGCTGATCACAAAGTTAGTGCTTCTGATGAAAGGAAAGTTAAAAAAATCTAAGTGTCAGTAATTGAACTGTGCAATGGAAATTCAAAAATAACTTTTTTGTTACTGAAGTCATGCCTGTTTGGAACAAAGGTCATTACATTTTAAACTCCAGAAAGTTTGTTTCGGTCATACACCAAGAAAACGTTAGTCATTCAAATTTTCAGAAACCTGTTAACCTTCCAAAAAAGTTACTTTAAAGCTGTCTTTGAATGAGTGTTAGGATTCAACTTCTGCGATAGATGGCGCAAAAATTCACTCCTTGGGCTTGGCTTTTTCGTCTTGAGTGACTGTTCAAGAAGTTGGCGTCAGCGAATCACTGCAGACCTCATCATATTCAGAACGGAAGCGGACTCTTGTTGGACCCAGAATGAAAAGACAAAATACGCGCTGTTACGTTTTAACCAATGACGTTATTTGAAGGCGGAGATCAGTAAGTATGGAGTTTCTGTAGCTCAAATTTAGGGGGTTGCTGCTAATGTACACATTTTCTTTTCAAAAATTGAACGCACAATAGGATTTAAGATGATTTATGGAAGAAAAGATTCCAGTATCACTTTTGCCCCCATTCATTTATTTCTATTTGGCTCAGATAATTAGAAAAATCAGTCAGAAATGACAGATTTCGTTTCTTCCAGAGAGAAACACTGCTAAGCTAACTTATCGCGCCATCTACAGGCAACTTTCGAGTCAGATAAATTGAATTATTTAAAAACAGTTCTAACAAATTTTTCGGAATAATAACTGCGGCATGTATTAGCTATGTGTCGTTTTTATTTGTACTCAAAATTTCAAACACTACAAAGTAATAGTCTTCGAGAAAATCTGTGCAAAAGAATTTACATTGCAGATATAGGATAGGAGATGAACCCTAACACTCATTCAAAGACAGCCTTGAAGATCGAGATGTAGTTCAATTACTATACATTTTGATAAAAAGTATTCGGCTGCTTTCATTAATTAGGTATATACTGTATATATATTTAAATTTCTTGTAATTATGCGCTTCGTGATGTGTGTGTGTGTGTGTACAGCTTTAGCGACATTATCAGCTTTATCTGTTAACTTAAAGATTCTATTTTTACAACATTTGTTTTCCTGTTGATCAGTTCAGCGAGACAAGTAATGATCTTCGGAAAAGTCGCAGTGCTCTGGGTAACGAAGAACGGCGCTGCTGACGTCACAAAAAGCTTCCTTGCATTCAGAATCTTGTTGGCCACGGCCTGGCACACCTTATAGTTTTGGATATATTAGACATGTAAAAAAACCTAAGTTATGGCACCACCGTGAGCAACTCAATGGGCTATAAAGCAATCGCGCGTTCCTAATTTAGGGCCACTGGTTCCAGGGAAGGGAGAGAGCCAGTGCCGTAAGACAAACACAACATCCATGCCTCAACGGGATTCGAACCCAGACCCCTTTCGGACGAATGATCAGAGGCCATCGCTTAGACCACTGCGCCACCGGGGCGGCATACTCGTATTATGAGCACATACTTTTTTTTTTTACAAAAAACGTGCTAATAAATGACTGCATTTTGCATATTACGTTAGTTTTATTCGTTTCTTGATTGCTATGAACGAAGGACAGCTTAGACAACTTTAAATAGTTAGCAATACAAGGTACAAAAAACATTCAGTACTGCACTTTCTGGCTATTCTGTTGCTCCATAATCTTGTTCGTTAAGAATCGTTTAAAAGAGATGTACGATTTCCTGAAAAAAAAATATTTTATAGTAACCAAATTCTTGAGCTTAGTTTTGATTCTTTCAACTTAATTTCCCGTAATGCGAAAAAGAAAACTAAGAAGAAAAAAAAAAAAAAAAAAAAAAAAAAAAGGAAAACTGTTTCTTAGAAACAGTCTCCTCATACACATACTTAGGTCATCTCATTGATCTAAACAATTGACTCCCAAGGGAAATAAATAAAAGAGTTTAACTTACCTGAAGTGCATTTGGAAAATTGAAAAGCATTTTTCAAAAAATGTTCAGTGTTTAAAAAGGGAGACATTTAACCGGTGTGTACTTCCAGTCATCTCATACGGTTGTGAAACATGGGCTATGACAAAAGCACTGACAAATAAACTTGCAACAACTCAAAGAAAAATGGAGAAGCTGATGCTAGGCATCACATTAAAAGATAAGGAATGGAACATCTGGATAAGAAGCCACACCTGTATCACAGACATCATTTTTTACCACAAGTAACTAAAATGAAAGTGGGCCGCGAAGAGAGAACGAGTGACGGACCACCATACTAACGAATTGGAGTGCGAAAGTAGGGAAACGAGGCAGAGGACACCCTAAAAGAAGGTGGAGCGTTGAACTGACAAAATTTGTATGAAAAAATTGGTCAACTATAACCAAGAACAGAGAAAAATGGAAAGAACTGGAGGAGGCCTTCGTCCAGCAGTGGTCTGAGAAGAAGAATGTGAAAATAAATATGTAAGTAAATATTCAGTGTAAATTTTGAGAGCGCTTATATTAGGTGTGCAACTTAATTCTCGGCCACAGGCACGACACATTGACAGAAAATTATAGCAAATCGAATACGTACCTAATCAGGGAAATAATCCCCGTCGAGTTGGATACATTTGAGCCATCGGTCAGGGAGCGGCCGAATGCCACTGCGGAAAAAAGAGGACTGTTTCGAGTTGATAGGCATCAATACTTGTGAGGACCTCCTCGACAGAAGTGAGGTGCGTTCCACTCAGGTGATGTTACAGAGAGCGAAAGAGGTGATAATCCGACGCGGAGAAGTTTGGAGAATAAACACGATTATCTCCCTTCCCAGGTCGGTGATCGTATTTAAAGTCGTTTTCGCGGTGTGAGGACGCGCGTTATCCTGAAGCAACAGGACCGACTTTCTGCCTTTGCCGGTGGATGGCCTTTTCGCCTCCAGTGCGTCACTCACACGAATGAGTTGCTGACAATAACGCTCAGCACAGACCGTTTCACCAGGTTTGAGCAACTCATAGTGTACGACACCGCACTGATCCCACCATATGCACAGCAACAACTTCCTGGCATGGATATTCGGTTTGGCGGTACTGGTGGTAGGCTGACCTGGATAAACCCACAATTTGTGCCACTTAGGATTATCGTAGAGGATTCACTTCTCATCACAGGTCAAACTCTTGTGGAGGAAATCCTTCTTTTTGAATCTGGAGAGCAAGGACAGAGCAACATCGTAGCGCCTAGACTTGTTCGCAGCTGTGAGTTGGTGGGGCACCCAGACTTGCCAACCTTAAGAAGAGCAAAATCCTGCAAGCATACTTTCGTATGTTTGAAACATCAATGGACATAATTTGAAGCACTAATGTTACATTAATGCATATAAAAAATGTAAACAAATTTCTGTTAAAAATATTTTAAAATTTTTTGTTCAGTTATGCATTGATCTCGAGGATAACCCAAATTATGACGGAAAAGGAGAAATTCTTCGAAGCCGTAGCGCTCTCATGCTTAAAGATTACGCAGCAAAATTTTTTCGCCATCGAATTTCCGTTTTCGGAAAGTTTCCCTCCATTTTCAAACTGAAATACAAATATTTATGGAATAAAATTATATATAACAACACTGGACAGAGGCTACATCACAGGAAAAAGAAATTACGATTACGGAAAAAATCTTTATTTCGTTTACTTCCGTTTCTGAAGAGACGAAGTACCATCCCGATGCGTATTTTTACAAATTGGTAAAATTATTCGATGCGTAGTTTTACGTGCGGAGAAAAATTCCCGATGTGTATTTTTACGCATTGAGAAAAATTCCCGAAGTGTATTTTTACGCCTTGAGAAAAATTCCCGACGCATATTTTTACGCATCGAGAAATATTCCCGATGTGTATTTTTATGCGTTGGTAAAATTTAGATACGTACTAGACGCGTAACTACGCATTTTGGTGAACTCTGGACTCGGCACATCACTTGAGCACTCCCATGGAAAGAGAGCAACCGCACGACGCCAGTGAGTCAAAGATGGATGACATCATCGCATGACACAACGCTCGTAAGGTCCGGTAGAAATCTACGGTTCCCGCTAACGCCAAGCCTGTTTCTGCAGCGCCAGAGATCATTAGCGGACAGAAGAGTAAACATCGCTGCCAACGGCAGAGCAGAACTGCTGACTCAGAGAGGAAAGGTCGCTACTCCGCTAATGAACCGATGCCTCGGAGAACTCCGAACCAAATGCTCCGAACTTTCCCCCTCGTTACTTTTTAATTTACGCTACGGTAATCATCGGAGAACTTCAAACTTTTCTCCTCGTTACGTTTTAATTTACACTACGGAAATCATGATGGAATCCGGCAATTTTAATTTATAATCCGGAATTCCGGGAAATGTATTGAAATCCGGCATTGCCGGCCTAAACCTGGAGAGTTGGCAGGCCTGGGCACCCAACGGCCCTTTTTGTGAATCCGTCCAAGCTTGTGCAGGCGCTTTGCAATGGCTTGCCGTGTTACTCCGAGTTCCTGGGCGAGCTCTGACTGTGTGTGACAGGGATCCGCGTCCAAAAGTTGTTCCAGTTCCTCATCGTCAACTTTCTGTGGCAGTACCGGACGTTCTGCATCGCGGAGATCGAAATTTCTCTGCTCAAACCGATGATACCGCTTCTTACACGTACTATAGGACACAGCAGCCTCACCCAAAGCAGCACATATCATTTGCTGGGCTTCCGCGACACAATTTTTTTCAGCTGAAACGCGAACAGGATGCAGTGCCTCAAATGTTGCTCCTCGAACGACATTGCTTTCACCGTCAACTTTCGTCCCTTCTGTCAATACAGCTGTGAGCGGTAGTCTGGAAAGCTATTGGATGGCGCTGCAATCAGCCATTATTGCACACAGCAATTTGCATTTGTCGACGTTCTATGATCGCTTGCAACGGTTAGGGGCCGAAAATTAAGTTGCACACCTAATAGATGGGAATGCTCATTATGTTCCGCAAGTGTTTTTGAGTGGTTTGTCACTTTCTATGGAGAAAGAAAATTTCTCTCATACATAATGAGCACCCCAATACATGTCTCTCAATTAAACTTCGCTTGAAATGTTAGAGTATTTTAGTATGGGTGGATGCGTGGTATTTCTTGTCTGTCACAGAAAAAAAATTATAAAAATATTTTGCCCATTAATCAAGATCAGTCAACCTATTGGAAAACCATGTACAGTGCCTATAGATTAAAAATTAAAATATATATCATAAATTTTATACAACCTACGTCCGAGTTCAAGGACTGACCGCAGAACTGACACGATAGTAGTGGGATAAAAATATCAATGCATACCAGAAGAAGCAGTCCTTGGCCAAGCAGCGAACTGCTGGAAACCGGTTACTATACTGGTTCAGACATGCAGCAGACGGGCATTAAAGGAGACATAGCAGGCATTCTCTTCTAATTTCATTTTAACCATGGAAGAGCTCAGAGAGTAAACATCCGTTTTTGTTGGAAACTTGGAAAATCAGCTACTGAAACTTACAATGTTAAAAGAGGCATATGGAGACACAGCATTATCCCGCAGCAGAGTTTTGGAATTGTATGCACGGTTTCGTAACGGGAGGGAATCCTTTCATGACGATCCAAGATCTGAGTGTCCCTCCAGTGTGTGTGGTACCAATCTGGCATTAAGATTGGCACCCCACACACTGGAGGGACACTCACATCTTGGATAAGATTAATACCAATTAATTTTATCCAAGATCTGACCCCAAATCCTCGTGTAGAATCTCATAACAGATAGACTTACTGATGCCTACCAACTCAGCCAAAAGTGTCACTGTAATTTGGCGATCTTTCTTTAACTAATTCCCCACCCCTTCGATTTTTTCCTCTGCCTGTACACTGAAGGGACACCCAGATCACGGATCATCACAAAAGGATTCCCGCCTGTCATGAAACCATGCATACCATTCAAAAACTCTACTGCGGGATAATTTCGAACAAAACGAACGTTTACTCTCCACTCTTCCATGGCTAATGAAATGGGATGAGAACACTAGCTATGACTCACTTAAGGGTCCTCCATACCTCGTGAAAAATAGCTCAAAACACGCATTTGCAGAACGAAATGACATATACAGGGTGCATAGGAAAGTCCCTTTCGCCTGGAATAACTTGCAAATGGAGAGAGGCACAGTTATGCAAGTGAGATAACGGCATAGTAAATCGACTACGCCTGATCGAATGAAACCGACAGCAGTGCCTCTAGTGGCGAAATGCGGAAGTTAGCAATTGCAAATCGAAAACGAAAAGAGATAGAGCAACATTTCCAATTACAAAGTTGTAGAGCGTCAAATAATTAGTACAAAAAGGACATTTGGTTTACACGGATAAAATAAATTGTCGCCTAAATACCCTAAAATGTCCGAAATCGATGCTCGACCTTTTGAAGGGAAATCGTATGAGCAAATACACACAATTTATTGCATAAATGCGTAATTATGTCAATAGAGTTTGATGACGTCAGACAAAACAAAAACAAAAACGGCAAACTGGCACACAGTGATAAAAAGTTAATGTCGAGATGTTCGAAGAGTTTGCCATTGCCCACGATACACATTTGTATTCGTGAAAGTAACTCTGTATGCACATTCCTCAGCATGGAAGGTGTCACACTATTGCAAGCATCTGTAACACGACGACGTAGATTCAACAGACTTGTAGGCGCTGTTGCATACACCTGATTTTTTACGTAACCCCAGAAATCCAAGCTCGCTATTCTCACACAGCGTACGTAGACCTAAACTTCTGATTAGGGTACATCCTGCTACTGGTTTTTATATCGTAGGTACGGTACAACGACACAATCTGCATTTGAATACGGCTACATTTGCGAAATGTGAATATGCAGATTCAAATCGTCGCACATCGATTTCAGATATTTTAGAGTATTCAGGCGACAATTTATCTTATCCGTGTGAAACAAATGTCGTTTTGTACTAATTAATTGATGCTCTACAAATTTTGTAATTGGAAATTTTGCTCTATCTCTTTTCGTTTTCGATTTGCAATGGCTAGCTTCCGCATTTCGCCACTAGATGCGCTGCTATCAGTTGCATTCGATCGGGCGTAGTCGCTTTACTATACCGTTATCTCACTTGCAGAACTGTACCTCTCTCCGTTCGCAAGTTATTCCAGGCTAAAGGGACTTTCCTATGCATCCTGTATAAAAAACAATTTAGAAATCAGTTTTTTTTTTCACTTGTAGAAAAACATTGAATCATCTTTTTTTTTTTTTAATTGGAGGTTTAACGACCACCGTGAGCAACTCAATGGGCTATAAGCAGTCGCCTGTCCCTAATTTAGGGTCACTGGTTCCAGGGAAGGGAGAGAGCCAGCGCCGTAAGACAAACACAACACCCATGCCCGAGCGGGATTCGAACCCGGACCCCTTACGGACGAATGATCAGAGGCCAGCGCCTTTGACCACTGCGCCACCGGAGCGGCTGAACCATCTTTCTGCGTTTTTATATTAGCGTCGCTTTGCGGAGTAATATTTTAATTATTTTCCCAAAAATGTAAAATAATGGGCAGATTGACAATTATTTAAAAAAAGTTCTAATTTTGATATCTGCTAGGTTAAAAAGCAGAAAAATTGCTTGATATTTTCTCTCGAATTATAAAAATTTAGGAACACATACGAGTGATATGGTATATTGATTTTCCCATCTGCATGATGCTATATTTGTTTCAATTTCGAATTCGGCGGAATTGAAACAATACGGGGTATGGAGGACTCTTAATGCTCACCTGCTACCTGTCGGTTCTGGTATAAACCGGTTTCAAGGTGTTCGTTGATTGCCCAAGGATTGCTGTTTTCTGGTATACACGTGACATTTTTACCCCACTACTGTTACATCAGTTGTGCAGCCAGTTCGGGAACTTTACAGACATTGGTTGTATATTATAAATTATTACTTTTATTTTCACTGAAAAAATGAATGTGAATCACGATGCCAGGATGTTACACAGTGTGATTGGCACCTGTATCTTTTGGTTGCCGCATCTAGAGAAAATAAATAATAATAATGGCAATGAATCTTCACTGGGATTCCACACCGCGTTATTACAACTCAGAATTACAGGAAACACATGAAGGAAGGTGCAGATGAAGACACCTGTAGAATGTGTAGGAAAACCAATGAAATCATAGAACACATTTTAGCGCACTGCCCTCTCCTTGCACCAAAACAATACCTTAACAGACACATCCAGGTGACAAGATCTCACATCAAGAGCTTGGCTTTAAATATGCCCTAACTCAAGGCTATACTTCACCTTATTACAAGTACCAACCGGAACTTTTCCTTCAAAATCAAAAAAGTTATATCATGTCCTAGGGCAAACCTATAATTGCAGACAAAACCATCAACCTGACACTGCAACTACAGACAAAATATTGAAGACATTACTCATGGATGTAGTGGTTCCATTTACAGAAACCATGCAAGGAACAGACAGTGCCTGAGAAAATCTTGAAATACGAGAACCTGTGAATACAAATCCACAGGAACCGGAAATGGACCACAACACAGTTTGTACCAGTTGTCGTTTTGACAACCGCAGAGGTATCAAGAAACTTTATACAAAATTTTGAAGAATTAGGATTGCCCCAGACACTGCTCCACCCAATTTAAATGGACAATCATTCTTCACACCTGCCACATCACTAGAAAATTCTTGAATTTCCAAGCTTCAGATAAATATATTTATCTTTACTCACCAGCCACAGCTGAGAACAATAACAATAATACAGGCTGTCCATAAAGTTTTTCCCACATTACAAAATATTATATAGGTACAAGAAAGGGATTGCACAACAATTATGGTCCACAAGTAAAGTTTTTTTCCAGTGTCAGTACACCTCTACATGGGTACCATTTGTGGTCCAGAGGACATCTAAGCAATATTCAATTTCACACCATGTTTTGTTTAACATCTCAGCAGAGAGAACCAAAGATCTCCGTTATTCTGCTCTTCAACGTCTCGACATACGGAACACTGCTTGAGTAAACTTGGTCTTTCACATAACCCCACAGAAAAAAAGTCTACAGGAGTTATGTCGGGTGGTCGAGGTGAACATGTCATGGGACCGTCGCGGCTAATCCATCTGTTCAGAAATGTGGCATTCAGGAACTCACGAACCATTATTGACCAATGTGGTAGGGCACCGTCTTGTTGGAAAATAACTTAAAGTTGGAGTGCATGCAACTGAGGTGCTACAAAAAAAGTTGCAGCATGTCCAGGGTACATTACAGTGGGCTCTGTAAAAAAAGAAGGATCCGATGATTCTGTCATGCATCAGGCCACACCATAAGTTCACTTTTGGGCTAGCCCTCTGTTGTTCAGTGACATAACAGGGATTTTTCGATCCCCAGATTTGCATATTGGGCCTACTTACTGTACCAGAGATGTGAAATGTGGCTTCATCTCAAAAACAGACACGGTGCAGATAATCACTATCACGAGCTATGCACTGCAACATCTCCGTCGCAAATGCAGCACGGCGTGGCCGGTCATCAGGCTGAAGAGCTTGAACGATCTGTACCTTATAAGCATACAGATGAAGATGTTTGTGTAAAATTTTGTGAACCATGGCACGGGGAATCCCAGTTTCCACTGAAGCACGACAAATGTATTTCCTGGGGCCTTGCAGAAATGTCTCCTGAACAGCTGCAGCTGTCTCTTGTGTAACCAGTGGTCAGCCAGGTTGCCAACACTACCTGTCATTTTAAACTTTTTACACTAAGCTTTTATGTTTTCTTGGTCTGGCGGCGATTGTCTACTCTTTTCTGAAATGACACTGGACAGCAACCGTCAATTTGGTCTCGTGGAACCACAACATGCACGCCGCCTTTTCTTGTATGGAAGCAATTATCGATGAAATGCTCCTGTTATTCAGCAGTACCGCTCACCTAAAGAATAAAAAAAAAAAAAAACTTTATGAGTGCTACTACATTACGTTGTGAACCATTTCATTTTAACTTATATAGATTTTTTATATTAATTTTCATTATGTGGGAAAGACTTTATTGGACACTCTATAACAATGAGCATCATAATGCACTATGTGTTATAATGATCTGAATACAGTAGATCAAAGAAATTACACTCACAGTCAAGTTTTCCATTTGAAAGACGACTTTATTTTCACACATGCACTGATAAAATGTATATAAAAGATAACTGATTAATGACGTGATAGTGCATGAGCAATAGGAACTCACTAAATAAATAAGCACTCTTATGCTAATTAGCATAATGTTTATTGTATTATGGTATTAAAGAAAAATTTTCTGCAAATGAAAAAATATCTTACAACTCATGATACAGATTGCAAAAGAAAACTCATATAAGTAAATCTGTGGCTTTGCAGAACCAAATTGTTTATTACTCTTATTGTAAAATAAAAATATTGCAATCAAGTTCAGTTTCACTATGGTGGAATGATTTGTTTTTGTATAACTTACAATGGTGATGCAACAAAACTGTGTATGATATATGGCACTTCTGCTAATTAGGATGAACACAACAGTATAGAACTAAAACCACACACAAGTACTTTGTTGGTTACACTTAAAAATCTCACTACCATTTCATATTATTAGGCTGAAAGAAGTTTGATAACTGAATACAAAACCACCATAAAAAGAATACAGTGCAACAGTGGATCTAAAATCTAAAGATATGTCTGCATAGAGTCAGTATTTCATGAAGATAGGATGACCCAATGAGCTTGTAGTGGGCATATGAAAGAATGTCTGATACATGAGAAAGCATAGTTGCGTGTGTGTGTGTGTGTGTGTGTGTGTGGGGGGGGGGGTGTGTTGCACTTTATCTTTGTTTTCATTTTGTTGTTCGGGGATTTAACAACTCCTATGAGCAACTCTTATGGCTACAATCACCTGTCCCTAATTTAGGGCAACTGGTTCCAGGTAAGGGACAGAGCCAGCACCATCAGACAAGCACACCACCTAAGCCTCATCTGGGACTCAAACCTGGGCCCATCTTCGACGAATGAACAGAAGCCAGTGCCTCAGACCACTTGGCCACTGGGGCAGCAAAGTATAGGAGACATCACAATCTGATGTCCAATATGACATGAAGGACAAACTGCAGTTAGTAAATGCAGTTTGCTGACTCTGAGGATAAACAGATCTGATAATTGGAATGTGCAATGCTGAAATGCCATCTTGTGTATTGCAGTTAAGGGATACCTACCCAGCACAATGTAACACTTATGTAACAGGTGTGCTGTCATAATAGAAGATAGGAATGCTAAGATGGTTTCAGATGGCCATATGTAACAACTCTTCATGATGACATGTGAGCATGGTGCTGCAAGACCAACATGCCAGCACACCAGAGATGATTCTTGGTTTTAGAGAATACTTACAACTTCAAGGAAAAGAAAGATCTAAGCAACTTCTACAGCTGAAGTGAACTTTGCAAACCACTGCTGTATCTTCTAGTGAATGTGAAAGGAGACATGATTCATAGTTTTAGAGAATACCTACAACTTCAAGGAAAAGAAAAACCTAAGCAACTTGTACAGCTGAAGTAAACTTTGCAAACCATTGCTGTATCTTTTAACAAATGTGAAAGTGGATTTTATCAGATGAGTTTGAAAATCATCCCAGTTTGGTCTTCTCTTTCAACCAAAGCAATAACCTCATTGTTAATTATAAAAATTGTTGGGCATCTGCTAACCCAGTTCAATCCTACAAAATTTGTCTTATTGTGGTTCCTTTCAGGACACCATTCAGCAGTGGATATGAAAAGCAAGGATTGTGGATGAGAATGGTAGAAATATCACAAGAGTTGAATAAAATTTGGACAGCATTTCAGGACCAAAACACAGTTCCCTTCTGTTCTTCAGTGTAATGTAACCCTTAGTGCAAATTTAACTCTCATTTGTGAGTAAACTTTGACAGAGAATTTAATTTAATTATTTTCTTTGTGTATTATAAAACTGTAATAGAATGCTGGGTTTTCAATAAAATCATTTAATATAATATGAACATGTAACTTATACTTTTGCAGTTTGTACCATGCAATAGTAATAAGGCTTCAAAGAACAATATTCAAGAAATTGGTTTGCTTTTTATTAGGTCAACCTTTCCTCTTTTTCAGTAACTCATGTTTAAGCATTCTGACATTTTTTTCTCCAGAAAAAAAGCACTAGGTGCAAGTAAGAGAACTCACCCAAGACCAAAAAGATATCAATACCCTTCCAAGCAAAACAAATTCAAGCATTTTTCAAGGACTTTTTAAACCTGAATTATCATATGTGTATATTGTCGGTCAGTCAGTAGGTAGGTATTTCAGTAAGTTCAGACCATTAATCTTAGCTGGAGTAAGCAAACCTTCAATGACCTGCCGTTACCCCTTGCTTCCAGTTGGTTTATTTTATTAACTTTGAATCACCCATCTGTTTTGGCATTTTTTGAAATCATTTTGTTTTGTGAAATATTTTGAAAGGGTACATTATTTTCATATTCATCTGCCGGTATGACACTTAGTGTTTGCTTTAGCTTTTTATTTTTGATACATGACTTTTGATGCATTTTTTTTTTTTATGCAGCCAGGAGACGAAGGGTCCACACATGAAGCACAAGCAATACCTGGAAGTTCCACCCTCCGGCAAGAATGCATCTCTAACCCCAGTAAACAGAAGCCCATCTCAATTTGTGAATACATCATTCCACTTATTTTACTCACATGGCTGATGCTTTACTCTGTAGTGATATCATAGCCAAGGCACCGGCTGTCCACACACTCCCATGGGTTGAATGCAAGTTCTGCACTATTTGATCAGCTTGGGGTTCTTATCAGAACTACACAGAAATCTCCTACTACAGCGTATGTGCATAGTTCATGATTACAGGCATTCGAGGCTCTCCGTCGTGAGGATGTAAAATGTCGAATTTTGAACAGCGTTGAAGTGTAAAATTTTGAGTTCTGCTCGGAAAATCTTTCGCTGAGACTTTTCAAATGATTAAGTCAGCGTACGGTGAGAGTGCAATGAGTCGAACTAGAGTTTATGAGTGGCATCGACGATTCGGAAACGGGCGACAGGGTATCGAGGATGATGAGAGGTTATCAAAGAAAATGCGAAAAATGACCGTCGAAAAACTGTTGCAGCGATAGCAGAAGTTGCCATGCTATTTTAACAGAGAAACTGGGCATGCATCACGTGTGCCAACAAACTGCTCCCAAAAACCTGACAGAAGAAAAAATGGATGAGCGCATGCAGTTTGCGGGGATAACATCGATGCAGTGGATTCAGATCCCGAACTCTTGAATCGATTGATCACTGGCAATGAGACTTGGTGCTTTCTGTACAACTCCCAATCCAACTGACATTCAAAAGTGTGGAAATCACAGTCGTCAACACGACCAAAAAAGTTCAAGGCTGACTGCTCCAATGGAAAGGCCTTGTTAACAGTTTTCTTCAATTGCAAGGGGGTCATACACAAGGAATTCCTTCAACATGGTCTAACAGTCACTAAAGAAGAGTACATCAACATCCTGAAACTTCTCCAAGAATCAGTGAGACGCAAGCGACCCGATCTTTGGAAGACCAACTCGTGGGTGCTTCATCATAATAATGTGCTGGCTCACAGATTCCTCCTGGTGTACGATTACCTGTCCAAACATCACATTCTCGTTCTTCCACAACCAGCTTATTCCTTTGATCTCGCCCCCGTGTGACTTTTTTTTTTCTTTTTCCCCGGATGAAGAATTTGCTTAAGGGGTGACGCTTCTCAAGTTCCGAAGAAGTACAACGAGCTGCGACGGAGGCATTGGAGGATGTGGCAAAAGAAAGCTTGCAATCTGCATCTAAATCTTTGTATGAGTACTGGCAAAAATGCATAGTTGTACAGGGTAACTACTTTGAAGGAAACACCACATAAATAGGTATTATCTGCACGCATTATTTTTTAATATAAAAAGTTCCAGAACTTTTTGAACGCACTGGTATACATCTTTTTAGCACAAACAATTTTTTAACACATGCTCTTTGATAACATTACTTAACAAAGAAAACAATTTTTTTTTCAAGTACTATTTACAGAGCCTTAACCTTTTTCAAGAACTATAAAGGACTTGAAAACGAACTTTTTATTCAAGGATGTTTCTAGGTTTTCAAGGAGCTTATGAACCATGAGTATGATGGTATTTTATGTGAGCTCTCTCTCACCCACACACATTATATGCTTCTATTATAATGAACTAACAATATATATCTGAAAACAAAAAAAAAGGAGGTATTGCCAAGACTGATTTTTTTTCACTCTACATCCTCCCACTTTGAATTGCAACAAATTAGGCACTATGCTCACAACTGTCTTCTTCACCTTAATTTTTCAATGTAATGCCTTTAATATTTATAAATACAATGTAAATCAGCATATTACTTTAAGTGGAAAAAAAACCCCAGGTCTTACTCTCTAAATTTGTTCCTTACCATAATGTATAGAAATGTGTGAAAATTTTCAACTCAATCATAAAATGTTTTGAGGTTTTATAGCACCATGAAAGTTTAACATGATTTTCCCTGAAAGTATTCATTGTCACTGTGAATATCACATCACTCCATGGGAGTCGAGGCCAGTCCATTTTAGTCACACTAAACTGTGACTGACAGGAAGTGCAAGCACAAAGTAAGATCTTTCAACATACCACCATGATAAAATACTGACATTTATGGAATAAAATGATATTTAACAATACATGACAGAGAAAGCATTGCAACAGAAAAAAAAAAAAAAATATTGGAGAGAAATTTTCACTCCATCTAACTTCCTAAATTTCACACACTTGCCCAAATTCCATACACTTTATCAAAATTTCATGCACTTTACTGGTGGTCTAATGTGCACACATATACCTAATTCTGAGATGATTGAAAATTTTTAAATTCTGCGGGAGAAATATTCTTTTTTTAAAAATTTACATACATGGAAGTATGTCAGAATTATTAGCTCAGTAATCAGATATCCCTAAACTGCCTGTATTTACTTTCATCAAGTAACATCAATCACATCAGAAAACTTGAAATACCATGTATAGTACTTCTACGTATTAAGAGAAGAATATTTCTTCCACAGAATTTATACCTGTGAGATTTGTGATTTCACTTAACTATGCTACGAGGAAGCAGAATTTGCTTCGACTGGCAAATATCTGAGAAGGTTCAGATTCTTAACACTCAGATACTTGGGACTTCAGCATCTTGGGTGGTGTAACAGATAGCATGCTTCAATGAAAATCAGGAGTACTCAAGTTCTTCCCTTATCAAAGTGATAATTTAAAAAAAAACCATGCAAATTAACTACAATTCATTTGTGGACCTGATGCATATCTGTTGCACAGCTGTTTCAACCACTTTCAAACTTTAAGCATGTTTCATTTTGAGTCATATTCTCTGTGGTGAAGTGAAATTGCAGGACATATATATCCTCTGTATCAAATTATACTCCAATTCACCCTAAAAGTGTACTGTTGGTAAAGGCAGGACAGCCTTATCACAACTCGTCGTGGAACGCAAGAACGGTATCCATCCATGTTAATGTGCTCTTCTACTGTTTCCTTTCTGATCGTCTGATCCCCCCCTCCCACCAACACATCTCAGAAGCAGTGCAGATTGTGAGCGGGGGCGGGGGGGGGGTTCTGGTGGAGGCTGAACTTTTTTTTTTTTTTTTGATTGGAGGTTTAACGACCACCGTGAGCAACTCAATGGGCTATAAGCAGTCGCCCATCCCTAATTTAGGGTCACTGGTTCCAGGGAAGGGAGAGAGCCAGTGCCGTAAGACAAACACCACATCCATGCCTCACCGGGATTTGAACCCGGACCCAACTCTGAAAGTGTGAAGCGCTTGATTTAGCAACTTCTCATAACAATTTTTTTTTTTTTCAAAAGCGCACTAACTTCTGGAACTTTTTTTTTTATGGCAATTTTGTCTGATAAACTGCTGAGCAAACAAAAATTAGCGGAGGTAGCTGTTTTGCACCCTACACAGTGGTACACTCTTAGGTTGACTCGGAGTATAGTTGCACCTGGTTTTTTGTCGTAAAAGTAAGTATTGTGGACTTACATTTTTTTATTTATACTGTTCGTTTCTTTTCTAACCATTTTGTTCTCCAGGAGGCAACATGCTCAAAGTTTGAAGGTAGTTGAAACAGCTGTGCAACAGATATGTTTCAGGTCCACAAATGAATTGTGAAAATCAGGAGATGGGAGTTCAATTTCCGCTTCAGGACGATGTAATTTCCTAGTTTTCTAATGTGATTGATGCTACGTGAAGAACAGTAAATCCAGGGAATTCACAGATGTCTGATTGCTGAGTTAATAATTCTGAAAATTTTTAGATGTGAAAATAACTCTCGAGTACCAGAAGTGGGAAAAAAATCACTCGACATTTATATATTTTTTGTAATTATGAGCATGTACAGATGTTTAATGTCTTATCTTTCATGCAAAAAAACATTACTTGCATACATGTAACAGATGATTAAAAATGCAAAGTTTCATTTACCCTCTTCTACATTCTACCTTTCTTCTTCTGTTTTCAACAATGCACTAATGTGCAATTTACACACACGTCATCTGCGCTGTAAAACATGAACATTATCACAATATCAGTAACTTGCTTGTAAAATACCTTTTGAGCAATTACTTTATCAAATGGTGCACTAAATTTGAAATCCTAGCTGTGTGTACACATAACTTGAAAATTTTAAAATGCATTGCAGAGGAGTTGTTCCTGATGTGCAGATTTCACCTACAATTACAGAAACTCAGTAGGGGAACAGCATTCGCAAAAGAAACAGGGAATGCTGCAATTTTTGACTTGAGATGAAATACAATAGTGGTCCAAAGGTATACTGAAAAGAAAAAAAAAGTTTTTCTTTCTTTAATCTTATAATTTCAAAAGTTAAAGCAGAACATATCAAAGCTCCTTACAATACACTGAAGAGCAATTGAATTAGACAGCTGGCGTCATGCAAATGTGGCGTTGTGGGCGGCCCTGTAAACGGAAACGACATGACGTATGCAGCGATCCGACAATATAAGGAGTGATGCGACGGGAATCAGTAAGAGTCGGACGCAGTATGGGTAAGACGAAGGATCTAAGCGCATTTGATCGTGGGCAAATTGTCGGGGCCCGACGTATGGGTCACTCCATCTGGGAAGTCGTGCAGGCACTGAGATTTTCATGAGCCACTGAGTCACGGGTGCACCGCGAGTACATCGAATCCGGTAAAACCATCCCTGCAAGGGCCAATTGCTGTGGACAACAGCGTGTGAATGAGCAAGGTCATCGTCGGCTAGCTCACATTGTAACAGCGGATAGACGGGCCACAGTGCAAGAAATCACTTGGCAATTTAACGCTGGTGCACAGAAACGTGCAAGCAGCCACACCATCCAGAACCATCTCCTCGCTATGGAGTACAGAAGCCATCGTTCCACGAGGGTACCTCTGCTGACCGCACATCACAGGGTGCAAAGATTAGCATGGGCGTGGTAACATTGCCACTGGACCCTAGAAATGTGGAAAAATGTTGCCTAGACTGATGAGTCAAGATTCACGTTGGTACATGCAGATGGCAGGATACGAGTACAGCGCAAACCACATGAAGCAAGGGATCCTTCTTGACAGCAGAGTACTCTTCAAGCTGGTGGGGGTGGCATTCTCGTCTGGGAACTGTTTACGTGGACTGAAATGGGACCCCTGGTATGTGTGAAGTCGTCCCTCACAGGTCAACGTTACCGGGATATCCTGGACGACCATTTGCTCCCGTTTGTGCGTCTTCAACATCCCACTGGGGATCTCATCCTGCAACAAGACAATGCAGCTCCCGAATTGTATCCGAAGGGTTGGATGAACACTCCACCGACATGACCTCGCTTCCTTGGCCAGCTAGGTCACCTGACCTCAACCCCATCAAGCACATCTGGGATGCCATTGAGAGAGATGTTCGAGGCTCTGACCCACCTCCTTCAAATCTTCGTGAACTGTGGGAGCTTGTTCAGGGGTCGTGGATCCATATGGCTTCCCAACGCTTCCGGTGTCTTGTCGAGTCCATGCTGAGGTGAATCGCCACCGTCATCAGGGAGAAAGGTGGTGCTACATGTTACTAGACAGGTATCTCTTATTCAATAGCTCTTCAGTGTATATACAATGTTAAAATGAAAAATGCTTCCCTCTTTTAGAAGACTGCACTTCTCAAAAGCATTCTCTGTGATCACAATAAAAATACTGTTCAGCATGAGGGATACAAAGATACAGGGGGTACATACGGTGTCTTAGAAGTTCTCCGCCTAACCATAAAGGAATGGTCGTAGGTTTGCAAAGTTCTTGGATATAAATAAAACAGATGTCTCTGGATGTCTACAGACCAGTTTTCAGTTTCATAGTTATGTTCGCTATTTCTTCACAGGTCTTAAATCATGACTCAGGGTTCGTACAGCAGGATCCGAAACTTTTTACAGGAATATTTAAGGACTTTCTAGGACTAACATACATCTTTTTTCAGGTATGCATAATTTTTCTTATTACCATACGTAATATAAATAAATACATTAGTTTATTTGAATAAAGCTCATATTGAGAAATGGCTTCCTAGTTTAATTGAATTAATAATCTAAAGCAAACTTATGGGAATTTACTAGGAAATTTTTTCATTTATAGCAAATTTTCGGAGAAAACTCTTCTCCTTCTTCAGGCTCTCTAGTTGTTGTCACTTTTTGCTTGTCACTATCATGGTTACGGTTTACCTTGACGGTTACGGTTAACCTTGACGGTTTAGGTTATTTTTCAACAAATCCTGCCAGATGTTAGGCAGGGAAAATCCTTTGCAGTCATTGATGATGGAATTTTGTTTTTTCTCAATCTCTATTCCTTCTTTCAGTTTTCTTTTTTGGAAATTGCTTTGGAAACTGATTACTTTAAGGGAATTCCAATCCATGCTGTGCCCAGTTTCTCTAACATGCCTATCTAATCCAGTCTTGTTGAGCAATTTTTTATAGCTGCTTTATGCTCAGCTATACGAGTTTCTAGTCTGCGACCTGTTTCACCTATGTAAGATAGTCCACAACTACAATTTACTTCATAAACTACTCCTTGCATTTTTAAAATATCTTCTTCTCTTTGAACTATTTTAGGGAAAAAAATTTTTAACTTTGTTCTCTAAACTTGGAGCTAGCCTAATATTGTATTTTTTACTAATTCTCTTTAAAGCCTCAAATAAACCTTTGTGATAAGAAATTTTTCTAGTGAATTTTACTTCTTGCTTTTGTGGGTTCTTCGTACCATTAAAATTCAGAAGCTTCTCAATTTCTTCTTTAGGATAGTTATTTTCTGCAAGTATGACTTTAAGCTCTTCTTTATGGGCTTCTTTTTTATCTGCAGTAGAAACTATTTTATTAATTTTTTTCTAAAAACTGACTTGCTACATTTTTCTTAATAGAAACTGGATGATACGAATTGAAATCCAGTAGTCTTTTAGTATTCATTGGTTTTTTATACCAACTAGTGAGGAATTTTTCATCTTCATAATAGATAGTAATATCTAAGAAGTTTATTCTTCTTTCTTTTTGAAGTTCAATAGTGAACTTAAGGGAATCATCTAATTCATTGAATGAGTCTAGAATTCTTTCTGGAACAATTTCTGAGCTATCTATTATAAATAAGATGTCATCCATGTATCTGCTATACAAGCAGAAGTATGTGGGTTGTACTAGTATCTTTTCTTCTAGTTTTCCCACATAATAGTTAGCTAAGAGTGGGGAGAGTGGGGAGCCCATAGCTAGCCCCGATTTTTTGAATGAAAAAAGTTTTCCCAAATTGAAAGTAGTTGTTCTGCAAAGAGAAAGTAAGCATTTCAAAATTCCTACTAATATGTTTTTTTCCTTGTTGTGAAAAACTATTAGGTCTGCCAAGTCTTCCGCTATAAAGTCTATAAGTTGATCTATATTAATGTGAGTATACATAGACACTATATCTAAACTACCCATAATAGGAGAATCTAATTTAGGAAGAAGTTCTAGTTTTTCTTTTAGCTGCATTGAGTTTTTAATCAAGTTAGGTGGCTCTTTTAAAAGATTCTGAAGATGTGACTTTAAAAAATAGTTTAGATTTGAAAGAATAGAGTTTTTTGAGTCTATTATTGGTCTAATTGGTTGGTGTTCTTTATGCAGTTTGACTATTCCATATATTTGAGGTAATCTGAACTGTAATTTTTTTTTTTTTTTTTTTTTTTTTTTTTTTTAGTTAAAATTTTTTTCCCTAAAATAGTTCAAAGAGAAGAAGATATTTTAAAAATGCAAGGAGTAGTTTATGAAGTAAATTGTAGTTGTGGACTATCTTACATAGGTGAAACAGGTCGCAGACTAGAAACTCGTATAGCTGAGCATAAAGCAGCTATAAAAAATTGCTCCAACAAGACTGGATTAGATAGGCATGTTAGAGAAACTGGGCACAGCATGGATTGGAATTCCCTTAAAGTAATCAGTTTCCAAAGCAATTTCCAAAAAAGAAAACTGAAAGAAGGAATAGAGATTGAGAAAAAACAAAATTCCATCATCAATGACTGCAAAGGATTTTCCTGCCTAACATCTGGCAGGATTTGTTGAAAAATAACCTAAACCATCAAGGTTAACCGTAACCGTCAAGGTAAACCGTAACCATGATAGTGACAAGCAAAAAGTGACAACAACTAGAGAGCCTGAAGAAGGAGAAGAGTTTTCTCCGAAAATTTGCTATAAATGAAAAAATTTCCTAGTAAATTCCCATAAGTTTGCTTTACATTAGTTTATTCAAATATTTAATATAGAAAGAAAAAAATACCTCAATAATTGTGAAACAGCTGACATTGATACTTCATCCCCACTCATTTTTATTATTATTTTTTGCGGCACGGTGAGTTTATTATTGTTGCATTCTTATATTACTTAATAGATATTGTACAAAAAAAAAAAAATACAGTTCTGTCGAATGACTTTTAGTTAACACTAGATTTATTATGTCTCATCATGTAGCTTTTCAATCCAGATACACCCATGTTGGAAATGTCAAGTTTTTCATGCACAACTGGTACCAGCCAAACTGAAAACAACCTATTATGTAACCAAACTTCTTGGTATACATGTTTTCCAGCCAAACTCCGAAAGACAGAATAAAATAATCTGTAACCAGTGATCGAACAACAAATGACAACCTTGTTGTTAAATGAGTAAAGTAACAAATGGGAGCGATGGAATGGAAAACATAAACAAGTGAACCTGAACAAACAATAAACTCAGGTGAAGATGGAAGTACCTAACAACAAGTGTAATCCACAAGCGTTTCTCAGGACACGTGAAACAGTGCGCGCCTGGGTGGCGATAGGTTACTGAGCCCAGATGGCCACTGCTCGACGCATCGCTTTGGCTTCAGTGATGGAGGCACGGTGGCTTTAACAGAGAGCAGCACCTCCTCCCCCTGCATCACTGCTTTTGCCTCCAATCCAAATTCTTTTTTAGCCAGTCAGTGAGTGCATGCCTGTTGCCTGCTACATGGTCTCCCATTAAGGGCACTTTGCATTACAGCACATGTGGGAATGAATAGAAATTTGCATTACGTTACTTTCATAGTAGTATTAAAATTGGTGTTTCTACTTTTGACCCCCCCCCCCGTCTTCCTTGAAATTTCTTACGTATGCCATTCTGTTGACCTGCACATGTATCAATCTACGTCATCCGACACATGTATTTAATGCCAGCCCAGTGTTCTTGCGGAGGTTGTTGGCCTGATGATGATCTTTAGTAAGCTCGACAGATCTTGTCATTGTAAATACCATTACTTTAGCTTGTCATGAGTTTTTAACCAGTCATTAAATGTAGTAACCATCAAGTAATCATGAGCTAATTGTTCATGTGTATGTTTTTAGATCGAGTTTTTACTTTCCTCTTCGAATGTTTTACTGCATGCGGGAATTCTGGCATGACAGCTCGGGCTTCGGCTATTGGACCTTTCATCCCCCAGTTTATGACACAAAGACAGCTAAGATGGCAGAAATTACCTATAGTCAGAGTTGTATAAAAATAAAATGTATCTGCGTACAGCTAAGATGGCAGAAGTTACCTATAGTCAGAGTTGTATAAAAATAAAATGTATCTACGTACAGCTAAGATGGCAGAAGTTACCTATAGTCAGAGTTGTATAAAAATAAAATGTATCTGCGTACACAACCATTGAAACAGAAAACTTGCTGCAGACCCGCGAATCACACGATAACAATAGAATAAGATCATTTAAAGAAAAATTAATAAAATAAATAATTATTAGAATATTACAGATTTTAGTGAGGACAATATAAGTAGAATGTGCAGCAATGTGTATGAAATGGATCTTTATGGCAAAATATTAAAATATTGGACTATGAACCTCATAAAAACAAGAGAGTAATTAAATATTTTTTTTATATCTAGAAAAACAGTTCCATTAATGAGCTTTCAAAATTTATAAATAGCATTTTCAACATTTTAATTCAAGAATAGTGGATTTAAAAAATACATAAGGAAACATGACGATTATGGGCAAAACACGTAACAATATTAACAAAGAAAGGTGACTTGATCACGCTAGTTACGTTAACTAAAACTTTTACAAAAAGTTCGTAAGTTGGAAGCTTTCGACCTTATCTTAGGTCTTCATCACGCCAATTAGGTCTTCATCACGCCAATTGATTGGCGTGATGAAGACCTAAGATAAGGTCGAAAGCTTCCAACTTACGAACTTTTTGTAAAAGTTTTAGTTAACGTAACTAGCGTGATCAAGTCACCTTTCTTTGTTACATAAGGAAAAGACTTTAATTTAATAACTGACAACTGTAAGAGGAACCTGACAATAAAATTTAAATTATTTCTGTGTAAACGAAACTTTGATACAGTTCCTACACATTGAGAACAGGCCTTGATAAAATCAAGAGAACAGAAACATTTGTTAAAACAAAATAACTCAGAAGATGTGGAAAAACAGTTGAACATTCTTGCGTTAAAATAGAATTAAATATACTAACCTGAGTAAAGCCTTGAGAAAGTGTTTTAACTGCTGTAAATAATATTTTTATTTTTTTAATCTACAAACGAAAACTATCTGCAAAATCTAATAATTTGGAAACTATCCGCATATGTCTACATTTTGCTACTCTGCCTATAGTGTTACAAAAAAAAAAAAAAAAAAAATATTCACATTTAAAAATAAAGTCTCCAGATTTCAAGGACTTGACACCAAAAACATACAATTTCCCAGGACTCCATAACAGCAAATCTACCACTTTCAAGGATTTCTAGGGCTGGAAATTAAAATTTTCAGTTTTCAGGATTTCCAGGTCCTGTGCAAACCCTGATAATTAGGTGAACCAAGGAAGGAAAAATGGAGAAGCAAGAGATCAGAGCCTGGATAAAGCTTCTGCATAAAAAGGGGTTGGGGCTAAAGGAAGATGCTGCCTTTGTACAGTACTGTAAAGAAGTGGGAAGCAGAATTCAAACATGGGATAACAAGTGTTGAAGGTGACACTCGTTTAGGCAGACACTCTGAGGCCATCACTCTAGAAAACATGGACAAGATGCATGAAACAGTACTGCAAAATAGACATTTAACAATCAGTCAGATTCATAAGTCATTGCACATGTAAAAAACAAACAGCTGACTGCACTGCAAAAAAAAAAAAAAAAAAATGTCTGACAATAGCAATGGTTGCCTAAACTCCTGACACCTGAGGAAAAGCTGATCACAAGGAATACATCAAGAGACAAGCTCGCATTGAGTGAAGGCGATCTACAAAAATTTCTGCAACGATTTACAACATTGGATGAAACGTGGGCACATCACTATATTCCAGAATCAAAACAATGGAAGCATGACGGCTCACCCACTCCAAAGAAGACAAAGCCTGTCACTTCTCCTGGAACAGCGATGGTAACAGTATCCTGGGATGCAAAGAGGGCAGTGATGTGATGGTGGATTACTTTGCAAAGGGCCAAACTATCATAGGAGTATACTATGCTAATCGACTAAGAAAGCTTTGACAGCTTTTGGATGACAAATGCAAAGGAAAGCAGACCAAAGAAGTCTTGCTTCATCAGAAAAATGCTCCAAGCCACAAATCAACAGCTGCCATCCATGAATGTGAGTTTGAACTGTTACCACTCTTCCATACCTGACAACTTCCAGAAACTGAAATCTGTAAAAAAATTTTCGATATATTCGATTAAAAATTTAATCAATATCTTTGATTATATTACTTATCTAGCATACTGATTAAATGTAGCGAACACATTGATTAAAAGTCGATATGTTACACAAATCACGTATTAACTCTTAATTGTTGCTTTACTACAGAGCATTATTATATTTGTGTGTTAATTTCTAAAATAAAAAGCTATCATACATGTGCAGTTTTATAATTAAGAATTCCATCCAAAATCAGTCAATTTTTAAAGAAGTTATTGCGAGAAAATTCAGATGAACAAACCTTACACATGTACGCTCTGTCCCCACAAGTGCTGATAACCATTTGCAATAGCGTTGGTCTACTACGTATCCTAAACAGCATACCGAAATTTTGTCATGTTCGGGTATCGATTTGGGCTCAGAAATTTTGCAGATTTAAAATCCATTTCAATTTTTTTTTCCTATGATAACTATGTTCTGAGATAGCATGCTGAACTGAGGGCAATAGAGAACAGTGCTCCAATGTCGGACACACAGCGCCGGCCTACTGAGAAATTGCGCCTTGGGAGACGAACAATGCATTATTTGAAAAGGGGGAGGACATAAACATAGCAAGAGACAGACAACTGAGACAAGTCCAGTTGAGGTAGTTCAGTTCATGCACGGCGCAAGTTTTAGTGTTTGAAGTGACACAAAACGATAACCTAAAACATGTGGGAAAACCATTGACAAAGTTTTCCCACATAAGCACATGTAACCGAAAAGAAGTTTATTCCTAACTTACATCTGCAGTTCATTTTAAATGAATTAAGTTAAATTAATTCATTTAAAATATTGCTGTGTCATTAAATGACGCAGCAAATCAAGTACAGTACATTTTCGTTAACTGTAACACATCGGGGCTCGGACACTTTGGCCCCATCAAGTGGCTGCCTCAATTATGCGAAGCTATACACAAAGAGCCAATTTGGTATGTTTTTTGAGAATTGTCCCAAATGAATGGCTACCCCTGATTAACCAAGAGTTCTGTATTGTGCCAGTCCAAAAATTCAGAAATAAAGAAAATCTACTCCCTAAAAGTTTTTTTCCCTTTTTTGTTTAATCACCTGAATACATCCTACATGATATTTTTCTAAAGATAAGCACTAATGCAAATATATTTTAATTCATACCATGTACTGATTGGTATATTAGTTAGGAGAGAGAGAGAGAGAGAGCTAGCTAGCTAGGAAGGGGTTTTGAGGGTTTAAACCCTCTGCAAAATGTTTAAAATGTCTCAAAAATAAAATAGTTGTTTCATGAATTTTACAAATGCATGTAATTAGTATAGCTTGTAAGTTAATATTTGAAGAATGGGGAGTATTTAATAAAAGAATTTTGTGTGTAAATAAAATGTGACAGAGAAAAAAAAAACTCAACGTATGTATAACATGCGGCGAAAATTAATTTTCAAATTCAAAAACCCTCCCCAAAAATCCTTTCTGGCTACAGCCCTGCCTACAGAGTATTGTAAATTGCTCAAAAGAATTGTTACAGATGGTGAGATATGGTGTTCTCTGTTTTAAATCCTAAATCATATTCACTGAAATCTTTTTCCCACAGTGGTATTGTATGTGATGCTGAAGGTGTAAGTGCAACTGGTATAGTTGTAATCACCATTTTCCTTTGGATTTTTACTTATTTATTCAGTTAGTCACGCACAGAGAGGCAATTAATATCTTTGTAATAACAGTGGTTGTTGATAAAGCATCAATCAGAACTCACAAGAACACAGCTGTAAAGATTCAAAACAGTACAGCTTTTTACATCTTCTAAGAAATGCATTGAAAACTTTTTCACAGTGGTGGTTTGGCAAACCATTAAGATGTGAAAGCATGCCAAGTAACTCTCCTTATCCCAAAGAAAAAATCTGAATTAATCAGTTATCTCTTTCAGAGAGCTTTTTGATACAAACAACACCTGACCAGGTAGAAGCCACCATGATTTCCCAAATGGAAAACTTTAGCAGTCTGTTCTACATGAAAACTGATTAGGAATATCTTCTTGGATGGGCATAATGCTTCTTATTATATCATGAGTTTACTCCAAAGGTACTAAACAATCAGCAAAGGTGCATACAGGGTGTCACAAGAAGGCAATTTCCTTGTGGTATCGAAATGCGAATTACCAAATATCATGGAGTGAAGCAATAATACTTGTAGAAGTATTGCTTCAACCCATGATAAGCGATAATGCTATTATTAACTTCACCCTCTCCCTCCCCGATATTTTCTTCTTGGGCAGCAGTAGCTTTTGAACATGCTCAGAGACTCCAACCCTAATTGGAAAATGTCAGTAGTAAACCCTAAAAATATCCATAGTTTTCAGCGTTTTTCAGTAGTAATGAATAAAATTATGTTACACACACTAAAAAACAAATTGCCAGGGGAGCAAAATAACTGTGTAAATTCATAAAAAAAAAAGGCAAATTTTTGCTTAAAAATTGTCCATAAATTGAAGACTTTTGTGGGAAACACCAAACGGACCTAATATTTCTTTTTTCTTTTCTAGTTTACCTCAAAGATCAGTGTATGTTCCAATGGAAGCGTTACAGTAAACATAGTTAAGTGCCTACACAGATTGGAAGTTGCTCATAGTTGCCTTTAAACCCCAAAAAGAATGAAAAAAAAAATGTTTTTTTTTTCCTGCAGTGAACAAAACAATTTTGTTCACTGCAGGAAATAATTTTAGTACTACTCCAGGACTTTACACACAAATACGAAAAATTAAGGATGTTCCAAGATCTGGAAAGGGAACTAAAATTTCAGGACGTTTCCATGATTCCATGGGCCGTGGATAACTGTGCACATGACCAGAGATGCTTAGGCATCCAAGACATACTGAAAGATCATGGAAGAAATGCGACGATACTAAAAACATCCAAGGAACACTCTCCAAAATGTTTAATGAATGTTAAAACCTTGAAAACACGAAAACAAAATTTACACACATAATTAAAAAGGTTATTTCACTTTCCATAAATCCGTAGCAGACCAACAATTTCCGTAGTGACTACTGAAAATCTGCAGTAGTTGGAGTGTCTGCATGCTACACAACACTTTCCCCATCTTCCACACTCCTCAGACCTCTTTTGATATCCTACACACACAGACTTAAGAGCAACCACTCAAGAATGCAGAAGAGACTGATGTGATTAGGAAGGCTGCTTTGTGGCAATGCTATATAAAGGCTTCCAGAAAAATTCTAAGAATTTCATATGCACTAGTGAAACTGATGTTAGCTGAGGGTTGGATGAGCAATTTTTCAGAAGTGCTGATCTTTAATTAATAAATAAGAACTGTACACCAACTATACTCAAAATAGTATAACTATACTAATGATCCAAATAGAATAGGAATCAAAGTTTTCAAGCTTTCACACATCAACCAGATGGCTTTCTCAAGGAAGGTAGACCCTTCTACTTTCCTTGAGCCATCTGGTTGATGTGCAAAAGCTTGGGAACTTTGATTGCTATTCTACGCCAAGAAATTTGGATCATTAGTATAGTTATACTATTTTGAGTGCCGATCTTTGTAGTATCTAAATTTGAAATATAACAAACATCATTTCTAGAAATCTTTAAATACTTACTTGAAAAAATACACTCGTCCGTCTATAAGATATACTTATGGACATTTTGTTTTCCTTCTCTTTCAGCTTCACAAAGTGAAATTCAATTCTTGGACGCAACAAATTTTCCCCCTCAGCAACAATTAGCTTTTCGTGTTTATATTCTGTAATTCTGTACAGCATAAGATATTCACCTAAAAAAATTCAAAGAATTAAAATGACCAGTTACATACCACATTCCATTTGCAAGTTCACTTTCAGGAAAATGGCTGATTTAATAATGTAGTAATTTTACTACAAACTAAATACATAATTACCAACAAAACAGCATGATTGAAGAATTTTCCACGACATTTGACATAAAAATGCTTCCATTAGATAGTGATCAAAGAAAATATATCACCTACTAATATATGACTGACATTGTTATAAAACATTATATTGACAAAGTTTTGAATATTTGAGAAATACACTGGTGTCCAAAAGTTAAGTATTATTACCAAAAAGTGTTAAATCATGAAAACAAGAAGGTGCAATGAAATAGGCTCTTTACTATACATAGATATCTGAGTGAGGAATTAAATGCACAGTACAAATCACATAAAAAAATGATGAACCAGGAAAGCATACTAATAGTCCAAAATGGTGAAAACAGAAAATTTTCAGAGACATTCCTGATTTTATACAACAGTCTAGCAAGATGCATGGTGACATTTTGCAGTGATACGAGTGTCACACTGATGTTGACAAGAGAAACAAGAGGACTCTGTGGCAGCAAATCCCACTTCTGAACAAAAGCAGATGATTGAAGTTCTTCAAGTTCTGGTAGGAGGTTGATGCTCTGCAATGCTTCTCCACAATGCACCCCATATGCATGCTATATTGGGTTGAGATCTGGGAAATGTGCTGGCCATGGCATATGGTGGATATCTTCACTTATAATCAGTGACAATAGCAACACCATGTGGTTTTGCATTATTGTCTATGAACAGGAAATCTGGGCCAACAACACCCTGAAAAAACCCTCACATAGGGAACAAGGATTTCATCTCCATTCTCCAACCTGTTAAAGTTCCACCAGAATATACATGTAGCTGCATGCTCCTACTGGACATAATGCCACCCAAAATAAGTACACCTCCAGCTCTGTAATCTGCATTTCTTGGACGTTTGTGGGAAAATAATGGGATTCTGGGTACTCTTGATGACAACACGATGGCTGTCACTTTTGAAGCCGAACCTGGATTCATTGGAGAAGAGGATATTGGCCCATTGATTTTCATCCCAGTCTTGATGTTGTCTGCACCACAGTACCTTGGTATTTCTTGCTGACAATGTGTGTGGAATACAAACTGCAGGTCTTCTCGTGTATAGTTCTTGTTAATTGAGCCATCTGTATACTGTTTGATTGAAACAGCAGGTCCACCAGTTGTGGACAGCTCTAAATCAAGTGCTCTTGCTGACATCGATCTGTTACATCTCGCTGTAAGTGTCACATACCTATCATCCTAGGATATAATCTGTCAACGACCTGCCAAAGGTTCATGATTAAAATCTCCTGTGTTCTGGTACCTTCTATAAAGTCTGGATACAATGGATTGATTTACACCAGTGGACCTGGCAATATTACTCTGTGTCTGGCCGGATTCCAATATTCCGATAATCAGACCAAGTGTAAACATATTCACTTGCCATATTTCTGACATCCTGTTTCAATAAAAAATAAATTCCACTACTAGCAGGCTGCAATGACAAGAAATGTTAATTTTTGCATTTTTTCAGCTCTTTCTCAGCTACACAAATGTGCTGCTTTGCATTTTATGCCTATTATCATTTGCCACATGGTATTGTGCCATGATTTCCACATTTGAATATCCCCACATTCTCTGTACTTACACTTCTTCCCCCATTTGTTTCTTCTAAAACAGCTTTTCTTTTTCAACTATGTTTAACTTTTGGACACCAGTGCATTAGGATAAGTTTTTCGAAAGTACATCAGCAGATGTTAGAATTGTCCAGAGCAGAAGTTTCTCCAATGTAGGCCCCCCTTGAGGTATGTGCCAGTTAACTGAACCTGCCTGAGAAAAGGAATGCGCAACTAGGGGGAGGAGGGGGGCGTCTGGTACATGGAATAAAGCACATTCAGAGAATTCTACAAAGCTGAATTTCCTTAATGTGCAGCCTAGAGTATATCTACAATGACCGTTACATAAAAACTGAGAGTAAAATCACACAATGAAGAAATATAGGTAAGGCAAAATGCATGTTATTCTTTCTCAAAGTATCTTCCCTCTGATGATATGCAGTGGTCCCATCGTTCAGTCCACTTTTAAAAGCATGTGGTGAAGGTATTTTGTGGAAGTTGCTATAGCAAACCCTGTACAGCTTGAATAATGTCAGCATCTGTGTTGAATGTTGTTCCATGGAACTTCTCCTTCACTGTTGGAAACAACCAGAAATTGCATGGGGCAGGGCCAGGACTGTAGGCAGGCTGTGGCATGATTTCAATACTGCAGTTTACAAGAAACTGTTGAACACAAGCAGCCATATGAGGGTGGGCATTATCATGGTGTAGGGTCTACTTGCCCACTAGTTCCGATCACTTAATCGATATGTGTCGTTGCAGATGCTTCAAAGACTGAAATGTAATTACTCAGCACTGACAGTAATTTGTGGAGGAATGGCATGCTGGTAGATTACACCTTTAAGAACAAAGAAAATTATCATCATCACCTTCCCAGCTGATTTGGTTTGTTGGTCTTTTTTTCGGAGGAGGCGAGCCTGTGCGTTCCCAGACACTCGTTGCGCGCCTCATGAGGGGGTCAAAATAGTGGACCCATGTTTCATCGGCAGTTATTACTGTGTTTAGAAAGTTTGGATCATTTGCAATAATTTGTTTCCACTCGTGACACACCTGAACTCTGGCTAACAATTGTTCTCTCGTCAGGTGATGAGGTACCCATCTGGAACACACACGATGCAGCAGTAATTTGTCGCATAGAATGCAGAATGCTGACATTTTTCAAATGTCAGTTGATGCCACTATGTCTTCACACATCATTTGTTATTCTGTATGGCAAAATGCAGAGGCAACTTAAGCAACTGCGCAATAACAAAACCTGAATAGTCTTCCATGACTAATAATAACTTTTGTCATAGATACTTCCTTAATTAAGTTAGTCATCTGTGTGGCTATTTCTCTCTTCACACTGTTGCCAACTTAAAAAATACTCTCAGCTTTTATGGAACAGCCTTTGTAAAAAGCCACTGAAAAGCATCAGGTGGGGTCAACCAGGACAGCTGAACATTAGGTTTCTGCATGTACAATTACTGTCAACTAGTGGACGACTCTTCTGCAGCTCAGGTAAAGACTGACAGAACCCAGACAGGAAAGGGGAAAGTTGTGATAAGATAGTAAAAGAAAAAGCAGTCTGGCCTGAGCCTTTAAGCTGAGTGGATGCAGAAGTTTGAGTCTTGCATGAATGCTAGAGGAAGCAATTCAGTAAAGATGGACTTAGGAATAAGTTTAATGAGCCTTCACACTGTTGCCAACTGTGTGATCATTCACTTGCGTGAATCAGGACGTTTGAAAAAAGCCTTGTGCTATTCCTGCAAAGAGCATGAGTTTCATCGCACAGACAAAGAAAAGGAAATCTAGAAAGCTCTGACATGTGTAGCCATGGCAATAAAAAGTGACTGCTGACGAAAAGCGGTCAGGAGGAACCTCAACATCTTTCTGGCCAATGCTCTGATGCATTGGGGTAGGTTAAGTTGTCCCAGTGCATCAAAGCCTGTGCCTGGAGGAAAACCATCCGGGCCTGGGGATCATTGTGTGTTTGTGTGACTATGTATGTGAGGACCAGCCCTCAGACAGCTGTCTGGGATTGCTGAAGAATCTTTTCCCAAGATGAAGCTGGTACAAAGGTGATAAAGACTAAAAAATAAGATCACGAAATACAGTGTTACTGTGACTGTGTTAAAACGTGCTCTTTGAATAGAATATTCATGTAATGCACTTCATTAGTAGTGCACAACCATGTCAAACTCTTTACACGTTACTCTTGAAAATATATCCCTGGACCACAGGCAGAGTGCTCAAAAACAAAAATTTATGAAATGACCAAAAGAATGAAATATTTATTTACACTTAATTTAAATCAGAACATGCTTTGAGATAGGCAGAGACAATTGTCACCCAGCGAACTTGGGATGTCAACTATATTGTCAATGATCCTGTAGAACTGGCATTGCCTTGAAGAATATTAGCTGCTGAAGAAATCAAGTAAAAGTAAGGGACAATTTTCCGCGTGCCCTGTGGTGTAGATGGTGCTTCAACCCAGCTAACCAATGGGATATATAAGCAGCCAACATGAGGCATGAGTGTCCTTGAAATGATCACCGTACCTGCCTAAAGATGGTGATAATTTCAACAAAATGAATAACAGATGGATCAATGAACATCGATCACTTGAGGATTTTTTGGACCATGGCTGATTGTTTAGGTTTTATCTGTCTTGATTTATTGATTTCACTGTTGTCTTGCTTGATATAGTTCTTCAACAATTTCCTATTGTGCCATCTTTATGTTTTGCAGGGTTCCATATTAACCGACATAGTTAGAAATAGGTCTTTTCGGTTTTCAGGTGTACAGAATCAATTTGTGTGTTCATTATTTCTCAGTTAGATGGCAATGTAATGTGTCTCTTCTTTTATGAAATTTATATACTTCAGATGAAAGTATAGACTAATATCGGTGCTACAATTTGGAGAGTGTGCAATGTATAGCTGTCCCGGTGTGTATACATTAGTGCTTCAGTTGCACGGATAAAGTGCAAATTGAGTGTAGAGTCAGCTTACAGCATTTGGCAATAGCTGTGACATGGAAGTATGATTCATTGTGACTTATGTGCCCATATAAACTTGCCTCATCAGATAACATCTTCTTTGAGAGTCCCTATCCGAATATTCAAGTGGTGTATTGACTTTTACAAAGTAACAGAGTGTGCGCCTCAAGCCTCCGAAATCTTTTTCATGAGGTTGAAGATATTTTTCATCATAAACGCCCACCATAAACATTCCTAGTTAGAACAAGGTATATAGTATACGACCGCCAATAGCGGTATAACTATACCATCGGGATTAGAGGAAATGCTATCCCACACTCACCAACCCGCTTGGCCAGCGTGGTGAGTTATGGCCAAACCCCTCCAAAATGACTCCACAACTTAAATCTTGGCCCTCAGTCTCCGGCAGCTGGAATGTACCTGGCCAAGGCAGCGGCCAGTGCGACATGAAGGCAGAGGGTGCTAAGAATCCCCGGAGGACCGGACTAGGCTGCCATCTGATGCTGACCTTGGCAACGTATAATGGACGCTCCCTATCTTCTGATTCAAGGCTTCTTGAATTGGAAGAGGAACTACAAAGGATCAAGTGGGACATCGTCGGGCTAAGTGAGGTAAGGAGAAAAGGAGAAGATCTCACTGAACTGAAAAGTGGACATCTCTTCTACTATCGCGGGACAGATACTGGCAGAACTAGTGGTGTTGGATTTATAATAAACAAGAAACTGAAGGATAAAGTTGTAGAAGTTGAAAGTTCCTCTGACAGAGCTGCACGACTCATTATCCAACTCTCGAGAAGATACCAGGCTCAGATTATTCAAACTTATGCACCCACCACAAGTCATGCTGAAGAAGAAATTGAAGAATTTTATGAGGAAATTCGTGATCTAAATAATAAAGGTAAGCAGCACTTGAAGATAATTAATGGAGATTTCAATGCAAAAATAGGGCAACGACAACAGAATGAAACTTCAGTAGGTAAATTCGGTCACGGCAATAGAAACCAGCGTGGAAATACTCTCGTAGAGTTTGCAGAGGCAGAAGGGTTTTTCTTCTTGAACTCCTTTTTCAAGAAAAAGCCACACAGGAAATGGACATGGAGACATCCAAATGGGATGACAAGTGAAATTGATTTTATTATGTGTAACAAAAAATTCATCATAGAAGACTGCAGTGTGCTAAACAAGTTCAACACAAGCAGTGACCATAGATTGGTGAGATGTAAGATGCACCTTAACACTAAACTCGAACGTAGCAAGTTCATAAGACAAACAAAATGTATTGACATAACCAACCTTAAAAAACACCATAATACCTTCAAATTGGAACTGAAGAACAGATTATCGGCTTTAGAAGGCCTAACATCGGAAGAAGTGGATATTTCTGAAGTTAACAGAAAAGTAACCAAAGCTCTTATGGAAACAACAACAAAATTAGCTGGGTCTAAGAACAAATTGCATGTGAACAAATTATCAGGAAAAACCAAAATGTTGATGCAAAAAAGAAGAGTGATGAGGACAACTAAAGAAGATGTGACTTCCAAAGTGGAATATATAGAGCTATGCAAGACAATACGAAAAAGTATCACTGAAGACGTAAGGAAATTCAACTGTGAACTAGTAAGGAAAGCAATTGAAAACAACCAAAGCCTAAAGATAGCAAAGGGACATCTCAGTAAGGGGAAAAAACAGATTATGGCACTGAGAAAAGAAGATGGTTCTGTAACAAGAAATAGAGGCGAAATTTTGACAAGAGTGAAAGATTTCTACTCCAAATTATATGAAAGGGATGATACATGTACTCCAGACATCACGAAAGGTACCAGTACCAGAGTTCTTCCAGTCCTTCCAGCAGAAGTTGCACATGCAATCAAGAACATGAAGCGAGGAAAAGCTCCAGGAGAAGATGGAATTACTGAAGACATCATACAAGAAGCAAGTGGAGAAATCGAAACAGTACTCGCCCAAATTTTCACTCGATGCCTTAATGAAGGGAAAATTCCTGAGGATTGGAACAACGCTACAATGATCTTGCTACATAAAAAAGGTGACATTGAGGATCTCAGGAACTACAGACCTATCAGCCTCCTATCAGTGGTTTATAAAATCTTCACTAAAGTTCTTTCACACCGCTTGAAGGTGACACTGGACATGGCTCAACCGAGAGAACAAGCTGGATTCAGGAGTGGCTACAGCACAATAGATCATATCCACGTACTGAGAGAACTAATTGAAAGAGCGAGGGAATATGAACTTCCATTGTGCATGGCTTTTATTGATTATGAAAAAGCCTTTGATTCGGTGAAACCATCAGCAGTTGCAATGGCTCTGAAATCCTGCGGTATTGAAGATGCATACATTAATATTATTAATAACATCTATGAAAATGCAAGTGCAAAGATTCGGCTGTTTGAAAATACAACACACATAAAAATTGGAAAAGGAGTGAGACAAGGTGACACCATATCTCCGAAGCTCTTTAATGCCACATTGGAAAATGTCTTTCAATCACTGAACTGGGAAAACAAAGGGATAAAGATTAATGGAGATTATCTAACCCACCTTCGTTTTGCTGATGACATAGTCATTTTTGCAACTACCCCATCAGAGTTACAGAGTATGATCCAGGAACTTGCTGACAAGAGTAAAGAAGTGGGATTAAAAATGAACTTTCAGAAGACAAAAGTGATGTACAATGCTTTTACAAGAAATGAAGATTTATCGATTGATGGAGAAAAGCTGGAGATAACAGACACATATGTTTATCTTGGACAGCAGATATCAAGTGAGGGTCACATTGGTGAAGAAATTAATCGGCGTACAAAACTTGCCTGGAGAGCTTTTGGAAGAAACAGCATAATTTTCAAGAGCAATATGCCATTATGTCTTAAAAGAAAAGTGTTTGATCAATGCATCCTTCCAGTGCTTACGTATGGTGCAGAGACGTGGACCTTAACTAAAAGAGACATACAAAGGCTGCAGACAACTCAAAGCAGCATGGAGAGGTGCATGCTTGGTGTAACCAGGAGAGATAAGAAGAGGAACTCGTGGATCCGAAAAATGACAAGAGTGGAAGACATCATGATCAGAGTTAAATCCCTGAAATGGCAATGGGCTGGACATACTGCCAGAAGAACAGACCATCGATGGACAGCCGAAATTTTAGATTGGATTCCAAGGGACAGGAAAAGACCCAGAAGAAGACCACATGGAAGATGGGTGGATGAAATTCGAAAGTATGCGGGAGTGACATGGAGGAGACTGGCACAAGACAGACCGTTGTGGAGGAAACTTGGGGAGACCTTCGTCCAGCAGTGGATTGATAATGGTTGACAATGATGATGATGATGATGATGATGATATAGTATACTATTTCTGAGCAGGGATAGAGTATTCACATGTAATTTTTAGAAGTTATTTGTGAACATCAATATATAAAGGACTTGGGTTTAGGACCCTATATAGAAGATAATTGAGAGTGTAGTATATTTTAAACTTTTTGTACTTAAGTGTAAATAAATATTTCATTGTTTTGGTTATTATATAAATTTTTGTTTTTGAGCACTCTGCCTGTGGTCCAGGATTATATTTTCAAAAGTAACGTGTAAAGAGTTTGACACGGTTGTGCACTACTAATGAAGTGCATTGCGTGAATATTCTATTCGACTAAAAAATAGCTTTATAAAATTCAGCACTCTGCGTGACCTCCAAAGCAACCTGGCACAGGGTACATGAAAAACTAGTTACAGCACTGTATACATGTACGTATGTGTATATCATCATCATATAAACGTATAAATGTATGTATGTATTTCTTCTCTCTACAAATACATTTTATAGTACTTAATTTACCTAACATGAGAACTCAAGTTCTGATTTTTGGAAGTCTGGAAAATCTGGAAATTTCCCAAACCCAGCATTGATGCTGGATTTTTGAGGGTTTTCTATACATCTTTAATGGCTGGCTTTGACTGAAAAAAGGTTTTCCTTCCTGGAAAAGTTAAATCATTTCAATGTAGCTTCAACACCATTAATATATGTATTTAAACTGGAGAGGAAAACTGAACCCTCATACCCTCACACATTTCAAAAGAAGAAAAAATTAAAGCAAATACTTGCATGGTGGGTTCATGTGAAGTAACAAGATATGTTTTCAATAATAATTAGATTTATACCTACCATAAAAAGGCAAGTCATACACAGCATAATATTTTTTACTAGGTCCCAAAGGTCTATCATCAGCTTGTTTTAGACGGGATACAAAGGGAAACCACTGGAAAGACAAAATTTAGATGTTTATAACGCGGAATTTTCATAGCCATGTTATATGTACAAAGCAGGTTTTTTAATTTAATTTACAGCTGATCAAAGAGGTGATCTGAATAATATGAGTAAAATGCGGTAGTTACACAACTCAAGTTCCTTATTAAACACTATTAGTCAATGTTAGTGTAATATCAGTCTATTTAAAATGGTGCCATATTCTTAACATATATGTTTTTTTGAGTTGTGTAACATGATTTTTATAAACTTCTATAAAGAAGATACCTAAGCAAAAAAATACATATATAATTTTGACTCACACCTAGTACAACATAGAAAAGGTTATGTATCTACCTGTGTGAGTAAAAGGAGAAAAGATAAAAAAATAAAATAAAACAACTGAATGTAGAAGGTGTCGAGAATACTGAGCCTTGGCTTTATCAAGGACCGGCAAAAACTCTGCATTTTCTCACTTCCACAAAGACCTAGTTGGAAATGGGTTTCTGCAAGGCCATAGATGCAAGTAACATTCCCACCTAAAATAGTTTAACAAATATATATATGTCATGTCCTCCGTAGAATTGCATGACCTAGCACTAGTTAACAATTTCGCTTGCATCCATTAACCTTCCTGGCCCGACCCATGCTCTTCATCTGTTACTATTAAACAGAGAGAAGAAGATTAAAGAGAACTCAAGCTGTGAGAGTGACATAATAATTAGAAATGATTTTCAGCCATAACGAAATTCCAAGTTCGTTTGAGAGAGAATTTAAACCTGAAAATCGATGCAAAAGAAATCCAAATTTTTAAATTGCAATTAAAAAAGGAAATATTAATTTTTAACGAACAGATTTTTGAAAGAAAACTTGAGTCTAAAACCCCCTACTCTACAACTTATGACAGCACGAAAACGAGAATAAGTTAAAGATAATAATTAACTAAAGAAAACTTTGTGAAAGTTATATACCTTAAACAGTTAGTTGCAATATGTACAAAGTATTTCAGCAGTGCTTTAAGTGCATAATTAATTAGTTATTAAGAACTTAACTACTTTGAAAAAACAGCGCATAGACAGCGCATAGAAAAGGAACAAGCTTAGCCATCTTCTGTTCCTAGGTGCCCCAAAAGACGCTCAAAGTTACAGAGAAAAGAAAGAGTTAAAACCCGCAAAAATGTTAACAGACAAACCAATGCCTAAAAGCTGAAAAGCTAAAAAACGACAGAGAATAAAGTACAAACATTGAACTTATAAAACCTAGAACCCAAAAACAGGGAAGAAGAGCTTACCTCTTGTGAGACAAAAACATTTCTCCTCACAAGAGAAGAACATGGCTGACCTCTTCCGCCACTCCCTAGACGCTGGGGGGCAGTGAGGGTGGGGCTGATGGCCTCCTCATGCAGCAAGAAACCAACGCGCGGAGATTTTAACCAGAGAAAAAAAATATATAAACTTAAGACTGTGGATCTGTATGATCAGAAAGAGCAGAATTAACTCTCCAGAATACATGAGAAATATTATAAAATACACGAGCAGTGTATTTAATAATCTTTGCATGTATTAAATCACCTTAGTGAGCTTCTATAGATTAATCAGAATCTTATTAATTTTAAAGTTGGTTTTACTATTTTTAGTATAGCTATCCTAGTGATGAATAACTAGTTTTCTTTTTATTTGTTTTTATTTTCTTTTATAAACAGATTTTTAAGCTTTTTTTGTGATTTTGTTTATATTATTTAATTTTTTGTTTTAATAGGACCGTCATATCCATAGCACTAAGGTTCCTTTAGGTAGTTAATAGGCATCCTCTAGCCAACTTCCTTACGGCTTTGATTGGTCAGAATCATATTATTAACTGTGTAGAAAATTAAAGCAGATCTGCCAACCTTACTCTATTATTCAGAATAATTTTTCTTAAAGTTCTTTTGATGAAAGAAGAAGGAATTTCGTTCTCTAGAAAACTTTCTAATAGTATATTAATGTGGTAATTGAAGTCCAAATTGTTGCTGCAAATTCTTGAAATTCTTAGGACCTGAGAAATTAGTACATTCTCAATTACTTTGGTAGAAATGTTATTATTCCAGTGTAGATATTTAATTACTTTGAAAGGAAAATTAACTCTTTTATCAAAGAGGCTAATAGATGGGTTACCTCTGTTGAGCTTAATGCTTAAGTCTAGGAACTCAAGTTCCTGATTACTGTGGTTGGTTTTACATAAATTAAGAGAGCTAGGATAGATATTATCAAAATCACTCTCTATAACTTCTGAATTATTGATACACAGCAGATCATCAATATATCTAAAAGTGTAAAGGTAGTTATCTGAGCAGGTGGGGTGATTTTTAATGAATTTATATTCCTTAAAGAACAGGAATAGATTAGCGATATTCGTGGACGTTGATGTTCCCATGGGAATACCGTTCACTTGCTTATAGAGAGTATTATTATATAAGATATGGTTATTTTTTATGCAGCAATTGAGATAAGAGTTCCAAGTTCCTACATCAACAAATTGGTTAAGTTTAAATTCTGCATACAGCTCTTTAAAGGTAGTGATTATATCTGATAGAGGCAGATTAGTATATAGGTTTTCAAAATCATAACTATTAATATCTAGGGGACAAACTTTGAGTATAGTAGAAATTACTTCTGCATTATTATTAATAATCCAAAAATCTCTGTACATCAAGTTAGAACAGTTTCTAATGTGTTTCAAGACCTTCTTTTAAGACATCTTCAAAAGCAAGATCTATTTTCTTTTTATGACTCCTTACTCCACTAGCTATGAACCTGAACTTCACAGGATCCTTATGAAACTTAACCGTTGCAAAAAGAAATGGAAATTCAGGCTCATATCTTCTAGTTTGTGGAATTTTAAGTTTCTTGAAGAATGCCTTAAACCGATTTTCTAACTGCTTGGTAGAATAACTTACGGGCTCGTATGTTACTCTATTATTGAGTTCCATAGTTAACAATTCAAAATAGAACTTCTTACAGATAATTGCAAAATTATTGCTAGCTTTATCCGTAGTGGTAAAAATAAAATGATCTTGTAGTTTTTATAGATTACTACAATTTCAATAGAAAGGAAAATAAATTTACTGCAGACCTGCCAACCCCTCAGAACCAAAAAACGTAACACTCAAATAGAAAAACCATAACATGATGCATGCTGATAATTTTTTAAGCCTATTTCAGCTACATAAATTCTCAACGGTGTAAGGTGTAGCTATATAAATTCTTAATGGTTGCAGGTGTAAGGGGAGGGAGGTTGCTTCGAATAAACAGACACTCGTCCACATTCCAGCACTGACCAATCAGCAGCTTTAAGTATGACGAAGAGTCAAAAATACGAATCAGTCTCTAACGCTATACAAAACAAGTCGGGATTCGTCCATTGGTTGCTGATTGACTTGACTTACTTTATTTCCATTGGGAAACTATACCTGGAGTCACCCTAAAAGTGTACTGTTGTTAAAGGCCGGAGAGTCTTATAATGACACACCGTGGACCACAAGAACGTTATCCATCCACGTTAATGTGCTCTCCTTCCGTTTCCCTTCTGATACCCCCAACACATCACACAACAGTAGAGATTGTGAATGGGGGTCTGGTGGAGTCCGAACTTTTTCTCCTACTGCCTGCTTAAGTAACCTGCCCTTCGAGTTTCCCAGATCATTAATTTATTGTCGCTTTGTCGTGAATGTTGTGAGAGGTCTTCTACCCCTGCCCTCTCTTTCAATTGAAACAGCCAAGAATACGAAGCTCTTGAGGAACTTCTCACACCAAATTTATTTCTAAAAGCACTCTAACTTCTTTTTCGAAATTGTTTTAGATAGCAATTTTGTCTGATAAACTACTGAGCAAACAAAAATGGATTCTAAGCAATACTTCTACTAATTTTCACTCTAAACGCTAGGGACTATTTTTTGTAGTGGAGGTAGCTATTTTGTACCCTTCATTGTGGTACACTCTTAGGTTGACTCGGAGTATAGAGGCAGCGGAATTTGTTAAGAGAAAATGGAAACCACTCCAAGAAAATATCTTTTGAAGGGGAGAAACAAATACATACATACATATCACTAAGCTGTTCTTTGAGATTCAGAGGTTAGCTCCAAAAAGAAATACAAACTACCAGATATTTTTACTTCCTGTTGTCGTATCAAACTTCTCCATTTACAGCGATCTTGACATACAACTCGGGCTTCACTGACATCCATTACACGCCGTACACAAAATATTTTATACTTCATACTCATAATCTTTTTCTCATGCAGACACTCCTGAATCTGATCCACCCATGTCTTCCTTAGCCTTCCCTTCCTGCCACTTAGGCTAAAAAGATTTTCTTAGTAAGCATCTTGTCACCCATTCTTTCAACGTGGCCAAACCACCAAAGCATATTAGCAAAGCATATTACCTTGCCAACAACAATTTGCTTCACATCACACAACTGCAACACATCTTTATTCCTCAAACAATCAGACCGTGTCTTGCCACAAACCCCACGTAAGTAACGCATTTCTCCAGCACACAAGCGACACCTATGTTTTTTCTGAAGTACCCAGGTTTCACTGCCATACATCAGAGTAGGAACAATTACACTTTCATACCCAACCATGTGGGACTCTCTAGAGAACCCATCATTCCTGTGAAAACCTCCCAGAGCAGCTAGGACTTTCAATGAAGACATGTAAATTTTTTCCTACTTCTGTGTAAAATGGGGAAAAACATGATTTTTTTTTTTAAATTCATATTTTTTGTGGCAAAATCATATCATAATACTGCAGCATGATTTATCGTACTAAATATGATAAAATCGTAACAGTTGGCAGGTCTGTTACTGTATGGCAGATAACAAGCAGATACCTCGTAAACCAATGATATCTAACCCTTTGACATTCAAAGACAGCACTGACACTTTGGAACACATAAAAGGAAAGCTGTTAACAAGACCTTGGAAAAGACTTCTAACATTTCCTCCAGCAACTGCCACAATATCACGGAGACTTTGTCTCCTCAAAATACAATTTCTTTCATACACATTAAGACTAAGTTATATGTAAGTTATGTTTCATTAATTGCTATTTGATAATTATTTAAAATCAAGTTATTGCATTAGATATTATGAATTGTAGCATACTATTAAAAAAAGTGTAAAACATGAATTCACTGAATGTAGGAACTACTGTGAAATCAGCATACTGCATGCGCCAGGGAGTGTTTCTAAAAATCAACATTAACGAGGTACAGCATTTGACGTTAGAGAAAGTGTGGGATGTATTGTGGTTTTAAAGGCAAGTAAGAGCCATGCAGTGACATAACAAAGATCATTGGCACTTGGGGACAAGATATGTAATTTGTGCCTCTTGGAAAACAACCACACATATGACTGGAAAACTGGTGTCAGGACATGACTTAAGAGTATCAGTAAGCACTTACTAGCTAAAAGTTTGTTATACAGGGTGTTCCAGTCACTACCGAACCCGGCATTTCTTTAATAATATTAACATCAATGAAGATATTGTAACGAAATTTGAAGTGGACTTAGCTTATTTCGTGCGAAATGTGCTGACATCACAACATGTGCTGGAAGTGGCCACCATTTGCATCCAGTCAGCATTGAACCGGGCGCACCATATTGTGGAAAGTCCTTGCCAGTACGTTTGTCGTCACTGCTTGAATTCGTTTGGTGATGTTTGCTTTCAAGGCATTTATGATTCGTGGTTTCTTCCGGCAAACTCTCCCTTTTATACAGGGTGTCCGAAAATTTTGGAAACATTACAAAATTATGTACAAAAAAAAACCCTATGAGCATTGTCTGTTTTTCTATGTCATGTATTACTAACAGTTTCTATATTTTTGTTTTGCAGAATTGTTATTCCCAGAATCCGATAGATGGCGCTAGATGTGGCCTGATGAGAAATGTATGAGAAATGCGCAATCAGTAGTCATGTTATCCATACAGCAAAAGGCGATTGTGTGCCTTATGGCTTGCTGACTGATATACCACGCATGGCGCTGAGAATTGTTGGCGCTGTAGCGTATGTTCGAACGCACTAGACTAGTTATCGAGAGTTCTGGGGTTCGATCCCAGCGGTGCCGGAATACAATTTTTCAGTCGCTATGCGTTGTTTAAAAAATAACGTGGAAAGAGCGATGACATCGTCCATTTACATTATCTCCACATATTTGATATATATTAACCATTTCTATCGCCCTTTGAATTTATCAGCTACAATTAAATAGCTGTTGCGTTAAATGCCACCAGATGACGCCATCTTAGTTGCTGAGACCATCAATACGTATTCGTGTAGTCAGATGCTGACTGATATACCACGCATGGCGCTGAGAATTGTTGGCGCCGTAGCGTAAATTCGAACGCACTCGACTAGTTATCGAGAGTTCTGGATTTCGATCCCAGCGGTGCCGGAATACAATTTTTCAGTCGCTATGCGTTGTTTAAAAAATAACGTGGAAAGAGCGATGACAATGCCCATTTACTGGTATGCACTGAAAAAAAAAAAAAAAAAAAAGCCCTGGATATACATTACCTTTGGCAACCATATTCAAATATTAACATGTAGTTTATAATATCCAAACATTATTCGTCCCACATATCATGAACACTTGAGGTCAACATACTTCAAATAGGCAGCATTGGAACCTACTTTCACTCATACTTCTGTACAGAATGAATTAACACTTTCAAAAATCTAATGAAAGTGTTAATAAAAGAGACTCTTACAATTTTCCTTGATAAAATCAATGATATGCATCCTACGATTAATTTCACAATGGAGCTTGAACGCAACAACGCATTACCTTATCCGGATGTTTTATTGAGGAAATCGCCCGACAACTGCCTAGGTACACAAGTCTACTATAAACCCACGTCGGTCCCCAACCTGATGCTCCGTAGCTCTTTCTGTCCTGCAGAATACAAAACAGCTATCTTCCATTCTTGAATTCGAAGAGCCTTTTCTTCCGACATCCATTCTAGACAACACGAAATTGAAAGCGTTATCAAGTTAGCCACTGATGAAGGATATTAATTGAATCAGATACGTAGCTTTATACAAAAAGCCAGGGCCAAACATTCCAATTGTCCTGTGCTGCAGCTACGTTACTTAGGCTCGATTCCCCACATACCAAGTGTGTCTTACAAACTCAAAAACACCCTCAAGAAGATGAATTACGGCGTCGGCATAAGGTATCCTGCATCTTTATAGACTGTGCTAAAGAGAAATACTGAAAAACCACCTCTCTCCTGCGATCCCCCTACAGTATCCGAATGGCTCTAAACAATACTACATTGGAATGACCAAGCGTTCGTTTGGAATCGGAGTCAACGAACATAAAAGGGACACAACATACGGTAAAGTAACCACGGCACTATCCAGAGAAGTCAAATTTAAGTCAGCTACTCCTATGTGGATGATATAAAGAAATTAGCTAGCTACTCTACCCCTAAATGTACAGCCATTCGGGAAACCTTGGAGATCATTACTAACAGCGATACTTGCAATGATTGTGTCTCACTCGAGTTGCCACGAATTTGGAACCAATTCTTCAAGTAACACCTTTTCTCTACCAGCATCTCGCGTGCAACCAACATGATGCCTTGTATCTTTAAATGAATATAACGTTGCATCTATTTATTGTCAAGTTCCCGCATTCAAATTGTTAAGTGTTCTATTTTTCAGTTTCTATCTAGCTTCCTTGAAAAAGCCATCTGGTTGATGTGTGAAAGCTTGGAAACGCTTATGTGTTTATTTCCTATGCCAATGAATCGGATCACTAGTATAGTGTTACTATTTACAACTTATTTTCCTTTCTTCCTCGCAAAGGTTTTTGTATGAGCAAGGAGTACATGTTGAATGCACCTTGGCCATGACCTTAACTAAAAAAGACATCTAGAGGCTGCAAACCATTGAAAGAAGCATGGAAAGGTGCATGTTTGACATAACCAGGAAGGATACAAAGAGGAACTCGTGGATCAAGAAAACAACAGGAATTGATGCCATCATGTTCAAGGTAAAATTCCTGAAATGGCAATAGGCTAGACATTGCTATAGGAGTTGACCTCCATGGACAACTGAAATACTAGGCTGAATTCCAAGGGACAGGAAAAGACCCAGAAGAAGACCATGTGGGAGATGAGTGGTTTAAATTAGGAAACATGTTGAAATAACATGGAAGAGACTGGCTCAAGACAGATAGTGGAAGAAATTTGGAGAGACCTTTATCCAGCAGTGGATAAACAATGGTTGATGATGTGTATGCGTGTGTACTTCCAACTGATTCAGTAATTCAGCCAGAGGCGATTCGCTGTAATTTATACAGACACTTATAAATCATAAGGTATGCAATTAACAAACAATTTCTTATAATTTTATTTCAGACTTTCAGAGAAGATATTGTTTCACGCAATTTATTACAGAATAACATCAAAACTAAAGTTAAAACAACCTGCATACCTTATCAATGTAATCAGCTGAGGTTACAAACTTGAATGTATCTTCTATAGGTGCTTTCAGAACAATTGATTTGGAGATGGTCCATTTATTGTGTGGAAGTTCAAACTGGCAGAGGACAGCAATCACCACCACAATGCATATGAGCAACTTCCACATAATTCCCTGAAATATTAATAATTAGAGAATTTTCAGGAAAAAAGCATTTCGCATAAAGCTTACTTTAACTATTAACAATAAATGCGTTGTTATACATATCATCATCATCGTCAACCATTATCAATCCACTGCTAGACGAAGGTCTCCCCAAGTTTCCTCCACAACGGTCTGTCTTGTGCCAGTCTCCTCCATATCACTCCCGCATACTTTCGAATTTCATCCACCCATCTCCCATATGGTCTTCTTCTGGGTCTTTTCCTGTCCTTTGGAATCCAATCTAAAATTTCGGCTGTCCATCGATGGTCTGTCCTTCTGGCAGTATGCCCAGCCCATTGCCATTTCAGGGATTTAACTCTAATCATGATGTCTTACACTCTTGTCATTTTTCGGATCCACGAGTTCTTCTTCTTATCTCTCCTGGTTACACCAAGCATGCACCTTTCCATGCTTCTTTGAGTTGTCTGCAGCCTTTGTATGTCTCTTTTAGTCAAGGTCCACGTCTCTGCACAATATGTAAGCACTGGAAGGATGCATTGATCAAACACTTTTCTTTTAAGACATAATGGCATATTGCTCTTGAAAATTATGCTGTTTCTTCCAAAAGCTCTCCAGGAAAGTTTTGTACGCCGATTAATTTCTTCATCAATGTGACCCTCACTTGATATCTGCTGTCCAAGATAAACGTACGTGTCTGTTATCTCCAGCTTTTCACTATCAATCGATAAATCTTCATTTTTTGCAAAAGCATTGAACATCACTTCTGTCTTCTGAAAGTTCATTTTTAATCCCACTTCTTTACTCTTGTCAGCAAGTTCTTGGATCATACTCTGCAGCTCTGATGGGGTAGTTGCAAAAATGACTATGTCATCAGCAAAATGAAGGTGAGTTAGATAATCTCCATTAATCTTTATCCCTTTGTTTTCCCAGTTTAGTGATAGAAAGACATTTTGTAATGTGGCGTTAAAGAGCTTCGGAGATATGGTGTCACCTTGTCTCACTCCCTTTCCAATTTTTATGTGTGTTGTATTTTCAAATAGCCGAATCTTTGCACTTGCATTTTCATAGATGTTATTAATAATATTAATGTATGCATCTTCAATACCTCAGGATTTCAGAGCCATTGTAACTGCTGATGGTTTCACCGAATCAAAGGCTTTTTCATAATCGATAAAAGCCATGCACAATGGAAGTTCATATTCCCTCGCTCTTTCAATTAGTTCTCTCAGTACGTGGATATGATCTATTGTGCTGTAGCCACTCCTGAATCCAGCTTGTTCTCTCGGTTGAGCCATGTTCAGTGTTACCTTCAAGCGGTGTGAAAGAATTTTAATGAAGATTTTATAAACCACTGATAGGAGGCTGATAGGTCTGTAGTTCCTGAGATCCTCAATGTCACCTTTTTTATGTAGCAGGATCATTATAGCGTTGTTCCAATCCTCAGGAATCTTCCCTTCCTTAAGGCATCGAGTGAAAATTTGGGCGAGTACTGTTTCGATTTCTCCACTGGCTTCTTGTATGTCGACAGTAATTCCATCTTCTCCAGGAGCTTTTCCCCACTTCATGTTCTTGATTGCAAGTGCAACTTTTGCTGGGAGGACTGGAAGAACTCTGGTACTGGTACCTTCCATGATGTCTGGAGTACATGCAACATCCCTTTCATATAACTTGGAGTAGAAATCTTTCACTCTTGTCAAAATTTCGCCTCTATTTCTTGCTACAGAACCATCTTCTTTTCTCAGTGCCATAATCTGTTTTCTTCCCTTACTGTTACTGAGATGTCCCTTTGCTATCTTTAGGCTTTGGTTGTTTTCAATTGCTTTCCTCACTAGTTCACAGTTCAATTTCCTTACGTCTTCAGTGATACTTTTTCGTACTGTCTTGCATAGCTCTATGTATTCCACTTTGGAAGTCACATCTTCTTTAGTTGTCCTCATCTCTCTTCTTTTTTGCATCAACATTTTGGTTTTTCCTGATAATTTGTTCACATGCAACTTGTTCTTAGACCCAGCTAATTTTGTTGCTGTTTCCACAAGAGCTTTGGTTACTTTTCTGTTAACTTCAGAAATATCCACTTCTTCCGATGTTATGCCTTCTAAAGCAGAGAATCTGTTCTTCAGTTCCAACTTGAAGGTATTATGGTGTTTTCTAAGGTTGGTTATGTCAATACATTTTGTTTGTCTTATGAGCTTGCCACGTTTGAGTTTAGTGTTGAGGTGCATCTTACATCTCACCAATCTATGGTCACTACCTGTGTTGAACTTGTTTAGCACACTGCAGTCTTCTATAACGAATTTTTTGTTACACATAATAAAATCAATTTCACTTGTCGTCCCATTTGGATGTCTCCATGTCCATTTCCTGTGCGGCTTTTTCTTGAAAAAGGAGTTCAAGATGAAAAACTCTTCTGCCTCTGCAAACTCAACGAGACTATTTCCGCGCTGGTTTCTGTTGCCATGACCGAATTTACCTACTGAAGTTTCATTCTGTTGCTGTTGCCCTATTTTTGCATTGAAATCTCCCATAATTATCTTCAAGTGTTGCTTACCTTTATTACTTAGATGACGAATTTCCTCATAAAATTCTTCAATTTCTTCTTCAGGATGACTTGTGGTGGGTGCATAAGTTTGAATAATCTGAACCTGGTATCTTTTCGAGAGTTGGATAACAAGTCGTGCAGCTCTGTCAGAGGAACTTTCAACTTCTACAACTTTATCCTTCAGTTTCTTGTTTATTATAAATCCAACACCACTAGTTCTGCCAGTATTTGTCCCACGATAGTAGAAGAGATGTCCACTTTTCAGTTCAATGAGATCTTCTCCTTTTCTCCTTACCTCACTTAGCCCGACGATGTCCCACTTGATCCTTTGTAGTTCCTCTTCCAATTCAAGAAGCCTTGAATCAGAAGATAGGGAGCGTCCATCATACGTAGCCAAGGTCAGCATTAGATGGCAGCCTAGTCCGGTCCTCCGGGGATTCTTAGTACCCTCTGCCTTCATGTCGCACTGGCCGCTGCCTTGGCCAGGTACATTCCAGCTGCCGGAAACTCAGGGCCAAGATTTAAGTTGTGGAGTCATTTTGGAGGGGTTTGGCCATAACTCACCACGCTGGCCAAGCGGGTTGGTGAGTGTGGGATAGCATTTCCTTTAATCCCGATGGTATAGTTATACCGCTATTGGCGGTGGTCAGAGCCCCTTTAGTGGGAACAGGATGCACCACGAGAAGGTGGGGTTGACATTTGTCAAGGAGAGGCTGTGATGTTACGCGTCACCTGACCTTACATCCCGTTATACATATATATGACATTTAGTCAAGAAAACCACTTGAACAAGCAAGCGTTTATCATCAAAGAAATAGCTACACTGACTTGAAACTATTTTTTCCATAAAATACAGTGAATAAGCATCACTGAACTACAAATCTAAGTACATTCAGTTGAAAAATTCAATTAATTCTCTTTTTCATCAGAGTTTCTGTAGCCGACGATAACCAGCAAATTATCCAAGCACACAAACAAACTCACACAACTGAATATAATTTGAATATCTGAGTAAAACCACTGTGCATGTTGTGGTGTGCAATATCAGTAGCCAACCTAAGCAATGGCCGGGGCTTTGACTTCAGGTAGCTTGTCATCAGACATTACTTTCTTTCCAACCCAATACGATGATGAACGACAATCCTTTTCATTTATACGTGTCATGCTTTAGCTCTACCATAAGCTGTATGGGAGATATATAAGATATGTACAGGGATGGTGATGTAGCAGACACAAAAGTTTGCAAGTGGTTTTGCCAGATTTCGAGATGGACACTTTAACCTGAAAGATAAAGAGGGTCTGGGCAAGCCTTGTGCCGCTGATGAAGACCAGCTCTGCTCACCGCTGGGGCGAACCTGTCAAACAACACGGGATTTAGCAGAAGTACTCAACCTATCGAAATCCACTCTCCATGAACACCTCCAGAAGCTTAGAATATTCAAAGCAAATAGAATATAAATTTTGAACTTGCTTATAATACTTACTGGTCATCCATGTAACATCTCTTAGAAAACTTGAAAATTTCATCAGCCTAGAGAGGGAAGTGAACCCGTATCTCCCGATTTCTGTTTGGGTATGCTAACTGTTACATCACCGAGGACAGTGAAGTTCCAAGCAACTGAGACTAAGCAAACTTAGCTAAGGAATCTGAACATTTTTAGATTTTCAAGTTTTCTGAGAGGTGTTTCATGGATGACCAGTAAGTGTTACAAGCAAATTCAAAATTTATATTGTTTGCTTTGAATTTTCTATCGATTTCTCATGTATTATAAAGAATATTTCTTCCTTTATTGACTCCAGAAGCTTGGTTATATCAATTGGTGGAATGTGAGAGTCCTACACGATTCGTCCGAGAGAAACTTGATTGAGTGTCCATCAGTGAAACTCAACAAAAACGATCTGTTTTTGAGAAGATTGGTAACTGGTGATGAAAAATGGATAATTTACATGACGATGATGGGCAAAACACGTAACAATATTAACAAATAAAGGTAACTTGATCACGCTAGTTACGTTAAATGAAAACTTTTACAAAAAGTTCGTAAGTTGGAAGCTTTCGACCTTATCTTAGGTCTTCATCACGCCAATGGAGGACTAAGATTGTTGCCAGATTCTACATTTGAATTTTTCCTATTTTTGTTACCAAAACTTAGAATTGATCTCCATTCCAAATCTCCTCTCTACATTCCGATGATCTGGAAATCAATTCTAAGTTTTGGCAACAAAAATAGGAAAAATTCAAATGTAGAATCTGGCAACAATCTTAGTCCTCCATTGGCGTGATGAAGACCTAAGATAAGGTCGAAAGCTTCCAACTTACGAACTTTTGTAAAAGTTTTCATTTAACGTAACTAGCGTGATCAAGTTACCTTTATTTTTGGATCATTTACAACAGTGTGGTGAGGAAAAGGTCATGGTTGCAGTGTGGTGATACAATCTTAGCAACCACCACCCAAAGATTTTACTCGATGTTTGGAGGGACTGTAATGGTGTACTGCACAATGACCTTCTCCCAAATAACCAGAAGATAAATTGCATTAAGTACTTTCACAGCTGGATGTTCTGCAGGCAGCAATCAAGAAAAAAGTGCCCTGCTTGAGTAAAAGGACTGGCATTGTGTTCCAGCAGGGCAATGCAAGAAGACTTCACATTGCTTTCAGGACAAGATAGAAGTTGTTGGAGTTTGGGTGGGATGTCCTACCTCACCTCGCACATTCTCCAGAGATTACTCCCTCAGACTACCACCTTTTCAGAATATCCTTAATGGCATGTGGGTTAATTCTTTGGACTAGGTAAGAAAGAAATCACCTAGATCACGTTTTTGCAATGAAACCTGTGAAAAGTAGCAACTTTCTACAGAAAAATAAGATTTGTTTTATAGAAATGAAATGTTGATAATTATTTATTGCTAGTTTCTTTGCCTCATTTACGGAACTACTCAACGTGCTGATAACTGGAAGGCTAGCCAAACAATTTAGCTGCAAACCTTTCCCTGTCTGTTAGCATTCTTGTAATTCTATCACCCCTACAGCAATCTATGTTACTGCAAAATTATATATCACTCTGTAAACAATTACCAATTCAGAAATCTCCCAACTGACAACGAACATAAAACAATGTAACTCACAGAATTAGATGATTATATCTGTCACATTTTTTTCATCAATCCTTCTGAACCTACTATTTACACAAAAGCCTCCTCAAGACTAATCCATATTTTTCTTGACAATATGAGTTCAGTATTATAAATATTTAACGGGAATTATCGAGGATAAATTTATTAGGTACATTACCTCTCAAATTTTCGATCTAAACACTAGATCTTCGTCAGGAGTTCTTGCTTCCTTCTACTTCCACAGGTCCTTCTACTTCCACAATTATCGAGGATAAATTTATTAGGTAATGTACCTAATAAATTTATCCTCGATAATTCCCGTTAAATATTTATAATACTGAAAGTAATAAGAGGAAGCCATGAAGTCATTAATTACTAGTAATATGAGTTCAGCATGCTTCTTGGTTTCATCAACTCATCTCTCATGCCACTGTTTCCTGGTCATTCGGTAGAGTAGTTCCACCTCGTCTGCGGACTTGCTTTCCATGTAGTTTTTCTTTTTTGATTGGGGGTTTAATGACCACTATGAGCAACTCAATGAGCTATAAGCAGTCACCCATCCCTAATTTAGGGTCACTGATTCCAGGGAAGGGAGAGAGTCAGTGCCATAAGACAAACACAACATCCATGCCTCACTGAGATTTGAATCCAGACCCTTCACAGACGAATGGTCATAAGCTAGAGCTTAGAGCACTGTGCCACCGGGGTGGCTTCCACAGTTTCAGTTACCCACGGTCAACTGATGTCCGAAAATATTAAATTCCAGAAATAAATAGTGCACAAGTTTTAAAATTGCATGCTGTTTTGAGTAGTAGTATGATGAAGTCTCGTTTTGGATGTAAATCATCTTATTGTTCAGCATATTGTCATGTTATGGGTAATGGGAGAAAATATTATCATCAGAGAGAGGCATTTACGAGGCATGGAATGAAATCTAGAGGCCTTAAAGAACTTCATTTCTTTTGGTACCTCTTCTTCACTTCATCATCTTGGAGTGCATTTGCATAGTCTTGGATGTACGTTCCTTGGTGATTGTTTGAAGTAAGATAAAAGAGCATGCAAAGAAAGGCTCTTCACTTCTTTGTGTAGCCGCTGCTGCATTTTTTTAAGTTGGGAGTCAGCTGACCTTGACAGTATTATGCAGTTTGAGGAATACAGGACAGGCTGAGTATGGCTGTGCGTGGAGAGTGGTGCTGAAGTTTAACTTCCGTTCTCATCTGCTGAGGAGAGGCATATAGGCCAAGTTAACTGCTTTGTGCTGAATTCCCATTTCATCTCTCTTGCCAATAGTGTCTACGGAGGAGAGACTTCTAGGCGAAGTACATGCTGAACATCCGTCTGCCGAGGGGAGGCGTAGGGACTGAATTGACTGCTTCTTGCTGAACTTTGGTTCTCATCTGCCTGCAATCAGATGCATCTGCTGAGCAGAGGTGTATGAGCCAAGTTAATTGCTTTGTGCCGAACTCCTGTTTCATTTTTCCAGTCGATAGTAATGTGTATGTAGAAGAGGCCTCTGGTCCTAGCATGACTGCTACACAATAAACTGTCACTTTCCATTTTCTTGTTGATATGGTCCTTGCTGAGGAGCATTTCATGGAATTAGTTGGTATAATGAGGTGATGGCTCCTCTTCTTTAGTATAAAGTCACCTCAGGATAAATGCTGCTATCTGATTTAAAGCTAAGTTTTGTGGAATTAAACAGTTGAAATCTATAAACTGTGTTTGTTAAAATTCTTGTGCACTGTCGGTAACTTAATTTGGCACGTCAACTTAGCTTAAGACAGTCCTTCCTGCGGGGTTTGAGCTAGGCAGGTTGGAGCATGGCAGTATCCACACTATACATGCTACCCTCATTAGTCAATTAGTACTTGTCTTGGTTATCAGATCGACTGTTGTGGTATCGTAGTGCTTATGTTCAAGTAACTCTTATTTTAGGATGAACACTGTCTTAACACGTTTTTAATGATCTTAAAATATGAAATATATATACAATTAAAATACTCTAAAACACACTAGCACTTTCAGGGCGACAGCCGCCCATCATAAGGTGTAATCGGATTTCACAAACCGTTCAGTATAAGTATCAGTAGTGCAACATAACAGCAATCGACGTAACAGAATCTTGTGATATATGCGCCATCTATCCCGGCGGTTAAACAACGATCACAGCGACACCACATCACAAATCGAAAACATGATTATAATTGCAACATTAAGTATTAAAGTCTAAAAAAGGAAGACAGTTCTGAGGATTGTCCAACACTTGTAGACAAAAGGTCTCCAAATATCAGGTGGATCCCAAGGGCAATTATCATTACAGCAACTTCCTTTGAACACATAAATGAACAAACTCTCAGTCACCAGTAGTATGTGTGTAAAGGCTTCGGTTATTAAAATGTTGGCATTGTCCCAATCTGGGATTAAATCTTCTGAATCAATGCTGTGCACTTGGTAAGGGCTGTACAGACATGGCTTGATTTTAAACAATATTTACGTTCCTGCAGCCTGAGGCACAGTTTCTGACGAGTGGAGCCTATGTAATAGTTAATACACTCATGCAATTTATTTTCCAATAGTGGGATGCAATATACACCCCACCTCTGTGAATCATCAGTTCTTGGGCGATTCCTCAAAATGGATGATAGGTTGTTAACTCCCACGCCAAAATGTAGCCGGTATTTAGAGCAAATTTTAGACATTAAGGTGGTAAAACCAGGTAGGAAATCCATTTTTCCAACAAACTTTTTAACAACATGTGGATCACCGACCAAAGTTGAAACAGGTCGACGGGTGGCATAAACTCTACGAAAAATTTTACAAACCTGTCGGGGATGGACAAACGAGTGGGCTAAATCAAAAATGTAATTGATTTCTTGATTAAAGAAAAACCTAGTGGAAGAATGTGTAAATGCTCTACGAAACAAAGAATAAAGCACAGCAACTTTATGTTGCATAGGATGAAAAGAGGCAAATGGGATTAAGGAACCAGGGGCAGAAGGCTTACGATAGTGAAAAAGATAAGTGATTCGAAATTGGGTGCCTGTGAATACAAAAATCTAGAAAAGGGATTTCACAATTAGACTCAAGTTGTACCGTGAGCTTGATAGTGGGATACTTTGAAGAAAGTATGTCGATGAAACAAAATAAATCATTTTGGGAGGGAGGCCATGCTACCAAGATTTCGTCAACGTACCTTAAAAATAGAAGCGGGGGAAGGGGAAATTCACTAATAACTTTGTTCTCGACATCCTGCACCAGGATCTCAGCGAGAACTGCTGAAAGAGGGGAACCTTCAAGCTGTTGATAAATGCAGCTTTGGAACTTAAAAAAAAACGAATGTTGCTTAACAAATCACAAAGCATTCATAATAGCTGAAATTTCAAAGGGGGGACTTGAGAATCAGCAAGTTTAGCCTCGATAATTTGATGTGTTGCCTCTATGGGTACATTAGGGACAATGCTACATCTAATGCCGCCAAAATGAGAGGCCCTGGGTGTGGCTCAAGAACCCTAAGCCTATCTAAAGCCTCAACGGGACTCTTAATCAAGTAAAGTCCCTGTAAATTTGGCAAGATAATTGGCCAAGGCTTTTTCTAAAGGTCTGGTGGAGCAAACATAGCCCAATACCAGAGGACGAAATGGGTACCCCTCCTTATGCAGTTTAATGCGACCAAAAATATCACGCACACGGCATCCTGGGGGTGGAATAAACGCAGACGCAAAGCCCTCAGGAAAGCTCATGAGCTTTTTGAGTCCCGTTGAGGCTTTAGATAGGCTTAGGGTACTTCAGCCACACTCAGGGCCTCTCATTTTGGCGTCATTAGATGTTGTAGCATTGTACCCTAATGTACCCATAGAGGCAACACATCAAATTATCGAGGCTAAACTTGCTGATACTCACGTTCCCCCCTCTTTGGAATTTCAGCTATTATGAATGCTTTGCGATTTGTTAAGCAACATTCGTTTTGTAAGTTCCAAAGCTGCATTTATCAACAGCATGAAGGTTCCCCTCTTTCAGCAGTTCTCGCTGAGATCCTGGTGCAGGATGTCGAGAACAAAGTTATTAGTGAATTTCCCCTTCCCCCGCTTCTATTTTTAAGGTACGTTGAAGAAATCTTGGTAGTGTGGCCTCCTCCCAAAATGATTTATTTTGTTTCACCGACATACATTCTTCAAAGTATCCCACTATCAAGCTCACGGTACAACTTGAGTCTAATTGTGAAATCCCTTTTCTAGATTTTTGTATTCACAGGCACCCAATTTCGAATCACTTATCTTTTTCACTATCGTAAGCCTTCTGCCCCTGGTTCCTTAATCCCATTTGCCTCCTTTCATCCTATGCAACATAACTTTGTTGCGCTTTACTCTGTTTCGTAGAGCATTTACACATTCTTCCACTAGGTTTTTCTTTAATCAGGAAATCAACTACATTTTTGATTTAGCCCACTCGTTTGTCCATCCCTGACAGGTTGTTTGTAAAAATTTTCGTAGAGTTTATACCTCCCGTCAACCTCTTTCAACTTTGGTCGGTGATCCACATGTTGTTAAAAAGTTTGTTGGAAAAATGGATTTCCTACCTGGTTTTACTATCTTAATGTCTAAAATCTGCTAAATACCAGCTACATTTTGGCGTGGTAGTTAACAACCAATCATCCATTTTGAGGAGTCGCCGAAGAACTGATGATTCACAGAGGTCGGGTGTTTATTGCATCCCACTATGGGACAATGAATTGCATGAGTGTATTAACTATTGGGTTGTCGGAAAAGTCATGACATATTTTGGCACCCGATGGCGGTTGGGCGGTTTAACTATTGGGTTGTCGGAAAAGTCATGACATATTTTGGCACCCGATGGTGGTTGGGCGGTTTTGGAAGTACTAGAGTCATGCGCAGCTCTGTTACCATTATCGCATTCGACAGGTGCCAGTTCTAGCTGCAGTCTAAAAGGAATAGTGAGCGATTTGGTTGATTTGACATCAAGTTGAAGATGGAAGACCAAACTGTGCATTTTCGCCATATTTTAGTGTTTTGCTTCCATAAAGGGAAAGACACGCGTAAAGCTTGTGAAAAGTTGCATAAAGTGTACAGTAATAATGCTCTACAAGAACGTCGGTGCCAGCGGTGGTTCGCAAAATTTCAGGCTGGTGATTTTGATCTCAACTATGCTCCTCGGTTCGGGAGGCCAATCGAAGTTGGTGAAAAGTTGCATAAAGTGTACAGTAATAATGCTCTACAAGAACGTCGGTGCCAGCGGTGGTTCGCAAAATTTCAGGCTGGTGATTTTGATCTCAACTATGCTCCTCGGTTCGGGAGGCCAATCGAAGTTGATGACGACCAAATCAAGGCATTGATCGAGTCAAACCCACGTTACACGACACAAGAGATTGCAGACACATTGCACATCCATCATTCAAGCGTTCACGACCATCTGAAGAAGCTGGGATACGTAAGTAAGCTCGATGTGTGGGTTCCTCATGAACTCAAAGAAGCTCAATTGACGGCCCGTATAATCATCTGCGATATGCTCATTAAACGTGAGGAAAACGATCTTTTTTTTAAGCGACTGATAACTAGTGACGAAAAGTGGACTGTGTACAACAATGTGCTGTGCAAACAGTCTTGGTCCCGACGTGCTGCTTCGGCTCAAATGACATGCAAAGCAGACATTCATCAGCGGAAGGTTCTGGTCCCAGTGTGGTGGGATTTTAAAGGTGTCGTGTTTTTCGAACTCCTACCATGGAACCAAACAATCAATTCAAATGTGTACGGTCGGCAATTGGACAGTTTGAATGAATCCATTATCCAGAAACGTCCAGAGCTCGTTAATTGTAAAGGTGGTGTGTTCCATCACGACAAGCGAGACCACACACAAGTTTGATCACCCGCCAAAAATTATTGGAGCTTGGGTGGGATGTGTTGCCACACCCAGCATACTCACCTGACCTTTCACTGTGAGACTTTTTCTTTTTCTCTCTCTTCAATAGTACTTGCGTGGCTTGGTTGGTTGGTTGGTTGGTAGATTTTTAATGGCGCAAGGGCCATAGTTGGCCAAAGAGCGCCAAACAAAAGACATTAAAACAAAACAAAATTAATAAAAAACGTACACAAGGTTAAAAGCAGGCTGATGCGGTAAAAATGAAACATGAGAATGAAGAAGTTAAAATCTAGACGAGTTTATAAAAGTCAATATCCTGTAAAAATGAAAACACTGCTCTCGTATCGCAGGCTTCACCGATAATAGTTTGCAGCGTAGCTGCTCCTTCGTCCAACAGATGAGAGTGAAAATGACGAAAACGATGAGCACAAAAACGAACACAAGAACACAAAACATGAAGGACGGTGAGACGACATTGGCACGCCTCACACAGCGGGGCACTGTCGCCACACAGCAAAAAGCGGTGAGTAAAACGACAGTGCCCAATGCGGAGACGTGCAAGAACAACCTCCTCACGACGGTTCTTCCGCAAACTAGACTTCCATAGTCCGATGTGTGGTTTGATGGCATAAAGTTTATTGCTGCCCTGCTGAGACCACAGGGACTGCCACTCGTCCAGGAGAAATGTCCGGATCAAAGGTCTAAAATCACGGAAAGACAGTGGCAGCCGAGCTGGCGACATGGAGGAAACAGACCTGGCAGAGAGATCTGCCAGCTCGTTACCCCGGATCCCAACATGGCCAGGAACCCAACAGAATCGGACCAGGAAACCATCACCCTCCAAAGTACCAAGAAGACGACGGACATCAAGGATGACAGGTGAGTCCGTGTCCTCCGGAGAAGATAAAACATGGATGACGGACTGGGAATCAGAGCAAACCATAGCGCGACGAAGTGATCGAGACTGTATGTGGCACAAAGCGAGGTGTACCGCACGCATCTCTGCCGAAAAGACAGTGGATTCAGGCGGAAGCCTCTCAGCATGTGAGGCTTCGCCACACACAAAAGCGGATCCAACGACATCCCCGGACCTCGAGCCATCGGTGAACACAGGCACGAAATCCGGGTAGACAGACTGTATTTCAGCAAAGAGCCGCTGGTACACCAGAGCAGGAGTGGAAGACTTTGGCCACACACAAAGAGAAAGGTCAGCCGTTGCTAGAACGGACTGCCAAGGAGGACGGTTGAAAAAGGTGGTCAAACCAATCCTTGACAAGTTCAGACCAGCATCGCGCACTATGGCAGACATCCGAATCCCGAACGTCGGAACACAGGAGGGCGGTTGGAAAACAAGCGGACACAGTCCGGTTGGAAGATGGAACCATGCAGGGGATGATCAGGAAGAGATTTCAGTTTTGTGTAAAACTGAAGAGACAGCTGCTTACGACGGATGCACAACGGCGGCTCATGAGCCTCCGCATACAGGCTATGCACGGGAGAGGTACGAAAAGCACCAGTACATAGCCGCAATGCCTGGTGATGGACGGGGTCCAAAGGCTTTAAAACCGATGGACGCGCTGAACCGTACGTAATGCATCCGAAGTCTAACTTTGACCGAATCAGAGAATGGTAAATGCGAAGCATTGAGCACCTGTCGGCCCCCAAGATGTTCGGGAGAGGACCTTCAGGATACTCAATGACTTCGTGCACTTCACCTTCAAAGACTGAATGTGAGGCCGGAAGGTGAGCGCTCGGTCAAAAGTTAGCCCAAGGAACCTGGCTTCTGACACCACAGGGATGGTAGAACACCCCAGACGGAGGCTGGGGTCTGGGTGAAGACCCCGTTTACGGCAAAAATGCACGCAAACGGTCTTCTGCGTCGAGAAGCCAAAGCCATTTTGGGAAGCCCAGTGAGAGATCTTGGTAATGGCAGACTGGAGCTGTCTCTCGATGGTGCGCATGTTAACTGACGCGCAAGAGATCTGCAGATCATCCACGTACATGGTTCCGCGAACCGTCGGAGGAAGCAGGTGGAAAATATGGTTGACACGAAGGATGAACAGAGTGACTGATAAAATGGAGCCTTGAGGTACACCCTGTTCTTGCGGGTACACCGCAGAGAGGGTCGACCCGACGCGCACACGGAAACTCCGGTCCTGGAGAAATCCGGCGATGAAAGATGGTAAGTTTCCCGCAATCCGCACTCGTGCAGATCACGGAGAATGCCGTATCTCCAGGTACGGTCATAGGCTTTCTCCATGTCGAAGAATACGGAGACCATGTGCTGACGTCGGACAAACGCCTCCCTGACAGATGTCTCAAGGCGAAGATGATTATCGGTGGTGGATCGAGATGTGCGAAATCCACTCTGATGAGGTGAAAAAATGTGATGAAACTCCAGATAAAAAATGAGACGAAAATTAATGATACGCTCGAGTACTTTGCAAAGGCAGCTCGTCATAGCAATTGGCCGGTAGTTCAACGGGTTAGTGGGATCTTTACCAGGTTTGGGAACAGGAACGACAATGGCAGTGTGCCAAGATTCGGGAAAGACATGCTCTTGCCAAATCCTGTTAAACAGGATTAGCAGACATTCAAGAGAGGACGGAGAAAGGTGCTTCAGCATTTCGTAATGGATGTTATCCGGTCCGACAGATGTCCGGCCGGACCGATTCAGAGCGGTCTTCAGCTCCACGGCAGTCAGCGGGCTGTTGTAATCTGTGGCAGAAAACGGTCCAAAAGAAATCCTGGACCGTTCAAGCCGCGGCTGTAACTGCCGGAACGAAGCAGGGTAATTGCTGCTGCTGGACACCGAAGAAAAGCGGCGCCCAGACAGTCAGCAATACCCTGAGCGTCAGCAACCGTCCCTCCACCACTCTCAAGAATGGAGACTTCCCCAGATGGGTACTGTCCCCGAATCTTACGGATCCTGTCCCAAACGATCTTAGGGCTGGTATTGGTGTTAATCCCGGATACATATTGTATCCAGGACTCCCGTTGACAACGCCTACGAACCAATCGCGCGTAGGACTTGGCTTTCTTGAAAGCAAGTAGGTTCGCGTCAGTGGGGTACCGACGAAACCTACCCCAAGCCCGATGTTGGGCCCGACGAGCTGCCATACAAGTGGAATTCCACCAAGGTCTCGGGCAACGTGGAAGTTTAGTCGACGTCCTGGGGATGGCAAGTTCTGCCGCTTGCACAATACAATCCGTTACCGCCGCAACAGCGTCATTGACTGTTCCCGAGGTCACCATTGCCGGAGTAATAAAGGCCGAAGCCGTGAATGTGTCCCACTTGGCACGATCAATATTCCATCTAGCAGGGCGAGAAGGGTAACGGTACCCGCCACTGCGCCAGACGGAGGAAGATGGGAAAGTGATCGCTGCCAAGGGGATCACCAGACACGCTCCAGGACCAGGCAGGATATAATGATGGTGAACTCAGAGACAAATCAATGGCTGAGTACGAGCGGGTGGGTTCATGAAAATACGTCACTGCCCCGGTGTTGTGGAGACAGAGGGACGTGTTGGAGAGAAGGGACTCAACAACACGGCCCCTGGAGTCACGAGTGGGAGAACCCCACAACGGATTGTGTGCATTGAAATCTCCTAAGATGAAGAAAGGAGGCGGCAGCTGGACAACTAAATCTTCCAGATCCGAAAGGCCTACAGCTTCATTTGGTGGTATGTACACGGAACACACCGTGAACAGTGTGTGCACAGATAGTCTCACTGCCACTGCCTGCAAAGACGTCCGAAGGGCAACTGCAGTGACAGGAACACCATGAGGAACAACGACGGCCACTCCTCCGCAGGCGATAACGCCGTCCTGGTGATCATTGCGGAAAAGGGAATGTCTCCGCAGCGAAGGAGTGTCCGTCGTGCGAAGCTTTGTCTCCTGGAGACAAACGCACACAGGTGTGTGCGAAGACAGTAAACCTTTCAAATCATCAATGTGTGAACGCAGACCTCGGCAATTCCACTGAATGAGCGTGACCATAATGAAAAATGAAATGACAGAATGAAGACAGACGACTAGAAGGTCTCAGTGTCGTCCATCACCTCCAAGTCATCCGCAGTGTCTGGAGGCAACACAGGGCTGTGCTTGCCCCCTGTGTTAGGAGGTGGTTTTTGCCTGCTCTGTTTCGGGGAATATGAACCTGGTTTCATCTTCTCTGGCTTCTTCCTAGCAGTGCCCTGGGTCCCTGTGCTGACAGATGTTTTCGGCACAGGGGAAGGTTTCGGCGACGATGTTGATGTCGCCTTGGAAGCAATGCGGCGAGACTGCAGTGCTTCCATACCAGCAGTGACGATGTCCCCAAAATCATAAGGACACCCCGCTGGGATGGACACCTCAGTCTGGACCGCCACTGAAGCCTTCCGCACCACAACTGAAGCATAGGACCGCCGGCCTGGTTGTAAAGGGGCGATCCGCCGTCTAGCCTCGGGATATGAGAGATGCTCAGTTGTCTTCAGGCGTTGGATTGCCTGTTCCTCTATCCACTTTGGACACTGCTTAGAAGAAGCAGGATGAGTCCCTTCGCAGTTGACACAATGATCAGACTCTGCAGAGCAATCCGCCAAAGAGTGATCTGTGGAACCACAGCGGCCACACTTTGCAACATTACGGCAAGACTGCTGGGAGTGACCGTAATGCTGGCACCTGAAACATCGCAAGGGGTTCGGGATGTACGGTCGAACATCAAGCCGTAAATAACCTGCCTTGATGGAAGTAGGCAGGTTTGGGGAGTCAAACGTTAGGATGATGTTACGGGAGGGAATAGATTTCCCATCCCGCCTAAAAAGAATCCTTCGAACCCCAATGACATGCTGTTCACCAAGTTCCTCCAGCAATTCCTCATCGCTGCATTCAAGCAGGTCGCGGGAGTTGACAACACCGCGAGAGGAATTGAGGTAACCGTGTGGAGAAACCTGGACAGGAATGCCAAGCAAAACGGTCGTTTCCAGCAAGGTGGCACTGTGGCGTGGATTAGAAGTTTCCACAAGAAGATCCCCTGAAGGGAGCTTCTTCACACTCTTTGGAGAGCCAGCAACTGCCTGCAGAGCCTTATTGATCCAGAAAGGACTCTTGCTACTGAGTGACTGTGAAGAGTCACCAGATTTGATCAAAAGAAACAGAGCATTGCAACTAGTAGAGACAAGTTTCTTTGTTGAGGAAGGTGGATCTTCCTCCACAGGGCGCTTTAAATTTGTAGCATGGGAAACACTTTTGTGTTCCATGAAGAAGTGAAAAGATTCGTCCGCCAACCTCCCCACCCACTACCGAGCCCAACGAGGGAGAGCCGGAGGTCCGCAAGCCCAAGAGGACGCAGGACACGGCTCTAGGGATAGTCAGCGGATATAGCAAGTTGGTAGGGCAGACACACGCTCAGCGCGCACCCAGACTTTCCCGTGCCCGGAGAACACCCCTTTGGCATGCCCACCCTACCCCCAACTCACCCAGCCGAACAGAACGACAAGCCGCTAGAAGTCTGGACACCACTCGGCCACAGACTTCCTGACGAGGAGTGGGTTAGCTCCCAGCCTCCCGTTTAGGGTGAAGCAGAGGGCAAAGAGGAGTGTTGGCATCTGGAGACACTACAACCCGGCCCCCAAATACCTCAGCCTCCAGCATCCTCATTTCCACCGGTACGGGTCACCGCACACGGCAAACATGCAGGTAGGTCTAAGCTAACCAGCTCCGGAAAAACAGAAAATGTAACATAAAAAAGAAAAGACAGGGAAGAGAACGAGGAACAAAACCCGGAGCTGGCGCCTCATCACAACCTCAGCAGCCTACAACTGAGGCGGGTACACGTCAAAATATGAACATAAGACGAAAAAAGCAAAACAATAAGAGAAAATCGGCTCGGGCCGTGGGGACGCCATCCCCCATCAGCTGGATGAACAGCTGTCCCTTCGGTGATGTAATCGTCAAAGCCGCAGAGGCAATAGAAACCGTCACAAGGTTAGCTCGGGCCGTGGGGGCGCCGCTCCCCAAATAACTGGAAAACCAGTTATCCCCGTGCGGGGACTTGCGTGGCATAACATTCAATTCAGACGAGGCTGTAAATCAGCACCTTGTACAGTTTTTCGCCACGAAAGACAGGCCCTTCTATGAACGAGGCATTCTGGGCATCATATCATTGATTGATCTTTGTTCTCTCTATCAATACATGACCTTTGCAAAACATGGCTAAAATATGTCATGACTTTTCCGACAACCCAATATTACATAGGCTTCACTCGTCAAACTGTGCCCCAGGCTGCAGGAACATAAATATAGTTTAAAATCAAGCCATATGTGTACAGCCCTTACCAAATGCATTGATTCAGAAGATTTAATCCCAGATTGGGACAATGCCAAAATTTTGATAACCCCAGCCTTTACACACATACTATTGGTGACAGAGAGTTGGTTCATTTCTGCATTCAAAGGAAGTTGCTGTAATGATAATTGCCCTAGGGATTCACATGATAGTTGGAGACCTTTTGTCTACAAGTGTTAGACAACCCTCAGAACTACCTTTTTCAGACTTTTTTTGTTTTTTTTTTGTTTGGAGGTTTAACGACCACCGTGAGCAACTCAATGGGCTATAAGCAGTCGCCCATCCCTAATTTAGGGTCACTGGTTCCAGGGAAGAGAGAGAGAGCCAGTCCCGTAAGACAAACAAAACATCCATGCCTGACCGGGACACGAACCCGGACCCCTTATGGACGAATGATCAGAGGCCAGCGCCTTAGACCACTGCGCCACCGGGGCGGCTTTTTAGACTTTAATACTTAATATTGCAATTATAATCATGTTTTCGATTAGTGATGTGGTGTCGCTGTGATCGTTGTTTAACCGCCGGGATAGATGGCACATATATCACAAGATTCTGTTACGTCGTTTGCTGTTATGGTGCAATACTGATATTTATACTGAACGGTTTGGGAAATCCAATCACACCTGATGATGGGTGACTGTCGTCCTGAAAGTGCTAGTGTGTTTCAGAGTATTTTAATTTTATATCATCATCATCATCATTGTCAGCCATTATCAATCCACTGCTGGACGAAGGTCTCCCCAAGTTTCCTCCACAACGGTCTGTCTTGTGCCAGTCTCCTCCATGTCACTCCCGCATATATATTTCATATTTTAAGATCCTTAAAATCGTGTTAAGACGGTATTAATTTTAATGGTTTATGTGCATGAATGTTTTTTTTTTTTTTTTGTATTTATTTAACTCTTATTTTACTTAATAACAGCCCCAAAGTTCAAGAGTAGTGATGCTGGCAATTCGGATATGCCCAAGAGAAGCCGTAAAGTGCTTCCTATAAGAAAAAGGTGGAAGTTCTAAACTTAATAAGTAATGAAAAGAAAAAGCGTATGCTGAGGTTGCTAAAATCTACGGTAAGAACGAATGTTATTCATGAAGTTGTGAAGAAGGAAAATAAAATTCGTGTTAGTTTCACACAACTTTTGTTGCAGTATATTGTTGTAATTGTTCTATTTTATTATTAGTTACATTGTGAAATAAATACGAGATTACACCATATAATACAAATTTTGAAGATGACAATCCGATTTTTGGTGTAAATGTGACAAGGATTGTAAGTCAGATAATATCTGAAAACTTGAAAATTTCATCGTCCTGGAGCGGGACTCGAACCAGCCTCTCCCAGATAGCGCCCGGGTGTGCTAACCACTACACCACCCAGAATGACAAAGTCTCAAGTTTCGGATTAATTTGAATATAACCATCACAGGATATTTCACGATTTATCTACTCCTCCAGGCAATCACAGGATATGTTTCATAACATCCAGATTTGCTAAACATGAATGCAGGTTGCTTCGACTAGCAAATCCTGTAATGGTTATATTCAAATTAATCAGAAACTAGAGACTTAGTCGTTCTGGGTGGTGTAGTGGTTAGCATACCCGGGCACTATCTGGGAGACGCGGGTTCAAGTCCCGCTCCAGGACAATAAAATGTTAAAGTTTTCGGATATTATCTGACTTACCATCCTTGTCACATTTACACCAAAAATCGGATTGTCATCTTCAAAATTTGTATTAGTTACATTGTTAATCTCTTATTGTGCTTAATTTATAAATTAAACTTTATCATAGGTATACAGGGCTTGAAAAATACCATGCCCGAGATGCCCGGGGCATGTAAATTATTGGCCTGGGCAAGTAAAAATTAAATCTAGTTGCCTGAAAAAAAGTTCGGAATGACAAATTTTCTATTCTAGAAAAAAAGAAAAAAAGACGGTCGTCACGTGTTTTTCATTTTACTGCAAATCACCAGAAGTTTTATTATTGTTACGGAATGAGTGCAAAGGCCAGAAGAATAGTGCTTCAATTATATTATGCCATACATAGTTTTGCTCCAGATGTTGTTTTCAGTTAACGACAGGATGCATGCCTCTAATGAAACTGGCCCATGGTGTTTAGTGGCCAAATGTGTAAACTGCCATGAAACAGGAGGATGCAGACTTATGGGGAAAAAAGTGGTGCTTTACGGGGAGGGAGTGACAATGGATTATTTATTGCACAGCCACGGGTGGAGTGGGGTCCCTGATATAGCTTGCGCGAGTAAAGGAGGGGCAAGCGGAATATACCGCCCGCGCGTTCCCACACACCTGAACTGACAGCGGTACTACTGCAAAAATAGCTAAGTTTCATTTAAGAATGAGCCTGGGCAATGTGTTCCGCTTAACCGGGAGAAGAGTAAAAATTACTGACGCCAATAACTTAGTTTATCTGAGAGAATAGTAGTTCGTGTTAGCTGCGGATAAAAGTTGTATTTGGTAATGGATGTCAGACGTTTTTGAAAAAAAAATCCGGGAATGACAGTATATCTCATAGTCAGCAATTATGTGAAATTCCCGATCTGTCAGCGGTAATTACAAATTCGTCTTTCGCATGGTTGAGTGACTTAATTTAAGAATCGGATTCTACAATTCTTAAATTAAGTCGCTGGATATGGGGTGTCAGGTGGTGATATACGTTTAATAACTATAAGTTCATACAACAGTAGTCAAAGACATAGGGCAAAACGGACATTATTCGCCCTTTGGATTCCGTGCAGGAAGGTCGCACATCGTGTGAGCTCCTGCGAGTGAACTTTAGTGCAAGCTTTTCGTCGTCGTCGGCCGTTCGTCTTGTTCTGCGATTAGATAGTTTCTGGGTTACCAGTCTATCCGAATCAGTCAGGTTAGGGGATCTTTTAGTTGTTAAGCTTTTTTCAAAGCTCAATTAAAATTTTCTCGAATCCACTTCTCTTCGTTTCAGCTTTAAGCCCATCCAAAAAATTAAGAGAATTTCAAGTTCTGATGTTGTAGAGCAAAAGCCTGACGCCAAGAAAAGCGATGCCGTTTCCCGTTCCACATCTACTTTCACGGGAAATCCTGAGTCAACTGAAAAGCCAGATCCAAGAAGATCTAGAAGAATTAAGAACCTTCCGCCGGAACTTTGTAATAGTATCCAAAAAAGAACAAGAAGAAGATTGGTAGGTAAAAAACTTTCTTATTCTGTGCCTCAGAAAATTCTAGGCACGTCATCTGACAAAAAAGTTGTCGATGACTCTTGTATGTCTGTGCCAATTCCAGACATAATATCTGAGAAAATATCAGATATGAAAAAAACACCGGTGAGATGCCCGGGCGATGGGATTTCTGAAAAAATTACAAATATCATTAAAACACCGAAGAGATGCTCGGGCGATGGGATATCTGATAAAATCTCAGATATCATTAAAACACCGGAGAGATGCCCGGGCGATGGGATATTTGTAAAATTTTCAGATTTCAATAAAACACCGGTGGGATGCCCGGGCGATGGAATATCTGAGAAAATACCAGATATGATTTATGAAAAGTCCGAGAAAATTCCGGACAACCTTACCCAAGAGGAAGGTTTTATAGAAAACAGACCTGAGACAGCTTCGGCGTCAGGCTTTTGCAATGAAAAAAAAAAAAAAAGGCCCTTTTTGGGGCCGAGTACTTTTTTCAATAAAGTTACTGTGCAAATACAAAACACAAAAAGGGTTGAAATAAAAGAACAACCTCAGTCATCTTATGAGCATAAGTTAAGCTCAAAAATAAAGAATGCTGTAAATGACACAGAATTAATGAAAAATGACACAAACAAATACCTGCGTAATATTAATTTATTACACAGAGAAAAAAAGAGCTGTCCCTAAAAGCAATGTACAGAACTCTGTGCTAAAAGAAAGGATTGAAAAACATCGCAAAAATTTCCACAACACAAATGTGACAGAGAAATTGATTGCCGATGTTGACAAATATCTAGGCGAGAAAAAAAAGGCCCTTTTAAGGGCCGGATACAGAATTCTGTGCCCCAAGAAGAAATAAAAAAATATCGCAAAAAAATTCCAAAACACAAAAGTGATAGAGAAATTAATTGTTGATGTTGATAAAAATATAGATGAAAATGCTACGCATAAGCAAAAAAAACTGGTTACTCCAACCGTGGAAAAACCAAAATATTTCGCTGGCAGGCTTAGCAAAGAAATTAAAGATGCAGAAAAAAATAACTGTAATGAAGAGGCTCAATTGCAGTATGCTAATAACAACGATGAAGAAAAAAACAACGGCATATTTAGGGGCCGTTCATTTTCCTCTTTCTCTGAGGAAGGGGGAAAAAAACAACGGCATTTTTAAGGGCCGTTCATTTTCCTCCTTCTCTGAGGAAGGGGGAAAAAAAACAACGGCATTTTTAAGGGCCGTTCATTTTCCTCCTTCTCTGAGGAAGAAAAACGCCCTCTTAGTGAAACCTTTCCCTCATTCTCTGAGGAAGAAAGCAAATTTGACCTATTAATTAAAAAAGTTAAAGGAATGTCCACGAGTGAGAAACTTACGGAAAAAAATAAATGGAGAAACCGATAAAAAACAAAAAAATGTTGAATGGACCATCAATCAAATAGCAGAATTAGCTGCCAAACTGGTCAAAAGCAAGGAAGCAATCAATTGCAATTCTGACCAAGTTATCGAAATTGACAGCAATATAAATAAAATTGATACAGTAAAAAATGATGAAAAAAAAACCGAGGACGAATTTCTTTCCTCTGAAACAAATGGACTTAACATATTAATTTGGAATGCGCAAGGCATCAAAAGGCAGCATAGAGAATTCTTAGCCTACCTAAAATACAAAAAAATTGATATTGCGCTAATTAATGAATCCTGGCTAACGGACAGAATTAAATTCAAAATTCCCAACTACAAGGTTTACAGAAAAGACAAAACCTCCCAAAGTGGGGGAATTTTGATCGCAGTGAAAGATAAACTAGAGCAAAGTGAAGCGATATGCAACACAGAGGATGGCATGGAAGCGCACTCGGTTATTATTCAAACAAAAAATAACCCGATTAAATTTACGGCACTATACAATCATCCCAAACACACTATTACCAGGGAAGCTCTAGATAAGCTTTTCGAAGAAAATATTCCTACGGTAATTGCGGGAGATTTTAATAGTAAACACCGCTATTGGCACTGCCCAAGAGCTAATAAAAGTGGGAACAATATTTTCAGATATCTTTTAAACCAAAACATTGACTTGGGGGCGCCTTCTGAACCCACACGAACGGCGCTCAGAGGAACTAGCAATATACTAGATTTTGCACTCCTGAAGAATAATAAATATTACTTTGAAATTCATACTGAGGCGGCACTCTCCTCTGACCACAATCCAGTTCACCTCCAGCTTTATACTGACAAAACTGTGAAGGTAGCACCCAAAATGGTCACTAACTTCAAGCAATTTGAAGGGAAAATTAAACTAGTGCCACCCCCAGTAATTGGAGACTGTAATAGCAAAGAAGAAACTGACACAGCTATTAAACTCTTTAACCTCTCCATTAAAAAAATTATGGAAGAATGTCAAACTCCTGCTAAAGAGAAAAAAATCCGTACTATTTACCCAAAGAAATTTTGGAACTTATAAAAGAAAAAAATAGGTACCGAAGCAAGTGGCAAAGAACAAGAAATAAAACGTTCTATGACCTTTATTGCTGCATAAATAGACAAATTAAAAGAGAAATCAGAAAATTCGAGAATGGGTCATGGGGTCAAGTATTAGAGGAGGCTCATATTGACTACTCTGAAAATTCGGATAAAAAAAAAAACAAAATGACTCTATGGAATCTCACGTCGAGCTTGCAAAATAAAAATGTCAAATTACTCCCACCCCTTCAAAAAGAAGATGGGACGGTAGTTAGAACTGACGAAGAAAAAAGCAGAAATTTTTGCAAACTCACTAGAAAAACAGTTTAAAATAAATGACATCCCTGACACTGATGTAGCCATTAAAATGAAAAAGGCCCTGAATACTTATTTTAGACACGCGGAGGATGTAGAAAATTCTAGAGTCATCGCCCAAAGTGCACAACTCTATGAAGAATTTACTAGTAAAAAAAAAACCTGTATTAACATCCCCAATTAAAAGCAAACAGAAAGTCTCTTTTAAAAAAAATAGAAGCACAAGGCAAAGAAAACAACAGCCAAAAGTACAAAATGCTACGGCCTCTTTTACGTCCGATAGACAAGTTAAAGGTGCTAAGACCTCTCGCGGGTCCGGAACGCCAGAAACTGAAAAGATAAGAAATAAAAAAAGGCCTTTTAAGGGCCAAAAAAAAATTTTTGTTCCTCCTGACTTTGAAAAACCACTACCCATCAGTGAAAGGGAAGTTAGGTTTCATATTAATAATCTTAAAAATAAAAAGGCACCAGGCAATGATGGCATAAATAATAAAATTATGAAAACATTACCGGAAGAATATGTGCAAACCCTTACTAAAATATACAATTGTGCCATTAAAATAAACTACTTCCCTGATATTTGGAAGACAGCAGAGGTAATACTTTTACCCAAGCCAGGCAAAAACCCGGCAATTCCTGAAAATCACAGACCGATTTCGTTGCTCCCAACCATGGGAAAAATCTTTGAAAAATAATTCTTATTAGAATGCAACAATTCTGTGAGGAATTCCCAGTAATTCCATTTACTCAAGGAGGTTTTAGAGATAAACACTCCACGGTGCACCAACTCTCTAGAATAACTGAAAAATGTGCTGAAGGAATTATAAAAAAGGAACACACAGCAGCCATATTTCTGGATGTGGCAAAAGCATTCGATAAATGCCCACATGAGGCAATTATCTACAAGCTAATAGCACATGATTTCCCACCCTGGATTATACACATAATCAAATCATACCTCACTAACAGAACATTCTGTGTAAAAATCAATGGAAAAAAATCGTTAAAAAAAAAATCGAAGCTGGTGTACCTCAAGGCAGTGTACTCGCACCAACGCTGTATTCTATCTTTACGTCAGACTTTCCCAACTATAATAACAGGAATCTGACTACAGCTCTCTATGCTGATGACACTGCACTCGCTTATACTTCCAAAAATAAAAATCAAGCAACTTTCATGTTGCAACATTATGTTGAAAAACTTGAGAAATATTTCTTAGATTGGAAAATTAAAATCAATACCGAAAAAACTCAAGCAATTCTATTTTCTAGGATTAAATGCAATCACAATCCAGACTTTGAAATAGAAATGTATAATAAAAAAATACCTTGGGTAAATGATGTTAAATATTTAGGACTTTTTATGGACCACAACCTAAACTGGAACAAGCATATTAAAGAAACTGTGTCCAAATCCCTTAAGATCAGAGGAAGTCTCCAGCCAATAATAAAAAATAAAAAGGCTTAGCAGGAAAAACAAAACTTTGATATGGAAAGCCTGTATCAGCCCTGTTATTACTTATGCCTGTCCTATCTGGGGTAACTGCAACAAACAGCAGAAAAATAAGATTACCTCATTTCAAAATAAAACCCTACGATATATGGTTGGACTTGATGGAAGAACTTCAAACCATGCTATCCGAAGCATGCTAAATATTAATTCCATCCATTACACGATGTATGACTTAGCTTACAGATACTATGAAAAAGCTAAGATTCATCCTAATCCTCTGGTCAGAGCGGCCATTAACTATACTGTCAATGAAACTGACAGTTATAAAAGGCCAAAAACTATCTTAAATAAAGTTCCAGAAATGAACCCAATTCACAGCTACCCTAGCAAAAAAAATAACAATAATTGGGACTAGGCTTAGAGGTTATTTCTCACCTATGAAGAATTTCTGATAAAAAAAAAAAAAAAAAAAAAAAAAAGGCTCTTTTAAGGGCCGACAAAATGTTGCATACTCTAAACGAGTATCTTAAACCTCGATCGGTGTAATTTTGTGATCACACCACCCCAAGCTATGGTTACTCTGTTTGTGATCACACCACCCCAAGCTATGGTTACTCTGTTTGTGATCACACCACCCCAAGCTATGGTTACTCTGTTTGTGATCACACCACCCCAAGCTATGGTTACTCTGACATGCCTGTCAAGAAGCAACAAAAGTAAACCTGTGAAAAAATTCTGTAAACCAATTCACAGAATTTTTTAACCCAATTCATAGCTACCCTAGCAAAAAAAATAACAATAACTGGGACTAGGTTTAGAGGTTATTTCTCACCTATGAAGAATTTCTGGTAAAAAAAAAAAAAAAAAAAAAGGCTCTTTTAAGGGCCTTACTCTGATTGCAAATTTACTTCACACATGTGAATTAATCTCGTTAAATAAAAAAAAAAAAAAGGGGGGTGGGATCCTCTAAGAGCCGTACTCTGTTTTGAAAACATACTTCACCCATGTGAAGAAACCTAGTTAAATTAAAATGAGAAAAAAAAAAAAAAAAAAAAAAAGGGCTTTTTTAAGGGCCGAGCAAAATGTTGCATAAAAGATTTATCTTTTTTGTACTAAATATCTCTGCCCTTAAAAAAAAACAACAAGGTATTGTTGGTCTTGCCTTTTATGTTAAAATTTGTTGTTGTTTTTCCTTAATTAAAAAAACAAAACAAAAAAAAAAAAAAAAGGCCCTTTTAAGAGCCGAGCAAAATGTTGCATCTGAAACCTCGATCGGTGTAACTTTGTGATCACACCACCTCAGCTATGGTTAATCTGACATGCCTGTCAAGAATCAACAAAAGTAAACCAGTGAAAAAATTCTGTAAACCAATGGGGAAAAATCTTCTCTCTCATTGGCTGGCGAGCAACACTGAGCAAATGGCCAGTTTTGTCTTACCCGGAGTTCAAAGACGATTCTTCTCTGGGAAAGATGTTCTGTGTGTGATAATTTTTTTTCCAGGTTCCCCTCTCCCGTGTCCTTTCCTTCCTTTCCCCCTGTGCTCTTCTGTGGCACAGATGTACCGGGCATTTTTCTGCGGAGAGAAATAGCACTTGAAATGGCTTGTTGTTACAGGTAAGTATGTAGGGCAGCTTACAACTTCACTTCTTAACGGGTAACCGTCTACTCCCTCTCCTCTAATATTTCCATACTTTTCTTTCGTACTATTCTATCAGGGAAATCTGTTCCCAAACATCTAATATTTCTCTTTTTCACCTGACAAAAGGCGCAGAGCGCTGAGGGTTCGGGTCTCTCAACCTCAGATAGGAAATATCTCTCTCTCGGGCAAAACGGAAACTTGCACAAGCGGGTTTTGATAAAGCGTACGAAAAAAAAAAAAAAAAAAACCCGAAAAAAACACTGTCGCACAGTTGAGGAATCTTGGATAAAAACAATTAATTGGCTAAAGTCAAATGATGACAAGACTATTATGTGGTGCACTGTTTGCAAAAACCATCCTAAAATTGCTGATATCACTAGCAATTTTTTTAAAGGATATGGGGTGTCAGGTGGTGATATACGTTTAATAACTATAAGTTCATACAACAGTAGTCAAAGACATAGGGATTGCCTTTGTTTCTAAACAACAATTTTTGGGATATTTTATGATGCAAAATTACTTCTGTTTGCACAAGAGAAAAAGGTAAATAATTTTCACATTCAAAATTGTTGTTAAAAACTACTTAAACTGCTATACAGTTAACTATGATTATTTAATTTTTTTGCAAAACACAGGACATATATTAAAAATTCTCAAATGCCATTGATTACCTTTTTTAAAACTCGAGATATATGCTTTTGTGCATTTAATATAGACACTTCAAAATGGCCATGCGAAAGATGTATAAAATGTTTATCACAATTTTTAACTTTAAAAAAATGAGGCTTATGTTTTATTATCTTAAAAGAAAAGTTTTTCTGTGCAAGTAAATATTTTCTGCACATGCCCAGCTGGGCATGTAACTTTTCAGATATTTTTCAAGCCCTGGTATGTATGTATAGGAAAAAAACAGGGTAAATGTGTAGATTAGCATCCTAAATTATTTTGTTGGAAACATGTTAGTACCTGGAAAAAGTGCGATGCACAGATTTTAGATTATGGAAATTATTGGCAAATGGTGCAGAAATTTCATGTCTTTTAAAGTTTTTTAACGAAATATTTATGTACAAGTGTGATGCTGTGAAGAGACGCTGTGGTAGGCTGAACGCATCACTACCACGACAATGTCAAGCTTTGCTCTGTTTAAAGGAAGATTTGCTGCGGCGTGTAATTTGAGAGCGGATGACTACAAGTGTAGCTGCATACATTCTGGCCAGGGGAGCAAAGTGTCATGTACTCGTACACTACAGAATGCAGTTCCTTCATGTTTTGTGACTATTTTTAAAGCAGATGTTCAGAAATGTTTTGTTCTTTCACACGATTCCAAATATTAAGTACAAATATGCCTTTCTATGTTGTATAGGAAAATGGGGAAGTATAACTTTCGGTTCTGCTTTCAACGGCTTCCATTCATAGCTGATTTGCTATGCCACTGTACTTTTGATTCTCCTGTTAACACTTTCTTCGCAGGTCAGTTTCTATCTCACTGATACGTATCTTTTGCAAATCAAAGCATTTTTTTTCTGGAGTTTCCTGCCAACAATGTACATGATACAACAAAATAAAAGGTCAATAATCTGGACCTATTTTCCGTAGCGTATCACTACAACATTTATCGCTCTCCTGCCAACTATGTAACCACTTTCTCTTGTACTCTTCCGCCCGTCATTTCGTTACAGCAACGAACCTTCCTTTTAACGTATCAAAGCTTGACATCGTCGCGGTAGCGATGCATTAGGCTTACTGCAGCGTCTCTTCACAGAATTGCCCTTACAGGTAATTATAATGATACAAATCTTTAAAATACATTAAAATTATGAAAATCCTGCACCATTTGTTATTATTTTCCATACTCTAAAATCTGTACGTCACACTTTTCCCAGGTACTAACATTTTTCCAACGAAGTAATTTAAGACGCTAATGTACACATTTACCAAAAACAGTATATATAGGGTTTGGATACTATCTGCAGTTTCAGGCATCCACTTGTGGTCTTGGAATGTATCTCCACAGATAAAGTGAGACAACTGTATGTAATTAAGTAATTACATATTACCATATGCATAACCCACTGAATTGGTGTTGGTGATATGGTATGGTGGCAGAAGTACAAGTGCTGGGATGCTAAGAACTGTGGCAATAGGGATCAGACGAAGTCTTTAGCAAAGTAATTCACACTCTGATGTAAAGCATGTAAGAAAAGAAACGCAACTGGAACTTCACAAGTCTGCTAGCAACAAACTTTCTGTCTTGTCAATAAACATAATCTCATTCGACAAAAACCCAAGAAGTTACTTAATTTTTTGAGATCTGATCTGTCTGAATACAAGGTATGAGCCGCAATTTCACCCCCTCTTCCGTTTCCCCCAAACTAATCGCAGGGAGAGGAATTTTTTACGATTTACTGTTGTTTATCCAAATAGATATCGCACTGACTGATACCACACAGTCAAACAAATGGTGTACTATAATAAGTAAATGAATAAATAATCAGAATATTTAAAAACGACACATAAAGCTTGCTTATTAACCCCCTTCCCAATTCCGTGGCACAAGTAACACTTGAGATACGAAATTTATATACCACAATTCTTACACTTTTATCCTGATGTTTCTTACCATTTTCCACCAAGTTATATAGCAACTATCGCGTTGCTGATAGCCAGGAGAAACTGTTTGCTACCGTTTTACCAAAGCCATATACCGAAAAACCTCAGAGTAACACGAAACGTTCCTCCATCAATTGTAAACAGTAAACACAACATGACATGACCAACGCGATGAAAAACTGCAGCGACACCTATACAAAATTTGTCATAGATTTCTTTACTTTTTTTCCCTTGACTACAGATATGATAGTTATCATCCAATATTTTTTCATTTAGGATAGCATGAGACTAGCATCAATTCGTTTTTAATTTAATCTTTAATTTTTATACCGAAAAGTTCTTTTGATTTAGTAAGTTACGGAAATAACTTTATTTACGAATTTGCTATAAAGTGCGTGCAAATACGTTGATTCCTTTTAATTTTAAAGATTAAAAAGAATCCAGTTGGTCTTTTGATGATTAAACTATTTAATCATAATGTTTGTTTTAGCACTCTAGCACTTCTTCTGTTTAGGCTGTATTTACTTATCTCTTAGTGACCTCCGTTTACTACGAATAAAAATTAAAAGTCATCGTTTGTGGCATCAGAACGAATATGAGCTGGCACGGAAGTAAACACGGAAGGTAACGAGTTTCGAGTGGTGGGGTTGCTAGGATATTATCAAGTTGTGGTGTTATTAATTTGCGTTACGAATTTTTTAATAAGGGGTGTGAATAAGGTGCAATATGCTGTATTAGATTTCGAATGCGTTCCATGATACCAAGTCTAGTAGATGTAATATTTTAAATTATTTCGAAATACCAGGTAAGGATGTACGTAATGATTATTTATCATTAACAATTCAGCTTTCGTAATTGTATTCTTTTGAAAGTTGTTCATACTGAGTTCAGAATTATTGATCAGTGTTGAAGCTCGTTCTGTCTTGTTGGTAATGGGGAATTTTTTTTAAGTAGTGCGTTTCAGCAACAGTGTGTGACGTTAATATGGGTGTTCCTTTGCATGGCTATTACCAAGTTGACAAAGTATTGCGAAAAATCAACGGTGTAAGCAAATATGGTGCAGCTGTTTTGTGTTGTTGAATAACTCCTTTGTTAGCTCCGTACCCATTTTACCAAAAATCCGCATGGTAAATCGTGTTATATTTTGTATGCAACATTTGAAATTTTTTGCATGTGGAATACATCAAAACTTTTCGCTGTGAATGATTAGATAATTATAGTTGATGTGGCAGGAAATATTTCTGGAATTTTAAAGGTTCAACCGTACAAGAGTAACTTTCTCCACCCCTTCTCTCTGTTTAGAAGGAAATTTTGTATTTTATTCCGTAAAATTAAATTTAACGTTTCTCAGTGGTGGTTGATAAAAAGGAAACACTCATCTGTAACATAAATTCCTCAAACTGACTCCAAGGTAAAGAGAAAACCAGCACGATAGGGACAAATAAATGTGGCATCCATCTCATCTAGGTTTGAAACCCTGGACAGCAGATTAAAGATCTAGATGCCATACATCGGGTAACCAAAAAACATCGTGCGGTTTTACATAATAAAAATTAAAGAACTGAAGAACTTTTCACAGCATGCTTTATTCATCTCCTCACAATCTACAACACTTTCCCAATGAGATACAGGTTTGTAAATTCTGCTTTTATAAAACATTTTGTGTTTAGAAGTAAAAACTTGCCAACGTCCACTTTAATCTCTGTATTACCTAGTCTTAGCATAAATACTGTTGCAAACATTCGACAGACTGCGTCCAACTAGTGTGGCACGTCACCTACCAGCCACACCGGTATGAAGCAGCTAGTGAATCATTGTGCGTTCAGTCACAGAGAAGATAACGTTTTCAGTTTCGTGAAGTACTTGCCATGGAGTGGGGCAATTATGAGAATGATGTTGCCGTAATAGCACTGCACAAAATTAGAAAATCGGCTTCCGAAATTTTCGACATTCTGAAAATCAGCTGAATTTTTGTCTATTGCACCATTAAAAGGTTCCTTTGAAGCTGGGACCATTGCTGACTGCCCTAGAAAGGATCGGCTGTGCACTGTGAGGACTGCTTGCCTGGTAAAAGCAGTGGCAGCCTGTATTTGATGAAGTCCTGTCAGAAAACAATCGGTGATTGCTCGTGAGCTGAACATTTCAAGAATGTCGACGTCACACGTGCTATGGAGTGACGTAAGGGTGAGCGCTTACCGGCAGCATACTGGGCACTTCCTCACCCCACAACTAAAGCAGCATAGGGTGCTAAAAGCAAAACGTTTGCTGTGTTAATCGGACAATCGCCACAGACAGATCCTTTTCTCTGATGAAAAAATTTTCACTACTGAAGCGTCTTCCAACTGCCAAAATGTCAGGGTGTATGTATCTACCTCACAAGAAGCTCAAGAGAAGGATCATGAGGGGCCATCATCATGCTTCTGTAATGGTTTGGTGGGGAGTCTCCAACGAGGGACCATGGAGCTCCATTTCTGTGAGAAAGAAGTGAAAACATCCATCAAAGTCTACCAGGACAGGGTTTTGGGGCCAGTGGTCAAAAATGTGAGTCACACCCTCTTCCAAAACCAACAGTGGAGCTTTCAGCAGGATTCCACTCCTGCCCACAAGGCCATGTGAACCCAGGAGTGGCTTCAGGCGAATTCGCCAGACTTCATTTCTCCAGCTGATTGGTCTTCAAGCGACCCAGACCTCAACCCATTAGACTTCAAGTTGTGGGTCATGGTCTGCAGAAAGAGGTGCCCCAATATTGACAGTCTCAAACGTTCTTTGGTGTGGGCAGTAGCAGCTTTCTCTGTGGAGACCTGTGTAAAGTTATTGTGTGAAGGCAAAAGGTTGCCATTTTGAAAAGCGATTGGTGCCATGTTTTCACAAGTGTACTACTTACGTCATATCACAGGCATATTAAAATATCTTTATATTTATTTTGTTATCTCATTGAATACTTTGTAACAGTATTCATGGTAAGACTAGGTATTGTGGAATTGCTTTGCATGTGATTGTCTAGCGTCAAAAAAAAAAAAATAATAATAATTACTTGGAATGTGAGGAGAATACAGCATTCGAATTGCCCAGTGGTCCGCTGGTCCTTGGCCAGTAAAACTTCCATCGGACCACTGAACTATTGGTTTTACTGGCCGGATGGCTTGTAAGGTTTTTTTTTTTTTTTTTTTCTAATTCATCAGAAGTTAAAAACATGAATTTCTATTTCTTTTACATTGCTGTATGGTTTTCTTTTTAGGCTGCAAACTAATGATAGGTTTAAAAACAAATATTTAAAATAATTCCATTGAAATGATATGTTATTTTCTGCATATATTGTAAATGTCTTTAAGGCTTTTTATTATTATTATTATTTATGTGCCAGTGGTTTGCAAATTCTCGTGATCCGCTGGGCCAGTGGAAGATTTATTTCTAATTCAAACACTGGAAGATGAGGTAGCCCATTCTAAAGAACAAATCTTCTCACCGGTTAATTTTGCAGTGTGAGGTCTTGCATTGTCCTGCAAGAATAACCCTTTCTTTCAAATAACTAGTCCTGGCTATTTATGATTTATTTCTAATTCAAACACTGGAGGATGAGGTAGCCCATTCTAAAGAACAAATCTTCTTACCGGTTAATTTTACAGTTTGAGGTCTTGTATTGTCCTGCAAGAATAGCACTTTCTTCCAATTAACTAGTCCTGGCCATTTCTGATTTATTTCTAATTCAAACACTGGAGGATGAAGTAGCCCATTCTAAAAAACAAATCTTCTCACTGGTTAATTTTACAGTTTGAGGTCTTTCATTGTCCTGCAAGAATAACCCTTTCTTCCAATTAACTAGTCCTGGCCATTTCTGATTTATTTCTAATTCAAACACTGGAGGATGAGGTAGCCCATTCTAAAGAACAAATCTTCTCACCGGTTAATTTTACAGTATGAGGTCTTGCATTGTCCTGCAAGAATAGCACTTTCTTCCAATTAACTAGTCCTGGCCATTTCTGATTTATTTCTAATTCAAACACTGGAGGATGAGGTAGCCCATTCTTAAGAACAAATCTTCTCACCTGTTAATTTTACAGTATGAGGTCTTGCATTGTCCTGCAAGAATAGCACTTTCTTCCAATTAACTAGTCCTGGCCATTTCTGACCTAATGGATCCTACACGCACTCGAGTTACATTGAGTAAATCTCAGCTGTAATTGTTTCACCTGCAGCAAGAAACTCATAGTGGACTATACTGGCTCCAGTCCACCACACAAAAAGCATAGTGTTCTGGAGAAGAAGTGGTGCTTTGAAGTGTGTGGTACTGGATCACTTTCCCTGCTTCCAGTTATTAATGAGACCAGACAAAACCACAGAATGCAACAAAACACCCCATTGCTTTTTGTGATCAGTCAATACACACAATAGTAGGGCAGCCAACACCTCCAGCATGATGTATTAAGTCCAATTGGCATGGAAGTTCACACTTAATTTGGTCATATTTTTATTATGCTTGTGTACATACAAGTTTAAAATGATATAGGTTTAAAAGCATTCTATATACACAAATTTAAATGATGAAGGTTTTAAAAAGCGCGAGACCTTTCGGGTTCACTATGAACCCATCCTCAGATGAATAAAATGACAACAAGGGAGAGAATCATATTAATATACAAGTATAATAGGCACGTGACTTAACGCATGTGCAAATGGGACTGCATAGTAGACACATTGGACAGACTGGTAATTAGCTGAAGTGACATTTTTATATAACATGCAAGAAATGAGGTTAGCCCCCCACATTCCAGTCTTCAATCGGCTAAATAAAACTGTTCAGACATATGCATTATATTCCATAATAAAAAAAAGTTATGCGCATCATTTAGGCCAGTTTCTAATGTTGTGTCATATAACTGCTGAAAATGGGAAATAATTGTGTTCATTTTAAATGTACTAAAATTACTTAAAAACTTATTATTATTATTGGGTAATTCCATATGAAATCAACCAAGAAAATATAAATTTTGGAATTTGATGTCATTAATTTGTCTAATTTGAGGGTTATTTGTCTATTAGCATCTCAAAAGTAAAAAAAATGTTTTTGGATTTTTTTTTCTGTTGCCGATTTTTGAGTTATTTAATTTTCAAAATTGCGAAAATGTCTCAAAAACTGCTTACCGCTGGAACTTCAAATGCAATTTGTGAGAAACCTGTTTCAGCTACAGAGCTGGCTGGGTATGGTCTCGTTTTAAAGCTTATGAAGAGTGCTTTCATTTGATATCATCATCATCATCATCATTGTCAACCATTATCAATCCACTGCTGGACGAAGGTCTCCCCAAGTTTCCTCCACAACGGTCTGTCTTGTGCCAGTCTCCTCCATGTCACTCCCGCATATTTACGAATTTCATCCACCCATCTCCCATGTGGTCTTTTTCTGGGTCTTTTCCTGTCCCTTGGAATCCAATCTAAAATTTCGGCTGTCCATCTATGGTCTGTCCTTCTGGCAGTATGTCCAGCCCATTGCCATTTCAGGGATTTAACTCTGATCATGATGTCTTCCACTCTTGTCATTTTTCGGATCCACGTGTTCCTCTTCTTATCTCTCCTGGTTACACCAAGCATGCACCTGTCCATGCTGCTTTGAGTTGTCTGCAGCCTTTGTATGTCTCTTTTAGTTAAGGTCCACGTCTCTGCACCATACGTAAGCACTGGAAGGATGCATTGATCAAACACTTTTCTTTTTAAGACATAATGGCATATTGCTCTTGAAAATTATGCTGTTTCTTCCAAAAGCTCTCCAGGCAAGTTTTGTACGCCGATTAATTTCTTCATCAATGTGACCCTCACTTGATATCTGCTGTCCAAGATAAACATACGTATCTGTTATCTCCAGTTTTTCTCCATCAATCGATAAATCTTCATTTCTTGTAAAAGCATTGAACATCACTTTTGTCTTCTGAAAGTTCATTTTTAATCCCACTTCTTTACTCTTGTCAGCAAGTTCCTGGATCATACTCTGCAGCTCTGATGGGGTAGTTGCAAAAATGACTATGTCATCAGCAAAACGAAGGTGGGTTAGATAATCTCCATTAATCTTTATCCCTTTGTTTTCCCAGTTCAGTGATTGAAAGACATTTTCCAATGTGGCATTAAAGAGCTTCGGAGATATGGTGTCACCTTGTCTCACTCCCTTTCCAATTTTTATGTGTGTTGTATTTTCAAACAGCCGAATCTTTGCACTTGCATTTTCATAGATGTTATTAATAATATTAATGTATGCATCTTCAATACCGCAGGATTTCAGAGCCGTGGTAACTGCTGATGGTTTCCACCGAATCAAAGGCTTTTTCATAATCGATAAAAGCCATGCACAATGGAAGTTCATATTCCCTCGCTCTTTCAATTAGTTCTCTCAGTACGTGGATATGATCTATTGTGCTGTAGCCACTCCTGAATCCAGCTTGTTCTCTCGGTTGAGCCATGTCCAGTGTTACCTTCAAGCGGTGTGAAAGAACTTTAGTGAAGATTTTATAAACCACTGATAGGAGGCTGATAGGTCTGTAGTTCCTGAGATCCTCAATGTCACCTTTTTTATGTAGCAGGATCATTGTAGCATTGTTCCAATCCTCAGGAATCTTCCCTTCATTAAGGCATCGAGTGAAAATTTGGGCGAGTACTGTTTCAATTTCTCCACTTGCTTCTTGTATGATGTCTATAGTAATTCCATCTTCTCCTGGAGCTTTCCCCCGCTTCATGTTCTTGATTGCATGTGCAACTTCTGCTGGGAGGACTGGAAGAACTCTGGTACCTTTCATGATGTCTGGAGTACATGTATCATCCCTTTCATATAATTTGGAGTAGAAATCTTTCACTCTTGTCAAAATTTCACCTCTATTTCTTGTTATAGAACCATCTTCTTTTCTCAGAGCCATAATCTGTTTTCTTCCCTTACTGAGATGTCCCTTTGCTATCTTTAGGCTTTGGTTGTTTTCAATTGCTTTCCTCACTAGCTCACAGTTGAATTTCCTTACGTCTTCAGTGATACTTTTTCGTGCTGTCTTGCATAGCTCTATATATTCCACTTTGGAAGTCACATCTTCTTTAGTTGTCCTCATCTCTCTTCTTTTTTGCATCAACATTTTGGTTTTTCCTGATAATTTGTTTACATGCAACTTGTTCTTAGACCCAGCTAATTTTGTTGCTGTTTCCTTATGAGCTTTGGTTACTTTTCTGTTAACTTCCGAAATATCCACTTCTTCCGATGTTAGGCCTTCTAAAGCAGAGAATCTGTTCTTCAGTTCCAACTTGAAAGTATTATGGTGTTTTTTAAGGTTGGTTATGTCAATACATTTTGTTTGTCTTATGAGCTTGCCACGTTCCAGTTTAGTGTTGAGGTGCATCTTACATCTCACCAATCTATGGTCACTACCTGTGTTGAACTTGTTTAGCACACTGCAGTCTTCGATGACGAATTTTTTGTTACACATAATAAAATCAATTTCACTTGTCGTCCCAATTGGATGTCTCCATGTCCATTTCCTGTGTGGCTTTTTCTTGAAAAAGGAATTCAAGATGAAAAATCCTTCTGCCTCTGCAAACTCAACGAGAGTATTTCCACGCTGGTTTCTGTTGCCGTGACCGAATTTACCTACTGAAGTTTCATTCTGTTGCCGGTGCCCTATTTTTGCATTGAAATCTCCCATAATTATCTTCAAGTGCTGCTTACCTTTATTATTTAGATGACGAATTTCCTCATAAAATTCTTCAATTTCTTCTTCAGGATGACTTGTGGTCGGGGCATAAGTTTGAATAATCTGAGCCTGGTATCTTCTCGATAGTTGGATAACGAGTCGTGCAGCTCTGTCCGAGGAACTTTCAACTTCTACCACTTTATCCTTCAGTTTCTTGTTTATTATAAATCCAACACCACTAGTTCTGCCAGTATCTGTCCCACGATAATAGAAGAGATGTCCACTTTTCAGTTCAATGAGATCTTCTCCTTTTCTCCTTACCTCACTCAGCCCGACGATGTCCCACTTGATCCTTTGTAGTTCCTCTTCCAATTCAAGAAGCCTTGAATCAGAAGATAGGGAGCGTGCGTTGTAGGTAGCCAAGGTCAGCATCAAATGGCAGCCTAGTCCGGTCCTCCGGGGATTCTTAGCACCCTCTGCCTTCATGTCGCACTGGCCGCTGCCTTGGCCAGGTACATTCCAGCTGCCGGAGACTGAGGGCCAAGATTTAAGTTGTAGAGTCATTTTGGAGGTGTTTGGCCATAACTCACCACGCTGGCCAAGCGGGTTGGTGAGTGTGGGATAGCATTTCCTCTGATCCCGATGGTATAGTTATACCGCTATTTGCGGTCGTCAGAGCCCCTTTAGTGGGAACAGGATGCACCACGAGAAGGCGGGGTTGACATTTGTCAAGGAGAGGCTGTGATGTTACGCATCACCTGACCTTACATCCCTTCATTTGATATATAACATGCATTGTTTTTGAGTAAAACATTTTTTGCCATTTTTTTTGTGGTCAAAATCTATTTGGCATTCTGTGATGTACAAACACTTCCTGAGAATGGAGAATTTTTTTCCATTTTCAAATCTAAATTTGAAATAAAAATATTGTCAAAGCAGTGATTAGGCTAACCTCTACCCATTTTTGGCAAATAGGAAGGAAGCAAGGCTGTCAGATGTGTAGGCATCTTCCATTGTAAACTGCACAAAAAAGTATGTCCCTCCCCAGCTAAAGTTCAAGCAAAATTTTCATATTTCACAAATGGATTTTCCAAAAAACATTCTCCAAAATTACAACTCCATAATATGCTACTTTGAATGAATAAGATTTTTGTGTTTTGTCTATGAAAGTTCAGCATAAACCAAAAAAATTATCCCCAGTTCGCTGGTGGATGTCTTAACCCTTTCCACTTGATGGTCAGGAGATGCCCAATGCAATGCCTATGAAATTATTAAATAGCTTGCATGTCGAGTATCGCCCATCACATTGATGACACCTCTGTAACTCGTATGTGCTACCATATACTGAAAATGTGTAGAACTATTTTGTGCTTTTTTAAAAAGACAGACCAATTTAGAGTATTCTGTTCTCAAACTGTATTAAGCAACAAAATGGCAGGCATCAGCAGCCAAAGAAGTTTCGTTTCTATGTTTATTTCATATTGGATACTTTGAATGATAGTGATTTTAAAAATAGTGATAAAAATGAATTAGAATTTGATGAATAATGGTGCAGATATATCATATTGTGAATGTGATATGTCCACAGGGCTTGAAAAATACCATTCCCGAGATGCCCTGTGCATGTAAATTATTGTCCTGGACAGGTAAATAAAAAATCTAGTTGCCCGATGCGGGCAACTAAATTGAAAAATAATTGTGGAATAACTTTTTACGGGTCTTATAGAGGTTATTTTTCATGAAAGTTGGTTGTCAAATTTTCGAACTAAAGCCTAGTTCGTCATCAGGACTATGTCACTGGAGTAGTTGCTGCCACTCAATTGGAAGAGTCCATCCGCAATTATCGTTAATTGTGGTACTTCTTCTTCTTGCTATTTCGATCCCTTCTTCTAGTTTCCTCTTTACTAAGTTTGACTGGTGGGCGATTATTTTCACTGAGTCCCAATTTATGGAGTGTCCACTTGCTTGTATATGTCTGTCTAGCTCTGTTTTGTTCCCAATGTTCCTAATAGCTGCTTGGTGTTCTTTCATTCGGACCTTAATACTTCTCCCTGTTTCTCCTATATAGCTGAGTCCGCAGTTACAGTCGATGCAGTAAATTACTCCTTCCTGCAATTGGATGTCCAATTCTTTCTGCTTTAAAGCTGGCAGGAATTTCTTTATTTTGTTTTTAAGATCTGGAGCTAGCCTGATATTATATTTTGCTCCGATCCTTTTCAGTTTCTCGAAAAATCCCTTGTGGTACGTAATTTTGCTGGAGCAAAATATGGAGCTAGCTTGATATTATATTTTGGAGCAAAATATAATATCAGGCTAGCTCCAGATCTTAATAACAAAATAAAGAAATTCCTGCCAGCTTTAAAGCAGAAAGAATTGGACATCCAATTGCAGGAAGGAGTAATTTACTGCATCGACTGTAACTGAGGACTCAGCTATATAGGAGAAACAGGGAGAAGTATTAAGGTCCGAATGAAAGAACACCAAGCAGCTATTAGGAACATTGGGAACAAAACAGGGCTAGACAGACATATACAAGCAAGTGGACACTCCATAAATTAGGACTCAGTGAAAATAATCGCCCACCAGTCAAACTTAGTAAAGAGGAAACTAGAAGAAGGGATCGAAATAGCAAGAAGAAGTACCACAATTAACGATAATTGCGGATGGACTCTTCCAATTGAGTGGCAGCAACTACTCCAGTGACATAGTCCTGATGACGAACTAGGCTTTAGTTCAAAAATTTGACAACCAACTTTCATGAAAAATAACCTCTATAAGACCCGTAAAAAAGTTATTCCACAATCACTATGAATAGAGGTGCCATAAATGCATTTACAACTAGGATTGAAAAATAAGTTTGGAACAGAATTTTGTACTTCAAGAAAAAGTCTTTGCATGTCGTGCGTCATTTCACTGCTAGTCACCAGAAGTTGTATTATTGTTACGGAGTGCCAAGAACAAAAAAATACCACTTCTGTAATTATATCATGCTCTACGTCCAGAAATTAGAATCATGTATGTAGTTTTGCTTTAAATGTTGTTTATAGTCAGCAAAAAGATGCATGCCTTTGATGGAAACTGGGCTCCATTGTTTAGTGACAAAGGGCCAAAATTTCAACAAAAGGAACATGGAAGAATCACTAAGTTTCTCAAATACCAATTTCATCATCATACTATTTCATATCAATTTTAGCATCAACATCTGGAAATACTTGCTTTTGTGCATTGCCTATTTTATATCATCATCATCATTGTCAACCATTATCAATCCACTGCTGGACGAAGGTCTCCCCAAGTTTCCTCCACAACGGTCTGTCTTGTGCCAGTCTCCTCCATGTCACCCCTGCATACTTTCGAATTTCATCCACCCATCTTCCATGTGGTCTTCTGGGTCTTTTCCTGTCCGTTGGAATCCAATCTAAAATTTCGGCTGTCCATCGATGATCTGTCCTTCTGGCAGTATGTCCAGCCCATTGCCATTTCAGGGATTTAACTCTGATCATGATGTCTTCCACTCTTGTCATTTTTCGGATCCACGAGTTCCTCTTCTTATCTCTCCTGGTTACACCAAGCATGCACCTCTCCATGCTGCTTTGAGTTGTCTGCAGCCTTTGTATGTCTCTTTTAGTTAAGGTCCACGTCTCTGCACCATACGTAAGCACTGGAAGGATGCATTGATCAAACATTTTTCTTTTAAGACATAATGGCATATTGCTCTTGAAAATTATGCTGTTTCTTCCAAAAGCTCTCCAGGCAAGTTTTGTACGCCGATTAATTTCTTCATCAATGTGACCCTCACTTGATATCTGCTGTCCAAGATAAACGTACGTGTCTGTTATCTCCAGCTTTTCTCCATCAATCGATAAATCTTCATCTCTTGTAAAAGCATTGAACATCACTTTTGTCTTCTGAAAGTTCATTTTTAATCCCACTTCTTTACTCTTGTCAGCAAGTTCCTGGATCATACTCTGCAGCTCTGATGGGGTAGTTGCAAAAATGACTACGTCATCAGCAAAACGTAGGTGGGTTAGATAATCTCCATTTATCTTTATCCCCTTGTTTTCCCAGCTCAGCGACTGAAAAACACCCTCCAATGTGGCATTAAAGAGCTTTGGAGATATGGTGTCACCTTGTCTCACTCCCTTTCCAATTTTTACGTGTGTTGTATTTTCAAACAGCCGAATCTTTGCACTTGCATTTTCATAGATGTTATTAATAATATTAATGTATGCATCTTCAATGCCGCAGGTTTTCAGAGCCATTGTAACTGCTGATGGTTTCACCGAATCAAAGGCTTTTTCATAATCGATAAAAGCCATGCACAATTAAAGTTCATATTCCCTTGCTCTTTCAATTAGTTCTCTCAGCACGTGGATATGATCTATTGTGCTGTAGCCACTTCTGAATCCAGCTTGTTCTCTCGGTTGAGCCATGTCCAGTGTTACCTTCAAGCGGTGTGAAAGAACTTTAGTGAAGATTTTATAAACTACTGATAGGAGGCTGATAGGTCTGTAGTTTCCGAGATCCTCAATGTCACCTTTCTTATGTAGCAGGATCATTGTAGCGGTGTTCCAATCCTCAGGAATCTTTCCTTCATTAAGGCATCGAGTGAAAATTTGGGCGAGTACTGTTTCGATTTCTCCACTTGCTTCTTGTATGATGTCTACAGTAATTCCATCTTCTCCTGGAGCTTTTCCCCGCTTCATGTTCTTGATCGCATGTGCAACTTCTGCTGGAAGGACTGGAGGAACTCTGGTACTGGTATCTTTCATGATGTCTGGAGTGCATGTATCATCCCTTTCATATAATTTGGAGTAGAAATCTTTCACTCTTGTCAAAATTTCGCCTCTATTTCTTGTTACAGAACCATCTTCTTTTCTCAGTGCCATAATCTGTTTTCTTCCCTTACTGAGATGTCCCTTTGCTATCTTTAGGCTTTGGTTGTTTTCAATTGCTTTCCTCACTAGTTCACAGTTGAATTTTCTTACGTCTTCAGTGATACTTTTTCTTACTGTCTTGCATAGCTCTATATATTCCACTTTGGAAGTCACATCTTCTTTAGTTGTCCTCATCTCTCTTCTTTTCTGCATCAACATTTTCGTTTTTCCTGATAATTTATTTACATGCAACTTGTTCTTAGACCCAGCTAATTTTGTTGCTGTTTCCATAAGAGCTTTGGTTACTTTTCTGTTAACTTCAGAGATGTCCACATCTTCCGATGTTAGGCCTTCTAAAGCAGAGAACCTGTTCTTCAGTTCCAACTTGAAGGTATTATGGTGTTTTTTAAGGTTGGTTATGTCAATAGATTTTGTTTGTCTTATGAGCTTGCCACGTTCAAGTTTAGTGTTGAGGTGCATCTTACATCTCACCAATCTATGGTCACTACCTGTGTTGAACTTGTTTAGCACACTGCAGTCTTCTATGACGAATTTTTTGTTACACATAATAAAATCAATTTCACTTGTCGTCCCATTTGGATGTCTCCATGTCCATTTCCTGTGTGGCTTTTTCTTGAAGAAGGCGTTCAATATGAAAAACCCTTCTGCCTCTGCAAACTCAACGAGAGTATTTCCACGCTGGTTTCTGTTGCCGTGACCGAATTTACCTACTGAAGTTTCATTCTTTTGCCGTTGCCCTATTTTTGCATTGAAATCTCCCATAATTATTTTCAAGTGCTGCTTACCTTTATTATTTAGATGACAAATTTCCTCATAAAATTCTTCAATTTCTTCTTCAGGATGACATGTGGTGGGTGCATAAGTTTGAATAATCTGAGCCTGGTATCTTTTCGAGAGTTGGATAACGAGTCGTGCAGCTCTGTTAGAGGAACTTTCAACTTCTACAACTTTATCCTTCAGTTTCTTGTTTATTATAAATCCAACACCACTAGTTCTGCCAGTATCTGTCCCACGATAGTAGAAGAGATGTCCACTTTTCAGTTCGATGAGATCTTCTTTTCTCCTTACCTCACTTAGCCCCACGATGTCCCACTTGATCCTTTGTAGTTCCTCTTCCAATTCAAGAAGCCTTGAATCAGAAGATAGGGAGCGTCCATTGTACGTAGCCAAAGTCAGCATCAGATGGCAGCCTAGTCCTGTCCTCCGGGGATTCTTAGCACCCTCTGCCTTCATGTCGCACTGGCCGCTGCCTTGGCCAGGTACATTCCAGCTGCCGGAGACTGAGGGCCAAGATTTAAGTTGTGGAATCATTTTGGAGGGGTTTGGCCATAACTCACCACGCTGGCCAAGCGGGTTGGTGAGTGTGGGATAGAATTTCCTCTAATCCCGATGGTATAGTTATACCGCCAGTGGCGGTCATCAGAGCCCCTTTAGTGGGAACAGGATGCACCACGAGAAGGCGGGGTTGACATTTGTCAAGGAGAGGCTGTGATGTTACGCATCACAGACCCTTAAAATGGAAATGCAAAATATGTGAAAAAAGTTCATGTTTTTAGCACATCTTTTGTAAACAAAGATCATGCTTTATGTTCCCGATTTGTCCGTCCGTCTGTACCCACTATATCTCTGCAACTATTAGTCCGATTTGAAAAATTCTTTTTGCATTCGGAAGCTTGAAATATGCAAATGATGATCCTTCATTTCGGGTTTTTTTTACGATTTACAAGTTCGCCGCTAGAGGGCATAAATGCAGATGTCGAATTCAAAAATACATTTTATTCCACATATTTGCTTCTAAACATCCAACTGAAAAAAATTATTTTATCTTTTGATTCCATTTATGTTGAAGAGTATTTTAGATACAGTTACTTTTTCAAATTATGCATAGATTTTCCACTAGGGGACATAAAAGTAAATTACATGTTTCCCGATAACTCTTCTTCTAAAGCTTTGATTTGAGAAAAAATTTCTTCAGCGGATACACCTCCTGATGAAAAATCTTTTGCATATAATTTCAAATTTTTGGTGAAGAATACTTTGGCCACCAGGGGGTGTAAGTGTTAATTTTTGCTTCTGATGTGTTTGCCATAAAATATGAGCTTCTAAAATATCGATTGGAAAAAAATTCTTTCGTGGACTGATGCCATTCACATCGATAAACCTTTTCGTAATATTTTCTTCATAAAATATTCCCCAGTTTCTCTGTCAGGGACGTAGGTGTATATCTTATTTTTGTCAATATCTCTACTTCTAGGAGTCCGATTTGAAAAAATTCCTTCTTTGTTGGATAGTGTTTTCAGTGTGACATGTTTTTCATATAATTTCAAAATTTTCAAGTAATTCATAAACTTTCCGCTATAGGGCGTAGTGGTAAATCGTGTTTCCCCCTATATCTCTGCTTCCAAATCTACAATTTGAAAAATTCTTTCTGCACCGGATACAGCTCCTGATGGGAAATCGTTTGCACATAATTTCTAATTTTTGTAAAAAAATGGTTTGGCCACCAGGGGGCATAGGTTTTAATTTCCACTTCTGATGTATTTGCAGCAAAATATGAGCTTCTAAAATCTCGATTGAAAAAAAGTTGTTTGTTGACCGATACTACTCATGTCAATAAACCTTTTTAGGAACAGTTTCTTCATGAAATAATGCATGGTTTCTACGCCAGGGGGCGTCGATATGCATATCTTATTTTTGTCAATATCTCTACTTCTAAGAGTCCAATTTGAAAAATTACTTCTTTGTTGAATAGTGTTTCCAATGCGAAATGTTTTTCCTATGAATTCAAAATTTTCACGTAAATCATAGACTTTCCGCTAGGGGGCACAAAGGTAAATTGCGTTTTCTGCGTTATTTCTGCTCCTACAACTCAGATTTGAAAAATTCTTTCTGAATCGTATACAAGACCTGATGGAAAATATTTTTCACATAATTTCTAATGTTTGGTAAAGAATGGTTTGGCCACCAGGGGGCATAAGTGTTAATTTCTGCTTCTGATGTATTTGTAGCAAAATCTGGCTTCCTGAAAACTCGACTAATTTTTTTTTCTTGGACTGATACCTCTCGTATGGAAAAACCTTTTGAGAATACTTTCTTCCTACAATAAGGTATTGTTTTCCCACCAGGGTACGTAAAGTCTCAACTTATTTTTGTCAATATCTCTGTTTCTAAGAGTCCGATTTGAAAAATTCTTTCAGTGTTAGAGAGCGTTTCTGGTGCAAAATATTTCTCATATAAATTCATGTTTTTCTTAGCGCAGAAGTCTGCAACCAGAGTTTGTAAGCTCACGATTCCGTTTACAGCAATATCTGAGGGATTAAAAACCCTATTGAAAAACTTCTTTCTTCTATCAGATACTATTGTTTTCCATACCGGTTCCATTGACTTTGAATAGCTTTGATAAATTGAATTTGCGTCAGAACGGATTCAAAAGACGTGCTTATTACACCCGAAAATTCGGTGTCATCTTTCTTGTTTAATTTATAAAAGATGAGGGTTCTGATTTGTTATCTTAAAAAATAAATTTTCCTGGGCATCTAACTTTTACTACTTGGGCAGGCAAAATAATTTCTGCACATGCCCTGCTGGGCATGTAACTTTTCAGATATTTTTCAACCTCCCTGGTCCAAGAGAAGTGAAGAATCCAGACACTGAACCTGGTGGTGATACAAATCCAGTTGATGTGCCACAGGGATGGGTGGGAGAGGTATGGAAATTTTGCTCATTTTCCTAAAAATAATTTTGCTGCATCAGAAGGTTAGGAGTCACCCCAGCAAAAACCTGTGACTATATTAGGTTTTTTTCATGCTATTTTCCTCAGTTGAGCACCTGACAGAAATAGTGAATGTCACAAACAAATATGCAGCAGAGCAAGATAAAGAACTCTCCTCTCTGTGAACAGTCAGTGTGGAGAACATGGAAGGATCTGTCTTTGGAAGAACTGAAAGCTTTTTTTGGGTATCATAGTTCCAAGGTTATGAATCTCAAACCAGAAATCCAAGATTATTTTTCTGAGGAATGGTCACAAAAATGTGTCTTTTTATAAAGAAGTGTTTATTAGGGAAAGATTTTTCTAAACTTTTTGGATGCTACACAATTGTTTTCCAACTCAGCCAGTTACTAGTGTTAGTAAGATTAAAGGTATTTGGTGCTGAGATATAGATAAAAAGAATTCAAAGCTGACGAAGCACAGTAAATTTTTCATGAAGCAGCCAAAGCACACGTACCACATTTTAAATATTCCTTCTAAAAACATAGGATCTAAAAAACGTCTTTATTTACAATTTAAAAATTGTTAGATAAAAGTTCTGGCAAGCACTTTCGAGGTGAGGTGACTATGGCCGCATCATCAGGCCATTGACTGAAACCAGATTAGAAATGCACAAGGTTAAAAAATAAAACAAGGACCATAAGTAATACACATTATGTAAATGAACACGTAAGTCATTGCCATTCACTACAAATTATTGTTAAAAGTTCGTTTGTAATCATTCTTCCCGAGAGTACTGCAAAATCAGATTCCTCCAGGTAGAGGGAATGTATACAAACACATCTTCATTACATCATTTTGGTCCAAGTTTTAATAATGTATAGACTCTCAGTAAAAAGCATAAAACGTTTATTAAAAGCAGCCAACAGTAAGCTCACATTATCCCAATCAGGTCTTAAGTCTTTTTCAGTAACAATTTTTGGCATTGTCGAAGCAGCAGATTCTTTACGGATGGCATATCTGTGTTCAGCCCAGCAAGTATCCAGGCTTTGATAGGTAGAGCCCACATAGCAAAGATTTGTCAATTGTCCATTCTTGTCCAATAAAGGAATGTTATAAACTCCAAAACAAGAAGTAGTTGGAACTGCATCTCTATCACGTCTAATTAATGAAAATAGGTTTTGGGTTTTAACCCCGAACCCAATAGAGTATTTTTTACATATGTTTTTTTAATAAAGAGACCACAGATTTCTGGTAGTCCATGCTCCCCACATACTTAATTGTGAGTACATTTCTAGTCAGTGTTGTGAAAGTTTTCCGTTCATATTGTTGAACAAGTCTTTGAACACAACCAGCGGGTATCCATGGACATCAGAAATCTCAGTAATTTTTCGTATTTCCAGGTTTCGGCTGTTAGAGGTTGATGATGAAGATCCAGACTCACGGTCGCCAGGTCGCCACTGGCGATAAACTTCATTGTCGTGGCGACTAAAAATGTTTGATTAAAACGCCAATTTTGGCGACCTGTACGGGGAAAACATTTATTTTATTTAACTTGTATTGTACGGAATTTTTTTTTTTTTAACTTGTACGGAACTCGCACGTTTTTGAAAAATTTTACTCCAAATGTAACAAAATGGCACGAAATGGCATACAATTTGAGTTGTATGGAAGTCGGCCATCACCTTTTTCATTCTGCTTGAACAGCAGAAAAAAAAATAGTTTTTAAAAAAGGCGAGGGCATCGGTTTTTGATCACTAAGAATGCACCAAGTCTGATGGTTCATCGTAGGGGAACGAGGTTGCGGTGGGGATGAAAGCCGGTGGTGGACAGCTCAACTGTCTGCGTCGGAAAAGCCCAACTGGGAAAAATTTTTATTTAAAAAAAATTCTCCATTTTTTTAAATAACTGAATGCAAATTTAACAGTAACCAAGACACATCAAAATAAACTCCCATGTGAAATTTCATCAAAATCCGATGAAAACTTTAGAAGTTGGGCATTTTCTTTTTATTATTTTTAATGAATGTTCACTGAAAGCCTGCAGTATTCCATAGGAAAATTCTAAAATTCGGAATTGCCATAGTCCGGATCTCCGGACGATTCCAGATTTTCGAGTTGTACTTTAATAATATTTCCATACCTGCGAACTACTACGGAATGTCCGTAGTTTCTATGGATTTAGTTGGCTGACTACGGACCTCGCTGTCAAAACTACGGATTCTACGAATTTTCATTTTTTTTTCAAATTTTATTGTTTTGTGATATGCACGAGATTCTTAAGCGGACTCGCAGAATCCCGCGGTTTTTTTTTTGTCATCATTTAGATCATTCTCAGGATCAGCGTAAAACTGAAGACAATTTGTGGGTTGGGTGGAGTTCCGTCTGGAGATGGTATTTCGTGTCTCAAAACTTTCGAAAACGGTAGTTGAATGGAGTTACAGTAATCGTAATTTTTTTTCTCCTGATGTTGCCATAGTGTAAAGTTTTATTGTTAAATGTGATTTTATTGCATAAAAGTATTTCAGCTTGAAACTGTAGGCAACAAATGTGCGAAAACGGAGGTTAGACGCCACAAAAATTCCCCCGTAATCTCGGACATCAGATTCTTCCACGAAATCGAGGAACTCCGCCATTTTCGTTATTATTTTGGTCATTTGCGAGATCAATGAACCAGCGAACACAATTGGGGGTGGGGGGTGGGTGGGTGCCGGGGATGTTCGTCTGAGGATGGAATTCCATAAATTTCGAAAACGAAAGGTTGACTGAGTTCAGATATTTTTCTGCAATCGTAATTCCTTTTTTCTCGCGATGTTGTCTCTGCCCAGTATTATTGTTAAGTAATATTTAACTGCATAAATATTTGTATTTCAGCTTGAAAATAGCGGGAAAATTTCCAAAATCGGAAGTCGGACGGTGCAAATATTTCTCCCGTAAGCACACTCCCATCCCCGCGCGATGTTCCCACTCTCCTGCATTGTTTTATTACTTCAGTTTCAACTTTTAAGAATGCTATAACTGAAATATTTAAAATAAAACATACTGATATTATACTAAGCAATTTTATAAAAATAATTTAGTATGAAATATACAATTTGATTTTTTTTCAAAGTTTGGCCACTGAGTTTTTTTTTATGGCCACTAACAATTTTGGTCTTGATGGCCAATGTCTACTAGCAAAATTTGTAAGTCTGGATCTTTAGTTGATGAGTGAGTAAAAGCTTTGTGTACAAGGAATCTAAGTGCTGAAAGTTTGTAGGGGGTTGGGGTGAATGAATTGAAAGGAATAATAACTGGGGTTGAAGTTTTTTTCCATAAACTGAAAAGTCAAAATGTGAGTGCTCAGAAGTATGGGAAACCAAAAAGTCAAGATAAGGAAGTGACCCAGATTCCTCAATCAATCTCAATGGCAAACCTTATACCAGGGAAGATGGAGGATAAATTTGAAGCTAAATTAAATAATTCTGGGACAGGATGAGGCCAAACAAGAAAGACATCATCAACATATGTAAGATATAAAGACGGTTGAATGGAACAGGATTTAAGGTAATTATTTTCCAGATCCTGAAGCAAGATTTTGGCAAGAACTGGGGACAAAGGGGAACCTATCGGTGCCCCCTCATTCTGTTTAAAAATAGTCTATTGAAATCGGAAGAAACACCGTTCTTCAATAAGTTTTAAAGCTTGTAGGATAGCATCTATTTCAGCAGCAGAATAAGAGTTTTGGGTGTACAAGATCCTTTCAGTAAGAGTGTAAACAATGGTGCGAGATACATTAGAGAATAGATTCACAACATCTAAAGGATTTCTTCTTAAGTAGGAGAAAGCTTATGATGGAAGGTGAGCACCTATCATTTTTACTTAACTGTCGTTCACTGCAGGTTAATCCTAAGTTTCTTCGTATCAAAACAACCTCAGTTTCACATCGTGGTGCTGTGGTTCTGGCCTTGGCTGAGAAGAAGAGACTCAGTGCTGAAATTAGGCGTAAATGTAGTTTCATCGATCTCAACCTACAAGCATACCTGGCATATTAAAATTTTGCAAATCTTGCCCACTCTCTGAAGTTTGATCGTTCTTGTTTCATAATGAACTCCATTATTGATAAGGCTCTTCAGGATATACAAAATGGACATATCCAGAAACTGAGATCACTTGTTTCCAAAAATAGCTCTAGTAACCCTAGTTCCTTGAATGACCAGCCTAGACGACAACCAGGTCAGTCCTTTTTGAACTTTAGCTCTAGGGTTCTTACGACTTCTCAGTCAGAGGCCTTAAATTTGGGGATTTAAATTCAGCTTTCCTAACCTTAACCCTGGCAAGGCAGCATTACAGTCATCAGTTTCATACTTTTCCTCTCCTATCGGCAAAAACAAAGCCGCCCTGGTGGTGCAGTAGTCTAAACGCTGGCTTCTGACCCATCGTTTGAGATGGGTTGGAAATTTTTTCTCCCAGTCTGATTGTCATACAATGCCTTCAGCAAAGAGCTCACCCACTCTGGCACTAGAATGCCGTGGAAGGTCAGTAACTGTTTGACAGATGGGAGTTGCACTTTCTTCTTGTAGTTCAGTCTTTCAACCCTTGCCACAACAGAGCTGTGTGCATTCTAAGTGATGATAAAAAATTGAGTTGCTGTGAATTCACTTAACAACAGAAGGGAGTAGTTATAGTTGGCCTCGCCATGGAAGGCGATGTTAGTACAATGCTTTTTGTCGTCTTCTCCTTCACAGACAACCTAAAGTAGAAATGAAAAATGGTTGGCTGTTATTTTATTCGTAAAAAACATGTGGGACATTTTATGTTCTCATTATCTTGTGGAGTTGACGTGCCTGAAAGAGAATTTCAGTGTATTTGTGTGTGTGTGTGTGTGGGGAGGGGGTCTCCAGAACTTTTAGTGGACCAATATTGCTATTTCTGGAAAATTGTTCCTAAGTCTGGAAAATGTGGATGAAAAATGATGGTCGTGTTATTTTATTGTGGGCTGTAAAAATCTCCCTATTTTCTGATTTTGAAGGTTGGCATGTCTGGGTCACTGGTGGCACAACAGGTATTACACAGGATGTAACTTGCAACACAACTTCTTCAAATTGGATAGAATGTAACAGGTACTGTTCAACAGAATAGGAAAAGACTGCCTGAAGCTGTGAAGAAAAGGAATTTGCAGGTGAAAAAACAAAGTTGTTGCCTACCGCAGAGATGACGAATGCTTGTTCAAGTTGTTCTAGCTTGGAAAGACAAAAAATATTGTAATGCTGAGTATATGGCATAAAAACACTACAGAACCAGTAACCCAAAAAGAAAAATGTAGAAGTAGTAATCCATAAACTGACTGGCATCTGCTTAACTATAACAAAAATGTGGGAGGTGTAGATGAAGCTGAACAATACTCCCCTTCTTCATACAGTTTTCTAGGAAAATGGAGAAAAAAATGGAGAAATATGTTTTTCTGGCTATCAGGAGTGGCTGTTGTCAACAACTTTATTTTATATAATCTGAATGCCAACACTAATCAGGAAAAGAGAATAAGCCACAAAAAATACAGACTGGCTCTTCTGAAACAATTAGTTGGAGATATTTGTGACCAACAGAGGAACAGAAAGAAGAAGAATGCCTCAATCATCACCCTCTCTTTATATATTCAAATGAAAAGCAACAGCTATTTCATTTGAATAAATAAAGCTGTTTGCAGCAACAAGAAGATGAAAGAAGAAAAAGTGTTCTACTCAAAACTTGCTCCAGAAAACCCTGTCTACATTCTGATGAATGCTTTGAGAAATACTACACATAGAAAAAAACATAAGTAAACTGGACAGAAAAATAAAACTTTAGTATATACACTATATTGACAACAGTCACTGGACACCTAGAAGAGAAACACAACATAGCATTTATTGACATACATTAGTACAGTGTCGGTCCACCTTTGGCCTTAATGCATGCACTGACCCTTCGAGACATGCTTTCGACAAGGTTTTGGAACACAGCGATAGGTATGCGCTTCCATTCAGTACATTATGCTGCCTCTAACTGTTGCTTATTAGTAGGCCTTAGTTCCAAACTTCTTATGTGGCGCTCTAATTCATCCCATAGGTGCTCTATGAGATTAAGATCAGGGCTCTGTGCTGGCCAATCCACACACGATACGGAATTATCGTCAAACCACAGTGTAACAGTCCTTGCTTTATGGCTCGGTGTATTATCCTGCTGGTACCAACAAGGCTCAGTTCCATAGTATGGCCACAAAGTTGGTAGGGCATAATTGTCCAGAATATCGAGGTAGACTTGCTGGTTAACAGGTTTGTCCACGATAACCAATGGGCCGGGACGATACCACAAAAAATACCCCCACATGAGTACACTGCCAGCTCCAACCTGACTGTAGGAACAGTACACTGCGGTAAATAGCATTCCCCCAGCTGCCGCCATACCCACACACAGCCATCTGACTGATGGATCGTGTATCTGGATTCATCAGACCATTGGACTCTTTTCCATTGATCTACGGTCCAGGATAGAATTTCTTTACACCCTGCTAAATGACGAGTAGCATTTCGAGTGGAGACGAAAGGGTTATGAGCAGCCGAACGACCACGGTAACCCATGGAATGAAGTTCTCTGCAAATGGTAAGTGCACATCAGGGAAAAGAATAAGCAGTGTTGCATCGTAGTTTGCAATGCAAACTCATATTTGAATCGCAAAACTACGATTCAAAGTTTAAAAATGAAATTTCCATTAAAATGTTCAATCCGTAAAGCAACTCGTTGTTTATCAAAATTACGATTTTGCTTATGCGTGGAGAAGAAATAAAATTCATGTATTCATAACTTTACGAAAATTTTGTTTGCTTTCAACTGGAAAAAGCCTCCACGTGTAGCTCTAGCTGTGCAGCCACTTATTTTTAGGGAGATGTGAGTTTTGTTGTTTTACTCCTTGTTATTTGAAATCATGGCTACCAAAGTGAAAATATCAACCATGAAAAGGTGGTTGGAGGAATTAGATCCAAAAAGTAGTTGGTTACGCTATAGAATTTCGTAGCATTGAACTGAGCTTTTATTTGACAGTAGATGGATGTATTCTACCAAAATTATGAATATCTTTTAAATCATATTTATCAGCAGGGCTTGAAAAATACCATGCCAGAGATGCCCAGGGCATGTAAATTATTGGCCTGGGCAAGTAAAAATGAAATGTAGTTGTCCGGTTGGGCAACTAGGTTTAAAGAAGAAGAAAAAAAAAGTTTGGAATGGAGAATTTTCTACTCTAGAAAAAAAGAAAAAAAAAAGACTGTTGTCGCATGTTTTTTATTTTACTGCAAATCACCAGAAGTTGTATTATTGTTACGGAATGAATGCCAAGGCCAGGAGGATAGCGCTTCTTCAATTACATTATGCTCTACATCCAGAAATTGGGGCCATACATAGTTTTGCTCCAGATGTCGTTTGCAGTTAACAACAGGATGCTTGCCTCAGATGAAACTAGCCTCCGGTGTTTAGTGACAAAATGCGTAAACTGCCCTGAAACAGGAGGACGCAGACTGATGGGCAAAAAAGCCGTGATTTATGAGGAGGGAGTGACAACGGAATATTGAAATATTTATTTCACAGCCTCGGGTGGGGTTGGGTCTCTGAAACAACTTGCCGCGAGTGAGGTAGAGGAAATGGAAGCTTCCGACTGTGCGACCCCCCCTCCTCACACACACACGCACAACAGCGGTACTACTGAAACAAAGCCTAAATTTCGTTTGAGATCGAGCCTGTACACTTAGTCGGGAGAAGTGCAAAAATTACTGACACCAATAACTTAGGTAGTTTGTCTGAGAGAACAGTAGTTTGTGTTAGCTGCGGATATAAATTGTATTTAGTAATGGATATGATTTTTTTTTTTTTTTTTTTGGAAAAAAATCTTGCAATGGACTATATCTCATAGTAAGCAATTATGTGAAATTCCTAATCTGTCAGCAGTTGTTACAAATTCGTCTTCTGCATTGTTGAGTGACATAATTTTCGAATCGGAATCTGCGTCATTGGCAAAATTGAAACTTATGCAAGCGGACTATGATAAAGTGTACGCAAAAATACGCCACCGGTTAGTTCAGGAATCTTGGATAAAAACATTTAATTGACTAAAGTCAAATGACGACAAGACTATTATGTGGTGCACTGCTTGCCAAAACCATCCTAAAATTGCCAATACAACCAGCAATTTTTTCAAAGAATGTGTGTGTGTGATGGAGGGGGTCCAGGTGATAATATAGTTTAATAACTATAAGTGCACACAACAGTAGTCAAAAACGTAAGGATTGCCTTTGTTTCTAAACAATTCTTTGGATATTTTATGATGCAAAATCACTTCTGTTTGCACAAGAGAAAAAGGTAAATAATTTTTACATTCAAAATAGTTGAAAACTACTTAAACTGCTGTGCAGTTAACTATAACTATTTTTTTTTGCAAAACACAGAACATATATTAAAAATTCTTGAAAATGGTATAATCACTAAATTTCTCAAATGCCATCGATTACCTTTCTTAAAACTTAAGATATGTGCTTTTGTGCACTTTGAACACAGACACTTTAAAATGGCGATGCAAAAGATGTATAAAGAGTTTATCACAATTTTTAACTTTAAAAAAATGAGGCTTCTATTTTGTTATCATAAAAGATAAATTTTTCTGGGCATGTAGATTTTACTTCTGGGCAAGTAAATATTTCCTGCACTTGCCCAGTTGGGCATGTAACTTAATTCAGATATTTTTCAAGCCCTGATCAGTGTGTGCATATCCTGGTGGCTTGGTGATTTGCACGAAAATCAGGTTTATAATGCTCCCAAGCTGTTAGAACCTAAGCTTTAGCAAACAGACAAATCTACTATAGCAAATTTTGGTGATGATCAAATTACTGTATTAACTGAACATTTCAGTGAGTTATTGACTGCCAACAACATTGACAACGATAAATTTCAAGAGGACTGGGATTGTTTCAAAACCTTTTGGTTAAGAAATCTGCAACACCTGTCAAAGCAACAGTTATGGAAATGTTTGAAAGAAAAGTATGCAAATGAATTCCCAAATCTAAACCACATGATAAATATCATGAGATTATTGCCCATATCCAATGCTAAGGTCGAAAGAGCCTTTTCTGCGATGAAAAGAATTGAGACAGATTTCTGTAATCAGATGAATTCTGATGCTTTGAACCATCTATTGCAGATAACGCAATAGATGGTTCATATGGACATGCAGTGGAGGTATTTTTTGAAAAGAAGCCCTGACACACAAGTGTGAAGTCTTAAGGGGGAAAAAAAGAGAACAGACGCAGAACCTGAAGTTACCACAAGTTCAGGAGTGCTCTCACTGTCAAGTGACAGTAATTATATAGCTCCTGCAATGTATGGCCAGGTAATATTTCACCATATATCCATAGAAAGAAAATTAATGCTTTTTACATATCTACTAAAATATTTTTAAATTTTACTTTTCGTTACTGATTAGAGTATTTCCAATAAATATTGAAAGGTGCTAGTAACAGTTTTATTTGATAATAAATTATATTAGTCACTTAAATCAAAAGAAAAATAAGTCTCATAAGTGCTCCACATAATTACTCAATATTTCCGCAAGGCTAAATTTGAGGAGTAAAATTGCTCCCCAAAAAATTTCAGTTATTTTTCACCCAGGTGCACATACTGAGGTTCCAGCATTTTGACTCACCTGCACATTGAGGCCTTGTGCAGTATTCCGTCGATTAGCTGTAACGACTCTCCTGAGGCTTCGACATCCTCTATCACTGATTTTCTTTAGTCTGCCAGTACGTTTTGCTGCTTCATGCACGCCATGTATCTTCCACTTATTCAGTACATCCAAAACAGTTGACTTGGGTATGTTTAAACGCCTCTCGGTTTCTCTTATGGACAACTGACTAATATAACACCCAACAATCTTTCCTTTCTCAAAGTGGGTTCTCTCCCTCTTCGCCATTTTCACTCAACCTCACAGTGCGATATGATCGTGGTCAAGCTGCAGGCTTGTTTTTATACCGTTTGCAGTTGTTCTGCGCATCTTAACCACAGCGGATCCATTCATTTGCTTTTGAAGAGGTGTCTGGTGACTTTTGTCAGTATAGTAAGTATATATCAAAATTGAGTATTTTTATACTCAATTAGTGCACTGTTGTCTTAAAGTGCAACATAATGCCTAACATTAAGCTTAACCCAAAGCTGAACTTTCGTAGCTAAGTGGTTGCCTCGCAGGAAAAAAATGCAGGGAGAAGGTGAATATGAGTGAAATTTTGTTTGAGTGCAAAGGCTTAAGCGCCTAGTGTGATGTTTCATCCTGAAATGTGTTTCTCACCCTTCTTTTATCATTTTGTTTTTTAAAAGAATTATGATAATACTCTTTATGTCCATTTTAGATTATGTATACAACATATGAGGGTATGTGCTTAAACTGGATGTTACATCATTAACTCACAAACACATAGGTATGCATACGTGCACAAACACACATGCCTAGCACAATAGCAGGCCTGGCGTGTGACACGCACACATGCATGTGGTTAACAACGGATAAACATAAAATTACAGTATATACAAGCATTCACAATACAATGACATTGTAGAAAAAGTTTACAATATCAGTTACTATACTTAAGATAAAGCAATAACATTGTAAACTCATTTAGCAGTCTTTATAGAGCATACATACATATAGCAGCATACATACAGATATGTATATATTCATGGCATTAATAATGACCTTCAGATATAAGATGCAGGGGGATTTTGTCACCAATTTTGTTGCAAAAAAAGTGCATCTTATATTCTGAAAAATATGGTACTTTAGAACAGATAATTTAAAATCAGTGTTGACTGTGTTGAGGAACAACTTGTATTTGAAGATTTTAAAGGTCTTAATTCAGACCTTAATTTCAGCATGTTAATTTTTGCTCACAGCAGTGGCATAGGATGACCTAAAATTTATATTGAGGAAGGGGGAGGGGGTAAATATTTTTAAAATTGCTCTCAACCTTCTTCCATATTGTGAAATATAATTTCAGTGGGTTGTGAGGTTTATGATTGCCACTTGCTGAAACCATTCTTAACCACATAGAGAGGTAGAAATTTTATTTATATATATGCAGTGCTTTGTAACATTAAAAAAACAGTATAAACAAAACAGAGTAAACGGTAGAAACAAAAGACAATATGTTTGCTTTTGTTTCCACGTAACCAGGATATTTTGCTATATCAATCCACATTAAAAGTTTGAGACTGATTCTTATGTTTTTGCACTTAGCAAATATTGGTTTATGTGGACCCAAGTCTACAACATTTTTTTTTCTTCATCCTTTAATAAACTAAAAGGATGTTCCAATAAAAAGTCCACTTTGTTCATCTTACTTACACAAGCGAACCATACAGTTTAGCAACACAAACAAAAGTCAGCCGCTAACTGGCTGATAACACAAAAGCAACCAGCCCCGAAAGACAGTTTTATGCATGTGCAGTTCAGCGCGCATCTGCTCATTCATTACTGTTCTCTGAAGCTTTGCTAAAGCGACGAGAGTCACCTCTTTCACTCACGCTGTTATTCAGTGTGCTCTAGTCAATGGATTTGGAAGGCTGTATGTATTGTGTTACCTAGTTATTCAACTATTGTAGTGGACTAGTGGTTCACATTGCATTCAGAAAATCTGGAGATTTGTTACTAACACAGATTTTATTTTGAAATTTTTCCATTTAAAAGAAAAAAACAATTTTCTCATTTTCATGCAGGGATTAGCCTTGAATGCCCATAATCACTTGACACCGCTGACTTACAGTGTGAAAGTCAATATTGGATTTCTGGAAAAGATTTTGCATTGAATTATATATCACAAGATGGTATATTAAAATTAAAAAAATAGGTTTCTATAATTTTGTAAAAACAATTTTACGGAGAAATTGAATTGGGTAGAATATGCGCTTTTTGGAGGCCAAGTGCAACTGGGTAAAAGGGTATGAGTATGTAGAACTTTCCAACTTCTTCCATTTTTATTGTATGAAACAATTTGCTGTGAATTATCTCTAAAGGTATGTTTTATGTTTTAAAAAAATGAAAATTCTGTAGATAAATTCTCATATCTTACACTTCATTAAGTTTCGTGATTTTGAAATTTCCCATTGCAAATTAATGCATTTTTTTTTCCTTCCTAGATTCTGCTGAACTCATGCAAAATGTTAAGCCATTTCTTCCAAGGTTTATATTTTTCTTTTGCTATGCCTTGTTGCATCTGTGATTATTGACAACTATTTTCTTCATAAGTCTGCTGTTTACTATGTGCTTTTCAACGTGTTAAGCATCTCAGAGAAATGGAGGCAGTCTCAGAAGAAAGTGTTGAAGTGCCTATAAATTCATTACCTAAGAGTGAACAGAGTTCAGCTGAAGATTGTGGGACTGAGGTAACAGAGACATCACCAAATGACAAGATGGACAGTGAAGTACATAATGATATAGACTCTGCAGAAGCTAGTAGTCGATGCAACTCAGCAGTTGGAGGAAATGTGAAGTCTGCTGATGTTGGTAGCAGTAGCACTGCTTCTAAATCCAAACAAAATGATTTTGATGAAAGGCCAAATTCTATTTACCACATCAAATGGATATCTCAGAATTGCATCAAAACACCTATTATTACACAGGTAAATGCTTCTTCTGCATCAGATTTTAATTTCATTTCATTTTCATTTATTTCTTGTTATGGGATTACATTTGACCATGTCACATTTCAAAATTTTTTTTTCGGCTATAACATATAATATTAAAAAAAAACAACAACATATATATAATATGATTAGTGAATACCTATGTCCAGGAATACCACAGAACAAGAAATTGAGTAAAAGGCTATATATTTATATATATATATATATATACGTATGGTGCGGAGACGTGGACCTTAACTAAAAGAGACATACAAAGGCTGCAGACAACTCAAAGAAGCATGGAGAGGTGCATGCTTGGTGTAACCAGGAGAGATAAGAAGAGGAACTCGTGGATCCGAAAAATGACAAGAGTGGAAGACATCATGATCAGAGTTAAATCCCTGAAATGGCAATGGGCTGGACATACTGCCAGAAGGACAGATCATCGATGGACAGCCGAAATTTTAGATTGGATTCCAAGGGACAGGAAAAGACCCAGAAGAAGACCACATGGGAGATGGGTGGATGAAATTCGAAAGTATGCAGGGGTGACATGGAGGAGACTGGCACAAGACAGACCGTTGTGGAGGAAACTTGGGGAGACCTTCGTCCAGCAGTGGATTGATAATGGTTGACAATGATGATGATGATGATATATATATATATATATCATCATCATCATCATCATCATTGTCAACCATTATCAATCCACTGCTGAATGAGGTCTCCCCAAGTTTCCTCCACAACCATTCTGTCTTGTGCCAGTCTCCTCCATGTCACCCCCTGCATACTTTCGATTTCATCCACCCATCTCCCCATGTGATCTTCTTCTGGGTCTCTGTCCTTGGAATCCAATCTAAAATTTCGGCTGTCCATCGATGATCTGTCCTTCTGGCAGTATGTCCAGCCCTATTTCGGGATTTAACTCTGATCATGATGTCTTCCACTCTTGTCATTTTTGGTCCCAGTTCCTCTTCTTATCTCTCCTGGTTACACCAAGTATGCACCTCTCCATGCTTCTTTGGTGTCTGCAGCCTTTGTATGTCTCTTTTAGTTAAGGTCCACGTCTCTGCACCATACGTAAGCACTGGAAGGATGCATTGATCAAACACTTTTCTTTTAAGACATAATGGCATATTGCTCTTGAAAATTATGCTGTTTCTTCCAAAAGCTCTCCAGGCAAGTTTTGTACGCCGATTAATTTCTTCATCAATGTGACCCTCACTTGATATCTGCTGTCCAAGATAAACGTACGTGTCTGTTATCTCCAGCTTTTCTCCATCAATCGATAAATCTTCATTTCTTGTAAAAGCATTGAACATCACTTTTGTCTTCTGAAAGTTCATTTTAATCCCACTTCTTTACTCTTGTCAGCAAGTTCCTGGATCATACTCTGCAGTTCTGATGGGCTAGTTGCAAAAATGACTACGTCATCAGCAAAACGAAGGTGGGTTAGATAATCTCCATTAATCTTTATCCCCTTGTTTTCCCAGCTCAGTGACTGAAAAACACCCTCCAATGTGGCATTAAAGAGCTTCGGAGATATGGTGTCACCTTGTCTCACTCCCTTTCAATTTTTATGTGTGTTGTATTTTCAAACAGCCTAATCTTTGCACTTGCATTTTCATAGATGTTATTAATAATATTAATGTATGCATCTTCAATACCGCAGGTTTTCAGAGCCATTGTAACTGCTGATGGTTTCACCGAATCAAAGGCTTTTTCATAATCGATAAAAGCCATGCACAATGGAAGTTCATATTCCCTCGCTCTTTCAATTAGTTCTCTCAGCACATGGATATGATCTATTGTGCTGTAGCCACTCCTGAATCCAGCTTGTTCTCTCGGTTGAGCCATGTCCAGTGTTACCTTCAAGCGGTGTGAAAGAACTTTAGTGAAGATTTTATAAACTACTGATAGGAGGCTGATAGGTCTGTAGTTTCCGAGATCCTCAATGTCACCTTTCTTATGTAGCAGGATCATTGTAGCGGTGTTCCAATCCTCAGGAATCTTTCCTTCATTAAGGCATCGAGTGAAAATTTGGGCGAGTACTGTTTCGATTTCTCCACTTGCTTCTTGTATGATGTCTACAGTAATTCCATCTTCTCCTGGAGCTTTTCCCCGCTTCATGTTCTTGATTGCATGTGCAACTTCTGCTGGAAGGACTGGAGGAACTCTGGTACTGGTATCTTTCATGATGTCTGGAGTGCATGTATCATCCCTTTCATATAATTTGGAGTAGAAATCTTTCACTCTTGTCAAAATTTCGCCTCTATTTCTTGTTACAGAACCATCTTCTTTTCTCAGTGCCATAATCTGTTTTCTTCCCTTACTGAGATGTCCCTTTGCTATCTTTAGGCTTTGGTTGTTTTCAATTGCTTTCCTCACTAGTTCACAGTTGAATTTTCTTACGTCTTCAGTGATACTTTTTCGTACTGTCTTGCATAGCTCTATATATTCCACTTTGGAAGTCACATCTTCTTTAGTTGTCCTCATCTCTCTTCTTTTTTGCATCAACATTTTCGTTTTTCCTGATAATTTATTTACATGCAACTTGTTCTTAGACCCAGCTAATTTTGTTGCTGTTTCCATAAGAGCTTTGGTTACTTTTCTGTTAACTTCAGAGATGTCCACTTCTTCCGATGTTAGGCCTTCTAAAGCAGAGAACCTGTTCTTCAGTTCCAACTTGAAGGTATTATGGTGTTTTTAAGGTTGGTTATGTCAATAGATTTTGTTTGTCTTATGAGCTTGCCACGTTCAAGTTTAGTGTTGAGGTGCATCTTACATCTCACCAATCTATGGTCACTACCTGTGTTGAACTTGTTTAGCACACTGCAGTCTTCTATGACGAATTTTTTGTTACACATAATAAAATCAATTTCACTTGTCATCCCATTTGGATGTCTCCATGTCCATTTCCTGTGTGGCTTTTTCTTGAAGAAGGAGTTCAAGATGAAAAACCCTTCTGCCTCTGCAAACTCAACGAGAGTATTTCCACGCTGGTTTCTGTTGCCGTGACCGAATTTACCTACTGAAGTTTCATTCTGTTGCCGTTGCCCAATTTTTGCATTGAAATCTCCCATAATTATTTTCAAGTGCTGCTTACCTGTGATGTTACGCATCACCTGACCTTACATCCCTATATATATATACTATATATGGGATGTAAGGTCATGTGATGCGCAAAATCACAGCCTCTCCTTGACAAATGTCAACCCCGCCTTCTCGTGGTGCATCCTGTTCCCACTAAAGGGGCTCTGACGACCGCCAATAGCGGTATAACTATACCATCAAGATTAGAGGAAATGCTATCCCACACTCACCAACCCGCTTGGCCAGCGTGGTGAGTTATGGCCAAACCCCTCCAAAATGACTCCACAACTTAAATCTTGGCCCTCAGTCTCCGGCAGCTGGAATGTACCTGGCCAAGGCAGCGGCCAGTGCGACATGAAGGCAGAGGGTGCTAAGAATCCACAGAGGACCGGACTAGGCTGCCATCTGATGCTGACCTTGGCTACGTATAATGGACGCTTCCTATCTTCCGATTCAAGGCTTCTTGAATTGGAAGAGGAACTACAAAGGATCAAGTGGGACATCGTCGGGCTAAGTGAGGTAAAGAGAAAAGGAGATCATCTCATTGAACTGAAAAGTGGACATCTCTTCTACTATCATGGGACAGATACTGGCAGAACTAGTGGTGTTGGATTTATAACAAACAAGAAACTGAAGGATAAAGTTGTAGAAGTTGAAAGTTCCTCTGACAGAGCTGCACGACTCGTTATCCAACTCTCGAGAAGATATCAGGCTCAGATTATTCAAACTTATGCACCCACCACAAGTCATGCTGAAGAAGAAATTGAATAATTTTATGAGGAAATTCGTCATCTAAATATTAAAGGTAAGCAGCACTTGAAGATAATTATGGGAGATTTCAATGCAAAAATAGGGCAACGGCAACAGTAGGAAACTTTCAGTAGGTAAATTCGGTCACAGCAACAGAAACCAGCGTGGAAATACTCTCGTTGAGTTTGCAGAGGCAGAAGGGTTTTTCATCTTGAACTCCTTTTTCAAGAAAAAGCCACACAGGAAATGGACATGGAGACATCCAAATGGGACGACAAGTGAAATTGATTTTATTATGTGTAACAAAAAATTCGTCATAGAAGACTGCAGTGTGCTAAACAAGTTCACCACAGGTAGTGACCATAGATTGGTGAGATGTAAGATGCACCTTAACACTAAACTTGAACCTGGCAAGCTCATAAGACAAACAAAATGTATTGACATAACCAACCTTAAAAAACACCATAATACCTTCAAGTTGGAACTGAAGAACAGATTCTCTGCTTTAGAAGGCTTAACATTGGAAGAAGTGGATATTTTTGAAGTTAACAGAGAACTCACCAAGGCTCTATGGAAACAGCAACAAAAATAGCTGAGTCTAAGAACAAGTTGCATGTGAACAAATTATCAGGAAAAACCAAAATGTTGATGCAAAAAAGAAGAGAGATGAGGACAGCTAAAGAAGATGTGACTTCCAAAGTGGAATATATAGAGCTATGCAAGACAGTAAGAAAAAGTATCACTGAAGACGTAAGGAAATTCAACTGTGAACTAGTGAGGAAAGCAATTGAAAACAACCAAAGCCTAAAGATAGCAAAGGGACATCTCAGTATGGGAAGAAGAAAACAGATTATAGCACTGAGAAAAGAAGATGGCTCTGTAACAAGAAATAGAGGCGAAATTTTGACAAGAGTGAAAGATTTCTACTCCAAATTATATGAAAGGGATGATACATGCACTCCAGACATCATGAAAGATACCAGTACCAGAGTTCCTCCAGTCCTTTCAGCAGAAGTTGCACATGCAATCAAGAACATGAAGCGGTGGAAAGCTCCAGGAGAAGATGGAATTACTGTAGACATCATACAAGAAGCAAGTGGAGAAATCGAAACAGTACTCGCCCAAATTTTCACTCGGTGCTTAATGAAGGGAAAATTCCTGAGGATTGGAACAACGCTACAATGATCCTGCTACATAAAAAAGGTGACATTGAGAATCTTGGGTACTACAGACCTATAAGCCTCCTATCAGTGATTTATAAAATCTTCACTAAAGTTCTTTCACACCACTTGAAGGTAACACTGGACATGGCTCAACCAAGAGAACAAGCTGGATTCAGGAGTGGCTACAGCAGAATAGATCATATCCACGTACTGAGAGAACTAATTGAAAGAGCGAGGGAATATGAACTTCCATTGTGCATGGCTTTTATCGATTATGAAAAGGCCTTTGATTCGGTGAAACCATCAGCAGTTACAATGGCCCTGAAATCCTGCGGTATTGAAGATGCATACATTAATATTATTCACAACATCTATGAAAATGCAAGTGCAAAGATTCGGCTGTTTGAAAATACAACACACATAAAAATTGGAAAAGGAGTGAGACAAGGTGACACCATATCTCTGAAGCTCTTTAATGCCACATTGGAAAATGTCTTTCAATCACTGAACTGGGAAAACAAAGGGATAAAGGTTAATGGAGATTATCTAACCCACCTTTGTTTTGCTGATGACGTAGTCATTTTTGTAACTACCCTATCAGAGCTGCAGAGTATGATCCAAGAACTTGCTGACAAGAGTAAAGAAGTGGGATTAAAAATGAACTTTCAGAAGACAAAAGTGATGTACAATGCTTTTACAAGAAATGAAGATTTATTGATTGATGGAGAAAAGCTGGAGATAACAGGCACGTACGTTGTTTATCTTGGACAGCAGATATCAAGTGAGGGTCACATTGATGAAGAAATTAATCGGCGTACAAAACTTGCCTGGAGAGCTTTTGGAAGAAACAGCATAATTTTCAAGAGCAATATGCCATTATGTCTTAAAAGAAAAGTGTTTGATCAATGCATTCTTCCAGTGCTTACGTATGGTGCAGAGACGTGGACCTTAACTAAAAGAGACATACAAAGGCTGCAGACAACTCAAAGCAGCATGGAGAGGTGCATGCTTGGTGTAACTAGGAGAGATAAGAAGAGGAACTCGTGGATTCGATAAATGACAAGAGTGGAAGACATCATGATCAGAGTTAAATCCCTGAAATGGCAATGGGCTGGACATACTGCCAGAAGGACAGATCATCGATGGACAGCCAAAATTTTAGATTGGATTCCAAGGGACAGGAAAAGACCCAGAAGAAGACCACATGGGAGATGGGTGGATGAAATTCGAAAGTATGCAGGGGTGACATGGAGGAGACTGGCACAAGACAGACCGTTGTGGAGGAAACTTGGGGGAGACCTTCGTCCAGCAGTGGATTGATAATGGTTGACAATGATGATGATGATGACATTGAATGTCAACAATTCTTTTGTTGCATAATTTACTATTTCTCACGTTATCATTGAAATGCTTTCAGGAAACGCCTTTAATATAATAATATAGGCGTTTCCCGAAAGCATTTCAATGATAACATGAGAAACAGTAAATTATGCAACAAAAGAATTGCTGACATTCAATGTATAACATAAAGTGTGTTGATGTGACCAACCTTAAAAAGCATCATAATACCTTCAAATTGGAACTGAGGAAGAGATTTTCTGCTCTAGAAGGTCTAACATCAGAAGAAGTGGACATCTGTGAAGTTAACAGAAAAGTAACAAAAGCTCTTGTGGAAACAGCAGCAAGATTAGCTAGGTCTAAGAACAAGTTGCATGTGAACAAATTATCAGGAAAAACCAAAATGTTGACGCAAAAAAGAAGAGAGATGAAGACAACTAAAGAAGATGTGACTTCCAAAGTGGAATATATAGAGTTATGCAAGACAGTATGAAAAAGTATCTCTGAAGGCGTAAGGAAAATTATGGCACTGTGAAAAGAAGATGGTTCTGTAACAAGAAATAGAGGCAAAATTTTGACAAGAGTGAAAGATTTCTACTCCAAATTATATGAAAGGGATGCTACATGTACTCCAGACATCATGAAAGGTACCAGAATTCTTCTAGTCCTCCCAGCAGAAGTTACACATACAATCAAGAACATGAAACGGGGGAAAGCTCCAGGAGAAGATGGAATTACTGTAGACATCATACAAGAAGCAAGTGGAGAAATCGAAACAGTACTCGCCCAAATTTTCACTCGGTGCTTAATGAAGGGAAAATTCCTGAGGATTGGAACAACGCTACAATGATCCTGCTACATAAGAAAGGTGACATTGAGGATCTCAGGAACTACAAACCTATCAGCCTCCTATCAGGGGTTTATAAAATCTTCACTAAAATTATTTCACACCGCTTGAAGGTAACACTGGACATGGCTCAACCAAGAGAACAAGCTGGATTCAGGAGTGGCTATAGCACTATAGATCATATCCACGTACTGAGAGAACTAATTGAAAGAGCGAGGGAATATGAACTTCCATTGTGCATGGCTTTTATCAATTATGAAAAGGCCTTTGATTCAGTGAAACCATCAGCAGTTACAATGGCTTTGAAATCCTGTGGTGTTGAAGATGCGTACATTAATATTATTAATAACATCTATGAAAATGCAAGTTCAAAGATTCTGCTGTTTGAGAATACAGCACACATAAAAATTGGAAAGGAAGTGAGACAAGGTGACACCATATCTCCGAAGCTCTTTAATGCCACATTGGAAAATGTCTTTCAATCACTGAACTGGGAAAACAATGGGATAAAGGTTAATGGTGATTATCTAACTCATCTTCGTTTTGCTGATGACATAGTTATTTTTGCAACTACCCCATCAGAGCTGCAGAGTATGATCCAGGAACTTGCTGTCAAGAGTAAAGAAGTGGGATTAAAAATGAACTTTCAGAAGACAAAAGTGATGTACAATGCTTTTACAAGAAATGAAGATTTATCGGTTAATGGAGAAAAGCTGGAGATAACCAATACCTACATTTATCTTGAACAGCAGATATCAAGTTAGGGTCACATTGATGAAGAACTTAATCAGCGTATAAAACTTGCCTGGAGAGCTTTTGAAAGAAACAGCATTATTTTGAAGAGCAATACGCCATTATGTCTTGAAAGAAAAGTGTTTGATCAATGCATCCTTCCAGTGCTTACATATGGTGCAGAAACGTGGGCCTTAACTAAAAGATACATACAAAGACTGCAGACAACTCAAAGCAGCATGGAGACGTGCATGCTTGGTGTAACCAGGAGAGATAAGAAGAGGAACTCGTGGATCAGAAAAATGACAAGAGTGGGAGACATCATGATCAGAGTTAAATCCCTGAAATGGCAGTTGGCTGGACATACTGCCAGAAGGACAGATCATCGATGGACAGTCGGAATTTTAGATTGGATTCCAAGGGACAAAAAAAGACCCAGAAGAAGACCACATGGAAGATGGGTGGATGAAATTCGAAAGTATGTGGGAATAGCATGAAGGAGACTGGTACAAGACAGACCGTTGTGGAAGAGGCTTGGAGAGACCTTCATCCAGCAGTGGATTGATAATGGTTGACGACGTCGATGATGATGATGATATATACTATATATAGAGCCTGAGTGAATCCCAATTCCCCTAAACTACGTAGTCAAGCCAAATGTCCTGCACATATAAAATTTACGCATATGTGGTCTGATTAATAAATTTTACTATTAAATTTTATATTTTAGTTTGTTAGCAAATAGTTTTTTAGTTGCTTTCAAAAATAATTATTAAAACAGGGGTTGTCCAAAATAATGGAAACACCTTGAAACAATAGGTGTTATGTACCTAATATGGTGTGGGAGCACCTTAGGCATTTAAAATTGCTTGAATAATAATAATAATAATTTTATTTATTTATGCTGTTACATGATAATATTTAGTTGGAATGGATGCATACAAGTTCTCCTTGGAATGGACACATACAAGTCCTAGATGGTGGTAAGTGGTATGTTGTACCAGCAGTTTCCTGCAGAAACTGCTCCAATTCCTTGGGAGACGCTGGGGGAAGTTGATGGGATCGCACTGTTTTCCAACACAGACCATGGGCTCAATGATGTTAAAGTCTGGTGATTATGCAGGCCAGGGAAGGTGTGCAACTTCATCCTCATGTTACTCAAACCATGATTGAACAGTTCGACTTCTGTGAATCGGGGCATTATCATCTTGAAAGGTGCAATTCCCTGACGGACACACAATGTCTGTGCCATTGAATGCACATGGTCAGCCAAAAGAGTGACATAGTCACCACTAGTGATCTGTCCATGTAAGGTGATAATGGGGCCTGCTGCAAACCACGAGATCATGGCCCAAACCATTATGGAACCGCCCCCATGCTTTGCTGTAGGAAGGAGACAGTCTGGGTTGTAGGATTCTGCAGAGGTTCTCCACACGTAAACCCGTCTTGTAGTGGGGAATAGTGAGAAACTTGATTCATCAGAAAACAAGACATGTTTCCAGTGATCCGCAGTCCACGTTTTATGTCCCTGGTACCACTGTAGTCTCCGTTTCATATTCACCTGTGACACCAGGGGTTTTGCAATCGCAGCTCTGCCGTAAATATTGTGCTTATGCAATTCCCTTCGCATGGTATGAATCGACACTGGGTTTTGGAGATGTGCATTAAGCTCAGCAGTAACTTTCATCGCCGTGGTCTTCCTCCTTGCGGTCACAATCCTCTTTAATCTCCTCCTGTCTCTTGCAGTGAGTTTGGTTTTCCTTCCGCGGTTGTGTCTGGCAGATGATGTTGTGCCATGAACATTGTATGCTGTCATGACCTTCAATACGATACCTCTCGATACTCCCAATATCTGCGCCACTGTGGTTACTGACACACCAACCAGATGGGCTCCTACAATCTGCCCTCTTTGGAACTCCGACAGGGTCACTCATTGTGCCATCACCTGGAACGAAATTATGCAAACACCAATTTACAATGTAATCACACAGACCCTTTAGACTATAAGCAACACTTTTTTACAAAAAAAAAAAAAAAAAAAAATTGTAGCTACATGTTCGTTTTACTCAAAAAGCAGCACATACCTAAGTCACTGTTTTCAGCGAGGTGTTTCTATTATTTTGAACAACCCCTGTATGTGTTAGTTGACAAAGTAGGTTATTCCATGACATCAATCCCTGGTAATCAATAAATCTTTGTTCAGTTAAAGTTTTAGGCATTGGTAATAAAAATACATTTCTGTCTCTTGTTTGATAGTCATGACCGACAGTGTTAAGCTGAATTAAATGTTTATACCTATTCTATTTTATTCTTTTAAACATAAATCCTAATAATCTATATTGCTATAATTTCTCAATATCTAAAATTCCATAAAAATTAATCTGAACTCTTATATTCAAATTAATTCCCCTAAATTATTTAAAATTTTGACCATCCTATTTTGTAATGATTGTGATTTATATAAATTAATTTTAGTAATTTGACCCCATATTAATAAACAATAAGTCAAACATGGATAAATCAGAGTGTAATACAGCATTTTTAATGTTTTAATTGTTAAATTATTTAAAATTCTTGTAATTAAACCCAACACCCCTGAAATTTTATTTACAATATTTTGAATATTAATATTCAATTTTAAATTATTTTATTACCAAATATTTAATATTATTGACTATTTCAAGGGTACAATTTTTTAAAAATTGATGGTGGCTCAACAATCTGTCTATCTCCCTTTTTAAAAATCATAATTTTTTTTTTAATATTTTAACAAAAAAAATGTATCTAACCATTCCATAAATTTTTCAATAAATTTATTTCATTTTATTTTTGCCTCATATATATCTGCACCTGTAATCATAACTGTGGCATCATCCGCAAATAAAATAAAATAAAATCCTCATTAGGTACAATGTTAAAAATGTCAGTAATATAAATTAAAAAAGTAATAGTCCCAGAATTGAACCCTCTAGTACTCCTACGTATATCATTAATTAACTTGTGGGTTTTTATTTTATTAATCTGTATATACTGTCTTCTATTCTGTAAGTAGTCCTCTAATAAATTGTAATATTGATTTAAAAGTACTTCATGCTTTTTTAAGAGAGTGATTGGTTTAGTAAGTTAACAACCCCATAGTTCATTCAGAAAGTTCCTGATCAGTCTGCGCCAGATATCACACTGCCACAATAAATCTGCAGGTGGGCAAGGTAACTACTAGATGTGAAATAATAAAAATTTGCAGATAGAGATGAGAAAAGAAAAAACTGACCACCTTATATTTCTTCAACCCATAAAAAAAACAAAAAAAAAAAAAAAAAAAAAGACTAGCTTAGGTACTACAGCAATTGCAATGATAACTAGGATAATTTTGTATCCATTTTCAAGCTGAATTCTCACTGTTCAGAAGACTGATCATAGGCATTTAAAGCAGTCCCGCAGAAACCGCTGATTATTGTCAAGGATGTGGTGTTATTGTACTTGCATACATGTCTACCAAATTTGATAAGAATGTGGAATGGTAGAGATAAATTTTCTCCTTGGTTTACTTTGCACGGTGTTACATGAAAATCAGAACCTAATGTGTTTAAAAGTAGCCCCATCTTAAGCATGTCTTTTGAAAAAAAGTATGTACTTATATGACATTTGGCCCATTCTTCTCTCTGTCTGTGGGCAACATATCTTTGCAACTATTAGTCCGATTTGAAAAAAAATTCTGCAGTCAGGAGCCTTGAATTGTAAGAACGATGATCAATACATTTTTGTGTGATGCCATAACCTCACCATTAGGGGACATAAATGCACATGCTATTAAATTAAAAATATATTGTACTCTATGCTCTTGCTTCAGAAAAGAAAAAAAGTGATTTAAAAATTCCTTTTGTTTTTAGCTATTTTTTACCACACAGGCCACTTTGCATGCAGTTTCTGTTAGAAATAATGCATGGTGTCATTGCTAGGGACATAAATGTATATTGCAGTTTCTCCAAAATCTTTCCTCTAAAAATCGAATTAAAAAAATGTATCAGGTGTTGTGATAATGGATAATTTCCGTGCATTTTATAATATTTTATGGCAAAATGCTTTCCTACTAAGGGGCATGAATGCATTTTTCTGTTTTTAACATGTTTGCAATAATAGTTTTGCTTCTAAAAATCTTAACTGAAAAAAATTTATCAGTCAGTTGTCCCTCATTGCAGAAAGCATTTATATATGTTTTTTCTCAAAATGTTTAGTTTTCCTTCTAGGTGGAGTTGATGTAAATCTCTATAATGATAAAGTCAGATTTAAAGAAAAATATATTTTTGTTACTGATAGCATTTGTGGCACGGAATATTTTTCATATATTTTCCTATTTTTTTGTAACACACAGTTTTGCCACTAGGGGTCTAAGTGTTCATTTTAATTTTTGCCATACTTGGAACCAGAGTTGTATAAAAATAAAATGTATCTGCGTACACAACCACTAAAACAGAAAACTTGCTGCAAGCACACAAAGCGCGAAACAATAATAATAATAAAAAATATATTGTACTCTAAAATAAAAAATATGGCCAACTAAATTGTTGTTCTGTTACTGCATGGAATTGAATATTGGGGCACCTGCCTTGGTTAAAAACTGTACTCAATAAAATTCATAGTTTTCATAAAATAATTCTCCAAGTTTTTTTTTTTTTTGGGGGGGGGGGATATACTTCTGTTGTATTCTAAACCGTACAAATCAAAAATTTATAAACGAGAGAAAACAGTACTTTGATATGAAGCACAAATTACATGTGTTTGTCCATTTAATCACAAAGGTGAGTAACAAAGTGAGATACTACACCCAGTGGTGAGGTACTTAGAATGAGGGAGAGGCAGGTGTATGTGTGATTCTAAGTACCGTAACTTTCGTTGTATTATCCACACCGGCGTATAATCCGCAGACTTCGAAATTCACATAAAAATAAAATGTCCTTTGTATAATCCGCCCCGGCGTATAATCTGCAGACTGTAACATTCAGGGAAAACAATCACTGTATAATCCGCACATCATAGATGTCGAACCTGGAGTGGAATTTCCTACAGAAAAGTCGTTCACGTAATGACCCATTAGTCCAAAGACATAAGAGGGAAAAAAAAACGATTTTATTAAATGAAGAAATTCATTTTTAAAGGTTACTTTTTCATATTTTTATCTCTGACAGATAAAGGGTGTGGCATCCATAGATCACGCCGATGCAGCTCCAGAGTATTGCATTACACCTTGCCAATGACGAAAGGCTGATACAGAACAAGTCATAGAAATACTGTATGCACATGCCGACTTCGGAAAACTCTGGTTCTCTGGAGGCAACCAAGTCTTCAAACATCTGGCAAATAGCTTCATTATTGTTGGAGATCCTCTCCAACAGAAAATGGTCCAGGTGCCAAAAGGAGTGGTGTTCTGTTACTGCAAGAGCTGAAGAGTAAGGTAGGTACGGCAGTCTCATATGCTAACTGCTGAAGTTTTTGCACGGTTTTTTGTGCAGCATAGGGGCAAGCATCATTGTGAAGCATCAGGGTACCATGTTTGTTGAACAATGCTGGCTGTTTTCTATCCAGTTTCTCATGCATTTGTTGCAGATCATCACAATAACATTCTGCTTTGATCGTAGACCAAGTCTCAAGAATGAGTTGTGAATCATGCCTGCAGATGATCGTATAATGACCATCACTTTCTTTGGGTGTAGGGCTGGCTGTGGCATGTTCCTGTGTTCCTCATGGGCATCCAGACGTTAAGCGCATGTCTGTGATTTTGTTATAGGATTCAGTTCTCTTCAGTAATCACAATGCAATACAGAAATCCTTCCCATTTTTTTGTTAAGCAGAGAGGAGCACACTTCAAGGCAGTGTGTATGCCTTGTGTTCCTCTGTTAATGGATGCAGCACTCAGCTTTTTCACTTTACCTATCATTACTAGGAACACTGTTGAATGGTAGATGTTTAACTTCTGTGCGACCTCTCATACCGTTTGGCATGGATTCAATTCAGTGATTTCCTTCAATGATCAATAGCCGCAGGGTTGTGTTTACGGGGTTCAGTTTGGAGACATATATCACCAGACTGGAATTTTGCGAACCAACAACACATAGTCTGCTCCCTAGCTGTTCCCTCACCAAATGCTGTATTCACGTTCCTTGCTACCTCAGATGTGGAATGTCAGTATTTAAACTCATAAAGAAAAACAATGCGAATTTGAGTTGGCTCCATGGCCCACTTACAATTCACCTTGTTCACTACTTCCAGTAACCACACAAATAATGATCCTATTGCATAGCCCACAGTCCAAGGTGCCATGTGACATATCACATGCATTTGCTGTACAAACACGAATCATGCAAAATGGTGCTAATTAGTAATACTCTGAAATTAGCCATTTCAACTGCAACATCCGAATATGTATAACTAGATATGATATGTTTTAATATTTTTGCAAATCATGTTTAATTTCAAATCTGACTAATTGTCAACGGCCCAAGAATTGGAAGTTTATATTCATGTCAGTGTTAAAGTAATCATTGGAATTCATCAGTGTGTACTATTGGTGTGTACTAATGTGTACTATTGGTGTCCATCTGTTTTCTTATTCAGCAGTTATTTTTTAATGGCAGATTTAATTTCATCTGGTGTGCATGTGTGTTGTGGTTGGTTGAGTTCCCTTTTAATCAGTGTTTTGTCTATAAAGCTGTAAAATATTTTTTTTTCGTGGGGGGGGGGGGGATAATTATATGTGTATATAATCCTTGTGCTCTCTCTCTCTTTCTCTCATATTTATATATACAGTGGTTGTTCTGACTTTTCTTAAGTTTTTGCCAACCCATTTGCCAAATTCAATTTTTTTTTGCCAAATGTAATCTGAAGTTGCCAATTTTTTTTTCACTCTTCATTAGAAATAATAAAAGCCATAAAAAATGAAGTGTTATATATAATAGTACAAAAACAATAGGTTATAGATTCTTTACAATTAAGCAGCAAAATATTATGTTATAGATCAGATCCCGAATCCTAACAGAAAGAAATGTAAACCTTTATTTTCAATTTTAAATTTATCACTACCTATAAAAATTTCTGAACAAAGAATTACTGACAGGATAAATTTCAAATGAATTGAAAAATTAGGTATTACAGTTATTCTGTGGCTTGATTCTAAAATGGCCAGGGCAGTGTAAAGGAAAACACATATTTTGTTAAAAATATTGTAATTTGTCTCTTTCTCTATATGTGAAAGTTTGTATGTTTGTTCCGCATACATTCTTAAACAATTTGATGGATTTGCACCAAAATTACGTACTCTTCATCACCCAGATTAAAATACAGGCGGGACGATTTTTAGAAATTCCATCCCTAAAGGGGTCAAATGTGTTTTTACAGGGCCTCTCTATAGACTGGGTGTAAGTCAGCTGCTGCGGTATTACTCCACGTGTCAGAGCAACGTTCGTCAGGTGACGCCTCACTCCTTGCAAGCTTCAGTGGTTCAGGCATACAAGGAAGAGTTCGATTTTTGAAAACACAGCGCACCGGCAGAACACATTGCCATAAGTATTTTTTTTTTTGTTTATGTTACCATGACATTTTCTTTGCAAGGATTAGGTTTCATTAGACTCCCAACAATTGGCACAGGAGTCTCAAATATGGGTAGAGCTACAGATTCCCACCAATAGGCGTGGTCCTCTCAAATAACATCTAGGTTAAGTACAAGTTAAAACAGACGGTTTTCTTCATACATAAAATTTAAGTACAAGATTAGTATTGGTATTAGTATAGATAAAAGAAATAGCCTATGTCCACCGGAAAGAAGTAAGCTTCCCAACGGTGAAAGAATTATCTGAATGGGTTTAGTTTTCAAGATTAGTAAAAAAAATTCCGTATATTATTGTGAACTACTTTCTTTCACGTTGGGTGTGATCAGGTTGTATGTAAACAAAGCGGGACAATGCATGGGGAATTGGAAACTACTTGAAAGCGGATTCGGTAGTACAGCTAAAAATAATTAAAAAATAATAATAATAATAAATAATAAAATATAATAATAAATAAACGAAATAGCCTATGTCCTCTGGACAGCTTCCCAACGGTGGAAGAATTATCCGAATCGGTTTAGTTTTCGAGATTAGTAAAAAAAATTCCATTTATTATCGTGAACTACTTTCTTTCACGTTGGGTGTGATCAGGTTGTATATCTACGCTCTAGAAAGCTGAATGCAGAGTGCAGGAAGTGCATTATTGTTCATATTTGCTATATCGAGTTTTTAGGGCTCAGAACGGTCATTATAAATTGTGATTTTTATAATAAAATTTTCATCAAGTGTGGTGATATGCCTCCAAAAAAATGCAAATCCATCAGACAAGTTCAGCAGAAAGCAAAGAAAATAAAATTACTTTGAGAAAGTGAGACAACCGAACAACATGATCGAAGACTTATGGATCAGCAGAGAAGAGCCAGTATATCTAGGGCGGCAGAGAACTTGGAACAGCGTGAGGCCCGACTTGAGCATTGTTCATCATGGTAGGATTTTTTTTTATAGTGCGATTTACGTTGTTACTTGAAAACAAACTTTATGTCTAACCCGGGCAATGCCGGGTATCTCCGCTAGTTACTCATAAAACTTTCATCTTATAACTATTTTCATTTAAGTCATGCAATATTGGTTGATGTTTCACATCAAAAGATAAGAAATCCACAAATATGGTCTCATTTAAAAGATTCCATGTTAATTTTTGAAATATTCTTGGCATTGCTGAAACAAAATTTGACCAGACTTCTAAGCAAAATCAATCTTTTTTTAGAGATTGTTTTTGCTTGGACGTAATTAAAAACAAAACAAAAAAAAAAACATTTTTTCCATTGCCAAAACTATTTTTTTTTCGCAAATTGCAAAGAATGTGATCGGCAGTGCAACCCTGTGTGTGTGTGTGTGTGTGTGTGTGTGTGTGTGTGTGTGTGTGTGTGTGTGTGTGTGTGTGTGTGTGTATTCATTCATTCATTCAGTCTTGGCTTGAGCACCTTAGCAGTGACCAATGGCAAGTTGCATTTTGGAAAATAAAGAACTTGTGTACTGTAATTCACATATATGTAACTTTTGAATACTGTGTTAATATATGCCATTCAAATGTTTATTTTGCAGAATGAAAATGGGCCTTGTCCATTAATAGCCATTATAAATGTTCTGATTATGAGAGGAAGAATAAAGTTAGCTTCCGTTGTAGATATTGTGACTTCAGAAAAGTTGATGGAATATTTAGGTGATTGCATCTTGGAAAGCATCCCCAAAGTAAGTTTTATTTAGATTTTTTTTTTTAAATAAACAATTGCAGTTTATGTACTGTTTCTTATTTTAGTGTAAACATGTATTAATTAGATAAGTCCTTATAGCCCATTTTTTGACATACATAAGAAAATTTCTTCTTTTCTCTATAGTTCTGTTTCTCATTCCTGCAGACACCATATCAACTTCTAGAATTGTCATAAGAAAAATTACCATCGTATATGACAGAACTGATTGTCTGAGGATTTTGTTACATTTTTCACTTTACATGTGTGTGTGTGTGTGTGTGTGTGTGTGTGTGTGTGTGTTAGATGATAGTGATCCAGGATGTCACAAAAATCTATTGTCAGAGGGAGATGTGAAGATGCTATTTATTTTATTTATTACAAGAATGCTCAAATTGAGTGTTATTGCACAGCACATGTCGCACATACTGAATTTAATGAACAAAACTGTTTTAGAATCCACAACTGTAGTATGACAAAAAAATTTTCATCTTGCAAATGAGTTTGAAGCTGTAGTCCTATTAGTCTCTTCTCATAAAACCAATTAAAAATAGTCTGACATCTGTTTTGTTGATCTTCAGGTGAAACTCTTTTCATACATTAAAAAGAAAAGCTATGAGAAATATGCGCATAAAACTTGGCTGGAGGGCATTTGGAAGGAGCAGTACAATTTCCAAGAGCAATTTGCCGTTATGTCCTAAAAAGAGTGTTTAATCAGTGCATCCTTTTAGTTTTTTATTTATGGATCAGAGACGTGGACTTTAAACTAAAAAAAAAAGATGTGCAGAGGCTGTGGACAACTCAGGGATGCATGCTCGGTGTAACCAAGAAACAATGGAAAAGGAACTTGTGTATCAGGAAAATGACAAGAGTTGATGATATAATATTAAAAGTAAAGACCTTTAAGTGGCAATAGGATGGACAGAACTGACCCCCATCGGACAACTGAAATACTAAAGTGGACACCAAGGGACAGGAATGGACCCAGAAGATGATATGGGAGTTGAATGGATAAAATTTGAGAGCATGTCACCGTGACATGGAAGAGACTAGCTCAAGACAGATAGTTGTGGAAGAAACTTTGGGGGGGGGGACCTTCATCCATCAGTGGATTAAAAATGATTGATGATGATTGAAATTAGTTTTACTTTTGAGACAGAGAGGGGGGAGGGGAGAGAAGATATTTTTAATCTCAAAACTGTGAATTATTATCATAGTGGCCTTAGAGTTATAATTCATATAAGCAGATTCTTAGCACATGTTTCCCTTCTCCAGGCTGCATATTTTCAAGCTTTGTGTGGTGTTTCTTATTATGCCATATTGCCTTTCAAAGCATTTGTGTGTCACTCAGACATACAATTCTATTTTATATGTGATATCTTGTGGAATTTAAATTTAAAATGTACAGATTGAAGCTTGAAATTATCTTGTAAAATAACTAGACTCATTAGTTCATAAAGCTTGAAGTGACTACCTTGGTAAATCCTTTATAATTAGTCCTGAGCCAAGTTTTCAATTTATTGGGTATTACTGACACTTATGAGCTTTAATTGCCGAATAGCACTAAAATGTAAATTTCTATTAGTAGTTCTAATTCTGACTATTAGATAGCTCTAATCATTCTACTATTCTCTTTTATGTGCATTATTTCAAAATAACTTGTACAATATTCTAGAGGATAATGCTTACCTTGGCATTCCTTGCTAGCGATGAGAAACATTTCACACACGTGTTTTCCGGTCTTTGTTGATATTATTGTCCTAAAGTCCGTTGTATGAGATGAATAGCTTTACTTCACACACTTTTCGTTGGGTATACTCATTGGATCTTCGCTTTAGGATTCAAACACATCAATTTTTACTGTTCTTTATACTCGAAATTTCCGCCCAGTCTCTGGGCATCCTCAGGAGCATGGCGACTTTTCCACCGATGTTCGTGGTTAAAAAAAAAATGGTTATTTTAATGAAACATAGATGGCGCTAGCCGGGCTTGATAATGAAATATATCCAAGAAAGTATATCCGAAGAATGGCAACAAGGGGTATCGGACTCCATTAGCGCGAAGTTAACCACGCCATCTATGTTTCATTAAAATAACCTTTTTTTTTTTTAACCACGAACATCGATGGAAAAGTGGCCATGCTCCTGAGGATGCCCAGAGACTGGGCGAAAATTGCGAGTATAAAGAACGGAAAAATTGGTGTGTTTGAATCCTAAAGCGAAGATCCAATGAGTATACCCAACGAAAAGTGTGTGAAGTAAAGCTATTCATCTCATACAATGGACTTTAGGGCAATAACATCAACAAAGACCGAAAAACACGTGTGTGAAATGTTTCTCATCGCTAGCAAGGAATGCCAAGGTAAGCATTATCCTCTAGAATATTGTACAAAATGTAAATTGTTTACAAAATAATGAGCTATGCTTATTATAACCATGATGCAGTGATGGTATTTTCCATAATGCAGGGTTCATCCTTGGACTAAAAAGGGGCAGGGTGCTTATTACGGGAAAAAGGACAGCCTAAACTTTCAAAGAGCATTAGAGTATACATTGACCTTACAAAAACAAGACCATACAAGCCACATTAATGCATCAGAAAAGTCCAACTGTAGTTCACTGTGGATATTAAAATATCATTATAATACATATTGTTATCAGTAAGTACTAGTTTAATTTGAGAAAATATCTTTTTTTTTTTCTTCAACATTTGAAATTGCTAAGGTACATGCAGTGTTTAAAAGTTCCTGCATTGGTGGGAATCTTCTACCCACAGTTCCTTCTGATTTTGATAGAATTGAACATATTTTTGGAACTGACAAATTACTACTCTCAATATCAGTTTGAGAAAGAAACATTGATTTGTACTCATCCCACTCTAATAGTGAATTCAAAGCTAACTGAATTTATTTGTACCACTTACTGGTCATCCATGTAACACTTCGCAGTAAACTTGAAAACTTCACCGTCCTGGAGTGGGAATCGAATCCCGCATCTCCCGATCACAGGTCGAATATGCTACCCATTACACTACTCAGGACATTGTGACGCAGGAATCTGAGGACTGTCAGATTCCTGTGCCTCAGTTGCTTCGAAGTTGACTGTCCTGGGTGGTGTAATGGTTAGCATACCCGACCGGTAATCGGCAGATGCGGAGTTCAATTCCTGCTCCAGGACGATGATATTTTAAAGTTTTCTGAAAAGTGTTACATAGATGACCAGTAAGTGGTACAAGCAAATTCAGTTTGCTTTGAATATTCTATCGATTTTCCATGTATCATGAAGAATATTTCTTCCTCCATTAATCTTTATGTAGGTTGAAGTACTTGGCCAGTTCCATTACTCCAGCAATTCCATAATTCCATAAAGGCTTATCTAGAGTTGTTTCTGATCCTACTTTTCTAAGATACTAAGATTTGTAATAATAGACTGGTTTTCTAACCGTCTAGAAATGGTTTCATGCAAATTATCAATAAATGTATGTGCATCTCTTTCAAATGGACAGTTAGGGGTAGGGTGGTCATTTTAGGCTTAAAGGACTTTAGGGCAATAACATCAACAAAGACCGGAAAACACGTGTGTGAAATGTTTCTCATCGCTAGCAAGGAATGAGTGGGATTTTTTAAATTAAAGAGCAGGCAGGGTGCAGCACTCTCCTAAAAATAGCTAGGATGAACCCTGATCATGAGCTGCAGTGCTGTGATTACCAATTAAAGAGAACCAGTAAAAGTGATAATAAGTATGCAGTCCACACATAATAGATATGTACCAATAAATAAAGGTAGTTGGATATGCACAATAGCTCATTAAACCATAAAAAAAATAATGCAACCATGGAAGCTTGCAGCCCAGCTTGGGTCTTGATCTCCAGTAAACGTTTGGAGCAAGGCTGGTTGCCAGATTCAGATTTGAAAATCAAAATCTAGCACCAGTCTTTCAATTGTCTCTTAACTAGTGTGCATATCCAACTACCTTTTCCCATAAAACTATGTTCAGCACTTAGTTATTTACTATTTAATGAGATTATGGTTATGTATATTTGCTTTTCAAAGAGTAGAACACTGCCTTTATCCACAGAAATGTAAGAATTCCTGAATGATACTAGTACAGCAGTCATTCAAATTTCTTGCATGTGAGAGTAATTTTCATTTGTTGTGATGTGATATTTCATTTGATTAGGACCTAAGTACTCTTTATACATGTGTGTATGTGTGAAAGATAAATAGTGCTTGATGTTGTGGTCACAGAACCTAAGAAAATGTAATCAGCCTTTTTTTTTCTTTTGTAATTCTAGAATATACCTGAAGGTGCACAGTTAAATTTTGAACAAAATATTCATGATGCAATGGCTGTTTTACCTAAACTACAAACTGGCCTAGATGTAAATGTGAAGTTTACTGGGTAAGGAATAAAAACTTTTCTGTTTGTGCAATTTCATGCTAACTTTGGAGGAATTTAGTGTGTAGTATGACTTTTGCTTTTTTTTTTTTTTTTTTTTTAAGCTCGTGTGCAGTTTTAAAAATTGTTATGCTTATAGGACCCCCAAATGCTACCCATATGATCAAGCAATAAATTAATGACATTCTATTCTTGCACCTACTTTTATGGTATAGCAGTATTATGCATAGATACCTTGTTTCAGGAAAATGCTGTGCTTGATTGATTGTTCATCCGTTTGACAACCAAAAGAAGCACATTTCATACTGGATATACATACCTAATTCTGATTGGTTCGATTTGAAAAAACATGCGAAGGAGTTAAAAGTTCAGAACTAATCTCACAGGATTTTGGGGACAATTCTTTTTATTACTATGTTCAGTAATACCCTGTTTATTTTATGAGCAGGTTTGCCTTGTTTCCATAGCAAGGTTCAGTCGAGTCTTGACTGTTGTGTAGAACTGTTTCAATACCAATCTTGTACAGGCTGTTTCAAAAGTAACTGTACCCTTATTTCTCCCCTCTCTCAGAAGCAAAGAAATGAATTGCCTTTGACCATTTTTACTTTCATAATTATTCCATTACAATTGATGTTGAAAGTGACCTGCACAAACATCCGAACAAACCTGTGTCGAAAACAGCATGGAAAACCTTCAATCCAACAGGAATAGGAGAGAGAGTAGTCAAGACTTGAGGTCAACCAGCAGCATGGAGAAGTGTCAGGAGAGAAGATATTATATGGAAGACTGAAAGTCAAGCAGTAAGTAGTAGGTGTGCAGTTCAGTTGTGTAAGTTGTTATTGCATGATTTTGTCACTAGAGAAGCATCTTTTTGGTTGAATATGGTGACACTACTGCATTAAATTTCTGGAGTTCAGATAATTAAAAAAAAAAAAAATTGTGGCCCTCTGGCTCTCCAACTGAACTCACCTGAATTTTATCTTTGAGAAGCTAAGAAATGTAAAGTTTATGAAGAAAATCTACATATACTTCAGAAACTCCAAGCCACTGTAACTACATATGTTATAGGCATACCATAAGAGAAGCTGATAAAGGTTTTTGATAAAACGAAACAAGTTCTGTTTATGGAGGTCCCTTTCAACATCTGTTGTAATGGACTAAAACCCGGCACAGTGGTCGTTAAACCCCAAAACAGCACCAACAAAAGAGCACTTTAAATATGTAATTAAAAATGGTCTTTAACAAATGAACTCATTTTGTTTTAACAAATGAACTCATTTTGTAATATTAAATTGGTACAGTTCTTTGTTTTGAAGTTGGTGTATCATTATTTTCCCATAGGTGTTATAGTTACTGTTAATAAAAATGTTTAATAATAAATTAATTTGTAATTGCCTAAAATTTCCAAACACTCTGAATTTAAAATCTCAGAACTTTAAATGCTAATCAGCTAAGGTGTTGTTACCCTTCCATGTTGATATATCCTCTGCTCGTCGTGCTAAAATAGTTCTGGTAACCCTGCTCTAAAAGCTCTCGTAGGGGTGAGAAAAAAATGGAATAATAGTAATTTCTTGAACTTTCATGATTTTTTGATATAAAATAATCAGTTTGATAATATTGAAGGTTCGTCAGCAATAATATACTCTTTGACAGAAAAAAAAAAGGTCATTGCACCTAGAAGGAAATATCCAATGGAGACAAAATGTGGTACATTTAACATACATGTACAGAAAACAAAATGAGTAAAATTTCAGAACAATTGGATGATTTATGGGACAGCAGGAGCTACACAAAGTGAGCATGTCAACATGATCCACCTCTGGCCTGGATACAAGCTGTTACCCAATGTGGCATTGATTCGTAAAGTTGGCAGATGGTGTTCTGGGGGATGTCTTGCCAAATGGCCTCCAATTGGCCAGCTAATCTGTCAACATTCTGGGAAGGTCACAGGCAACGCCCCATCACATCCCAAATGTGCTCAATAGGAGAGAAATTTGCCAGGCCAAGGAAGTGTGTCGTAAGCACGAAGGCAGTCCATGGAGAGGCGTGCCATCTGACTGATTTTTACTGGTGGAAGTTTCAAATTTAAATCTTGCAGTTTTACTTATCGTGCCCTAACCAGGAGAATCGCTTTTCTGTTTTGCACGTGCTAAGTTCATTAGTGTCCTTGTTTGTTGTGATGTTTTGTTGTGGTGCATATTTCTTTTTCACAAAGAGACGGATTGTTTCGTAAAAAACTATCTATGTGTGCCACTTAATAATACTAGTTACTACTGACAAGGCTCTTAGCAATGTTTGCAGGTATGCTATTGTAGGCACTTTCTTTCGATGGTGAATCGAGGTTAGCATGACCACTTGGGGTGGCCTGCAGCTACGCAACCCCATTTTATGCAGGGTTTGATGTACTATGTGTTGTGACGGGTCTGGTTCACTTCGTTGACAGGTACATTTCGTCGACACTATACAGTATATGTAAACAATCGATTCCTAAAAAACCGAAAAAGAGTTCAGAGCCACCAAATTTAATACACTATCTCATGATACTGTAACTTTAGATCGTAGACGGTTTCTGGAAAAGGTCTGGCCCAGGGTGAAGAGGACCCCACACAACATTTTCGTAAAATCTACAGTTTTCAATTTAGAACCACCAAATTTGGTATACTATCTCATTATACCCTTACACCAACTTAGACCATAGACGGAAGAGGTCGGTGCCCGGGGTGAAGGGGGCCCCATACAACATTTTCGTAAAATTTACAGTTTTCAATTTAAAACCACCAAATTTGGTATACTATATCATTGTACTCTTACACCAACTTAAACCATAGACGGAAGAGGTCTGGGTAAAGGGGGACCCATGCAAAATTTTTGTAAAATCTACAGTTTTCAATTTGGAACCACCAAATTTGGTATACTATCTCATGGTACTCTAACTTAGACTGTACATGATTTTTGGAAGGGCCGGGGCCCGGGGTAAAAAGAGTGCCATACGGAATTTTCTCAAAAATTTCCATTTTTTACTTAAGAACTGCAACTCAATTCTGCACTCCAATACCCTATCTGCGAGCTAAGTTAGAGTACCATGAGATAGTAAACCAAATCTGGTGGTTCTAAATTGAAAACTGTAGATTTTAAGAAAATGTTGTGTGGGGGCCCCCTTTACCCCAGGCCCCGACCCCTTCCAAATACAGTGTACAGTATTTATCATGAGATAGTATAGCAAATTTGGTGGTTTTAAATTGAAAACTGTAGATTTAAAAAAAAATTGTGTGGGGGCTCTGACCGTCGGGTTCCGACCCCTTCCAAAAACCGTCTACAGTCTAAGTTAGTTTCATGAGATAGTATACCAAATTCGGTGGTTCTAAATTGAAAACTGTAGATTTTACAAAAATTTTGAGGAATCAACTGTTTGTATACATAGTGTCGACGGAATGAGTTGTCGACGAAGTGATTGTCTACGAAATGAACGAGACCGGTTGTGACTCACTACTTCTATCACCAGCATTCAAATTACCGGTGAGTTAGACCACAGTATCTCTTCTGTTGGCTTGTACCATACAGGATAGCTTTCGCTCACCTCTAGCATCAATGAGCCGTGGTTGGCCCACACCATGCCGGCAGTTTGTGGTTTTTTCCATCTTGGACAACTTTTTGAAGGTACTAACCATGGCTGACTGTAACAACTCCACATGCTTTGCCTTCTTGGAAATGCTCTGACCCAGTTGTCTGGCCATTACAATGTGGCCTTTGTCAAACTCACTTAAGTCCGCTGCCTTTCCCATCTGAAGAACAAGAATAACATTTTTTCAATTTACTTCCGATATTGGAGGTTATATTATTTAACGTGCATTAATGCATTTGCATTTTTGAACTTCACTTTTAGTTGGTAAAGTTCGATGAACACTTACCGCACGTGGGGCTTGGCTTTCAATTCATATTTCCGTTATGTGGATGCGGCACGGGGGTTGTTCATTTGGCCACGGGTCAGCTTTTTTTTTTTTTTTCCGTTGGAATTTATTTTGCCTCATCACCAAATGAGTTTTTTTCCTTTGCTGCATCCTCATTTACTTCAATATTTATTCATACCCGAGTACTTTCGGTAATACACCTTTACCGTCTTCGAGGGGACGTTTTGCTCCGACTAGCACGGACCGTGTCAGCTGGGCATTTCGGTGGTTCTCGCGGGCTGCTTCTGTCATCGGCTATCGCTTCTTCTTGGGCGTTGTGGCGCCATCTCTTGTTGGTCAGTGATCTCATTTAATTAAAATTGAGCAAAAAAAAAAAAAAAAAATGAAAAAATGAAAAAGTTCGAAAAATGAGATCACTGACCAACAAGAGATGGCGCCACAATGCCCAAGAAGAAGCGATAGCCGATGACAGAAGCAGCCCGCGAGAACCACCAAAATGCCCAGCTGACACGGTCCGTGCTAGTCGGAGCAAAACGTCCCCTCGAAGACGGTAATGGAGTATTACCGAAAGTACTCGGGTATGAATAAATATTGAAGTAAATGAGGATGCAGCAAAGGAAAAAAACTCATTTGGTGATGAGGCAAAATAAATTCCAACGGGAAAAAAAAAAAAAAAGAAGTGGACCCGTGCCGCATCCACATAACGGAAATATGAATTGAAAGCCAAGCCCCACGTGCGGTAAGTGTTCATTGAACTTTACCAACTAAAAGTGAAGTTCAAAAATGCAAAAGAATAACATTGATTAATATCAGTATCAGGTGGTGTTTACACTGTTTCATGACCTTCACATCAGTGGCGGCTTTTCAGGTAAAGTAGGTGAAGTGCCTCTTCACCTATTTTATTTGAAATAAGGTTTCATTTAATAATTTCGTATAATATATTCTTCTTTTGCCTTTATTGCGTGCTAAAATACACAAAATTTTGATAAGATATCAATTCACAATGCGCGTCCAATACGGAAAACAAGTCCTTATACGTAAAACAGTTCAAGTGAAGAGCTGAAATGAGAATGCTTGAAAGTCTGCACTTTTCGCCCGAGTTGCCATGGTAACTGTGACGTCACCCTCCCCTATCTGCCGGGCAAGTGAAGTGTTTTAGCTTGAGACGCCAAGCCTCTGCACCTGAAGTCGTGACCTTCCGAAGAGATCGCAGTGGAACTGGAATCCTTGGCAGTCCACTAGCTAGGGCTTTGCGGTGTTTCGGTACATACTTTCCGAAAGAGATTTGTTTTTTCGTGTTTTGTGATTATTTGTTAAAAACTTCATTAGTTACTTTAGTTTCGTGTACAGTTTAACTGACAGTGATAGTTTTAGTTTTCAGTATGTATCCTGTGAACGACATTGTCTGTAATTTATTGCAAACTCCGTTCAATCGGTGGAAAGATGAAAATAAAAGAGACATTTTACTTCAACAACGACCGACAGATTCACTGACAATTGTCGCCAAGAAAGAAATCAAGAAGAGCGGCAAATCTTACAATATTAATTTTAAAAATTGTTGGTTTACTGAATATAAATAGCTTTGCAGCCCTTTTATGTTACAAAAACTATTTTGATGGCCCTGCTTATTTTTTAGTAATAAAATTTGGCGTGGAATAAAGACAATTTTCAGATTTCTTAAATATAAAACGGTCACTTCACAAACGTGGGGATTCTAGCAAACACCTGAAATGTGAATTAATGCTGAATAATTCTGAAAAGAATCAGAATACCACTGCCGATGCCCCGAGGGAGAATGCTAGGCTTTTGAAAATGCATTTCAGCGAAAGCGTTTGTTTAAATATACTTTTCCTGCAGACAATGATTAATGCAGTACTGTATTTGAGTAAACAAGAACTAGCATTCCGTGACCATGACTAAGGCATTGGCTCGATAAATCGTAGAAATTCAAGGAATTGCTTTCACTGTTGATATCAAGAACTCCTTTTAAAAATTCAAAATCAATACGAAATGATAAAAAATGTCCACAGGTGACTCAAAAACTATTCAAAACGAATTAATTGAATGTATTTCTGAATATATAAACAATCAGGTCAAAAATGAAATAAATGAAGTTCAATGCTTTTATATTCAAGTAGATGGGAAGACATAGCCAGACTTCCGAGTGCTTTTTAATAATAAGATCTGTTGATTCGGAAGGTGTATTGGTTGAGCGATTTTTGGGTTTCCATGGTGTGAGTGAAGATAGAATGTCAGAAGCTTTATACAAAATGCTAGACAAAGTTTTGGAACAGTGTGATTATCAACACAAGTCAATAGGACAATCATAAAGAGGATAATGTTACGATGGGGCAAACGTAATGTCTGGACACTTTACTGGACTCCAGAAAAAAAATGAAGCATAAAGCTTCTCAAGCTGTTTTTGTTATTGCTTAGTACATCGTTTGAACCTTGTATTACAGCAGAGTTTTTCTAAAATTTCTAAGTGTCGAATATTTTTTGCAAGCCTCAGTGTAATTCCTTTGTTTTTTCACCACTCAGCGAAGCGATCGCTTCGCTGAGTGGTGAAAAAACAATATACTCACATCAACAACCGCGAGATGCATACCAACCATAACGGAAACTCGATGGTCGTCCACTTCAAAGTTAGTATGTGTAATAGTTGAAGATTGGGATAAATTGAAGGAAGTATTCGAATTTCTCACAAATAATGACCAATCAGAAAAAAATCAATTCAACTTGCCCAAGGGTTTTTAAATGATATGAACACTTTTGAATTTACATTTTTGGGAATAGTATTTAATTAAATATTTGACTTCACCGATCTATTATTCAAAATTTTGCAGAAAAAATCAATAGACATAAACTACTACTGTGTTACTCAAATTAAAAACAATTGAAATTTTACTCAAATTTAAAACAAATTAAAATTTTGAGCTATAAAAGGAACGATGAGGTATTTGGAAGACTGTTTGGAAAAGCTAGCAAAATCACAGAAATAAGCAGATCTAAACAGGAATATGCTACTCTTACACCAGAAACAATTTTTCAAAATTATAAACAATTGTATTTTGAAATTTTGTACCACATTCTTATGGAAATGGATATAAGATTTCAAGACTGTGAGAAACTTAAACTTCAATTTGCCTGGCTTGCTGACACAACCAAATTCGACCAATTTAATTCATGCTTTCCCTCTCACGCTTTTGAAAATCTACAACATTTTTACGGAAATTTTTTTTCTAAACACCAGTGCCTTAAAGATAAACTGAGTCTTGTATATGCTAATGAAAAATTAAGAAATATATCGACTCATGAACTTCTTCGAGTGCTTCATGGAGATAAAGGCATTTTTACAGAAGCTTATAAATTGGTTTCCCTGATTTTAACAATTGCATCTGCAAGTGTTTCAGTGGAAAGAAGTTTTTATTGCCTTAAAAGAATACAAACTTACTCTAGAAACACTATTTCTCCAGATAAACTTGCTTCTTTGGCAAATATTTCTATTCAGAAAGACATTTTCTTGATGTCATGAAGAAACACCCATTTTCTGACGACATAATTGACAAATTTCCAGCTTTAAAGGGAAGAAGAATTAATCTAATATATAAAAAAATAGGTAAGTTCTCATTAACTGATTTTCATTTAAGACAGTAGATATCTTTTCATATTGCTCTTGTAGCTCTTCACCTATTTTTCCTACCACGAGCCGCCACTGCTTCACATGCACCATTGTTCACCTGCAGTTGCTTTGATTTTTTTCATAAAGATGCAATGGTCGTAGCATTTTGGCTCTTCAGTGTAATTTCAGAGTGTTTTGTGTGAAATAAAATTTTATGCATTATTGTGGATTGTGGATTTCAAGCAAGTATGCTGAAAGTTTTTTTTTTTTTTTTTTTTTTTTAAAGTTATATTAAACATTAGTAGAAAAATTATCTTAGTTTTTGGTTTGTTTATTAATCTCTTGTTACTTCATTTCTTTTTTTTTTTTTTTTTTTTGCCAATAGGATCTCTGACTTTGAGTATACTCCTGAATGTATAGTGTTTGACTTGTTAAGGATACCATTGTATCATGGCTGGTTAGTTGATCCACAGACACCAGATGTTCAAAGAGCTGTTGGGACGTGCAGCTATAATCAGCTTGTTGAGAAAATCATTAACTGCAAATCATCATTTGACCCAGATGAAGCTAATGATGGTCAGTGACTATTTGTATTTCTAATTTTTGCTATGTTTCTACATGCATGTGTTTGTATTTATGACTTAATTTTCCTGAAGTTATCTTGTGTTTTGCTAAATAGGTTTGTGATTAAATTAACATTTTGTATGAGCTTCAGTAAATTAATTGAAACCTAAATGTAAGGATACTGTCCAAAATGAACAGTGAACCTGAAATGTTGAATTTTTTGACAATTCTTACTTTTAAGAAAAGGGAGGGAAGTACTAAGGGCAAATGCTAAAAATTTTGAAAACATCATTGAAAAAGGTTTAATTTAGATTTCTGTTGCCATGACTAAATGTTTATTGTGAAATGAGATTATATGAGGCATATTTGGAATGTAAGTACTTTTGTGAATATTTTTGCTGCAGCACTGCAGTCGTGATATTGCGCATGTGCACTGACTTCCCATGCATGTGGACAAGCCCAGATGCCATTACAAGAACACGAGATCATGTTTGTGTGTTGTTCTGTGCATCATGCTTAACACTTTCACTGCAGCGTGACAGTGAATGGTGTTGTGATTTTGGCTTAATATTTCCCTTCCTAAAACCTTGGGCACTTGAAGAGAGTTATATATTTTGTTACTGGCACTGAAAATGAGTCTCCAACTGTCTAAAAATGACGACAGCTCTGGTATAGTGGATTTTTTCCCACATGGTTTAGGGAGGAGAAAGTAAGTTGACTCCCCATAGACTTAATACAGCATGCACTTTTCACTGGAGTGATTATTTTCCTTTGAATGTCACTGGTTTTGTGGTGAAGAGAGCTATCAATAAATAAATACTTAGAGTGACAATAAAAAAGCATTTGCTGCTATCAATAAATAAATACTAGAGTTGCAATAAAAAGTATTTGCTGCTATCAATAAATAAATTCTTGAGTGGCAATAAAAAGCATTTGCTGCTTACAGTTCATACGTGAAAGGGCAGCCTATTGAGGACGCTAAGGGATTTCAAGAAAGCCCATGTTTACTTCAAAACTTAGTTTTGTGGAAACAACAGATTTATTCAGGCAGGCTATCTCCAGTCCCTCTCAAGCAAAAGTTCTTCAGCAGGCACATCCTGATGTGGAAATAGATAATCCCGATAATTTGTCATCATATGCAGAAACATATTCTTTTAGTAGCTGTAGTACGATCAGAAGTGAAAATAAAGAATGTGACATTCTCTCTCATACTCCGCCTCAACAGATTTTAGCTACACATTGGTATGATGTTCCCAACGTCACGAGAATAATTCTGTTCACTAGTGTACTAGGACGGAAAATTAATATGACAGATATTGAACCAATCGAATTTTTTAATCATTTTGCGACTGAAGAATTTTACTTTCTATGTAGATCTCTGGCAGTCTTAACACGATCTTATTGCGAAATATGCAATTCATGAGGCAACCTTAAAAGGGTTGTCTTATGCTATAAACGTGCTTTATATTAAATATACATAATATCTAAGGTATTGTTTACCTGATATTGTCAAAGTATTTCGCATGTTGTTGCTCCATGAGGCACGTGATTTCATGTGTGGGGTTGACACATACGTGAAGACACGTTTCATGATTTTGACACTTCTTTTGCATCTCTCGCAAATTTCAAGGACCGTTCTCCAGAGAATTGTGGCAGATCTTGTGAATTAACAGGTGGCCTCGTTCTACAATGAGGGGATCCAAAACTGGTACATCCCATTACCATAAATGCCTCAATAATGGCGGAAACTACATAGAAAAGTAGTTTAAGGGGTTGCAAATCTGATAAAAATAAAAAAATTTGCAAATACATCATTTAATTTTAATAGCCTAACGGTACTTACCTTCTGAATGTACCTCATATAATTTTCTTTCCCCACATTTAAATATTTTATTAAATGTATTGTAAATTTTCTCAAGATAATACACATGGTTCCCACAGTCCTTATAACTCCTTAAAAGTCCTTAAAAATTGCTTATTTTTTTAGGGTGCTTAAAAGTCCTTTATTTTTGCAAGAAATTTCCCAAAGTGCTTAAAAAGTACTTTTTTTTTTTCTCCTAACTGCCTGCATGAAATGCAGAAGCTACAATGTAGTGCGTACAACTTTTGATGCTGGTTGGCAATGTTGAGGATGACACCATGTGACATCATCAGAAAGCCCGTGGGAAGCATGGGGCAGGAGGAGCTCTCGGCAGTGACTCATGGCGAATTTGACTTTGGTTTCACAATTCAAGCCATGAAATAATTATGTGCAATATCCAAAACTAGATCTTGTAACTTTAATTACAGTTTTATGGTTTACATTCCTTTTTGTTGCATATGTGATTATTCTGTCATGAAAACTGATTTGACCAGCAGAACTGATTTTTAAATTGCATAAATTCTAGTTTATTACATCCACAGACTTGAATTATATGCAGAGGTGCCAACTATTACGGATTGTCCGTAATTATTACGGTTTCGACTGTCAGATTACAGAATTGCGGATTTCAGTGCGTTTTGGAGAATCTCAATTTTGTATCCTTTTTTGTTAACCTTTTTAGTGCGATGTGGCTGATTCGTCGGCGTTCGAGTTTGATCCAAGTATTTTCCGAATCAGACGGCAGATATCAGTGTCGATGATCATATCATTTATCAATCATATCGTTTGAAATGGAATCTCCATGAATCATATCGTCAAACAGCGATATTATCGAAAGAATCGTAATATGCCGCAAGAGTCATATCGTGAAATAGTTTGTGCTTGCTATCGGGCTTCCCACGCACTTTCTCCGTGTGATGAGAGAAAGGCTACTTTAGCCACTTTTTCGAGCCCCGTTCGAAGTGCAATAACGCGCAACTCATCGCAACGCATGGTCCCGCAATGGCAGGTGTTTATTTTTTTGCGGACTTTCACCGTGTGGGAGAACGATATGCGGTGTTTTATTACTAGAAGCTCTTCACATTATTCATTTCTTTTTCCTAAACAAACAGACACAATCGCAAAACTCTGTGAATTACGAATCCCCCTCTTTTTCCAAACTAGCGTTAGCAGAGGATGACTTTATTGACAGCTTGTTCCTTAGACTAGCAGACATGCTTTTTCCTACTGCGTTAAATGTTTTTGTAAGGTTATTTAAAATGGCTTGTTGTAGTGAGAGTGAAAGTTTGCCAAGTGATAGTGATGATTTTGAATCATCCGAGAGTGATATTGGCCAAGCAACATCAAGCCAGAAAACTAGCCACCATGCCACGTGCACAATATCTTCCGAAAGTGAAGATCTTGATAGTGAATCTTCAGGTCATGAAAGCGAATGGGAGGATGTAATAGAGAGAAGTGATGAACAACCTTAGCATCCCTTTGATTATCATGAAATGCAGGGGCCCAAACATGCTCCTGCAACTGATGTGGCACCTATTGCATATTTTTACTTATTTTTTACTAATTTCATCCTCGGAATTATCATTTCTGAAACAACAAAAAGGTTTCTCCAGGAACATCCAAATCTTTCTCCAAAATCTCAAGCTAGGAAATGGAAAAATGTTACAAATGCTGAAATAAAGGTTTCCTTGCGTGCCTTCTAATATGGGAGTAATCAATAGCCCATGTAGGACGAGATGATTACCGAAGGCATATCCAGTCAAAAAAACACGAGGATAATGTAAAATGAAAGACTCAATAAAAGCCTTTGGATGATTTTTTTGCAAAAAGAATGAAAATAGCGTGATAAATGCTGAATTACTATTTACTACATCCATTGTGGAGCATAACCTACCTATATCATGCTGGTCCCTTGTTTCATGCTATGTTCCCAGACTGTGATATTGATGAAGCTGGATATCCTAAAGCAGATGTGGCGTGGAATGAAATATCTAAGATGAAGGATTCATCTGGCCTTCCCAAGTATTCTGCATTGCCTAAACTAATGTTGGCAATATTGACTATCCCTCACAGCAATTCTTCTACAGAGAGAATATTTAGTATAGTAAGGAAAAACCTCACATACTTCTGCCCAACAATGAACACCAAAACATTAAGTGCCCTTCTTGTACAGAAAAGTAAAGCATTTTCCTCAGGTGAGCCATGTTATAAAAAGAAGTTTTCTGAAAAAGAATATACCACTGCAAAACAAGCAACAAGGGAGTCTTTATGTCAGCAATGACATCAGGTAAGTACAATATTGATAATTTAATTTCATAATTTTTTATCAGGATAGTGTAAACATATAAGGTTATTACACATTTCACACATTAATTTCTCATGAAATACCCTTTCCGAACGTTAACAATGAGGTTTCGAATGGTGATTACTGATAGGCTTCTCGGAAGGTTGTCACCTTTCACAAGTATTACATGTTACACAGTAATATTATAATATTGTCCTTAACTTTGAAAAAAAAATGGTGTGTTCCATTACTGAAACATTACTGAAAAATCCCCAATTGATTACTGATACGTTCTGCTAGAGGTTGGCACCTCTGTATATGCAACAATATAGCATGCTTCATCAACAGACTTTAGTTTGTATAGTTAAGTCATGTGTAAAAGTATATTTGTATGTATATTATTTTCATGCACATGTAATTTGTAAGGCCCTTAAATTTTTTTTTAAGTTGCTATTTTTAAAAGTCCTTAAAAAGTGCTTATATTTTTTGGGAGAAAATGTGTGGGAACCCTGTATACAAAATAAAGGTGCTGGTTGAAATTAATTTTTGTTTAATGGGTTAGGAGACTTCATCATGTTAAGTTTTTAGCAAGAACTGTAAAAGAATTTAATTATTGTCAGAACTTTTCATTTTTAAGTGTATGTGATTCTTAATGCAAAAATTAAGCATTTTTAGATAATCTTACACTGTCCAGTATTTGTGTGTGCAGAGCTCTCTCCCCTAGCCCCTCCCCTTAAGCCACATTATGCAGTCTTTGTATGTCTTTTTTAGTTAAGGTCCATGTCTCTGCTCCATACGTAAGCACTGGCAGGACACATTGATTAAACACTTTTCTTTTAAGACATATTGGCATATTGCACTTAAAACTTGTACTGTTTCTTCCAAAAGCTCTCTAACCAAGTTTTATACATCTATAAGTTTCTTCATCAATGTGACCTTTGCTTGATATCTGCTCTCCAAGGTAAATATAGGTATCAGATATATCCAGCTTTTCCTCATCAATCAATGAATCTTCATTTCGTGTAAAAGGCATCATATACCAGTTTTGCCTTCTGAAAGTTCATTTTTGATCCCACTTCTTTATTTTCGTCAGCAAACTCCTGGATTATACTTTGCAGCTCAAAAGAGCCAGTTGCAAATATGACTACATCATCAGCAAAACGAAGGTGAGTTAAATAATCTCCATTGATCTTTATCCCTTTGTTTTCCCAGTTCAATGATTGAAATGCTCGTACATTGTGCAATGTGGCATCAAAGAGTTTGAGAGATATAGTGTCACCTTGTCTTACCCCTTTCCAATTTTTATTGGTGCTGTATCCTCAAATAACTGATCCTTTGCACTTGCATTTTCATAGATGTTACTAATACTACTAATGTGTGTATCTTCAATGCTACAGGATTTCAAAGCTGTTGCACCTGCTGATGATTTCACAGAATCGAAGGCCTTTTCATAATTGATAAAAGCCATACACATGGAAGTTCATATTCCCTCGTTCTTTCAGTTCTCTCAGCACATGGATATGATCTATAGTGCTGTAGTCACTCCTGAATCCAGCTTGTTCTCTTGTTGAGACATGTCCACTGTTACCACTGTTACCTTGAAGCGATGTGAAAGAATCTTAGTGAAGATTTTATAAACCACTGATAGGAGGCTGATAGGTCTGTAGTTCCTGAGATCCTCAATGTTACCTTTTTTTTTTTTATGAGCAGGATCATTGTAGCATTGTTCTAATCTTCAGGAATCTTCCCTTCATTGAGACATCTAGTGAAAACTTGGGCGAGTCTCGTTTCAATTTCTCCACTTGTTTGTTGTATAATGTCCACAATATTTCCATCTCCTCCTGGAGCTTTTCCCCATTTCATGTTCTTAATTGCATCTGCAGCCTTTACCAGGAGGACTGTTGGGATTTTGGTACTGTTACATTTTGTAATGTCTAGAGTAGATGTATCGTCCCTTTCATATAGTTTTGAGTAGAAATCTTTCACATACATACATATCACTAAGCTGTTCTCTGAGATTCAGAGGTTAGCTCCAAAAAGAAATACAAACTTCCAGATATTTTTACCTATTGTTGTCGTATCAAACTTCGCCATTTACAGCGATTTTGACATACAACTCGGGCTTCACTGATATCCATTACACGCCGTACACAAGATCTTTTATATTTCATACTCATAATCTTTTTCTCATGCAGACACTCCTGAATCTGATCCACCCATGTCTTCCTGGGCTTTCCTCTGCCTTTCCTTCTTGCCACTTGGGCTGAAAATATTTTCTTAGTAAGCATTTCATCACTCATTCTTTCAACATGGCCAAACCACCGAAGCATATTGGTCTCCACCTTGCTAACAACATTTTGCTTTATATTACACAACTGCAATACATCTTCATTCCTCACACAATCATATCGTGTCTTGCCACAAACCCCATGTAAGTAACGCATTTCTCCAGCACACAAACGACTCCTATGTTTTTTCTGCAGTACCCAGGTTTCACTGCCATACATCAGAGTAGGAACAATTACTGTTTCATACACAGCCATGCAGGACTCTCTAGAGAACCCATCATTTCTGTGAAAACCTCCCTGAGCAGCTATGACTTTCAAAGAAGAATTCACTCGCCTACTGATTTCACCATCCAACTTGTTCTCTCTGTCTAACGTGCTTCCTAAATACACAAACTCACTCACCTGGTCAATCACAGTGCCATTTATACTTACATTACATTCAGTGCTACCCATTCCTCTCTCAAACACCATAACTTTGGTTTTTCCCTTATTTATACTCAGTTTGACTTTCATGCAGACTTCGTGCATCCGAGTCAACATACTCTGCAACTCACTTTTGCTCTCTGCCAACAAGACAGTGTCATCAGCATACAGCAATCTGCACACATGGATATCACCAAGACATAAACCCCTATTATCTATTTTGGCCTCACGCATGCATGCGTCCATAAATATATTAAACAGCCATGGTGACATTACACAACCTTGTCTAACTCCTGCACCAATGGAAAACCATTTTGATAAAACACCATTCACTCGTACACAAGCTCTACTACCAGCATACATGGCTTTTACACTATTAAGTAGATTCCCAGTAACACCATATTCATTCAATACCTTCCACAAAAATGTCCTATTGACTCGGTCGTTAGCTTTCTCTAAATCTATGAAGGCAGTAAAAACTTTCTTCCCAACAGCCAGATACTTTTCAATCATCATGCGTAATGCAAAAATCTGGTTAGTGCAGCCTTTACCAGGCATAAAACCACTCTGAACATCCCACACTTTCAATGATGTAAGACCCCATACTTTTTCAATAACAACCTTACCAAACACTTTCCCTGGCACACTCAGTAGGCTAATACCACGATAGTTCTTGCATTCAGTCTGATCACTTTTTCTCTTATACAAGGGAACAATGATAGCATCCTTCCAATCCCGAGGGACCATTCCTAACTCCCAACACAACTGGCAAATTTCAGTTAACAGTCAATTATAGAGTCACCACCATACTTCAACATCTCTGCAGTTATGCCATCAACTCCTGGAGCCTTACCATTCTGAAGAGATTTTAGAGCTTTACACACTTCTTCTCTTGAGATCCCTCCTGTGCTTTCATCCCTCATTGTGACATCATCTGCATCTGTCTCAGAATCATTTTTGCTCTCCTGATCTAATAACTCACAGAAGTATGCACCCCATCTGTCACTTAACTCATTGGGCTCCCATATCATTTCCTCAATCTCATTCTTCACACAACTTACAACTTTGTTTCCCCTGTTTTTCCTGAGTCTCATGTACTTCCAGAAGGACTTTCTATCTTTCCAAAAAGCCAGTTCATGCCTTTCCACTTTCTCTTTCCTATCTTTTGCCTTACTGTGGCGAACCAGCTTAGCAGCTTTATGCTTCTTACAGCGATATTTATCCACAGAGACTCTACCTTGCAACATCCCCAAATAGGCTTCCTTCTTTTTCTTTACTGCCTCATCAATCTCACTATTCCACCAAGCATCACCTCTATTGTTACCCACTATTGTAGTGCCACAGACCTCTTTAGCAGCAGTAACAACACAGTTCTTAAAACATTCCCACTTCTTTTCTACATCCCTTTCACAAGATTTCAGATCCTTCAGTCATTCTCTGAGTAAGTCAGAATACCGCTGATGATCTTCAAGGAGCCTATCAACCTTTATTCTTTCTATCCTGGGTCTCTTCCCATTCCTTTTCCTCCAACCAACATTAAGTTTCACTCGAGACATTACCAAGTAATCAGAACCAACATCCGCACCTCTCATCACATGGGTGTCAACAACTAAGTGTTTCAAACGCTGATCATAAACAACAAAATCTATCACACTCTTTTGACCAAGAGTACGATTTTCCCAAGTATATGTGTGTATATACTTGTGGTTGAAAAATGTATTAGATACACACAAATCATTCTCAATGCAGAGTTCAATTAATCTTTCACCATTATCATTCACACAAGGATCATTAAACTTACCCAGAACATTGTCAGAGATTGCATTCTGCACACCTACTCTAGCATTGAAATCCCCTGCTATTATAATTTTTTCTTTTGCACCAAACTGGCTCAAAACAGCTTTTAGCTCATTCCAGAAATCTTCTTTCTTATCAGAAGGTTCCGAGTCACAAGGAGCATACACTACAACAATTACAATTCTCTGAAGTTTCACTTTCAAACGAATCCAGAGAATTCTCTCACTTATGCAACTATAGTGAATCAAGTTGTTCTTCATCTTTTCACTTAAAATCACACCTACACCAGCCTGTCCTCTCATATTATCCAATACTCCAGACCACACACTCACCGTGCCATTCACTTCTTCTACCCCAATTTCCTTCTTTTTGGTTTCACTTACACACAGCACATCCAGTCTATACTTATTCATCTCCTCAATCACCTCACTCACCTTGCCATTTATACCTCTAGTATTCCATACACCAATCTTACATTCACTCAGCCGAGATCGTTTTCTCATACGCCGTTTAGAAAGTCCAGGTCGATTCCGTGGTGGACCGTCCTTCTCAAGTGTAGTAGGTCCACCATATCCCACACTTGAGTCATTCTTAATATTCCTTTTTGTCTTTTTAATCAGGTAAGTACATCAGTGTGGGGGATTAGCCTACAGCTGAGGGTTCCAGCTGGTCATTAACCTAAGGATTCTGGAACAAAACCCAGAGGGTTGGGGTTTTTTCGCCAATGTCACACAGAACTAGCTTGCACCTCTCCAAGATTCACAGAGGCCCTAGTTGCTGTTGTGTGTGCCATTGTTACCACGGAGCGCCCCGAGGAGGCAAACCCATCGCTCACTACTACCGCCCGCAGAAATCTTTCACTCTTGTCAAAATTTTGTCTTTATTTCTTGTTACAGTGCCATCTTCTTTTCTCAGTGCCATAATCTGTTTTCTTCCCTTACTGAGATGCCCCTTTGCACTCTTTGGGCTTTGGTTGTTTTCAGTTGCTTTTCTCATTAGTTTACAGTTGAACAGTTGAATTTCCTTATGTCTTCAGTGATACTTTTTCATACTGTCTTGCATAGCTCTGTATATTCCATTTTGGAAGTGACATCTTCTTTATTTGTCCTCATCTCCCTTCTCTTTGCATCAGCACTTTTGCTTTTCCTGATATTTTCTTCATATGCAACTTGTTCTTAGTACCACCTGTTTTTTTTTTTTTTTTTTTTCTGTTTCCATAAGAGCCTTGGTTAATTTTCTGTTAACTTCAGAGATGTCCACTTCTTCTGATGTTAGATCTTCTAGTGTGGAGAATACACTGAAGTGTAAGGAAAACTGGTACACCAGTCTAATACTTGGTAGGTCCCCCACAGGAGAGCAGGACTGCAGAAATACGAAGGGGCATGGACTCCACTAGCTTCTGGAAATATACTGTAGGCAGTGCACACCATACTTCCTGCAGAGCATTCCACAATTCGGGGGCATTCCGACGTTTCGGATGCCTGTGTTCGACAGCACGTTGCATGGCATCCCAAATGTGTTCTGTCACATTCAGATCTGGGGACTTGGGTGGGAATGAGAACACCCCAAACTGAGATGAATGCTCCTCTAACCATAATGTGGCATCTCGACACTTGTGTGGAGGTGCATTGTCCTGTTTGAACAGGCCCAACCTATCAACATGAATGCAGGACATGAACGGGTGTACCTCGTCAGAAAGGATGTGCACCCAGCATTGGCCGGTCACAGGCATTTGTAGATGTACAAGGGGTCCCAATGAAGTCCAGCTAAACACACCCCATACCATTACAGACCCCACCAGCTGGTACAGTTCCTTGTTGACAGGCGGGATCCATGGCTTCATGGGGTTTGCGCCACACACTAATCCTTCCATGTGCCCGATACAGTTGGAAACGTGACTCGTCAGACCGAGATACTTGTTTTCAGTCATCCAGTGACGGCGTTGCCATGCCAAAGCAAGGCGCATAGCTCTGTGTCGTGCACCCATCAAGGGGACTTGAGTTGGGCGTCCGCTACCAGAGCCCATATCATGCAGGGTACGTTGCACAGTCCGGACGGTGATGCTTGTTGTGGCTTCAGCATTGAATTCCGATGATACCTGCGAGAGTGTTGCACGCCTATCAAATGAAAGGATTCTTGACAGCCGACGATGGTCACGTTCACCCAATATCTTTTTATGGCCACACTGGTATCATAGGTTGAAGGTTTTGCAGGAATTCTTGTAGTCATGGTACACCCTTGCAATGGTCGTCCGTGAAAATCTGAACTTCGTTTCTACCTCCGAAATACTATGGCCCATCTCACGAGCGCCAGCTATGACATGGCGTTGAAAATCGCTTAAATCGTTATTACTTGTCATTCTCATGCCAAAAACAGCTCAGACAGCTGCCAACGATGTCTATCACTTTATATACGCACTGGGGGACGCAACTGAGTCATCTGTACCAGTTTTTCTGGCACTTCAGTGTATGCTCCTCAATTCCAATTTGAAGGTATTATGATGCATTTTAGGGTTGGTCATGTCAGTACATTTTGTTTGTTTTATGAGCTTGCCATTTTCGAGTTTAGTGCTGAGGTACATCTCACCATTCTATGATCTCTCCCTGTGTTGAACCTGTTCAGCACACTGTAGTCTTCAATGACAAATTTCTTATTACACATAATAAAATCAATTTCACTTGTCATTCCATTGGGATGTTTCCATGTAGATTTCCTATGATGTTTTTTTTTTTTTTTTTTTTTTGGAAATGGAGTTCATGACGAAAAGCCTTTTATGCCTCTGCAAACTCTAGAAGAGTATTTCCACTCTGATTTCTGTTTTCATGTCCGAATTTACCTACCAAAGTTTCATTCTGTTGCTGGTGCCCTATTTTCACATTGAAATCACCCATAATGATCTTCAAGTTCCACTTGCCTTCATTATTTAGATGCTGAATTTCTTTGTAAAATTCTTCAACTTCTTCCTGAGGATGACTTGTGGTGGGTGCATAGGCTTGAATAATCTGAGTCTGGTATCTTTTTGAGAGTTGGATAACGTGTCATGCAGCTCTGTCTGAGGAACTTTCAACTTCTAGAACATTGTCCTTCGTGTTTATTTATTATAAATTCAACACCACTAGTTCTGCCAGTATCTGTCCCACGATAGTAGAAGAGATGTCCGCTTTTCACTTCAATAAATTCTCCTTTTCTTCTTACCTCACTTAGCCTAACAGTGTCCCACTTGATCCTCTGAAGTTCCTCTTCCAATTCAAGGAGCCTTGAATCAGTAGATAGAGGTTGTCCATTAAATGTAGCGAAGGTCAGCATCAGATGGCAGCCTAGTCCGGTTTTCCAGGGATTTTTAGCACCCTCTGCCTTCATGTTGCACTTATATTAGATGCAGTGGCAAGTGGCAAATGCAGCTGGGTAATTTTTGAAGTTTTTCCTCCTCTCACATTTCACTTCTGATGTCATTCACAGCATTTTTCACACCTGTATATCCCATGTGCTTTCGGCCACTTTAACAAACTGTTTGCTGTTAATAGTAAGAAACTTTGTTCATCATATCATTGCAGCTGTAATTTTAGATCGGGCTAAATAACTTGAATTTATTTATCATGCGGTGTAAATGATGTACCAATTTTGGTACAATCGCTGTTGTAGAATTAGAGTATAGATTGCTGCAGACTGCTCAAGTGGTTAGTAGTTTGCTCAAGACATCGTACTGGCTTTCTGTTCAAGACTTTTGCAGGGTTTGTGATTGATGTTAATATAAATATGCATTGAACATCTTTTTCACACACAGCCATGTTTGCATGAATTCTAATGTGAACTAATGACTAGTGTATAACAAATGTAAGACACACTAGCCCAACTTGATTCTTACCCTGCCTATGTTACTCCTTATATGATAACCCCAAATTCGTGAATAGATTAATGTGTATACAAGGTATGTGAATAAAGTTCAGTGAATGCACGGTAAAAATTAACAACAGGTAATATTTAGGAAAATTTACATTTTACTGGCCTTCAAAGTAATCACCCCCAGATATCATACACTGTTGGAAGCATTGGAAAAAGTAGTCCTTTGTTATTGTCTGCACTGGGTCATCATGTTCATTTGAATATTTGAAATGTCTACAAATCTCTTCCCTTTTAAGTCCTAATTTCAGTTGGGGAAACAAAAGTAGTCAGCCGGTGCTAGATCAGGCAAATGTAGTGGGTGATTCAACATAGCAGTAGCTTGTGGTTAGGTATGAGATAAATTTTCAATAGATCTTGTGGTTCCCCAGATCCTCTTTTTAAATTGTGTGGACTGTTTTATGATTAATACCCAGTTCCTCAGCTGTCATTTTCACACACTTTTTTAATGTTTTCAAGATTTTTAGAGGCCGCTAGCATTCTACTCTGGGGAGGAAGCTTCAGTTGAGTCCATTCCTTTGTGGAAATACTTGAACCAGTCGAAAACACACTTTGAGTTTACTGCTTCATACCTAAAATTCTTTCAGTGTTGCGTGAGTTTTGGATGAAGATTTTCCGAATTTCAAGAAGAATTTAATATTGGTTCTTTGCTTTATTTTTGCCCGGTAACAATATACACCTACATCAGCTGCTGTGATACGTCATGCCAATTGCTAAACCTTTCCTTTTATGCATTGCAATGTAACAGGGCTATTCACTGACTTTGTTTCAGTGCCCTCTCTCGAGGGTTCGTTAGACCTTCACTTGTAGAGAATGCAGAAATTCTGGTGTTTTACCAGTATTTTCTCCTGATGATGAAAACAAATAAATGAAATGCCAGCTAAAATTAAGTAACTCTTTTGCAGTGAAGAATATGTTTATTCTGTGTTGTGGGAAAGATCTTTCAACTTTGTCCTGATTTCTTTTTACTATTAACCACTTCTGCTTATTACTCTATTAGGCTTTTCCTCAGTGAGCTTACTGCAAAGTTTTCATTTCCAAATGTTATTTCTGTTCAGTCTCACTTTTCATCATTGGGCATTCTAAATCTATTTTACCTTGTTCCCTTCTTTTGTTTGCAAAGGCTGAAGACACTCTGGTCGCTCCACTGCCCATTGAGTTGCTCATAGTGGTTGTTAAACCTTCAAATAAAAAAAAAAAAAAAAAAGATGATGACACTGCCTGACTCGGAGATACCTCACCTCTGATCTTTCTCTTCAAATTCCTGATCAAAACTCTCCCTGTTTTGTTTTTGTCCCTCTTTTTGCAGAAAGCTCGCAACATATTTTTATTGCATCATATCTGAGATGGTTTTCTATTGGTGCAAGAGTTAGACAAGGTTGTGTAGTGTCACCATGGCTGTTTAATATATTTATGGATGCGTGCATGCATGATGCCAAAATAGATTATAGTGGTGTGGTTTTATGTCTTGGGTGATATCCGTGTGTGCAGATTGCTGTATGCTGATGACACTGTCCTGTTGGCAGAGAGCAAAAGTGATTTGCAGAGTATGTTGACTCGGATGCACGAAGTTTGCATGAAATTCAAACTGAGTATAAATAAGGGAAAAACCAAAGTTATGGTGTTTGAGAGAGGAACTGGTAGCACTGAATGTAATGTAAGTATAAACAGCACTGTGATTGACCAGGTGAGTTAGTTTGTGTATTTAGGAAGCATGTTTGACACAGAGAACAAGTTGGATGGTGAAATTAGTAGGTGAGTGAATTCTTCATTGAAATTCATAGCTGCTCTGGGAGGTTTTCACAGGAATGATGGGTTCTCCAGATAGTCCCGCATGTCTGTGTATGAAAGTGTAATTGTTCCTACTCTGATGTATGGCAGTGAAACCTGGGTACTGCAGAAGAAACATAATAGTCGTTTGTGTGCTGGAGAAATGCGTTACTTACGGGGGGTTTGTGGCAAGACACGGTCTGATTGTGTGAGGAATTAAGATGTATTGCAGTTGTGTGATGTGAAGCAAAATGCTGTTGGCAAGGTGGAGACCAGTATGCTTCAGTGGTTTGGCCATGTTGAAAGAATGAGTGAGGAGATGCTTACTAAGAAAATATTTTTAGCCCAAGTGGCAGGAAGGAAAGGCAGAGGAAGGCCAAGGAAGACATGGGTGGATCAGATTCAGGAGTGTCTGCATGAGAAAAAGATTATGAGTATGAAGTATAAAAGATCTTGTGTACGGCGTGTAATGGATATCAGTGAAGCCCGAGTTGTATGTCAAGATCGCTGTAAATGGAGAAGTTTGATATGACAACAGTAAGTAAAAATATCTGGAGTTTGTATTTCTTTTTGGAGCTAACCTCTGAATCTCTGAGAACAGCTTAGGGATATATATGTATGTATGTATATCTGAGATACTTGTCAATCTGATGCCAACCCTGCATTCTTTCACCCCTCATTAACGCCAAACATTGTTGTGCTTTTTTTGCTGCTGGCTTCGACCTATCCACTGTTCTTTGAACTATCATGATAACCGCCTCCATTAAGCTGACGACGTGATAATTACTTGTTACTCTCCTACAAAGATCATTATCCACTCTCTCCCTCACGTAGCAATGAAGTCATAAAACTGAAGTCAGCAATTCCCTTGGATCAGACAGTAATATCGTTAAGAAGGGGACTGTCTCCAAATAAGCACTAATGAAAAAGCGAGATCGTTTTAACTTACCATATTCAAAATGATTATTAAAGTTTATCGTTGTTGAAATCTATAATCTTCTGGTTACGGCGACATCATTCACTGGACTTTATTGACACACTTTTGTAATAAAATGCATGCATAGGTATTACTTTTCAGCAAATCCATAAACTGAGAGCATATATTTTATTTGTAGTTTATCCGTGTGTGCCAAGTGGGGGAAATGCCTTGGACATTTGTGTGTGTAATCCCCATGACATGCATAATTTATGTTGTAAAGCATGAATGACTTTTGTTGTATTTATCGCTGCTCAAAATTCACTTTGCCTTTTAATTTCAAATTAACTACATAAGTTTTATAACACCTTGAATTTTGCTTTTAGCCTTGGTTGCTGAAAATTTCTTGGAGAAAACTGCTTCTCAGCTAACATATCATGGCCTGTGTGAACTAACAGCCTCCATTAAAGAAGCTGAACTGTGTGTTCTGTTCAGGAATAATCATTTTACTTTAATAGTGAAACATAAGGTATTATCATTATTTTTTACTTTGTGTAGTGAAATTAGTTTTTCTACTTATTGGTGCATTTTAGTTTAATCTTTTGCAAGCAGTTGCTTTCACAATACTTTGTATGGTTTGCTTTTAATGCTGGAAATGTCTAATGTTTTGAAGTACATTTGTGCACAAATGAATTTTTATTTTTATTTATTTATTTTTTTGTGTGTGGCAGTTATACCATATCATTTATGCTGAAAATGATATAGGTAATTATTGGATTATAAATTGAATGGGCAAATTATTATGTACACCTACTTTTAATGTGTTGCTCCACCTTTTCCCCTCACAACAGCAGCCAGACATCTTGATAAATATTCACATTTAAAAATATATAAAAATGTTATATGCACATTTAAAAATATATATTGTCATTCAGTAATGGCCCATTTTAAGACGTTATTACATATTTGTAATAACGTCTGTTGGCAGCAAAATCTGAGCTTCTGAAAACTCGATTGAAGAAATTCTTTCATGAACCAATATACTGCTCACTTTGGAAAACCTTTTCAGAACACCTTCTTAAAATAATGCATAGTTTCCCCCACCAGTGGACATAGATGTATATCTCATTTTTGTCCATATCTCTGCTTCTAAGAGTCTGATTTGAAAAAAAAAAAAATGTTGGAAAGTGTTTCCTGTGCAAATTGTTTCTCATATAATTTCAAATTTTTCAAGTGATGCATAAATGATTTGATTTTTTGAGATTTTTTTTGTTTCCATGGATGATTTGATTTTGCATGGGGGGAGGGTAAGGAAACAGCAAATTATGGTTTTTGATAAATTGTTGTACTAAAGGATCCTTCAGAGCATGACATAAGGACATCAAGGAATGGCAAGCAGCCATTAGTCTCAGCCTCACTATAGTCGATGTATAATAAACATTTTATTGTGAGAAAAACTGCTAATTTTATTCTATTCTAAAACACTGTTTTGGAAAATTCTTTCTTTGTTGAAGAGCGTTTCTGGTGTGAATGTTTGTCATATAATTTCAAACTTTTCTTAATGCACAAGTGTGCCACTAGAAAGTGTAAGTTCAAATTAACATTTACATCAACATCTGCAGGACTAAAAAACCCAATTGAAAAATTATTTTTCAGGCAGATATTACTAATTATGAAAACTCTTTATGTATATTTCTTTTCCAGAGTAATGCACAATATTGCTGCTTGGGGCACCAATGTTTAATCTGTTTTTATCAGTATCTTTTTGCTTCTACATCTGTGATTTAAAACAATCTTTCAACCCCAGATGCCATATACTTTGTGGAACACTTTAGATTTGGGTTTGAGGAGTTTTATCATTCACAGTTCTGCCTCTAGGTGATGTTTGTGTGCTCCTGTTTGCAGCCGTATCTCTGCTTCTAGAAACCCTATTAAGAAATGTCTTTTTTATTCTATTCCATTTGCTTCAATAATGATAGGGAGCATTATCCTCTATAAATAATGCACAGATTTCCTGATATTTGAGCCTTTTTTTTTTAGCAGTCTGCTTCTGTGAGATGTATTTGAAAAGTTCTTTTACCTTAATATAGCTTTTTCCATGAGCATATTTCCCACCTATTTTCAACTTTTCCATTATGCAAAATTCTTTTGTTAGAAGTAGAGTTATATCATGTTTTCTTCTATATTTCTCCATTTAATTATTTGATTTGAAAATCTGTTCATCTATAATACCTTCCTTCTGCTATGAGAAACTTTTTGTTCGCCATTTGTTAATTTTCATATCATAGTTTTTAGCTGCTGGTGGGAGTAAGTAGCTGTTTCCACTTCTGGATGTTTTACTGATTGTAGAAATCCGGTTGATTTTTCTTCTCTAACTGGTTCCTTTGGCTTTGAGTAATTTTCATAAGTTTTATTCCCAACAGAAAGGATTCAAAAGACATGCTCGTTGAAACTGAAAATTCGGTGTCATCGTTCTTTTTTTTTTTTTTTTTTTTCTTCTGTGGAATGGAATGACTGTTGCAATGCTCATAGGCAGGCCTTGATTTTGTTTTTATTTTTATTTTTTAGCAGCAGCAACACTTGTTAATGGCCTTAGTTTTTACTAGCAAATTGCATTATCTACTAGGGAAAGTTTGTTAACACTATACAAAAGAAACTTTAACATGTCCCCCTCCATTAGTCAATCATGACAAATTTTGATTTCAGCCCTGTAACTGTCACATTGTAATGCTGAAAATATTACAAATATTTAGATATGGCTCACCTTTTTCTGACCTGACAGACTAATTCTAACAATTTAATTTGAATGCAAATATTTAAAAAAACATTTTTTTTATTTAACTTTATTCACAAAATTCAAGAACACTGTTCAAAATTTTAAGTTATTTTTCATATGGCTTACAATCTGGGTTTCAGGTCTTTTCATCATACCGCTGTAAAACAGCAGGCCTGGGGTCAAACTTGTCTTTGGACGGAACTTCAACCTCACTTGTCTTTGGACGGAACTTCAACCTCAATACTCATGAGAGCATTCAATGTTTGTAAGTTTAAACTGCCCCTCCAATCACCTTGGATTCTCTTCATGAAACTGAACCCAACCTCACATGCAGAAGTAGATAAGGGAAATATACTGGATATTTCTACTAGTGCCAAAATGTTTTTATAATGTTTGTACTTTTCAGGAAACATTCATTTCCAGAAAACAGTTTTCCTTTTCGTATGTGTCTAAAATATTCCACACGTGCAATGCAGTGGCGCTTTACAGTTCACACTAAAACATTCAAAAATTTTCCTTTAGCAACTTTTGCTAGAACCACTTTTTATCACTAGCAAAATGCATTTGCTTGCTAGCAATTCACTACTAACTATGGGTCGAAATCGAGCCCTACTCATAGGTTTTATTAACAAATCAGTGGAAGCAACTATCTATATATGTATTAATTCTATAAGGTTTTCTACTGTGAGTCTTATTTTACGAGAGCTGCTAAACATAAAGATATGGTTGAGGTATCAAAATAAAGGTCTTACCATGTAGATATGCCAGTCGAAGAGAAAAATGAGATTGGGGCAACGGTTCGAGCATTGTGGGGGCGGCAAAGTTCCCATGCGGTTGACTCACGCGCTGTTGAAGGCGGAAGCATGGAGGGACTGAGATAGTCCAAAGTTCGAAGCCTTCTCTTTTCTGAGCGATACGTTGCTCAAAGCAACGCTAGCGGGCATTCGTATCAAAGTTCTCCTCATCGGAATATCCAACACTCTCGAAGACCTGCTTGCATTATGCCGTTGGACTGTGTGATGTATATATACAATTTTATATTCATTCGATCCAGTTTATTCACATGGGTAAGACGTTTCCCATTATGCAAAGATTTAAATAAACATTCCGTTGACCATTGTTAGTTAAAATATTTAGAATGTACATATTGAGTTGCACTATCTATATATTCATTCTATAAGGTTTTTTACTGTGAGACCTATTTTGAGAGAAAGGCTGAATGTAAAAATATGGTTCAAGTTTCAAAATGAAGGTCTTACCATGTAGATGTGCCAGTCAAAGAGGAAACTGAGATTGGAGCAACAGTTCGGGCATTGCGAGGCGACAAAGTTCTCATGAAAAGTCTATGGGAGAAGCGTGCGGCTCTTATCTACATCAGGCGCTCAGTTCATTGTCAGACTTGCTGTCTGCGTCATGTTCTATGATCAGTTCTAAAGTAAGTAAATACTTTATCGCATACTTACCCTTAACAGAGAATGTCTCTCCCACAGAAAGAAAAGAGAACATAAGAGCCTTACTGGAAGGCATGAGCGATCAGGAGGGTGTCAGGAACCCCCCCCCCCCAACCACCACCACCAATTTTCAAAGTCTGGGATCCTCATATGTATTGGGTTGTCGGAAAAGTCATGACGTATTTTAGCCATGTTTTGCAAAGGTCATTTATTGATAGAAAGAACAAAGATCAATCAATGATATAATGCCTGTTTTGTTTGATAACCTTTTGCCATCTTTCAGTGAGCTGCAGAATGCCTCGTTCATAGAAGGGCCTGTCTTTCGTGGCGAAAAACTGTACAAGGTGCTGATTTACAGCCTCATCTGAATTGAACGTTATACCACGCAAGGACTGTTGAAGAGAACGAAATAAGTGGAAGTCTGACGACGCAAGGTCAGGCGAGAATGCTGGGTGTGGCACCACATCCCACCCAAGCTCCAATAATTTTTGGCGGGTGATCAAACTTGTGTGTGGTCTTGCGTTGTTGCGATGGAACACAACACCTTTACGATGAACGAGCTCTGGACGTTTCTGGATGATGGATTCGTTCAAACTGTCCAATTGCCGACAGTACACATTCGAATTGATTGTTTGGTTCTGTGGTAGGAGCTCGAAAAACATGACATCTTTAAAATCCCACCACACTGAGACCAGAACCTTCCGCTGATGAATGTCTGCTTTGGATGTCGTTTGAGGCGAAGCAACACGTCGGGACCAAGACCGTTTGCGCAGCACATTGTTGTACATAATCCACCTTTCGTCACCAGTTACACTGGTCGGCATGAAAATCGGCCCTGACACCATTCCTGCTGATTCTTATGTAAAATGACCTCCTGAATCCGAATATGACCCCCGTTTACCCCCATCACCAACTGTTTTCGGTGGAGGCCCCCCCCCCCACCTAATTTTATCACTTTCCGATAATTTGGAGGGATGAAAAGGATTATTTCAGCCTTTACATTTCTTCTGAGGGGCTACAGAAGTGAAAAGTTATAAAATATGAACATCTGTATCAAGGAGGTAGATTTGGGGGATTTTGCCCCCCCCAATTGTAAAGAAATAATTACAAATGATTGATTTTTCCATTTTTTTGGCAATTTTTTCATTTATTTGCTACATATTCCAGCTTCCATCCCTTCTCATCCTCCCCCAAAAAACCCGCAAATAATAAAAATATATAGCAACAGTAATAAAAATATATAGCAACAGTTTGGAACATTCACTCTACCACGCTGGCTCTCTCAATACCTCGCGCGCACAGGTTTGCACGGGCTTTGACAAGGTCAAACTTGCATTGCTCTTATCATGATAATCCTGTACTGTAAGCATTATCTTTCCTCAGTTGATCTGTAGCGATCGTTGAGTCTACTTGTCGGTGTTCTAGGCGGGGATTCTGTGTTTCCAAGTTGTTTAAATTGTGTCAAACGGTAGAAATTCGTTTACACCGGCCTTTTCCAAGGGAATTACAGTACGTGAGTGTAATTTGTGATTAATATAGAGCATTTATTTACTGTTTAATTATGCCATGCGAGTGTATAAATCATCCCGATAGATTCTATGTTTGCGGGGAATTGACTTTTAAAGCGCAACGAAACCCCTTTCTCTGCTTCTTAAAACTGCTTATAAATTTTACTTTGATTACAAAGTTGGCGATCAGGACAAGAATTGGGCTCCCACAGTTTGCTGCACTACTTGTTACAGTAGCTTGACCAAATGGCTCAAATGTACCCATAAATCAATGCCATTTGCTGTGCCCATGGTTTGGCGCGATCATCGCTGTCATCTCACAGATTGTTACTTTTCTATGACTTCCACCTTCCGGTTATCTAGCAACAAAAGTAAGCATACAACTCAGTATCCCAATATCCCTTCAGCTCTAAGACTAGTTCCTCACAACGAATCATTGCCAATCCCAGTGTCCCCCAAAACCTATACTCTAAAGCCAGAAACGGATGTGACATACTTTGAGCCACAGCTTGGACCATCACATGATACGTCCACCGATGATGAAGAGTGCTCTGCTGATTCAGCTCATCGAAAACCTCACCTCGTTACTCAGTCAGAATTGAATGATATCGTCAGGGATTTGGAGTTACCCAAGACCAAATCTCAAGTTCTTGTATCTCGACTTCAGCAGTGGAATCTCTTAGAAAAGGGCGTAAAGATATCTTCTTACAGGACCAGACAGTCAATCCTGCTATTACTTTTTTCGGAAGATGAAGGCTTAGTGTTCTGCCCTAATTCAAATGCATTGATGATAGAACTGAAGATGACATGTGACCCAGACAAATGGCGACTGTTTGTAGACTCATCAAAAACAAGCTTGAAAGTTGTCCTGTTGGCCAATGGGAAGGAGTTGCCATCAGTCCCAGTTGCATACACTGTGGATATGAAAGAGACATACGAAAACATCAGCCGAATCCTTGATAAAATCTGTTATCATGATTATAATTGGAAACTTTGTGCTGATTTAAAAGTTGTTGCTGTACTCGGGGGCCTGCAATCAGGCTTCACAAAATACTGCTGCTTCCTATGCGAATGGAACAGCCGAGTACGAGACAAACATTACATCGTACGGAACTGGCCTCTGCGAGAAAGTTTTACTCCCGGTCAGAAAAATGTCGTTCATGATCCTCTGGTCCCGAAGAAAAATATTTACTTGCCGCCTTTGCACATCAAACTGGGATTGATCAAACAGTTTGTGAAAGCAATGGACAAGACAGGTGATGCATTTCAATTTTTGAAAAATAAATTTCCTCGTCTTAGTGAGACTAAAATCAAGGAAGGAGTTTTCGTGGGACCCCAGATTAGACAACTTTTCAAAGATTCGACGTTTATTGAACACCTGAATCGAAAAAAAAAAAAAGAGCTTGGCTTACATTCCAAAACGTGTGTAAGAACTTTTTGGGTAACAACAAAAGTGATGATTATGCCGCTCATGTCGAGGAATTGCTGTCAGCCTACTAGGCCATGGGATGTAACATGTCTCTTAAAGTGCATTTCCTGCACTCACACCTGGACTTCTTCCCTGAAAATTTAGCAGTTTCCGATGAACACGGGGAACGATTCCATCAAGACATGAAGAAGATCGAGAGGAGATTTTCAGGGAAGTGGAATACGAGCATGTTAGCAGAGTACTGCTGGTGTTTGGTACGAGAAACTTCTACCTCAGGGTACAAAAGGAAAGCAGGCACCAAATGAAGGTACTTATTTATTAATTATACTTTACATTTGTATTTTACTTTTTATATATTATTCTTTACTGCTAAAATAAATAATCCTTTTCACCCCTCCAAATAAAATTCATGTCCATAACATATTACCGAAAATTGATAAAAAAATCATAAAAAATCGATCATTTTTAATGATTTCTTTACAATTTGGGGGGGGCAAATCCCCCCAAATCTACATCCTTGCTACAGATGTTTGTGCTTTATAACTTTTCACCTCTGTAGCCCCCTCAGAATAAATGTAAAGGCTGAAATAATCCTTTTCATCCCTCCAAATTATCGGAAAGGAATAAAATTAGGGGGGGGCTCCCCGAAAACGGTGGGTGATGGGAGAAAACGGAGGTCATATTCGGCTTCAGGAGGTCGTTTTATATAAGAATCAGCAGGAATGGTGTCGGAGCTCGAAATTGGTTTTTTTTTTTTTTTTTTTGCTGACCAGTGTTATCAGTCGCTTCAAAAAAGAATCGTTTTCCTCGCGTTTAATGAGCATATCACAGATGTCTATACGCTGCGTCAATTGAGCTTCTTTGAGTTCATGAGGTACCCACATATTGAGCTTGCTTACCTATCCCAGCTTCTTCAGGTGGTCGTGAATGCTTGAATGATGGATGTGCAATGTGTCTACAATCTCTCATGTCGTGTAACGTGGGTTTGACTCGATCAATGCCTTGATTTGGTCATCATCAACCACGGTTGGCTTCCCGGACCGAGGAGCATCATTGAGGTCGAAATCACCAGCACGGAATTTTGCGAACCACCGCTGGCACTGACGCTCTTGTAGAGCATTATCACTGTACACTTTACGCAACTTTTCACAAGCTTGACGCACGTTCTTCCCTTTACAGAAGTAAAACAGTAAAATATGGCAAAAATGCACAGTTTGAAAATGCACAAATCTCTGCAAATCAACCAAATCGCTGACTATTCCTTTTAGACTGCAGCTAGAACTAGCACCTGTCGAATGCCATAGCGATAATAGAGCTGTGCATGCCCCTAGTACTTCCAAAACCGCCCAACTGCTGTCGGGTGCCAAAATACATCATGACTTATCCGACAACCCAATATGTATACATATAATGTGTGCATGTGTGATTGAATCCCCCCCCCCCGATTTTACACATACATACATACATACATATCACTAAGCTGTTCTCTGAGATTCAGAGGTTAGCTCCAAAAAGAAATACAAGCTACCAGATAATTTTTACTTACTGTTGCCGTATCAAACTTCCCCCTTTACAGCAATCTTGTCATACAACTTGGCTTCACTGACATCCATCACATGCCGTACACAAGATCTATACTTCATACTCGTAATCTTTTTCTCATGCAGACACTCCTGAATCTGATCTTCCCATGACTTCCTTGGCCTTCCTCTGCCTTTCTTTCCTGCCACTCGGGCTAACAAGATTTTCTTAGTAAGCATCTCGTCACTCATTCTTTCAATATGCCCAAACCACTGAAGCTTATTAGTCTCCACCTAGCTAACAACATTTTGCTTTGCATCACACAATTTCAACACATCTTCATTCCTCACACAATCACAACACATCTTACCCCCCCCCCCCTGTAAGTAACTAATTTCTCCAGCACACAAACAACTTCTATGTTTCTTCCGCAGTACCCAGGTTTAATTGTCATACATCAGAGTAGGAACAATTACACTTTCACACACAGCCATGTGGGACTCTCTTGAGAACCCATCATTCCTGTGAAAACTTCCCTGAGCAGCCATGACTTTCAATGAAGAATTCACCCGTCTTTTAACTTCACCATCCAATTTGTTCTCTCGGTCAAACATGCTTCCTAAATACACAAACTCGCTCACCTGGTCAATCACTGTGACATTTAGATTTATATCCCATACTTGAGTCAGTTTTTGCATTTCTTTTTGTCTTTTTAATCAGGTAAGTACATCAATGTGAGGGATTAGCTCACAGCTGATGGTTCCAGTTGGTCATTCAACCTAAGGATTCTAGAACAAAACCCAGTGAGTTGGGGTTTCATCAGAGATATCTGATGAACAAATTCAAAACCAGAGGTGACATTTCTTTTTATCTAAGCAGAACTATATCAGGATTTTCACAAATAAAGGAAAATGCAAGCAGTTATTAGGTCTGGAATAGTGGAAATAAATTTCCAGGGTATCAGCTTGTTGAGCAAACCCTGAGCTTAAAAAATTTGAGGTTTCTCTTGTGCTTTTCCAAATTCACTGCAGATAAAAAATATTGACAACAGAACTCAGTCACACTGATGAATGGAACTTGTATAACGTTTAATATATTTTTATATGGTTCAACCAGGCCTGCTTGTCCTTCAGGTGTAGCCCACAATTCCGGGTTTTCAAGTTTTGTGTAGGAATTTGGTAAAGCTCGATCATGTCATTTCTGAAAATTTTATGAAGTGGTTATTAATTGCAAGTGACTTTCCAGATTCAAAACTGTTTTGCATGCTTTGAAAGGAAGACTACTTTTATCATTTTGGCAGCTTGTATCTATATCAAATAATTTCATTACATAATAGTCAATGAATCCAATGAGCTAAATGCAGAATTGACAAAAATCACTAGGATGTTGTTATGGCAGCAGGACTCAAGTATCCAGAGCTGAACTCATTTCCATACTTTGCCTAAATGTTCTGAAGCACAAAATTTCACTTCGAAAATTACATTTTTGAAGTTGAATTTCACAATTTTTGAGATATCTCTAGCATCACATATAAAATTCGAAAATGCAATTTTTGAAAGGTTTTTAAGATAATGGGAAACAAAATTTTGGTACAAAAAAGGTGTGAAGTTAAATTTCGCATGCACTAGTGGTCAATTGTGCAGCTAGTTAATACAATGTGTGTGTAATGTATAAACAAATGTATACCTGTACTGTACGCTATTTTGTATGATATAATACATAAATAATATGCATTATTTTATATATGCAGCACTGAGGTCAGGGTTTTTTTTGTTTCATCTCACAGTCACCCCTTTTCAAGTGAAAGTACTGAGATGCATAGCTTATTAAAATTTGATGCTTAATTTTTTTTTTTTTTCCTTGTTTCAGGATCAGCTGTATCAGTTGGTGACTGACCAAGGTTTCCTCAATGAATGTAATGTTGTTTGGGAGACATTGAACAATATAGAGGGGATGGCCAGTTTGTTGATGCCAGTTTTCTGTTAGTTCCACCAAAGCCAGCTGATTCAATCATCCCTCCCACTGTATCTGATGGACAACAGATAGATCAAGAGTAAGTGGTGTTTTAATGTTAGTTTGTTTAAGTGTTTTAAAACAATATGTTTGCATCTTAGGCTTTCTTTTAGTGATTAATATATTTGCAGAGTTCTGGCATGGACAAATGAGAATTATGAGACATACATGTACATTTTGCAGAAAAATAAAGATATATCACTTTGCTTAGGACACTGTAGAATGTAGAAAAGTAAAAAGTAAATGAAGGGGGGGGGGGCTTCAGTTAATTAAAAACCAACAGATTTGTTTTTTCCTTTTCTTCAGGTTGAACTGGAGATGCTATTGTAGCTGATAGAATTACTTTATTTAATTTTTGTTAAATGACATATTTGTGAAAAATTCAAAACTAATACTACACTATGTTCTGAGAGTGGGAAAGTGGCATTCCATTGGATCTACTTTTTCGATTAGAAGTATGGTGAGCAGGGGGTTATGGTTGCGAAATTGGATAAATTAGTTTTGTTTTTTGTTGCATTAGTCTTTTACATGTGTTGCAATTCCCTGCAAGAAAGTTCGGATATCTTGCATTTCGCCGCCCTGGTGGCGCAGTGGTCTAAGCGATGGCTTCTGATCATTCATCTGAGGTGGGTCCAGGTTCGAATCCCGGTGAGACATGGATGGTGTATTTGTCTTACGGCACTGGCTCTCTCCCTTCCCTGGAACCAGTGGCCCTGAATTAAGGACGGGCGACTGCTTATAGCCCGTTGAGTTGCTCACGGTGGTCGTTAAACCTACAATAATAAAAAAAAAAATTTGCATTTCTGCTGCATGGTAAGTGTTTTTGTCCTGTTGCTTTCTACATGAATTTAAACCTAGTTGTAAATGAATTTATGGCTCCTCTATTCATAGTGTACTGTGGAATTAACTTTTACGTGCCTTGTAGAGGTTATTTTTCAAAAAAGTTGGTTGTCAAATTTTCGAGCTAAAGCCTAGTTTGTCATCAGGACTGCGTCACTGCAGTAGTTGCTGCCACTCAGTTGGAAGAGTCCAACCACAATTATCGTTAATTGTGGTACTTCTTCTTTTTGCTATTTCGATCCCTTCTTCTAGTTTCCTCTTTACTAAGTTTGACTGGTGGGCGATTATTTTTACTGAATCCCAATTTATGGAGTGTCCACTTGCTTGTATATGTCTGTCTAGCCCTGTTCTGTTACTAATGTTCCTAATAGCTGCTTGGTGTTCTTTCATTCGGACTTTAACACTTCTCCCTGTTTCTCCTATATAACTGAGTCTGCAGTTACAGTCGATGCAATATATTACTCCTTCTTGCAATTGGGTGTCCACTTCTTTCTGCTTTAAAGCTGGCAGGAATTCCTTTAATTTGTTATTTAGATCTGGAGCAAGCCTGATATTATATTTTGCTCCGATCCTCTTCAGTTTTTCAAAAAGTCCCTTGTGGTTCGTAATTTTGCTGGTGAATTTGAAGTTGTTTATTTCCTGCTTCTTTTTTGGCACTCATCTAAATATTTTCTCAACATATGGGGAGGGGTAATTGTTTTCTGCCAATATTTCTTTTAATTCTTCTTTGTGAAGATCTTTTGAGTAGCTGAGGAGACCAGACCAGGACTTCAATTTTTCCAAAATTTGCCTCGCCGTATTCAATTTAATATAATCAGGGTGGAATGAGCAGAAGTCTAACATCTTCCCTGTGTTGGTGGATTTTCTAAAAAGCTGAGTGAATATTCTTCCCTCTCTTGAGGTCAAGGTTAAATCAAGGAAATTGATGCTATGGTCTTTTTCCAGTTCTAGTGTGTACTGCAAGGTATTTTCCAGTAAGTTAAATTCTGCCAGAATCTGAGAGGGTAGAGTTTGGTCCATAGTATCTACTATAATTAGGACATCATCCATGTATCTTACATAGAGAGCAAACATTGAGGGTTGTACAAGGATTTTTGCCTCTAGCTTACTAACATAATAATTTGCTAGTAGAGGTGCTAGTGGAGAACCCATTGCAAGTCCTAAAGTTTGCCTGTAATATTTCTTTTTAAACTGGAAGAATTTTTTTTTTCTTTCAGGAATAATTTCTTCCAGTTTAAAAAGAAATATTACAGGCAAACTTCAGGACTTGCAATGGGTTCTCCACTAGCACCTCTGCTAGCAAATTATTATGTTAGTAAACTAGAGGCAAAAATCCTTGTACAACCCTCAATGTTTGTTCTCTATGTAAGATACATGGATGATGTCCTAATTATAGTAGATACTATGGACCAAACTCTACCCTCTCAGATTCTGGCAGAATTTAACTTACTAGAAAATACCTTGCCTCTGGAACTGGGAAAAGACCATAGCATCAATTTCCTTGATTTTACCTTGACTTCAAGAGAGGGAAAAATATTCACTTAGCTTTTTAGAAAATCCACCAACACAGGGAAGATGTCAGTCTTCTGCTCATTCCACCGTGATAATATTAAATTGAATACGGCGAGGCAATTTTTGGAAAAATTGAAGTCCTGGTCTCTTCAGCTACTCAAAAAGATCTTCACAAAGAAGAATTAAAAGAAATATTGGCAGAAAACAATTACCCCTCCCCATATGTTGAGAAAATATTTAGACAAGTGCCAAAAAAGAAGCAGGAAATAAACAACTTCAAATTCACCGGCAAAATTACGTACCACAAGGGACTTTTTGAAAAACTGAAGAGGATCGGAGCAAAATATAATATCAGGCTTGCTCCAGATCTAAATAACAAATTAAAGAAAATCCTGCCAGCTTTAAAGCAGAAAGAAGTGGACATCCAATTGCAAGAAGGAGTAATATATTGCATCGACTGTAACTGCGGACTCAGCTATGTAGGAGAAACAGGGAGAAGTATTAAAGTCCGAACGAAAGAACACCAAGCAGCTATTAGGAACATTAGTAACAGAACAGGGTAGACAGACATATACAAGCAAGTGGACACTCCATAAATTGGGACTCAGTAAAAATAATCGCCCACCAGTCAAACTTAGTAAAGAGGAAACTAGAAGAAGGAATCAAAATAGCAAAAAGAAGAAGTACCACAATGAACTATAATTGTGGTTGGACTCTTCCAACTGAGTGGCAGCAACTACTCCAGTGACGTAGATCTGATGACAAACTAGGCTTTAGTTCGAAAATTTGACAACCAACTTTTTTGAAAAATAACCTCTATAAGATCCGTAAAAAAGTTAATTCCACAGTACACTATGAATTTAAATGCATACCAAAAGCATAGGAAATCCAGACTGCCCCTGACGGGAGGGGGAGATCAGAAACCGTTGGATGAACATGATTGGAAGGGTTTTTTTTCCAATGTACTGCATTCTACTGCTCATGAAATTAGAAACTAGAAAATGTAAGAAAAAAGAATGCTGGTGAAGTCATGAAAAGGAGTAATGAATTTTTAAGATGATGGGAGAGAGGTATTCTTTTTACATTTGTTTTTAACGCCTTTGTCATATCAATAAAATTATAAAGTTATTCATTCTTTAATTAAAAGTATGCATGTAAAATTTTAATTTCATGAATCGCATCATTAAATTCTCTCACACTGATGAATAACTCGGTTGCAGTGTATGGATGACAGCACAGCATTGGTGCATGAATTGAGACTTCAGTATCACAGGTGGTCTGCCTCTTACCGTAATTTTGGGTTGATAAGCTACGGGGTATATGAGTTCAAAATAAAATTTTTGGCCTGCGTAGCTTATATACAGCACGGCAACGTATATGGCATTTTTTTTTTTTTTTTTTTTTTTTTTTTTTTGGTGGAGCAAAATGTGACAAGAAATGTTTTGGCTTGTTCTATTCTTTTTTTCTTTTTTCCATGGGAAGATATCTGAATAGAGAGGGAATGGAATAACAATGTTATAGCCACGTGCAATAAATTCCACCCACCCCCTCTTAAAACAAAACATGAAAATAATAGGTTATAGGATTGAGGTGGGAACAGGCAAGGGAGAGGTAACTCCCATAAAACTCGGAAAAATCCGTGGCTGGGGGAAACTTCGCAGGGAATCGATCTTGTTAGCAAGGATTGCTCTGATTTCATGCTCCTAGCAGCTAACTCTCTTTGAACTTGTGACATCATCAGCTTTGCTCCGAGGCTAATCGTTAACGCTTTCTCTCCCCTCTTGAAACGGGATATCCGACTACCACCTAAGATCAATTGTCATTGGTCAATGACAGCACGTGCAAATTTTGTCAGTGATGTGTGCGTTCATTGCATTCAGTTCGCCAAATCCCATTTTCTCGAGTACGCTACGCTTACTCCTATGTTATCATGGAATGTAAAATGACGAAATGCAGAAGTTATACTTCTAGTTTTTATCTAATGGTAAATCAATATGTTTTTCCAAACCTGGAAAAACATAAAAACTTTGATGATTATTTCGGGCTTCACTGAAGCAAACATTATTTCTAAAAACTGCAGTGAAATGCCAGAAAACAGCGAAAGTGATGCGGACGACCCCAAAGTTTTTTTAGATGATGAGCTTTTAAAACTTTTTAATTCGGACAGTGAAGTTTCCGATTTTGATGGATTTGATTGGAAAACTATGTGCACTACATATTTTCAGAATGTTGTGTGTGTATTTTTTAAAATTCTTGAGGTATAAATGTTTTATAATTGGTTTAGGCACCTTATGAATTCTTCGAGTAAATTTTTATAAAATAGGTAGTAGGGTAAGTGTTATCCTTAAGATTGAATCTTGTTTAATTGATATTTTTATTTATTATTTGAAAGATCAGGTACTATATTTTTATCTACGTAATGTTTTCAAGACTCCGCCGTAGTACTACCCCACCTTACTGTGAAGGTGCGGCATTTCTGTTGATTTTTTTTTTCATTCCACACCTTTTTTTTATCGCTGCAACGTATACGCCAGTGTTGCTTATTTACCCGAAATTACGGTAATCTGAATGCATGGGTGGGACATGGTGACACCATATCTCTGAAGCTTTTCAGTGCGTCATTGCAGAATGTCTTTTTGCCATTGAACTGGGAAGCGGATAAAGATTAGTGGAGATAGTTTAACCCACTTTTTTATTTTTTGACAACAAAGTCATTCTTACAAAGTATCCTCTTAGAGCTGCAGAGAACGATCCTGAAACTTGCTGAAAAGGCTAAATAAGTAGGGTTAAAGGACTCACTAGAAACAAAATTGTTGTACAATGCTTATACAAGAACGAAAAACTCAGAGGTTGATGAGGCAAGTTTAGAACTGGTGCCTACATCTACCTTTGATGACATCTATCAAACAAAGGCCATATTGAAAAAGAAATTAATGGACCTATAATACTTGGCTACAGGGCATTTGGAAGAACTAATACCATTTTCTAGAGTTATTTAGCACAATGTCTTAAAAGAAAAATGTTTAACCAGTACATCCTTCCGGTTCTTAGTAGTGTTCAACCTAGAAACTGAAAAGGTGGAAACTGAAAAGGGCAGGGTTATTTGCTGAAACAGGGCACAATTTGTATAAAGAAAAGGGCTTGTTATGTGTGCAAACTGCTGTAAGATCTAAAAAAAGAGCACTTTGTGATGGCAAAAAATCATATCTAAAGCAAGTTAGTAAAATCATTCAATGCATTGATTATGATACGCTTTCCAACATACCAGAAATTATTACTCAAGTTATGAGGATAATGGCTGTGGAATAAATCTCGTTCCTGTGTCCTGATCTTTGACCCCATTTCAATGATATTCAACAGAACCGGTTTAGTATACCTCAAGAATAACATACTAAAGTTTTGTCACAATAGAAGCAGTTTTACGCAAGTTATGACAATAATGGCTGTGGAATAAATCTTGCTTTTGTGCAAAGACCTTTGACCCCATTTCATTGATATTCAACAGAACCGGTTCACTATACCTCCAGAACAACATAACGTTTTGTCGCAATCGAAAATTTTTTAGGTAAGTTATGATGTTATGATGCACAAGGGCAATGGAATGAATCCCACTCCAGTGTCCTGACCTTTGACCCCATTTCACCCATTTTCAATAGGGTTCGTCCCCAGTGACTCTCTACCAAATACTAAAATTTCATCAAAATAAAACCATTTTTACACAAGTTATGACACATCAGGGCAATGGAATAAATCCCGCTCTTATGCCCTGCCCGACCTTTGACTCCATTCGCCCATTTTCAATAGGGTTTGTGCCCAGTGGTTCCCTACCACATACTAAAATTTCATTGAAATCGAACCATTTTTACGCAAGTTATGATGCATAAAGGCAATGGAATGGATCCCGCTCCTATGTCCTGACCTTTGACCCCATTCCGCCCATTTTCAACAGGGTTCGTTCCCAGGGGGTTCCTTACCACATACTTAAATTTCATTGAAATCGAACCATTTTTACGCAAGTTATGATGCATAAAGGCAATGGAATGGATCCTGCTCCTATGTCCTGACCTTTGACCCCATTTCATTTATTTTCAATAGGGTTCGTTCCCAGGTGGTCCCCTACCACATACTAAAATTTAATTGAAATCGAACCATATTTACGCAAGTTATGATGCATAAGGGCAATTGTATGGATCCCGCTCTTATGGCGTGACCTTTGACCCCACTTCACCCATTTTCAATAGGGTTCATCCCCTGGTGGTACCCTACCACATACTAGAATTTTATCGAAATCGAACCATTTTTACGTGAGTTATCGTGCTGACAGACAGACGGACAGACGGACGGAAAAAGCTGGAGCATATACGCTTCTTCAACCTACGGTTGGAAAGCGTAAAAAACGACACATTTTTTTCAAAAAGGGATATTTTATGTGTGCAAAAGGTCATAGATTGTGCCCCCCCCTCCCGCGAATAAACCTCTGACCCTGTTCTCATCTTAAACATAATACCATTATATACAGTGGTGAGGTAGGAATATTTCAACAACGAGCTCTACGGTTTTTGTAAAATATATATACAATGTGTTTATATATATAACAAAGAGCAGAGACAAAAACAAAAGATATTACCTAAGAATTTAATACGAAATTTGCAAAATAACCTGAAGATCAAGATGAATTCAATCAGTCACTCTCTCAACTTGTGTTTTTTTGTAATTGTTTTTCTGTTTTTTGGTGGCAGATGACGAGCATGGGTTGTGCCAGGAAAGCTATAGATGCATGCAAAACTATTATTATCTTGTGTTTTGTCATGCAACTCTGAGGAGGTTATGATATTTTAAATAAAAATTTTTGGTGGGCTTATTACTTGCATCTACCCATTTCCAACTAGGTCTTTGTGGAAGTGAGAAAATGCAGAGTTTTGCTGGTCCTTGATAAAGCCAAGACTCGGCATTCTCGACACTTTCTACATTCAGTTTGCTATTATTTTATCCTCTTTTTACTCATACCTGTCAGTATACGAGTTTTACTATGTTGTTTTTGGAATATTGGTTAAAAAATTGTTATTGCATCTGTCTCTTCTTAGTAGTATATATATATATTGCATTTAATATGTTTTTGCATGAAAACCAAAGAATGTAAATTTAAAATGATTTCAATTTATTGAAATGGTTTTGTTAACAATATTCATTTACTCAATAAGAATCGGATCTACTTTTTCCATTACTAGAAGAATGTAACAATTATTTTAGTTGCCTATTCATAGATAAAAAGTAAAAGTAAATGCTTCTTACCATACTTCTAATCAATGGATTATTAAATGCATGAAAACATACAGTAAAATTATTTGAAAATAACTCATTTGAACCAAACAATTAAAATAAAAAATAATAAAAAAAAACTTTTCTTGCTTCCATCCAGTGAGTGTTTTGTTGCTTAAAGGGGGGATTCAGCATTTAATTTGATGGCCGACAAATTGCCCTTATTTTCTAACTCGAGTTGAATATACTGGTAATTGAGATAAAACCATGAATTTGATAGTTTCTTTTGAACTATTCAGTGTTTCACTTCTTCACGGAAGCAAACTTCACCATTCAATTTAATTGCAGTCCGAAAATTATTGTTATAAGTGCGAATGATAATGTACCATGATTTTTGGAATTTTGAAATTTTCTTACCAAGCTGTGTATCTTTTTTTTTTTTTTGTTGTTGTTTTCTCCTCATTCCTCTTTGAGGTTATATTCTTATTTTTTATATTTTTCTGATCATATTCCTCATTCTTAATATCTTGCGATTAATGAAAAAAAGACTATTTTCTAACAATTTTTTTTAACGAAATGCATGTTTTCCTATTTCTAACAGTCACTTCAAAACCAACCAATCATTATAGTAAGCGCTTTGCCCCCTTTCTTTTTTTAAGGCAAAATTCAATTTTAAAATCTGTACTTAATCTATCCATGGTGGAACCTGCCATTTCCGTGACTCATAAAATTGTTTTCAAAATAGTATTGATTTTTTGACATTTAATTTCACTTAAAGTGTGTTTTCTCAATCCATAGTAACATTTTGCTGTACTGAGAGCAGATAAATTTCTTTAAAGCAAAATTAATGTTTCAAAAACGCTTCTGCGTGCACACCGTGCAAAGGAAACGCTACTCAACGGGGGATGAAAAACAACAGCGAAAAGTTAAAGTTCTCATTTTGCTTCAATTCTTTTGTTGACAAAAGTAATGATTGCTCTTTTTTTGTCTGTTGATAAGCAGGAAGTGACTAATCAATGGGAAATCATGCATTTTCAGGAAAAACTTAATAAAATGTGAGCTGCTGAAGTCAGTTTGTGATGTCAGAGTTCCAGCTGAAGCTCAGATGTCCATTATCATTTCTTTGTGCCCAAACTTCAGTGGGGAAAACAACTGTCTCTCCTTTCATGAAGAGTGAATCTATAAATAGATTGCACCTACTTATTTACTGAGCAGAGCATTGTTTTTTCCCACATGTGAGTTGGATGACAGAAAATGATCTTGCTAATTTATAGGAGGGTTTTGAAAAATGCAAATAAATTATTTACTGGTAATGAAAAATAATTTGACCACCAGACCACGTGGAGAGGCAAATTTTCGAGCTTGGCAAGTAAAGCAACTTTTTCTACCAGCCACTCTGTTTTATCCATTTGCCACACGGCTAGTGGTGACCGCTAATTTTTATCTTTTCTTGGAACCAGTGGCCCTAAATTAAGGGTGGGTGACTGCTTATAGCCCTTTGAGTTGCTCATGGTGGCCTTAAACCCCCCTCCAAAAAGAAAGGTGGTGGTTGCAATTTCCACACAATCTCTTTAGCCACTAGGTTTGCAGGTATCATTTTTGAGCAAGACAATTACACGGGTATGTTAGTTACTGACACTGCGATTGTGGGCCTGGCAAGCCACGGAACGGCAATGGCAATATGAGCCTAAGGGCAGGATAAAAATTGGGAGAGGGCAACTGGCATTTTACCGTCCAAAAAGGGCAGTGCTCTGTGCCTCACTAAAATGGCCTAGGGGGAACACTACTTAGTTACAATCAGAGACATGAACATTAACTAAAAATGACTCACAAATGCTGCTGACAGCTTCAAGTACCATAGAGAGATGTATGCTTGATGTAACCAAGAAACTGTGGGAAGAAGAACTTGTGGGCCAAGAAAGTAAAAAGAGTTGATAATGTCATGATCAAAGTAAAGACCCTCTAGCAGCTATGAGCTGGGCATATTGCTTGATGAACTTACCACCATTTGACAATTGAAATACTAGACTGGATTCAAAGGAATATGAAAAGAACGACCAGTAGACCATGTCAAAGATGGATGGATGAAATTCAAGGCCATGGTGCAATGATAGGATTGCTCAAGACATGAAGTTGTAGAAGAAACGTGGGAGGGACCTTCATCCTGCCATGGATGGAGAATGGTTGTTGATATATAATACAATGTTTCAGTTTACATGTTAGGTGTAAAACATGGCATTTCGTATAATGACTTTTCAAGATGAATTTGCAATAGCTTAAGTGTTTGTTAATGTTTGGTGTAATTTGGATGCTAATGTGGCACTCCATATGCCAGCCACATAATTGAGGTCCACTATTTGACACACAAACAGCTGATAGTTTTTTAATATTAAATCTATATTCTAAGATTTTCAACTTTCATAGTTAGCTGGTCCACTGGCTGTGGTAAGAAAACATATATCATCAAGACTTTAATAATTCATATGCTGTAGAAAAATGTTTCTAAAATTGATAAGTAAATTTATCCCACTTACATTTTTATCATTACAACATTTCAATTCCTTTGAGAAATCTCTAGCTTTAGACGAGGGTATAGCCAGTACTGTGAAGTTATTTTATGGGTGCGTTATAGTGCTACTAAGTAGTACTATTTTATTACAAGTTCATGTTTGAGACTTTTCTCTTGTCTTACAGTTACTTGGTAGCCCTTAGTTTACAAGAAGAACAACAAAAACTACAAAGTTCTGATCTAGAATGGGAAGAGTTTAAGAAAAAGAGATTAGGAGTAACAAATGGCCTTACTGAGTAAGTTTTGTAATTGTCCCTATGTAATGAATGCCCATGTGTTTGTCTATCCCTCCCTATCGTACTTTTTATTTTAATTGATAATACAGTTTTTATTATTGGCAGAGGTAGTTCAAATTTTTACTGGCAAATAATCTTAATGGGAAATTTTGATTTATCTATATCATTATCCATGATTTGAGGATATAACTGGTTGCTGTTGTGTGCATAATCAGTGTGTGCCATTTTCTTGTGACTCCAAATAATCAGACTGAAATGAGGTACCCAGATTATAGTTAGAAGCTTGGTAATGAGTAATGATGAGCACTGGAGTTGAAGTTTGTACACTCGTCATCAAAAAAATAGTTGCACCCAGAATGACGTGTCGGATTGCAATGCTATTCGGGAGGAAGGTAAAGGTTACCAGGAACAATAGATGATTAAACATTGAGACTGATATGGGCAATATTTATTGAGCTACACGCTAATGCGTAGTGTCTCTCAGTATGGCGGTGGGCCGCCATGTTTTCTCACACAGCATGGCAGACGTCTCGGCATGGAGTTGTACAGGTTCTTAGTGGTGTCCTGTAATAAGCCATCCCATGCAGCTTGAATCTTTTAAAGCAGTTCCTGCAGATTGTGCGGTAGGGGTGGAGTGTGGATAGCACATCCAATAGCATCCCACACATTTTCAGTCGGAGATAGGTCAGGTGATGCAGCTGGTCATGGCAGAGTGTCAGGGCCTTGAAGGTAAGCTCTTGAGGAGACAGCAGCAGTATGTGGATGAGCATTGTCCTGTGGTTGTTGGGTCATTCTGTGCATGTTGGACAACCCATCAGTCCTCTCTCTCTGTGGTTGGTCTAGGTCTCCCAGACCCTTCCTGTGGCTGCTGCATGCCTTGTTCTATTCACTGCCCCCAACAGTGTGCTATGGTGATATCCACACGACCGGTATGGAGCACAATATGGCGAAAACCATCCCCCTTCCCGGAGCTCAGCGATGCGGCCCCCCTCGAACTCCTCCAAGTGCTCGAATTGCTTCTGAACTTTTCTCTGAGGCATACTTCACTTGCAAAAGATGTAACCAACACAACAGCATAAGTCAGAATGGCAAGCACGCACAATGGAACGACCTTATATATCAGGTCAGGCACAGCGTTATATGACCCCTCCTTGCTGGTGTCACATCGGCGGCCAAGCATGATACTTGAATCATTTGCATGTCTCATGATGTCGAACATACCCGCCAAGTTTCATTCCTGTTGGTTGCTTCCTTCTGGGTGCAACATTTTAGGGTATTCAGGCGACAATTTATCTTATCCGTGTGAAACAAATGTAGTTTTGTACTAATTAATTGATGCTCTACAACTTTGTAATTGGAAATTTTGCTCTATATCTTTTCGTTTTTGATTTGCAATAGCTAACTTCCACATTTTGCCACTAGGGGCGCTGCTATCGGTTGCAGTCGATCGGGCGTAGTCACTTTACTATGCCGTTATCTCACTTGCATAACTGTACCTCTCTCCGTTCGCAAGTTATTCCAGGCTAAAGGGACTTTCCTATGCACCCTGTATATGCAACCCGAGGACCTGCTTTTGGTTAGTAGAGTGTTAGGAGTCAGAATGGGAAAAGCTTCTGATTAATCGGAGTTTCATGAAGGACAAATTCTGATGGCACCGCACCTCGGAACTACGATCTCAGAAATGGCGCAGCTTGTGAGTTGTTCACATGCCGCTTAGTGAGTACGTATCAAAAGTGGTGCACAGGTGGTCAAATAAGGAACCAGTCGTGTGTCGTCCACAGCGTATTGATGCCAGAGGGGAGTGGAGAGTGTCGCACATTTTTCACAGCGGCTACAGGGCCACAATGCGATAAATCACCTGGAGCTACAACAGTGGTGATCAGCGTAATGGGTCACAGCGCACAGTTCATCGCAGCCTTCTGTGCATGGGCCTGTGTAGCCGAAGGCCCAGCTGGTTCTCCATGCTCATTGCACGTCATCGCCAACAATGTGTGAAATGGGCCCCAAGATCATCGAGATTGGACCGGGAATGATTGGAAGGAAGAGGCCTGGTCTGATGAATCAAGATTCCTGGTGCATCAGGTAGACAGCCAAGCGCAGATACGGTGATTACCAATGGAGGCTATGGCACCTGGATGCACTGTTGGGCGTAAGCAGGCCGGTGGCAGCGGTTTTAAGCTGTGGGCGATGTTTTCTTGGGACACTTTAGGCGCCCCGTTATCCCAATAGCACAATCCCTAACAGCTGTGAGGTATCTGAACATTGTTGTGGACCAAGTTCACCCATTCATGGCAACTGTATTCCCTGCTGGTGACGGCCATTACCAACACGATAATGTGCCATGCTACACTGCCAGAATTGTCAAGGAGTGGTTCGAGGAACATGCTGGTGACTTTCTGTTAATGCCCGGGCCTCCAAATTCACCTGACATGAACCCGATCGAACATTTGTGGTTCAGCTTGGAAAAGCGGGTTCACACTAAATCACCCACTCCGAAATGTTGAGGAACTGGAGGGCCTGCTGTTGACATTATAGTACTAGATACACTAGGATACCTATCGCCACCTCATCGAATCGAGGGCTAAAGGGGGTCCTACAGTTTATTAGGTAGGTGATCATAATGTATTGGCTCATCGGTGTATTTGGTTGTACAAATTGTTAACTACAAACTTAGAATGCAGAGTAGGTCTATAGTACAGTTCTTCAGTAAAATGGGTTATATAGAAGAAGTTGTTTCCAAATCTGCCGAAACCTGAGGGCATTAAAAGAGAGAGAGAAAAGAAAAATCTAAGAGATTATTAAAGGCAACTTTTAGATTTCTTAGATATCCAAATTCGCTGCTGTGTACTGAATTACTGAAAATTACTGGAGAAACACATATCTGTTACTGAAAACAACTTCCAGCGATTGGCAACTATGTATTAAATAACGTTTTAGAATTTCTTTGTTATGAGTCTCAACAGATCAAGAACATCTGGCTGTAAGTAGGACACCACCTGCTTTATCCCAGTGATTTGAAGAATGGTTTACAGTTTTGTTAGAAGCTTGAAAAGTACTGCTCTTTGGCATTCAATATTGATTTACATTGTATTAAGTGTTGTGGAAAAAAATTTAGTGTGGTAAAAATTCTTTTGTGTGTTCACCATTTTGCGCTCATAATTTCGCAGTGTGTGGTGTATATTAATTAATTTGTGCATCATCACCATGTTAATGTTTTTGTATTTACTATAATTACTATAGTCTTTATATCGTGTGAAAGTGATAGAGTTGATTAGGTAATATTTTATACTCACATTATCCAACCTCATAACTTTAAAACAGTAAAAAAAATTAAGACAAGTTTTTTTTTTTTCTTTTTTTGCTGTATTTTTTGAGAATAACACCAAGTGTGACACTCCAGTTCCATTCATGTCCTTGGTTTGATGTTTATATTAATGTTGTGCCGAGTTGTTTAAAGCCACAGGTAGTCATACCACATGGAATTTTTATTTGGCCAATGTACCCCTTCCCCCAAATAGTCAAATGCAATAATCAGCATTTATTATAAAGAACTTCAGGAGGCCATAATATTAGTGCATGAAATTAAATCTCGATTCCTATGAGTGAAAGCAGAGTACATTGCAAGGGCAGCGGGAAGTAAAATTCATTGACTGGGCCCAGAAACTCAAAGAAAAAGAAGAAATGCTTGCCCCATTAATTGATATGGTAGAAAAAGGTGCAAAGAACATGAAACATGAATTTCATTTGGGATTAAGTGTATTTGCATGAAGTTTTGTTATACATACTGTAATACCATCATAAATAGTTAAAACCTGGTATGCTATAATTGAAACATATACTGCAATGTATTTTATTCACTATTTTTCTGTTACTCTTTATATACACTGACGAAAAAAAAAAAATCCCAACACCAAGAAGGGGTTGTGTTAGATAAACGACAGTTGGTAGGCGGGGAGAGTACATCTGTAAGATGACGTCTATGCAAATTTCGCGCTCAGCGCATACATGTGGCGCTAGGAGCGCCCCACAGAACATGCAAAGCAGGTTTGCTGTAAATACGCGCTGTAACGTTCGTGAGCGTTAGTTATCGTTGAGATGCGACGTAGGGTGTTGATGTTGGTCAAGAATGCCTTTAAGAAGACGAAGAAGCCATTATCAACAGCTCACGGAGTTTGAACGAGGTCGTGTAATAGGGCTACGAGAAGGTGGATTTTCTTTCCTCAATATTGCAGAATGGCTTGGCAGGAATGTAGCCACTGTGCATGATTGTTGGCAGCGGTGGTCAATGGAAGGTACTGCCTCAAGAAGACCGGGTTCCGGCCGGCCACGTGGCACTACTGAGAGGCAAGACCGCCGTGTACGGCGTATGGCCATGGCGCATCGTACCGCGTCTGCGGCAGCAATTCGAGCTGCAGTTGCCACCACAGTGACACAACGAACTGTTACAAATCGGTTACTTGAAGGACAGCTCCGAGCCAGACGCCCTGTAGCGTGCATTCCACTTACTCCGAACCACTGCCGTTTGCGACGTCAGTGGTGTCAAGCTAGAGCTCATTGGAGGACGGAGTGGAGATCTGTTGTGTTTTCTGATGAAAGCCGGTTCTGCCTGGGTGCCAGTGATGGCCGTGTGTTGGTTAGAAGGAGGCCAGGTGAGTGCCTGCAACCAACCTGTCTGCGGTCGAAACACACTGGACCTACACCTGGAGTTATGGTCTGGGGAGCAATTTCCTATGACAGCAGGAGCACTCTCGTGGTTATCCCACGCAGCCTGACGGCACAGTTGTACGTCGGTTTGGTGATTCAACCTGTTGTGCTACCATTCATGAACAGCATTCCAGGGGGTGTTTTCCAACAGGATAACGCTCGCCCGCATACCACTGTTGTAACCCAACATGCTCTACAGAGTGTCGACATGTTGCCGTGGCCTGCTAGATCACCAGATCTTTCACCAATCGAGCACGTATGGGACATCATTGGACGACAACTCCAGCGTCACCCCCAACCAGCATTAACCGTCCCTGTATTGACCGATCAAGTGCAACAGGCATGGAACTCCATCCCACAAACTGACATCCAGCACCTGTACGACACAATGCATGAACGTTTGCGTGCTTGCATTCAACATTCTGGCGGTTACATCGGTTATTAATGTACCAGCATTTCACATTTAAAATGGCTCTTCTCGCGCTTACAATAAACTGTGATCTTGAAACCTTAATTGATTAAATATGTTACCTATACAAATGTATTGCCACCATTTCATTCCTCTACAACTATTTTTTCGTGGTATTGGGATTTTTTTTTCAGTCAGTGTGTGTATATATATATATATATATTTTAATGTTTGCAGTCATAAACTAGAAAATCCTTCCAATAGCTAAAACGAAAAAAAAAAAAATCGTAAGGATGCCAGGTGTGCACTTGAAGATGGCCTTCAAAATAACTGTCTGTATTATTATTATTAATAAAATAACTGGACCAGTCAACTTGAAGATACTACAGTGTTTTATGATTACCAAAATTTTAAAGCATATGTTTTTTTTTTGAGAAATTCAAGGCCAGATGTTTGAAATATAGGCCTTGAGATTTGACATTGGCAGAAAGTCATTTTACATATCGGTTTAAGACTCATTAAAAGGAACAGTATTTTATTTAGTGTTGTATCTCAAGTTATTTTATTAGCAATGATATGATTATTGGCAAAAGGTTCAAAATTATGAAATTCATTCAATTTCAAATCTATGTACAGCAAAAATCAATTGGCATACAATTTTAAAACTTGGAGTTTTTTAAACTGTCCTATGATGATACAATAAACATGCAAAATTTCATGCATATCAGAGAGATCAAGGTTCAAAAATTAAATAATATTGAATCACTTAACCTGGAATGACTCATTAGAAAAATTGATGAAAAAATATCAACTTTCTCCTCCCACTGTTCTTCACACTAACATTTACTTTTTTTTCTTTTGCAGCTGAAAAGAAAAAGAAAATTCTAAAAATGGCTGGGGGTACCCAGCCATTTTTAGAATTTTCATTTTTATTTTTGGGCTTATGTATGAGTTGAGTGTACAAATGTATAAATATATATATATATATATATATATATATATTCTATTAATAAGAGACCAAAGCAAAAAAAAATTTTTGACTCATACCAAGTACAACATAGAAAAAGTTATTTATTTACTGGTGTGAGTAAAAAGAGAAAAAAATAAAACAACTGAATGTAGAAAGTGTCGAGAATACTGAGCCTTGGCTTTATCAAGGACCAGCAAAAACTCTGCATTTTCTCACTTCCACAAAGACCTATTTGGAAATGGGTTTCTGCAAAGTCATGTGGAGTTGGGGTTTTTTATAATCCAGTTTTCTTTCAAGAATCTGTGCTTTAAAATATTAATATTTCCTTTTTTAATTGCAATGTTAAAAATTTGTAATACTTTTGTATTGCTATTCAGGTTTAAATTCTCTCTCAGGCGAACTTGGCAATTTGTTATTGCTGAACATTATTTCTAATTATTATGTCACTCTTACAACTTGAGTTTTCTATAATCTTCTTCTTTCTGTTTAATGGTAACAGATGAAGAGCATGGGTCGGGCCAGGAAAGTTATGGATGCAAGCTAAATTGTTAACTAAAGCTTGGTCATACAACTCTGCGGAGGTCATGACATATATATATATATATTTAAAAAATTTTTTTTTGGTGTTCTTATTACTTGCATCTATGACTTTGCAGAAACCCATTTCGAAATAGGTCTTTGTGGAAGTGAGAAAATGCAGAGTTTTTGCTGGTCCTTCATAAAGCCAAGGCTCAGTATTCTCGACACTTTCTACATTCAGTTGTTTTATTTTTTTCTCTTTTTACTCACACCAGTAAATACATAACTTTTTCTATGTTGTACTTGGTATGAGTCAAAAAATTTTTTTGCTTCGGTCTCTTCTTAATAGAATGTGAATTCTGAATTTTCATAACTGCTGCGTTGCGCGTTTTGATCTTCAGGTTATTTTCCAACTTTCGTTTTAAATTTAAAAGTTTTTCTTATGTTTTCGGCTTTGCTCTTTAGTATATATATATGTATATATATATATATATATAATCATCATTGTCAACCATTATCAATCCACTGCTGGACGAAGGTCTCCCCAAGTTTCCTCCACAACGGTCTGTCTTGTGCCAGTCTCCTTCATGTCACTCCTGCATACTTTCGAATTTTATCCACCCATCTCCCATGTGTAGTCTTCTTCTAAGTCTTTTCCTGTCCCTTGGAATCCAATCTAAAATTTTGGCTGTCCATCGATGGTTTGTCTTTCTGGCAGTATGTCCAGCCCATTGCCATTTCAGGGATTTAACTCTGATCATGATGTCTTCCACTCTTGTCATTTTTCGGATCTACGAGTTCCTCCTCTGATCTCTCCTGGTTACACCAAGCATGCACCTCTCCATGCTGCTTTGAGTTGTCTGTAGCCTTTGTATGTCTCTTTTAGTTAAGGTCCACGTCTTTGCACCATATGTAAGCACTGGAAGGATGCATTGATCAAACACTTTTCTTTTAAGACATAATGGCATATTGCTCTTGAAAATTATGCTGTTTCTTCCAAAAGCTCTCCAGGCAAGTTTTGTACGCCGATTAATTTCTTTATCAATGTGACCCTCACTTGATATCTGCTGTCCAAGATAAATGTACGTGTCTGTTATCTCCAGCTTTTCTCCATCAATCGATAAATCTTCATTTCTTGAAAAAGCATTGAACATCACTTTTGTCTTCTGAAAGTTCATTTTTAATCCCACTTCTTTACTCTTGTCAGCAAGTTCCTGGATCATACTTTGCAGCTCTGATGGGGTAGTTGCAAAAATGACTACGTCATCAGCAAAACGAAGGTGGGTTAGATAATCTCCATTATTCTTTATCCCCTTGTTTTCCCAGCTCAGCGACTGAAAGACACCCTCCAATGTGGCATTAAAGAGCTTCGGAGATATGGTGTCACCTTGTCTCACTCCCTTTCCAACTTTTATGTGTGCTGTATTCTCAAAGAGCCGAATCTTTGCATTTTCATAGATGTTATTAATAATATTAATGTATGCATCTTCAATACTGCAGGATTTCAGAGCCATTGTAACTGCTGATGGTTTCACCGAATCAAAGGCTTTTTCATAATTGATAAAAGCCATGCACAAAGGAAGTTTATATTCCCTCGCTCTTTCAATTAGTTCTCTCAGTACGTGGATATGATCTATTGTGCTGTAGCCACTCCTGAATCCAGCTTGTTCTCTTGGTTGAGCCATGTCCAGTGTTCCCTTCAAGCGGTGTGAAAGAACTTTAGTGAAGATTTTATAAACCACTGATAGGAGGCTGATAGGTCTGTAGTTCCTGAGATCCTCAATGTCACCTTTTTTATGTAGCATGATCATTGTAGCGTTGTTCCAATCCTCAGGAATCTTCCCTTCATTAAGGCATCGAGTGAAAATTTGGGCGAGTACTGTTTCGATTTCTCCACTTGTTTCTTGTATGATGTCTACAGTAATTCCATCTTCACCTGGAGCTTTTCCCCGCTTCATGTTCTTGATTGCATGTGCAACTTCTGCTGAGAGGACTGGAAGAACTCTGGTACTGGTACCTTTCATGATGTCTGGAGTACATGTGTCATCCCTTTCATATAATTTGGAGTAGAAATCTTTCACTCTTGTTTGTCAAAATTTCGCCTCTATTTCTTGTTACAGAACCATCTTCTTTTCTCAGTGCCATAATCTGCTTTCTTCTTCCCATACTGAGATGTCCCTTTGCTATCTTTAGGCTTTGGCTGTTTTCAATTGCTTTCCTCACTAGTTCACAGTTGAATTTCCTTACATCTTCAGTGATACTTTTTCGTATTGTCTTGCATAGCTCTATATATTCCACTTTGGAAGTCACATCTTCTTTAGTTGTCCACATCTCTCTTCTTTTTTGCATCAACATTTTGGTTTTTCCTGATAATTTGTTCACATGCAACTTGTTCTTAGATCCAGCTAATTTTGTTGCTGTTTCCATAAGAGCTTTGGTTACTTTTCTGTTAACTTCAGAAATATCCACTTCTTCCAATGTTAGGCCTTCTAAAGCAGAGAATCTGTTCTTCAGTTCCAACTTGAAGGTATTATGGTGTTTTTTTAAGGTTGGTTATGTCAATACATTTTGTTTGTCTTATGAGCTTGCCATGTTCAAGTTTAGTGTTGAGATACATCTTATATCTCACTAATCTATGGTCACTACCTGTGTTGAACTTGTTCAGCACACTGCAGTCTTCTATGACGAATTTTTTGTTACACATAATAAAATCAATTTCACTTGTCGTTCCATTTGGATGTCTCCATGTCCATTTCCTGTGTGGCTTTTTCTTGAAAAAGGAGTTCAAGATGAAAAACCCTTCTGCCTCTGCAAACTCAACGAGAGTATTTCCACGCTGGTTTCTGTTGCCGTGACCGAATTTACCTACTGAAGTTTCATTCTGTTGCCGTTGCCCTATTTTTGCATTGAAATCTCCCATAATTATCTTCAAATGTTGCTTACCTTTATTATTTAGATGACGAATTTCCTCATAAAATTCTTCAATTTCTTCTTCAGGATGACTTGTGGTGGGTGCATAAGTTTGAATTATCTGAGCCTGGTATCTTCTGGAGAGTTGGATAACGAGTCGTGCAACTCTGTCAGAGGAACTTTCAACTTCTACAACTTTATCCTTCAGTTTCTTGTTTATTATAAATCCAACACCACTAGTTCTGCCAGTATCTGTCCCACGATAGTAGAAAAGATGTCCACTTTTCAGTTCAATGAGATCTTCTCCTTTTCTCCTTACCTCACTTAGCCCGATGATGTCCCACTTGATCCTTTGTACTTCCTCTCCCAATTCAAGAAGCCTTGAATCATAAGATAGGGAGTGTCCATTATACGTAGCCAAGGTCAGCATCAGATGGCAGCCTAGTCCGGTTCTCCGTGGATTCTTAGCACCCTCTGCCTTCATGTCGCACTGGCAGCTGCCTTGGTCAGGTACATTCCAGCTGCCGGAGACTGAGGGCCAAGATTTAAGTTGTGGAGACATTTTGGAGGGGTTTGGGCATAACTCACCATGCTGGCCAAGCGGGTTGGTGAGTGTGGGATAGCATTTCCTCTAATCCCGATGGTATAATTATACCGCTATTGGCGGTCGTCAGAGCCCCTTTAGTGGGAACAGGATGCACCACGAGAAGGCAGGGTTGACATTTGTCAAGGAGAGGCTGTGATGTTACGCATCACCTGACCTTACATTCCAGAGAGAGAGAGCGAGAGAGAGCGCGAGAGAGAGACTTATGGCCAAACCCCTCCAAAAATGTCTCCACAACCTAAATCTTGGCCCTCAGTCTCCGGCAGCTGGAATATATATATGTATATATATATATATATTAATATGGAATGTAAGGTCAGGTGATGCATAACATCACAGCCTCTCCTTGACAAATGTCAACCCCACCTTCTCGTGGTGCATCCTGTTCCCACTAAAGGGGCTCTGACGACTGCCAATAGCGGTATAACTATACCATCGGGATTTGAGGAAATGCTATCCCACACTCACCAACCGGCTTGGCCAGCGTGGTGAGTTATGCCCAAACCCCTCCAAAATGACTCTACAACTTAAATCTTGGCCCTCAGTCTCCGGCAGCTGGAATGTACCTGACCAAGGCAGCGGCCAGTGCGACATGAAGGCAGAGGGTGCTAAGAATTCCCGGAGGACCGGACTAGGCTGCCATCTGATGATGACCTTGGCTACATATAATGGACACTCCCTATCTTATGATTCAAGGCTTCTTGAATTGGGAGAGGAAGTACAAAGGATCAAGTGGGACATCATCGGGCTAAGTGAGGTAAGGAGAAAAGGAGAAGATCTCATTGAACTGAAAAGTGTACATCTTTTCTACTATCGTGGGACAGATACTGGCAGAACTAGTGGTGTTGGATTTATAATAAACAAGAAACTGAAGGATAAAGTTGTAGAAGTTGAAAGTTCCTCTGACAGAGTTGCACGAGCCACACAGGAAATGGACGTGGAGACATCCAAATGGGACGACAAGTGAAATTGATTTTATTATGTGTAACAAAAAATTCGTCATAGAAGACTGCAGTGTGCTAAACAAGTTCACCACAGGTAGCGACCATAGATTGGTGAGATGTAAGATGCACCTCAACACTAAACTCGAACGTGGCAAGCTCATAAGACAAACAAAATGTATTGACATAACCAACCTTAAAAAACACCATAAGACCTTCAAGTAGGAACTGAAGAACAGATTCTCTGCTTTAGAAGGCCTAACATTGGAAGAAGTGGATATTTCTGAAGTTAACAGAAAAGTAACCAAAGCTCTTATGGGAACAGCAACAAAATTAGCTGGGTCTAAGAACAAGTTGCATGTGAACAAATTATCAGGAAAAACCAAAATGTTGATGCAAAAAAGAAGAGAGATGAGGACAACTAAAGAAGATGTGACTTCCATAGTGGAATATATAGAGCTATGCAAGACAGTACGAAAAAGTATCACTGAAGACGTAAGGAAATTCAACTGTGAACTAGTGAGGAAAGCAATTGAAAACAACCAAAGCCTAAAGATAGCAAAGGTAAGGGAAGAAAACAGATTATGGCACTGAGAAAAGAAGATGGTTCTGTAACAAGAAATACAGGCGAAATTTTGACAAACAAGAGTGAAAGATTTCTACTCCAAATTATGTGAAAGGGATGATACATGTACTCCAGACATCATGAAAGGTACCAGTACCAAAGTTCTTCCAGTCCTCCCAGCAGAAGTTGCACATGCAATCAAGAACATGAAGCGGGGAAAAGCTCCAGGAGAAGATGGAATTACTGTAGACATCATACAAGAAGCAAGTGGAGAAATCGAAACAGTACTCGCCCAAATTTTCACTCGATACCTTAATGAAGGGAAGATTCTTGAGGATTGGAACAAAGCTACAATGATCCTGGTACATAAAAAAGGTGACATTGAGAATCTCAGGAACTACAGACCTATCAGCCTCCTCTCTGTGGTTTATAAAATCTTCACTAAAGTTCTTTCACACCGCTTAAAGGAAACACTGGACATGGCTCAACCGAGAGAACAAGCTGGGTTCAGGAGTGGCTACAGCACAATAGATCATACCCACGTACTGAGAGAACTAATTGAAAGAGCGAGGGAATATGAACTTCCATTGTGCATGGCTTTTATCAATTATGAAAAAGCCTTTGATTCGGTGAAACCATCAGCAGTTGCAATGGCTCTGAAATCCTGCGGTATTGAAGATGCATACATTAATATTATTAATAACATCTATGAAAATGCAAGTGCAGAGATTCGGCTGTTTGAAAATACAACACACATAAAAAATTGGAAAGGGAGTGAGACAAGGTTACACCATATCTCCGAAGCTCTTTAATGCACATTGGAAAATGTCTTTCAATCACTGAACTGGGAAAACAAAGGGATAAAGATTAATGGAGATTATCTAACCCACCTTTGTTTTGCTGATGACGTAGTCATTTTTGCAACTACCCCATCAGAGTTGCAGAGTATGATCCAGGAACTTGCTGACAAGAGTAAAGAAGTGGGATTAAAAATGAACTTTCAGGAGACAAAAGTGATGTTCAATGCTTTTACAAGAAATGAAGATTTATCGATTGATGGAGGAAAGCTGGAGATAACAGACACATACATTTATCTTGGACAGCAGATATCAAGTGAGGGTCACATTGATGAAGAAATTAATTTGCGTACAAAACTTGCCTGGAGAGCTTTTGGAAGAAACAGCATAATTTTCAAGAGCAATATGCCATTATGTCTTAAAAGAAAAGTGTTTGATCAATGCATCCTTCCAGTGCTTACGTATGGTGCAGAGACGTGGACCTTAACTAAAAGAGACATACAAAGGCTGCAGACAACTCAAAGAAGCATGGAGAGGTGCATGCTTGGTGTAACCAGGAGAGATAAGAAGAGGAACTCGGGGATCCGAAAAATGACGAGAGTGGAAGACATGATGATCAGATTTAAATCCCTGAAATGGCAATGGGCTGGACAAACTGCCAGAAGGACAGACCATCGATGGACAGCCAAAATTTTAGATTGGATTCCAAGGGACAGGAAAAGACCCAGAAGAAGACCACATGAGAGATGGGTGGGTGAAATTCGAAAGTATGCGGGAGTGACATGGAGGAGACTGTCACAAGACAGACCGTTGTGGAGGAAACTTGGGGAGACCTTCGTCCAGCAATGGATTGATAATGGTTGACAATGATGATGATGATGATATATATATATATATAGTGTGTGTGTGTGTGTGTGTGTGTGTGTGTGTGTGTGTGTGTGTGTGTAAGAGGGAGAGAGAGAGATTGTGTGAGTGTGTTCCACCAAGTCTCTTGTGGGATATTGGGACATAAGTTTCCAACTAAGATCATCAAATAGTGGTAAATGATGACACTGGGTTTCCTTTATTTAGATGACCCATCTTTATGTGTGAGATGTGTATGTATCGTGTTCATATGAGCCCTTATGAGATCTGCCAAAAACTCATATGCTGGCCTTTGGGCTAAATTTAAAAGTTAGTATATTTTTGAAGCATGATCATGCTTGTTTGTACACACGATGAACCATTTCACATTTAAGTAGCCTGCATAAGTCAAGCAATACTGTTTTGCTGAGCTGTAAAAGAAAGAAACATGGTTAAAAGTTAACTTTAAGAAAATGAATTTCTCTATAGATTCCATAGTCTAATTGCATGGTAATGGCTGGACCAAATACTACACTTAAATAACACATCCTTCCAATAGCTAAAACGAAAAAAAAAAAAAAAAAAATCGTGAAGTCTTAACCAAATCCGTTGTTTGTAAACAGCCGTTAGAATCCTGTTCTACTCAAGCCATCTTGTGCAATACTGGGTGAGCATAATTGCTGTGACATTGAAAAACAAACATTATACAGATGCATTCACACCAAGCGAGAGGGTGAAAATTGTGGAAAAGTCCTACCCTTTAGTTTTCTTCATGTGTCCATTTTATTGCTAGTTTCCAGCTCTGCTGTCCTGAAGGTAGAAGTTATCTCCTGTTGGAAGAAGTTCTCTATTTCTCTGGTTATTATCTTCCTGCCTAGCGTGTACATCGCCATATATTCTATCATCTGTTCTCAACCATCTATATTTTATAATCTGTTATTTGCCATTTTGCATTTTGGAGTTTCCTCAGTTTTTCGTTTCTGACTTATAGAGAGGCCTTCTACGTGTTTCTAGGCAAAACCACTTCATGAGAGAGTTCTTTGAGGCTCTGTTGGCTCTTAGCACCCAGGCCCACTCTCTATTTGCCCTTTTGGCTAACAAGTGACTATACTCGGGGCAAAGCTATCCTGGCAATGAGGTCGAAGCTACGGTGACCTTTTCACTCCCAGTATTACTCAGCACTAAAGCACTAATGGTGTGTAATTAACCTTCACTCCGAAAACTTCTCCCACAAGCCCTCAGGGCTGTCTGTCTGTCACCGTAATTCCTTACCAAACCCCCTCTATTTTATCCCCCTCCCCACCCCTGCACGCTTTGCAGACCGGTAGACAAGCAGTTTATTTCTCTCTCTATCTTTTTTTTTTTTTTTTTTTTGAGGTGTTACAGAACGTGTAACGTTTCTTTCTTTCTTTTAAAATGAAATTATCTTTGCTAAACACGGGAAGTCTTTAATGGCCTAATTTTGTTTTCACATATTTTTCTATTTTTTTTCTTATATATTTCATTTATTTATACTTACTGCTTGAAGATTACCAACTGCGGGATTTAATTAAAAGTATTTTAAGTATTTTTACCATGTCATCAGTTATGCATAAAATTTTGTTCTTTCCAAAATTTTGCCTTGATTAGATTTTTTTAGATTACCAGATTTTTTTAAAAATGCATACACATTTAGCAGGTAAAAATGCATTCACATTTAATTTTGTTAAAAATGCATACACATTTAACGGGTGTCTGTTATATATATATAAAAAAAATCTAATCAAGGCAAAATTTTGTAAAGAACGAAATTTTATGCATAACTGATGACATGGTAAAAATACTTAAAATACTTTTAATTAAATCCCGCAGTTGGTAATCTTCTAAAATTCTTCTAACAGACACCCGTTAAATGTGTATGCATTTTTAACTACCCCGTGTTGCCATAAGTACTGGACAAGATCATGTCTCTGTGGTAAATGATATTTTAGGGTTCACTGTAAACTGCCACACATCTTTCAGCAACTTGGAAAATTGCCACACATTGGAAAATTGCCACACATTGGAAAATTGCCACATGTTTTTCATTGATGGGCCGGGCACAAATTGCTGTTCCTCCGAGGAACACTTTGAATGTGTGGCAGTTTTCCAAGTTTCCGAATTATTTGTGGCAGTGGAAGGAACTCTTTCATTTGTCTGAATTTTCATGCCGGTTCATACGCGTTTAAGGCAACTGAGAACAAAAGTTCAAAAGGAAAAGATAGCCGTTTCTTGGCGTATATTGAGAACTGAATTGGGAACTCCAAACTAATTTCGAGAAAACATTCTATGTAAGCCAAGCAAGAATTGTATTTTAATTTGAAGAAATAAATTGCCGATGGATCTGAGGTACTTCAATACTAAATTCAACCTTCATTCTCGCAATGGTGCGACTTGAAACACCAGTGAGTTCTGCCGTAAGAACTGTTATTTCATTTTCCGATTTATTCGGCGAGTGTTTTTCCATCAATTTAGTGAAAACATTCATAACGATCACCTTAGCAGAGCTTTGTAATGGTTTCCCAGTTTTATGTGGCTGAAATACACTCGAGTGACTGGCAGATGCCATTCGAAAAAAACAAAAAGACAGAAGAGTTTTTTAAAACAACAATCAAGAAGGAGAAACCAGGGGGAGAAATGCGAAATGCCCTCAGAAACACTTTTTTCGCCCTCATCCTTCCGCTAATGACCCCCCACCCCCACAGCAATAAATATCCCCTGGGTTGACAGCTTAACTCTGACCCAAACAAGAATGCTGTGACAGAGAACCATCAGTGACGTCACCAAAACACGGAATATCTGTATTTTTTAGAAATGCAGCTGAAACTGAGATCTGAATATTTTAAATGCACACACACAGAACGTATTGAACATCTGTGTCCTTTTTAAGTGCCAGTTGAAGCTGGAGTACGAGGTTTTAGACCGGAACTATTTTATGCAGTGGAAGTATACACTCTGTAGCCTTCCTTCCAATGACAGGTTAAGTTTGCCCTGAGTATAGTGGTCAGATGATGACAGTTCTGGCTGGTCTTGGGTGGACATCTGCAGTGTTAAGGGATATGTAAAATGTTTTTTCATCATAACTGTCAGCTGAGATTGATGCCCTATTATTTGGTTGTTCACCCTACCTAACAAAGTTGTCGTGAAATGTTCCTTTAGCACTGGATTTTACAGATCCTCACATTTTCCCCAGGTGAGTAGACCGTTAAGCATCAAGGTGTGGTGACAGTTATGTCTAAGCTTTTTTGCTACAAATCTAAGAATGGAAAGAATTTGGCACCAGTGCTTACTCGTTCGAGCATTGCCGTGGCTGATGTGTATTGTTCCTGGCTTAGTTGTCGAGGCCAAGAGTGAGTAAGCATCAGCTATATATTCGAAGTTTGCTCACAGGCTCAACTTTTCTACTCTTCAGCTTTTTCCAAGGACAGGTAGTGCATTTGAAATGCCTGATATGGAACTATCCTTAATTTATAGTCCCAGAGATTTGCACCAGGTCAGTTTTCTGTCGTTACGATTGAGATAAGAATCCCGAGGATTAAGGGTAAATCTCAGAGATGTAACATAACATGAGCAGGGACTGGTGCAGTGTCTAGAGAAATGTAGAACATGAACTAAACTAAATAATAATAAAAAGAAGAAAACTGTTTATGAATTGTGTCTTTACTTAAAACTATTTATGAATTGTGTCTTTACTTAAAACTATTTATGAATTGTGTCTTTACTTAAAACTATTTATGAATTGTGTCTTTACTATTGTCGCTTTAAGGTAGGTGAAACACCATCGGTAGGTGTTTCCCCTACCGATAGTGTTTCACCTACCGATGAAGTTATACACTAGCGGAAAGTGAAAAAAGAACACTAAAAAGGAGGTCTGATACCAACGAAATTTATACAGCATAATAACGGAATACAGAGGATAACGTGATCAAAACATTATGGCAAAATACAGCTGTATTTGCTGGTAAACTAAAAATAACATTTCCATGTAACACGATTAGTACAAGGTTGAACCGCCATGAACTGCATCACACTGTGCAATTCTGACATGGAGTCTGTCGTACAGATGTTGGATGTAAGTTTGGGGTATTGAGTTCCAAGCATCCTCAACCTGGACGCGTAAATCGGGGATGGTCGTGGCTGGCCGTAGAGACTGAATAAGTCGTCCCATAAAATACCACACGTGCTCAATGGGGGACAAATCCGGTGAACGTGCAGGCCATGGAAGTTGTCTCACACCCTGAAGTGCATGTTGCGTTGCACGTGCCGTGTGTGGGCGTGCGTTATCTTGCTGGAAAACACCACGATGGTCCAACTTTACAAATGGCATAACAACGGGCTGAATGATGTTGTTGATGTAGGAGGTGCTGTTTAACATACCCGGTACAAACACTAGTTGTGTACAGGAGTGATAGCTGATCACTCCCCACACCAGGAGACCAGGTGTAGGCCCTGTGTGTCGCTGGCGGATGCAAGAAGGGTGGAGACGCTCCCCTGTGCGTCTGCGAACATGCATACGGCCATCGGAGGCTCCCAAGCAGAATCTGCTTTCATCGCTGAACACGACAGATCGGCATTGCGTTCTCCAGTGAAGACGTTGGCCACACCACTGCAGCCATTCCTGATGGTGGACTGGAGTCAGAGGTACACATGCACGTAGTCCTGCATCCAGTAGACGGTTGCGGATTGTTCGCACAGTCACCTCAGGTGCAGCGGCAGCTCGGATTTGCGTCGCAGTGGATGCTCTGCTTGACAACACCGCTCTTCTTATGCGTCGATCGGTCCGCTCATCAGTCCGTCTGTGACTCCCGGTTCCACGTTTTCTCGTGTGGGAATGTTCCTCGGACCATCTACGCCACCATCGTACCACCACCGATACTTCCCGTCCAATTCGCTCCGCAATACGACGATACGACCACCCGGCCTCGCGGAGTCTGACTAGACGACCTCGCTCAAAGTCCGATAACTTCTGAAATCGTACACGTCTTCCATGTCCAGGCATTGCAGCTTCTTCAGGGTCTTCGCACATGTCCGTACGCCGACGACTGATTACATTCACTTCGCCATGCTCCTTAAATACCACCGACGATAATTTGCATATCGTGGCATGCTGTGGAGTAAGCGCTCACTGGTTGGTCCCAAAATTAACATCACACCTACATAAACTCGACCCCATTAACATATGTAAATTTCATGATCGTCCGCCAATTCCTTCTTGGTGTTTTTTTTTTTTTTTCACTTTCCGCCAGTGTAGTTGGAAGAATCGTGACATGGTTGGGATTTAATAGTGTGTCCACAAAGAAAATGAATTGACACACCAACAATGTGCTTCATATCAACTATGGATTATAAGGTACGTAATGGTATTTAAGTCCATGAGAGTGAAGATATTTATTTTTAACTATAGAATTTTCGGTGTGAATAATCACTGTATGACCTGGAAACACAAATTTTGGGTTCATATAAGATATTTCTTAGAACTTTGTCTTGAAGAAATTTTTCCTTCCAATGACCAGTTTACTCGCTGGGGTTTTGTGGCGCATGTGATACAGGAAGGCAAAAGGATCAAAAGAAAGACAAAGAAATTAGTTAACTGTTTTAACATGCTGTCTGATTTTATTTATCCATCTTTTTTCACATAGTTTCTGGGTCGCTGGTTTCCAGTTAAATTTACTTGTACATGCTGAGAGTGCAGCAAAAACAGTTGGATAACGGGAAGACACAGTGAAAATTTGTATGTGGTTTTTGTGTGTGTTATTCGAAGTTACAATTTAGCATCTTAGGGAGGACATTCGCCGCAAGTGACCTGAAATGTGGCGCAGGGGCGATTTCCTGCTTCACCACGACAATGCAGCAGCTCACAGAGCGTTAGCAACATGCCAGTTTTGCAGCCGCAACAGCATGACTACCCTTCCTCACCCGCCTTATTCACCAGATTTGGCCCCCTGTGACTTCTTTCTGTTCCCAAAGATGAAGCTGAAGTTCAAGGGTCACCATTTTGAAATCGTGGATGAGGTCTCGTACATGGAGTTGCAGGTTTCAATATTTCACTTTACTTGCCTGACTGCAAGGCTCTCATGCTAATAATCAATAAAGTCAGCTCTCCACCTATCTTATAGCTTAATGTCTATCATAAAGGATTTACAAAGCATATTTTTTACGCTTTCCAACCGTAGGTTGAAGAAGCGTATATGCTCCAGCTTTGTCCGTTTGTCGGCATGATAACTCGCGTAAAAATGGTTCGATTTCGATGAAATTTTAGTATGTGGTAGGGGACCACCTGAGGACGAACCTTATTCAAAATGGATGAAATGGGGTCAAAGGTCACGACATATGAGCTAGATCCATTCCATTGCCCTTATGCGTCATAACTTGCATAAATATGGTTCGATGTCGATGAAATTTTAGCATATTGTAGGGGACTACCTGGGAATGACCCCTATTGAAAATGGGTGAAGTGGGGTCAAAGGTCACGGAATAGGAGCGGGATCTATTCCATTGCCCTTATGCGTCATAACTTGCATAAATACGGTTCGATGTCGATGAAATTTTAATATATTGTAGGGGACCACCTGGGAATGAACCCTATTGAAAATGGGCGAAGTGGGGTCAAAGGTCAGGACATAGGAACGGGATGCATTCAATTGCCTTTATGCGTCATAACATGCATAAAAATGGTTCGATTTCGATAAAATTTTATTATGTGGTAGGGGACCACCTGGGGACGATCTTATGATGCCACAGTCTTGCGCTTGATATGTTGGCGCACGGTCACACCATCTGTCTCATTACGTCAAGCGTTGTGTGTGGATCCTATTAAAGTTTTATGACGTCACACTTTTGCGAGCAGATGGTCGCGATTCCCATCTGCCTCATTACATCAAGCTTTGTGTGCGTATGTTCGTCTGCACGATAACTCGCGTAAAAATCGTTCAATTTCGATGAACTTTTAGTATGTGGAAGGGGATCACCTGGGAAGGAACCCTATTGAACGTGAACGAAATGGGGTCAAAGGTTATCACATAGGAGCGGGATCTATTCCACTGCTCTTATGTGTCATAACTAACGTAAAAAAGGTTCGATTTCGATTAAACTTTAGTATATGATAGGGGACCACCTGGGGACAAACCCTATTAAAAATGGGCGAAGTGGGGTCAAAGGTCAGAACATAGAAGCGGAATCACTTCCATCGCCATTATGCGTCATAACTTACAGTAAAAATTCTTCGATCTGGATGAAATGTTAGTATGTTGTAGGGGCCTGCCTATTAAATAGGCGAAATGGGGTCAACGAATCTTATTGAAAATGGGCAAAATGGGGTCAAATGTTAGGACACAGGAGCGGAATCTATTCCATAGCCCCTTATGCATCATACATAACTTATGTAAAAATGCTTCCATTCCGACAAAACTTTTTCATGTTATTTCGGAGGTATACGGAACTGGTTCTGTAGAATATCATCAAAATGGGGTCAAAGTTCAGGGCACAAGACCGAGATTTATTCCACAGCCATTATCCTTATAACTTGAGTGATAACTTGAGTAATGATTTCTGGTATGTTGGAATGCGTATCATAATCAGTGCATTGCATGATTTTACTAACTTGTTATATATATATATATATATCGTGAATGACAGGATTTATATTCCTGTAAATGGATGCCACACCCATTTAAATGTTGCATTTCAGAACTATGCAGTTGTAAAATCAAGTTTAGCATTGCAGTGCTATAATAAAAAAAAGAACATGGAATACTCCATCTGAATGAGTATTCTGTGGAGTTTTACAACTAAAAATGGCCTGATTTATGCATTGTTTTTAGATGTGCGGTTTAAACGAACTTCCTGATATCTATCAGTTTCTGCTAACTGAATAAACTTGGGGTAATCGCCTGCTGAATTAACCTTTTGGTGTAACCATTTTGTGTTCTAACACTTGTTTGAGATCATTTTGTGATTCAGATCAAATCTGAGCCATGCATAGTGAATATTGACCTGTCAGTTGCACAGCACAGCTGTATTTTTTATCAAGCAACTTCATTTGTACTCATGTCATTCCATTTGCTAATTGTGCTGTGTATTTTAGTCATTTTTATGTCACATACTTTTTAAAAAGTCAATTTTTTGCTCCTTTTTTTTCTGAATGCCTGGTGGGCACTTGAAGATGGCCTTCAAAATAACTGTCTGTATTATTATTATTAATAATAAAATAACTGGACCAGTCAACTTGAAGATACTACAGTGTTTTATGATTACCATGTGGTTGGAAAAAAATGCATGCACAGAAGCCCAAAAGGGGGCAAAGAAAGACACTGTGCTTTAGGGAAAGTCCCCTTTTTAGTGTTTATATGTATATATGAGGGCTGTTCCGAAAGTACATGGACTGAAGTCACTGTTTTAAGTCTTTGTCACTAAGAGGTTTGGTGTGGGCTTTCTTTTTGAAATAGCAACCTTTGCACATGCTGTACACCTTTTACAACAGTTCACAAGCTTCTGAAACATGTGTTACAGTCCATTTTGGTGAAAGTCGCTTTAAGGTAGCAGATGTGGCTGCCATCACTTCCTCACTTATCTGAAACTTCCTTCCTCTCAGCTGTTTCTTAAGTGTTGGAAAGCCCAGAAATCTCAGGGTGCAAGGTCTGGGCTGTATTGAGGATGGGACAGACGTTGACCACCAATTTTCTCCAAAGCTTGCATTGGTACTTGGCCGCATGCTACCTCGCATTATTCTGAAGAAGGAAACCATTCTTGATTAAGCAGTTTCAGTCCTTTCCTGTGCATTGCTCTGTTCAGGGGAACTTGCAAAATGTGAGCATAATATTGCAAATTAACAGTTTGTTTTACGTGCACTCAATGCTGCAATATTATCCCATGGGCATCAGGAAACAAATTCAACATCAGTATCTTTGAAGATCCACATAATCGAAATGTCTTGGGATGGGGCAGTTGGCGTGTCTCCATGTGCTTGAGTGTTGTTTTGGCTCTGGAAACAAAATGTTTTATCCAAGACTCATATATGATGACTATGTGATTCAAACAGTTGGAGTCTTTTTCCACTCTTTGAAGAAAAGCATGACAAAGTTCTACATGACATTGTTTTTGTTTTATCAGTAAGATCACATGGCACCCATCTTGCACAAACATGAAACATCTTCAGGTCCAACTCAATTTCATGACATCTTACTCTGCCAACATTCAGCTGCAATGCCAGCCAAATCATGAATCGATAAACATCTGTCATCTTTCAATAGTGTTTCAGCTTTCACAATGTTTTCATCTGTTACTGATGCTGTGGACGCCCGCTTCGCTGGTTATGCTTCACACTGTGTTTTCCATCCTTGAAATGCTCCCACCACTTGAACACAACCAACTCGTTTAATGCTTCTGCACCATATGCTTCTTGAATCATCTGAAACGTTTCCTAGCCACTTTTTTGTAACTTTACACAAAATTCAGTCTTGATTCTTTGTCTAGTAATCAGCATTATACTATGCTCATCCATCCACTATTGTAATACACACTTCATGCGAACCATTGCACTATATCCACAAAGAAAGATTGTGCATTGCCTTCACTCAGACTAACACAGCACTGATGGGAAAATCTTTGCCTACCAGAAACGTGACTCATTTCTATAGCAATAGTGCAGTGCTACCAGTCCACGTACTTTTGCACGTGTACGTCTTTGTTAATTGTGTTGAAGTACTATTTTGCCGCCCCAGTGGCGCAGTGGTCTAAAGCGCTGGCCTCTGATCATTCGTCCGTCTGGGGTCCGGGTTCGAATCCCGGTGAGGCATGGATGTTGTGTTTGTCTTACGGCACTGGCTCTCTCCCTTCCCTGGAACCAGTGACCCTAAATTAGGGACGGGCGACTGCTTATAGCCCATTGAGTTGCTCACGGTGGTCGTTAAACCTCCAATCAAAAAAAAAAAAAAAAAAGAAGTACTATTTTGGAAAATTAACCTTGTGAGTAAAGACTTTATTCAGACATACTTTTTATGGTCTCAGTTATTTGGAAATCCACAACATACAGTGCAAACAGAGGTGAGAAGAAACTTAACATTTATGCCCTTTAAATTTCCGAATTAGTGTGGCTGAAACCTGTACAATTATTGTACAAAGAATAATCGGGAATTTAGATTTCATTTACATGGTAATTTATAATATTGTTTTAGAGTGAGGAGCCAACTTCTAATTTATATTATTATTTTACAGTGAGGAGCTAGCTCGTAGACTGCAAGAAGAAGAAAACAGGGAGAGCCAACAGGAATCACCACCTCAACAACAACAGCAACAACAACCAGTGCCTAATAGTAGTAATAGAAACAAAAGCAGGGATGTAAGTTGCAATTATCTGCTTCATTTCTAGTAGTTTTAGTAGTAGTAGTACCTGGCTTCTTTTTTTTTTTTCTAGAGAGAGACCTCTGAATTTTAGTTGTAATATTTGGAGAAAGGAAACTAATGTAGGTGGGAAAGTTTCCTTCATAAGGATAATACTACTGGATTTTAAACATTTCTAGTAAAATTGAAGATTTATAAACTAGTGTCTTGTGGTTTCTTATATTTTTTGCAAGCTGATGATTCATCATCATCATCATCATTGTCAACCATTATCAATCCACTGCTGGACGAAGGTCTCTCCAAGTTTCCTCCACAACGGTCTGTCTTGTGCCAGTCTCCTCCATGTCACTCCTGCATATTTACGAATTTCATCCACCCATCTCCCATGTGGTCTTTTTCTGGGTCTTTTCCTGTCCCTTGGAATCCAATCTAAAATTTCGGCTGTCCATCTATGGTCTGTCCTTCTGGCAGTATGTCCAGCCCATTGCCATTTCAGGGATTTAACTCTGATCATGATGTCTTCCACTCTCGTCATTTTTCGGATCCACGAGTTCCTCTTCTTATCTCTCCTGGTTACACCAAGCATGCACCTCTCCAAGCTGCTTTGAGTTGTCTGCAGCCTTTGTATGTCTCTTTTAGTTAAGGTCCACGTCTCTGCACCATACGTAAGCACTGGAAGGATGCATTGATCAAACACTTTTCTTTTAAGACATAATGGCATATTGCTCTTGAAAATTATGCTGCTTCTTCCAAAAGCTCTCCAGGCAAGTTTTGTACGCCGATTAATTTCTTCATCAATGTGACCCTCACTTGATATCTGCTGTCCAAGATAAACATACGTATCTGTTATCTCCAGTTTTTCTCCATCAATCGATAAATCTTCATTTCTTGTAAAAGCATTGAACATCACTTTTGTCTTCTGAAAGTTCATTTTTAATCCCACTTCTTTACTCTTGTCAGCAAGTTCCTGGATCATACTCTGCAGCTCTGATGGGGTAGTTGCAAAAATGACTACGTCATCAGCAAAACGAAGGTGGGTTAGATAATCTCCATTAATCTTTATCCCTTTGTTTTCCCAGTTCAGTGATTGAAAGACATTTTCCAATGTGGCATTAAAGAGCTTCGGAGATATGGTGTCACCTTGTCTCACTCCCCTTTCCAATTTTTATGTGTGTTGTATTTTCACACAGCCGAATCTTTGCACTTGCATTTTCATAGATGTTATTAATAATATTAATGTATGCATCTTCAATACCGCAGGATTTCAGAGCCGTGGTAACTGCTGATGGTTTCACCGAATCAAAGGCTTTTTCATAATCGATAAAAGCCATGCACAATGGAAGTTCATATTCCCTCGCTCTTTCAATTAGTTCTCTCAGTACATGGATATGATCTATTGTGCTGTAGCCACTCCTGAATCCAGCTTGTTCTCTCGGTTGAGCCATGTCCAGTGTTACCTTCAAGCGGTGTGAAAGAACTTTAGTGAAGATTTTATAAACCACTGATAGGAGGCTGATAGGTCTGTAGTTCCTGAGATCCTCAATGTCACCTTTTTTATGTAGCAGGATCATTGTAGCATTGTTCCAATCTTCAGGAATCTTCCCTTCATTAAGGCATCGAGTGAAAATTTGGGCGAGTACTGTTTCAATTTCTCCACTTGCTTCTTGTATGATGTCTATAGTAATTCCATCTTCTCCTGGAGCTTTCCCCCGCTTCATGTTCTTGATTGCATGAGCAACTTCTGCTGGGAGGACTGGAAGAACTCTGGTACCTTTCATGATGTCTGGAGTACATGTATCATCCCTTTCATATAATTTGGAGTAGAAATCTTTCACTCTTGTCAAAATTTCGCCTCTATTTCTTGTTATAGAACCATCTTCTTTTCTCAGAGCCATAATCTGTTTTCTTCCCTTACTGAGATGTCCCTTTGCTATCTTAAGGCTTTGGTTGTTTTCAATTGCTTTCCTCACTAGCTCACAGTTGAATTTCCTTACGTCTTCAGTGATACTTTTTCGTGCTGTCTTGCATAGCTCTATATATTCCACTTTGGAAGTCACATCTTCTTTAGTTGTCCTCATCTGTCTTCTTTTTTGCATCAACATTTTGGTTTTTCCTGATAATTTGTTTACATGCAACTTGTTCTTAGACCCAGCTAATTTTGTTGCTGTTTCCATAAGAGCTTTGGTTACTTTTCTGTTAACTTCCGAAATATCCACTTCTTCCGATGTTAGGCCTTCTAAAGCAGAGAATCTGTTCTTCAGTTCCAACTTGAAAGTATTATGGTGTTTTTTAAGGTTGGTTATGTCAATACATTTTGTTTGTCTTATGAGCTTGCCACGTTCCAGTTTAGTGTTGAGGTGCATCTTACATCTCACCAATCTATGGTCACTACCTGTGTTGAACTTGTTTAGCACACTGCAGTCTTCGATGACGAATTTTTTGTTACACATAATAAAATCAATTTCACTTGTCGTCCCAATTGGATGTCTCCATGTCCATTTCCTGTGTGGCTTTTTCTTGAAAAAGGAATTCAAGATGAAAAATCCTTCTGCCTCTGCAAACTCAACGAGAGTATTTCCACGCTGGTTTCTGTTGCCGTGACCGAATTTACCTACTGAAGTTTCATTCTGTTGCCGTTGCCCTATTTTTTTGCATTGAAATCTCCCATAATTATCTTCAAGTGCTGCTTACCTTTATTATTTAGATGACGAATTTCCTCATAAAATTCTTCAATTTCTTCTTCAGGATGACTTGTGGTGGGTGCATAAGTTTGAATAATCTGAGCCTGGTATCTTCTCGATAGTTGGATAACGAGTCGTGCAGCTCTGTCAGAGGAACTTTCAACTTCTACCACTTTATCCTTCAGTTTCTTGTTTATTATAAATCCAACACCACTAGTTCTGCCAGTATCTGTCCCACGATAATAGAAGAGATGTCCACTTTTCAGTTCAATGAGATCTTCTCCTTTTCTCCTTACCTCACTCAGCCCGACGATGTCCCACTTGATCCTTTGTAGTTCCTCTTCCAATTCAAGAAGCCTTGAATCAGAAGATAGGGAGCGTCCGTTGTAGGTAGCCAAGGTCAGCATCAAATGGCAGCCTAGTCCGGTCCTCCGGGGATTCTTAGCACCCTCTGCCTTCATGTCGCACTGGCCGCTGCCTTGGCCAGGTACATTCCAGCTGCCGGAGACTGAGGGCCAAGATTTAAGTTGTAGAGTCATTTTGGAGGTGTTTGGCCATAACTCACCACGCTGGCCAAGCGGGTTGGTGAGTGTGGGATAGCATTTCCTCTGATCCCGATGGTATAGTTATACCGCTATTTGCGGTCGTCAGAGCCCCTTTAGTGGGAACAGGATGCACCACGAGAAGGCGGGGTTGACATTTGTCAAGGAGAGGCTGTGATGTTACGCATCACCTGACCTTACATCCCAGCTGATGATTAACCTCAGTTAAATTGTAGATAATAAAGTAGATCTTTGTAATTTTATGTATTTTACTTAGCATTTTCTTGATGTGCGACAAACAACACATGTACTTTCATTGACGTGTCACTGAACTAATACAGAGAGTGGGATGAACTTTGCATTTCCATTATGGACAGTTCAAAGTAATGTCCTCCTACTTGCTTTCAACCTGCATCATACATTTCATTCGCTATGAGCACAGTCTCATTATTTAGTAGCCATGCCTCATAGGTATGCAGAGATGCCGTTTACTGCTGATCCTCTATAGTTCTTGCGGTTAGCAACCACATGCTACAGATTATGCATTTAATTAATTTTTCTACGGAGAATTTAGTATAATGCAATTTCTTTTCATTGCCGATTACTATGAATGGCTGCAATCAAAGCTTTGAGTCTGTTCAGAGCAGACACTTCCACAAAACTTAGTGCACCTGCAGCATCTTGTCTGTCTGCCTATCCATTCAGATAACTGAGCCACCATCTGTTTGCTCTGAAAGCACCCTGACCCACACAACATCATTCCTGGCTACCAGCGACACTGTCAAACTTGCTCCTCATGGAGCTGTTCACTTACTGTGTCTGCGCATAAGAATACAATAATTTTCAAATCAGAAACAGGGAAAATGCGTTAGCAGTTAACGTCATGTGCAGTGCATAGTCACATCTTGGCTCCAAGACCCCAGCTAAAAAGATGAAGAATTGCCAAAGATTCAAGGATTCTTATTCAAACGAATTTCCATGCCTAAAGGAGTCGAAACTGTCCGTTAATATGGCTTCCTGTGGCATGTGCTCAAGAGATTTCAATATCGCACACGGAGGTCGCGATGACTGTTATCATCATGTTTCGTCTAAAAAGCATATGGAATATGCCAAGGCTGTTGTTGAACAGACTGATAAATTATCTGTTTTCTTCAAAAGTGAAGATTCTTCCAGCAGTGTAAAGGCTGAAACTGTGTTCATGAGATTTCTGATAGAGTACTACAACCTCCCAAACTCGACTGCAGGTCATGCTAAATCTCTCTTCTCCGCAATGTTTCTGGACTTGAAGATTGCCAAGAATTTCAGCAGTGGCTGTACAAAAGCTACTCTGATTTTTCCAGAAAACTTAATTTAAAAAACAGAAAAAAACTATTTTTCTGAAAAACTGTACTGTATATACTCCTGTATAAGTCGACCCACTGATATTTATATGAATATCTCTGGTTTTTGTATATCTCGTTTATAAGTTGACCCCCCCTCATTTTTTATGTGAATATCTGATTTTTTTGACATATTGTGTATAAATTGACCTTCCTACCACATTTTTTTCCGCAGGCGTATTTAAAGCTTAAAACTTTTTTATTCTGTTTAAGAGCGGGAAGTCATATGGTCACTATGTTTTGAAAACACCCAATTATACTCCAGGCAGACTTAACCTGGTTATGGATTGAAAGTTACGGATAATTTTTTATTCTATAGTTAAAGGGTATGCTGTGAAAAATAAAATGCTAAGTTCAAATTTTTTTTTAACTTAACGTTGTATTTTAATTTTTTTTCAAGCATAATCAAATATAGCGATTCTTGTGGTAATATCACGAACCCGTCGCACAGCAAGTATGGTTGGCTGGCTGAGGTGCAGTCGAGCTCTCGTCAGCATGCTATTGTGCATACTGATTTGTTGAGCATCGTCACGAACAAGTTCGGCAATCCAAAATTTGCATACGCACAACACGTTTTACTGTATCCCGCACTTATGCTAATTTCCACATTTTCCTGCCTTCCATTTTATGGTTGCTATCGTTGCTATTGTCATCCGTCCTTAGCAATTGTCCGGCAGTGTATTTTCGAAGAATAAATACTGTTCTTCTAAATCTTCTGTTTCACACATAATTCGAAGACTTTGACCAAGGAAGGCAATGTGCGATCTGTTACTTTTAAGAAGCTGTATTATACAGTTGACAATGGCAACAAAAATGTCAACTCACCATTTTATCACTTGAATTTCCCGCTGGCTGCCGCTTGAATTAAATGTGGGATATATGTTGTGAGATGAAAAAGTTATTCCTTACACATAAGCAGCTTTCACCACTGCGTTATATATATTAATTCCATGGAAACAACTTTGTGTTTTGATCCAGAGTCGTTGGATTCGGAAATCTGACTTTAGGGCAGATTTGGACACTGCACTTATATGTCATCACAACGATATTTTTCATATAAAGTTTTGGTTTCTGAATCTGACTTTAGGGGAGATTTGGACATTGCACTTATATGTCATCACAGTTGATATTGAACTAGTGGCTTCCATATAGGATGGGGGTGGAACTCATATTTACTGGTAATATAGAAGAACTTAAACGGTAGAATGAAAATTCCAGCCTGTTACTCAAGATTTCATGTACTTACCATGCATGAAGACATGGCTGCATGAAATTTGATGGCACTTGTCAATTTGCTTCCATCTGCTTCTATTTTCAGGACTTTAATGCCACAGTATACTGTGTGGGGTGACAGAAATGGGACTTCCTGGGGTTAAAGTTGAATAACTTCTGTCTGATTGTTCCTTCAGTGTCCTTGTTACAGTGCTGAGATGGGCCAATCCCAAAGCAAGCACGGTCCCAAATCGTTGCTCGTGCTGCATAATATTTACTGAGGTTCGGGTTCTGAGAGACAGAATTTTTTTCTTTTTCTTTTTTTTAGTGTGTGATTTGGTATGATTTAGCAGGTGAGATTTTTTTTTTTTTTTTTTTTTACTCTTTCTGGTTAGTAAAGGGAATTCTTCGGCAACTGGATTTGGGTGGAGATTGGGGACTCAAGAAGGTTATTTATTCTGGGCTTGGATAACAAATGATGTAGGCCACACAGTAATGGATTTATGTAGAGAAAGAAAAGCTTTTTCAAGAACTGTAGACACAAGTAGTAGATAGCATGTTGATGAAATGTTTCCCCCTATTTCTACACGGCAGCATCCTGCCAATTCTATTGAGCAACGTAGATGGATTTCAGCGCTGCCCAAAGTATTTCAGGAGGAAACAAATGCTCCAAGAAAATCATGCAGCTGTACTATAGAAACATCCTCATTGCCATTGCAAGGTTTTGTATTGTTATCATTGTGCTAAGTTCCAGATTGTTTCATATAAGTTTTATACAGAGCAATTTTTATAAGAGGAAATGTTGCCACTTCATTGAAGATGTTACACACACTCAAGAATAATCTGTAACAGTGGAACCCATAGGACTTCATATAAGAATTCTAAATGCATTGTAAATTTCAACCCAATTTGCAAAATATAAGACAAAGCATTATGGTCCTAGCAAACATTTAAGCTCCTGGAATTATTTGATGAACTCCTGGAAAAGTCCTGGAATTTATTTCTCTAAAGGTGTATGCACCCTGTTTATAGGAATTAAACACATGTTCTTTTTCCTTCGATAAGCTGAAGCATGTATTTAAAAAAAAATACTTCAAAGCTCTCCCATGTCAGCTGAACATGCCTCAGTAGAAAGTTTTTCATGTTGTATTGGTTCTTGAAGCTAGCAAATCAGCCAGTATTAGCCAAGAGGGCCTTTACATCTCCCCCACCCTTGTGACATGTTCGTAGATTTGCTTGGTTTTGAGGCAGATCTATAGTAGTGGTATCCACAACACTATTTTTTTTTATCACTCGCCATTTCATTAATTCACAAACTTAAGGAAAATATTCAAAGCAAACAACATAAATTCAGAATTTGCCTGTAACACTCATTGGTCATCCATGTAACACCTCTCAGAAAATTTCATTGCCCTGGAGAAGAAATCGAACCCTCATCTCCCGATATTTGTTCGAGTATGCTATCCTTTACACACCCAGGACAGTGAAGTTCCAAGCAACTGCGACTAAGCAAACTTAGCTTAGGAATCTGAACATCCTCAGATTTTTGCTAGCCAAAGCATCATTGCTTCCTCATAGCGTTTTGGCCCAACTCCCATCCAGAAATGGATGTAGATCAGAAATCACCAGCACTACAGATAAATCAATGAAGGAAGAAATATTCTTCGTAATACATGGGAAATTGATAGAATATAAATTCTGAATAATGCTTTGACTAGCGAAAATCTGAGAATGTTTCAGATTCCTAAGCTAAGTTTGCTTAGTCTCAGTTGTTTAGAACTTCACTGTCCTGGGTTGTGAAATGGACAGCATATTCTAATGGAAATCAGGAGATGCAGGGTCAATTCTCACTCCAGGGCAATGAAGTTTTCTAAGAGGTGTTACATTTGTGACTAATGAGTGTTACAGGCAAATTCTGAATTTATTCTTTGAATAAAGCTCATGTTGAGACTTGGTTTCAGAGTTTCTTAATTCAATTACTAATAAAAACTTCTATTACGGGAATTCTTACTAGGATTTTTTTTTATTTAAATTGCAAATTTTTGGAGAAAACTCTTCTCCTTCTTTGGGCTGTCTTAGTAACAACAAAAGACAGTCTAAGTTACAACAAAAGACAGCCTGAAGAAAGAGAAGAGTTTTCTCCAAAAATTTGCAATTTAAATTTTAAAAAATTCCTAGTAAGAATTCCCATAATATTCCTAGTAAGAATTCCCCAAACTTCTATAGTTTTGATTAGTAATCAGAACTTATATTCTGTTTGTTTTGAATATTGTATTAATTTCCCATGTATTATGTAGAATATTTCTTCTTTCATTGACAAACTTAAATGCTTTTCTATTTTTTCCATTGCAATTATCTAGAAAAAAAAAAAAAAAAAGTTTTTTTTTTCCCCATTGCATTATAGGCGCTCTTTGGCCAACCATGGCCCTTGCGCCATAAAAATCGAACAACCAACCAACCATTGCATTATCATGAATGGCAGACATAATTTTTGCACTCTCTGGTGTCGATTCTTCTTCCTTATGGCGAATTGGCCACATGGTGAATTCATTCACACAGAATTTGCAGCCAGCAGATGCTACAGACTTCCCATGACAAGGTTTATCCAACACATGTTTTGTATCACTAAGGCTCATCACAGCCTTCTTGTGCTTAGCACACTCAGTAGCATGAATGTACTACGCTTTGATGCCATTATTAATTACAAAAATAATCAAAAACAGAGTAAAAGTGCAAAAACGTGGATGAAAAGATGCTCACCAAAGACGTGTAAACAAATGAATGGCGCAAGAACAAGGAAGCAGCCTCTCTTTTCTGGACCCCAGCTGCAATGTTGTGTGGAAGGCATCTCAAATTTTTTTTTACCTACTATATGGCCACAAACGCCCACGAGGTGTCCGCAAGTGGCAAAAAATGAGATATACTTTATCTCGTGCAAATACTGTACATTTAAAACCATATATTTTTCTCTTCTAAAAATTTTTAGTTTTGAGCTGCCTAAAATATGAAAAGCCTTTTTTGAATAGAAGTTATGCCTGAGTTCATTATCTGTGATTTTTCTGTTGCAACATTCTGAACTAGTTTTATCTTTAGGTATAGAACTCCAACACAATATGTCTGAGATGCTTAAGACATTGTGCTGATGATGTTGCTTACCAGCATTATGGTTTGCCATTATTGTGTTTGTTTTGGGGGAATGAGCCTAAGACAATGATTTATTTTCAGGGTTTTTTTTTTGGGGGGGGATAACCTTAGGTTGTGTTGGCAAAATGTGGTATTGCAGTATTTGCTTGACGATGATGGGCAAATGACTTAACAATAACAAATAAAGGTAACTTGATCACGCTAGTTACGTTACAAGCGAAGAACTTTTACAAGAAAGCTCGTAAGTTGGGAGCTTTCGACCTTATCTCCTTATCTTAGGTCTTCATCATGCAAGTGGAGGACTAAGATTGTTGCCAGATTCTACATCTGATTTTTTTTTTCTTTTTTTCTATTTTTGTTGCCAAAACTTAGAATTGATCTCCAGATCATTGGGATTTAGAGAGGAGATTTGGAATTGCAAGTCATTGGGTTGAAAATAATTTCCAGGCTTTCATGGTAACAAAGGGCAAAACGACTGTCAAAAGAAGCAATTCGTTTTGCTTCGTTCCAGCGGAGAACTGCAGATGTATCTTCCATTGTCAAAATAGACAAGGCTGTATTAGGGTTGGCTTTCAAAACATCTTTTTTATGTTCTAAAATTCTGTGGTTAATGCTCCTGTATGTGCTTCCAATGTATAAGTTATGACCTGTTGAAGAAGAGATAGGAATGCAGTAAACTCCTGGGAGGTCCAGATTTTCAACTTTGTAGAATTTTCAAGATGTTGGGGGTGGTGGGGGGGGAATTTAATGGCAAGATGGTAACCAAAACTTCTAAAAAGGATCTGTAACTTATAAGCATAGGGAGGATGGTAAAGAACAGAACCAGAGAATTTCAGGTTTTCTTGCTTTTGAGGATGGAGGCATTCAATTTTCGAATTGTTTTCATATTTCTTTAAGAGGGAGTTGAGTGTAAGAGCAGGGAAACCATGAGAGAGAGTCAGTTGACAGATTATCTAAGAAAGGAACTCTTCAATCCTTCCTTGGAGATATCTCACCCCCTCCCTACTTTAGGACTCCCAGGCTTTTCCTGCAAGTTAAACTGCATAAAGCTGGTAACCCCATCAGACCTTTAGTTGAATACTCTTTTTCTCCAGCGAGAAACCTTGAAAATAAATTAGTCCTCAGATGCAAATCTCTGGCAGCCAACCATCCTCATACTGTAGTCTCTACTTCAGACTTCATCCACAAACTTCCTTTTCTCCAAGTGTAAATCTGTATACTCTTGATGAGGAATTTTTGTTACCCTCTGTACCATATTTTGAGTCCTACATGCTCCTCATGAAGAAATTGATTCTTCTTTTCGAACCACCTGGTACTCTTATCAAAGATCTTTATGATTGTTTCCACGCCATTCATCAACACAGTTGTTTTGTTTTCAACAAAATTGTGTACAAACAACAATCTGGTCTCCCCATGGGCTCACCTCTTTCCCCTCTTCTTGCAGAGATCTACATGCAACATATTAAAGTTTCCATCATTCCTCACCACCCTTTTCAACCTTCCCTGTGGTTAAGATATGTAGATGACATTTTCATCAGCTGGCCACATATTGAGGGACCCTGATCAACTCCATTACGGAAAAATTTCCTTCCATTAATCTCACTAAATCTAAGGAAGTAAGCAACAAAGTTGATTTCCTGGATGTCTCCATCTGCAGAAACTCTGATCTCTTCATCACTCGTTCCGTCTATCGTAAACCTTCTGCGGCCACTAACATCATTCCCTACAAATCTTTCACTCTGCATCTTTAGAAGCTTGCAGCATTGAAGTCTTACATCCACAGGGCTCATATCATTTGCAACAACCAACTTTCTCTTCAAGAAGAATTCTCCAAAATTTATACAATAGCCCTCTCTCATGGTTTCCCTGCTCTTACCATCAACTCCCTCTTAAAGAAATATGAAAACAATTCGAAAATTTAATGCTTCCATCCTCAAAAGAAAGAAAACCTGAAATTATCTGGTTCTGTTCCTTACCATCCTTCCTATGCTTGTAAGTTACAGATTCTTTTTAGAAGTTTTGGTTACCATCTTGCCATTAAATCCCCCCAAACATCTTGAAAATTCTACAAAGTTGAAAATCTGGACCTCCCAGGAGTTTACTGCATTCCTATCTCTTCTTCAACAGGTGATAACTTATACATTGGAAGCACATACAGGAGCATTAACCACAGAATTTTAGAACATAAAATAGATTCTTTGAATAAACCTCATGTTGAGAAATGGCTTCCTAGTTTCGTAATTCAATTACTAATCTAAAACAACTATTATGGGAATTTTACTAGGAAATTTTTTCATTTAAATTTCAAATTTTTGGAGAAAACTCTTCTCCTTCTTCAGGCTGTCTTTTTGCTGTCGCTTATTCCTGTCACTATCGTGGTTATAGTTAACCTTGAAGGTTTAGGTTATTTTTCATCAAATCCTGCCAGATGTTAGGCAGGGAAAATCCTTTGCAGTCATTGATGATGGAATTTTGATTTTTCTCAATCTCTATTCCTTCTTTCAGCTTTCTTTTTTGAAAATTGCTTTGGAAACAGATGACTTTAAGGGAATGTTTTGAAAGCCAACCCTAATTCAGCCTTGTCTATTTTGACAATGGAAGACACATCTGCAGTTCCATGCTAGAACGAAGCAAAACGAATTCCTTCTTTTGACAGTCGTTTTGCCCTCCGTTACCGTGAAAGCCTGGAAATTATTTTCAACCCGATGACTTGCAATTCCAAATCTGGAGATCAATTCTAAGTTTTGACAACAAAAATAGAAAAATTCAAATGTAGAATCTGGCAGCAATCTTAGTCCTTCATTGCCGTGATGAAGACCTTATAAGATAAGGTCGAAAGCTCCTAACTTACGAACTTTTTTGTAAAAGTTCTTTGCTTGTAACGTAACTAACGTGATCAAGTTACCTTTATTTGTGCAGTATTTGCTACTTATTATTTTGGGGATGTTATAAGACATTAACTATTACTATTACAACAGCTGTTCAGTAGAAGCATGAGTAGCACTGTAAATATATAGATGTAGTGTAATTAGTTAAGAAGTTATAAATTATTATGTTTATACATAAAGAACAAGTAAGAAGTATAATTTACAATTTTATGTTTTATATGCTTAACTTGTTCTTTATGTATAAGCATAAGAAATTATAAGAAGTTATAATTTCTTATGCTTATACATAAAGAACAAGTTAAGCATAAAAAACTGAAAATTGTAAAATAAAACACTACACTAGAATCCTAAAACCAGAAATCTTCATAGTAGCGAATTGAAGTCAGTGTACAGCATCTTGCCAAAAAACATGTTTGGTTAATGTGCAGGGTTGTTTCTGCGAATGGGCGTGGCATAAAAGAAGGCAGGCTGCAGTTATTTAAGGCTGATAAATGGTTGTTCTTCAATCATTCAAAGCCAACTGCCTGAGGATGGTGCCTGCTTGGTACTGAAATGCATAGCAAATTATAACTTTTGTTTTAATGGCTTTTAGAAAGAGATGAACTGTACTGTGTGCTTTGTTTTTAATCATACTTGTGCTTCAGTCTGTGGTTCGTTTTTATTTATGAGTGCCACTCTGCAGTTTTAAATGTCAAGTTAAAAAGGAAGAAGATTTGTATAGTTCATTTATTAAGTGGAACTTGTGTGACACATCTTTAAACTTGGATTTTTCAACATATCGACTCATGGTGACTAAAGAAGTAAACTCTGTATTCAATGGATTCAAGTTGTACTGTCCCATACTGCATATCCTCTTTTTATCAAGCTCATGTTTAGTCTTTTAATATCCATAAATGTACATTTCTCATTTATAAATAACAAATGACTTTTGTATGAAATCTGTCTCTAGAATAATGTGGAGAGAGTTTTTTAAGTGTGAGAAGTTCTGATGATAATTTATAACTTCTTAACTAGTTACATAATATTACACATGTTTTTTAATTGTTTCAGTTTTTCTACTCAAATATATGTGTACATATATAGATTTTGGGATGTAAGGTCAGGTGATGCGTAACATCACAGCCTCTCCTTGACAAATGTCAACCCCGCCTTCTCGTGGTGCATCCTGTTCCTACTAAAGGGGCTCTGACGACCGCCAATAGCGGTATAACTATACCATCGGGATTAGAGGAAATGCTATCCCACACTCACCAACCCGCTTGGCCAGCGTGGTGAGTTATGGCCAAACCCCTCCAAAATGACTCCACAACTTAAACCTTGGCCCTCAGTCTCCGGCAGCTGGAATGTACCTGGCCAAGGCAGCGGCCAGTGCGACATGAAGGCAGAGGGTGCTAAGAATCCCCGGAGGACCGGACTAGGCTGCCATCTGATGCTGACCTTGGCAACGTACAATGGACGCTCCCTATCTTCTGATTCAAGGCTTCTTGAATTGGAAGAGGAACTACAAAAGATCAAGTGGGACATCGTGGGGCTAAGTGAGGTAAGGAGAAAAGGAGAAGATCTCATCGAACTGAAAAGTGGACATCTCCTCTACTATCGTGGGACAGATACTGGCAGAACTAGTGGTGTTGGATTTATAATAAACAAGAAACTGAAGGATAAAGTTGTAGAAGTTGAAAGTTCCTCTGACAGAGCTGCACGGCTTGTTATCCAACTCTCGAAAAGATACCAGGCTCAGATTATTCAAACTTATGCACCCACCACAAGTCATCCTGAAGAAGAAATTGAAGAATTTTATGAGGAAATTTGTCATCTAAATAATAAAGGTAAGCAGCACTTGAAAATACTTATGGGAGATTTCAATGCAAAAATAGGGCAACGGCAACAGAATGAAACTTCAGTAGGTAAATTCGGTCACGGCAACAGAAACCAGCGTGGAAATACTCTCGTTGAGTTTGCAGAGGCAGAAGGGTTTTTCATCTTGAACTCCTTCTTCAAGAAAAAGCCACACAGGAAATGGACATGGAGACATCCAAATGGGACGACAAGTGAAATTGATTTTATTATGTGTAACAAAAAATTCGTCATAGAAGACTGCAGTGTGCTAAACAAGTTCAACACAGGTAGTGACCATAGATTGGTGAGATGTAAGATGCACCTCAACACTAAACTTGAACGTGGCAAGCTCATAAGACAAACAAAATCTATTGACATAACCAACCTTAAAAAACACCATAATACCTTCAAGTTGGAACTGAAGAACAGGTTCTCTGCTTTAGAAGGCCTAACATCGGAAGAAGTGGACATCTCTGAAGTTAACAGAAAAGTAACCAAAGCTATTATGGAAACAGCAACAAAATTAGCTGGGTCTAAGAACAAGTTGCATGTAAATAAATTATCAGGAAAAACGAAAATGTTGATGCAAAAAAGAAGAGAGATGAGGACAACTAAAGAAGATGTGACTTCCAAAGTGGAATATATAGAGCTATGCAAGACGGTACGAAAAAGTATCACTGAAGACGTAAGAAAATTCAACTGTGAACTAGTGAGAAAAGCAATTGAAAACAACCAAAGCCTAAAGATAGCAAAGGGACATCTCAGTAAGGGAAGAAAACAGATTATGGCACTGAGAAAAGAAGATGGTTCTGTAACAAGAAATAGAGGCGAAATTTTGACAAGAGTGAAAGATTTCTACTCCAAATTATATGAAAGTGATGATACATGCACTCCAGACATCATGAAAGATAAAAGTACCAGAGTTCCTCCAGTCCTTCCAGCAGAAGTTGCACATGCAATCAAGAACATGAAGCGGGGAAAAGCTCCAGGAGAAGATGGAATTACTGTAGACATCATACAAGAAGCAAGTGGAGAAATCGAAGCAGTACTCGCCCAAATTTTCACTCGATGCCTTAATGAAGGAAAGATTCCTGAGGATTGGAACACCGCTACAATGATCCTGCTACATAAGAAAGGTGACATTGAGGATCTCGGAAACTACAGACCTATCAGCCTCCTATCAGTAGTTTATAAAATCTTCACTAAAGTTCTGTCACACCGCTTGAAGGTAACACTGGACATGGCTCAACCGAGAGAACAAGCTGGATTCAGGAGTGGCTACAGCACAATAGATCATATCCATGTGCTGAGAGAACTAATTGAAAGAGCGAGGGAATATGAACTTCCATTGTGCATGGCTTTTATCGATTATGAAAAAGCCTTTGATTCGGTGAAATCATCAGCAGTTACAATGGCTCTGAAAACTTGCGGTATTGAAGATGCATACATTAATATTATTAATAACATCTATGAAAATGCAAGTGCAAAGATTAGGCTGTTTGAAAATACAACACACATAAAAATTGGAAAGGGAGTGAGACAAGGTGACACCATATCTCCGAAGCTCTTTAATGCCACATTGGAGGGTGTTTTTCAGTCACTGAGCTGGGAAAACAAGGGGATAAAGATTAATGGAGATTATCTAACCCACCTTCGTTTTGCTGATGACGTAGTCATTTTTGCAACTAGCCCATCAGAGCTGCAGAGTATGATCCAGGAACTTGCTGACAAGAGTAAAGAAGTGGGGTTAAAAATGAACTTTCAGAAGACAAAAGTGATGTTCAATGCTTTTACAAGAAATGAAGATTTATTGATTGATAGAGAAAAGCTGGAGATAACAGACACGTACGTTTATCTTGGACAGCAGATATTAAGAGAGGGTCACATTGATGAAGAAATTAATCGGCGTACAAAACTTGCCTGGAGAGCTTTTGGAAGAAACAGCATAATTTTCAAGAGCAATATGCCATTATGTCTTAAAAGAAAAGTGTTTGATCAATGCATCCTTCCAGTGCTTACGTATGGTGCAGAGACGTGGACCTTAACTAAAAGAGACATACAAAGGCTGCAGACAACTCAAAGTAGCATGGAGAGGTGCATACTTGGTGTAACCAGGAGAGATAAGAAGAGGAACTCGTGGATCCGAAAAATGACAAGAGTGGAAGACATCATGATCAGAGTTAAATCCCTGAAATGGCAATGGGCTGGACATACTGCCAGAAGGACAGATCATCGATGGACAGCCGAAATTTTAGATTGGATTCCAAGGGACAGGAAAAGACCCAGAAGAAGACCGCATGGGAGATGGGTGGATGAAATTCAAAAGTATGCAGGGGTGACATGGAGGAGACTGGCACAAGACAGACCGTTGTGGAGGAAACTTGGGGAGACCTTCGTCCAGCAGTGGATTGATAATAGTTGACAATGATGATGATGATGATGATATAGATTTTAAAACTGCTTTCTGAAAAAAATTATGGACAATCTGAAATATGCTGTGCATAAACAGTAAGCTGAGTGCTTGCGTGGAATTTCTTGAAAATTTGTATTATTGGGAATTTACATGAATGTGTGAAAGCTATGTATGCTGGCAGCAGGGTGTGTGTATGTTGGTTTTTCATCCATGCAGGGATCACACACGAGCACACACACACACACACACGGGTAATGTCTCCATCACTTTCAATGTATTTGTGGATAGATGGGTTTCATGGATGATGCCAAAATAGAGTACTGGTTTATGGCTGGGGAATTTCCATGTGTGCAGGTTGCTATATGCTGATGACACACACATTTTTTCTGAGAACAAAAGTGAGTTGCAGGGTATGTTTTCTACGATGAATGAAGTATTTATGAAATCCATACTGATATACAGTATATACACTGTATTGACAAAAGTCACCGGACACCCTTTCAAAAGCAAATGAATGGATCTGCTGCATTGTTAAGATGCGCGATACAGCTGCAAACTGTATAAAAACAAGCCTGCAGCCGACCGTGATCATATCGGAGGTTGAGTGAAAATGTCGTGGCAGGAGAGAACCGACTTTTAGAAAGGAAAGATTGTTGGGCGTTGTATTAGTGGCTTGTCCATAAGGGAAACCGAGAGGCATTTAAACATATGTAAGTCAACTGTTTTGGATCTACTGAATAAGTGGAAGACACATGGCATGCCTGAAGCAGCAAAATGTACCGGCAGACCAAAGAAAATCAGTGATAGGGGATGTCAAAGCCTCAAGAGAGTCATTACAGCTAATCGACTGAGTACTGCACAAGACCTCAGTATACAGGTGAGTAAAAATTCTGGAACCTCAGTATGTACATGTACCATTTGCAGAGAATTTCATTTCATGGGTTACCATGGTCATGTGGCTGCTTCATAAGCCTTTCATCTCCACTTGGAATGCTACTCGCCATTTACCATGGTGTAAAGAATATTTATCATGGACCATAGATCAATGGAAACGGGTCCTATGGACTGATGAATCCTGGTACTCGATACATCAGTCTGATGGCCACGTGTGGGTATGGCGGCAGCCGGGGGTACACTATTTACCACAGTGTACTGTTCCTACGGTCAAATTTGGAGCTGGCAGGGTACTCGTGTGGGGGTGTTTTTGTGGTATGGTCCTGGCTCATTGGTTATCTTGGACAAACCTTTTAACCAGCACGTCTACCTCGATATTCTGGACAATTGTGCCCTATCAACTCTGTGGCAAAACTATGGAACTGAGCCTTGTTGGTACCAGCAGGATAATGCACCGAGCCATAAAGCAAGAACTGTTACGGCGTGGTTTGACGATAATTCTGTATCGTGTGTAGACTGGCCTGCACAGAGCCCTGGTCTTTATCCCATACAGCACCTATGGGATGAATTAGAGCACCGCATGAGAAATTTGGAACCAAGGCCTACTACTAAGCAACAGTTAGTTAGCGGCAGCATTATGTACTGAATGGAAGCGTATACCTATCGCTGTGTTCCAAAAACTTGTCGAAAGCATGTCTCAAAGGGTCAGTGCATGCATTAAGACCAAAGGGGAACCAACACCGTACTAATGCATGTCAATAAATGCTATGTTGTGTTTCTCTTCTAGGTGTCCGGTGATTTTTGTCAATATAGTGTATATCAGACACACACAGTAGAACCGGCTTATAATGAGGAGCTCAAGACCGGTGGAAACTCTCTTTGAATCCATTTTTGGGTGAAATTCCCATCACATAAAAATATGCATATGTGATAATATGCATATACATTTTTGTTATACGTCCATAACAATTGGATATGCTTGAAAGATTCAATTAATTTAATAAATGAGGTACTACAGGCATTCGAAGGAAAAAACAAGTCAGAAGACTATTTTATTAAATCACATTTTTTAATGAGACCCTTATTTGTTGTCAGGAGAGATTCAAAAGAATTGGCAACCATGTGGGATAGATTTTCCAACCTGCGCAGCATATTCATCCCATGTGGCCATACTAACTCCTTTATTAAATTAGCTTAATCAGAGGTAGCCATGACATCTCTAATCATTAGATGCAATTAGTTAACCACATTAGTTAAATCTTTCAAGTGTATTCAACTTGCCGGCCACGTGAGACTGGCCACTTTTTAACTACTCAACACATATGGAGAAAAATCAGCACCGATACTCCCAGTGTGATGCTCATTTGGAGCATGAAAGCAGCAATGGACACAATTCCAGTAATTTTTATCTCCCGTTTCTCCCTCCAGCAACTTCCTTATCCCTCTCTGGAATTGTCCGCAAGAGATCCACTTTAATGTGTGTGAGCCCTACACATCCTCATTTTGCTTAGGAGTAGGGTCCTGTTTTCAATTCTGTTGACGTGATATACCCAACATAGCCCCTTGGAGTGGGCGGTGGAGAGGGTCTCTTGCACAGCTCACTTGTTGAGCATTTGATGTAGCCCCTTCCCATTGCTTTATCAACATTTTCCCACTTGCGCATCAAGATTCCACCGTGCTGCTGCAATTTCATCTCATTTTTATTCCTCCATTCCAGGACAGTGCACAGCAGATTTTTTCTGCCTTGTTCGATATGGAATTTTGTTAAATTTTGTTACTTTGCTTGTTAAAAGTGATCATCTTAGCTTTTCTCTCCCTCGCTAAATCCAGGGACTTTATTAAATTTTGTTCGTTAAAAACGATCAAATTAAGTTTGAATTAACCGTATACCAAACAAAAGTTCCTGTTTTGCTTGATAAATCTGGGATCTTGCTAAATACAAGCTCATTATAAGCAGGGCTGTACTGTATATATAAGTAAAGAGAACCCAAAGATGCATGTTTCTTGAACAAGAAACTATTATAACTGAATGCAAATTAGTTGAAATGGTACAGAATTAGACAAGGTGAAGGAATTTGTGTAATCAGGAAGAACATTTAATAGAAAATGTTCTCTAGAATCTTTCTCCAATAGAGAAGATAGATTAGATGGTGAAATTAGTACATACATACTAACTGAGATTCAAAGGTTTCCTCCTCAAAGAAAGCTGATCTGCTAGATTAAACTGATGGAACTAGATTTTACTTGCTGTTGACCTATGAGTCTCCATGTTGCGCGATCTTTACATACAACTCGAGCTTCACTGGCATCTATCACACGTCTCACTTTTGTACTTCATACCCATTATCTTCTTCTTGTGCAGGCATTCCTGAATCTTGTCTTTTCATGATTTTCTTGGCCTTCCTTTACCTTTCTTTCCTGCCACTTGGACTGAATAAACTCTCTTAGTAAGCATTTCATCACCCATTCTGCCGCCCCGGTGGCACAGTGGTCAAAGTGATGGCTACTGACCATTCATCCGAGATGGGTCTGGGTTTGAATCCTGGTGAGGCATGGATGTTATGTTTGTCTTATGGCTCTGGTTCTCTCTCTTCCCTGGAACCAGTGGCCCTAAATTAGGGACGGGCGACTGCTTATAGCCCTTTAAGTTGCTCTCGGTGGTAGTTAAACATGCAATAAAAATAATAATAATAAAAAATCACTCATTCTTTCAACATGGCCAATCCACCTAAGAATAATAGTCTCCACCTTACTAACAACATTTTGCCTCACATTACACATATTTGTTCTTCACATGACGAGAGCATGTCTTGCCACAAATCTCCCATAAATAATGCATCTGTCCAGCATACAGATAACCCTTTTATATCTCTTCATCAGTATCCAGGTTTCATTGTGGTACAACAGAGTAGGAACAATTACACTTCCATATACAGCCATTCAGGACTTTTTTATGAACATAGCATTTCTGTGAAATCCTCTTAAAGCTGTTTTGACTTTCAAAGAAGAATTCACTCACCTACTAATTTTACCATCTAATTAGTTTTCTCTGTCAAACATGCTTCTGAAATATACAAATTCATTCACCTGGTTTGTCTCTATGCCACTTAGGCTGATCTTGCATTCAGTATGAACAATTCCTTGCTCAAAATCTGTAACTTTGGTTTTTCCCTTATTTATACTCAGTTTGAATTTGTAATACTTCATACATCCAGGACAACATACTCTGAAACTCACTTTTGCCATCTGCCAACAGGGATGTGTCAGCAGCATACAGCAACCTGCACACACGGATATTACCAAGACATAAATATTATCAATATTGTCCATTTTGGCATCACATGGGGGCAATTGAATTCAGCTTTGAAAGTCATACTGTTTTAGGAGAATTTCACAGGTCTGCTGGCTTGTCAGAAAGTTTCCAAATGTCTGTATGTGAAAGTGTAATTGTCCTATCTTGATGTACGGTAGTGGAACCTGGGTGCTGCAGAAAGTACACCAGAGTCTTTTGTGTGCTGTCAAGATGCATTTCTTTAGGGGTTTTATGGTAAGACTCATTCCAATCATGTGAAGAATGAAGATGTATTGCAGATGCGTGATGTGATGTAAAATGTTATTAGTAGTGTGGAGACAGATACTTTGAGGTGGTTTTCTCATGTTGAAGGAGTGAGTGATTAGGCACTTACTAGGAGAATTTATTCAGCGCAAGTGGCAGGAAAGAAAAGTTGAAGACCAAGAAGTGAAAGGTAATGGGTATGAAGTGCAAAGGTTTCATGTGAGATATATGATGGATGAGAGTTTAAACTGGCTCTAAAATGCTTAAGTGTGTGTGTGTGGGGGGGGGGGGGGTTGTAGCAAAATGCTAAAGACAGTTAGCCATTTTTGTCACTCGGAAAATCATAACATCAACTGAATTGTTCACACCAACAACGCTATGAACATCAGTAGAAAACTAATGTTGATGGCCTTGGGGGAAAATTCCATAGACATCACAGTTGACTCTAGTTTTAATTTGAACTTTGAATGGGGGAAGGGGTTTATAATCCCTCTGGCCTCTGTAATATTATCCCACCCCACCCTTTATGGAGTGCTCTAGAGTGTAGGGAGGGGGAGTTGACTGAGCAAACAGGTGCTGTAGGAACATACCTTAAGGATTCAAAAAAAAAAATTAGTGGAGTGCAAGTTACTGCTAAAATTTTGGAAACTTTAGTTTTCACAGAAATAGAACAGCTGGTTAAAACTCAGGCTTCGTGCGACAATAACACATAAACATAGAAAGCGAACAAAAACACACAGAGTCGCGTATGGTAAAAGGTTCGCTTAGCGGTAGCTTTCAGTAGTCCTTACGACCTTGATCACCCGCGATTGACTGGATGTGCTGGTTGTTCACTCTTCTTGATGTAATCTCTCCCTTCCCTTCAGTCCCTGTTTTTCACTCTCATATGCTGCTAATACAATTGCTCAAAGAAAACCAATCGCTCTCTGGCCCACTAACAAAAGACCTGTATGACTGCCTTCGAACTCTGAGAGATCTTAATTGTTTCAAGTTCAACAACAAATACTACTGTCGGCAGAAAGGACTTCCGATGGGTTCACCTCTCTCTCCACTTCTGGCTGAAGTTTTCATGCAACATATCGAAAAAAACATAGTCATGGAGCACAATCTACAACCTTCCATTTGGCTTCGATATATTGATGATATTTTTGTAATTTGGCCACACAATAGAACTGACCTTGAATCTCTTGAAAAGATTTCCCTGAAATTCCCATCAATAAAATTCACCATCAATCACAGCAAGGCATTAACTTCTTGGATGTCTATCTGTCAAGGCAAGGGAATCATCTCAACAGATCTGTCTACAGAAAACCCTCTGCAATAGCAAACATAATCCCATTTTCATCCCACTCCCCAACTGCTTACAAATTTGCCACCTTAAAAACTTATGTTAATATGCCAGGATTGCCTGCAACACTGAATCTTCCGCCAATGAAGAAATTGACACCATTAAGAAAATTGCTGAAGCCCATCAGTTCCCAACTTCTACAATTGAAAAATTCCTCCAAAATTCCCATTTGAAAAATCTGTCTGCTCTCTCACCAATACTAATGGAAAAACCACCATTCATTTGGTTTCATCCCTTTCTATGGATCCTTCTCTTATAAGATGTGTAAACTTTTCAAAACTATGGGCTACACTCTCACAGTGAAACCAAACCCTTCTGCAATAATGTGCCTGCATAAAGACCGGGATCCTGTCTCACCTCTGGACGCCCGTTGAGTTTATGCTATTCCTATTTCAACTTCCTCTGGTCTCTCAGTGTATATTGGAAGCACCAAAGCATCAATACAAGACTTGGTAAACAAAAAAAAAGATGTTTCCAATGATCTTCAAAAGACAGCTTTATCTGCACTAACCCTTGAAGACACCTCTGCAGTTCCCATTTGGAAAGAAACTAAAAAAGTTGCAAAATTCATCAACAAAGCATCTCTGCATTTCCAAGAAAAGCACTGAAATTTTGTTCACCAAAAAGTGCAATTCAGAGACTCCTCACCAAATCCCATTTATTTGGATCTCTCTTCTAAAATCTGGCAACATTTCCTACACCCCAACTTCAAATTGTAGTTCTGTCTGGCTAACCAGCCCATTCAGTCGATCGTGGGTGATCAAGGACATAAGATGACTGAAAGCTACTGCTAAATGAACGTTTTACCATACGTGACTCTGTGTGTTTTCACTCGTTTTCTATGTTTAATAGAAAAGCTGAAGCAAAATCTACTGATTGCTTGATATTTAAACAGCTGGTGCCATTTTGCTATGGGCACTAATTTTCCTGCCATGTTTTAGATTAGCTTGGTGCATTTTGCAAAAATAGTGACTGTAGCTTTAACCTCTGTGATAGATGTCTGTGAAACTTGAACTGTGCAAGAAGATCACTGTAAATGGATACATGTTATATATCAGCAGTAAGTTAAGTCTATCATCAGTAACTTTAATATGACAGATAATCTTGCTTTGTGAACCACACACACACACACCAATCAAACAAGAGATACTGTAAATGGAAATATTTTAATACATCAGTGGTAAGTAATGTCTACCATCAGTAAGTTTAATAAGACAAATAGTCTTGCTTTGTGGACTGCATATACATGCGTGGCCAAAAGTCCTGCACCATTAGACTGAAAGTCAATTTCTGATGTTTGAAGTCATTGACACTATAATTCGTGCATGAATACTAGTATTAAAAGAAATCCGTCTTGTTGCACGATGATATTTATTCAGCTAAAAAATTAAATCTATATACAGTTTAAAAAAACACATGAGCACTTTCGGTGTTACATTGACACCTTCATCAGATGTAATTTCACCATGTGGCTACATGCTGGTCTTAAGTACGTGGAGTAGATGCATCATGGGAAAGGTAATGTCAATGTCACATGATATACCAGATAACAAGACAATCAAAAAAAGGCATAGTTAGCCAATGATCACTTAACAGAAGCAATTGCTATTGTGCTGTCCTTCCCAACAAGATTGCTCCAAGTTCAGGTAAAACATAAGGATAATAGTCATTACAGCAACTTGTATTATAAGCCGAAATATAGAGGCTTTCTGCAAATAACAAGGAATGAACAGAGTTAGGTGTGTTTATGATTTTAGCGTTGTCCCAGTCTGGGATGGAATTTCCAGCACTTATGGTTCTTGCAAAAGAGGTGCTTTGGTGATTCATTTTCAGATCATATCTGTGTTCATTTAATCTCAAATCCAAATTTCTTTTGGTAGAACCCACATAATGATTGTTTAGTTCACCAGAGATAGTGTCAAGCATAGGAATAACATACACACCCCATTTTTTCCCTTTGTCAATTTTGTCACGATCATTGCGGATAATGGTATATAGGTTGCATGATCGTATTCCAAATTGTATTTTATGACGAGAACATATGTTGGTAAGGAGGTTTACAATATGTGGATTAAAATCAACAGATCCAACATACTTTTTAGACACTTGCTCACTAATTAAAGCAGTTGACATAGAAAACCGTACTTTATTGTGCACTCCCTAACAACGTTGTCCGGGTAACCGTGGTTTTTAGCGAGGGATGATATCCATTGTAGTTCTTGAGCTCTGGCGAAATGGCTAGAAGAATGTGAATATGCTCTTCTAAATAGGAAGTGCAGAGCAGAAATTTTATGCTGAAAAATGTGAGCAGAATTGTACAGAATTAGAGTGGGTGTGGAAGTAGGTTTTCGATAAACGGCAAAAGACAGGGAATTGTCAGAAGGGGTTCGAGTAATTTGAAAGTCAAGATAAGGTAAGACGAAATTATTTTCAAGTTCTATCGTGAGTTTGATGGAGGGGTCCTCGATCAAACTCCATCAAAGTTTGATGGAGGGGTCACGTTTGATCGAGGGGTCCTCCATCAAACTCACAATAGAACTTGAAAATAATTTCGTCTTACCTTATCTTGACTTTCAAATTACTCGTACCCCTTCTGACAATTCCCTGTCTTTTGCCGTTTATCGAAAACCTACTTCCACACCCACTCTAATTCCGTACAATTCTGCTCACATTTTTCAGCATAAAATTTCTGCTCTGCACTTCCTATTTAGAAGAGCATATTCACATTCTTCTAGCCATTTCGCCAGAGCTCAAGAACTACAATGGATATCATCCCTCGCTAAAACCACGGTTACCCGGACAACGTTGTTAGGGAGTGCACAATAAAGTACGGTTTTCTATGTCAACTGCTTTAATTAGTGAGCAAGTGCCTAAAAAGTATGTTGGATCTGTTGATTTTAATCCACATATTGTAAACCTCCTTACCAACATATGTTCTCGTCATAAAATACAATTTGGAATAAGATCATGCAATCTATATACCATTATCCGCAATGATCGTGACAAAATTGACAAAGCGAAAAAATGGGGTGTGTATGTTATTCCTATGCTTGACACTATCTCTGGTGAACTAAACAATCATTATGTGGGTTCTACCAAAAGAAATTTGGATTTGAGATTAAATGAACACAGATATGATCTAAAAATGAATCACCAAAGCACCTCTTTTGCAAGAACCATAAGTGCTGGAAATTCCATCCCAGACTGGGACAATGCTAAAATCATAAACACACCTAACTCTGTTTACTCCTTGTTATTTGCAGAAAGCCTCTATATTTCGGCTTATAATACAAGTTGCTGTAATGACTATTATCCTTATGTTTTACCTGAACCTTGGAGCAATCTTGTTGGGAAGGACAGCACAATAGCAATTGCTTCTGTTAAGTGATCATTGGCTAACTATGCCTTTTTTTGATTGTCTTGTTATCTGGTATATCATGTGACATTGACATTACCTTTCCCATGATGCATCTACTCCACTTACTTAAGACCAGCATGTAGCCACATGGTAAAATTACATCTGATGAAGGTGTCAATGTGACACCGAAAGTGCTCATGTGTTTTTAAACTGTATATAGATTTAATTTTTTAGCTGAATAAATATCATCGTGCAACAAGACGGATTTCTTTTAATACTAGTTTGAAGTCATCTTATACAGTGTAACTGTAAAGTCAGGAATACATATTATACATCATTTTAAAGGAAATTTTATGCTGAATTCAAATATTTTTACAGAATGTTATTACCAGTAATAGAAGTGAAGTTACAAGCAAAAACGTACAAGTAAGGAAACGCAAATCCAGTTCTGAAAAAGCATTTGCACCCCTCTAATCCACTATAGCTTTCTCCGACGTCCGCTAGTGAGATATAAAAGGATCTAGAATCATATGCCGACTTAGAACGCAGCTGCTTGTAGTTAGTTGATGGGAGTTTATGCAGAATTCCTGGTGATATTTGAATTTCGGAATGTCAAAGACCCGAAAATTGGGTCCTGCCTCTTCAGACCGGGGCAAAAATTATTAATTTGCATGAACTTGGATTCAGTAGTTGTAAAATTGCAGTTAAACGTGGCTGTGTTCATTCCACTGTCTTGCACACCACTAAAAGAGTTGCAGAAACTGGATGTGTGGGAAACAGATAAAGAACGAGTCGACCAAGGCTGTGCACTGAATGTGATGATCACATGTCGATTCGTCGTTCCTTAAAATCAAGGTTTAAAGGTTTAACTTCTGTATTCGGCCCCCAAGTAGTTCACAGCTTAAGACAAAACAAGGGAGCTGGAAAGCAAATATTTATTTTTTCGGCTTCCTTGTTTAATCTTAATTGATATCTAATTGTTCATCTTAATTTTTCTATTTTTCAATGTACTTCCAATATTGGAGGTTATATATATATATTTTTTCTAATTATCATAATTAATTTTCATTGTATTAAGCAAATATTTATATTTCCGGCTCCCTTGTTTTGTCTTCAGCTGTGACCTACCCCCGTACCTAAAGGGAGGGGCGATACACCTGGGGATATAACTCATCTCAAAATCAACAACCCGTTGTGATAATCACAAAAGCCACCATCTCAAACAAACACTTTGGTAAATTCCTCGGATGGATAGAAGTCACACAAAAGTGTTTGAACTACTTGGGGCCGAATACGGAAGTTTAACTGGTTTAAAACAGCCACTGATTTAAGAAATGAGTGGGAGAATGAAGTAGGCATTATTGCATCTGCATGTACAGTTTGTCCTAGGCTACATGAAAATGGACTGACTGCACGAAAAGCTGCGCAAAAACCTTTCCTTACTGAACAGCAATGGCTCAAAAGAATTGCTTGGGCCAAGGCACACAAGAATTGGACTGTTGATGAATGGAAACAATCATGTATGCCATTGGGTTGGTGAAAGATATAAGGCATGCTGCACCCAGCCAACAATCGAGCACCCACATTCGGCGATGTTATGGTCCTGTATTTCAGCCAGTGGTGTTGGCCGTCTGCACATTGTTGATGGCTCATTAAATGGATCGAAATATGTGGATATTTTGGAGTCCATACTGCTACCATCTGCACAAGACGTGGGTTTGCGGAATTTTATCTTTCAGGATGATAACGTGCGATGTCATCGGTCAAAGTTAGTTGGCGAGTGGTTTAATCGAAAAGTTATAAGAAAATTCAGTGGCCGTCACAGTCACCAGATCTTAATCCCATAGAGAATCTGTTTGTGAGATTGAAGCAAAATATCCGTCAACAAGGACCTACATCTAAAACAGCATTAATTGAGTCTGTAAGGGCCGTATGGCACTGTGTTATCACCAATGGACAACTAGAGAAGCTCATATTAGTTTCATGCCAAGAAGGTGCACTTTGTTAGTAAGAAACTGTGGTTATCCAATTAAATATTAAAGTGTATTTTGCTTGTTGGTAAGTTATTTCAAGTGTCCTGTAAGTTTCTGTACAGTAATCTAAGATTAAATGCATCGCACACTAATTTCACAAATTCCACTCTTTTTTGCTTTTTATGACTAGATGCTGTACTTTTGCTTGTAACTTCACTTCTGTTGCTGGTAATAACATTCTGCAAAAATATTTGAATTGAGCATAAAAATTCTTTTAAAATGCTGTATAATATGTATCCCTGACTTTACCATTACGCTGTATAAGTTGACTTCCAACATAAAAAATTGACTTTTGGCCACGAATGTACACACACCAAGAGATACTGCGATGTAAAACCAAAGGGAAGGAATTTTGTAGCTAATAGTACTGAATGTGTTTGTGCAAAATCAGTTTGATTGGATCATTAATTGAAAGACATAATTTTGGTTTCTTATTAAGAATAAACTGAATATCTAGAATGACAATGTAAATTTATATTAAAAACTCTTTGTTTAAACAGTTTTTGATTTTTAAAGATGGGTAGATTATAAGCAAGAGAATTGTAGATTTTTTTGGGTGGTCCATGAGAACGCCAGATATTTAAATGAACAGAATTTTTCTCTTCTCTTCATAGTAAAATCCTATGTTAAATATCCTTTGATGAAGATGATGAGGTGACCTCAAGGATTAATTATGATTTTGTAATCATTGCTAACAAAAGTTGTGTTGCTATTCACATGTGATGTTATGTTTTTGATCATATTCATGCTGTTAGTGCAGTTGTTGTGTTTTATTCATGTGTTATACAAGGGATCAAACTTAGAAAAAGCTTTAAGATGATTGAAAATTTCAAAGCCATTGCATTTAGTTTTACTCTGCTTGCTTACTTACAGGGGTCTCGCAAATCTAAAAAGGTCAGAAATTAGGATATTAAAAATCGCTTGAGAAATAAAAGGGCCAAATTAATGACTTAAAAATTTTGTGAGATATGTAAAGAAATATGAAAAAATATTTCTTGATATTTTTGTAACAAGCATATATCCTTTAAAAAGTAGGTATGTTTTAAATATTTGAATCTATCATGTATTATTTTGGCATTTTTGTATCAAAGTATAAAATTGAACATTTCACTGTAGAATATGCACAGTACAAAAAAAAAAAAAAAGAATTGTTTGAATGTATTTTTTGTTTTATGAAAATCTAATGTATTCCTTCTTAGCTAATTTGATACTAAATGAGAAGGAAAGTCTGATTGATAATAAGTGCTTTAGGTTTTAAAAAGGGGTTTGGGAATTTATTACATCAATGTTTTCATGTATTAGATTTAGATCAGTGCATACATATGACATTGGTTGTAATTATTTCTAATTCACTACCTCTATCACAATTTTTCGAAGATTGGTAATGCTGATTTGAACAAATGCCAAAAGATAATTGCCAGGCACTGTTTTTAAGTTTGTTTGTCTCTTTCAGTTACCTGTGGTTGGTTGTTGATGTGAATGTAGAAATGCTTCATAGCCTGCGATTCTTTCCATAGTTTTGCTTTGTTTTTTGTCGGATGTTAGCATGAATATGAAAATGGTTCTCATACTGATTGGAAAAGCACAATGCACATTGTTTCACTCATTAATAGGAAATCTCTTAGGTATCATGAAAGTGCTGAAATTCCACTCTCATATACGTAGTTCTATTAATGTGGACTCACCTCTTCAAAATCTTATTATTTGGAAGTCCGTTTTGCAGTCTGATCACACTTATTCACAATTGTGTTATCTTCATTCATTTGGTGGCTGAAGAAGATAGATTTCGCTATGAAACACCCAGCTTTTGTAACTTTTGTGTAACTTAAGCATTGTTTTCACTAGAAATAGTTTAATACAGTAAAACCTGCTTATAATGAGCCCTATTGAGTGAGATCTCAGACTTAACAAGCAAAACAGGAACTTTTGTATGGTATAATTTTAATTCAAAGCTAATTTTATCACTTTTAATGAACAAAATTTAATGAAGTCCCCAGATTCAATAAGTGACAGTAAAGCTAAAAGATGATAATTTCTAACTCGCAATGTAACAAAATTTAATAAAATTCTATATCTAACGAGGCAGAGAAAATATGCTGTGCATTGTCCTGGAATGGAGGAATAGAAAAGGTAGCACCTAGATCGAAATTGCAAGAGTGCACGAGAATCCTAGTATGCTAATGGAAGAATGTTGATAGAAAAGCAATGGGGAAGGAGTACATCTAATGCTGGACAAGTGAATTGTGCAAGAGACGTTCCCTGCCACCCACTTCAAGGGGCTATAGCTTGGGTATATCATGTCAGCAGAGTTGAAAACAGACCACCTAAAAAAGAGGATGGGTAGCTTCGGTATATGGGGTTAGCAGAGTTGAAAACAGACCACCTACTCCTAGGCAAAAAGGATCGGTAGCTTGGGTGTATGGGGTCAGCAGAGTTGAAAACAGATCACCTACTCTTAGGCAAAAGAAATGGGGTAGCTTGAGTGTATGGGGTCAGCAGAGTTGAAAACAGACCACCTACTCATAGGCAAAAATAGGATGGGTAGCTTTGGTGTATGGGGCCAGTAGAGTTGAAAACAGGTCACTTACTCCTAGGCAAAAAGTGGATGCGTAGTAGGGTGAGCCGAAAGTGTGCAGACTAGTTTGGAGTAGTGCAGAAAAGTTGTGACCTTGTGATTCCTCACCCCTAAACACTATAAAAAATTTTTACTGCAGATTAATATCTTCTGTTCTGGCAACAGGCTTGAAATTTTGAAAATTAAGTTTAAAACAGCTATGAGTAACTGAATATCTAAAAAATAAAAAGTTTGCAGACTGGTTTGGTGTAGTGAGGAAAAGTTGTGACCCTTCACCCCAAAATATTGTGCAGTGCAAATGTTTTTTACTGTGAGTTAATATCTTCTGTTCCGGCAACGGGTTGATTCCGAAAAGGGTCCGGATTGGAATCCTGGTGAGGCATGGTTGTTGTATTTGTCTTACGGCACTGGCTCTCTCCCTTCCCTGGAACCAGTGACCCTAAATTAGGGATGGGCGACTGCTTATAGCCCATTGAGTTGCTCACGGTGGTCATTAAACCCCAATAAAAGAAAAAATGGGTTAATTTTTTGTGTGTTTCTAATCCAACCTGTTAGATGGTATTAAAAATATTTGCACGACATTTCCCTGGCAATAAAGTGAGGCATTTGTCTCCCTGACATTGCCAAGCATAATCCAGGTACCCTTAATATGTCCCGCTGGGTGACAACGGCAAACAGAATTTTAAGTCTATGTATCCAGTCAAAAGACCATTAACTGGCTTGATGACATTAGTGAAGTTCATACTAACAGTTTATGCTCCTTCGTGGTTCCTAATGAAAATTGAGCATTTTATAAAGGATTCAGCAAAGCACCTATTTGAATTCAGTAGATCATCTAGATACTTGCCGGAAAAGTACCTGAAAGTAATCGATCCAGTGATAAGTCGCAACGCATACTTTGCCTCTCCAGAAAACATTTTCTTGAGCATGTTAACAGATGAGAGAGCACATGTGCGGGGGGGGGGGCTTGGCATTCATAGGCTCCTCAAGACAAGAGATGCTACTGATGCAACTGTTGGTGTTCAAACATTTGTCAGACCTCAGATAAACTTTCAGGCCGAAGATTACGTCGAACTGATTCATTGGTCTACATGCGATCGCACAACTCCTCCGGTTTCAAGCGACATGGATTCTCAGCTGTTACATGGTTCGTACGCTCTTTGAAAACCTTGAAAAGTCCTTGAATAAAAAAGTTCATTTTTAAGTCCTTGAAAGTACTTGAAAAAGTTTAAGGCTCCGTAAATAGTACCTGATTTTTTTTAATTAATGATATGAAAGAGCATGTGTTAAATAATTGTTTGTGCTCAAAAGACATATAGGAGATTTCTGTGTAGTTCTGATAAAAACACCAAGCTGATCAAATAACGCAAAACTTGCATTCAACCCAGGGGAGTGTGTGGACAGCTGGTGCCTTGGCTATGATATCACTACAGAGTAAAGCATCGGCCATGTGTGTAAAATAAGTGGAATATATATTCCCAAATTGTGATGGGCTTCTGTTTATTGGAGTTAGGGATGCATTCTTGCAGGAGGGTGGAACTTCCAGGAATTGCTTGTGCTTCATGCGTGGACCCGTTGTCTCCTGGCTGCATCAAAAGGTGCATCAAAGTCACGCATCAAAAATAAAAAGTTAAAGCGAACAATAAGTGTCATACCAGCAGATGAATACGAAAATAATGTATCCTTTAAATAATTCCACAAAATAAAATAATTTCGAAAAACACCAGAAACAGAGGGGCAACTCAAAGTTAGTAAAATAAACCTACTGGGGGCAAGGAGTAACAGGCAGGTCATTGAAGATGTGCCCACCCCAGCAAAGATTAATGGTCTGAACTTACTAAATACCTACCTACTGATCAACCGACAGTAGGCTACGTACATATGATGATTCGGGTTTAAAAAGTCCTTGAAAAGTGCTTGAATTTATTTTGCTTGGAAGAGTACGAACCTTGTGCTATGAAACATGCTAATTGTGAAAGATACCCCTCAACAATGTGATTTCGTTGATTTCCCTTGCCACACAGAAGCTGTGGAACGTATGGTAAAACTTGTTACAGAGGCATCATCGGAAAGTTTGTGGAGCACTAAACAGGGATGGGTGTATTCGATTGACCCTGCAATCACGCAATCTAATGCCAGTCTTTGATCACACGCGATTGCAAGTGCAAATAAATTACATTTTTTTTTTTTCGGAATCCTGCAGTTTGTTATGATTTAATAATTATTATGATTTAAAAAACAGTTACTTAAAGGACATAGGTATCTGAGTATAAAATATTTTATGCAAATATTTGAAATTTCAAGCCCATTGCCAGAACAGAAGATATTACCTCAGTAAAAAAATAAATGTGCACATTGTTTAGGGGTGAGGGTCACAACTTTCCCGCACTATACCAAACCAGTCTGCCAACTTTCGGTTTTTTAGACAATCGGTTACTCATAGCTGTTTTAAACTTAATTTTTGAAATTTCAAGTCAGGAGAGAAGATATTAAAACACAGTAAAAAATAAATTTGCACAGTATTTTGGGGTCACAACTTTTCTGCACTACACCAAACCGGTCCGCGCACTTTTGGTTCTTTCGGCCCACCCTAATGGGTAGCTTGGGTGTATGAGGTCAGCAGAGTTGAAAACAGGCCACCTACTCCTAGGCAAAAAGAGGATTGGTAGCTTGGGTGTATCACTTCAGCAGAGTTGAAAACGGGCCACCTACTCCTATGCAAAAGGAGGATGGGCAGGGGTCACGCACACTGAAGTGGATTTCTGGGGGACAATTGTGGAGAGAGGTAGGAAAGCAATGAAAAGGGAATGCCACCAGAGAGGAAATGGGAAATAGCAATTTCTGGAATTGTGTCTGTTCTCCATTTCACCCTCCAAGTGAGCATTGCAGTGGGATGATCGGTTTGGCATTTGTTTCATGTGTGTTGTGTAGTTTAACTGCAGTCAGTCTCACATGGCAGTCAAGTTGAATGTACTTGAAACATTAATTAATTAATTATGGTACTGATGTAGTTAACGCAATCTTTCAAGAATATCCAGTTGTTATGGATATACAGTATAATATAAACATATATGCACATTATCACACATGTATATTTTTTAATGATGGGAATTTTTACCAAAAAACAGATTTAGCGAGTGCCCAGATTTAACAAGCATTTCCACCAGTCCCAAGCTTCTCGTTATAAGTGAGCTCTACTCCATATCTTTAAGTGGTTCTCATACAAAGACAGAATAAAATAAATATGTTGTGATTAACATCAGTTCATCTTATCTTGTGTCTTTGACTGGAGATGGTTAGCGTCCAGTTAAATCAACATATCTCAAACTTATCTATGATTTTTGTTGTCTTTTGCATTGTTTTCTGTGATCACCTAAGCCTTTTGCACTGTTGAACCATGAATCAATGTAGTATTGTTTTGCTGTGATAAACTGTTTAATTTTTATAGTATTAAATATGATTGAGTAATTTAAAAACAAAAATAATGCTTAAATTGCTGCTTTATGGAAAACAAGATTATACACTAGTTGTAAATGAATTTATGGCTCCTCTATTCATATTGTACTGTGGAATTAACTTTTTTACAGGTCTTATAGAGGTTATTATTCAAAAAGTTTTACAGTTCTTTTACAGATAACATTGAGATTAGTACACTACAGTCTTGAAGGGGAGAATAAGTTGCCCAATGGGCTACTGCACCCATTTATTCTTAATAGCCTGATCACAATTTCACCCACTCAAAAAGTGAATTGATAGTAACTGCTGAAAGAAGGGGAGAGAGAGAGAGAAACGATAAATAACAACTTCACATAAGACTTAACATTGTGTTTTTAAAGGTATTCTAACAAGTTGACCCCACAAATTTAAGGTCAGACCATCACTGAAATTGAAGCAAAATAGTGCAATAATTTTGTGGTTGCAAATGAAATTATCTGCATATGTAGCCTAATGATAGTATACTAATGACATGGTTATATATTTCATTTTAATCACTGAAAGTATGAAGTAGTGCCAGTTATGTAAATTATAACTAGGGCAGTAATTTTATTGCAGAAAAAAGACAAAATTCATGGAGTAAATCCCAAAATTTCACAAAAGTTTACGACTTTACTAATGACATGGTTATATATTTCATTTTAATCACTGTAAGCATGAAGTAGTGCCAGTTATGTAAATTATAACTAGGGCAGTAATTTTATTGCAGGAAAAGAAAGGCAAAATTCACGGGGTAAATCCCAAAATTTTACAAAAAGTTTACGACTTTTCGCGAAATTTTGGAATTTACTCTGAAATTTTGCGAAGTACCATATTTTTTCAAAAATTCGGCTTTCAGGCTCTTTTCTATACTCTGGATATGTAAGATGCATTGTCTGTCTCAAAAGCAATTATATTTGCAAAAGATATTTCATACATATTAGTAACACTGAAGTATTGCCTCGTTGACTGCTTTAAAATTTACAGATTCCAAAGTGATGCAGTTGAGGAAGATTGCATTCAAAGAGGTTTCAGCATTACAGCTTTCAACATTCGTTTCAGCTGATAAAACAGCAAAAATATTCAAAATCTACCTATCTTCTGAATCAGTTGTTTCGTCTCCTATGATGCTTACACCGAATACCGATTTAAAACAATCTTTCACTTGTTGTTTGTGAATATCATATATTTTCGGCTAATGACATTTCCACATCCAATTTGCATTTGAAATGACACCAGTATCTTTCAATGAATTTCCAAGTGATTTTTTAATGCAGGGTTATCCAGTTTGGAAAGTGAGATGTTAGCTGCACAAAAGGCACGTTAATTTTGAAAGTTCAGTTAAGCGTTGCTGTTCTTGTTTAGTTCTTTTCTTGATTAATTCATCAATACATTTCTGCATTATTTTCGGTTGACTGTTTAGACACAATTTTTTTTTTATGCATCTTGCTTGCTAAATGCTTTTCACAACTGTCCTTTCTTGAAAAATCCACTGGTATGTTGCAATATGAACAGGACAATAGATTTTTGTTTGCATGAAACATTCCCTTGCTGTACTCAGATGCACGCATTTTACTCACATGGCTCATTTTCAAAATCAACAAACAATATCTAAAGAAGAAGAGCATCGATAGATGGCGACACTACACTAAAAAACAACAGAAAACACGAAAGAAAACATCGAACTCTGACGACAACTTAGCTCTGAAAAAACTTTGTCTTTGTAGTTACAGCAAAGCAACTGAAAACATCACTAACTAAAATGTTAGCAGTCATAATCTCACTGAGGAAGGCTTATACCAAAAAAAAAAAAAAAAAAAAAAAGCCAAAACATGTATGAGGAATTATTCAACTAGAAAGCGACAACTGTACTTCATTTCATATGTTCTAGGATTTCTACATCATCATTTTTTGCCATTGCATATAACTTTTGCATTTAGATTCTAAGGACAGTGTCTTATGAACTCTCATCTTTGTACAACCTTAGACAAACTGTGATATGTAAAATATCTTGGACTTTTATCTTGTGCGGTATTTCCCACTGGATTAAAGCTGTTTACCTGCTTATTATTATTCAAAGCAAGCAGTGAACAATACTGACCAAGTTTTCACTCGACCTTTTTTTTCGTTCTAGATCAGAAAATACACAGTAAGCTTTGCGGTTTGTCCAAAAAAAAAAAAAAAAAAAAAAAAAATCAGAAAAATATATTATCTGACTACCATAACTTTACAAATTCTAATGAAATGATACAGGGCTGAGCTACATCTTGAAAATATAATCAATTAATAACGTGTGAAACAGTAAATTGAACTACAGAATCTTCATTCTGCAGGAAATGTTGTGAATACTATTAGCCACGTAATCCAACAACATCCTTTTGTTGTTAAATTAAATGTCGAATATCTAGAAACTTTATAAATTAAATGCTCACATGAAAGCACAAAAATTTTCTGAGCTAAGCATTTGCAAAACTCACTCTTTTCTGTGAGGTGCTTTTCCCAGCTAAAATTACTAATACAATTGATGACATCCAATTTACTAGTGCAGAAAGTTGCAAAGATAATTCAGCAGTAGCGGGGTGGAAATCATGAAAGACCCCATGTGCATTCTTCGGCAGTTTGCATGTGACCTGGAATTACCCGTCAAGATTGTTCAATAAGAGTTTTTCATAACGAACAATCTTCAGGGTAATTCAAGGTTAAAAGCTATGTTGAGTTCATTAGCAGGCTATCATGGAAGTCCTGTTAAAGCTATGGTTTAAACTTTGGAGTAGGATTACTTTGTTGTATATTTTTTAAATAAATTCTAATGAAGGCAGTAATAAAATTATTTAAATATGAAAAGTAATCTAAAAATTGTGATAGAAATTCAAAAATAGGAAAAAATCTTAAATTCATGCAAACTCCCACTACAAAACAATTACTAGCCTAATTATAGCATATGGAATCAGTTAAAATAGATAAACCATATGCACAGTAAATCAAATTGTAATCAGTATGTTCAAAATGTTCACCGTTGGTTTTTTTTTTTTCTGATTTCGATTCTTGAAAGATGGAAGGTCTGTGTAAAGCAAAATCAGATCATCCATGCTCTTTTGTTCTCTTGTGTAAGAGTTGGTTCTCTTTGTGGATATTTTATAATAGTTACATGTTTTTGTAATCTAGTTTGTACTCAGTAACCTGAAAAGTTAATTCTTAGCATCACAAATGATTTCTCCCCCATGGATCTTTGTTTTCAGCTCTCAATATGTGTAGAAATATAATTTATTGTGAATGTTTAGTTTAATTGTAAGTGGATTGCTTACAAAGAAAGGGGTGTTCTCAGTGCTTAACACCAGTGATTGTGTAAAACATTCAGAATGAATCCTTACTGTCATACAATGACAGTGAAATGTCTGTAATTTACAGTAAATAACTCAGAGCACAGAAAACCTTGATGTAGTGTGATGTACTTATAATAGAAGTATACCCTATGCAGTCCAAAAGTATTCAGATGTCTTCACATACGCAAATCAGTGTTCATTTGCACCAACATGGGGATGTGTTTGGTGCTGTATATAGAAGGGCACATTAGCACACCTGTTAGACTGCATTAGAAGTGACAATTTACGTGGAGCTGAACTGACAGACTTTTAAAGCGGCATGTGATTGGATGCCACCTGAGTAAGCAATTAGTCCATGGCATTGCTGCTCTTCTGGGATTCCCGAAATCTACTGTTGTTAATGTTCTTTATTGACGGAAAGCAGATGGTGCCACTCTACAATCTTTCTGTTGTGAAAAACACAGAAGCATTATTTTCTTAATGCAAATTGACCTGTCTGTAAGGGGGGAACCATGGGGTGTTTGTTGTCAACTGCACATAATTTCTAGGGTTCCAGTGAAACAGGACAAGGTTAAAAACTAGATGAATTCCACTTATTTTCTCACTTACATATCATAAAGTTTACCTCACAATAAGGCAAACACATGAAAGTTTATACACACATGATGAGTTATTCATAGCTTTAACAGCATATGCCGTATAATAAAAAATAGAATTATTACATACTAAAGTTACTAAACAAAGATCCAACAGATAGAATTTTGAGAAAATTGGCTAACATTAAAAATCATGGTAACCTCCTGCAACAAATAAGAAGTAAAGCATATCCCCCAATATGGGCCTGTGTGCCTACTATATTCGGGAAACTGAAGACTCATAAAGCAGGATGTCCGATTCGACTAATCGTAAATAAAAATACTGCACCTACTATAAATTTAGAAATGGCTCTTCATAGATACCTTAAATGAATCTCATAGATACCTATATGAATCTCATGAAAACTCTGTGGGTAACCCTAGTGAAGTTATCGAGAAGATTAAATGTATTGATATGAGAAACAGTGTTATGGTGAGCTTCGATGTAATTGCTTTGTATCCGAACACTCCTGTTGAGACAGCTATTGAATTAATAAAAAACAAGATCATTGAAGTGAAGACACCTAACTCTGAAATTGAGAGTGTAACAGCAGCTCTGCATTTCGTTGCAGATAACAATTCAGATATAGGCAAACATTTGGCTCACCGATGGGATCTCCCTTGTCAGGATTGTTGTCAGAGGCGGTATTGCAAGACATTGAGAATTGGTTGCTTGCAATATATTCACAGAATCAACATAGGGTTGTTGTTTTTTCAGATATGTTGATGACATTTTACTCATTTGGCAGCACTCTGAGAATAGTTTACAACAATTCATAACAAAATATAATGGATGTTATCCTACAGTACAAGTTACTTGTGAGCGGGAAGTTGAGAGATAATTGAGTTACCTTGATATTCTATTGATAAGAAATCACAATTCTCTGGAATACACAGTTTATAGGAAGCAAACCTATATCCCAGCTATTATACCATTTCATTCAAATCATCCTACGTGAGTAACAGTATTATTATATGGCATCCACTTATTTAGTTTGCTGGTAAACATGCTGAACTTCGATATATGCGGTTTCTCCAAATATTATTGTTCATAATGTGCAGTTGAAACAAAAAGGGAGAATATTATGAAGTTCAACGGACCTATAAAATCTTTGATTTATGCAGAACTTCATTTTATTTGAGCTTGTGATATGTACAGGAGTTGGACAGAATAATGTGAACACCTAGGAAAAGAAGGTTTTACGTACCTAGTAGGGTGTGGGACCACCTTTGGCATTCAAAACCACCTGAATCCTGCTTAGAATGGACACATACAAATCCTGGATAGTGGTTGGTGGGATGTTACACCATTCTTTGTACAGAAACTGCCCCAGGTCCTTAAGAGATGCAGGAGGCGGATAACGGGATCTTACTCTGTTTTCCAACACAGACCACAGTGGCTCAATGATGTTTAAGTATGGTGACTGGGGAGGCCAAGGAAGGTGTGGCAGTTCGTCCTCATGTTCCTCAAACTATGATTGGACACTGAGCTTTGTGAATTGTGTCATTATCATCTTGATAGATGGCATACCTTGCAGGAAACAGTGTCTGAGCCATTGGATGAACTTGGTCGGCCAAAATGGTTCATACGCCCTGTTAGTCATCCGTCCTTTCAAGGTGATCAGGGGACCTGCTGAAAACCATGATATGACTGCCCAGAGTATGACAGAACCACCACCATGCTGCACTGTTGAGAGTAGAGAGTCTGGGTTGTACGCTTCTGATGGTGTACTCCACATGTAAGCATGTCCTGCGGTGGGGAATAGTGTGAATGTGGATTCATCCAACCACATTACATGCTTTCATGCATCGGCAGTACATGTTGTATGCTCCCGGCACCACTGTCGTTGCCATTGTGCATTCACTCAGGTCACCGGAGGTTTTGCAATAGCAGCTCTGCCATGAATATCTTGTGTATGCAGTTTCCTCCGCACTGTTTTTGTTGATACTGGGGTCTGGAGGTGCAGATTGAGCTATGCATTAATTTTTGGCACCATGGTCTTATTACAGGTAACAGTCCTTTTTAATGATCTCTATTAGTCAGTGTCATTCTCTGGCAACTCTTGTGTTTCACAGACAAGGTTTTACCATGAACATGGTATCCTGTCGTGATGTTAAATGCAGTAGCTCTCGATACTCCCACTACCCTGGCGACTGTTGTCACTGAGGCACTAACTAACCGGCCATCAACAATTAACCTTCTTTCAAAGTCCGTTACGTCGCTCATTTCGTCGTCGCCCTGAAAGAAGTTTTGCAACAAGGCACTTTAAATGCACTCGAACTGGGCCTTGAGGTTCTAAACAAAGCTATTACAACCAAAAAGTGGTGGATACCTTTGCGCATTGTCACGTACGCAGCTTCATTAAAACTCAAGTCTGTGAGCATGGTGTTTACATTATTCTGTCCAACCCCTGTATGTTTGACTAGTTTTTGGTATAGAAGGGCCAATCATGTTGAGAACTGCTCAGAAGACTTGAGAGTCAAGTCTTTCCTGGGTAGGAATCGAGCTTAATTCCACTGATATCCCATCTGGCTTTGCAAGCCTTTATTTACTCCCAGTGCTTTTAAGCTTTATCATCAGACAGGAGGCACTAGTGAAAGATCTTTCCACCATTCACCCGAATGACAGGCTTCCAGGTCTGAATTATCAGCTCAGTCAAATATCTAATTTCTAAAACATTTGAAGAATTGTATTTTTCTTTTTCCAAAATAAATACGCTTGGCAGCTATCATCCATGTGATGTACTCAGAAAACATGAAGTTGTGTTGAATTGAAATCAGGTTAACTTTTATTGGTATAGTTAATGGTTTAAATTAATTACATGTTAGCAATAATGACGGCACATACATATTTCTCAAGTTTTATGTTTTACCTGTAAAATTTGCACTTCTACTAGTTTCTTGGTTATTTTTATGGACATTACAGATTTCAGGGTTTTTTAGTCCCCCCCCCAGGTTAGTGCAGTTTCAAGGGGACAAATAAGTGTCCCACAAGAACCTAAACCATGATAATTAACACAGCAATCAGACATCGCCGAATTGCCGCCCCGGTGGCGCAGTGGTCTAAGCGATGGCCTCTGATCATTCGTCCGAAAGGGGTCCGGGTTCGAATCCCGGTGAGGCATGGATGTTGTGTTTGTCTTACGGCACTGGCTCTCTCCCTTCCCTGGAACCAGTGACCCTAAATTAGGGACGGGCGACTGCTTATAGCCCATTGAGTTGCTCACGGTGGTCGTTAAACCTCCAATAAAAAAAAATCAAAAAAATCGCCGAATTGACTAATTACTGTTTCACACGTTAATTAAATCACATCACAAAACTTAAAAATTTCATTGCCGTGGAGCGGGAATTGAACCCGCATCTCCCGATTTCCGTTTGAGTGCGCTATCCATTGCACCACCCACGATGGTGAATTCACAAGTATCTGTGTGTTAAGGGCATCAGAATATTCTCCGACCGCATTCTTATTCGATGCAGATTCTGCTGCCATCCAGCGTTGTTAAGTAAATCTCCAGTTGTTTAGGTATTCAGAGTTGAAGATGGCAAGAGAATCTGCATCGAATAAGAACGTGGTCAGAGAATATTCCGATGCTCTTAACACACAGATACTTGCGAATTCACCGTCGTGGGTGGTGCAACAGATAGCATACTCACTCGAACGGTAATCGGGAGATGCGGGTTTGAATCCCACTCCACAGCGATGAAATTTTCAAGTTTTCTGATGTGATTTAATTAATGTGTGAAATAGTGATTACAGTCAATTCGGCGATGTCTGATTGCTGTGTTAATTATCATGGCGTATTTACCACATATTATAAGAAGAATATCTCTTCAACTCTGAACAGAACCTAAACTGTCTCTAATAAAAAGCCTCAGAACTGCTGGGGTGAAAACTTGTGACATCACACTCAGTAGGCCATCTCCTTGCTCCTTTACTCAGTCAGCGCAATCATTTGAGATTGACTTCTAACTATACTTTTGTTCTTGTGTCCAGTGTTTCACTTATTTTGCTGGTTCACAATTTTAGACAAAATAAAAAATACCATAAAAATGTTGTGTTCCCATGTTGTGCAAATCAAATTATGCAAAAAATCATAAAGCATCAGTCGTCATCTTTCCTGAAGAGGAAGATCTCAAGCTGAAATGGATTAATGCCATACCTTGAAAGGATTTCAAGCCAATGGCAGCATAGTTGCAAATAAAGTTTAATGGTGGGATTTCAAAAGATATGAGTTTTATTTAGAAATATATGTTTCATTTTGCAAGATGCATGCATGTTTTGTGAAAAAGAAGTACATATATAATAAAGAATTACTTTTGTGTTTGCTATGTAATTAGAGTAAGTTTTTGTTTTTTTTTAATTATACAACAAACATGAAAGTCATTTCAAAAATCTTAAAGTAAAATGTCAAAAAAAAAAAAAAAAAATTAGTAGCTAAAAAGCTGAGTTTTTCATGTGATGTGTAAAGGAGCATAAATATTTCTTTCAGTCTTGAACACTTGCAGGTATTCCAGGAAATGGAGAGAAAAAAAAACTAAGGATATCATCTGTTTACATTATCTAAAGACAAAAACTTAAGAAGTAAAAAACAAAGAAAATGTGGTCAGCTTATCACCATTTGCACAAATTATAAATAGAATCGTCACACTTGTGAAAATATTTATCTCTTCACCAAGACAATGCGTTACTGAATTGGTTCTCAAGCCTGCTAGTTCTAAGGTTTTCTGTTGGGAACGGTTTTGCCACAACACCTAAATAATCTGATTTACCTGATCACATTTACCCCTACTTCTGCATCCCCAACTCTCTCTACTGCCAGCCTATCTAGAAAGACTCAGTAAAAATGCTGTATTATTGGAAACTGAGAAATGACAGTAAAAATGCTTAATAAAAGAAACTGAGAAATGAAAAATAATCAGCCTCCCATAAGACTTAAGATTGCATTTTTGAAAGGTATTCCGAAATGTTGACACAAAGATTTGAGGTTAAAATCTCAGTTTTAAGGTAAGGAAAAAAATTACTACAATAAAATTATTTTAGAAATGTGTTTCTGTTCTTCACTTATTGCTTCGGTAATAAGCTTTATGAGTCAGAGCTTTTGTTATGGTGTTTAATAACAAGTAATAACAAACACCATCCTGTACACTAAATCAGAATATAATCTCACCAGTGTTTTAACCTCAGGGCTGGCAGTTCAACAACTTCTTGTTCATCCACTTTCTTTCCTCTGGTGCAAAGTTGGAAACAGACCTATAACCATATCCTGTTTGTGCGCCTCCATCGCGATATTTCTCTCCTCCCATCATAGGCTCCGTTCTAAAATGTTAAACTTGATGACTTACCTGTATGCATTTCTGCAGATGATGTCTGGTCTGATCCTGCAGAAACGCATACAGGTAAGTTACCAAGTTTAACGTTTTAGAACGGAGCCTATGATGGGAGAAAAAAATATCTCGATGGAGGCACCCAAGCAGGATATGGTTTTATATAGGTCTGTTTCTTCAACCATATATAGGGTTAGACAGTGCACTGGTAGTGGCTGCCACTGAGTCGCCATGATCCCAACACGAGAGCCATCAGATCATGTGACATTAGGCTGAAGTGATTTCGTGCTCTGCAGTTTCAATGCTTTCTTATGACCAGGCCGGCTACTTTTAAATATCCCCATTTAGTAAATCATGTAAGTAACAAGTGCGTTTTTTAGGAATAATTAACCTAAGGATATATTCGTTAAGAAATTGTCACTTGTAGAAATTTCATTTCAATCATTTCGGAGTTACAAGATGAGTCGTTAAGACGAAGGAGATCATTTGTTTAGTCTATTCTTGTATGAACCGGCTATGTTTGTACTTTATATAAAGTGGAGTTCCCATTAATAATTTATGATACAGAGCTACAATATTTCCAGTGTATTACAATGTGAAAAATCCAGAAGTACACAGTTAAATACTATGTAAAATACATGGAAATTACGTTGCTGTACTCAGAAGTTAATAAGTTTACTTAAAATGTGTACCTGTGTGCATAGGTAGACTTTGTTATAGGCTATGATTAGAATATTGCGATGAATATTTGTGAAAAATTTAAAACATGTAGATTCATTTTTTAACACGAATGACTATATTATTTCTTTAATATGCACACGCTTTCTAGATTGGGAATTGACCTTCAATATTGATTATTTCTTCCCGTATATGATAATCATTACTGCAAATATGTAAAGCTCAGGTGGAATGGTGGTCAATATTGATTATTCCTTATTGTATATGATAATCATTATTGCAAATATGGAAAACTCAGGTGGAATAGTGGCCAATATTGATTATTCCTTATTGTATGTGATAATCATTACTGCAAATATGGAAAACTCAGGTGGAATGGTGGTCAATATTGATTATTCCTTATTGTATATGATAATCATTACTGCAAATATGGAAAACTCAGGTGGAATGGTGGTCAATATTGATTATTCCTTATTGTATATGATAATCATTACTGGAAATATGGAAAACTCAGGTGGAATGGTTGTCAACATTGATTATTCCTTATTGTATATGATAATCATTACTGCAAATATAGAAAACTCAGGTGGAATGGTGGTCAATATTGATTATTCCTTATTGTATGTGATAATCATTACTGCAAATATGGAAAACTCAGGTGGAATGGTGGTCAATATTGATTATTCCTTATTGTATGTGATAATCATTACTGCAAATATGGAAAACTCAGGTGGAATGGTGGTCAATATTGATTATTCCTTATTGTATATGATAATCATTACTGCAAATATGGAAAACTCAGGTGGAATGGTGGTCAATATTGATTATTCCTTATTGTATATGATAATCATTACTGCAAATATGGAAAACTCAGGTGGAATGGTGGTCAATATTGATTATCCCTTATTGTATTTGATAACACTAGCCTGGTAATGAAAACTTTTTTCTGCAGTATGAATTTGAATATGTGACTTTTACTAATCTTTGTACGCTGAATTCAAAAATGCATTTGGTTCTGCTGTATCACATCAGGTTCCTTGGCAATATGGTATAATGTAAGTTCATCAATTTCTGTTGACCGAAGCGATACATTTCACGTCTTTGCATATATAGCATGCATATTTAACCATTTTTAAAACTAAACATAATCAAGAACAACCTTTAAAAGTGAAGGAGAATAATCAAAACAAAACTATATAGAAATAAAATAGAAAGTGTACAAGAGTTGAAAACGTACCTAATTACATTCCTTAATGTTAGTCGGCAGTTTTTTTCTTCTCTTGCCATGGAAGCTCAGTGTTCGCGATGGTCTTGAGTGTTCTCTGGAAGGATCCTCACGTGCAATAGACCAACAGTAATCAGCCATCATACGCTCATCCCAACGTCCCTGATAACGTCGCCCTGCCTCTTTTAAGTCCTGGTGGAACCTTTCACCTTGCTCTTCACTCAAAGCTCCCAAGGCTCATATTACAACCAAGCAATTTGAATTTGTCCAACATATTTTGTACAATTGTCTTATATGATGGGTCCTTTACGTTTCCAAGAAAACTTTTCACCACTTCTTTGAAAGCATTCCACGCCTCTTCTTCAGTTTGATCATTGTACAGGTGAAATTGTTATCCATCATCAGTTTACGAATTTGCGGGCCATCAAATGTTCGCTCTCTGATTTTAGCTTGTGACAATGAAGGAAATGTTGTGCATAAGTACTGGAAGCATGGACGACTTTTGTCTAGTGCCTTTACAAACTGTTTCATAATGCCAAGTTTTATGTGTAACAGAGGGAGTAGAATTTACTCATGATCAACTAGACTTTCATTAATGACATTCTTGGAACCTGTTGTCAGTTGCTTCCTCTCAGGCCAATGTGCAGTATCCCAATGTTTGTGCCTGGCTCTGCTATCCCACTCGTAAAGGAAACAGGGAAATTTTGTGTATCCTCTCTGCTGTCCTAACAATATTCCAATGACTTTCAAGTCACCACATATTTGCCATTCATGTTCATGGAATTTAATTTTTTCAAGCACTAACTTTAATGTTTCGTATGATTCTGACAATTTTGTGGAATGAGCAAGTGGTACAGAAGCGAATTTGTTGCCATTATGAAGTAAAATCGCCTTGTTCTTTTGGAAGAGTCAATGAAAAGGCGCCAGGAACTAGGTTGATAGATTTCCTCTCCCAACTTATGAATAAGATTACAGATGTCCGTACAAAAAAACAGATCATCTTCCTTCGAGTAGTACTTCCAAAAACACTTGTCACGATTCCTGTACCAAGAAAATGTAACTCCAGGTGCCAGCAGGTTTTTTTCTCATAAAGTCTTGAGCCTAGTAATTCACTCTTTTCCATCATGAGCCTCAGTACTCTTATCAAGTCATTCAACTTGAGTTGAGTAAACATTTTTGGTGAATGGTCAAATTCTTCTGGTTTGAAGCTTATGTCCTCAGTGTCTGAATGTAGAGAACTGCTTTCAGATTCATCACTCAAGTTAGTTGGTGGTGTAGGTACTGGTAAGTCAAGTCCACGAGGAACAGGCCGTACGGCTGATGGCAGATTTGGGTATTTAATTCCTTTCTTATTCTTTTTGTTATAACCAGCAACATTGCACATACAGAAATAACAGTCATCGTGGTGGTTCTTCTGTTCACACCATATCATTGGAATTGCAAATGGCATTGCCTTCCGTTTTCCTTCATACCAGCACTGCAGTCCCTCGACACAACTGTTACAAGCAACATGAGGCGCAAACGACTTATCTTGGTCGCCGACTTTCACTTTGAAGTACGCAAAGTATAGTTTCTTCACGAATGAATCTAGTTTACGTACCTTACCATCAAACACATAACATCCACAAATGTAACAAAATTGCTGAGGACTTCACACACACTGTCTTCTACACAGTCCCGATGCACTAGCCATACTTACAAACTCACATTTTACTTTCACACTTCCAATATAGGACGGACACATGCACGCCTGCCCTCTACTCAACCGATAGGATATTCAGTGAGGGAATGTGAGGGTTCTTTAAACAGAAACTCCTAGGGGTACAATAAACAAGCGACTGCGTGCTGCCTAGTGTCACACCGAAGGCTTTGACGCGACGCAGTGGCGTCTGAAAACATAAACAATAACAAAACGCAGAAGTACGCAGGAACATTCGTTGACAAGGGGCATTTCTCATAGTAATATAGCATTTCCTAGGTTTAAGTCAAGTTCTTTGTGGATATTTAAGTGCGATTGTGAGGAGATGGCTCTACATTACATACAATTGGATACGTCAATTCACGTATACGAAAAAAACAATATTGCGAAACAACTAGATGTGATGGACCAAAACTAACGTTATTTTCGGATTCAGGACACATATTTCCACAAGAATCTCCTACTTTCGCTTTTGCCGCAGAACCATTGTTGGGTAGTATAATCTTTACTGCAAATATGGAAAACTCAGGTGAAATGGTGGTCAATATTGATTATTCTTTATTGTATATGATAATCATTACTGCAAATATAGAAAACTCAGGTGGAATGGTGGTCAATATTGATTATTCCTTATTGTATATGATAATCATTACTGGAAATATGGAAAACTCAGGTGGAATGGTTGTCAACATTGATTATTCCTTATTGTATATGATAATCATTACTGCAAATATAGAAAACTCAGGTGGAATGGTGGTCAATATTGATTATTCCTTATTGTATGTGATAATCATTACTGCAAATATGGAAAACTCAGGTGGAATGGTGGTCAATAGTGATTATTCCTTATTGTATATGATAATCATTACTGCAAATATGGAAAACTCAGGTGGAATGGTGGTCAATATTGATTATTCCTTATTGTATATGATAATCATTACTGGAAATATGGAAAACTCAGGTGGAATGGTGGACAATATTGATTTTTCCTTATTGTATTTGATAATCATTACTGCAAATATGGAAAACTCAGGTGGAATGGTGGTCAATATTGATTATTCCTTATTGTATATGATAATCATTACTGGAAATATGGAAAACTCAGGTGGAATGGTTGTCAACATTGATTATTCCTTATTGTATATGATAATCATTACTGCAAATATAGAAAACTCAGGTGGAATGGTGGTCAATATTGATTATTCCTTATTGTATGTGATAATCATTACTGCAAATATGGAAAACTCAGGTGGAATGGTGGTCAATAGTGATTATTCCTTATTGTATATGATAATCATTACTGCAAATATGGAAAACTCAGGTGGAATGGTGGTCAATATTGATTATTCCTTATTGTATATGATAATCATTACTGCAAATATGGAAAACTCAGGTGGAATGGTGGTCAATATTGATTATCCCTTATTGTATTTGATAACACTAGCCTGGTAATGAAAACTTTTTCTGCAGTATGAATTTGAATATGTGACTTTTACTAATCTTTGTATGCTGAATTCAAAAATGCATTTGGTTCTGCTGTATCACATCAGGTTCCTTGGCAATATGGTATAATGTAAGTTCATCAATTTCTGTTGACCGAAGCGATACATTTCACGTCTTTGCATATATAGCATGCATATTTAACCATTTTTAAAACTAAACATAATCAAGAACAACCTTTAAAAGTGAAGGAGAATAATCAAAACAAAACTACATAGAAATAAAATAGAAAGTGTACAAGAGTTGAAAACGTACCTAATTACATTCCTTAATGTTAGTCGGCAGTTTTTTTTTCTTCTCTTGCCATGGAAGCTCAGTGTTCGCGATGGTCTTGAGTGTTCTCTGGAAGGATCCTCACGTGCAATAGACCAACAGTAATCAGCCATCATACGCTCATCCCAACGTCCCTGATAACGTCGCCCTGCCTCTTTTAAGTCCTGGTGGAACCTCTCACCTTGCTCTTCACTCAAAGCTCCCAAGGCTCATATTACAACCAAGCAATTTGAATTTGTCCAACATATTTTGTACAATTGTCTTATATGATGGGTCCTTTACGTTTCCAAGAAAACTTTTCACCACTTCTTTGAAAGCATTCCACGCCTCTTCTTCAGTTTGATCATTGTACAGGTGAAATTGTTATCCATCATCAGTTTACGAATTTGCGGGCCATCAAATGTTCGCTCTCTGATTTTAGCTTGTGACAATGAAGGAAATGTTGTGCATAAGTACTGGAAGCATGGACGACTTTTGTCTAGTGCCTTTACAAACTGTTTCATAATGCCAAGTTTTATGTGTAACAGAGGGAGTAGAATTTACTCATGATCAACTAGACTTTCATTAATGACATTCTTGGAACCTGTTGTCAGTTGCTTCCTCTCAGGCCAATGTGCAGTATCCCAATGTTTGTGCCTGGCTCTGCTATCCCACTCGTAAAGGAAACAGGGAAATTTTGTGTATCCTCTCTGCTGTCCTAACAATATTCCAATGACTTTCAAGTCACCACATATTTGCCATTCATGTTCATGGAATTTAATTTTTTTCAAGCACTAACTTTAATGTTTCGTATGATTCTGACAATTTTGTGGAATGAGCAAGTGGTACAGAAGCGAATTTGTTGCCATTATGAAGTAAAATCGCCTTGTTCTTTTGGAAGAGTCAATGAAAAGGCGCCAGGAACTAGGTTGATAGATTTCCTCTCCCAACTTATGAATAAGATTACAGATGTCCGTACAAAAAAACAGATCATCTTCCTTCGAGTAGTACTTCCAAAAACACTTGTCACGATTCCTGTACCAAGAAAATGTAACTCCAGGTGCCAGCAGGTTTTTTTCTCATAAAGTCTTGAGCCTAGTAATTCACTCTTTTCCATCATGAGCCTCAGTACTCTTATCAAGTCATTCAACTTGAGTTGAGTAAACATTTTTGGTGAATGGTCAAATTCTTCTGGTTTGAAGCTTATGTCCTCAGTGTCTGAATGTAGAGAACTGCTTTCAGATTCATCACTCAAGTTAGTTGGTGGTGTAGGTACTGGTAAGTCAAGTCCACGAGGAACAGGCCGTACAGCTGATGGCAGATTTGGGTATTTAATTCCTTTCTTATTCTTTTTGTTATAACCAGCAACATTGCACATACAGAAATAACAGTCATCGTGGTGGTTCTTCTGTTCACACCATATCATTGGAATTGCAAATGGCATTGCCTTCCGTTTTCCTTCATACCAGCACTGCAGTCCCTCGACACAACTGTTACAAGCAACATGAGGCGCAAACGACTTATCTTGGTCGCCGACTTTCACTTTGAAGTACGCAAAGTATAGTTTCTTCACGAATGAATCTAGTTTACGTACCTTACCATCAAACACATAACATCCACAAATGTAACAAAATTGCTGAGGACTTCACACACACTGTCTTCTACACAGTCCCGATGCACTAGCCATACTTACAAACTCACATTTTACTTTCACACTTCCAATATAGGACGGACATATGCACGCCTGCCCTCTACTCAACCGATAGGATATTCAGTGAGGGAATGTGAGGGTTCTTTAAACAGAAACTCCTAGGGGTACAATAAACAAGCGACTGCGTGCTGCCTAGTGTCACACCGAAGGCTTTGACGCGACGCAGTGGCGTCTGAAAACATAAACAATAACAAAACGCAGAAGTACGCAGGAACATTCGTTGACAAGGGGCATTTCTCATAGTAATATAGCATTTCCTAGGTTTAAGTCAAGTTCTTTGTGGATATTTAAGTGCGATTGTGAGGAGATGGCTCTACATTACATACAATTGGATACGTCAGTTCACGTATACGAAAAAAACAATATTGCGAAACAACTAGATGTGATGGACCAAAACTAACGTTATTTTCGGATTCAGGACACATTTCCACAAGAATCTCCTACTTTCGCTTTTGCCGCAGAACCATTGTTGGGTAGTATAATCTTTACTGCAAATATGGAAAACTCAGGTGAAATGGTGGTCAATATTGATTATTCTTTATTGTATATGATAATCATTACTGCAAATATAGAAAACTCAGGTGGAATGGTGGTCAATATTGATTATTCCTTATTGTATATGATAATCATTACTGGAAATATGGAAAACTCAGGTGGAAAGATGGCCCATACTAACCATAATAAAAATTTACTGGAGACTGGAATCACATTATTACCATGCAGGCATAAAATCTGCTTAATAATTTAATTTGTTTCCCACTGGTTACAAGTTGTAGAACTTTCCTTTAATGTTTTTGACTAAGATCACGTGACATTCCCCTTCCTGATTGTTGGAGCCAGAAATTGTGACGTCATTCCCAGTCTACCTGTATGTAAGGTCGATGGTCTGTTTCCAACTCTGCATCAGACGAAAGAAAATGGATGAACAAGAAGTCATTGCCAACCCTGGGGATAAAACACTGGTGAAATTGTATTCTGATTTAGTGTATAGGATGGTGTTTTTTATAACTTGTTTAAACAAAGACATCGCTCTTTTCACATTTATCAACACATAGCAACCGAAAAATTTTTATCTGGCCATTTTTGGGATCGTACCCCAGATCTCTCGATATCTAGCCGACTGCATTTGCCTTATGCTACAATTGCTAACAATCAGTGGCGCTATGTGCATTTATCTGTCAGCCTCTGACATCACATATCTGTAGGATGTGTTCAGCAACTGATACATCTCCATCTTGTGGGCATTAATGGCACAAGTTATATACTAATTATGACAAATCCAAAGGGCGAGAACAATACTGAAAATCCTTTAAATACGTTGTGCCGTTGCTGAGCCCATCCTACGGATATGTGATGTCAGAAGCTGACAGAAGCTAGATATCTAGAGATCTAGGGTACGATCGCAGCAATGGCCGGATAACAATTTTTCGGTTGCTGTGTGTTGATAAACATGGAAAGAGCGATGTCTTTGTTTATTCACTGACGCCACGTACTTGGAGGATTTTTATTAAAACTTGTTTTTGGCTGAATGTTTAGTAAGTAATTTTAGTAACTATTTCTCACATCAAAAGTAGTAAAAGTTTTATTCTTGGCACTTGTTGAAACATTTCTTCATACCATGTCTTTGCTTTGTTGCTTCTCATGTAACAAAGAAATCTCACACTGCAGAGGGAATAAAAGTTCGTTTTATTCTCGTCACCTACGGAAACGCGTTTTCATACTGTATCTCTGTTTCATTGCTTCTCTTATAACAAAGAAATCTCCTGCTGCAGAGGATTTGCCTCCTGCATATATTGATGTAGTTAGTGCATATATTGAAGCTATAATGCAGTTAGTGCACTATTAGTGCATATAAGATGCTAAACACAGATACCTAAAGTGTTCTCTTTGTTTTCTTTGAATACTGGTAGTAAACTGGTATTTCTCATCTGGTGTGCTCATATCCCAGAGATGTGCAGAACGATGTTTCTTGTGGGTGCTGGAAATGTGTCCTAACTGGAGAAAAGATAATGCATTTATTGATTAAAACTGAAACTTGGCAGTAATTTTCAATCAGAGGAGCAGCAATATAACTGATTTCTTATTTAAACTCGCAGCAATCTTCAGCATCAAAAGTTTGTGCTTAGTCTGGAAAAAATAGTGATCATTTACATTTCGGTTCAAATTTTAAAAAATTGTAGATTTTTTTTTCCCCCTTCTAATACACTGCTGGACAATTGCTAAGGACGGATCATAAACGGCTATATAGCGCATAAAAAAGTAAGTGTGGTTGGATCCCAAGTGAAATAAAATAATGTCAGAATGCCAGGACATTACAAGAAAGACAATTTATTGTGCTCTGAAATCCAGAAGGCTTTTGAACGTGTTCAAGGGACAAACAGGCCATTTTGTGCAGAATAAATAAACGTGAAAAATGCAATTACCGTCCGCAGGCGTTCCGGCGTAAGATGTCAATACGGGATATGGTCACCATGGAGGGCGATGCAAGATTCCACACTTCGTGTCATGCTTTGCACAACATTATCAAGCAGCTGTTGGGGTAATTTGTCCCATTCCTCTGTCAGTGCACGGATGAGGGTGTCCTTGTTTATTGGAGGGCATTGGCGACCAGCAAGACTCCTCCCCAAAGCATCCCACACATTTTCAATGGGATTCAGATCTGGAGAACGTGCTGGCCATACGAGGCGTTGAATATTCTTGCTCTCAAGACACTCCTGGACAGCGACTGTTCGATGACATGTTGCGTTGTCGTCCATGAAAATGAATCTATCACCGACAGAACCACGGAACATGCAAACATGAGGTAGCAGAACATCATTAATGTATCGTTAGCCAGTCATAGTCCCAGTTGGAAGCACATAGAGGGATGTACGGCCATTGATCATGATGCCAGCCCATACCATGACACTACATGTCGGATATCGGTCCCTTTCCTGTATGTTTGCTGGACAATATGCAGTACCACTATCACGCCAGATCAGTTGTCGTCGACAATCAGACGATAGACTGTATCTACTCTCATCTGAGAAGAGGACAGCAGACCAGTCGTTATCAGTCCAATTGCGATGTTGATGGCACCATTGCAAATGGGCGGTACGGTGACGTCTGGACAATGAGATGCACACAACAGGACGGCGGGCGTACAGTCCTCCTTCACGCAAACGTCTGGCGACAGTTTTTCGGGAGATCCGCTTGCCAGTAGCAGCCATAAACTGATTTGCTACCTCACTAGCTGTGCTGCGCCGGTGTCTTTTTGTTGATAGCACTATGTACCGATCTTCTGCAGGTGTCGTACTGCGAACACGACCTCACCCGTGACGTTTGCTACACTCTCCATTTGTTTGAAATGATTTCCAAAGCCTTGAAACAACACTGTGGCTGACGTCAAACTCCTGGCAACATCTGTTATTTTTCGCCCTTCTTCAATCTTGCCAATAATACGGCCACGCGTAAAATCATCTAGGTGATGTCGGGAAGACATACTGAAAATTGCAAGTTCGTCAATTGATTCTTTCCCTTTCAACTTTGCGTTTGAACAACAACGGTCAATACGCGTCAAATCCTTTATATCTCTTATCAGCGTTATGACGTCACGAACAAGTTCGGCAATCCAAAATTTGCATACGCACAACACGTCTTACTGTATCCCGCACTTATGCTAATTTCCACATTTTCCTGCCTTCCATTTTATGGTTGCTATCGTTGCTATTGTCATCCGTCCTTCGCAATTGTCCGGCAGTGTATTATAACCATCCAACACAGTAGCAGACAATTGAAGATACAAATTATTATGTTTTCTGTCACACCACAAGTTGAAGACTGAATGAAAAGATTAATGAAAAGAAAGGTGTAAAAAGCAGATGGGGAACAGTTTGATATAAGAGCCAAATAGAATGTACGTTAAGTTGGCAGTATTTCAAGCACTTTGCAAGGCATACTAAAACTGCTACATGTGAGCACTACATCAACTTCGAAAATCAACATTTATTTTGTGGAAACAGACATCTGTTTTTATCTCAACGAAGTTGCTAACAAAAATATTGTTTAATAGCTCTTTTCTATGTGTGTTTTGAAAAAAATAAAGTTAGTAATACTGATCAAATCTGATATTAACACTCTATTTCACCAATGCTTATATCAAAGTATTATTAAATAAAGTTTATTGAAACTAGTTGTTCATTGCTGATTCTTGATTTTACAATATTTTGTTGTTTAACTTTTATTTCTGAAAATAATTATTATCCCCCTCCTCTTTTTTTTTCTTTCAGTGCATAATTTTATGATTTTGTGGCCTTCAGTCGGTGCTGTAAAGAACATGCAAGACAAATTATGTGTGGCCTTATACATTATAAAGTGGTAATCAAGAAATGAACTTAATTTCTTGCTTTACAATACTATCATAACGAATTCAGATTGATTCCCAATGGCTGGAATTTTGGTGTCTTTATTCTTATATGAACTAAATGTTTCTGCATATTCAGAAGATTCAGTGTCAAGACATTAGGACTATGGCTATTTTGTAATTTTTGGCAGTTTTCCAAGTTATACCTTTAGGGATGATGAGTTAGGAATGCACATGATGGTCCACGGGGGCAGTTTGCCATTGTTACATGTTCCTGTTCTAAAGAAGCACTTGTAAGAGTATATATGTAATCAGGAAATATTATTGTAGGCCTAAGCATTGCCCAAACCGTGATTTGTTGCCGTGAATGTGACAAGCCGGTTCTTGAAGTATATTTTCATATAAGAAATTACCGTGCGCGCCTTTAATGTTTGCATTTGGCTTCTGATGTTGCCTTTGAAGCTGTAACTGACACTGTTGCTGAATGTTCCACTTTTGCCTTTTTGTGTAACTGTTAATTAATGCTCAGCACTTGTTCTCTACAAAATAAAAATTCATCCCATTGTGTTGCTTTTTCTTTTTTACTCCAGAGTGGACAAGTGTAAGCCCATTGTTGTCTGCTTAACTTATTGTATGGCCAAATACTGAAACATTTTGTTGATTTCCTGCTTTTTTTGTGTTTAGGAGTTCATAATGTGCAGTTGTGTTGCTATAATTTGTCACTTTCACATGTTGCCAACAAATAATATTTTGTACAGCAAATGGCCATGCCACTTGTTGAACAAAAGTATTGATAGTGAAGAACGTGATTTCAACTGTTCTGATTGGGAAAAGGAGGAGGAAGGATGAAGGAAGGTGTATGCGTGCACATGATTTACACCTCTTTTCTCCTCCTTCTTTAATGTTCTTTCCTTGCACTTTCTCATTTTTTATTCTATCAGACAGGAAAAAGTAAATTATGTAGTTTTTCATGTGAGATGTTACGCATTTATTGCACGTATGGATTGATAAGACAGTTCACCTAACCTATTTATCTGTGCCTCACTGATGCTAACACTACTTTAGAAAAAGAGAAGTATCTGAAAACTTATTTTCCTTGCCACAAATAAGAGTTAGAGAAATCAGGGAACTGAAAAAAAAAAAAAAAAAAAAAAAGACTTATTCCTACCCTTTTTTTTTTTTTTTTTTTTGAAATTGACTGTTTTATTAATGTAGCTGTCGGGAATTATAAAAGATATTCATGTTATTTCTCCTTTTTTTTTTTTTTCTTCATTGCTTGGTAAGAGTGTCATATTGCATATCCTGTTGCTTTTAATAATCATAAAACATGTAATATATGTTATGTTTTTCTGTTATGTGAAAAATACACCTAGTGCTTATATTTATGCACCATTGATGTCTAACGGTATTGCTATTTTTCTTTTTGTATTTAGTTATGCACATAATGAAAGATGGAGAAATTTACTAGCAAAATAGTTTGTATATATATATATATAATTTTTGCATACTGAGAGTTGTTATACCTTGGAAAGTCAAGTTTGTGTTTTTGGAAGTTGATTCAGTTTCATTGCTGCTATTTGAAAATCAAAATAATTATTCCTATTTCCTTTTATTTTCAGTCTTATTAATTACCTAGTGCTAGTGTTTTAAATGCAGTGCAGTCCTGTTTGTTTTAAGTTAAAAGTTTCCATATGTAATCAAGACAAACAGAGTGTCCTTAATTGTTTTTGCTGTGATGAACTGGAGTTCTTTATAGGTGGGGAGGGAGTGACGGACAGTTTCAAGGGGGAAAAGATTGGGTTGGAAATGCTGTGTACTCGTTTCTGAAGTATTTTTGACTGCTAAGTAACTTGGAAATAAAAGCAAATCCCCGATTGATTGCATTGTTCTAAGTAAAAAGAAGGAAGTAAGCAAAATCACCAATGCTAAAAATTCATTTGTATTTTGAAAATTTGACATATAAATCAAGCATTTATTGTATCTCATACCAAAATGATGAAGTTAGCAATTAAATCAGGTTCCATTGATCATTAGCCAATATATGTAATGGAAACTTTAGGACACAAAATTTATACTTTTTTGGGGATTGCTGTCATCCAAACTGATAGATTTAAAAAAAAAAAAAAATCTTCACATAGGATATTGAAATTTCCATCCCAGAATTTAAGACTGTGATCAAGTGTCCATAGAAAAAAAGTATTACAAAGTGGAATCATTATTCTGTGGTGGCAATTTTTTTTTTTTTTTTTTTTTTTTAAGATCAGACTACTTACTAATTTAAAGTGGTATGCAGTATGTTAAGTAATAAATCTTACTTTATAGAGTGCATGTGCATAGTTGAACAGTTTTTTTGTTTGGGCTGAGTATCTTAATACTGGTTTTGACTGAGCATGAAATTTTGGAACCCCAAACTCTCTGCTGATGTAGATAGATTGAAAAATGTGTAGCCTGGAATAAATAGGGTATAGGAAAAATTATTTCAATGTTTGCTGTTTTTGAAAAAATTTATGACTAGAGAGGTCTTAGCCATTCAGTAGCAGAAACTGAAATGAAAAACTCAGCAATCATGATTTTCAACATTTTTTCCTATGTGGTGACACATTTTGAATGTCTGATATCTCATGCTTTCATAATGCAAGATTAAGCAGTGCTTGCATTTTTTTTTCTATCATTAAAGACAAGGTTTTAATCAGATGTTCATGTGATACTTATGAACTATTAAAAATTGCAAAGTTATATTTTAAGATATTTTATTTTAAAGTAGTAATTGAATTAAATATGAATGCCACAGTTGCTTTAAAAATTTATCTGTAATGCAGTTTAAAAGCATAATGTTATTTACATATGTCAGAAAAAAATTGTGGTGGTTGTATACTGAAGTAATGAATCATCAAATGGATATGACAGATCATTCATTTCAGAGCTTTACAGAAATTCTGTGACATACCTGTTTCACACCATAACTTTACTAATTAAAGAAATTTACTCAATATTATGTTGTATAAAAATATGCTGTCATATCAATCAGTCTATGGTATTTTGGAGATTGCAGAGCATTTCATAAGTTGCAAATTTTAAAATGCCCAAGCATGTAATTAATTATAAAAATACAATTCAGCTTTAGTGTGCTTAGCATTTACAGTGGAACACCTTATTTTAGCAAGCGATTTATTTCAAAGCGTAAATGTAAAAACAATGCATCCCCCCATCCCTGCTATTACCAGAAGTGACTGCATGACAAGTCTTCAGAATATTATGCTTTCTGAACTTGTTTTGCCAACACTGCAATAAAAGCCTCACTAAGTGTAGAGCAAATGTTCTTCCAAAGATACATTGAAAAGTTTTGGCAATGTATGCATGTTGGAATGGAAAATTATTTATGTTAAAAAACTTAGTATTTAAAAATTCATCTAGAATCCATGAAAGGTAGCATGTGTGGTAGCAATGATTTTTTTTTTTTTTTTTTTTTTTTTTTTTTCCTGTTCTGAAGTTCAGTTTATGTGTACAAAGCTTAAAAATTATGGTGAATTACTAACTGCAAAAAAATTGAATTTTCTGGTTAATAAATGTGTCTGTTTTAATGGCCTGTTTCTGTTTAGATAGGCAGTGGGGGCAGTTTGTGAGGGAAAATATATATATATATATTCCTCTTAAACTGCCCCATTGGTAACACCTTGTCCCATAAAGGTGTAACCAATTTGAAATAATCATAACAGTTTTAATAAAAATGATCTCAATACACAACTTGTGTTTATTGACAGAACAGATCATGAAATTTTATGGAAATTCAACATGGGCACCATTTGTCACCCGAACAGTGTCTAAACGGTATTCCAGTTCCAACCATGTTTGTTCGAGAATGTCTGTATAAACTTTCTGCAGTGCGTGTGTAATCCTCCTCTTTAGGTCAGCAATGTCTGCAACAGGGGTGCTGTTTACCTCACCCTGGATGAATCCCCATAAAAAAAAAAAAAAAAAAGTCACGGGGTGTTAAGTCCAATGAACATGGGGGACATGCAATGGGACCACCACGCCCAATCCATCGATTGGGAAATTTGGTATCTGGAGAACTCCTGAGATGGCGCCCCATCTTGTTGGAAAATGACCAGAGTTGCAAGTTCGTCTAACTGGGGATACACAAAAATGTCCAGGTAATTATGAGCTCCCACGGTCACTTCCTGAAAGAAAAAGGGTCCAATAACACGGTTGACCATTATGCCACACTAAACATTCACTTTAGGCCTAGCATACTCATGCTCCATTGTGCAATGCAGGTGTTCAGTCCCCCAAATTCTCACATTCTGTTTATTAACTTTTCCAGAAACATAGAAAGTGCACTCATCTGAGAAACAGATTTGTCTTAGGAAAGATTCAGCATTTGCAATGTTCTCCAACATCTCTTCAGCAAACTGTTTATGTTTCGCATGATCATCTCGGGTTGTGTGACGGTTTTATATGGGTGCATTTACAATCTCTGATGTAACAAACTGTGCACTGATGATTTGGGAATGGCCAGCTGTCGTGCTGTTTGTCTGATTGAGTTTCGTGGGCTACCAGTGAATGTTTGTCTCACAACATCCTGCCTTTCTTGAATCAGCATGGTCATCTAGGGCTTTTCTTTTTAAGGATGCTACCAGTTTCTTTGAATGACTTGTACCACTTTCTGATGCTGTTATGTGTGGGCAGTTTGCTTCCATATTTTGTTCTGAAATCGCGCTGAGCTCATGCGTTTCGGATCGGGTTTCAATAAACCACTCCACAATATGTGCTCTTGTTGCAGGGTCCATGGAGTACACTTCTAGAAAACTTGACAGTATTCCTTACCATCTGCAACAAACAGAATGCTGATATTAGTTTTGTATCAAAAGTTATCATGATTTGAAATTGGTTACACCTTTTTAGGACACCCTGCATTTCTGTATCTACTTTTTGGAACACCCTTTTGGGACACCTTGTATTTCTGTATCTCCTTTTTGTGACACCCTGTATTTCTGTATATTTAATATAAACAACAGCATACAACCTTAAAAAAAAAAACTAAAGATGCTACATTTTTCTTTTTCTTTTTTTTTTTTTTTTAATTGCAGCTGACAAGATCTATAATAAACCATGAGATTTTCCACCTTTTAAATTGTCCTACTGGTGTGAAAAGTGTTTGTAGCGAAAGCTACACCATCCAAAACTTGAGAGCAGCTTTTCCAGTATTTCAGTTATCTTTTTCAATTTTTTCAAGTAGGGCATCAGTTCCTGAGCCCCAGAATGTTTAAGATCATCATTTATGTACGTGTGGAGTTTGGAGAACACTTGTCTTTCAAGCAGTACGATAAAAGAAGTCTGTGAAAAATCAGGGTGTTGCTGTTTGGATGTCTCTAAAGAATCCAATGGCTTATCCAGGAAACTTTTTCTTCAGCCTATCAGTTCAAGTGCTGACTCAACGCACAGGAGTGTGTTCTTGTGTCCATTCTTTTGATATCATATTTACATTTGGAGGTTGGCTTTTGTCACACGCAAATGTTTGCATCATTTTTAGGTACTACTAATTAAGGATTTCATGGCTATTAAAGTTGTTTTAAATCCACACGAATTTTTAAAGTGGACACAACTTCTCCATCAGTCTTCATTGGTGTTTTCTTTTGTGGCAGTTACAGTTAACAATGTGTCATTGTCACAGTTAATTTTTTTATGTGTGAATCTGTGTGGTTACAGTTAAAAAATTTTCTCCCATTGGTGTGGGAGAGTCCAACTTGCCCCTCAAATGGTGATGGATGGGTTTTAGATATTTCCAATTCATTATATGTACATAATGAATATGTGCTAATGGTACTTAGCAACTTTCTTACAAAAAAAATTTTTTTCAAGAGAATTGAACACTGGCTTTTTTTTTTTTTTTTTTTTTTTTTTGCTAAAGGTGTCTGTGATAAACTGTGCTCCTGTTGTCAGCTCTAGTACATGTAAACTTCTTTATGCATTTGTATTTTATTCTTTCATAAAAATTAGTTCCATTCAAAGTACTTGTTGGTTCATTTTCTACATTGCTAAGTCTCCTGTGTATCAGATATTCACTGGATGAAGGTTCTGAATGAGACTGAATCTGTTCATCTACATCTTCAATGGGGTGTTGGACCCTCAAAAGTCTGCAGAAAGGGTAGTTGCAGTCAGGGCCTTGTTGTATGGACTAATAAATTGCACTCAGAGATTCGTCTTCCCTTGGAGTTTCTTCCTGGTATGGGATTACGGCTCTCGGAGATTCCCTAAAAGTCTCTTTGGAAGATGAAAGAACACCAATGGGATACAATGTCCATTTTCAACACAGTGAATCATCCATGAATGATTTCTCTTTTACAAAGATACTCCAAATTAGAATTTGGGGAGAAACATACTATATTTTGGACACTGTCAATTATTTGTAGCATTTCCTCATCTCTGTTTGATGTGATAATCATACCACTGAGTGTTGTATAGCATTTATATCTTTAATGTATTAAAAAAAAATTCTGTATATAAACTGCATGTCAATTCTGAAATTGCTTTTTGAAGAGTATTGCCAATGTTTTGCAGGAGATTGCCCAATCATTGTCCAGCACAGTGCTTCTTCTGCAAGTCTTCTGTGTTCCACCCACTGGTCTTTGAGATTCCCCCTTTGGTTAGCAAGGGCTGGTCAGTTGCTATTGATGTTTCCCTTCTGAGTGCAATTTACCCATGACAAGCAGAAAAGATTGACCCTTTCCCACTTTTATAAAATTCCAGATAATTCATTAACTACATACCTCTGTCTTTGAAGATACGTGCAGCTACCCTGGTGGCCATGTGGTCAGATGCACTGGTTTCTGGCTGGTTGTTCAAGTTGGGCTCTGTTTGTGTTCCAGATGAGGCATGGATGGTGTATTTTATCCTGATGCACTGGATCTTTCCCTTTTGGACCAGCGTCCTCAAATTAGGAAATGGTAAATGCTAATTGCCTTAAGAGTTACTCATGCTGATAATTAAATCTCCAAAAAAAAAAAAAAAAAAAAAAATTATATACATATATTTTCTGCAATTAGAAGTATCTTTGAGGCATACACCTACACATGATTAGTTGAGAATTTCAAAAGGAATTCTGCATTTTTTCAATGGTTTATTGCATACATTTTTATTTTTTCTCACATGCAATAGCTCAAAATACTTCTTCACCAGCTGATGTACCAAAATCCAAATCTAGTGTATTTAGTGGTGATTTAGGAATGCAAAAGTACAATGTACAAAAACAGAGGGTTTTCTGTATACTATGATATGATGTTCATTATAATGGGATTCAACCAGCATTTTCTTGTAAGGCTTAAAGACATACATTTCAGTAGAATATCAGGAGAGGAATGAGAATTAGAAATGGGGGGAGTTGCAGAAATGATCAATTCAGTCATTTTCTTCATTTAGTTAAACACTTCCTATATTTCTGTAGCAGAATGCCATTGTTGTCGAAATATGATGTTTTGAGCTTATGCAAGTGGTTCTGATGAATCCTTGCACAAAATAAGATCACTCACTTAACTATATTTCCATTTTCGCCATTGACTTTGGGTTCAGACATCCTACTTTTGGTGTCACAATATGTAATTATCTGTACAATTCACTTCACCAGAGGTCATAATAAATGATTGATTATTTAAGTACTTTTTCTTTTTTTGGCTTCACCTTTCCGTCCTGCTTAAATTGTATTTCTTCAAGGATATCATCGAAATTTTGGTTATACCCTTATGCATAAAAACAATGTAGGAGGTTCATTCAGAAAGAAAAGAACATTTTGTTATGAAAGCTGTAAAACCTCAGGGTATTTTTCGCGCAGTTCGTGGATTTGGGTCACAATCCCAACAGACACTATCCCAACAAACCAAAATCCCGATACGTCCAATATCACGACAGCCATATCACCGACAATCCAAAATCCTGAAAGTGAAGCACCTGATGAGCTCTTAATTGAATGTTACATTTGGAATCCTAGATAATCTTTCAAATTCTTTTTGCTGTGATATTTTATTTATAGCTAATGACATTATTTTATTTTTAGCCAATAGCATTATTTTATTTTTAGCTAATAGCATTATTTGATCAATATTTATATAATAATATATGATCAATTACTTGATTTATTATAATAAGAAATACTGAAGTGTGGAAATACTGAAAGCTTACTGAAATCTTTCAAATTCTTTTTCACATGATATTTTATTTTTAGCTAATAGCATTATTTGATCAATATGTATACAATAATATTTGATCAACTATTTGATTTATTATAATAAGAAATTTCGGTTGTCGGGAAAGCGACTGTTGGGATTATGTCCGGATCCGATAAAAACAATGTAGGAAGGTCATTCATAAAGTAAAGGATGTTTGGTTATGAAAGCTGTAAATCCTCGTGTCATTTTTCGCGCAGATCGCTAATCGTAAAGCGTCAATTCTCTTTAATGATGTCATCAACCTTTTGTTTGATCTTCCATTTTTAAACATTATGCACCACTTTCTGACACTGGATTCATTCATAATACGTTTTCCATACACTTGAACAAGTCTCTAATGAATGTCAGTTGGCTTGGTGTTTTCAGCAGTCTGAAAACGGATAACTGACTGAACTTCGCGTTCGGTGGTATTTTCAATGCGTGTGTTCATTTCAAAAGATCGTAACTAACCATAAATGGATAGCATACATCCGACAATGGTGCCAGGAGATATCCAACAGTGCACTGAGCCCCAACGATCTTGACTGAGCACCAACCAAGAGCCTGCTCAGATGCTATGTGCAAATGTTCTTTTCTTTCTGAATGGCCTGCATATAATAAATTTGAAATATAAAAACTGGAATCAAAGTTTGTGCAGCCTGCCATGGTGATTAAACACTGAATTTCAATTTCAACACCAGGACATTCACAAATTGTGATGTATCTTATCTGTTTGAGATAGTGGTGTAAAATTTAAATAAGCATTCTGGGCCATTGTTTTTCACCTGTTCTTATTAAATGTATTTTATTGATTTTTGATGGTACCATTACCAATGAAAAGTATCAGTGACTTAAAATTTAGTACACAAAGCTTTGTGATAAATTAGAAGTACAACAGTTTTAAAACCATTTCTACACTTTTAAAACATTTTGTAATTAATGTTGGATCTTTTGTTCTTTTGTTTACTACTGCTATTTAAGAAAATTAATAATTTAATGAAAATATATCACATTTCCTGTTTATGGTTTGTCTATCTAATCAATTAATTTGTGTAAACAATGAAAATTACAGCCTGTATATATAGTAGCATAATTGGTAGAAGCCATTTGCTTGGTTTTCAAAGAGATTCAAAATCTTTTTATTTGTTATGACATGTCACTGAACTGCAATTTGCAATACTTTGTTGTCATAAACATATATGTATTTGAGTTGTCATATTGCTTGTGTTATGAATTGTTTGTTGTTATCTGTATGAGTAAGATTTTCAGTTGTTAATTATAATCAAATTTTACTTTATACCTCCCCCTCCTCCCCACAAAAAAAAAAAAGGTGTAAATTGAAATTAAGTTAGGTTGAACAAAAACGAATTGTTCTTTGTATGCCTGTTAGTTTCTCTGTACAATATTTGAAATCCAGTTGTGATAGACTTTACAGAGGAAGTGTTTTTAATTATATTTTTGCAAATTCTTTCTTCTTGCCACTCTTCATATTCAGATCAGTTATGTTTCTGGAAAACATGGTCTGAAATGTAGCTGATAATAGAAGCCTAAATTATAATTTCAGAAGCTACTGGCATTTCCCATGTACTATGCATTTTAATTTATGTGAGCAACACAACATTTTCAGTTTGGTATGAAAGGGAAATAACTGGAAGTTATAACCTTCCTTTGTCCCACTGCTACGTTGCCATTTGATCTAAAATGCTGGCAACTGAAGTGGGGGTTGACAAGTTTAAAATTCATTGTTAGGTTGTTGTTTTTTTTTAATTCGGGAGTTTTGCTGGGATGTTTACATAGATACAGAGATCAGTTTTATTATAAAAGTAGCAATGTGCACAGCTAGTTATTACAAGGGTTATACCAACAGTAATGCAAAAATGGGCATAACTTTTGTATTAACTGACAGAGGTCGTTCAAGTTGCACATATTGGTACAGTAACTCTTTCTCTAAACAAAGATACTGCTCAACATAGTTTCCATCACAAGTGATGCATTTGTGCCATCGTTAAATTCAACTCTCGAAAACTCTTCTAAAAAATTCAGGTGTGGACTATTGTACTCACTTCTTCACAGCCACTTTCACCTCATCTGCGTCATAAAATCGTTGTCCCTAACCTTTCCTTCATTGGACCGAACAGGTGGAGTTGGATGGTGCCAGATCTGGGCTGAATGGGGGACCACCAACCATCCTAATTTGCTGATCCCCTGGTTTGTTGCCAAAGATGTGTGTAGTCTGGCATTGTCATGGTGAATGTGGATCCTTTTCAGATTCTTGTTCAGTCTCTCCCTCCTTATGGCTTCTCTAAGCTTTTTGAGTGTCTCAATGTACCGCTCGCTGATCACAGTACAGCCACGTTCCAGAAAATCAAGGAGAATGACACCTCTGTTATCCCAAAAAACAGTCACCCTGACTTTCTGTGCTGATCGCTGGCTCTTGTACCTCTTAGGCCTTGGTGAAGAGATGTGAATTCCATGGATAGATTCTTCGTTTCCAGATCATAAAGATACGTCCACGTTTCATCCCCTGTCACCAGATCGAAAAAAAACGTGTCTTCATTGTCTTCAAATGCTTCCAGCAGATCAGAGAAGACTTGCACCTTTCTTTCTTTCAAATCGGGTGTCAACTGCAGAGGTACCCACTTTGTACACACTTTCTGATACCCCAAGTCTTCCACCATCTTCTGCATGGCATTGGGACAACAGTCCAGTTGTGGCCGCCCCGGTGGCGCAGTGGTCTAAGGCGTTGGCCTCTGATCATTCGGCCGAAGGGGTCCGGGTTCGAATCCCGGTGAGGCATGGATGTTGTGTTTGTCTTACGGCACTGGCTCTCTCCCTTCCCTGGAACCAGTGACCCTAAATTAGGGACGGGCGACTGCTTATAGCCCATTGAGTTGCTCACAGTGGTCGTTAAACCTCTAATCAAAGTCCAGTTGTGCAACATGCTCACAGATTGTGACTCGCCTCTCCACGCGAATCAATTCATCTACTCACTGATGATTCATGTTAGTGGTCGCAGATGATGGTCTCCTACCGCATGGCTTGTCTTCAATGCTGGTTTCCTCTTCTTTAAACTTCTTCATCCATCTGTGCTGATTGCTCTTGTCAATGGTGTCATTTCCGTAAACAATCTGTAGATGTCGGACAGGCTGTGCCCTTCCTTCGTCAAGAACTCAATGACAGCGCGCTGCTTTTGCATGGAATCCATTATTTACCTGCAATGAAGAAGAAGGGTTACTATAAAGGAAGACTCTACCAATACGTGTAATTTGAACGACCTCTGTCAGTTAATAAAGTTACGCCCACTTTTGCATTACTTTTGGTACAACCCTTGTATAATAATCCCTCTAACCCTACTAGGTACTGTTAATGCTGGTTTAAAGATAATGAGTGGCTGCCATTTTGGGTAAAAAGTTCGTCTCCTTACTAGTCACAGCTGTAGTGCTCTTTGTTACAACTGCTTTGGTGTATCTACAGTCTCTTACATCTTCACATATCAAATGGCCTGGTTATTCAGAAATGGATAGACATTATAGACAGTCTTTTTAAAAAAGAAATTGTGATGCAACTGTTTCTCAGTGTTTATAGGAGGTAAAACCCTAAATTATGCATTCATTTGTAATTTCTATTTGTTACTTGTAGGAAACTGAAACTTTTTATTAGCTGAAATGCTGTGCTAGTGGCCAGTGCTGTTCAGCACATTTGAAAAATACTAGGTTGTGAACAATGCAGAGATTTATGTACTGTTGTGTAATGACAGCTGCTGTCATCATCTTACAGCTAAGATGAAAAGACCCACACTGTCAAACATAATTTGTGTATATTCTACGTAACATAGGCAATTGAGAGTAGTGGAAGAATTTTTAGAATAACTAGTCTCTAATACAGAATAAAGTGATAGCAGTCTTTATTCAAGCCTTATCAACCCTCATAATTTTTCTTCATTTCATGTTCAAAACTGGAAGACAAACAATTGGTTTTTAACACCAGTTTTGCATCGCTTCAAATGAGTGGTGCAAATTCGTACTGTTAGCATAAAAATGAAAGTTTCTAATAAAGTTTTGACATCGTGTTGACTGGCAGAGGGTAAACCTGCATGATATAGCTTCAACTGTATCATAACTGTTACATTAGTGGCTTTCACAATCATTTATTGCAGAAAATAATTTTTGATGTAGAACATGACTTGGAGCACTGCTTTCTGTCTTAATATATAGTACCACTTTTTTTATTAGTATTGCATTAGTTTCATTCTTCTGATTTAAAAAAAAAATTGTGAGCAGTGTTGAAATGTTCGTAGGCAGAATTTAAAAGAAAAAATCAAATGCTTGAAAACATGCCGTTGTCTTTTTTTTTTTTTTTCTTCTTCTTCTTCTTCTTCTTCTTCTTCAGTATATCAGGTCCAGTAGTGCAGCAAAAACAATAGCATGTAATTGCTTTTTTTCTTCTTAGAGGTGAGATAATTAGGCAGTAACTAACACATAACTCAAACAATGAATGTAGAGAAAATAGAGGAACATGCGTAAGTTATGTAAAAGCGAGATTTAAAAAAAAAAAGAAAAACGTATCTTCGTGTTGTTCTATTTTCTCCACATTCTTGTTAGAGGTAAATAATTTTGTTGATTCAATACAGTTCTTCCTAAAGTACTTAGTGTAAATGTAATTACCCACTGTTATGAAAGTAGATCTTTTTACATCTAAAATTCCTTTTTAAATGGCCATTGCTGTACAAAAATAAAATGTGTTAGTTGTATTGTTGATAAAGTAATATCTTTTGTTGAAAGGGGGAGGAGGCATTGTAATATTTAGTAGCTCTCCTGCAGTCTAACTGATAGATGCTTGCTTTATTACTGTTCTTCTGTTTAAATCATCATGTAATTCAGTTTCACAATTTTTAATTATCGAAGGCAGATATTTAAAACAAGTTTTCTGTTATTTGTTGAAACTTTTTGTAAATTGTATTCAAATAGTATTTGTATAATACCTACAACTATATTAAAAACATAGTTACTTGAAATTTTGTGTTCGTTATTTTTGCTTAATACATATGGCACGTGTCTAATTTCTTCTGACATAATGGGACTTCTGCGTAATGAGTGTGGCGCACTTTTGTAACGGATTTCTTTTAATATGCAAATGATTAAGAAACATGGGCTTTTGCTTATTGAGATGTGCTTTGTATTGGAACACCCAGCGTTTGTACGCCTCCTGGAATTTAAATAAGTATTTTTCTCCTTATTTTCCCCTCATGTAAAAGTCCTTAAATTTAATTATGACTCATGGAAATGATTGTACGTCCGACTTTTTGATGCTGTGCATTTTTCGCGACAGTAGTAAAATCCCAAGTAAAATATTCGATGTAACGACAATGGGTAACGGAAGTAATGAAACCATTGTTTTGAATGATGTCCCATGAAGTGACGCAACAATTGTTAATTTCATTGTTACTCAATATATTTTACCAAGCTATCGCCAAACAATATTTCATCACGTTTAACATAAACGTAACATTTTCTTGTTGCAATCTGCGTAAAGTACGAGAACGTGGTGCTAAATGTGGTAAAAGCTATTACAAAAATGCATTTTTGATGCTATGAAAACAGTGCGTTGTAGCTAAATTTGGCATCCTCCGTCGAGATTCATTCTTACTGCTATTGACGGGAGTTTTGAAATGATGTATAACATGTTAGGGTGTAACCTACAAATATCCTAGACTAAAAGTTACCAAACCCTCACCAACACTCTTGATTTTCAGCTTTTCTTTCTATCTTGAGATCAGATTTTAGCTTGCGCATGTGCAGTTGGACTTGGGTAGCTACATAACATTTAATCGGTGTCAGGATCGTTTCTTGCGTTCGTCTAAATAATATACATAATAATAAAAATATTTTTCAAATATTAAGCAGTCAAAATACTATATAGCCAGCGCCATAGTTTAGTAAATATTTACTTTCATGATTCGTTTATGTTTAATCCACCCATCTGGTTACTGCTCAGTGTCAGGAATTAGTAAACCTTATTGTTTGTTATGACTTAATTCCATTTAGTATTTACGCGGACTGGTCGTGAGTGACTCAAATAAATCCAATGTGTTGCACGTGAATAAATGTATATTCTCGAATCACTCGTTTTATTTCACACTTGCGAAGATCTTTGCTTGCGAAAGATGTATTGCTTAAATTATCTACCAAGAGTACCAAAGAGCACTCTCGGTTTTTTTTTTTTTTTTTTCGTTATTTCCGTTGCTCTGCACTCGGTCCTCTCCTGATGGGATCAGCAGCAGGCGTGATTGGGTGAACTTCATCATGTGAATCGCCACGGCATCGTAGAAGATTGCACTCCCAAGTTCTAAGAATTCCCAGGAGTCGCTATCGAAATCTCGATGAAAAAATGTTATTTTACACCTGTGTAAAGCTTATTTTCAAGTCAACAGTTTTGAGATTGTTTATTGGATGTTTTTAATACGACATTACGTAGATGTCTCCTTTTTTTTTTACTGGCCGAAAATGTTCAGAACTGCCAAAAATTATTATTCTAGCAGGGATGAGAATGTTCCGTGGTTTTCTGAATTTCGATTTTTTCTAACCAAACTGCATTTTCTTTTTCTCTTCTTGATTCTGCCTCATTTTTTACAAAAATTTCTCTTGCAGCTCGTTTTGCCAAAGATATTAATCTTTAGTAGTGAAAAAGAGCGACTTCGTAGTTATTCAGAATTGTTTCTAATGAAATTAATATTTTTTCTATTTCTACCAGTCTCTTCTTCAAAACCAATTAAAGGGTTCCTACGGTCCTTTAAAGTCCTCAAAAAGTATTTATTTTTTATTAGGGTGTTTTGAAGTCCTTAATTTTTGCTAAAAATGGCAAAATAAGTGCTTACTTAAAAAGTACTTATCTTTTTCCTAACTGGCTGTGTGAAATCCTGAAGTTACAATATAGTGCCTCAAATTTCTGTTGCTGGTTGGTTATGTTAATGATGATCTGTCTTGTCAGCTGAAACCCCGTGGGGAAGCATGTCGCAGTGTAACAAGTGATTTACAAAAAAAAAAAGGGAAGACCAAGGGCTAAATTAAGCACATTGCACAGATTCCACCCAAGAAGCACCATCTCTTGGTACTGATACTTCACTGTTGCATTTCTCCCCTTTTTTGTGTATGCAAATAACAATTATTCAGCTGGAATTAAAGAAAATTAAGTGCAAAATTGGAAATCTTGAACACATATAACCATGAGATGATTACATGCAAAATTCTAATCTTGAGTACATAACTTTAACTACAGTTATACAATTTACATACACTTTTTTGCATATGCAATTATTCTTTCATATAGGAAAACTGCTTTGACTAGCAAAACTGCCATTTAAATTGCATAAATTCTAATTTATTACATCTACAAACTTAAATTATAGGGAACAATGTCATTAACTTCGTTTTAATATGCATAGCTAAGTCGTGTAACAGTTCTCGTATGTTAGTGCACGTCATTATTGCAAATGCAATTGGCAAGGTCAAACACTTTTTAGGACTGCTTAAAAGTCTTTAAAATATTCCTACTTTTTGTTGGAAAAAGAGTGAGAACCCTAAATTAGTAGAACATTTTCATGACTTGTAATATTGTTTTCCCGGCAGAGTTAACAATGCAGTACTACACTGGTGTGCGAAAATTAACCCTTTAAGTGGCCTGAACAGGTTAACTCGGGGTTATCAAAATGGGCTGAAGTCAGCTCAGACGAATATATTAGTTGTCTAAGAAGTATCCTAATTAGCCGGTTGTGTCTGTTCATCTTTCATGCGTCTCAACCACAGACAGAACGAAGACATGCAATGCTGTTCAAATTAACGACTACCACTTTATATCCCTTTCGACTGACTGCAGTGCTGGACTTGAACTAGTTTAAACAAGTGACGTACCCGCCGCAGCACGTGCGTTTATGCAAATATTGCAAAACTTTCGACTCGCCCTCTGTATTCTTTCTGTTTCACTGTCAGTCATTATTAGGCTCTCAAAAGCTGAAATGAAACATAGGTTAACATCTGAGATAAGATATAACCTTTGCACCAAGAGAAATCAAAACCACTGGAAAGGGTTGCAGTTGTTTGCTCTTTGAATGATTCGTCATGCAGGTAAGAATCAAACAGAGATGACGTCTAAAGGCGAAAGCTGTATATATTGTTTTCTGTTTGATTAAAGGTTTTTTTTTTTTTTTTTTTTTTTTGATTGGAGGTTTAACGACCACCGTGAGCAACTCAATGGGCTATAAGCAGTCGCCCGTCCCTAATTTAGGGTCACTGGTTCCAGGGAAGGAGAGAGCCAGTGCCGTAAGACAAACACAACATCCATGCCTGACCGGGATTCGAACCCGGACCCCTTACAGACGAATGATCAGAGGCCAACGCCTTAGACCACTGCGCCACCGGGGCGGCTGATTAAAGGTTTAACGCGCACCGTGAGCAACACAGTGGACTATAAGCAGTCAGTCGCCCGTTTCTAATTTAGGGCCTCGTTTCTAATTTTAGGCCACTGATTGAGGCAGGGATGTTGTGTTTGTCTTACGGCACTGGCTCTCTCCCTTCCCTGGAACCAGTGACCCTAAATTAGGGACGGGCGACTGCTTTTAGCCCATTGAGTTGCTCACGGTGGTCGTTAAACCTCCAATAAAAAAAAGAAAAGATTCCAGGGAAGGGAGAGAGCCAGAGCCGTAAGACAAACACAACATCCATGCCCCACCGGGATTCGAACCCGGACCCCATGATCAGGAGCCATAGCTTAGACCACTGCGCCACCGGAGCGTCAAGCTGTATTTGAGATTTTCAGTCGGCACTGGATATGCCTCCTCATTCCATCTGCGTAGAAGCCCTGGGTAATTGGCCTTTGGCCAACCTTGAGCCATTTGCAGTCGGCTCACCTTCAAGTTTTCACCAAATGACCGAAAATTCCCATTTTCCATAATGTAGCTAACAGAACTTTAAATTTTAATAGCCAGAAAATTTTATATTGCCAGATTTCATCGTATCAACATGAAATCTGATAATATAAAAACAAGTTAGTAAAATCATGCAATGCATTGATTATGATACGCTTTTCAACATACCAGAAATTATTACTCAAGTTATGTGGATAATTGCCAGTGGAATAAATCTCGCTCCTGTGTCCTGACCTTTAACCCCATTTCGACGATATTCAACAGAACCGGTTCAATATACCTCAGGAATAACATACTGAAGTTTTGTCGCAATAGAAGCAGTTTTACGCAAGTTATGAGAATAATGGCTGTGGAATAAATCTTGCTTTTGTGCAATGACCTTTGACCCCATTTCGTTGATATTCAACAGAACCGGTTCACTATACCTCCGGAACAACAAGATAACGTTTTGTTGCAATCGAAGCATTTTCAGGTAAGTTATGATGAACAAGGGCAATGGAATGGATCCTACTCCAGTGTCCTGACCTTTGACCGCATTTCGCCCATTTTTATTTTCATCCTTACCACATACTAAAATTTCATTGAAATCGAACCATTTTTACGCAGTTTATGACTCATAAGGGCAATGGAATAAATCCCGCTCTTATGCCCTGCCTGACCTTTGACCCCATTTCGCCCATTTTCAATAGGGTTCGTGCCCAGTTGGTTCCCTACCACATACTAAACTTTTATCGAAATCGAACCATAATTGAATGGATCCCGCTTTTATGTCCTGACCTTTGACCCCATTTCATTTATTTTCAATAGGGTTCGTGCCCAGGTGGTTCCCTACCACATACTAAAATTTCATTGAAATCGAACTATTTTTACGCAAGTTATGACGCATAAAGGCAATGGAATGGATCCCGCTCCTTATGTCCTGACCTTTGACCCGGTTTCGCCCGTTTTCAATAGGGTTCGTCCCCAGGGGGTCCCCTACCACACACTAAAATTTCGTCGAAATCGAACCATTTTCACGTGAGTTATCCTGCGGACGGACAGACGGACGGACAAAGCTGGAGCATATACGCTTCTTCAACTTACAGTTGGAAAGCGTAAAAAAGGGTGTCCACAATGTCTTGTAACCCCCCCCCCTTAATAAGAAATGTTAATGAGCTATGTATCTGTTGTATGTGTTGAGTTATAGTCTGTATTGTGTTTATTGACAGATTAGGTACCAGAATCATGTGTGATACCAGCGAATACACCCTGGAACAGCGGATTGTTGTCAGTCTCTGGGTACACGAACGTCTGCGTGCCGATTTCCAACAACGATTCGACAAAGAGGCCCCTGCAAAACAGACTCTTCTGCGGTGGGAACATATACTCTTCGAAGCAGTCAACATCAAGGATAAACCACGAACGGGAAGACCATCAACCAGAGTGCAACAGTGTCAAGCGGTCGAGGAATCAGATATCAGGTCACCGACGAAGTCGCTCCGTAAACGATCAGCGGAGCTTGGAATACCACGATCGACACTGCATAACCACATGAAGAATGACCTGAATTTGCACGCATATCGCCCGATGTTCGTTCAGGAGTTATCAGACATCGATTTAAACCGCAGACGGGATGCATGTGGAATGATTCTTCAGACATTTGCCACAATCCCAAAACGTGGAAATGTCATTTTCAGTGATGAATGTGCGATATACCGCAGCTGTCGATCACGGAACGTTGTGTTCTAGTCCAAGGAAAACCCGCATTATGTCGAAGAATTGGAACATCATCCTCCGCATGTCATGATATGGGCTGCAATGAATAGTCGACATCTGTTTGGACCGTATTTCTTTGATGGTCCAGTGAATCAGACATCTCGACATGCTGGAAACCTGGTTTGTGCCACAACTTGGAAATAAGGGCATTCTGAATGACGTATGGTTCCAAAAGGATGGGGCACCCGCCCATTGCGCAATCGGTGTTCGGGAATAGCTTGGTGAGGTCTTTCGGGATCGTTGGATCGGCCGAGGTTCGGCAGTGCTGCCCGTTCCACTTGAATGGCCACCTCGAAGCCCAGATATCTCAACATGTGATAATGCCCTTTGGAGTTTCATAAAGGAGGTTGTTGCACAGCAGCGCTACCAAACCACTGATGAACTTAAACAAGCAGTGAGACGGGCTTTCTCTCGTATCACCCTGCAACTGCTTCGGAAAACGTCCCACAGAACATGACGTAAAATTATTCTCTGTCACGAGAATGACGGAGCCCAAACGGATCCACTGGATGTTTAAGGATGCCTCAACATATAACTCAGCATATACATCATGCAACAGATATATAGCTCACTTACATTTCTTATTACGGCGGGGGGGTAACAAGACATTGTGGACACCCTGTAGGTAAAAGTACGAGAGTAAATCAAAAAGTAAGGCCAATGTTGTATATTAAAGAAACTAAGAGGCATACAGATAACAATTACCTTATTTCTCACATGTTGTTCAACGCATATTTATATCTGTCAACAAGCTTCTGGATTCCTGCAGAGAAGAATGTTTTGGGTTGTTCCTGCAGCCACGAACACCGCTTCCTGTACCTGGACATCACTTTCAAAGCGGCGACCTCGCAAAGCGTCTTTCAGAGGCCCGAAGACATGAAAGACAATATGTGGAACGAACGTAGCACATGTTACAAATACCCCCCCCCCCCCCCATAAAGGGCTAGGACGAAATCATAGGTTTTCGGGTCAGCCGGCAAACCATCTTCTACAATCATTTGCGAAAGTGTGTTGCAAAAGACCACCTTTTGGTATTAGATTTCTGCCGACTGCGTCAGCTACTCTCTGTATTACTCAACTTCCTATCGATGTTGCATCATCCTACACCGTCAGCTGTTGATAGAGTTTGGGGGAAGCGTTCTGGTTTTCATGCTGAGAGGTTCTGTACGTATTTTCTATGTAGCAAAAAATGGGCAAAAAACAAAAGTGTCATTAAGAGGGCACAAATAGTGACTGTATATGCTGAAGGCTCCGAACGTGACATAAGCAGAAAGGTGAATGTGATCAAGACTGCTATTCATAATACGATCATGAAATATCAAGATACAGGTGAATTTAGCGACCGAAAGAGAAGTGAACGTCCAAGAAAAACAACCGTATGTGATGACAATACCACAGGGGCGGTTCGTCATTAGGGGCCAGAGGGACCGTGCCCCACCTAAAAATTTCTATTTTTAGAAATATATATATATATATATCATCATCATCATCATCATCATTGTCAACCATTATCAATCCACTGCTGGACGAAGGTCTCCCCAAGTTTCCTCCACAACGGTCTGTCTTGTGCCAGTCTCCTCCATGTCACTCCCGCATATTTACGAATTTCATCCACCCATCTCCCATGTGGTCTTTTTCTGGGTCTTTTCCTGTCCCTTGGAATCCAATCTAAAATTTCGGCTGTCCATCTATGGTCTGTCCTTCTGGCAGTATGTCCAGCCCATTGCCATTTCAGGGATTTAACTCTGATCATGATGTCTTCCACTCTCGTCATTTTTCGGATCCACGAGTTCCTCTTCTTATCTCTCCTGGTTACACCAAGTATGCACCTCTCCATGCTGCTTTGAGTTGTCTGCAGCCTTTGTATGTCTCTTTTAGTTAAGGTCCACGTCTCTGCACCATACGTAAGCACTGGAAGGATGCATTGATCAAACACTTTTCTTTTAAGACATAATGGCATATTGCTCTTGAAAATTATGCTGTTTCTTCCAAAAGCTCTCCAGGCAAGTTTTGTACGCCGATTAATTTCTTCATCAATGTGACCCTCACTTGATATCTGCTGTCCAAGATAAACATATGTATCAGTTATCTCCAGTTTTTCTCCATCAATCGATAAATCTTCATTTCTTGTAAAAGCATTGAACATCACTTTTGTCTTCTGAAAGTTCATTTTTAATCCCACTTCTTTACTCTTGTCAGCAAGTTCCTGGATCATACTCTGCAGCTCTCATGGGGTAGTTGCAAAAATGACTACGTCATCAGCAAAACGAAGGTGGGTTAGATAATCTCCATTAATCTTTATCCCTTTGTTTTCCCAGTTCAGTGATTGAAAGACATTTTCCAATGTGGCATTAAAGAGCTTCGGAGATATGGTGTCACCTTGTCTCACTCCCTTTCCAATTTTTATGTGTGTTGTATTTTCAAACAGCCGAATCTTTGCACTTGCATTTTCATAGATGTTATTAATAATATTAATGTATGCATCTTCAATACCGCAGGATTTCAGAGCCGTGGTAACTGCTGATGGTTTCACCGAATCAAAGGCTTTTTCATAATCGATAAAAGCCATGCACAATGGAAGTTCATATTCCCTCGCTCTTTCAATTAGTTCTCTCAGGACGTGGATATGATCTATTGTGCTGTAGCCACTCCTGAATCCAGCTTGTTCTCTCGGTTGAGCCATGTCCAGTGTTACCTTCAAGCGGTGTGAAAGAACTTTAGTGAAGATTTTATAAACCACTGATAGGAGGCTGATAGGTCTGTAGTTCCTGAGATCCTCAATGTCACCTTTTTTATGTAGCAGGATCATTGTAGCGTTGTTCCAATCCTCAGGAATCTTCCCTTCATTAAGGCATCGAGTGAAAATTTGGGCGAGTACTGTTTCAATTTCTCCACTTGCTTCTTGTATGATGTCTATAGTAATTCCATCTTCTCCTGGAGCTTTCCCCCGCTTCATGTTCTTGATTGCATGAGCAACTTCTGCTGGGAGGACTGGAAGAACTCTGGTACCTTTCATGATGTCTGGAGTACATGTATCATCCCTTTCATATAATTTGGAGTAGAAATCTTTCACTCTTGTCAAAATTTCGCCTCTATTTCTTGTTATAGAACCATCTTCTTTTCTCAGAGCCATAATCTGTTTTCTTCCCTTACTGAGATGTCCCTTTGCTATCTTAAGGCTTTGGTTGTTTTCAATTGCTTTCCTCACTAGCTCACAGTTGAATTTCCTTACGTCTTCAGTGATACTTTTTCGTGTTGTCTTGCATAGCTCTATATATTCCACTTTGGAAGTCACATCTTCTTTAGTTGTCCTCATCTCTCTTCTTTTTTGCATCAACATTTTGGTTTTTCCTGATAATTTGTTCACATGCAACTTGTTCTTAGACCCAGCTAATTTTGTTGCTGTTTCCATTAGAGCTTTGGTTACTTTTCTGTTAACTTCCGAAATATCCACTTCTTCCGATGTTAGGCCTTCTAAAGCAGAGAATCTGTTCTTCAGTTCCAACTTGAAAGTATTATGGTGTTTTTTAAGGTTGGTTATGTCAATACATTTTGTTTGTCTTATGAGCTTGCCACGTTCCAGTTTAGTGTTGAGGTGCATCTTACATCTCACCAATCTATGGTCACTACCTGTGTTGAACTTGTTCAGCACACTGCAGTCTTCGATGACGAATTTTTTGTTACACATAATAAAATCAATTTCACTTGTCGTCCCAATTGGATGTCTCCATGTCCATTTCCTGTGTGGCTTTTTCTTGAAAAAGGAGTTCAAGATGAAAAATCCTTCTGCCTCTGCAAACTCAACGAGAGTATTTCCACGCTGGTTTCTGTTGCCGTGACCGAATTTACCTACTGAAGTTTCATTCTGTTGCCGTTGCCCTATTTTTGCATTGAAATCTCCCATAATTATCTTCAAGTGCTGCTTACCTTTATTATTTAGATGACGAATTTTCTCATAAAATTCTTCAATTTCTTCTTCAGGATGACTTGTGGTGGGTGCATAAGTTTGAATAATCTGAGCCTGGTATCTACTCGATAGTTGGATAACGAGTCGTGCAGCTCTGTCAGAGGAACTTTCAACTTCTACCACTTTATCCTTCAGTTTCTTGTTTATTATAAATCCAACACCACTAGTTCTGCCAGTATCTGTCCCACGATAATAGAAGAGATGTCCACTTTTCAGTTCAATGAGATCTTCTCCTTTTCTCCTTACCTCACTTAGCCCGACGATGTCCCACTTGATCCTTTGTAGTTCCTCTTCCAATTCAAGAAGCCTTGAATCAGAAGATAGGGAGCGTCCGTTATAGGTAGCCAAGGTCAGCATCAAATGGCAGCCTAGTCCGGTCCTCCGGGGATTCTTAGCACCCTCTGCCTTCATGTCGCACTGGCCGCTGCCTTGGCCAGGTACATTCCAGCTGCCGGAGACTGAGGGCCAAGATTTAAGTTGTAGAGTCATTTTGGAGGTGTTTGGCCATAACTCACCACGCTGGCCAAGCGGGTTGGTGAGTGTGGGATAGCATTTCCTCTGATCCCGATGGTATAGTTATACCGCTATTGGCGGTCGCCAGAGCCCCTTTAGTGGGAACAGGATGCACCACGAGAAGGCGGGGTTGACATTTGTCAAGGAGAGGCTGTGATGTTACGCATCACCTGACCTTAAAAAAAAAAAAAAAAAATATATATATATATATATATATATATATTTTTTTTTTTTTTTGCCCTGCTTCGTATTCTCTCTCTCTTAACTACATGGTGATAAACCTTTCCTTTCAAAAACCATTACCTAAGGGAAAAGTTTCCTTCAAAAACGAAAAACTATTCCATGAGGAAAAGAGTTCACGTTCAGAGTGTGAGGTTATTGGTTGGGGCCAGCACCAACAGGCCCCAGTAACATCACTACGCAAGTGAAGAGGAGACGATTTCCTCCCAGTCTCATTCAGTATGATGACCTACATACAACACTGCCTTAACGCGTGTGCAAAAAGCTGTGGGGCCAGATCTATCTGGCCCCGCGCTAATTTGATTGGCCTGGAGAGTATCCATTTCCTTAACACCGTGGGTTCACAGAGAAGCTTACCCTGACCAAGCTCAAAGTTCAGTTAGTTGTTTTTTCTGTGTGTCTCTCTCGGTGATGTGTGTTCCTTTGTGTCGTGACTTTTTTGCTTGTCGATTACAATGAATGGAGTGGATATTTTGTTAAAATCTCCGTTCTTTGCTTTAAATCTGGAAGAAAAGCTTCATTTAAAAAAACTCAGTGCTCATCAGCCCAAGAATTTGAGTCGAAAAGCTTCACTTAAAAAACTCGGTGCTTATCAGCCCAAGAATTTGAGTCGAAAAGCTTCACTTAAAAAAACTCGGTGCTTATCAGCCCAAGAGTTTGAGTTTCCAAGAGTATGAAGTTTACAAAGCGCTTTGCAGAACTAATTTCAGTTTTAACTGAGAGGATTTTCTATGTTAAAAATAAATAAATAAATGAGAAAACCTGTAAGTATAATTTGCGCATGAGTACATATATGTTTTTAGGTTTCACAAGTTCTTTAAAAAAACAAAGGTTAAACCTTTCAAATAATGCAAATGGTAGTATGGTACTCATTCTATATGGGACGAAATTCATGAAACATTCCCTCCCTGCATATATTTGGAGTTATTATTTTTTTCAATACATTTTTTTATCCTGTGAATCCTGGGATTATTCCTCAGTTGAAAAATCTGAAGAAACACAAAGCACAACTAACATAAATTAATGCTCATATGTTTTAAGGTAAACATTTTATTTAAGGAGTTTTAACATTTTTCTGTTAATAATTATGCATTTTATTCTGAGAAAAAATTTTTTCGTGGGCAATACAATAGTTGACACATTCCTGCCTGATTTTGGGCATTGCTGTGAGTCAAGGGGGTAAACAGAGGCAGAGTAAAGGAATCTTGGGGGTAGCGTGGGGGTCTGAATAGTTGGCCTAGTAATGACAGTTTTTTTTATTTAATTGTTTGACTTCGGCTACTGGCCCCACTTGTTTCAGTTTCCACGAGCCGCCACTGCAATACCATAAGGCGAATAGTTATGCGTTCTCCGAGGAGTTCGTGCAAAAAAATCAAGGCCTCTCTACATTCAAATGGGTCTGATATTAGTATCAGCACCGTTTTCCCGACGTCTTAGCAAAGATTTTGGATTAAAAATCAAGGCCTCTCTACATTCAAATGGGTCTGATATTAGTATCAGCACCGTTTTCCCGACGTCTTAGCAAAGATTTTGGATTAAAAATCAAGGCCTCTCTACATTCAAATGGGTCTGATATTAGTATCAGCACCGTTTTCCCGACGTCTTAGCAAAGATTTTGGATTAAATTCTAATAAACCTAGACTAACCTCTTTCATGAAAAAGAAGAGACTCCAGTTTGCGAAGCGTCATCAATCGTGGACTGCTGAAATTTTGAGCCAAGTTCTCTTTTCCGATTAATCAACTGTGGGTCAATTTGAATCACGTGATGCACATGTTCCACGACCAAAAGTAAAAGGTTTGATGAAAAATACACAGTTAGTACAGTGAGACATCCGCCTAGTTAGATGAAATGGGGTGCTATATCAGCATCCGGTACTGCTTCATTATCCTTTTTGCCGACAGGCACTAACATGACTGGTCCTTTTTATGTGGAAATGTTACGTGAGAAGCTGTTAACTCATATGCAAGCGCACAGATGCACAATCTTTATGCATGATGGTGCTCCATGCCACAGATCAAAGACAGTAACGGACTACCTGCAGAGGAAAAACAACTGTGTTGACTGGCCCGGTAATAGTCCCGACATGAACCCTATCGAAAATTTGTGAACCATTTTAGAAGGCAAGGTAACAGAAAAACAACCATCAAATACCCAAGCATTGATTGACGCGATAAAGTACGTGTGGTGCAAAAACATTTCAAGTGACTACTGCAAATCCCTCATTGAGAGTATGCCGCATCGTTTTCTGTCCGTTATAAAAATCAAAGTTGAACCATATAAAGTACTGATTTCGGTCTTTTTTTGCTCTAAAGAGTGTAAGTATTCATCTGTGGTGTCATTTTTTCAAATATCTCTGACTGGTAATTAGTTATTCCTTTGAAAATCTAAATTTTCAATCAGTTGACAGGTGGTCTTCAGGTTTTGCAGAGGACTGTAATTCCACACGATGTGAGGAAAAAGCAACACGCGTTTTCCGAAGCGAAGGAGGAATTCTTATTAATTCCTCGCGATGTGTGTAGAAGGAACATCACACATTTTTCGAAGATTCCAGTGACTAGCAGATTCATTTTTATGTTCGGGCGCCAATGTGAAAACACAAAATCGCCGATAACGGAGCTCGAAACCGCATCTTCTGCTCCGGAGCCGAATGCATTCCCAATTAAGCTGCACCGACGAGTGAATGTCACTGTTACTTGCCGCCTTGACATGTGCTCTGTAGCACGTCGTGAGATGTTCTTTATGCAAACTGTCAATGACTGAAGTGAAGTCACGTTTTATTTAATCTAATAAGTGAAAACTTTTTATTAAGAATATTTTTCGGCACGCCTTACAAAAATTGAATGTGTTACAACGTCACAGAAAATTCGGTACAGCTTTTACTTCATTTATTTTCCCACATTTGATATAATGAAACTTTAGCCAAACATCTCAGCGAGATATGAGATTTTTTCAGTATGCCATAAATTTTAGTTTCTTGCTTTCCTTTGTCTTTTCAAATTTGCGACTCAAAACAATAAAAAAATCTTTCATTACTTTCACGAATAGCTAGACTAAGGTATTAGTTTGTGGTTGGAAGGTCTTGGCTCATCACAATCTCCATCATTAACTTCTACCGTTGTCGATGCAGAACTGAAATGAAATGGAAATATGCAATATTTTACTTTTGTAACCTTCATGAAGTTGCTTTAAATATTTAAAGAACAATTGATGACTGGTTTTGATATTACAAAATTGTGATTTTCGGTTTATTTTAGACGGTATCTAAAAATCTGTTCAGAGAAGGATCATATTATGAAATTATACAACAGCCACAAAATTGAGAGAATAAACATCCACCTTTAAGTATCTATTAATTCGTACTAATTTGACACACGACTCATAATAATTATTAATCTATTATTAATAGACTCATAATGCACGAAGTTTGCATGAAATTCAAACTGAGTATAAATAAGGGAAAACGCAAAGTTATGGTGTTTGAGAGAGAAACGGGTAGCACTGAATGTAATGTAAGTATTAATGGCACTGTGATTGATCACGTGAGTGAGTTTGTGTATTTAGGAAGCATGTTTGACAGAGAGAACAAATTGGATGGTGAAATTAGTAGGCGAGTGAATTCTTTTTTGAAAGTCATAGCTGCCCTGGGAGGTTTTCACAGGAATGATGGGTTCTCTAGAGAGTCCCGCATGGCTGTGTATGAAAATGTAATTGTTCCTACTCTGATGTATGGCAGTGAAACCTGGGTACTGCAGAAGAAGAATAGGAGTCGTTTGTGTGCTGGAGAAATGCGTTACTTACGTGGGGTTTGTGGCAAGACACGATATGATTGTGTGAGAAATGAAGATGTGTTGCAGTTGTGTGATGTAAAGCAAAACGTTGTTAGCAAGGTGGAGACCAATATGCTTTGGTGGTTTGGCCATGTTGAAAGAATGAGTGATGAGATGCTTACTAAGAAAATCTTTTTAGCCCAAGTGGCAGGAAGGAAAGGCAGAGGAATGCCAAGGAAGACAGGGGGAGGGGGATCAGATTCAGGAGTGTCTGCATGAGAAAAAGATTATGAGTATGAAGAATAAAAGATATTGTGTACGGCGTGTAATGGTTATCAGTGAAGCCCGAGTTGTATGTTAAGATCGCTGTAAATGGAGAAGTTTGATACGACAACAGTAAGTTAAAATATCTGGTAGTTTGTATTTCTTTTTGGAGCTAATCTCTGAATCTCAGAGAACAGCTTAGTGATATGTATGTATGTATGTATGTATGTATGTATGTATGTATAATGATATTTAAGAAAAAAATATTGTAAGTCTTTACTGCAGAGTAAAGGATGAGTAGAAAATTTTGCAATATTTGGATCATTTTATGTCTTCATATGTACCTTTACGACGAGAGCTGACTAGCATTAAAAGTATAGACCATCGTGTTGCACCGCCTTTAACCATCTGTCTGCCAGTTCTTCGATTCTACAGAGAGTGAGTCGAAAGTTTTGCAATATTTGGATCACTTTATGTCTTCATACGTACCTTTACGACGAAAGCTGACTAGCATTCAAAGTATAGGCCATCGTGTTGCACCGTCTTTAGCCATCTGTCTGCCAGTTCTTCGATTCTACAGAGCGTGAGTCGAAAGTTTTGCAATATTTGGATCACTTTATGTCTTCATACGTACCTTTACGACGAAAGCTGACTAGCATTCAAAGTATAGGCCATCGTGTTGCACCGTCTTTAGCCATCTGTCTGCCAGTTCTTCGATTCTACAGAGCGTGAGTCGAAAGTTTTGCAATATTTGGATCACTTTATGTCTTCATACGTACCTTTACGACGAAAGCTGACTAGCATTCAAAGTATAGGCCATCGTGTTGCACCGTCTTTAGCCATCTGTCTGCCAGTTCTTCGATTCTACAGAGCGTGAGTCGAAAGTTTTGCAATATTTGGATCACTTTATGTCTTCATACGTACCTTTACGACGAAAGCTGACTAGCATTCAAAGTATAGGCCATCGTGTTGCACCGTCTTTAGCCATCTGTCTGCCAGTTCTTCGATTCTACAGAGGGTGAGTCGAAAGTTTTGTAATATTTGGATCACTTTATGTCTTCATACGTACCTTTACGACGAAAGGTGACTAGCATTCAAAGTATAGACCATCGTGTTGAACCGTCTTTAGCCATCTGTCTGTCAGTTCTTCGATTCTACAGAGGGTGAGTCGGAAGTTTTGCAATATTTGGATCACTTTATGTCTTCATATGTACCTTTATGACGAAAGCTGACTAGCATTCAAAGTATAGGCCATCGTGTTGAACCGTCTTTAGCCATCTGTCTGTCAGTTCTTCGATTCTACAGAGGGTGAGTCGAAAGTTTTGCAATATTTGGATCACTTTATGTCTTCATATGTACCTTTACGACGAAAGCTGACTAGCATTCAAAGTATAGGCCATTGTGTTGCACCGTCTTTAGCCATCTGTCTGCCAGTTCTTCGATTCTACAGAGCGTGAGTCGAAAGTTTTGCAATATTTGGATCACTTTATGTCTTCATACGTACCTTTACGACGAAAGCTGACTAGCATTCAAAGTATAGGCCATCGTGTTGCACCGTCTTTAGCCATCTGTCTGCCAGTTCTTCGATTCTACAGAGGGTGAGTCGAAAGTTTTGTAATATTTGGATCACTTTATGTCTTCATACGTACCTTTACGACGAAGGTGACTAGCATTCAAAGTATAGACCATCGTGTTGAACCGTCTTTAGCCATCTGTCTGTCAGTTCTTCGATTCTACAGAGGGTGAATCGGAAGTTTTGCAATATTTGGATCACTTTATGTCTTCATATGTACCTTTATGACGAAAGCTGACTAGCATTCAAAGTATAGGCCATCGTGTTGAACCGTCTTTAGCCATCTGTCTGTCAGTTCTTCGATTCTACAGAGGGTGAATCGGAAGTTTTGCAATATTTGGATCACTTTATGTCTTCATATGTACCTTTATGACGAAAGCTGACTAGCATTCAAAGTATAGGCCATCGTGTTGCACCGTCTTTAGCCATCTGTCTGCCAGTTCTTCGATTTTACAGAGCGTGAGTCGAAAGTTTTGCAATATTTGGATCACTTTATGTCTTCATACGTACCTTTACGACGAAAGCTGACTAGCATTCAAAGTATAGACCATTGTGTTGCACCGTCTTTAGCCATCTGTCTGCGAGTTCTTCGATTCCGCGATGGTACCAGTTCTTGTCCTCCGAGGCGAAGAACTCTTTCACCCCAGCTGCCACCTCCTCTTGGTTGTTGAAGTGCCTGCCGCGAAGGAAGTGGGCCATGGACCGGAAAAAGTAATAATCCGACGAGGCAAGATCCGGACTATATGCTGGGTGTGGCATTAGTTCGATGCCCTCAAGTTGCTGGAGTTTTCCCCGGGTCGTTCGCGCGGTATGAGGCCGTGCGTTGCCCTGCTGTAGGCGCTTTCTGTTCACCATTGCCGGGTACTTGTCCTCCAAAATGGCATACATCCGCTCCAGCTGTTGAGATTAGAGTTTTGAGTTGATGGTCCGACCTTCTGGAACAAATTCGTAATGGATCATCCCCTCGAAATTCCACCATACGCAGAGCGTCACCTTGTGCTCGAAGCACCCACGTTTGGCAACACGTTCAGTAAGCTGGCCCGGGCTCAACCACTGCCGGTGTGTGTTAGGATTACGGAAGTAGACCCACTTTTCATCGCACGTAACAACTCTCTTGATGAAACGTACTTCGCGCGGGTTTTCTTGGAGTTTCGTGCACACTTCCACTCGGCGGTTTGTTTCAGCTGGCGTCTGTTCGTGAGGGACAATGCGGCAGCTCCTGTAGACCTTGCCGAGGTCCTGAAGGTGACGAACCACGGTAGTCTGTGACACACCCAGTTCGCCTGATAATCTATGGGTGCTGGTTGTCGGATTTGCCTCTACGGGCTGGCGCACGGCCTGCAAATCTACTGTTCGCGGCCTTCCTGACATTGGCTGATCGTCGAGGTTTCTGTTACCTGAGCGAAATTTCTTGAACCATCTGGTTCCGGTGCTGTGGTCCACGGAACCTTCCCCTTTCGCGTGACAAGTATTTCGTGTTGCTTGAGCAGCGTTATGGCCGATTTCAAACTCGTAAAGCAAAAGTTCCGTATTAGCCAATTGTGGCTGTTCATCTTTTAGGCGTCCCAACCGCAGACAGAACGGCGACATGCAATGCTGTTCACAGCAACGACTAACACTTTATATCCCTTTCGACTGACTGCAGTGCGCGATTTGAACCAGTTTAAACACGTGACATACCCGCTGCAGCACATGCGTTTATGCAAATATTGCAGAACTTTCGACTCTCCCTCTGTACTACTTGAAAAATATTTAAAAAAAATTAAAAGTTATTTTGAGTAAATGCGTCAAGTTGAGATTACAACGGTTTGTTAAATTATTCCGGTGAAACTTGAAATCACCGAGAAGTGGAGTAACTGCGTCCCAGAAGTATAGGGGCATCACTTTGAAACGAATTTTAAAATAAAATAAAGAATAAATAACTGAAAAAAAAACCATTTTCTCTTTTTGTTGTACATTTTTCTTTTCTTTTTTTTTTTTTTTTTCTTTTGCTTTTTGACTTTTTAACGTTCTTCATTGACTATCGCAAATGGAGTGTTAACAGATTAAATACACTTCAAAAATATAATAAACATGTGACCTAAAAGTGTAAAACGACATAAAAAATACGGAAAATATACAAAACATATAAAATAACAATTTAACAAACAGAAGATGAAATACGAATCCGGTGAGCAGTGGTATATGCTCGTGCATCTGATTATTCGGCCGATATGGGTCTAGGTTAGAATCCAGTATAATCGCGGATGATGTGTTTGGCTTACGGCCTAGCTTTCTTTCACCGGTGGCCCCAAATTAGAGATTTATGTAGAGGATTTTAGGAAGGGAGTGTCTGACCCCAGGTCTGAAACAACCCTTAGAAATAGGAAGCTAGGAGATTTGGGCCAGAGAGCCCCACAGGAATGGCACACGGAAGCGAGGTACAAAAGGGGAGAAAGACGCCCTTATTTATAACCTAGGGGAAAGTACCCGAGGTCCGACGGCATTATGTACCCATCCAATGCTCGGCGGATATTTGAGGGCACGAGAGCTCGTACCTACCTGGTATTGATCCTGTGACTTTTCCGTGGCAGTCACGAACGTTGACCACAAGGCCTGATCCCTTATTTCGGGCCAGACAGCGTTGACTCCGCTGTCTGGCTCTAAATAAGGGACGAGCGACTGCTTATAGTCTATTGAGTTGCTGACGATGGATTTTAATCCACCATTACCCCTTGAAAAAAGCGTTATGTAAATAGGAAATGCAAAGAACTTAATTTTTTTTTTTTACTTTTAAATAACCTAATAACTCCTGATAGTTTAGGTTTCATATAATCGGGAATTCAATAAAGCTAAGAAAATATACATTTCGAAAATACAAAGTGAAGCCAGGCACTCAAAAACTGCGTAGTTATAAAAATTTGAAATATTTAAGCTGTTCTTGGCATTCAGACGTTCGAAATTATTAAAAAAACGTAAAAGAAACATTAAAAATGTGCACAATAAAAGAAGAAAGAGACATTTAAAGGGAATGTCCCTCGCAATAAAATATATGAAACAGTGCGAAATTAAAAAAAAAATTATCCTTTTTTGGCCGTTTTTAATCGTTTTGCGTGGTTTTTTTTGCCCAACATATTGTTTTCATCTGCATAGTTGTAATAATATTACAAATAATTGATCGTCTTCTCGAAGGAAAGTTGAGTAGAGGAATGCCAGTTTCTTTGCAAAGGCGCAAGTTCAGCTAAAGAAATAAGGACGAGATAAATACACTGCCTGACAGAGAAAATGCCACACCACGAAGACGTGAACACAGCTCCATGCAAATTGCAGGGTGGGTGCATACGTACAAGTTATGCAAATCATTATATTTTCAGGCCAATTTCACGAACGGCGCGCGGGATATGAGCGGACAAGCAGCCCGTGAGACCATCCATCAGTCGAGACATCGTCACGGCCGCGGCCGCGAGAAGAACGAACAAGGGATGCCAATGGCGTTAAGACGCCGTCGTACGCGATTTCGTCAAACGGATGAGTTCACGAGAAGTGTCATCGTGGGCCTTCGTACCGCCGGTTGGTCCTTGCGTCATATTGCGGAAGAAACGCAACGTGATGCCACAACCGTCGGTCGCATTTCGAGACAGTGGTCCCAGGAAGGATCTGGGCAACGTCGTAGGGGACCGGAGCACGGAGACGTACGTCCGAGCGCACCGATCGTCGCATCCGACGTCATGACGTAGCGGACCCACAGGCCACAACGGGCGACATTTTGCAGAGTGTATGAGGAGGCTTTAATGCTCCGATATCGACGTGGACAATTTCACGCCGATTAGCTACGTCTGGTTTGCTGTCCAGCCGTCCGTTGCGAAGGTTACCTTTAACAGCGAGCCATCGTCGTCACCGCTTGACGAGGTGTCGCTCCACAGCTGAGTGGGGTGCGAATGGAACAGCGTGGTGTTCAGCGACGAATCGCGGTTCAGTCTCACCACGGATGATCGCCATGGGAGAGTCTGGAGGCGTCGTGGCTAACCGATGGATTCCTCCGCCATTGTGGAGCGCCACACGGCCCGGCAACGTGGTATCATGGCGTGGGGTGCTAACAGCGCCAATAGGCGCTCACCGCTGGTACGCATTACGTGTACATTGACGACACGCCACTATGTTGACGAGATGCTGCGGCCCGTGGCACTACCGTATCTGCAGGGCATCCCCAAACGCCGTTTTTCAACAGGATAACGCCCTGCCGCATACCGCTGGTATCAGCCTAAATGCTTTACACGGTGTGCGGATGTTTCCGTGGCTAGCACGATCCCCCAAACTCTCGCCCATCGAGTATCTGTGGGACACGATTTGACGTCTGTTAGGTACCCTCCCACCCCCGCAAAATGAAGATAAACTGTGGACTCGGATCAACACCACACGGTCCACGATACCCCCAGAACTCTATTTGGACTTTCATTGGCTCGATGCCACGTCGGATTCAACGCTGTATCGCCTAAATTGGAGGTCACATTCCTTATTGAGCATCCTGTATATTCGGCCACTGGAGCCGAGTCTGTATGTGACAATTAAATCACCTGTTCAGGACCTACTTGCCTATCTGTGTGTGCAGTTCGGTCTGTTTTTGAGCATTCTTTCATGGTATGGCATTTTTTCTGTCAGGCAGTGTATACTGCATAAACTTTTTTGATGACATGTAACCTTTTTCTTCCGCTGGTAAGATTCAAAGCCACGACTATCCGCTCCGGAGCCGGTTATTCTCCCAACTGAACTACACCGACCTTTGCTTATCGCTGCAGCTCGCCATTTTGACTCTTCCGTCACCTCGTAGTACGTCACATGCCTTCGTCACACCTCTTACAGACTGAACCGCGGTCGACACTCATGACACCAAAAAAATCAGCTTTTACCTTATTTATATTTTGACTAGCTGCCAGTTGTTGCCAAAACGTACGGAGAAACCTGGAGGTTTCTATGTGTCCTTCAGAATGAAAATACAACTAAAGAGTATGATGATTTTGTTGAAATCGGATTGTTTGCTTGCATCTTTAACGTTAATTTTTTTTTTTTTTTTTGATTAGAGGTTTAACGACCACCGTGAGCAACAAGCAGTCGCCTGTCCCTAATTTAGAGTCACTGGTTCCAGGGAAGGGAGAGAGCCAGTGCCGTAAGACAAACGCAACATCCATGCCTGACCGGGATTCGAACCCGGACCCCTTACTGACGAATGATCAGACGCCAGCGCCTTAGACCACTGCGCCACCGGGGCGGCGTTAATTTTTCAGCTTTAGCTTAACTGAAAACTTAGGGCTCGTAAGGTTCTGAACATCTTTAACTTGTAGCCTTAGCTTTGCGAATTTAGCTTTACTGCAAATCTGGATATGTATAATTAAGTCTTTCAGCTACAAACAGCAGTGAAGCTGCTCTTTATAGCTGAAAGACTTAATTATACACCACTAAACACAAATGCACTTTCAGACTAATGTCCAGGATTGAACAATTATAAAGTTTATTTACGAGTCCAATTCCTTTTTTTTATTATTAGTCTTGAAGCATATTATTCAATGACATCAATCATTTTACTCATAATAAACACATGACATCTTACTTCACAATCAATAACTTTGTACAAAATATGATACTAGTCAGTCTTTAAATCTGTACACTCTCTACAAGAATATTATCGAATGCAAGTTGTTCGTACGATGATCATTCCACATCTACACTGTGACGTAGTACAAAGGTAAAGCACGTGTCAAGATGACAAATCTGCAGCGATACATTCCGTCCGTGTAGCTTAGTTGGGAGAGCAACTTACTTCGGCGTGAGGGGTCCGGTTTCGATCCCCGTCACGGACAAACTTGTGTTTTCACAACACATTCGTAAATTTCACTCTCTCTCTCTACACTATAACTCGTTTAACAAACGCGCACATATTTTAAATTTTCACAGGACACTTCATCGATTACTGCACCTAGAAGACTACACATTCAGCTCTTATTTCATCATTCTTTTTTTTTTGGGGGGGGGGGGAGGTTTAACGACTACTGTGAGCAACTCAAAGGGCTATAAAGAGTGATCTGTCCCTAATTTAGGACCACTGGTTCCAGGGAAGGGAGAGAGCCAATGCCGTAAGACAAAGAAAACACCCATGCCTCACCGGGATGGGATTCGAACCTGGATCCATCTCGGACGAATGGTCCGAAGCCAGCCAGCGCTTAGACCGCAGAGCCACTGGGGCGGCCATAAGTCTTTAATTACATAGGTTGCCCTTTGATCGTTGTCAGGAGCTGCCAACTTCAAAATTCATCTGGAGAAACTTGTAACGTTACGCTTAGAAAATATTAAAGGAGAAGAAACCAAATTTACATAAGAACACAGGAACTCAAAAGGAAGATTAAAATAGCAATCCCGGTAGTGGTCTGACAATTCGTCCGACATAGGACTGGGTTCGGATCTCGGTTAGGCTTGGATATTATGTTACGGCAATTTCTCACTCCCTTCCCCGGACCTATACATGCATACATATCACTAAGCGGTTCTGTAAGATTCAGAGGTTAGCTCCACAGACAAATACAAATTATCAGATGAATTTTTAACTGATTATTTACTTACTGTTGCCATGTCAAACTTCTCCAATTACAGCGATCTTGACACACAACTCGGGCTTCACTGACATCCATCACACCACCTACGCATGACGTTCTATACTTCATACTCATAATGTTTTTCTCATGCAGACACTCCTGAATCTGATCCTCCCATGACTTCCTTAGCCTTCGCCCGGAACCAGTGACCCTAAATTAGAGACAGACGACTGCTTATCGTCCGCAGAGTTGCTCACGGTGGTCGTTAAACCCGAAGCAAAAAAAAAATGGTTAAAATAGAGGTATACGCCATCATTTTAATAAGAAACTAGAATGGAAGGTTAACATAGGGATATGCGTCACAAATATGTACATCCCATCCTCTTGGTCCACCTGAACCTCATTGGAAGAAATCATTTCTTGTTCACATCAGCAGTTTTAATTATTCACGTCATCGTGTTTTCGATTGAGTCACGCAAAAGGAAAACAAGTTAGTAAAATCATGCAATGCATTGATTATGATATGCTTTCCAACATACCAGAAATTATTACTCAAGTTATGTGGATAATGCCTGTGGAATAAATCTCGCTCCTGTGTCCTGACCTTTGACCCCATTTCGATGATATTCAACAGAACCGGTTCACTATACCTCCGGAACAACACGATAAAGTTTTGTTGCAATAGAAGCAGTTTTACGCAAGTTATGAGAATAATGGCTGTGGAATAAATCTGGCTTTTGTGCAATGACCTTTGACCCCATTTCGTTGATATTCAACAGAACCGGTTAACTATACCTCCGGAACAACATGATAAAGTTTTGTCGGAATCCAAGCACTTTAGATAAGTTATGATGCACAAGGGCAATGGAATGGATCCCACTCCAGTGTCCTGACCTTTGACCCCATTTCGCCCATTTTCAATAGGGTTCGTCCCCAGTGGCCCCCTACCACATGCTAAAATTTCATCGAAATCGAACCATTTTTACGCAAGTTATGACACATAAGGGCAATGGAATATATCCCGCTCCTATGCCCTGCCTGACCTTTGACCCCATTTTACCTATTTTCAATAGGGTTCGTGCCCAGGTGATTCCCTACCACGTGCTAAAATTTCATCGAAATCGAACCATATTTACGCATGTTGCGACGAATAAAGGCATTGGAATGGATCCCGCTTTTATGTCCTGACCGTTGACCCCATTCTGCCCATTTTCAATAGGGTTTGTCCCCAGGTGGTTCCTTACCACATACTAAAATTTGATCGAAATCGAACCGTTTTTACGCAAGTTATGACGCATAAGGGCAATGGAATATATCCCGCTCTTATGCCCTGCCTGACCTTTGACCCCATTTCGCCCATTTTCAATAGGGTTCGTGCCCAGGTGGTTTCCTACCCCATACTAAAATTTCATCGAAATCGAACCTTATTTACGCATGTTATGACGCATAAAGGCAATGGAATGGATCCCGCTTTTATGTCCTGAACTTTGACCCCATTTCATTCATTTTCAACAGGGATTGTGCCCAGGTGGTTCCCTACCACATACTAAAATTTCATCGAAATCGAACCGTTTTTACGCAAGTTATGACGCATAAAGGCAATGGAATGGATCTAGCTCCTATGTCCTGACCTTTGACCCTATTTCACCCATTTTCAATAGGGTTTGTCCCCAGGTGGTTCCCTCTCACATACTAGAATTTCATTGAAATCGAACTATTTTTACGCAAGTTATGACGCATAAAGGCAATGGAATGGATCCAGCTCCTATGTCTTGACCTTTGACCCAATTTCACCCATTTTCAATAGGGATCGTCCCCAGGTGGTTCCCAACCACATACTAAAATTTCATCGAAATCGAACCGTTTTTACGCAAGTTATGACGCATAAACGCAATGGAATGGATCCCGCTTTTATGTCCTGATCTTTGACCCCATTTCATTCATTTTCAACAGGGATTGTGTCCAGGTGGTTCCCTACCACATACTAAAATTTCATCGAAATCGAACCGTTTTTACGCAAGTTATGTCGCATAAGAGCAATGGAATAAATCCCGCTCTTATGTGCTAACCTTTGACCCTGCTTCGCCCATTGTCAATAGGGTTCGTCCTCAGGTGGTCCCCTACCACATACTAAAATTTCGTCGAAAACGAACCATTTTCACGTGAGTTATCGTGCAGACGGACGGACGGACAGACAAAGCTGGAGCATATACGCTTCTTCAACCTACAGTTGGAAATCGTAAAAAAGGGGTAGATTATATTTCGCCATAAAATAAATTTTACGCTGCACGTTCAAATGCATTTCTGTACTTTATTAAAACCTCCCCCGTGGCGCAGTGGTCTCAGCACTGGCTTCTGACGTTTGTCCAAGATTCGGATTCGAATCCCTGACGAGGCATTAATGGTGCTTTTATCCTACGCCCTAGTTATCTCCAATTCCTAAAAGCAGTGGCCCCAATTCGGAACGGGCGAGTGCTTATAGCCCATTGAGTTGCGCACAATGGTCGTTAAACTTCCAAACAAAACTAAACGAAAACTTTATTAAACTGTAAAGATATACCGCCGTAGATAAGCGCAAACTATGACTGCGCATAAATCCTGGATTGTCTCACATATAGTTTTGAATGCATACCTGTCACTGGTGGTTGTGTTACAGTCACTGGCTGTGACCATTTCATTACTTTGTTCTTCGGTCACGTCTTCGTCATTCGTGATGATTAAATGAATGTTGAAATGACGGGTTCTCCATCTTTGCCACACAGCGTAATGGTATCTGAAATGAAAAACCATCCAGCTATAATGTCAAATAGCATACTTTGACGTCACACTGAATTTACGGTGACCAGCTCACTACTGTAAACGAAAATGTAGCAATAAAATAAGTTCACCAATTTTTAAACATTACAGTCATGTGCAAAAATTTAAGAATACCTGTCAATTTATTGAAAAATAAGATTTTCAAACGAACAACTAATTACTAGTCAGAGATATTTTACACAGATAAGTACTTTCACCACAGATAAATACTTACATTCTTTAGAACACAAAAAGACCGAAATCAGTACTTTGTGTGACCACCTTTGTTTTTTATAACGGACAGAATACAATGTGGCATACTCTCAATGAGGGATTTGCAGTAGTCACTTGAAATGCCTTGGCACCACACGTACTTTATCGCGTCAATAAAAGCTTGGGAATTTGATGACGGTTTTTCTGCTGCCTTGTGTTGCACATTTTTGTAATTCTCAATCTTTTACACACAATTTTGATTAATAGATGGCGCCAGATGCGCATCGCACTGCAGAGACTGTGTATGACGTAAGAGCATCACTTCGAGATAGAGATGAGCTTACCTGTTACTTGGTGTTCACGGCGCTAACTGTGACTGCTACTCTAAAGTAACAGTGATTTTTAACTGTGATTGGAATCACAGTTTAGGACCTGTTATTTGTTTCCCTTCCGTGAATTCGTGCACCAGTAACGACTAACGAACGAGTAAAGTAACTGATAGCAGAATCACTTAATGGAACGGTGGGTTGGCCATAATACAGCGGATCCTGGGTTATATGTTTTTTACTTTTAAACATAAATCTGCGTTAACCCGATATTTGCTGTAGTTATAATGGCTTTTTCAGTTGGGTTATGCGTAATTCTTTCATATGCGATTTATAGGTTAAATTTTGAATTCAGATTATCAAATATACAGTTCTTTTATACATAACATGGTGCTACAACTTTGAAAAAAATGAGATAGCATTTATTTTTCAGCCTTGAAATGGACGAAGCAACAAAAAAATTATCATCTAATGTTCACACACAATTCACAAATTTCTCCAAATTCAAAAAAATTAAAACAAACAGAAAGTAGTGATATTTTACCCAGCATTAATGGTAAATCAACTAGTGAACAAAATTATTTGAAAAGGGCCAAGTATTATAAGTAAATAATGTGTTCTAAGGGTGTTGAATATAAGAACACATTCGGATTTACTACCTAATATTTCAAAGGTAAGAGTTCTTTCATATATTGAAAATATGAAATCATGCAGAATTTCTTACCTTGTTTTATAATGTAAAAAAAAAAAAAAAAAAATTAAAGGTCAAAATAGACAGGCAAGAACAAAATAGAATGGACAGGTAGCGAACAAAGTATTCATTAGCATAATCTAAAATTGCGAGCCCTCTTCCACTTTTTTTTCTTTTGGAAGCATTTAAAATTGTACAATAGTATTTAATATTTTGAAATTTCAGTCACATGTTTTTTAAGCCATTCCATAGTAAAATGTATAACTGAGATACTACTGTCTGCCACAGATTACAAAATTATGAACTTTATAATTTTCCGACAGAAGATATGGGCACAGCCACGTAAAGTTCTCTGACAGAAATTTCAGTCGGTAGTCATAGTCATAATATCTATCAGATTTTGTAAAGGGGTTAATACCTGATGATTTTTGTAGGGAATGGAGAGGGGGGGGGGGTCATATAAATTGTGGACAAATATAAGACTAAATTTAAGCAACTGATTACCTCCCTGTTGGGGAAATTTCTGTGAAGGTATATCTATAGCTTGCATGTGTGTGTATTATTTGGAGGGAATTGCCACACTGGCACGACCCTAAATCGGCAGTTAATAATTAACATAAGAAATGTGTTACCGAATTGTGGACTAGACCTCCATACAGAAGAATGCAGAGTCTACAGGAAATAAAGTAACTAGCATTCCTAATAGTATATACAGCAGAGTTAATGCCAAAAAGCCTTCCGGTGGCGCAGTGGTCTAAGCGATGGCCTTTGATCATTCGTCCGAGAGGGGTCCAGGTTCGAATCCCAGGGAGGCATGGATGTTGTGTTTGTCTTATGGCACTGGCTCTCTCCCTTCCCTGAAACCAGTGATCCTAAATTAGGGACGGGCGACTGCTTATAGCTCATTGGGTTGCTCACAGTGGTCGTTAAACTTCCAATAAAAAAAAACCTAGGCTTCCTCAAAAACTACACTATAGTAGATGTTGCCATTTGTGAGCTAAATTCCAGCATAAGGTTGGGCACCTACTAACCTAAGGAGTATTTAGCTCACGAATGACAACACCTACTATAGTGTAGTCTTGTGGACGGGTAGGGATGCTACCTGAAAATTCGACTGTAAGTAATATCCTTTTATTCCCAAGTAAATCCTATAATTTAGTGAAATTTGTAATACATCAAGTCTAGAAATAGCCATGACATCAAATTATTACCTGTTCATCAAGTTCAGGGGGGAACCCTGAGCTGAACTACTTTTTTGTAATTTTTGAATACAGAAAAAGAAACAAAATAAGAAACTGTGAGTACTGATATTATGATTGTAAACATCACAATAGAGTATTACAATATTTAAGCACGAAAAGACTGTTGCTTTTGGTATTGACTTTGAGATCAACGCGCATCTAAAAAAATGTGAAAACACAATTTACTGTAAAAACTATAATACTTATGAGTTTATTTATATAATTTAAAATGTAAACCAAGATCTACAGGATTATAGCAAGTATGGATGTCAAAGCCCTTTTTCCAAGTACCACTGTACCGGAAGCAATTGAAAACATTATTAAAAAATTAAAACAGGACAAAAATCTTAATAACACACAATTTCAAGAATCAAAAGCAGTTTTGTTATACATTTATGAAAACAATATTTTCAAATTTGAAGAGAACATTGCAAACAAAAAAATAGAGGCCCAATGGGTTCCCCTCTGTCAAATCTATTTGCAGAAGTGACTATGAGCAATATTGAGGAACAAATAATCTGTACAATGGAAGAAACTCCTTTGGTTTACTGTAGATATGTGAATGACATTTTTATTTTGTCACGAATGAGTATTTATGAACTTGAATCATTAACTCAGCAATTTGGTAATATCTATCCAACGTTGACAATAGAACATGAGGAGGAGAATACTTTGATCTTCCTTGATGTTAAAGTTGTCAAGCAAAGAGACCAACTACAATACAGACTACATAGAAAACAGTCATTTATTCCTGTTCTGATTCCATATAATTCAACACATCCATACACACAGAAATACAATAGTATTAAAACTTTAATCAAAAGAGCAATGATTACACACTCCTCAAAAGAAGAATTCTTTACAGCCATTCCATGAAAAAGTGGACAAACAGGAAAAAAACTTAAATTGTATCATATTATTATTTATGATACATCAAATTGAAGGTATGAGTACTACATAGAATTTGAATTCACAACAAAAAATGCTATATAAATTATTGTCTCCTTGCATTTCAGTCTTAAACATCCAGAACAAAAGGTAGAATTTACATTTAGTAATTAGACAATTCTAATACCAGTTCTGGAAATGTTTTGACAACTGTTTTTCACTTGCAGTTGTATTTGCTAGATGTAGCAGAGTCCAAAACACTTTGTAATAACATATTTTACACTTAAAAATAATTGAAAATTTAAAAACATTTTTTTTTTAGTCTGCTGACCGTCATTTTTTTTAGTCTGCTGACCGTCATTTTTTTTAGTCTGCTGACTGAAATGACCATAAAGATAGTTTATACTAACATACCCTTTGTGTAGAAATTTCAAACTTTGTGGAAGTTTGACTGTCAGCAGTCTGAATAAGTGTAGAAAAAGTCATGTAGAAAAAACTGAGGTGTGGACGTGTGTGACATTATTGAAAGTCTCACTTAAGTGTCACACTTTGGTACTGAGGTGTTGCCTGACATTGCCACAACTCTGTTTAATGAAAAAGAAAAGACTTCACGCTGTATATCAGATAGCACAAAGAAAAAGAAAAGATTTTTATGCCATAATGATATATTGTAAGTAGACAGGTACCAGGAAATGTGTGAAATCAATAAAGGACTCACTATCAAGGAGGCACAATTTAATACAAAAAAGACACATGCTAATGACTATAAGTGATGCTTTCACACAGTTCAAAAATGAAAATTAGAACATTTTAATTAAAAAACTAAGTTTTACGACCTGTGTCCTGGATATGTGACATTAATTTTGTAAACACCATGGAATTATGTGCTTGCAAATATCATGCAAATTTACATTTTTTTATACAATCCTTGGCCAGCAAAATTCCAATTCCCCAAAGTTTCCTTCAAATGAAATAGAACTGATGAGTGTTTTGTGCTGCAGCATTCAAAATGAGAACTGCATGATTGGATTTTGCACAGACTGTAAAAGTGATGTTTGCATGTGTGTTGAAGAGATACATATAGACACATTTGTAACATGGAAAGATATAGATGGTTTCAAAAAGTGGTTGAGATTGATGGTTCTGTTTGAAGAACTGTGCTTCATAATCAGTTACATTATTATAAAATTCATTCTTTTGTAAGAACAGTTCAGTCACCAAATGAAGGTCTGCTCCAAATTGATTTTTTGAAAATTACAGTACTATCTCCCAAGATGAAATCCAGAGTGGACACTGGAGGCACCAGCAAATAACTACTGTATATTTACCAGTTGTGCATGAAATATTAAGCATACTGTAGCTGTAATAAGTGATGAGCTCAACCATTACAAAAATGCTGTGCAGGCCTTAAAAATTGCTATAGCTACATTAAAGGCCAAATTTCCAGAAATAGAAAAGTTAACAATTTTTTCTGATGGAAGTGCAGCTCAATTTAAAACCAATTCACTCAGTAAAATCTTTATTTGAAGCAGGACTTTGATGTCGTTGGAGAGTGGAACACTGAAACACAGAGTAGAGACAGTGAAATCTAAGGTGATGATTGTCAATTCTGCAGGATTTTTTCTAATGTGTAAATAAATACATTATATGAGTTTATTCTTTTCAGAAAAAACAAAACAAAAAAACTAACCGTCGATTCCGATGGGTTTTGTCTAGTCTCTTTTTATCTAACCATTTCTTCATTATCAAGCAATGACGATAAATTAAACTACGATTGGACGAAAATTCCCATTTTCATCTGACTTATTTCCGCAAAGAGCAATGCCTTGCCTGGCCAATGTTCTGGCAACATCAAATAAAATATTTAAAACTTTAGTATTAAATTCTTTATCATGTTCTTCTTGAAAATTACACTAGCCCTTTTATTTTTGTCTAAAAGAATATCGACGTGTTTATCTTTTTGTGAAAAATGGCAACAATCCACTAGTGCAGCTTTGTGAGCTTTAAAAGAGAAATGCTGGGATAATTTTCCTAATTTATATTTACCCACACTCTTCATTTTGTGTCATTTGCCTTACACCTGTTTCATTCCAAGTACAATCTAATTTCTCCCTGTCTGGACCTTCAGGGAAAAGAAAACAAACTCAAAGCAATAAGCAGTATCTTTAACAATGCTTTACTCTATATCAGGATATTGTTTATACCAGGAAGGAGAAAAGCGTCTCGAATTATCTGAGGGCATCTGCTGCCTCAGGAAACCTGTCGGGGTGAGGGCGGATACCAAAATTGTAAAAAATAAAGAATTTTTCGTCCGATCGGGAGATTTTTCACATTTACAAGCTACAAATAGACATTATCCGAGGGCATGTGCCTACTCAGCAAACCTGTCGGGGTGGGGGTGGGGGTTAATACCAAAAGTGTAAAATATGAAAAATTCCTCGTCTGATTGGGAGATTTTCAGCATTTACCAGCTACAACTCAGCAAACTATCTGAGGTGTACCTACTCAGGATACCTGTGTGTGTGTGCGGGTGGGTAGGGTGGGGTGGGGGTGGGGTGGTAAATAAACAGTGTATAATATGGCGCATGCGCTCAGATAATGTGTCGTGTTGTAGCTGGTAAATGCTGACAATCTCCCGATCAGACCATAAATTTCTCATATTTTACTATCTTACACTTTTGGTTTTACCCCCCCCCCCCCCCCCGACAGGTTTCGAGAGTAGGCACATGCCCTCAGATAATGGGTCGAGTTGTAGTTTATAAATGCTGAAAATCTCCCGATCAGACGAGAATTTTTTTATATTTTACAATTTTGGTATTACCCCCCCCCCCCCCGACAGGTTTCCATCCAGAGTAGGCACATGCGCTCAGATAATAAGTCGAGTTGTAGCTTATAAATGCTGAAAATCTCCCGATCGGACGAGAATTTTTTTATATTTTACAATTTTGGTATTAACCCCCTCCCCCCGCCCCGACAGGTTTCCAGAGTAGACACATGCGCTCAGATAATGGGTCGAGTTGTAGCTTATAAATACTGAAAATCTCCCGACCGGACCAGAATTTGTTTACACATTTACAATTTTGGTATTACCCCCCCCCCCCCCCGACAGGTTTTCTGAGTACGCACATGCCCTCAGATAATGTGTCGAGTTGTAGCTTGTAAATGCTGAAAATCTCCCGATCGGGCGAGAATTTTTTTTATATTTTCCACTTTTGGTATACCCCCCCCCCCCGACAGTTTTGTTGCCGAGTAGTCACATGCGCTCTGATAATTGTCAGACTTGTAGTTTGAAAACCCTAAAATATTTTGTTGAGATGCAGATCAAACATTTGTTGTAAAGAATTACATTAATTATCGCAATTAAGAAAAAGACGAAATTACGGAAGCTTTATATGACTTAGATTACCAACCTCTGTTGTGGGGTCGTGGCCACGAGGCGGTCAAAAACGTAATTTTTATACGGCCCCTTAAAATGTTTGTGGCCAGTTCTCCTACACCCAGGCCGCGGGTGGCCTAGTGGGCAACGTTCGTGACTGCCACGGAAAGGACCTCAGGTTCGGCAGGTACGAACGCTCGATCCACTAAATATCCGCCGTGCGTCGGATGGGCACGTTAAGCCGTCGGATCCCGGGTACTGGCCCCCGGTAATAAATAAGGGCGTCTTCCTCCCCTTTCTACTTATCTTCTGTGTCACTTTTCTATCGGGCACTCTAGCCCAAATGTCTAGCTTCCTACTTCTAAGGGTTGTTTAAGACCTGGGGTCAGACACTCCCTTAATAAAATCCTCTACTGAAGATCTGATCTGAGATCCTACACCCAACTTGAGTTAATACGGAATTGTTATGAATGTGACATCGATAGAACAAAAGCTGTTAAAAATGTCTAGGCCTCGGGCCTGTGAAATATCATTTAGTGCCAAAGTAAAAGCGCAATGCTACTAACTTTATTTGAATCATAAACGTTGCGAATATGACTTTGAGTAAAAACTATTTAAAAAGCCTAGGCATAGGGTAACGAATGAATATTTCGTGCCTGAGTAAAAGCGGAATATTATTAACTTCACTTGATAAGTAATAGTTGTGAATACGACATTAATTGAATAAAAACTATTAAAAAGGCCACGGCCTAGGCCTAGGGAACGTGAGAAAGTTTTTAGTGAAAAATTAAAGGCGGGATATTATTAACTTGAGTTGATACCTAATTGTTATGAATGTGGCATCGATAGAACAAAAACTGTTAAAAAGGCATAGGTCCTGTGAAATAATGTTTAGTGCTTAAGTAAAAGCGCAATATTATTACCTTGAGTTGATACGTAAACTTTATGAATATAACATCGGTAGAAGAAAGACTGTCAAAAGGTCCTACGAATGAGGCATAGTAATTTAGTGCCTAATTAAGTAAGAGAGAAATATTAATAACTTGAAATGTTATGTAAACATTTAGTACCTAAGTAAAAGTGCAGCTTTATAAAAAAATCCCTGTTTGTCGTCTTTTTCCGAACATAGTATGAGGTCTGATGAAATTGTTTTGTTTCGTTGAAACCTAAGAAATGTGTTATGTAATCATGAATATGATGTAATCCATATTCATGATTATGTGCTATACAATCCCGATCCAGGACGACGAAATTTTCAAGTTTTCGGATATTGTCCTTCTCATATTTACACCAAAAAACGGATTTTCATCTTCAAAATTTGTGCTTTGTAATTTTTTTAAAATTCAGTTGTAATTGTCGTTTGTCTTACTGGGAACGTTATCTCCATTGAATTCCCCTCACAGCGCCAAGAAACTGCAATTTTTGTACGGCCCCCTAAAGATTTGTGCCCAAAAGTCCGTTATGTCCTAAACTTGTTTTAAACTTTTATAGGTAATTCTGCGCGAATTCTGATATTTTGCTGTAGTTTTTACAGCTTTTTCAGTTGAATTATGCGTAATTCTTTTATACGTTTTTCGCGGTTAGTTAAATTTTGGATTCAGATTATCTAAAACACACTGTTCTTTTGTACCTAACATGGTATGTTGCAACTTTGAAAGAAACGAGGCAGCATTTTTTTCAGCCTTGAAATGGATGAAGCTACTAAAGATTTACTAAGTAACGTTCACAATTCACTATTTTCTCCGAATTCAAAAAATTTTAACCCCACTCACTGCGAGAACGTTGAGCTCAGAAACAACGCTGTGAAAAAATCACAAATAGCAGGCAGCTGCCAAACGAAACAGCAGATAATGAGTAACAGCTACAGGAGCAGAATTCACTCGGTAACAGTTAAGACGGAGCTGTGAAAAATCACGAAGAGCATGATGGGTAGCAATAACAGAGTGAGGAACGCTTATTGGACGATCACTGTTACTCACGGTTTTCAGTAGCAGGCGCTACCTGTGACTTTTCGGTAACCGTGATCAAATCACAGGTAGTGAAATAACGCTCATCTCTACTTCGAGATTTGTCTGCGTAGAGTGAAGTTGTCATGAGTTGTGTAGCGAAGAACTCATCGGGTCTACATGTTATTTTTTATGTAACAAATTGTTGTTTTGAAATGTTAATGCGATAAGTCATTTAAGGTGGAATAGTGCTTTGGATATATCGTAGCAATCAAGATGAAAACGGGAAATCAAAAATAATACAATTTAATCAACTGAACCATCCCTCCAACCTACCACTGCCAACCAACACTTTGTCTTTTAAAATGGTCCTCAAATTTTCGATGGGGTTTAAGGTCGGGACTATTACCGGGCCAGTCAAGTGCAATTATGTTTCTCCTCTGCAGGTAGTACTTTACTGTCTTTGATTTGTGGCATGGAGCGCCATCATGCATAAAGATTGTGTATCTGTGCACTTGCATATGAGTTGACAGCTTCCCACGTAACATTTCCACATAAAAATGTTTAGTCACGGTAGTGCTTGTCGGCAAAAAGGATAATGAAGCAATACCGGATGCTGACATAGCAACCAATATGATCTGAACAGGCGGATGTCTCACAGTACTAACGGTGTATTTTCCATCAAACCATTTGCCTTTTTGTCGTCGAACACGTGCTTCACGTGATTCAAATTGACGCACAGTTGATTCTTCGGAAAAAGAACTTGGTTCCAATTTTCAGCAGTCCACGATTGATGACGCTTCGCAAACTGGAGTCTTCTTTTTCATGACAGAAGCTAGTCTAGATTTATGTGCAGCTTTATAAGACTTTGATCTAAAATCTTTGCTAAGACGTCGTGAAGCAGTGCTGATACTAATATCAGATCCTTTTGAATGTAGAGATGCCTTGATTTCCCTGCACGAACTCCTTGTAGAACGCATAACTATTTGCCTTATGGTATTGTCATCGCGTGGGGTCGTTCTTGTACGTTCACTTCTCTTTCGCTCGCTAAATTCACATGTATCTTGATATTTCATGATCGTATTATAAATAGCAATCTTGCTCACATTCTCCTTTCTGCTTATGTCACGTTCGGAGTATCCTTCAGCATATAAAATCACTATTTGTGCCCTCTGAGTAGCACTTAATGACACTTTTTTGCCCATTTTTCGCTATACACTGAGTGGCCACTTTATTATGACCATCTGACAGTTTTAAGCAAATGAGCTATAGCTGCACGCTGTTGCCGCCAGACGGCGAGGCTAGCATAAAAAGGGATAGCTTAGTGCTTGCGACAGTAATCGAAGTGATTTTTGGGTGTCGAGATGGGTAAAAAATGCGATTTGACGGACTTTCAACGTGGGATGATTGTAGGAGCTCGGAGCCATGGAGCGAGTATCACCGAAACAGCCGCATTCGTGAAATGTTCCAGTGCCGCTGTTGTTAAAGTGTTTAAAGACTGGACTGTCAGCCAAAAAACTGGGTCTTTACGTTCAACGTGTGGTCGTCATCGACTAGTGACTGCTCGGGCGGAAGGGAGAGTGTCCAGACTGGTAACAGTGCAGCAAATTACAGATCATCTTAATCAAGGACCCCCTCAAATGATCTCTGCACGCACTGTTCGCCGTACACTGCATCGGATGGGATATGGCACCCGAAGGCCTGTTCGAACACCTTTGCTGTCTGCAGTTAACAAGAGAAAACGTCTCCAGTTCGCACAGGAGCAAAAGGATTGGACAATCGATAATTGGAAACAAATTATGTGGTCCGATGAATCACGTTTTCAGTTGCACCATGCCGATGGCCGAGTGAGAATTTGGCGGAAACAGCAGGAAAGCATGGATCCCAAATGCATTGCTACAACCCTTCAAGCTGGTGGAGGCAACGTTATAGTTTGGGGAATGTTTTCCTGGCATGCCTTGGGCCCTTTAATTCGTGTCTGACTGGCACATCATATTTAAACACCGTTTCGGACCAAGTGCATCCTGTCATGTGGATGGTTTATCCCAATGGCGATGGCTACTTTCAACAAGATAATGCGTCCTGCCGTAGTGCTCGTATTGTACAGGATTGGTTTCAGGAACATGCCGGTGAGTTTACTTTGCTTCAAACGGTGTTCCAAAATGTGCAAAATTGCCCGAGCAATTTGTGAAATGCGCTTGCCCGTTGGTTAATAAGAGAAGGGAGCAATACAAGATGGCGGGTATCGTAGAGCCTTAAGTTGCTTACCAATGCCGTCCCATATGTTCTCCATTGGAAGGAAGTTTGGGGATCCCGCTGGCCGGGGCAGCACCTGGACACCTTGTAGGCATTGTCTACTGATGTTGGAAGTGTCAGAGTGGGCTTTGTCTTGTTCAAACTGGACATCAGGGATGCCATTGAGATGACCAACAAAAGGGGCTGAAGCAGCTCGTTGACGTATCGTCGTGCTCTCATTGTACCCACTACGCGTAAGAGCGCTGATGGCTGGTGAAACTGATAGCATCCGGAACCATGACACAAGGATGTAGAGTGATGACGCTCACAATGGCAGCGAGATCAGCCCTGTGATCACGTTGTCTACAGACTCTTAATCGGCGAACGTCGGTACTGAGACAGAAGCGAGACTCGTCGCTGAATATGGCATGTGTCCATTCGTTCAGCTATGCATGACTGGTACGGCACCACTGCAACCTTGCGCGATGAGTGCTGCGGTGAATGGCAGTCGTCACAATGGCTGTCAAGAGCGTAAACTTGCCTCAGCCGATACGGGGATGTGCATAACTGCCTATACACCTCGTCGAATGTCGTCCGCTGTGGACTTTGGGGCTGTTTGCCGTCGAATGCAGAGAACGAATCGTTCGGACGTCGGTTACGTACACCCTTCCCACTACGGCGACGCACGTCATCTTCTTTCAACCACTGCCGCCGATAGTTGTTGCGGCCCAATGCGTTTTCGCCACGATGCGACAGAACAACCATCCATCCGTACGTGGCTCTATGATGAAGCCTCTGGTAAAGGTGCCTGTGTGATGGTAGTTTTCCCGATAACGTTGCCTGGACATTTTCACTTCTTACAAGTGCTTTCGTCACCGAAATCACTCAGATGCGGTGATCCATACGCCCAGGTGAGGACAACCACTTAACCATGCCGAGCCTTTTTGCCCTGTTACCTCCCTCACCGAATTACGTGTTTCGATCGCAACTGCAATCATTTATATAGCCCATCTGTCGACACATGCCCACCAATTCGCATGGCGCTCTTGTGGCCTACCTACCTCAGAGATGACGCACACTTCAAGACGGCACAAAGTTGCAGCATTAGGCTACGTTGGTGTAAGTTAGTTGGCAGAACAAGTGACTCCGGATCGAAAGGTTCGAATCCCACCACTGGCAAAATGGGCTTGTTTCGGCAATCCCATTTTGAAGGGAGGATATATGTGACATACCTACATGAGAGGTAACGCACATGTCAAGACGACAAAGTTGCAGCATTAAGCTTCGTCGGGTCGCTTAGTTGGGAGAACAACTGGCTTCGGAGCAAAGAGGCGTAGTTTCGAATTCCACCACCAGCAAAAAAAGCTTGTTTTGCTACATTCTGACAAATACTCCCTGGGGTGACATTTCTATGTCAAGCAGTGTATTTCTGAATGCTTTGCAAATTGTGTAGAAATCTGGTTGATATTTTTTTTTAACTGCTTTTGAAGAGCACTGTTCATATTCCGCATTTTAAATTATGGGTGAATGTTCTTTAAGAGTTTAAACGCATTCTCTTTTTTTCTTCATATCTCGTTTTTCTAAAAATTTGCTTTGAAATGTTTGTTTCGTGTTTGAAACGATTTACAAGACGTGTCATCGCACCCAAGAATTCGGTGTCATCTTTCTTGTTTCATTTTCTCAGAATGTACTTCAAAATGTATCAGCATAGCCAGTTGTTACAGGCGAAATATATTAATGTTGTATTTTGAAATGTATTGCATGCCATGAAATACAAACAGCCTATGTGAACGTGAAAGTCGTCATGAGTGAACCACGGCAGTTGACAGAATAAAGCACAGTACAGCTCGCGATTTTTACTTACGCTACAGCAGGCGGACCGGCAACTAAGTTGGTGTCTATCACGTGATACCAAACAAGCGGTTATAAAAACAGCCTAGCGGATGATTGGATGTAATATCAAACACTCTCAAAATGGGGTATTGTACCGGGAAACATTTTTTACTTTGACAAAATTTGGTTATGACAAAATCACGAGTCTCTCGAAGACCCCATTTCCAACTCAATCGCCGTTACCGGCATTTTGAAAGCTAAAACGTGCACACGCTACATAGAAATCTTCGCACACAATTAATTTTCGTTTTAATTGGGCCACTGATCACATACTGTGTAATAATGCGGGTACCTCCTTCCTAGAGTACACGCCTTTTTTTACGCCTACGCATTATTTTGAACCATAAACCAGTAATTCAAAAAAAAAAAAAAAAAAAGTTCCCTCTGCAGAAGGATCGCTTTGTGATATCTGTCTGTATATGTGAATAGGAGTTTGGGGATGAAGGGCCATCACAGTGCGTTCTGGTGTCTCCTTCAAGATTAAAAACGGAGAGTAAGGCTTACAAATGACCCTGTGCTCCAAGTACAACGGCATACATCTAATTATAGTTAGACGTAGGTCATTGATAATCATTTATAACAGTGTTCTTGGTCCGGCGGCACTTTTTTCACATGAGTACAAATATAACATACTGTATACATACACTGGCGTGCAAAAATTAAGGACGAGACGGTTTTTCGAATGTAACGTCGTGCAGAAGTGCTCCACATCGACGAAAATCATACCATAAGATCCCCAAGATGTAAGAATATGGAACAAGTGAGCAAAACTGTCCAAACGAGGAATCCAAAAGATACAAAGGCACTTTATTGAAAAGGTAGCTTCTAGCACAACTGGATAGAAGAAAGAAACGTCCATGTGACAGCCGGCTGCCAAGAAAAATCCAGTCTTTAGTAGGGGATATGATCACCCCTGACTGCGTTTCAGGATTTACAACGTCTGTCCATGCGGAGGACGAGGTTGTCAAAGAGCTGTTGAGGCACCGCGGCCCATTCCTCTTATAGCGCCAATCGCAGCTGCGGAATCGTTGCTGGCGGCTGATGACGTGCTGCCAAGCGTCTCGAGAGAAGGTCCCACGAGTGTTCAATTGGATTTAGGTCCGGGGATCTTGCGGGCTAATCCATGCGTTGAATATCTTCACTCTCCAACAGCTCTGCAACAGCCACTGCACGATGAGGTGTAGCGTTGTCGTCCATGAAGAGGAACTCAGGACCCACAGCACCTCTAAACAGACGCACGTGAGGCAGAAGAACCTCGGTACAATAGCGAACACCAGTGACTGAACCTCCTTGGAAGATGTGAAAGTCAGTACGGCTACCAAGCATGATACCGCCGCAAACGAGAACTCCGCCCCCTCCAAACCGGTCCCTTTTGATGATGTTGGAGGTGTGATTGCGTGTTCCCTGCTCTCGCAAGGTGTGTATGCGTCCAGAATCGTTCGTCAGACTAAATCGGCTCTCATCCGTAAAGAGAACTCGACCCCATTGCTGATGTGTCCAGTTCTTGTGTTCCTGGCAAAACAGAAACCGCCGTCTCCGATGAGCAATCGTTAATGGCACACATCGTACTTGTCGTCGTGCAAATAGATCACCTTTGTGCAGCCTCCTGGCCACTGTAAAACGCGAAAACGGACGTCCAGTTGTCTGTTGCATGTGTTTTGCGATTTTTCCCGCTGTCTACCGTCTGTCTCTTCTCGCCTGTAGGACAATATACCGGTCGTCGGCCGCCGTGGTTGCTCGTGGACGACCACTGCTAAACTCTGGGACAGCTGTTCCTGTCGTTTAAAATGCTCTCCAAGTTCGTGAAACGATGCTGTGAGCGATCCCGAACTCTTCGGTTACGCTAGTCACACTTCGACCTTCTTCCAACTTGCCAATGAGGCGACCTCAGGTAAAGTCATCCAGATGTCGTCTACTGGATTGCCTGTTGGCCATATCGTATGCTTTATACCTTTCCGACCCCCGCCCTACGTCATGCTGCATATATGCGCATGCCCTACAGTACCGGACCCTAGTATATCTCCTGAGTGGTCTTTCGGTCCTTTCTGCCTGCTCGTTCCGCTGTTATGCTAATTTCTCCTCTTCGTCCTTAATTTTTGCACAACAATGTAGAAGCATAAACTTTTTTTTAGGAAATAACCTTTTAGACAGATTTAAAGCTCAAGTGAAGTTAGCAATTATTGCTCATAAGTACTAAAATAATTATTTGTTCGTTCTAAAAAAATTAGTACAAAAAGGATACGTGAAAGTGGACCATTTCTCAAGTGATCAACCGTAAAGTGTCCCAGTATCCCTGTGGGCCAATCCGCCCCTGACTCTAAATCACCACCAAAAGTCATTGGACGTTTCTTACTGATTAGCTTGCGTATGTAAAACCGTCACCATAAGTTCTGAATTCTTTGTGCTAAACCACGCTACTACAATATTCTAAATATGAATGTATGAATAACTTTGGAGTCTTTCATTCATAAAATTTTAGAAAATATTTGTAAACCTGCAGAATAGGATTTTCACTGATATGAAGTTTCAAGTATTTGAGCTAAAAATATCAAAGAATTGAAAAACAGACGAGCATTAAGTTTTTTTAAAAAAATGCAACAAACAAATATATAACAAACGCATAACTATCAGGGTAGGTAAATGGTTCGTCTTGTTTTGAGCTATACATAATACAATAAATGTTCGGATTTTTTTTTTATTGGAGGTTTAACGACCACCGTGATCAACTCAATGGGCTGTAAGCAGTCGCCCGTCCTTAATTTAGGGTCACTGGTTCCAGGGAAGGGAGAGAGCCAGTGCCATAAGACGAACACAACATCCATGCCTCACGGGATTCGAACCCGGACCCCCTTCGGACGAATGATCAGAGGCCAACGTCTTAGACCACTGCGCCACCGGGGCGGCGTTCGGATTCCATTTCTGTTCGAAGCGTGCACCGTCGTCCCCTAGATATCGCGATGACGTGGAACACTCGAGGCTGATGACGTGCATTTCGAACGCAGACAACTTGCGTTATCATATGAGCAGAGGTTGGAGGTCAATAAACGTGCTGCTCGGGCATTCCTACTCCATTATTGGTAAAATTGGTTAAACTCGATAGCAACAGCAAGAGAAATTTGTGCATTTGAATGCGGCGAACCAGTTCGTTCAAAACTACAGGAATTGGAAGGGGTTGAAATCCTACCCAATCTATCATACAGTATGAACTTTTTTCCATCCTCCACGCAGTTTGGATCTTTCCCCATGCGATTGCCACCTGTTTCGCTCCATGGCCCATTTCTTACAAGGAGAGCAATTCGTTTCCGTGGTGGATGAGGAATCAGAGAGTTTCTGTCCTGGGACGCTGTCGAATGGTACCTTCGTGGGATTGTGGCTGTGCTGGAACGTTGGCAAAGAACAATAGAAAAGCAACTAAGCGCGTATGGTTTTCTTGCATCAATAAACTTTTGAGTTGCAAACTGGAAGAACTTTTGATTCAACCTGGTAAATAATACTTCGGTACTGTGAGAACTGAATTTGGTGAGACTGAATGGTTTAGACCACCGGCACTGCGCAGTTGGTTAAGTCGCTATGCGATGTGTGGGAGGCAGAGGTGTGGGAGGCAGATGTTTCTCACAGGTGTTCGAATCCCATCCTGCCGGCCATGTAATCTGCGGGTTTTTCGGGGTTTACCGCAGATTCCCTGTGTTTGGGGACGCGAATGCGTAGATGGTTCCCTGTGAAATCGGACCCGGACGTACTTTGTTCCTTATTCGTATGCAGCAAAGGAATGACAAGCCGACTGCATTAATATGCCAGTAATCCTCAAGGGCGTATTGTCGTCTTTGCGGAACTCAACCCGCCACGAGCGGACGAGATTGAGAGAGGGAGATAATGGTTTAAGAAAGGGAGTGCGACAAGGTTGCATTCTGTCTCCATATCTGTTTAACTTGCACATCGAATATATTTTTTGAATAGCAGGCCAGGACGAAATGAGCTGGTATTCATATTGGAGGTCAAACCATGAACAATTTAAGTTATGCAGATGACACCACTATTTTGGAAGAAGATAGAGTAGACTTACAGGACCTCGTCAAGAATGTAAAAGCGGAGATTGCAGAATCAGGCTTAACCCTTTAACGACCACGATCCTAATATGTTTTGTAGCTCAGAATACCATAATGTCCGAAAATGTCAACTGCTGTTTTCCTAATTTCATCTCCCACCCTTCTATAATAACAAAAGAAGTATTAGTGCTGGGGTCACTACTCAAAACTTTCAATCTCTAGGCTTGACATACACTGACATTCGGACATTTCCCTGCTGCAATCAGTGCATTCTTCTACTGAGAGCCTTGGGCAGATAGGAGGGAGTAGTAACATTGATCTTGTTTACTTTACCCTTCTCTTGTTCTTTCTTGTAAGAAGTTTGCTCTCAATCTGTTTATTTGGATTGAACCAAATGGAAGAACTTTTACGACAAATCCCCCCCCCATATACCCTGCTTTTGGGACAATGCGAATCATCACGACAAATGAAGCAGGTGCCAAAAATCAAGAAACTCCTGGTTCACTTTTTTGTTTAGCGCCAACAATGACGACTTCTGCTAATACCTCGGGCGCCGTGCAAATTCAAAGAACATTCAGGCGATTCGGGAGCTTGTTGTTGTTTGCACGTAAGGGCGCGTTGGGCGCTATGGTCGCGAAAGAGTTAATGCTAAATAATAGGAACACAAAAGCAGTGGCGGATCCAGCGAGGGACAACTGGGGCGACCCCCCCCTTCTAAACCCTAAGAAGTTTTTACGTTTAAAATTGCAAAGATCGTAAATGATTAACTTTGCATATTTTGTTTTCAGTTTTTCTAAAAACAATTAACAATTAACAATTAAACTTATTACGGAGGATTTAGAATACTTATTACATTGATTTAGGTTCAGTAAAGAAGAAAAAGAAGGGAGTAAGATAAAGAGATAGAGAGAGAGGCAAAAGATAAAGGAAAAACAGGGACACGGGAGGGGGGGTGCATGGGGCTATTCTTTGTTCTTTGCTATTGTCATATTCTTTTGTCATCTGTAACGTCTCGAAACAGGGTAAGGCAGAGCTTGGTACTGAAATCAGAGTAGGTGGGAGAAACTGTGAATTACAATCTGATCTACGTACGTATCTTAATTGGGTCGTAAACAAAATTCATAAAAATGTCCCCACCGCTTCCTCCCAGATGGTCTTTTTTAGGACTTCTTTCTTTTTTCCTATTTTCCCTGCTTCCTCACGCATCGCAGGCGCTTCCGGTTGTTCCACCCACTCCGAAGTCAATCCCCACTTGAGTGGGGTGGGCTGGGAGGGAGGCAGGTGGCTAATACGGGGTAATTTTCGGAATCTCCTGGTGCTAACGTATTATACTGTATATATAAGACCACAAGGGAGATGGGTGATTGAAATTCGAAAGTATGAGGAGTAACATGGAGGAGACTGGCACAAGACAGACCGTTGTGGAAGAAACTTGGGGTGACCTTCATCCAACAGTGGATTGATAATGGTTGACAATGATGAAGATGATGATTTATATATATATATATATCATCATCATCATCATCATTGTCAACCATTATCAATCCACTGCTGGACGAAGGTCTCCCAAGTTTCCTCCACAACGGTCTGTCTTGTGCCAGTCTCCTCCATGTCACCCCTGCATACTTTCGAATTTCATATATATATATATATATACACTGACGGGAAAAAATCCCAACACCACGAAAAAATAGTTGTAGAGGAATGAAATGGCGGCAATACATTTGTATAGGTAACATATTTAATCGATTAAGGTTTCAAGATCACAGCTTATTGTAAGCGCGAGAAGAGCCATTTTAAATGTGAAATGCTGGTACATTAATAACCGGTGTAACCACCAGAATGTTGAATGCAAGCACGCAAACGTTCATGCATTGTGTCGTACAGGTGCTGGATGTCAGTTTGTGGGATGGAGTTCCATGCCTGTTGCACTTGGTCGGTCAATACAGGGACGGTTAATGCTGGCTGGGGGTGACGCTGGAGTTGACGTCCAATGATGTCCCATACGTGCTCGATTGGTGAAAGATCTGGTGATCTAGCAGGCCACGGCAACATGTCGACACTCTGTAGAGCATGTTGGGTTACAACAGCGGTATGCGGGCGATCGTTATCCTGTTGGAAAACACCCCCTGGAATGATGTTCATGAATGGCAGCACAACAGGTTGAATCACCAGACCGACGTACAACTGTGCCATCAGGGTGCGTGGGATAACTACGAGAGTGCTCCTGCTGTCATAGGAAATTGCTCCCCGGATCATAACTCCAGGTGTAGGTCCAGTGTGTCTCGGCCGCAGACAGGTTGGTTGCAGGCGCTCACCTGGCCACCTTCTAACCAACACACGGCCATCACTGGCACCCAGGCAGAACCGGTTTTCATCAGAAAACACAACAGATCTCCACTCCGTCCTCCAATGAGCTCTAGCTTGACACCACTGACGTCGCAAACGGCAGTGGTTTGGAGTAAATGGAATGCACGCTACAGGGCGTCTGGCTCGGAGCTGTCCTTCAAGTAACCGGTTTGTAACAGTTCGTTGTGTCACTGTGGTGGCAACTGCAGCACGAATTGCTGCCGCAGACGCGGTACGATGCGCCACGGCCATACGCCGTACACGGCCGTCTTCCCTCTTAGTAGTGCCACGTGGCCGGCCGGAACCCGGTCTTCTTGAGGCAGTACCTTCCGTTGACCACCGCTGCAATCAATCATGCACAGTGGCTACATTCCTGCCAAGTCGTTCTGCACTATTGCGGAAAGAAAATCCACCTTCTCGTAGCCCTATTACACGACCTCGTTCAAACTCCGCGAGCTGTTGATAATGGCTTCTTCGTCTTCTTCAAGGCATTCTTGACTAACATCAACACCCTGCGTCGAATCTCAACGATAACTAACGCTCATGAACGTTACAGCACGTATTTACAGAAAACCTGCTATGCATGTTCCGAGGGGCGCTAGTAGCGCCACATGTTTGCGCCGAGCGCGAAATTTGCATAGATGTCATCTTACAGATGTACTCTCACCGCCTACCAACTGTCGTTTATCTAACACAACCCCTTCTTGGTGTTGGGATTTTTTTCCGTCAGTGTATATATATACCCAAGAGCAGAGTCAAAGACAAAGTTTTACACCTGTATATATATATACTAATGTTATATCTAAAAAACCCTTTCAAAATGGCTTCTGCCCCCTTTTTATACCAGAAAAACCGCTCCCCCTGGAGTAAACTTCAGGATCGGCCCCTGCACAAAAGTCATATCAGCTTCCAACCTTATACACAGATTTTATAATTAACGGGGAGGAAGTGTAGGTTAAAGACAATTTCATTCTCTTGGGCTCCAGAAAAGATAATGAGGAACAGTGTGCTGGAAAAATGTGGAGAAGATTATCCCTGGGGAGAAAGGCAATGAAAAATTTAGAGTAGATTCTGAAGGATAAAGACATTTTAATGACAGCAAAGATAAGAATTGTTAAATCAATGATTTTTTCTGCGGTAATGATGGTTTAAGCTAGACATCGAGGAAGAGTGAGAAGATCCATGCTTTTGAACTGTGGACCTGGAGACGATTACTTAGAATTCCATGGACTGGAAGATCTAACCAACCAGTACTTTACCGAATCAAGCCCAGCTGCTCCCTTCAGGCAATGATCTGTAAGGAAAAACTCGATATATAAAACTGGATATGTGATATGTGCTAATAATGGTTTGAAAAAATGATCACGCTTTGCAAGTTTGGAGGAAGCAGAAGAAAGGGAAGTCAGAGAACAAGATGGTTGGATGGAATCAAAGATGCTTGTGGAATGACCGTAGAAGAATTGCAAGACCTTGCTGTGAAGAATTGCAAGATCTCGCTGTCACCAAGAGTCGAACAGGACTCGATGGATCCTAACAAAAAAACTATGCGAAATGTTTAAGTGGGTCGATTTTTGCAGCAAATAAATATTTCTAGGAACCTTACCTGAATGACAAAATAATCCATATCATATATCCCAAGACCAAGAAAACGGACAAAACAGCTAGCGCAGCAGTTTCCCATGAAGATCCGTAGTAACGTCGGTAATGATTGGCTCCTTGGATGCAAAGCCACAAACTTGTCAGACCGATAGGAGTCAGGAGGAAGAAACAGACGATGTCACCCAAAATATTGCGTCTATCCACAGCATTCTCTGGATTGCGACACCATTCCCAAAAGCCCTACAAAGACAAAGAATATCGTATACTTTCACTGTTCTAGCACACTTTAGTTAACAGAGAATAAAAATAATACAAGCAGAGTTTGGCCGACAATGAAAAAAAGTTCTTTATGTTCGCAAATGAGTAGAGGAAAATAATCAACACTTTGCTCCACTGGTCTGGCATGTATAGAGCACATGTTTTGACCAACAAAAGAAAACCAGAATTAGAACATTTTAACATTTCGGTATCACGATGAACTTTCTAGAAGATTTCAAAGCAATGAAGATATTGTGTCTATAGACAGACAACATTGACAGACATTTTTTGTAAGAAATGTACCTGTTATAATTTTTTCTGTCTTTTCTTTCTGTGAACACCGCATCTCTGCAACTATTGGTCCGCTTTCTTTTTCTTTTTTTTTTCTTTGGGAAAAACGAAATGTGCTTCACAATGCAAAAATCCTAGCACTTTCTGGCTCTTTTCTAGTGCGTAATAATTCAAACACACTGTCCAAAACAGATTAAGTTCAGGAATCAAGGCTATACCCCGACTGAGGAACTTCTCTGGTCTTAAACTTTATTTACCAGGTGTGAATACAATTGCCCAAGGAAGCCTGCAGCGTCTCCTCCTCACTTAAGACCTACTGGTAGGTGTCTCTAACTTAGAAGCAAACACGGTTTTTGTACCAGAGATTCATCTCTGTAACCGGATTAAAGCGTGCTTACGATTTATCAACCAACTACCTCACATGCAAGAGATTATGTATGCGTGCTGTCCATATTTCTTAGTTGATAAATAGACGCTATATACAAGGGTTAGACAAAAAAATGCGAACAACTGAGAAATAGGCGATATACACTGCTGGCAACACAAAATGCAACACCAAGAAGGACACGAGATAGCAAAGCCAGATTTATTGGATACATAACAACAGATACAAAGATGAAACGATTGAGCTTACAGGCCCGTGCGACTTGCGGAACACGCAGACATCAATAGTTCGTGTGGCCCCCATGGCTGGAAATAACGGACGCTACACGCCGCGGCATCGAACGAAAGAGGCTTTGGATGTGGGCTTGGGGTATGTCGGTCCAGGCTGCTTCCACACGTTGCCACAGTTCATCAGGCGTAGCCACGGGTGGTGCTTGCCGGGCCACTCGGTTGCCGATCAGCAACCAGACGTGTTCGATGGGCGACGTATCGGGAGAACAGAGGAGCCACGGCAGCAATTACACCTGGTGGGCCGTGAAGAATTGTTGCACGATGCGTGCCACGTGCGGGCGCGCATTGTCCTGTTGAAACGTGGCCGCTGGCAGGTCCTGCAAGTAAGGGAGAACAACAGGCTCCAAAACGTCGGAGATGTAGCGGTGGCTGTTGAGTGTACCGGCGATGCGTACCAGAGGGGTGCGGGTGTCATATCCAATTGCGCCCCAAACCATAACGCCAGGCGACGGACAGGTATGGCGATGCATAACGCAGGCGTCATACAGTTTCTCCCCGCGGTGCCGCCACACGCGGATCCGACCGTCGTGGTGTTGCAGGCAAAAGCGGGATTCGTCGGAGAAGACGATGTCGTGCCATTCCGTAGTCCAGGTGCGGTGTTCAACGGCCTACTGCCGCCGCACTCACCGGTGGTGTAACGTCAATGGTAATCGGAGCAATGGGCGTCGTGCGACAAGTCCCCGCTCCTGCAGACGACGTCGAACGGTACGTGCTGACACAGGTTGTTGGGCAACATACCGGTCCTCTCGTTCGGTGGTGTGCCGCGGCTGCGGCAATCGCTCACGTCGGTCCGTCCGTCCCTCCTGCACCCACCGAATCCATACTCGCCTCACTGTAGCTGGATGTCGCCCCACACGGGCGCCTATGTCTCGGTACGATAAGCCGCTGTCGCGATAAGCCACTATTCGTCCACTGTCGAACTCCGAAACGTGCTGGAATGACTGCCGTATTCTGCGACGAGGCATCAGGAAGCTTCCCACGCACAGGTCCGGCAGCACAACCCCATTCCACTACTTACACCCCGCTTGGTGTGCACCCTTCTTATAGTGCTTCTCGGTGGCGTGCCGGGCGCACATGATTTGAATATGCCCTGCAATGATAATCGTTTGCATGTCCTCTCGCGGGCAACGCATGCTGCGAATTTCAAGCCAATCGGATGCTTCCTTCTTGGAGTTGCATTTTGGATGGCCAGCAGGGTATCTTTATGAATAGGGTGTTGGACCACCATTTGCCATTAGTACTGCTTCCAGCCTTCTTGGAATGTATTCATACAGGTTTTGAATGGACTCTAGTGGCATGTTGTACCATTCTTCGATCAAAATATCAGCCAATTGCTCCAGAGATGTTCGAGAAAGGAATCTGCTTTTCCCTCTGCTCTCCAAAACTACCCACAGTAGTTCGACGATATTCAAATCAGTGATTGCGCTGGCCTGGACAGATGAAGTTTATCTTGGTTCTCCTCAAACCAAGACTGAACTGTTCTGGCTGTGTGTATGGGCGCACTATCATCTTGAAAAATTACGTCATTGTTGGGAAATAACATTTGGAACATAGGTTGCACCCGATTACCTAGAATGTCCAAGCACTTGCTGGCCGGAACTAGACCATGTAGGGTAAACATACAGCAAGCCGAATACCAAGATATAGCCACCCAAATAGTCACAGATCCATCCCGTGTTTGGCAGTTGGGACTAGACATTTTGAATTGTGCGCTTTCTTGGTGGTTCGTCATATATAAACCGACCTACTGTTGGAAATAATGTAAGCAATGACTCATCGGATCATATCACACGTTTTCAATTCTAGTTTTAAGTTCAAGACACCATCTTTGTCGCATTTTATTGATGGTTTCAGTGATTAAAAGTTTCGCAATTGCAGCTATTCCATAGATGTTGTCTTTGCAAAGATCTCTGCGGACCATTTTTGGGAAAACAAAGTCTTCCATATTGAGTTTTGCTTTCACTTTTGCTGCGGTAGTTCCGTATTGTTTGTACACTATCCTTGTTAGTGTTTGACGGCCCCTCTCATTCAATTTTGATTTTCGCCCACTATTTTTCTTCGCCGATAAAGTTTTACTATGCTTTGTGTACGCAGTCACAACCGTG